>CM054182.1:10757500-12110000 GCA_028829895.1 Sinotaia quadrata
AATATATATATTATAAAATTCTAATTAATCGAAATTTAAAGTGTATAATGATAATTATGTATAAACTTGATAAAAATTATCAAATACAAAAATATTTAAAACCTATAAAATGAAAACATTGGCAGAGATATGAGTTCTAGCTTAATATATATATATATAATTATGAAGACCGTGAAAATATTTTTTAAAGTTATTATAAACTTTAAAGATTAACTTCATAAGCTATTTTAAACTAGTCATATAATCTATATTATTAAACTAAGGTGTCAATAATGTTACACAAACAGTCAAATATAACAATAATAATATTTCCGAATGAGCCGATATAAATTTGCTCACGAATAAATTATGCACACCTACTCATTATAAGCAGTGTTAAATGATATAACTATAAATTATTAAATATAAAAAATGGAGAAGCATAAGACATTATTTTAAAATAAAGAAATAAATCTGTAGCTCACGAGATACAAGATTACATAAATACTCGTATTTTCCATTGTATTTTTGATAGTTGATAGTTGAATAGTTGAATTATATGACTACATTAAAGCATGAAGAAAATTAATTATGCGTAAAATTAATTAACGACATTGTAATAGATAATATAAATATTTTAATGAACAAACATTTTGTTGGTTTGTTTAAAATAGTTCGAAAATTTTAGGTATCAAGCAGCAATTATTTCGAAATTCGAAGTAAAGAAATGGTTTATAAAGAAGGATAATTTTATTTTATAGAAAAGCATAACCTATTACCAACATGAAGGGGCAATACAATATCCGTACAACACAACATCATTTGCAAAAAATAATCATCCCATTAATCAAAGAAATGATGAACGAGAATAGCAATTCCCCAGTGAGCTGGACCGATAGATAGACTAATATGGCACCCGATGAAAGCTCGTGGAATCCAAAACCATTATTGACAACACGTAATTGGTATTTGATGTATAGCAAGACAGGAGGAGATAATGCCGGATATCAGCGCTTAAACACATAATTTAGAAACTGCAGGTAGGATGGAGTCCGAAAGAAGAATGAAAGACATAATGACCCTTGACAACTACTGGCCGCCCGTTCACGTGCCGACGTAGATTCATTGGTGAGTTAGTTTATCAATGAACGGTCCGCGTATTTAATTACAATCTAAAGACAATTTGACCGTGAAAGAATTGTTTTAGCAAAGAATAGAAATAAAAATTGAAATCTATAATACGCATTTAAATTTTTTCCACTTATTCAATAGTGGTTCTTACGTTACAATAGGTCCTTGAAATGAAGTGTCGGAACAATTCCGCAATTCATACTTTTACACTTTTTTATTTATAGCGTACACGTAACTTGACGCCAGACTGGTAATCGACATTCTAAAGGACGATAAGGTTATAACGGTGGGGTTCCAACAATTAATTGACAAAAGTAATCCTGCCGTTGAATGATACACATCTGGATAGATGGAAGGCGAAAACTAATTTTTGTTTTTGTTTTGGGGTTGTTTTCGTTGGGTGCTTTTGTTGTTGTTGTTTTATTTGCATTGTGCACCTATGAAACGCTGTGGGTTACAAATAAGCTGCAGAACTCAACTGCTTGTAAAGTAGCACTGTTTCATTTTATTATTACAACACAATATTTACAATGTCACCATTGGAGCAGTGATATCTATCTGACGTCTGATTGAGCATTGATATCTATCTGACATCTGATTGAGCATTGCTATCTATCTGACGTCTGATTGAGCGTTGATATCTATCTGACGTCTGATTGAGCATTGATATTTATCTGATGTCTGACTGAACATTGATATCTGACGTCTGATTGAGCAATGATATCTATCTGACGTCTGATTGAGCATTGATATCTGACGTCTGATTGAGCATTGATATCTATCTGACGTCTGATTGAGCATTGATATCTATCTGACGTCTGATTGAGCATTGATATCTGACGTCTTATTGAGCATTGATATTTATCTGACGTCTGATTGAGCATTGATATCTGACGTCTGATTGAGCATTGATATCTATCTGACGTCTGATTGAGCATTGATATCTGACGTCTGATTGAGCATTGATATCTATCTGACGTCTGTCTATTTATCTGCCGCGCACTACTTCACTCTTGCATCTCACAACACTCTTTCAGCAGAGAAAGTATCAGTGTGTATATATGTATGTGGTTTCGTGTGTGCGCGCGTGCATAATTTTGTTTGTGTGTCCTTATTTGTATCAATGTGCGTGCCTATTTTTGTTTGTGTTAATTATTTCTGTGTGCACGTGTTGTGCATAATTTTTGCATGTGCACGGCTGCGTAATTTTATTTGTGCGTGCGTGCGTGCGCGTGTGTGTGTGTGTGTGTGTGTGTGTGTGTGTGTGTGTGTGTGTGTGTGTGTGTGTGTGAGAATTGTTTTGAATCCTGAGAAGTCGCAATCAGTTGGTGCACGACAAAATTACCTTGCTAGAGAAATACCTTTTATAGTTATTAATTATTCTACCACAATACCAACATGTCTCTAACTTGGCGGATTATAAGGGTGTCGTAAATATTTACTCTTTACAGTTTACATAATAATAATAATATAGACGTTTTACTGTAGCATAATGTTTCTGAAGGTGGAAACTTCTTACTAACGGAGTAGTATAAATTTGTCTTTTATTAATATTTACTGAGTCACCATCCATCCACTATGACTCCAACACAAGGTTTAAATATATGTGCCAAGTAAGTTAATAAATTTAACAATAAATTATCGAATCAACAAACAAATAGACAACACATTAATATAATCACACACACACACAGACAGACACACACACACACACACGCACGCACACACGCACGCACACACACACACACACACACACACACACACACACATATATAATCAAGTTCATAGATATGAAAGTGGAGTTTTAGAGAGATAATTATAGTCAATGTACACAACCTTTTCAATGATGGCAGCTGCCACTAGCACATGTTCACAATCAAGTTACTTTCTTTTTTATTATATGACAGTCCAATGTACCCTTTCTAGGCACATTATACAACTGTTCCAGAATTCTAGATGCGCTTGCGAAGGACACCATGGAGAATGTTCCAGAACTTCATGTGCGCTATCAAAGCACATCACGACGAGTGTTCCACAATCTTCGTGTGTGCTACCCAAGCACACCGTAAGGGAATATTTTAAAAAATCTTTGTGAATTCTCAAGACCAAACTCAAGCCTCAACTTTTGCTGTATTGCCTTTTGAAAAGAATTCACATGAATCAACTTACAGCATCACGTTTACTGATAAGTTGGATGGCAACGCTGGATACACACCAACGTGATCTGGTAGATCACTGGTAGTCACTGTAGTCTGGACACAAGGTTACAAAACATTAAAAGCATCAAAAAGGCACACTTCTCTCATAATCTAACAATCACCTTTTGTGACCGGACTTGAGTTACATCAAAATCAAAGTTACTAGAATAACTCATTTCTATACATCGTTACTTTCGGTCTATCCCCATTGGACGAAATTGTTATGAGCACGTATTTGGCTATGAGTCGGAAAAAAAATACTCACCCGCTTGGAACTGGTTCAGATGAAATCAGCAAGCAAAACCACTCAGTCGTTACAAAATATCTTCATAAGCAGTCCCAATGTCGGGTCACATTAACATTAGCAATAAATATATAATTAAGCAGTGAAAAATAGAGACAAACATCTTTGCTCCGTCACACAATGAATTTTGAATTGTATGACGAAAGGAAAACGGGCTGGCTGCAATCATTTAAAAAACTTAACACCAACATTATTTCACACGAAGCAGAATATTCTTCGTCTAATGATAAACCGGATTACGAGAGTTAGAATGTTGGGTGTTCCCGTAGGTCATCGTATCTTAATTAAAACTCGTTCTTAACACGAGAGAGGATATTAGTCGAATATCGACTTAAATCTTAGTGTAAAGAGATAACTTTCATCTCATTTTTGGAACCACCCCTGATACTGGCTACCCGTTTGATTATGAGAAGCACGGAATGGCGGATTTTACAATGTGAAATGGAAACACCCGGTACGGTTTACTGTGTGAAGAGTTCTAACCGACATTTGTCAAACAAAAAAAAATCCTCTTAAACGACAATTCCCCCCACCCCCACAGGTATGAACTGGAATCTTTTTCTGTGGTGGGGGTAGTGGTTCGTTGGTAAATCTGTAAACAGACATCCGGCACGTTGGTTTAGGCGTTATTATTTTAAATTGTAAACTTTTTTAAACGGTTTTTAGTGAAGATTATGTAATCTTCTGAATGAGTTATTATTTTATAATAGTCCTCTTACTTTAAACAGAAAAGTTAACAAAGTTCTTCAAATGGTTGTTATGCACAGCAAAACACAAACACACTCGCACCTACCAAAAATGACTTACCCACTCAGAAATAACATTACTTACAACCCTTGGTGTTTTAAATTGTCAAGCTCTTCACCTGCCATCTTCCTTTAACAAAAATCTATTTCTTACCTTTGGTCTTTTAGTTTGTCAAGCTCTTCACCTGCCATCTTCCTTTAACAAAAATCTATTTCTTACCCTTGGTCTTTTTTCAAGTTCTGCCAACATGCCATCTTCCTTTAACAAAATTAATACCGAAAAAAAATATTTCTTACCCATGGTCTTTTATATTGTCAAGTTCTGCAACTCCTTTAACAAAATTACTATCCCTCCAATATATATGTATATTTCTTACACTTGGTCTTTTAATTGTTAAGTTCTGTAACATGTCATCTTCCTTTAACAAAATTACTATCCCTCCAATATATATGTATATTTCTTACACTTGGTCTTTTAATTGTCAAGTTCTGTAACATGTCATCTTCCTTTAACAAAATTATTACCGAAAAAAATATATATCTTACCCATGGTCTTTGTTTTTCACTGTCCAGTTGCATGATGGAAATTTTATTTTTAGTCTTGTGTTATTTGCGGCCATGAAGTTTCGGAACGGGACCGGAAAATCTACAGTTCTCCACCACATCCTAGTAGACCGCAAATAATTCTACATCACGTGATGCGTTATGACAGAAGTGCTGTAATCATGTCCCGACGTGTCGAAAAGGTTTTCACTTTACCGAGTGCAGGTATCGGTCTCACAGTTACAATGCTAACTCTTGCAGAACGCTGCGCATGATTGCAGGCGTGCTGAAAACGTTAGCGGTCGGCATGTCTGATTTCCCGAGGGACAGCTTTGTGTTGTTAAATTTAGTGGTAACACTGAGTGGTTTCGCTCTGATTTAGTGGTAAGACTGAGTGGTTCGCTCTGATTTAGTGGTAAGACTTGAGTGGTTCGCTCTGATTTAGTGGTAAGACTTGAGTGGTTCGCTCTGATTTAGTGGTAAGACTTGAGTGGTTCGCTCTGATTTAGTGGTAAGACTTGAGTGGTTCGCTCTGATTTAGTGGTAAGACTGAGTGGTTCGCTCTGATTTAGTGGTAAAACTGAGTGGTTCGCTCTGATTTAGTGGTAAAACTGAGTGGTTCGCTCTGATTTAGTGGTAAAACTGAGTGGTTCGCTCTGATTTAGTGGTAAAAACTTTCACAGGGACGACTTTGTTATTACACTTGGATTTAATGGTAATAACGGATTTCCTGAGGGACAGCTTTGTATTATTAATTTAAATATAGAGGTAAAACTAACGGATTCAAAAGGGACGGCTTTATGTTATTAAACTTAGGTTTAGTGGTAAAACTAATGGATTTTCTGACAGATTAAATTTGCCCCTCCCTATTTTAATTTCAAATTATTATATAAATTGCTAATCGTCATAGTAAGCAGAACTTGGGCACTCCTTGTGGTGTTATTTTTGAAAGTGTCTGAGTTGAAGTAAACAGCTCCAGGCGAGAACATTCTAGATTGCTGACATAATGCAAACTGATTAAGTAGTTTTCTATTATCCAATGATCATGATTTACGAGAATGATACTAGCCAATGGGCTGAGTTTAATGAGTTCTCTTGCTGTAGAAAATTTTGCTCTCTAATCACTTTTGAATTTGGTGTGGAAGATGAAAGTCCAGCTTTGAAAGGCATTCATTAACATGATGTTGAGTTAAACAGATTGATAGAGAATGGACTTAGAAACTTTTCATGCATTTTACTATTGATATGTTATACTTGTGTTTTTGTAGAGATGTACTATGTGGATTGACTTTTATTACTACAAATCTTGAACTAGGCTGTTCCCATGTAATCTGCTAAGAAAATGTGACATTGTTTGATATGATGTATATATTTTGCCACGTGTGTGCATCGGGCTAATGAATACTGTTGCAGGAAATTGTAAGTTGAGGATGGGGTGTAAAACATAGAATGGAGTTATATTGTGATAAACAGGAAACTTAAGTTTGCTCCTTAATCATATGTTGCAGTGAACAAGTGACCTTTCAGTGTCAAGTTTCACCTTTTGATTCTTGTGTGTTGAGTTTCAAGCTTTAGGTTTCAAGTCCACATGTTCACCAGTTACTAAACCTGAGCGAATGGGATGATGTGTGAAATGTCTGTTGTGGTGTGTGTAAGCATAAGGGAGTACACTACACACTTTTGATGTATCATAGTATGCTGGATACATTCTGAAGTATTCTAGAACATTGAAGGTACCAGAATTATTGTGATCATATTCTGCTTATTGTGATCATATTCTGTTTAGTCAGATGAGCACTCAAGCAGCTCAAGAGGAAAGTGTGTGTCAATGTTTTCCATGCTGTGGTGGGAGACACGTGATGACATGCAGACATTTTGATATTGTGACATTGTTGCAAGTCCAGTGAAAGACTGTTGAAGCAGTGCTTAATTCAGGTTATGTTAAAGATAACCTACCTCTGATAACTTCTTTTCTATTCTCTGATAGGACTAACCTTTGATTTGTATTGACTCTATTGTTGAACACTAATTTTATTTCTTTAAATATAGAGACTGTGTAACATAAAATTATCCAAAGGTGAGTTTATGGAATACTGATGTGAAGAAATCTATTCCATTGTAATAGTCATATGTATGTTTGATTGTTCATTTAATAACTTTAACAATAAATTTATTGACCTTCTTAAGCATATTGATAATCTTATGGTGGAGAAAAAAGTGGGTGGATGGGGGCTCACTAAATATAGATTAAAGTCTTGATTTGTCTTCTCCTTTAGTAAGAAGTTTTCCATTCATTGAAAAAATTATGTGACAGTAAATGTTGCTTTATATTGTGGAAGAGAGAAAACGTTTACAATGTCCACATATCAGCCAAGTGATAGATGAGTGGTGTCTGTTGGAGGTTCATTAATAATAAAATTAATGTTCTCATCACTTGCAATTAGTTATAAAAGATTAATTAATAATAATAATAATTTTCAATAACTAAGTAGCATGCCTGTTACAGATTTCACTCTGATTTAGTCGTAAAACTAATGGACCTCTCTCTGATTTAGTGGTAAAACTAATGGATTTTACTATGATATAGTGTCAGGCTCAAATTAAAGGTTCTTAACAAAAAATTGCTCTTTCAAAATATAAGTGTTGTTCTGTTAACTCCAGCTGCAAGCTTTCAATTATTTACTGACAGATTTGTTTGGTCACAATTAATCAATACTTTCTAACAATTAACAGGTGATCTAGTGAGATTATTAGAAATTATTCAAATGTGATTTTGTGGAAATTGTCACCACCATCCAATGAAGGGATGGGGGGGGGGGGTTGAACAAAGACAGTAAACGTCACTGTAGCATACCACTATCGTCTAAGTCACGTCTCTGCTGTCACAACTTTTTTCAGCCCCTTAGTGGCTTGTCAGTAATATGTAGGACCTGTTTGTTGTTTGTCACAGTCTTCAACATGCATACACCATGGATGTTTGTCTGGCTCTTTTTATTATGCATGCAAGAGTTACCTATGCTGATGTGTTTGTCCGCGAGATTGCAAGTGGAATTGAGAATGTCAACAATACAGGAGAGTTCAATGCAGACCCTGCACTCATCTTTTCTAAACAATAGTAGACAAGTTATATTTTTGATGAATATGATTCATTTTATTACTTTACGGGTTCTCTTTCATGCAGTGACTAATTGTTCATTCCACAAACCATTCGGTCATAAAACATGCTCTCTAGGGGATAGGAGTAATTTTTCTAAGTGATTTTGTGGTACGCTCGTAAAAAAACAATTCTTTAATTATATGGAATAATTAAATATTTTATCTTGAACGACCCTTGAACTCTAAAGTTTTGGTTTATGTGGCCCTCGGGGTAGAATAAGTTGGACCACCCTGAATTAGAACCAACTGACCTAAACAAACTCATGCAGGAAAAGTTTTAAGGTGATTACAATCAACTGAGAACAAGTGAACATAGGGCTTGTTCCATTATTGACGTAACTATTTCACTACGTTGTTGGCAACGAGTTTAGTGTAATCAAAATAAAATATTATCTTCGATGTGCGAAAGTACGTTACTATTCAATTCTAAAAGCAGCTGTATAAATATCTGAAGGCAACATTAGACATAGTATGCTGTTTGGCTGCTGCATAGCTTGGAGCATTCTAACTTTCGATTGCTTCCCTTGAGTCGAAGCCACCTAATTGGAAATTAAATTTGCACTGCTTGTTTTGGGAATGAAACTGGTGTAAACGAAGTGTATTCTATCGCTGTCCTCAGTTGTAAGCTAAGAATGGTGAAAATGGAGTAATTAAGTGGCACTGCAGCGTAGGCTCTTCTATTTTCTTTTTTCTGCTTCAAAAGACAGAAATATCGTCTGCATGTGCAGAAATTCGACTTGATTTGCGTATAATTGTTTTCAGTATGGTACAACAGAAACAGTTGATACAAGAGAAAAGGTTAGATATTAATTACTCACTTGCTGGATTGGTTGGTTGAATTATTGACTGATCGATTGTTTGGCTAGTTGCGTGAATGACTGATGGTTGCTTGAATGATTTATTGATTGGGTGAATGACTGGTTGGTTGATTGAGTGATTACTTATTTATGTAGGCTATTAATGCTTTTTTTCTACTTCAGCAAGGACTGAAAGAAACCTTTCTAATACTACTATTACTGTACTGTTACTATATATAAGTATTACAACTACTGCTACTATTACTACTACTTCTATTATTAATATTGCTACTATTACTGTTCTATTATTATTACAATAAGATTACAACTACTGTTAATTATTACTATTGACGTTCTATTATTATAAGTATTACAACTACACTATTATTAAGACGCCTACTATTACTGTTCCATTATTATTACAACAAGTATTACAACTACTGCTACTATAACTGTTCTGTTATTATCACTATAAGTATTACAACTAACTGTTCTGTTATTATCACTATAAGTATTACACCTACTGCCACTATAACTGTTCTGTTATTATCACTATAAGTATTACAACTACTGCTACTATAACTGTTCTGTTATTATCACTATAAGTATTACAACTAACTGTTCTGTTATTATCACTATAAGTATTACAACTAACTGTTCTGTTATTATCACTATAAGTATTACAACTAACTGTTCTGTTATTATCACTATAAGTATTACAACTACTGCTACTATAACTGTTCTGTTATTATCACTATAAGTATTACAACTACTGCTACTATAACTGTTCTGTTATTATCACTATAAGTATTACAACTAACTGTTCTGTTATTATCACTATAAGTATTACACCTAACTATTCTGTTATTATCACTATATGTATTACAACTACTGCTATTACTATTGCTACTATTAACTGTCAAAATGATAATAATAAAATTACTTAAAACATAATGACTTTACAAAGTTTTTCTGTCAATACATTCTAACATGCCAGTTAAACTACAAGCATTTAACGTATTCTGTACAGTACAACTATTTGGCAAAGTAGAGTGTAATCTATTACTGGAGTTGAAATAATTCTTGTATTGTTTTAGGTGGTGTTCAGGTTGCTGTGTTTGTTTGTGTTTGTGTTTGTATGCGTGTGTTTCGGTGCAGATATTTGAAAGTTGTGGCGTTCTTCAATGCATACGGTGACTCAACGGCTTAATAGAGTTGAACAGTCTCGTGGTAAACTGCTATAAAGAAATTCCTACTTTTTTCATTCAAACATTATAGATTAAAAAGTTATGTTCACTTAACAGTTTATTGAAGCGCGCGCACACACACACACGCACGCACATACACAAGTGTATATATAAACACCTATATAATAATTAGACTGTCAACATAATACTTAACTGATAAAATAATAATTAGACTTTCAACATAATACTTAAATGATAAAATAATAATTAGACTTTCACCATAATACTTAAACTGATAAAATAATAATTACACTTTCAACATAATACTTAACTGATAAAAAAATAATTAGACTTTCAACATAATACTTAAACTGATAAAATAATAATTAGACTATAAACATAATACAACTGATAAAAAATTATTAGACTTTCAACATAATACTTAAACTGACAAAATAATAATTAGACTGTAAACATAATACTTAAACTGACAAAATAATAATTAAACTGTAAACATAATACTTAAACTGACAAAATAATAATTAGACTGTAAACATAATACTTAAACTGACAATATAATAATTAGACTGTAAAATAATACTTAAACTGACAAAATAATAATTAGACTGTAAACATAATACTTAAACTGACAAAATAATAATTAAACTGTAAACATAATACTTAAACTGACAATATAATAATTAGACTGTAAACATAATACTTAAACTGACAAAATAATAATTAAACTGTAAACATAATACTTAAACTGACAATATAATAATTAAACTGTAAACATAATACTTAAACTGACAAAATAATAATTAGACTGACAGCATAATGATTGGACTGATATCGAAATAATATTTCAAAGTAACAATGAGAATAACATTTACTATGGCATTGTTCTGTGTTTGATTTCTAGAGCAACATCACAACAACAAAAAAGTAAAAGAAAGAAGGGAAAAAAGGGAGAATGAATGAAACAAGAGATGGGGGGTTGATGGGGGACAAGCATCTAGTCTGACAGGTCAGGACCTCCGTCGTTTTCATCATCGATAATGGCGTCTTCCTCATCTTCTTCCTCCGCTTCTTGCTCTTTCATAGCTGCGCGGATGGCTGCTTCCGTTTCCGGTGAGGGGTCTTCCGTTTCGATGACTTCTGGTCCGGTTGGAAACTCACTCATAGGAAATTCGGGAATTGCTGGCTCGAAGTTGCTTGGCAGAGCCTTTTGACCAAAACCTACATAGAGGTTTTCGAAAAATCTGAAAAGACACAAAGTGTATGTGAATGGCCAAAATTGCAAAACTATTTTGAAAAGAATACCACGTTTCAAGTTTGCAGTCGGAAAAGCATTTCTATAGTTCTGTCACACTAGAATGAAGTCATTCTGGTACGCCGACACTATTATAATAATTCGTATTTATTGAATTGCTCTAGCACGCTGTTATTATTGTTGTTTTCCCTACGAAACTAAAGCGCGGTAGGAAAACCCACGACAACACAAAGAGCATACTGAACGCGTGTAGTGCGTTTGTGCGGATTAATTCACCATCACTATCCGCCTTAAAGGGAAATAACTATGGCAATCATGGAGAATGGTTGACAATAAAATCTGCAGGGATTTCTGTGTCAACAATTCTAGTTTCTTGTTCTTTGCTTTGTCATGTTTTGCCAGTTTCACATTATGTACGTGCGTGTGTATATGTGTGAGAGAGAAGGGGGGGGGGGAGAAGGAGGGAGATAAAGAGGAAATGGAGAGTGCAACAAATTAATTTTCTTCCTGTCCATCTGTCAAGGAGAATAGATTTGCTTGTAGGTCTGAGATTTTTCCTGATCGAAAATTTGAGCTTCTTAGTCATCGTGCTCATATTTTACCTCAAGTGCTCTCCCTTTTCAAATTCTAGCAACGAGCAAGAATAAGAAAGGGTTGACCTCTCTCTCTCTCTCTCTCTCTCTCTCTCTCTCTCTGTCTGTGACAAATTCTGACTTCTCTCTCAACATGCAAGCTAAGAAAAGGGTTTACCTCTCTCCCTCTGACAAATTCTGACTTCTCTCTCAACATGCAAGCTAAGAAAAGGGTTTACCTCTCTCCCTCTGACAAATTCTGACTTCTCTCTCAACATGCAAGCTAAGAAAAGGGTTTACCTCTCTCCCTCTGACAAATTCCAAGCATTAGCAAACAAAAGAAAAACGTTCCTGGATCAAAGTTTGGCCCTGGGTCCTGCAGAATGCGACTGTTTGACAATAACTAAATTCCGATTTATTCCTGTTTCTGTTAATTACAACAAGAAGAAAACAAAAATAGATTTTAACTCGTCGCGTGTGTTACTCAAACGACCGCATTACATTGACAGCCAGCAAGGTGACTACGTCAAGGTTGGGTAAAATCAAGAAGTGAATACACATTTCTTTCATCGCTAGTCCGTTCAGTTACATTTTATTGCGGTAATCAGACGGGTTTCATTCTTCCTTTGATTGGGTATTGGCAATGTTACGATGCTATTAATATATTCTGCTTTTCCATATTACTAAACTTCTTCTACCAGGAAACAGCTAAAAACAAAACATTTTGACCTAGTCACGATTTCTATAAGTGCTACATGTATTTTTACTTGTCCCGAACTGCAAAGCAGTCGAACTTTTGTCGCACCCTGAAATGTGCGTGAGCGTTTATGAATGAGTTTGATTTTGTATGTATGTGTGTGTGTATATGTATGTGTGTATGTATGTGTGTGTGTGTTTGTGTGTGTGTGTGTGTGTGTGTGTGTGTGTGTGTGAGAGAGAGAGAGAGAGAGAGAGAGAGAGAGAGAGAGAGAGAGAGAGAGAGCGTGTTTACTTTCCTGGCGCGAATACACTGTCGTTCCTTAATGCAAACAGTGTTCATCAAGGGACACAACCATACAACAGACACATTGAATCAATTATTGAATTTGTAATCGACTCGATGGGACTGGAGAGATTGCCTGGGTTATATTTAATTGAACTTTCAGAGTGTGTGCTTGGTCACCAGCCACTGTCCGCAGAGGAAGGTTTATCCCGATATAGTCAGAACTGAAGAAATATTTCCTCTTGTGACGTCAGGCAGTAAGTTCTATGCACCAGATGATTTTCTTTTTTGACGTCAGGTATTGTGTGCTAAATTTGCCCCAGTAATGTAGCCTTTACTGTTTTGTAAGAAAGGGTGCAATTGGATATGATGGTAGTGGTAATGGGGGTGGATGGTTAAATGTTACGCAATCATGGTTATGCCTAAACAGTCGCACAAATCAATTTCATATAAAGTGCTTGTTGTTTTCTAAACAGAAATGATTATGAGTCATAATTTCTAACACAATTTTCTTTTTTGAGAATCATTTGCAGCGAACCTTAATAGACTTTAAATTATTTCCTTTGCAGATTTGTCTATCTGTACGTACGTACGTCTGTCTGTCCGTCCGTCCGTCCGTCCACCCGCCCATCCATCCATCCATCTTTCTATCTAATCGAATATATATAACAATATTTTTAAAAATTAAAATAACATTATATATTAAATTATAATTTTAAGTTCTTTTCTAAAAAATATAGAGTGCCATCGTGCTTAATTTATTTTTCAGCATGGCACTGACCTTCCATTGTCTGTAGCGATGGTGACAGCTCCAGGCCAAATGACTGACTGTACTGTTGCTATTCCGTATTCAGGAACCTGCTTCGACGAACAACGGACAATCCATGCAGGAATGTCTCCAAATCCTGGCGCACGCACGCACACATACACGAAACGCATACGTGCGTGCATAAACAACACGCAAAACATCATTTTACAAATCGTTATCGTATGAAGATAAAAAAGAAAATCACTTAAGATACAGTAGACAAAATAAAAGATGGTATGTAAGCAATATATTAATACGATATTTTAAGGTGTATATATACAGCAATTCATAAAACAACGAAGATAAGTTATTAAAATGTATTTTAAAACCTAGATAACCGTCCTCATTTTCATTTGTTGCTGACATTAAATCTAGATACGTTTCTTGTATATGATTTAATTTGCTTATCTCTTCTTAAGTAATATTAATTACTTGGCAGCTTTGCAGACATAGAAACCAGTTATTAAAAAAAATGGGTACCAAAACAAAATATATTGCTAAAGAGAAATTGTACGCGTGTTTAGTAATTAAAACTATCAGTAAAACCCTAAAGAAAGGGAAAGAATCTAATAGAAAGGGAAGTCACGTCACTGCATCAAGAGCTAGTGGAGTTATGCAAGATTTACAATATCATCGTCACAAAGTGAACACGTCATTTAACACAGACGGGCGCTGACAGACGGGCGCTAAAAGGACATGATTGGAACCACAAAGCTGCCATAGTTAAGGGATAGTTTTCTATCTCATCACTTTATTTTCTTCTTTATGAGTTCTCTGATTTGGGTACAAGACGCAGACAATACACATATGTTCTCTAATGAAACATTATTAAATAGCCTTTATTAAGAGAGAGATATTCTTGGAATTTTGGCAGCAGCCTATTAAATCTTGAGGAGTGGAAGTAGAACTAAAACAAAAATATCTCACAAACTCCTTAAACCACCAGCTGAAAAATCTAAGAACATGAACAATGAGCGAAACATTTTGATACAAACTGAATCAAACGACGGTAGGTTTTGCAAATGGGTAATAAAATGTCTTCGCAATAAATGTCTCAAAGAGCAACTATAAAAATATTAAAATAATAATAGGCTAAGTATGGCAGGAAGGCAAAGTACAAGTTTTTCTAAATGTCGTATCATTCATAGATAGTCTGTCACAGGAAATTTAAAACAATAGTTTGTTTTGTACTTTTCCTCTTGTCTCATTATTAAAATAAAGGAGGCTCCCAAAACCGTTTCCTGCGTTTGAATTATGACGTCGAATTAAGATGACGTAATGGGTAAAATGCAGACGGCGTGCTGCAATCACGTCCACAATTGTAAGAGATTTTATCTTAAGTAATTTGTATCTGTTGATCCACTATCGCTTTTCATAAAGAAAGTGGCATTCTGACTTGTTTGGAGCGATTTGTTGGGTGGCACTAATGGGATTGAAACTGGAAATGATGGAAGACAACAAGGAAGTTATTCACTATAAATGTGATTCTGACGACCTTTAACATAGTCAGAACATAATCAGTTTCTTTTTTAAAGGGGTGAAGGCAAATTGAGTCTCTAATATATTTTTTTTAAAATTACATTCGGTAAATTTAAATATGTAATGAAGTCACGTGGGAGAATTCATACCAATCACGACACGTTACTGTCGTCAACAGATCAAAATACTTAGGCCTACATCGGACAAACTGTTCGTCATATAACCTTACCGACGTCTTCAGCAATGGGAGTGAGGAGAGGAGGTCCAATCTCAGGTTCGGGTTCATCAGGTTCATTCCTTTCCTCTTCTTCATCCTCATCTTCTCCTTCGCCCTCGGTTCGCTTTTCCGCGGGGTTAAACCAGGTCGTGCGACCCTGTTCAAGAAAGTGGGAGTGCGCGTGTTAACCCTTCCTCTGTGTGTGCATGTGTTAATGTGCATAACGGATGCGCGCAGGCATATGCATGTGCGTGCGGTGTGTGTATGTGCGCGCGGTGTGTGCAAGTGTATGTTCCTACGTGTGTATGTGTGTATGTGAGTGCGGTGTGTATGTGAGAGGGGTATATTAATCGTCATTTTATTCGTTGGTTTGGCTATTCATTCAATTATATATGTCCGCGTAATGTGTCATTGTCTTTCTTTAAAGTTTACTTTTTGTTTCTTACATTATTTCTGTCTGTTCTTTGTTTGTCTTTTTTCTTATTTCTCTCTCTTACTTTCTTTCTCCTTCCTTCCTTCCTTCCTTCCTTCCTTCCTTCCTTCCTTCCTTCCACCTTTCTTTCTTTCTTTCTTGTCTTTTTTCTGATCTCTCACTCTTTCTTTCTTCTTCCTTCCTTCTTTCTTTCTTTCTTTCTTTGTTTCTTTCTTTGTTTCTTTCTTTCTTTGTATTCACACAATTTCTAAATCTCTTTTAAAGCTACCTTAGATTTTAGTGTTTAACCAGTTTAAGTTTTGGAACAAAATTTATAAATAATACGCCGTTAAATATGCAAATCTTTTGTGTCCTTTTCAACCATTCTACTTCTTGCCTGTGAAGAGATTTTAGAGAAATATTTAATTATATTTTTTCTTTCTGCTTTAACTTTCTCATCTTCGTTCGTCCTTAAAAAAACAAACAAACGAAAACTGTTGGGTTACGTGTTATAGGATTTCCGGTGAAATACACCAGAACTGGAGAGTTAATTATATATATCATGCCTGATAAGTGATAATAAACAATCTGAATTATTAACAATAAATATTGTATATTCATTATGAATAAGTAACAATACATATATTCAGTCTGATTATGCAACAATATATATCCAGTCTAAATAAGTAACAATAAATGTGCTGTTATATAATTATGTGTCGGGCTCAAGTCGTGCTTGTTGTATTCATCGTCACTGAAATCAACGGTTCAGTTGGTGTATCCGACTACCGAACATGAAACAATGATTTTATTTGTTTTATTTCTTTTTATTTATGGATGGTGGCGTTGTTGGTGGTTGCTGGTGGAAGATGGGTTTGGAATGTAGCCGAGAGGAGGGACAAGAAAAGTAATTAGATATTGAATGCGAAGTCAAACACCGAACAATATTTTCATCTTTATTGTTTACCTTGTGACGGTGTTAGTAACGTTCTGTATTTGTCGGATGACGTCAATGCTGGGAGTGTTTATATTCGAGCCCATTTCAGTCTGTCACTATCTTATATGCTTGGATTTGACTCCAACGCACTGAAAATTTTACACACGTTCTCCTAAACCCTCTCAGCATACAAATATGTTCATAATCTCTAATACATACATACACACATACAGCCAATCAGCATACAAATATGTTCATCAATACACGTACACACGCGTGTGCCCATTCCTCACTCTTTTTTCTTTCTTTCTCCCCCTCTCTCTCCCTTATAAACGCACAAACACTTGAGCACACGCGCGCGCACTCTCGTACACATGAATAAAGAAAAGAAGCACCTGCGGAAGAATGTACTGCGCATGGTGCACCCAGGACATGTGACCATTCGAACCGCAGAGTTCACGTAAACTCAAGCCTTCGAAGTCCACGTCCAGCACGCACGTGTCACGGGCACCTGCAACGTTAGTTATGGTCATCACTCAAGCATGTCCGCGTGTTCAGATGATCTTTTCCATGCTTGCACTCTTGCCCAATACTTAGCACATCACAAAGCAATATAACCCAATATCGTATAGTTTATTATAGTTTATAGTAAAAATTAAAGTTAAATAAGTGTACTAGGAATATATCGAAATGATCTTGATAATTTAGTTCTTCATTATCATGCTTTATTTATATATATATATATGTTTGTAATTACTTTTTTTGTTGTCTGCTGGGTAATTCGACAAGCGATCTTTAAAAGATCTATCCAACTTAAAATCTGTTTTGTAAAATCGGATCAAACACATGTCAGTATCTATGTCTGTCTTCATCTGTATTTAATTAACAACATCAATAACGTTTATATCAACACGAAATCAGAAGAAATGTACCACTCTTCAAATGTACTTTTTATTCGTAGTTATCGTCCTGTAATCTGTAGTTCTTCGCCAGCGGCCACCTAGAGCAGAGGAGCAAAGGTGACGTCATTAGAACTTTACATCAACGAAGATCTCCAATCCAATGTAGTCAGAAGAGCAGGTCAATTCTGACAAGCCGGGAAATGGGGGCAGGGGGGGACGAGGGTGTGTTGGATTGAAAAATCTTCAACTGGGATAAACACAGAAAGTCACTACAGCTGCTTATATTCTAATGACGTGCTAATCGACAAAAGATTAAAAAAAATATTACAGTGAGAAAGCAAGAAAATATTATAGCCAGTTACCTATGATGCAACGAGGCTCCAATGTTAATACCTGTAGTAGAATGAAGTTGTAAAGTGCATCTTGAAATACCGACACGGTTACGCGGCTTTGTTTTGATTTCTGCCTGTTGCTTATAGAGATGGATATGATTTTACATATCAGTACAACTGAAACGTAGTTCCTCCTTCCGATAAAGGTGCGTGAGTGCATGCGCGCGCTTGTGTGTGTGTGTGTGTGTGTGTGTATTTGTATGCATATATGTATTTATGCGCGTAACAGTTTGTGCATGTGAGTGTGCGTATGTGCGTGCTTATATGTGTGCGCTTATGTGAGTGTGAGTGCGTAAATATGGTGTCAGAGTGAGGGAACGAGATTGGTTGTCATGAAGACAGCCTTTCTCCTCTACGTCATCATTCGGAACAGGTTGAAGGGTACACAATGGCGGAATATACGTGACATGTGAGAGAATGAGATTTCTATCTCACCTTCCGATTGCTCTTCTTCCTCTCCTTGTTCATCAAATTTGAACACTCCGATGGGAGAAATGTGACAGGAAGCACCGATTCTGGCGATCTGCGCGCGTAGGTAGTTCTTCTCTGTGCCAGGAAATGGGGGGTATACTTGCAGCTTGAATGACAAGAGCAGTGTAAAAGCAAAAAATCAAAAGCATGTCACTATTTCAAACAGTATTTTTGAAAGACGACGCCAAATTCTATTACAATGACAGTGATAGTTTTATTTTAGTTTTAAAATCAATAAAACTGGAGTCTACATAATCACACATATTTAACACTTGATGCTTCAGAAAAAAAAAATAGAGAGAATAGCTGGATTCTTCATTCCCCTCTTAAAGAAAGGCAATGGAGCGGAAAGAACGCTGTTGCTAGGAGACCCAAAGTTTTTTCAAGACGACATATAAAATATAATGTGAGTGTGTATGTATGCGTGCGTGCGTGTGTGTGCGAGTGCATTTGTGAATGTGTGTGCGTGTATGCACGAGTGTTTATATGTGCGAGTGTTTCTGAGTGTGTGTGTATGTGTGCGTGTATGTGTGT
Source organism: Sinotaia quadrata (assembly GCA_028829895.1). NCBI lineage: Eukaryota > Metazoa > Mollusca > Gastropoda > Architaenioglossa > Viviparidae > Sinotaia > Sinotaia quadrata. The sequence continues at coordinate 10,776,521 of CM054182.1, forward strand.
GCATGCGTGTGTTTTTATGCCTGTCTATAAGCTTTCCCTTGCAATATATCTAGAAACTCGCACTACGCGCGAGGGCGTGTGTGCATATTTGCATACATAGGCATGTCTTTTTAAAGGCCCATTCATATGCTGTCTCTTACAAAATATTTAAGATGACTGAGCATATATGCATGGCACGATTTAAAAAAAAATGAAAAAATATATAGTTAATTCACTACAGAATATATTATATAGAGTAAACTTTTGCCAGGAAAAAAATTTAAGAATAAAAACATATTCTCAAATCGAGTTGTTTACTTGAATTCTGACACTTACAAAAATACCATCATAAGGAGTGCCCAAAGTCAGGTCACTTCGACACTTTAACAATTTATATAACAATTAACTCTGGAAATAGGGATAGGCAAATTTACTCCATCACAAATACAAAATAACTTTCTCTCCTGTAAAGTAAACACTGAACAACTCATTGAAAACTTAAGGCGCATTTAGGCCATTGTGATTTAATCTCATAATTCTTTCAAACCACCTTTACACTCTTACAAAGATTTTTATTCATCACTAAGCTTAAGATTATTTGCGTTTTCTTTTAAACTTTGTTATTATCTTTTGTCATGTCAGGATGGGGGTGTGGGGGTCTCGTCGTAGCCTTTTTGTGATTTTAGTGTGCCGAGTATTATTTAAACAGATAAGTATAATATAATAATATAATAACATAATAACAGATACTCTGTTTATTACCTACCGGCTGATCCAAGTCGCCAGTGAAGTATTTTCGTATTTTTCTCGCCGTGCTGATCTGTGCGGGCGTTACATGCGGAAGTCGTATCCAAGGGTAACCCGCTGCCCAAAGAATGAGACAATGTGCATGAGACAAATTGTTACTGGCCCGAGACAAATCACAGAACAAACGGCATGCCGTTGCAATTACATCACAAGGTCAAATTAAAGGCACTAATATTCGACACTTATTGAAAAATATATATTAAATGCAGTACTGATTGAAAACTCTTGAAATTTCATTGGAAATGTTTGCTTTATTAGAAATAATATTATAAAATAGACGATTAAACTTTCGAATCAAATTCTCAGATTTTTTTTTTTTTTTTTTTTTGGGGGGGGAGGAGACAAAATAGCGATCGAGAGTTCCGAACCTTTGACTACCATATCTTTTTCTTTTTCCAAATTTCAGTGAACTGTCAGTGCAACCAGGAAAACAAATTTTAAAATGTCTAACTCTAAATTAATTCTTTTAAAGAACAGTTGCATGACTAGCCACGGGTGTGTCGTGTGTCATTCAGCGCAATGCTCTATATTCAAAACCACGTCTGTGCGTTTTTGAGTAATGACGTGTATTATATATGCAAAATAAAAGTTAATTTCAGTGTGCGTGAGAAAAAGGTATGATTTTGACTTCATTAATTTTCTTCAATGCTCACACTAGATTGCCTATCGAGAAAATACTCACACTAGACTGCCTATCGAGAAAATGCTCACTAGAGAATCTATCGAGAAAATACTCACACTAGAGAATCTATCCAGAAAATGTTACGGACAAATGTTAAGAGCAATGTTTACAGAAAAATTATTTTATGCCTGTAATTGATGTTGTCCTAGTTATATTACCATAGTAACAATCAATCACGATGTGAGAAAGAAATACATTGTAACAGTTTTTAATGAGTCGGCATGAAGGCAACAAAGAAAATACAACTTAGGATGGAAACAGCCTGGTGTAGGGTTAATGAAATGACAAAGTAGCCTTAATTAAGGTTAGCAAATATGCTGTTAAGATCATCTGCGAATTTTAAACATGCTCATTTCGTGGCGGCAGCGCCTTTAATGCAAGCAAATATGTGAGAAACACATTCATACAACAACCTTTTCTATTGATGTTCAGTGTACGACTGTTTCTTCTGTCACTGTAAATTTAAAATAAGATTCAGAAAAATAGCATAACGTAGCTAGTGTCTGAGAATGTGTCTGAGTATGCGTCTGAGTATGTGTCTGAGTATGTGTCTGAGTATGTGACAATCTCGAACCGCAAATTGCATAAACAATCATTTAATTACTTCTTTATTACTTAATTTTTATAATTAATTAATGTACTGCTAAATTCGTTTAAAGTAGTTCGTTCTGATCCGTGTTTTATTTTGTTGTTGCTGCTGAGATAGCTATGATAAACCTGCTAAAGTATGGGTTGTTTAGACACGTGTTTTCGACAGTCATGACTAGCCATAGATACATGATAATGCAATCATTTCCACCTAGCATGGCCTTGAGAGGTGAATTGTATATTTAAAGATGTGCATGGGTAGTTTTTGAGTTTTCCCTGCACTCAAAACTACACCTGTAAAGTCTGGAACTTTCTGTGAATAGCAAACATATACCCTTTTGTTGTTTACACCAAACCTTTAGACAAAAAAACGGAAGTTTTTGTCAAGCGGAACGCGATATTTTAACACATCCCTGATTTGGAATTGAACACAGTGAAACAGGACTCGAAGCCATTCATGCACGAGCCACTCAAAACTAGCGTTTGGTCAAAGCAGGACAGTAACACGCTCTCGCCACATGGTAAGTATTTCAGCCGAACTAACTGGCAACAATAGAAACAAAAGCAGCAACATAGGAACTGATGCAATACGGCCGCACGAACGAACTTTTCCCAGAAATCTACTCACAAAACACATCACAAGAAGATGGAGAAATCAAGCACGACCAATACGAACTACACGCCCACGAAACCACAACACAGACGGAACCCACCCACCACATTTCAGACGTCAACAGCCACACAAAATGAGCACCCAGGAATGGAAACTAGCGAGACACAGATCATAGATTGTGTTCTGTTAAGCTTTGAGAAGTGTGAAGGCCACAGGGTAGCGAAAGGTACACATTTAGCTTGAGGGTTCTGAACCGGTAATGGTCAGAGACAAGAAGAGATCCTAATTTAATAACTGTTGGTAGCCTGGAAGTCTAACAAAGTTCCTCTCATCCGCTGTTATAAAGACCTTTACAAGTGGGGTTACAGAGAAAAGCAGTTCTAGTGTTAATGAATTAACTCTGCTCATCACAGAGTGCATGTGATACGGACTGTAGTTGCTCATGAGTGCGTTTGTGCATAGTGCTGTCATGTATATGTATGTGTGATAAAATGTTCCAGTGTGCAAGTGTGTAAAGGGTGGTGTTTGTGTGTGTTTGTGATAATACAGTGTTTGCAGTTGAACGCGTGTGTGTGCAGGTAGACATGCAATGCATATGCATGTGTGTTGCTGTTAAAAGACACCTTGACGTTATGACACGTGACTACTTACGTTGACTGCACACAAAGTACACCTTTCTATTTAGACCAGATCCAGCCGGTTCACTGGGAATTTTGCGAGGTGGCTTATAAATAGGTTTGATGTCATCAGAATATCCTGTGGAACAGATAGTTATGACATCAGAATATCCTGTGGAACAGATAGTAATGGCATCAAAATATTCTATGGAACAGATAGTAATAGTATGAGAATATCCAGTGGAACAGATAGTAATGTTAAGAAAATATCCTGTGGAGACGAGCGTGTGTTTGTGTGTATGTGTGTGTGTGTGTGTGTGTGCGTACGTGAGCTACTAAATTTTATTTCGTGTAAATGCTCTGGTCGGAAATAAAGAAAATGGAAAAGAGAGAGAGAGAGAGAGAGAGAGAGAGGGGGGGGGAGCGGAAAGATTAACGAAGAATAATTGTTGGTCTCAACATGGCGGCAAATCTTGTTTGCAGCAATTGAACACTATAGAATAGGAAATCTCGAGAGCTAACCGGAAGTATAGGTGAGACCTTGACCATATATTCTAGCTTGACAGAGATAGTACGATCTTCGAGCGATGGAGAAGTTAAGTGAAGTGTGCAAAGAATCGTTTGAATAACCAAGAGAGAAAATAGGCAGGGGTAAATCTCTATCAAACGACGGACTAGTAAAATGGTTATTAGCTTTAGTAGAATTAGCCAATGGACAGTGGCGATATAAAGCACTTAGAAGTGCATATTCTCCTGTTTCATTGACTTGTAAAATTGTAGTTTCTATTTTATTATTGTTATAACAGTGTAACAAAAGCCAGTTTTACCCAGGCTGCCAGTAGTAGGAATATATTACATGTAATTTGTTTTTATTTCTTAAACATTGTCTGGCAGAGTAAATTTGCCTATCCCTATTTCTAGACTTGTTATATAAATTGTTCAGTTCTCAAAGTGACCCGACTTTGTGAACTCCTTAGGATTGTATTTTTGTAAGTGTCAGAGTTGGAGTAAACAACTCGAGATGAGAATATGCTAGAAAATTGCTGACGCAATCCAAACCAGTTTCTGGATGAGTAGTTGTTCTGACTAATAGATATTAATCAACTTTTGAGGTAAAGCAGTTTAAAACTACTCCTTACTACCCAATGTGTAACGGTTTTGTCGAAAATCTGAATCTATGATTCTTATCAAGTCAATGAGAAAAATGTACATGGAACGACACGTGATTGGGATGTGTATATGCCAGCACTTTTGTTTGCATTGCATGAAGTACGACAAGATTAGACCCAATTTTCACCCTTCGAACTCTTAAATGGAGGTATCTGTGGCAGAGTAAATTTGCCTATCCCTATTTCTATACTTAATTGTTATATAAAATATTAAATTCCCAAAGTGACCTCGCCTTCGACTCTCCTTATGATGGTATTTTTGTAAGTGTCAGAGTTGGAGTAAACAACTCAAGTTGAGAATATGCTAGAAAGTGCTGATGCAATCCAAACCAATCCCAATGGATGAGTAGATTTTATTATCCAATGGTTAAGATTTATGAGAATGAGACCAGCCAAATGTCTGAGATCAAAAGTTTACCTGCTGTAGAGAATTCAATTGTCTGATCACTTTGAATTTAGTGTGGCAAGAAGTCTGGCCAAGAAAGGCATCCATTAACCTAATGGTGAATTAACTGACTGATTGAAAGAAATTAGATTTCGAAAAGTTTTGTGAATTTTGCTATTGATATGTTATGCTTGCAATTTATGCAGCGATGTATTATGAGAGTAGACTATTATTTTTGCAAATTGTGAACTATGATGCTTATATGTAGCAAGCTAAACATTTGACATCGTGTCTAATGAACCTATTTATAAAATTGATATGCTGTATTTATTATGGTATGTGCATGTATCGGGCTAATAATACTGTTTCAGGAAACTGTAAGTTGAGATTTGAATGTAAGAGAGAATGGAGGTAAAAATGAATAAACTGGAAAATTAGCATTTGCTCCCTGATTATATTTTACAGGGAATTTGCAGCCTTTCCTTGTTTTACTTAAATCTCCTGGTTTACTGATTATAAACTGCTACGACCATGGTAGATGCGAGGATGTGTAAGTGTAAGAAATATAATGCACTCCATTGATGTATAGTGGCAATGTATGCTGACTACATCGTGGAATTTCAGGGTCAAGGAAGTTACTGGAAATTGCTAATTTTGTTCTACTTCAGGGAGCTAATACAGTGAATGAGCACCCAAGTTAGCCTTGAGAGAATAGAAGTGAATCACTGTTCTACAACAGGGGAGGGAATCACGTGGAATAACATAAACAATAACTTGTGACCTTGTTACAAAAAATTGCGTGAAAGACTATCAAGTCAGTGCCTAAACCAGGTTATGTACAAACTGTTATTGCTTATCTCTAATATCTTAATTTCTGTTCTCTTATAAGAACTACCCTGTGATTTGTATTGATACTAATCTGTTGAAATGTATTTTAGGATATAAGACTGTATAGGTATTAAAATTATTCAAACATAGTTTCTTGGAAATGTCAAGTAATGTTTTTTATATGTATGCAATAAAGTAAGCTGTTGTTTCTTAAATGAAGTTATAATTTATGAAATAATCTAACACTTATCATAAATTAAAAGGAACAAAACATAAATGTTTAAAAAATATTCGATTACTCACCATCAACAGACCCATTTTCCTGAAAAATTAAATGATATGAATAAGTGAAATATTTCCCTTTAAGGTTCAATACAAAATATTTACATTTGCTTCCTACCTCTCATTGATTTTTCTTGTAATTCTCTCTCTCTCTCTTTCTCTCTCTCTCCTCCCTGCCCCCAAACATAAAAAATATAATATAATATAATATAATATAATTGATATAATATAATAAAATATAATATAATATAATATAATATAATATAATATAATATAATATAATATAATATAATATAATATAATATAATATAATATAATATAATATAATATAATATAATATAATATAATATAATATAATATAATATAATATAATATAATATAATATAATATAATATAATATAATATAATATAATATAATATAATATAATATAATATAATATAATATAATATAATATAATATAATATAATAAATCTTTAGTGAATTATCAGTAGATTGTCGTGGCTGTTTGTTGACTGACTGAGAACATTGTCTAACGTACTATAGTAATTCGATGTAGCCCTACCTTTAAGTCCGCACAAAGTTGTTCTGCTCCATCGCTATCTTCTTCATCACTTACATCTGTCTCATACTCTCCTTCCCGCAATTCTGCTTCTGCCACTGTGTAGTTACTCCTCAAGCCAAATATCACGCCCCAAAGTCTGGAAACAGAGAGTTGGCAATATAGATAGATAGATAGATAGATAGATAGATAGATAGATAGATAGATAGATAGATAGATAGATAGATAGATAGATAGATAGATAGATAGATAGATAGATAGATAGATAGATAGATGGATGGATGGATGGATGGTTAAGTCATTAGGGTGGGGATTAGTAATAAAATTATGACACATAGAACCAATAATAAACGAACACTTATCTTAAATATCTACAGCCTATGAAAATAATAACGCAAGGAGATGAAAAAACAATCGAAAGTTAGTTATAGATATTTTTTTAAAGGTTCAATAACTGTTAGCAGATGACAATAAAGATTAAACAGTTTTGGTGGGGTTTTCACTTTTTTTTTTAATAATGTTGCAATCTGAAAGTCTTAGGACCCACCTGAGGCTGACGACCGGCCATGCCCGAGACAGTTCCCGAAGTGCTAGCGTCACTCGGACGTAAAAATCGGACGGCAGCCCCAGGCCGGCATTAGAGAACAAATGCGCTTGACGCATAAGATTCGGCAGGCATAAGAACTCTTCGTCCTTTTCTGGATCCGTCAGCTTGGTGGCAGGTTCCGCGTTTGGCATCGGACGCGCGACCGTCTGCAACAGCAAAAAGCAGTTTGAGTCATGGAGAAAATAAATTCACGGAGTACACTGTCAACCAAACTTGCACTTGTACTCAAAAGTCGAGAGATGGGGTTTGGGGGTGGGATGGCATGAAAAGAAAGAAAGGTCATAGAACCTTAAACAGTTTCCATTCCGCGTGAGCTCCGCTGTGACTTTGTCCGTAATCTTGGTCAGGTCTGAGTCCGCATTCGGAATGCAGACGACATGATTTTAGCCTGGAGCTCAAAGACTCCACATCTATGACCTTGGGAGATGCTGGATCGAAGACATCTGCCAGCAAGGCAGAAAGGTGCTCATACCTGCCCAACATAATCACAGACCAACGGTTCTCTAGAATATTTTTCACAAGTTGTAATAAATTAAACAAGCATTACCTTGAATAATTTTACCAATTGCAGTAACAAATAGATATAATTGTATGTTGCAATTCTGCACATCGTTATTAATACAAGCATGACAGAATACATACGGTATTAAATAATGATTTTCTTAAGTATAATTTATTTTAACTCCATGAATGTTCATTTTAGCACATTATAAGTTATCCCGACTTCAGGTTAGAACTGATATGGTGATTGATTGATATGAACACATGCTTAAGATTTCATACGAATCCAATATTAAGTCTTCTTGTTTAGCAGTTTAACGATTTTTAGCATCACAAATTTTGTTTCCTTTTGTTTCCTGGTATAGAGTTTTCTTGTCTAGTGGTTTGGCCTTCTTATTTTTGTAGTGTAATATTTTCCTTTAGAGGATTAGTCTTAATGTATTTTGGTTTAATAATGTTTGTCAACTGATAAAATCTTCATTTATTGTGATTGAGTCTTTTTAACCTTGTGGCAAAATCATCTTGTCTTGTAATTTAGTCATCTTTCCTGTTCAGTATTTTTTTCTTTTAGATTTGTGGTTTCGTCTTTTCGTATGTGGCATAGTCTTCTTTTTAATAGGGTTGTTCACTCTTGTCTTTTAATTGATTGTTCTTGTCTACTATTTATGTCTTGTGGTTTATTATTTGTGTTGTGTGGTTTACTCATTCTGTGTTGTGGTGCAATCTTCATGTTTTTGTGGTTTACAATATGTTTTATGTGGCTTATACATCATATGTCACGTGGCTGGATATTTTGTCTTGTGAATATTTCGACTTGCCCTGCTGTTTACTATTCTTGTCTTTTGGTCTAGTCTTTTTAATTTGTGATTTAGTTTTCGTATCTTATAATTTACTTTTTTTTTGTCCTGTGGTTTAGTTTTCATGTCTTATGGATTACTTTTGTAGTTTTGTGGTTTAGTGTGTTTTCTGGTTATATCAATATGCCTGTAGTTTACTTTCCTTGTCTTGTGGGTTAGGGTGATTGTTTTGTGTTTTTATTTTCATGTCCTTTAGTTTAATCTCCTTGTCTTGTGGTTTCGTGTATTTGTTTTAAGGTTTTATCTTCATGCGTGGTTTAGTATTTTTGACCTTGAGTATAGACTTCGTGACTGTAGATTACTATTTGTGTCTTATGGTTTTACTAATCTTATCTTGTGGTTTTACTAGTCTTGTATTTTGGCTTTACTAGTCTTGTCTTGTGGCTTTACTAGTCTTGTCTTGTGTTTAATATTATTGGTTTGTGGTATAATATTTTAAATTTGTGGCTTAGTTTTTCTGTCTTTTAGTATAGTCTTTTTGTCTTACGGTTTACTATTTCTATTTTGTGGCTTAACATTTATAAATTGTGATTTAACTTTTCTGTCTTGTGATTTTACTATTCCAGTCGTGTGGTTTAGTTTTCTTGACTTGTGACTTAGTTTTCATGTCTTGGGATTTACTCTTCTAATCCTTTGGTCCACTCTTCTTATCATGTAGCTTACTTTGATCTTGTAGTTTATTTTGATCTTGTAGTTTACTTTGATCTTGTTCTTTATTTTGATCTTGTAGTTTACTTTGATCTTGTAGTTTATTTTGATCTTTTAGTTTACTTTGATCTTGTCTTCTTATCTTGTAGTGTGGTTTTCTAGTGTTTTTGTCTATTCTTCTTATCTTAAAGTTAGGTTACTTAGTCTAGACTTTAAATCTAGTATTCTTATTTTGTAGCTTACACTTCTAATCTTTTAATCTAGTCTTTTAATTTTAAAGCTTACTCTTCTATTATATAGTATAGTCTTCTTATCATGTAATTGACTCTTGTAGTCTTTTGGTCCAGTCTTCTTGTAGTTTACTCTTATAGTTTACTCTTGTAGTCTTTTGATCAAGTTTTCTTATCTTGTAGTTTACTCTCGTAGTCTTTTGATCAAGTTTTCTTATCTTGTAGTTTACTCTTGTAGTCTTTTGATCAAGTTTTCTTATCTTGTAGTTTACTCTTGTAGTCTTTTGATCAAGTTTTCTTATCTTGTAGTTTACTCTTGTAGTCTTTTGATCAAGTTTTCTTATCTTGTAGTTTACTCTTGTAGTCTTTTGATCAAGTAGTTTACTCTTGTAGTCTTTTGATCAAGTTTTCTTATCTTGTAGTTTACTCTCGTAGTCTTTTGATCAAGTTTTCTTATCTTGTAGTTTACTCTTGTAGTCTTTTGATCAAGTTTTCTTATCTTGTAGTTTACTCTTGTAGTCTTTTGATCAAGTTTTCTTATCTTGTAGTTTACTCTTGTAGTCTTTTGATCAAGTTTTCTTATCTTGTAGTTTACTCTTGTAGTCTTTTGATCAAGTTTTCTTATCTTGTAGTTTACTCTCGTAGTCTTTTGATCAAGTTTTCTTATCTTGTAGTTTACTCTTGTAGTCTTTTGATCAAGTTTTCTTATCTTGTAGTTTATTCTCGTAGTCTTTTGATCAAGTCTTCTTGTAGTTGACTCTTGTCATGCAGTTTAATTTTGTGTCTTGGTATTTAATTTTAAATTCGTGTTATTCCTATTATCTTTTTGTTGTGATATTTTAACATTAACTTCAATTTTTTTTATAAATCAATATATATTTAACGAAATTCGCTTGTATTTTTCCTGTACAATAACTGATCTTTTACATTCACTATATACTCGATAATGGATGGAATTCAAAAACAGTCGAACCATTTTATCGGTTCTAGCCCGACCTGTTCGACGCATACGTGAAAATGTATATTCGGCCGTGGTGTTTTGAAATCAGCACTTTGTCCTTGTTACAGCACCACCTAAAGGTATACTCACAATGAGACGTCATCCGGATCTTGACAGGTAAGGAGCGCCATTTTAGCATTAATAGCATTCTGATCCACGTCAGACAGGCTTTGGTGCGAGTACTCCTCTTCTTCTAGATCCAGTTTCCGGCGTGGTGCCGGCGGCTCCAAACCCCTCCACCCCCTGACCTCTTTAGTGGAAGTAGTCATTTTAAACTGTAATCAATGTAATAAAAGTTTCACATTAAAAATAATACGTAAACGATTATCACTTCTGCCCGGTCAACATATGTGTCATCAGTAAACAAAAATAAATAGCAAATAACGAAAAGCAATCACTCATTCAATCAGTCAACAGAATCTGCATTCACTGAAACCCAAGCGAAGAGATGTATCTATTACAATAGATGCACGCACTCTCTCTCCCTCTCTCTCTCTATTCATACAGATAATGATCATGGTAATGATAAGACAAATGATGATTTGATGACACTTTCAATAAAACCTCAATTATACACGACAAAAAAAATAAGTTTATATAGTAAGTTATGTGCAGTTTTTTTTATGTGTACACCTGCATGGACGTGTACGCACATACACAGCGAGACTTTAAATATTATTGATTACAATTTATAATATTGTATACAAACGGGAAACAAAATTAAGATGCCGAGGATTGCAACAGAAACAGCAGTCACACTGAAGAAAAGAAATGCGGAATACTCGGAAAGATGTTGTAGAGGAAAAAACATTCCGAATACATTCGCAATCAAGAGTTCGGTAACATTTATCATAAATTATTATTATAGGAGTAGTATTAGTAGTTATAGAAATAGTGTTAGTGGTAGTAGTAGTAGTAGTAGTTATAGAAATAGTGTTAGTAGTAGTAGTAGTAGTACTAGTAGTAGTAGTAGTAGTAGTAGTAGTTATAGAAATAGTAGTAGTAGTGTTGCCCGTTAGACAGATATACTTACACCTAGATATAATACTGATATACAGGAATGTCTGTATCCCGGAACACTTGAATCCAAATAAATCTGTATCCTAGAGCACTTGAATCTAACAATATCTTAAGCTGTAACCTAATGCACTGGAATCTAATAATATTTTAGGCTGTATCCTAGAACACTTGAATCTAAGAATATCTTAAATTGTATCCTAGAGCACATGAATCTAAGAATATCTTAAGTTGTACATAAGAACACTTGATGCCAAGAATATCTTAAGCTGTATCGTAGAGAACTTGAATCTAACAATATCTTAAAAGTACATAAGAACATTGTAGCCAAAAATATCTTAAGCTGTATCCTAGAGCACTTGAATCTAACAAATAGTACATAAGAACACTTGTAGTCAAGATTATCTTAAGCTGTATCCTAGAGCACTTGAATCTAACAATATCTTAAATAGTACATAAGAACACTTGTAGCCAAGAATATCTTAAGCTGTATCCTAGACGACTCGTAACTGCAAATATTTTGTTATATATCAAAACTCATGTTCCCAAGAATATCTTAAGCTGTATACTCCAGTATTACGCGTTTATCATCTGATTCATATCCAACAAGTCGTATTTTCAGAAATATCGTAAGCTGTATACTTTATGATACGTGTTTATCATCTGACCTTGTTCCCAGGAATGTCTTAATCTGTATACTCTAGCAATAGCCTAAGTGTTTTTCATCTGACCTGCATCCTATAAGTCGCGTTTCCAGGAATATCTTAAGCTGTATACTCTAGTAATACATGTTTATCATCTCAAATGCATCCTACAAGTCGTGTTTTCACAAATATCTTAAGCTGTATACTCTAGTAATACATGTTTATCATCTCACATGCATCCTACAAGTCGTGTTTTCACAAATATCTTAAACTGTATACTACTAGTACCGTATTTAACAACTTATTTTATTTAACTGAGCACATATATCCAGAAATATTTTAAACTGGAATTCTGGGAACATATATCTAACATACACTGCGCAGAAAAGTACTGACTTGTGTAACTCCATAGAAATGAACGGCTTCACTAACGCCAACTCGGTAACAGTCTCCACAATTTCAACGGATAGCGTCTCACTGCTGGCTTTCTGTTTTCAATGCCAGATAAAACTTCGGTAACTAACAACATCTCCAGACAGCAGCTCATTGCCCAGTCTTACAGTGCGTGCAGTCAATTAAGATTTAATCAGTCGAAATGTCGACGATGCCGGCATTAAGACCCCATCAATACCAGCCCAACCTGCCCTTGTGTCACGAACTGTACTGACGCCCGCCTACAGTTATCGGTACACGGTCGGTGTTGTATCAAAGGTAGAGAGAAAGGAGGTTTTCGGGTGGCGTATGATAGGATTGTATTGAAATTGACACTCGTTACAGATTGTTGTTATCGGTTTCAGGACGGATCTTGTTTGTTTTTTTCCCTTAGAGCCGTTGGTGAGATGACTGCAAAGTTTTAACAGTCCAGCATTTCAGATAATGATTTTTGTTTTAATATTTGCGGTTCTTAAACATATTGGAATCCTGAAGTAATGGATTGACGGACGGACGGATGGATAGTAGATAGATAGATTTTCTCATTTTATTAGTATCAATAGCATTGCTGATTGTTAGACAACGAAAAAAGAAAAAGAAAGGCAGGGATAATCAGGGAGTTCATTTACCCCAAAAACCGAGCGAACAAAAGACAGGGGAGGTCAGGAGCATTAACACTGCGCATGTCCTGGAAAGTGAATTGTATAATCTTGAATAATAATGCTCACTTGAATAATAATGCTCTCTTAAATAATAATGCTCACTTGAATAATAATGCTATTTAATTGAAGCATTCAACCGCATTCAACCAATAACTGCATATCTAATCCTGTTGCTCAATATATGTGTGTGAATTGAATTGGGGGTGGGGTGGGGAATTTTAGCATTCCAAAATTATCATCTGAAAAAAATAATATTAAATCTTTAGTGAAAACAAACTGCAAAAACAAATATTCATAAATTACATATTCCCTGAAAGAAGTATTATAATTAGTTATAATACATTTGTCTCCCTTCATCAATAGACATAAATAAACTGTTGCTCGCTTGGAGAAAAGTGAATATGTTGTAGTTGATAAAGTGCAGCTCCAATTAGAATCTTAATATTTAATGTTTCTTGTTTTAGTGTTGTTTATTGTCATTCTCGTGTTCTTTTGGAATTTAATTTTTTTATTTTTTATTTGAGTCCAAAAATAAGGATGAAATATGACAAAGACTTCGCACTTTTAGTGATTGACAACTAAAAATAGCATTTTAAGTGCCTGTCTAGTTTCGTTATATCTCAGTGACTTCCCGGAAACGCCGCTTGAAAACTGTCGTGTACACTTGAAACGATCGCCAGCACTGAAATTACTGTTATTTCCAGAAATGTAACAGTAATATTAAGAAAGTGCACTCGCTCACTTTCTGCTGTGCACATATCCTCAACCACTTTCGACAGTGTACATGTACACACTTTAATTCAGTGTACAATTATTTATAATTTTCTTTTGTGTACAGATGTTGACCCAATTTCTGAAAGGAATGCCTAGTATAGACACTTATGTGCAAGAGACGAATTCATAATCAACAGTTTAAGAAGACATTCACATCACTTCACTATTACACAGTGCAAATATTCACATCACTTCACTATTACACAGTGCAAATATTCACACTCACTGAAAACAATGATACACGTACCATCAAACTCTACAATACTTTTTCTTCACTATCAAGCTGTAAAATACTCATCTCACTAACAAATGATGCTCACATTCACTCAGTCTGTACAAATACTCTCATTATTGAACAGTATGCTTATCTTCGCATTCACTGTTAAGTGTACAGATACACTCACAAGAAAAAGTGTACAACTATTCACACCTATCAAACAGTAAAATGCTCACACTCACTATCAAAGAGTGTGCACATACATTCACTCTCAGTGTACACATCTCACATTTATTCTCCGTGTACACATCTCACATTCATTATCAGTGTACACATCTCACATTCATTATCAGTGTACGCATCTCACATTTATTCTCGGTGTACCTATCTCACATTCATTATCAGTGTACCCATCTCACATTCATTATCAGTGTGCACATTTCACATTCAATATCTGTGTACCAATCTCATACTCACTATCAGTGCACACCTACTCACGCTCAGTATTGGTATACACATACTCACATTCATTATCGAACCGTGTAGGCCTACCCATCTCACAGTGTATACATATTCACACCATCAAATTGTGTTCACATCTCAAGCCACTATCAGTGTACACAAACTCACTCACTCAAATAGTAAATATTTTTCAGCCACATTTAATCACGATTCAGTCACGATCAGCTACATTCAATCAAAGTCAGCGACATTCAGTCACAATCAGTCACATTCAGTCACAGTCACGATCAGCCACATTCAGCCAAAGTCAGCCACATTCAGTCACACTTAGTCACTATCAATCACATTCAGTCACTATCAATCACATTCAGTCATTATCAATCATATCCAGTCACTATCAATCACATTTAGTCACTATCAATCACATTTAATCACTATCAATCACATTCAATCACATTTAGTCACTATCAATCACATTTAGTCACTATCAATCACATTCAGTATATTGTAAATATACGACACATAGTTCTGATAACTTTACGTCTGTTACGTCATCATTACGCAAGATATCTAAATGCATCATACGTATTTCACTCCACGAAATCTTATTGTGAGTACGCCCTATATCTAAATGTATCATACGCATTTCACTCAGTGGAATCTTACTGTGAGTGCGCCCTGTATCTATTCTCGACTGCTGACGCGAGTGAATGACGTATGCCAAATACTTGTGCACACACCTACGTCACACCGGAAACATAAGAAGAAGGATTACGTTGTGTTGTATAAATTTGGTACTACAAAGGCTATGGCTAGTGCCACCAATCTTACTGCTACCGCCAGCCATTACCAGATTGCTTGTCCCAGTCTGACTCTGTATTCGGCAGGTGAGAAAAAAACGGTACCTTTAAAACTCTCTCTAAAATGGTTTGAACTTCAGTTTTCAATTTTTGGTGCCCTTACACGCGGCCTTTGCGAGTTGATTTAATTCCTTTCGGCAGCCTATTTTGTGTTCCCCACAAATGTTAATCAATCTAAACATGCTTTAGAAGCTTGTGTCTTATTAATTGCCACATAATTATCGCTGGTCTATTGTCAGGATCGCGGTTCAGGTTTCGGAAGACAAATTACTAGCCAATTGCAACTAGTAAATACTATAGAACTCTTGACCAAAATCTGGAATGTGTTGAATGACATCTTGCTGCATTACGATATTAATTGATGCCTTCGATAATTAATGTCTAAATCTATTTCCACTCCATAATTGTGTGTGTGCGTGCGTGCGTGCATGTGTGTGTGTGTGTGTGCGTGTGCGTGCGTGCGTGCGTGCGTGCGTGTGCGTGTGTGTGTGTGTGTGTGTGTGTGTGCGTGTGTGTGTGTGTGCGTGCGTGTGCGTGTGTGTGTGTGCGAGGACTAGATGTGGCCTATCATCAAACAGCTAGAAACAAATGTATATCAGCAAAGCGCCATCAACATGGCTACATAAAGATCTTCTGAATACTGATCACTGAAGTTGAAATGCTTTTCAAAGAGTCAGTTTTCAGAAATACGTATGCCTACATTTAGACTGCATTTTTAGTTCCCCCCAAATATTATGAATATTAACGCGCGAATAAACTTGTTGTATTTGTTGTATTGTATTTGTTGTATTGTATTCGTTGTATTGATTTGTTGCATTTGTTGTATTGTATTTGTTGTATTGTATTTGTTGTATTGTTTGTTGTATTGTATTTGTTGTATTTGTTGTTTTGTATTTGATGTATTGTATTTGGGGATGTAGGATCAGGTTCAAGTCCACATTAAAAAAAAACTGAAAGAGACAATGTAAGAAAAAGTGTGGGAAAAGATAAGTAAATAATCACGCGTTATTAAGAATGTACATATGAATGTATGTATGTACGGGGTGTGTATGTGTGTGTATGAATACACACATATTTATTTTTTAATTACAAATTATATATTTGTTAACGACTTTAGTGTTTGCCTATTTGTGCCTAGCATATTACAAAATATGTCAATAAAAAGGAAACATTGCCCTAAATTGTGGGCAACTCATTTGTGCGAGTGCAGGACAGAAAATAACAATTACTTCCGCCTTTTTTGATGAAACGTGATTCAATAAGGAAATAAAATCTAACATCACATTGAGAAACCCTGATAAAAATGGCGTAATTTTGTGCGAAAATAGAGTGTTTTCGTTTTTTAGCAAGTCATTTTGGAGATAACAAAATATCTTGAATTCAGTTTTTCTAAATATTTTGAATTCAGTTTTTGTTGTCGATAATCGACAAGATAGATAAGGAGAGCATATTTTCATTTTTTTTTATCGAAAATATTAAAATTATTTTCTATGTACCGTTTTTCTTTCAAGGCACGTAGTTCATTGCTAATTATATTGATATTAATGTTCGTTGTTGCCAGTCTTTATAAACTAATTTCGACAACCAAAAACCAGAGAGGTCATTGTTTTTTATGTCAGCAGTTGCTGATTGTATTGTGTATAGTTTATGTTTGCTAATTTAACCACCAGGAACGAGAGAGGCCTTTGTTTTCATGCCAGCAGTTGATATGTATGTATTGTTGCCTAATTTATTGTTGCTAGTTTTGTAAACCAGGAACAAGAGAGTACGTGGTCGTGAGGTCAGAAGTATATTATTTCAGACAATTAAGTTTCCTGTATTGTCAACCTCAGCTTCTTGCTATAATAAAATATGCGACCCACCCCTTTAACCTGCCGGACTGTAGCCCTGTAGACTGATGGTGGGGCTTTTGTTGTATCGACTGGTCAGCTAGGCATGTAACGCAGGCTTTGGGCTTTGCATCTGCCTGTTGAGAGACCTCATCAGCCAGGGCTGAAACAATACGTGACTTGTGAAGACACAGGATGGGCAGATAGAGTGCCAGCAGAATGACGATGACATAGACAGATAGATAGTAGATAAAGTGCCAATTCTATAACATAGACAGATAGATAGTAGATACAGTGCCAATTCTATAACATAGGTGGATAGTAGATAGAGTGCCAATTCTATAACATATAATAGCATTTCCTAAGTATCTTGCGAATACTGGAGTGGCAACTGGTACACCAGACACACATTGTTCATACATAGAAAATATGGAAAGACAAATTATAAGTGAACAAAATATGAAAATACAATATATACATATAAAACGTTTGTAACTGCACACAAGCAAAATCATCACGATCACTTCTTATACATAATTTAAATTACAAGTTCCGCCTGATTGACATTTCTTGGCCCCAAAAAGACCCTTTTAACCAGTGGTGTTCTTGAAGAGTGTTCAAGGCACTGCTGCCTTGTTGGCAGCTGTCTGGTCTCTAAGAGTTTGGGCCCTTTTCGGCGTGAACAGAGACAGTCAGGTGATCAATCAGGCTAAATGTCTGGCGAATTATTGCAAACTTGACCTACTAGAAAGGCCAAGTTGAATAATAACACTAGAGCCTCCGCGCAGTTGGGGAGATAATAGGTCAGGCATCTTATATGTGAAGATGCGAGATCTAAAGTCTGCCTGTCTGGGTGAGTTTGACAGTAGATTGTCCAGAACAGTGGCTGTCCAAGGGTGTGCGGCAGCACAAGTGAGAAAAACAACAAAAAGTATTTGTTTAATGCGCCTCTGGTGCAGTGCTGCCACCTACAGTAGGGTGTGATGTCATATCCCAAGCGGCGAAACAACGTGCTACGAGCTAAGAAAGTTTGCGAAACACTGAATAAAGATGAATTAAAAACATCTCACACCGTCACACACACCATACAAACATAGCTTTACCTTATCTCGACATAACAAAACTAGCATATGTAGCACATCACACCACCACAAACACAGATTCCCCATACCAGGACATAAGGAAACCAGCATAGCATAACCATCACAAACACGCTTTACCCTAACACCACATAAGGAAACTAGCATAGCGTAACCATCACAAACAAGCTTTACCCTAACACCACATAAGGAAACTAGCATAGCGTAACCATCACAAACAAGCTTTACCCTAACACCACATAAGGAAACTAGCATAGCGTAACCATCACAAACAAGCTTTACCCTAACACCACATAAGGAAACTAGCATAGCGTAGCCCAACCACACCACCACAAACACAGCTTTGCCCTATCACCACAAAAAGAAACTAGCATAGTACAACATGGTCCACATTTGACATACTGGTTTGTAGCAGCATGTTACATTGTATGCTATAGTATACCATGCCACAAACACCATGTCAAACAAATTTAAACCTTTGACAGACAGTGACAAAATAAACCCACCCTGTAAATCTCCATTTCTGTTTATTAATTTATCTATTATTAATTGTGGAAGTAATAATATTATAAACGTTGCTATGACAAATATAACTGCGACAATTTTTTTTTGTTAATGTAAAGATGACTCCTTGAGCAATTTATATTAACTTCAATTAATATAAAATCTTCCTGTGGACGAGGTCTAAATAGTTAAAGTGACTGTAACTGTTGAACTATTTTCTATATGTAACCATGCTGTCTTATGTTACTTCTTGTTGAATACAATTATTGTTGATACATAGACCACTCGTGTTAGCGTGACTCACTTACATGTTACATGTTATAGTCTGTCACCTGTTTTCTGGTTGTATACAGCAGGGCCTCGAGCTATCTTCTAGAACTAACACTCTTCTATTGTATATTATCTGTCATTCATCTGTCTAACACGTGTGACCAGCTAGAAGGTGTGTTTGGGGATTAGTCTAAGGTTACAAGCAGCCCAGTGGAGAATTAACATCTTGCCATCTTTGGGCAAAACTTCACAGATTCTTATAGCACAGCATACTGATAGTACAAAGTACACAGAGGAATTCTTACAGCAAATTAGACTCACAGCACAAAATTATAGAGGAAAAAATTCTGATAAATTAGACTGACAGTACAAAGATAGTTGAAGAAATTCTGATAATAAATTAGCCTGACAGTACAAAGTACAGATGGCGAAATTCTGATAGCAAATTAGCCTGACAGTACAAAGTACAGAGGGCGAAATTCTTATAACAAATTAGTCTGACAGTACAAAGTACAGAGGGCGAAATTCTGATAGCAAATTAGCCTGACAGTACAAAGTACAGAGGGCGAAATTCTGATAGCAAATTAGCCTGACAGTACAAAGTACAGAGGGCGAAATTCTGATAGCAAATTAGCCTGACAGTACAAAGTACAGAGGGCGAAATTAGACGGATAGTACAAACCATATCATATAGAACATAATCATTCATACTGACATAATAGCAAACGTATATCACACGGTACCGAACAAAACGATATACTAAGACAAAAGCATTTAGCATATGAAGCAATACCGAACTTAATCATATATTATCACATTTATCATTACAACATAACACACATTATGGAAAGTAATCCTAACCAAACATTATCATATAATAGCATACATTATCACAGTTTATCATTACAACATATCACACAAAACAGAACGCAATCAGACGTTGTCATTTAACAACCTTATAAATTCTGCCATAGCAAAACACACCCAAATAATGCAAAATCAAACCGTAATTATTATTTTCTTTATGTTGTCTATAATGTTATGTCCCGAATTATATTTCAACACTTTCAAAGATTTAAATAAACGTTTTAAATAATGATGTAATCAACATATGCACAATGTGATCTCAAAGCGATCTCCCTTAGAAACACCCTGAGTACAAATTCAATACAAAACATTCTTAGACACTTAAAAATATTAACCATGTGTATTGAAACAAATAATTCTTTTTTTGTAATAAATAATTCTTTCTTATAAATTTTACAAAGGTATAAATTAAATACAAACACTTCTTTCACGTATTGATCACGTATTGATAATATTGCATATCTGGGGTGGGTTTACTGATACAACCAGTACCCACCGTTTATATAAAACAAGCTGAAGGAACCAGTGTACGTTCTCAGAAGTAAAGTGGGAAGACAGAAAACTGAACGCGCCACATAAAGAAAGGGAAATGCGGTACAAGAAATGGCTGACAAAAAAACAACAACAGTATCCTGTTTTTAAACCATAATGTTTCTTGTTAGTTTTCTGAATGCAAACCATTGTTATTCTACCAGGAAAGATTGCTTTTATAACATATTTGATAACAGTACTCTTAATTTGTGTGCTCTCGAATTAATGTCACAAACAAATCTTGAATACAAAGTGTACCGTGTGCAAAACAGTGACATTGAGCGCAAGGACGAGACTTTGAATAAAATTAAAATTAAATTTAAAAGTCCATAAAAAAAACTCCGTAAAGATGCTGCTACAAGCTTTCAGAACCACGTTACCGCCATCTTTAATCTGAGTTAGTGACAGCACACGTGGTGTTTACAGTTGTGCCTCAGGAAATTTCACTGACTGAGGGTGATACACAATCCATTTTAAAAGAATAAAACACAATAAGTTATTTATTTACGTAAGTTATTTGGAAACTACAATTTCCAAATGATAAACTACGGGAAAGCAGTAAATGATGTAAAATAATAGTTTTATTTCTTATTGTGAGTGTTGATTACCTGGCATATATGTGTTATACGTTGTGCTATCTATGTGAGTGTTGTGTTGTGTCTTTTGATTACCTGGCATATATGTGTTATACATTGTGTTATATATGTGAGTGTTGTGTTGTGTCTTTTGATTACCTGGCATATATGTGTTATACATTGTGTTATATATGTGAGTGTTGTGTTGTGTCTTTTGATTACCTGGCATATATGTGTTATACGTTGTGCTATATATGTGAGTGTTGTGTTGTGTCTTTTGATTACCTGGCATATATGTGTTATACATTGTGTTATATATGTGAGTGTTGTGTTGTGTCTTTTGATTACCTGGCATATATGTGTTATACATTGTGTTATATATGTGAGTGTTGTGTTGTGTCTTTTGATTACCTGGCATATATGTGTTATACATTGTGTTATATATGTGAGTGTTGTGTTGTGTCTTTTGATTACCTGGCATATATGTGTTATACATTGTGTTATATATGTGAGTGTTGTGTTGTGTCTTTTGATTACCTGGCATATATGTGTTATACATTGTGTTATGTATGTGAGTGTTGTGTTGTGTCTTTTGATTAACTGGCATATCTGTGTTATATATGTGAGTATATGCACGAAAAGCTATTGAAAACTGTTACAGAAGAATACAATGCATCTCCCTTTCTTTTCTTATTTTTTTTTATTAATAAATGTGGTTTTCATCTCATGCATCTATTTATGATCAAAAGTGGAGAGTTAGCAGAAATTCAAATATCTATAATAAAACTGAAGTTGGGCCACCGATAGGAATGGTAAAGAAAGACTTGGTAAAAGCTGAGAAACGATAAAGGAATGTTGTGTAAAAGTTGGGGAATGCTATTTTAAAATTGGGAAGTGGTTGGCATATTTGTGTACATTGAAATAATAAATTGATCCAACGTTGGAAAGCAAATTTTTGATACTTTTGATTAATGTTGGATATGTGCAAATGTATATTTGCAATCGTTCGACCAACGTTAAGCCAATTTGAACTAGATGTGGTTGGACCAACTTTGAACCAACGTTGAAACAATGAAAAAGCACTAGATTGACTATCACAGGACCATATAATGTGTGTAGCTGGGTCAATCCCCACTAGAGCACCCACGTATGTTTGCATACATGGGGCCAGTATAAATCCGTAAAGTCTGTGTATCCAGTTAGAGTTAATTTACCCATTTACATTCCATATATACCCATTTATAATTAACGTGCTCAAGCTTAGTATATTAATTTTTGCTTAGAGCCCCAAGGTTGTCCGTGTATCTTTGACAGATCTGTGTACCCGTTTGACATAGTTACAATATGTCAAATTACGTTACGTGGATTACTATAAACAGAAGAAATTAAAATAATGGTGCACTTTTGTCAAACTTTCGTCAATGCCCAAGTATTGGAACATACGTAAACCAGTCACTCAAGTTATATTTTTGAGCTTAGTAAAATACGTCTGTCAAACTTTCGTCAAGGCCCATGTACTGGAACATATGTAAAGCTGTCACTCAAGTTATATTTTTGAGATTAATAAAATACTTCTGTCAAAATGGCGTCAATGCCCAAGTATTGGAGCATAAGTAGAGCAGTCACTCAAGTTATACTTTCGAGTGAAATAATTTCCGACTGTTGCATCTGTAACTGCCTGTGCACAAGCAGGGGAGCCGATCGGGAAATTACAGCCAGTTCGGATCAAGTGTGCGATTCTGATGTTGACTCAGCATCATTCTTGCAAAAGTTTAATATGACGATAAAACAGTTCCACAATCACGCATAAATTGTACAAGCTTTAGACAACAACAGAAATGTATAATAAATATTGAAATATTATTTTTAATTGCATTGTCTAGAGTATTTCTCTCTATATATATATCTCTTTTTTATATATAAAAAAAAGCCTGCTTGTAGAGGCCTATTTAATTTTAAAGATAATTAATTATTGTCAGCAATTTTTAGCAGGAAAATTATACATCGCATTACGTCAGCAGTCTCTATTGTCTAGTGACGATGTTTCGTTCTATTGTTAATTTTTCCTCTCAATTTTTCCTTCTTTTAAAAGGCTTAAAGTGGGTGAGTAACGCCACTTAAATCACGATCACCATGGCATCATACGCTTTGCTGGCAGCGTTCCTTTACGTCACAGGTACGCACTTGGGACAGGCCGACCAGAAAGTGGTTTACAGTCGCGTGAACGAGTACAGAGAGAGTATGCTGCAAAGAGGTACTCAATAAGTTACAATAATTAAGCATTACCCTTACAATAGTTAGACATTACCGCTAGAATAATTAAGCAGTTACAGCTACAATAGCTAAGCTTCTCCGCTACTGTAGTTAAGCATTACCTATACTACAATTAAGCATTACCGCTACAATAGATAAGCTTTTCCGCTACTGTAGTTAAGCATTACCTATACAACAATTAAGCATTACCGCTACCATAATTAAGCATTACCACTACAGTAATTAAGCATTCTCGCCTCAGTAATGGAGTATTAACAGTACAATAATTAAGCACTACCGCCACAACAGTTACGTTTCACCGCTGTAATAAGTAAGCATTACATCCACAATAGTTAAGTTTCACCGCTACAATAAAGCAAAGAATTACAGCATAATGTGACGTCTAAATGACGTCATCTCACGCCTTTCAAATCGCTATGGCTTTGGGCATGCTCTTGAATAATTCAGACGATGTGGTTGTTGAGCATTATTACGAAAATTCAAGTTTGCAGCTCAAGTCTGTTTTCATTGTTACCTCTTTATGACGAAACTTTAAGTTTGCAATTAAGTCTGTTTTCGCTGTTAGGTCTTTAAAAATAAATTTTATTTATATCATGTCATCAGATGTTCAAAATGAGCTTCTTATACGTTCATTCACATATCTTCCCTCACACCTAGAATGGAGAGGGTTGTGTATGGTGCAATAAGAAAAAATAAATTAAATTAAATTTAGTTTTCCCTACGAGAAGAAACTTTTGGTAATTCTTTTAAACCCGTTAACAAAAGAAAATGATATATATATATATTGCAATTGGGCTTTTTTTTTTTTTTTTTTTTTTAGTATTTAGTATTTTCTTTGCAAAATAATACCTTCAGCGATTTATGAACCATGAAGAAGATGATGATAATGATGTTGAAATCAAGCACGATAAATGGAACGATAGCGATGCAGAAATCCCGTTATTCATAATGTATAGTGGTCGACATGAGAATGGTTAATATGAAGATCTTGAAGAGGATGATTCCGGCGGCGGGGTGGTGAAGAAGCTGATGATGACGACGACGACGATGATGATGGTGGTGATGACGCTGATCTATTATAGTATACAAAAATGGGAGATTCCAGTGTCAATAGCACAATGCTCCAGGTCATGCTCTACTGTTTTCTAATGCAGAGAATACATTAATCGATTTACAGGCAGTTCTAAATTCAAGTAGAGTACAAAATTCACGTAGAGACAATTCAACATTCAAGTAGGTACAATACAAAGTTTAAGTGCAGATAGTACAACATTCAAGTAAAGAGTACTGCATTCAAGTAGAGAGAGTAGAGTATTACAGTACAGACATTTTACAAAATTCAAGTTCAGAAAATACATCTTTCAAGAAAAGAGAGTACAACATTCCAGGATATATAATACAAATTCCACTAGTGGAAACATTCCAGGAGACAGAGTACAACATTCCAGTATACACAATACAACTTCCTGTTGGCAGAGTACAACTTTCCCTTAGACAGAGTACAACATTCCAGAAGGCAGAGTACAACATTCCTATAGATAGAGTACAACATTCTAGAAGGCAGAGTACAACATTCCAGAAGGCAGAGTACAACTTTCCCTTAGACAGAGTACAACATTCCAGAAGGCAGAGTACAACATTCCTATAGACAGAGTACAACATTCCAGAAGGCAGAGTACAACATTCCTATAGACAGAGTACAACATTCCAGAAGGCAGAGTACAACATTCTAGTAGAGACACCGCAATATTCCTCTACATTTTAGTAAGCAGAGTACAACATTCCAGTACAGACAATACAGCATTCCAGTTGGCAGAGTTCAACATTCCAGTAAGCAGAATACAAAATCCCAGTGCAGACAATACAGCATTCCAGTAGAGGCACTGCAACATTCCATGCAGTAAACATTCCAGTATACAGAGTAAATCAATCCAGTTCAGAAAAAACAACATTCTAAAAGACCGCAAATTTCCAGTGCAGGCAATACGAATTTCCAGTACAGAAAATACAAGGTTCCAGTAGACAGAAAAGAACATTACAGTCGACTGAATACAACAATCCACTAGGGTACAACATTCAAGTAGAGAGAGTACACCATTCTAATAGAAATTATTCCAGAGTAAAAAGGATGCTCCAAAACATAAGCTCTCTGTCTCAGATGGACAGTAGAAAGCGCAGACAGTAAAAATTCCAGATCATTGAAAATACTGAGTGACCATCAGCCAATTCCGAAAAATTCTGTATATGCGTGGAAGCAAACTTCTCCGATAAGAAGCTTATGTCATTTAATACGTCATTATCTTCTACTAAACTTTTTTTTAAAATAGTTTTATAATTGTAACGACTATCACACTTAACATGTCCTTTGTGTGTAAATCATTCTCCCCAAGCGTAGATTCGTCACTGACGTCAGAAACACAACAAGAGGTCATGGTCATCACTGCAGTCAGTAACGGGTGCCAGTGCACTACGGCAGAGAAAACCTGCAGCTGTTGTGCAACAATATGGCTAAACTCGGGTGAGTTCTTACAATCTTTTTAAATTAAACATGGGTAGAATTGGAGGGGGGGGGGCAATCCATGTGATTCAACACTCATTTAGATATTTCTTACAATCAGTTTTCAATTTATAGTTTCCTGCAACATTACTTGTTAGCCCGATACACGCATACAGCATAATAAATACAACATAATAGTTTATGAATGCTTTCACTAGAAACAGTGTCATGTGTGTAACATATAACATACAAGCATCATAATTCACAAATGTAGAAGTAATAGTCTACTCACATAATACATCCATGAATGTATATAATATATCAATAGCCAAATGCAGGAAAGATTTCTAAGCCCATTCTGTCTTAATCAGTCAGTTACCTCACCATTAAGCTAATGGCTGCTTTTCATGAATGGACTTCTTCCCACACCAGATTCAAAGTGATTGGATATTACAGTTCTTTTCAACACAGGTAAACTTTGATCTCAGCCCATTGGCTGGTCTGTTTCTTATAAATCTTAACCATTAGATAATAAAAACTACTCATCTACCTAAAACCGGTTTAGATTACATCAGTAAGTCTAGCACATCCTCCACCCGAGTTGTTTACTCCAACTCTTGGAGCTTACAAATATATCATAATAACATATCTCAAGGTAGGGGTCACTCTGGCATTTAACAATTTAAATAACAATTGTTTAGAAATAGGGAAAGGCAAATTTACTCTGCCAATATATAAATGTGTGTGTGTGTGTGTGTGTGTGTGTGTGTGTGTGTGTGTGTGTGTGTGTGTGTGTGTGTGTGTGTGTGTGTGTAATATATCTGTGAGTGCACTTGTGTCTGTATATATGTATGTGGGTGTGGGTGCGTGTGGGAGTATGTGTGTAATGGGCAATCTTTTTCTTTCAGTATGCATCAACATAAAACCTCTGACCGGACAGATTGGGTTCTACATGACGATCACAATAGCTGGGAACATTTACTTTGAAACGAATATCACAAGTGAGTTCATAAAATATTACTCACACCTAAGATAGATAGATAGATAGATAGATAGATAGATAGATAGATAGATAGATAGATAGATAGATAGATAGATAGATAGATAGATAGATAGATAGATAGATAGATAGATAGATAGATAGATAGATAGATAGATAGATAGATAGATAGATAGATAGATAGTACCTGCATTGAAATATTTTCATACGTACAATTATATTTATCATTGTATTTTTATTTACACTTTTGAAAGAATCCCTTTGTAATAATGGTTTGAGTTTATTTTAGTGTTGATGTTGTCATAACAAAACAATACACTTAAAGACTGCATTATACATTTTGAATCAATTTCCTCTATTGAGGTCTGGCCTATTTCTTCGTTTTTCAGTGAAAAACCCTCCGCCGATGTGCCTAAGAGTACCTATGTTGGGCGAACTATGTCTCATTTTCTACAACTTGACCTGGAACAAAGGTCACCTGGAAGGGTGCTCTCGCTTGGATCTGACTTTTTCTGGTATGACTAAACAGTTCCAACTGGGCTGCTTCTCGCTCGATTTCGAAACGGGCAACAACCTAGGATGCGCCCGGAATGGGCTGCAAGAACTGGAGATGAACCAAGTGGAGCAGAAGATCGAAAACAACGACAACCTGTTTCTGCGTGACACGAAGACGGCGGACAAGCTGACTTTATTTTGGACAAAGCTGTTCAGAGACGCGCGCCGGTATGATCACAAGACGTGAAAGACACTTATTGGCTACCGTCGGTTACTGGTCGGTTAATGCTAAAGACACTTTAATTTGCTATTATTATTTTTCTTTTTTTTTTTGTCAATACAAAATATTATCTTATTTCAAATCGTAACTTGAATTAGCTCGCCATAATAACGAAATCTATTCATAAAGATATGACTAAATAATTAGTTTCACTGTGTTTTGTTATCTTCATTATAGTTGGAACAGATAACACTGTTAGAATAAAAGAAGCAGAAACTGTGATTGGTTATGTATATACTATTGTTATTATTTTTACAATACATTTTACGTTCTGTGTTTGTGAATTTACAGTGAGACATGTTTCGGTTTTCACTCAATTTGTGAAAAATGATACACTAGTTATAAAATTTTACTGATTCAATATACGCATAGACATTATTTATATAAATTTTATTAGTAAACTATTCATTTTAAAATACATTTACTAATATGATACAATTCTTATTGCGTTTGTTATTAAGATATTTGCGTAATATTTTAGTAAAAGAAATGTTTAAAAATATTTTGCTCATAAAAATATATTCTTATAACATTTACGTAACTGTTTACTAATAAGAGATAATTTTGTAACATTGCAATAGTAAAACAGAACCGTAACATTCAGTAATAAGACAAATGTGTTTATTGTACTATTAGGACAGTACTCTGTTTAATAATAAAACAGAATTCAAGAGCATTTCACTAATGAGACAGTTCTGTGACATTTGACAAATTTGACATTTCTGTAATATGTCATAATTTGACTACATTTGACTAATAAGACTGCTCTGTAACATTACACTGTACTGCAACATCTAAGACAGTTACCTAACATTTGACTAATAAGACAGCTCTATAATTTTCTAATAAGATAGTTCTGAAACATTGCACTTATAGGATAGTTATGTACCATTTAACTTATAAGACAGTTCTGTAATAATTGACCAATAAGACAGTTCCGTAACATTTAACTAATAAGACAGTTCTATAACATTTAACTAATAAGACAGTTCTATAACATTTAACTAATAAGACAGTTCTATAACATTTAACTAATAAGATAGTTCTATAACATTTAACTAATAAGACAGTTCTATAACATTTAACTAATAAGACAATTCTTAGCATTTTTGTAATAAGTTTTCAGTTCCCAATGCCCCTTATAAGAGGACATTAAAAAAAATAAAAAAATTCACGTATACAGGATTCTAAGCACATTTAAAATTGTAGCTCGCTCCATAGTGTACTGGCGGCTTCTGGAGATATAATTCAAGACGTTTTTTCCTTTTCAATACAGATGAACTTCAATTTATATTATTTGTTACTTTTACTTATTTCTTTCACGGTAATGGCTGACTGCTACTATAAAATAGTTTACAGAATAAATTCTTCTAAATTAGTAAACTGTTTTGGATGTTTTTTCAATGTATTATAGGTAAGATGAAAAACTAATGTATTATGAATGAAAGACAGAATCAACAACAAGAGAATAAGGAACAGACATTGGACAGTTGGACTAATAATAAACTAACAACTTTATTCTTCAACAGCACTCACACAAACACACAGATAAATAGATAGATAGATAGATAGATAGATAGATAGATAGATAGATAGATAGATAGATAGATAGATAGATAGATAGATAGATAGATAGATAGATAGATAGATAGATAGATAGATAGAAAGATAGAGAGAGAGAGAGAGAGAGAGAGAGAGATAGATAGATAGATAGATAGATAGATAGATAGATAGATAGATAGATAGATAGATAGATAGATAGATAGATAGATAGATAGATAGATAGATAGATAGATAGATAGATAGATAATTTATTTATACACACAAGTACTCACGGACAAAAGTGAATTGGAGCGCATAAATAAATCCGCAAATAATATCAAACAAAAAACACACAAACAAACTTACAAACACCCCTTGACGCACACCAACACACACTGACAAAGGTTCACAGGCACAAAAATATGTATGCTGAAAATGCAGAGAATCAATGACGAATGCACATTAACATACTAAGGCCGTGTGTGTGTGTGTGTGTGTGTGTGTGTGTGTGTGTGTGTGTGTGTGTGTGTGTGTGTGTGTGTGTGTGTGTGTGTGTGTACACTGATCTGCCGCTAAGCAATAGGAATAGGTCAGTGGTCTAAAAAATTAAAAACGACTGTAATTATCAATGGATTTTAAAAATTTAAATTATCACTTATTATAGACATATTGATTAATTTAAAAAGTTGAGGCAGTACACATGTTTACTTCAGACTGATTGGTTAAAATTAGAATGGCAAGCATACTAACTCTAAGCCTGCATGCGTGCGTGACCCATTTCATCCCAAGGACGCTGAACGGGTTAACTCCTGTTAGCGTATGGTTACTTCATTATTGTTATTCCCGCGAAACGCAAACTGTCAATGACAAAAATGCAATGTTTATTTCAGTGCTATAATAAAGTTTGCATTCAAACTTCCGTGGAGAGTTATCATATTATTATCGCTGCTATAATTAAGTCCGCATATACTATATTAGTAATATAATTACGTCCGGACATATACTATATTAGTGCTATAATTAAGTCCGCGTATACTATATTAGTGCTATAATTAAGTCCGCGTATACTATATTAGTGCTATAATTAAGTCCTGACATATACTATATTAGTGCTATAAATAAGTTCGCATTTAGACTTCAATGACGAGTTTTTACATCAGTACTATAATTGTCCGCATATAGACATTAGTGACGAGTTTTAATATCAGTACTATAATTGTCCGCATATATACATTAGTGACGAGTTTTAATATCAGTACTATAATTGTCCGCATATAGACATTAGTGACGAGTTTTAATATCAGTACTATAATTGTCCGCATATAGACATTAGTGACGAGTTTTAATATCAGTACTATAATTGTCCGCATATAGACATTAGTTACGAGCTTTTATTTCAGTAGTATAATTGTATAATTAAGTTCGCATATAAACTCAGTGACGAGTTCATATATCTATACCAGTACTATAATTAAGTTCGCGTATAGATAGATCTCAGTGACGAATTTCTCAATCAGTGCTATAATTAAGTCTGCATATAGACTTCAGTGACGAATTTCTCAATCAGTACTATAATTAAGTCTGCATATAGACTTCAGTGACGAATTTCTCAATCAGTGCTATAATTAAGTCTGCATATAGACTTCAGTGACGAATTTCTCAATCAGTGCTATAATTAAGTCTGCATATAGACTTCAGTGACGAATTTCTCAATTAGTGCTATAATTAAGTCTGCATATAGACTTCAGTGACGAATTTCTCAATCAGTACTATAATTAAGTCTGCATATAGACTTCAGTGACGAATTTCTCAATCAATGCTATAATTAAGTCCGAATATAGAATTCAGTGACGAGTTTGTCAATCACTACTATAATTAAGTCTGCATAGAGATTACAATGATGAGTTTCTATATTGCTACTATAATTAAGTCTGCATAGAGATTACAGTGACGAGTTTCTATAACTGCATTCCCTTTTCACTCTGTATAATCAAAAATTGTTCGGTGCGAAAATCTCATTTAAAATGTTGGATGTGGATAGCACTTTTTCTCACCCATCCAAAGAGCGCAAACGAATTTCTGAAGATTGTTCGGGGGGGGGGGGGGGAAGGAGGAGTCGCTACTTCTATAATTATAATCGGATCTACGTGGCTGTGAGTGTCAGTTGTGTAATAAACTCTAATTGTATGGATGTGTCATTAATGTAAATAAACTGTACGTGTCTGGAGGTTTTTAGTTATGTATGCGCGCTCATTGATTGATAGATAGATAGATAGATAGATAGATAGATAGATAGATAGATAGATAGATAGATAGATAGATAGATAGGCTCTCTCTCTCTCTTAAGCTTTTTCTTTCTTTGTCCTTTTTCTCTTTTAGGCTTTTTCTAACGATTTTTCTCTATCTTAAAGACTTTTTCTCTCCTTTATGCTTTTTCCCTCTCTTAGGCTTTTTCTCTCTCTTAAGCGTTTTCTCTTAGACTTTCTCACTCAAACTTTTTCTCTCTCTTAGGAGTTTTCTCTCTCTTAGGCTTTTCTCTAGATTTTTTCTCTCTCGTAGCATTTTTCTCTCTCTCCCCCTCTCCCCATTAGGCTTTTTTCTCCCTTCTTAGGCTTTTTCTCTCTTACCTTTTTCTTTTTCTTAGAAGTTTTCTCTCTCTTAGACTTTCTCTCTCTTAGGCTTTATCTTTCTCAGGCTTTCTCTCTGAGGCCTTTCCTCTTAGATAAATAAATGTGTATAAATGTGGATAACAGCATTTACCTCCCTGACCTTCAGACTTGGGAATGAGTTTGCTGGACTCTGAAGTGTAAAGTCTTACGTATTAACAAACAAAATGAGGAATTTGAAACCTCGCTATTTCATTACCAACACTTCACTTTCAGAATAGAGTTTCCTCTCCCTATTTTCGTGAACCACATTGTTCGCCTTGGTGCATCTTGAAAGTTCTTTGTATTGAAATATTTTCCAGTCTAAACATTTCCTTTTGGAATCTGTGTCCTTTGGTTTATATTTAAAAACAATATAATATACAAACTATTTTTTCATACAACATCTTTTTTTTTAATTTGAAATAACTTTTAATAAAACAAAAGTATACAAACTCACAATTTTTTTTTTAAAAGTATTTTTGTTTTAATTTGTCGAATAAAAAAATACATAAAGTCCAGCTACTTTTACATTCGTGTAATACATTCTATTTACTTTTTACATTAGTGTAATACTCTTATTCTATTTAACTATTTTTACATTCGTGTAATACTCATATGCTATTAACTACTTGTACATTCTTAAGTAATTCGTAAATAGTAAGATTTAATACCTGATTAATACATTACGAAATTTGAAAGGCACATCAAATATAAGTACGGGCACACGTTTTTGTATAATTAAAAACGAAATTTTTTAAAGCACTTTGTGTAAAAATACTTGCTTGTTTGTTATTGGCGATGGTGACGAGTTCTGTCGCTTTTTGTGTATTTGTGTGCATGTGTGTTTGTGTGTATAATAAATCTCATAAATACAAACACATTTGTGCTCATTTTACATTTAATTTCTAATTTTCAAATATTTTTCAGCCTTTTCAATAAAAATTGCTTAAAGTCATCGTATGTGCAATGCTATATTTTAACCCCTTCATTACCAATTGGTGTATTTGGGGTGGTGGAGGTGTAGTTTTAACGTCATTCCCAGATATTTTTGAGTCCGTATTATTATCTGTACCAAACCAGAATAGAACAACACAATAGACAGCCATTCTGACACAACTGTCTTCCCCATAATGTGGTCTTTAGATATTGACCCAACCCATAACTTTGATGGAGTGCACGTGTACGACCTTAGCTGTTAAAGGGATTTTAGTCAAGAAATAAGTCATGATGTGTGCCTGTAAGAAAGAGAGAAGAAATATTAATTGTAGATCTACTAGAGGAAAAATATCTGGAAAATGCTCAAACTCTAGCATGTGTCAGTACGAATGAGTCAAAACCATGCATTACAGCAAGCCACACTTTGCTAAAGTTCATGCAAAACACAAAGTTCATTCAAGCACAACTGTCACGCAGATCAGTTAAGATTAGTGCAAAATAATGAATGTGCAATGTCATGACACACTAATAACATAGGTGAAAGTCCAGATTCAGTGCCAATGTCACATAGGTCATAAGTTTTAAATAAAGTGTTAATGTCGTGACATTGAGAGTAGGTGAAAGTTTAAGTGCGTGTACGGCAAGTTGGTGTTTTTAAAGCGCCCCCCTAGTCTGTTAAGTGTAGCGTTTGCCCAAATAAACTGCCAATATCACGTGAGACTGCTAATGATAGTATCGTTCCAGATAAAGTACCAATGTCACGCCAGACTTAATGTTACTATTAGTCCAGTTTAAGTACCAATGTCACGCCAGACTTAATGTTACTATTAGTCCAGTTAAAGTACCAATGTCACGCCAGACTTAATGTTACTATTAGTCCAGTTAAAGTACCAATGTCACGCCAGACTTAATGTTACTATTAGTCCAGTTAAAGTACCAATGTCACGCCAGACTTAATGTTACTATTAGTCCAGTTAAAGTACCAATGTCACGCCAGACTTAATGTTACTATTAGTCCAGTTAAAGTACCAATGTCACGCCAGACTTAATGTTACTATTAGTCCAGTTAAAGTACCAATGTCACGCCAGACTTAATGTTACTATTAGTCCAGTTAAAGTACCAATGTCACGCCAGACTTAATGTTACTATTAGTCCAGTTAAAGTACCAATGTCACGCCAGACTGCTAATGTTCGTACTAGTCCAGATAAAATAACAGTATCACGCCAGACTCCTGAGACCAGCGCGAAAGCGGCGGAAGCCGGAAGCGCCCCCTACAATCAGTCAGTCAGTCAGACTCCTGAGCGAGTAGGCTACAAGTTTGACAACAACACTTTGTGCAGATAAAATCATTCTGAGATATCCATTATGAAATCATATTCCTACATGACTTTCCGCTCCCGTCTATATGAAATGCATGCACGATATTTATTGCTAGAAGCGAGTGATAATTGCATTTCAGTATTTCGAAAGAAAACTTTAAATTTAAGGTCAAAGTTCACCAGTACATCAGGGTCTAACTGCTTTTGTCAACTGCCCATTTTTTAAAGTTCTAAAATGAAGAGATTTCGCTCGCATTTCAAAGAGCTCTGGTATCAGCAAGACTAGCGCTGAGTCCGCTTTTGTCATTTTTTTACATCTACTTTTGTCATTATTTTGTATCTACTTTTGTCATTATTTTGTATCTAATTTTGTCATTAATTTGTATCTACTTTTGTCATTAATTTGTATCTACTTTTGTCATTAATTTGTACCTACTTTTGTCATTATTTTGTATATACTTTTGTCATTGTTTTACATCTACTTTTGTCATTAATTTGTAACTACTTTTGTCATTAATTTGTATCTACTTTTGTCATTAATTTGTATCTACTTTTGTCATTATTTTGTATATACTTTTGTCATTGTTTTACATCTACTTTTGTCATTATTTTACATCTACTTTTGTCATTATTTTACATCCACTTTTGTCATTATTTTACATCTACTTTTGTCATTATTTTACATCCACTTTTGTCATTATTTTACATCTACTTTTGTCATTATTTTACATCCACTTTTGTCATTATTTTACATCTACTTTTGTCATTATTTTACATCCAGTTTTGTCATTATTTTACATCTATTTTTGTCATTATTTTACATCTATATTTGTCATTATTTTACATCTACTTTTGTCATTATTTTACATCTACTTGTGACAATATTTATTTTACATCCACTTATGTCATTATTTTACATCCAGTTTTGTCATTATTTTACATCCACTTTTGTCATTATTTTGCATTCACTTTTGTCATTATTTTACATCCAGTTTTGTCATTATTTTATATCCAGTTTCGTCATTATTTTACGTCCCGTTTTGTCATTATTTTGCGTCCAGTCATTTTTGTTATTTTTTACGACCACTTATGTCATTTTATGCTTGAAACTCTAAGTTTTGTAAATTATTTTTTTTTCTTTTGTGCTTAATGTTTTAATTCTTCCTTTAGAAAATCCATTTATCTTATTGTCGTAATTCTGCATATCGATTGATTCATATTTATAAAATGTTATGATGTTTATTTTTCTGTGCTTGTTGATTTTTACCAAGGCCTTATGAGTCAATAACGTAAAACGCTTAAACATTTTGTTAAAATAAAAAGTGCACTATGCTCATTAATATTAATATCATTGCTGTTGCTGTTAGAAGTAGTAGCAATTGTAGTACTGTCGTAATATGTACGGTTAACATAATATTATTTATTGTTATTTTTCTATTCTTCGTTAATTACATATTTTTGATATGTGTTGCTTTTGGTTGTATGGTGTTTGGTGTGTGTGAGAGTAGGTTATTTTTTATTTGTTCGTTTCTGAAAAGTATCATGAAGTGGAATTTAGCAAAATGTGAAATTAAATTCAAGGTTTTCATGTAATTGTCTTGCAAATAACAGGGAAACGAAACAGTTCAACACGTCATCCAGCAAGTAGTTGAGCGTAAACAGAAAAACAATGAACAAAGTCACAATATTTCCTTCATTTGCTTTACCCTTAGCTGAACAGGAAATCGCTCCCTATAAAAGTGATCACAAAGGGAGAGCACTGTACATCTCCGAAGATGGCAGCCTATAGCTATCCAATCCTGCTGCTGGCGAGTCTTAGCGCGACTTGTTTCCACTATGTACACGCGAACCAGAAGGTCGCCTACACCCGGGTGTATGAGCTGAAGGAAACTGTTTATGTGGATGGTAAGAGGGGACAATATATTTATCTTACAGAAGGAAACTGTTTGCAGAGTGGTAAGGGTGAATAAAATATTTATCTTACAAAAAGAAACGTTCAAGATGATGATGGCGTATAAGATATTTTTCTTACAGAAGGTAAAGGAGTGTGAGGTATTTTACAAAATGATGGGAGGGGAGTGTGAGGTATTTTACAGAATAATGGAAAGGGAGTGTGATATATTTTACAGAATAGTGGGAGTGTGAGGTATTTTACATAATGATGGGAAAGGAGTGTGAAGTATTTTACAGAATAATGGGAGTGTGAGGTATTTTACAGAATAATGAGGGTGTGAGGTATTTTACAGAATAATGGGAAAGGAGTATGAAGTATTTTACAGAACAGTGAGAGTGTGAGGTATTTTACAGAATAATGGGGTGTAAGGTATTTTACAGAATAATGGGGTGTAAGGTATTTTACAGAATAATGGGGTGTAAGGTATTTTACAGAATAATGGGGTGTAAGGTATTTTACAGAATAATGGGGTGTAAGGTATTTTACAGAATGATGGGAAGGGAGTGTGAGGTATTTTACTGAATAATGGAAGTATGAAGCATTTTACAGAAAGATGGACTGTGGGGTATTTGACCACAAAGAAAATGGTGATGACCTCGATTAGTATTTGGCCTACAGACCGTACATTGTAAAAACAAATGTTGTATGAAACTAGAAAGTTCACTATAAAATCACATTTGTTCGAGCCAAATTATTTTTCTACAAGACATCATAATCTATAACGAAAACTGTATATCCAGTTAAGCATCACATTTTGTGTGAAACTTAATCGGCAATTTATACCGTTCACTATTTTGTATGCAACTTAATCGGCAATTTATACCGTTCACTATTTTGTATGCAACTTAATGGATGATTCATACCGTTCAATATTTTATATGAAACTTAAACGACAATTTATATCGTTCAATATTTCATAAGAAACTTAATGGAAAATTTATATCGTTCAGTATTTTATATGAAACTTAAACGAATGTATACCGTTTAATAGTATGTATGAAACTTAATCGACAATTTATACAGCTTAATATTTTGTATGAAAAAAATCAGTTTAACAGAACCATACACAATCCTGTATCAATGCCTAATGTTCTATGTTTGATTTATAATTCTATCTCAATAAAAGAAAGAAAGAAAGAAAGAAAGAATGAATGAATGAATGAATGAAACAAAGAAAGAAGGAATAAATAAAGGAAGGAAGGAAGGAAGAAAGGAAGGGAGGGAGGGAGGAAGGAAGGAAAAAAGAAAGAAGGAAGAAAGAAATGAAGGAAGGGGGAAAAGTAAGAAAGAAAGAAAGAAAGAAAGAAAGAAAGAAAGAAAGAAAGAAAGAAAGAAAGAAAGAAAGAAAGAAAGAAAGAAAGAAAGAAAGAAAGAAAGAAAGAAAGAAAGAAAGAAAGAAAGAAAGAAAGAAAGAAAGAAAGAAAGAAAGAACACCCACGTTTGAATAAATGAAGTCTTTTTAAGAAGTATAAGTACTTTTTCTTTTTAATTTTCTAATTATTAATTTTAAATGCTGCAGACTCGTCACTTCTATTCGGGATGCAGAACGAGAATTCAGCCATGATGATTATTGCGGTCAGCAATGGCTGCCAATGTTCTTTACAGAATAAATCTTGCAGTTGTTGTGCCACATTCTTCATGAATTCAGGTGAGGTTGTCTTTCATCTTTATGGACACCTAATGCGTCCTTCACCTGACTCTTATCTTCTGAAGAAAAAAGAAAAGAAGACAAAAAGCGCGCGCGCACACATCCATCCATACACGCCTACCCTCTCAAACACGCGCGCACGTACACACAGTTCATAGTTTTTGAGAGGGACGAAAGAATTTGTACTATTGTAAAAATAATACATCTCTTTAACATATGAGTGTGCGTGCGTGCGTGGTTGTATGTTATTGTTGCTGCTGTGTGTGTGTGTGTCACTTGCGGTTTATGTTTTCTATGTTGCAGTGTGTGCCAATGTTCAATACATTCCCACCTTGCTTGGACTCCACATGTCAATCACATTTAATGGAAACACTGTTTTCGAAACAAACATCACTAGTAAGTAAACTGCTATTGTCAACAATTTTGAATGGAAATAATAAATTTATTTCCAAAAGATAACATGAATAAGACCGGCGGACAGAGAGAGAGAGAGAGAGAGAGAGAGAGAGAGAGAGAGAGAGAGAGAGAGAGAGAGAGAGTTGGAGTTGCCCAGAGAAACTAAATATATTTATTTCTCTTTTCAGTATTATCATTTATTCTAATGTTTGTACAGCGAACTATTAACTCATCTAAGGACTGACGCGACATAACATAATGTGGTATTATTTTGCAACGAGAGTACATTTTTGGCAAGTAATTCTAATGATTGTTGTTAAATTATAAGTGCCATGGTATCGACAATTTCAAAATTGCTTGCCTTCTACTAAGATACACACAGCGACACCCTATTTCCACCTTGATGTTAATGTCACTTTCTTGACTTGATACGAATTATGGCTCTCAACTTATAGCTATCAAAGCAAAGTTTAAAATTTTAGTTTTAATATTCATTCTGAAGGAAAAAATGTTTTCTACTAGAATTTGGAGTGTTAGGATTTTTTTTTGTGAGTCTATACTCAAATAAGGGACGTATGTAGTACGCCCAGAAATTAGATAGATTTCTAGAAATACGGCTAGTTTTTGTTGTCTCCCTTACAGTGACGAATCCACCTCCACTATGCGTGAACGTTCCATTCTTGCCAAAGCTAGCGCAGGCGTGCCTTATTTTCTACAACCTGCAATTTGGCAAATGGCAATTTCAAGGTTGCTCTCGAGTACAGTTCACCTTTGCTGGCGTGACGAAACAACTCGAGCTGGGTTGCTTCTCTCTCGGCCCTTTTGACCCGCTGGAAGAAAGTCTGGAAGGTCCGGCAGGTTCCACCCACCATGAACTGGGGGTCTCAGAGCTGAACGGAATGGAGCAGAAAACTGACGACAACCACAACCTCCTGTTTCTGTCTGAATCCGAGGCGCGGGAGCAACTGAAATTGTTTCTGGCAAAGCTTTTCAGAGGAGCACGACCGTATGATCGGAAATTATGAACGCCGTCTGAATAGTGATCTATGGTGTCGCCTGCTGCAATCGATAATTTGCCTTTATCTTGATTAACCTTTTGTTGTTGTAATACTAACTGCAAGTTTACATTGAGTGGGGGGGGGACAAACAGAATGTTTATATTTCTTTATTTATTTAAATCGATGTAAGTATTCCTTTTTTTCCCCCTTGAGAATGCTGCATTGCGTGAGACATAATGCCTTTATAAACAAGTTAATCTCTCCACTTTACACATAAGTGAACGAATTTATCTATGCCTGTCATTCATCAATGAACACGTTTTACATAGTGAAATATCTAAATCGGGGAAAGGGGAATCTGTTGCTGTATACAAAGCACAATGTCACGTAAAGCTGTCTGCCTTCTTTCACACCATTACTTTCGCGCTGTTTTCTAGCAGATTGGCTTGCTTTCAGAGTGAAGGCATTCGTGAAAAGAAAGGTGGGTTATAAATATATATTTCACATTTAAACACTTGAACTGTTCTCATAAATATTGGATTAATAAAAGACCTTTGCAATCAAACATCATCTGGTATTCTTTCGCATTAAAATATTACCACTATAAAGAAATTCCCCTTGGTGTTACGGATTGTTTTGAGGGGTTTATCTCTCTGCTCGAAATATTTACGGTAAATTAAAGGTCGTTAGTTTGGTGATTGTTTGTTTGGCCTTGGGGTTTTGTGTCTGTTGTGTGTGTATATATGTGTGTGGTGGGATGGGGGGTAGGAGAATGAACACAAGCTTCATGTTTCCAGATTCAGCTAATCGTGGTACAATGTTGCAAAGATTGCAGAGTGCTTAAGCAAGATTTTAATTGAAACTTAATACATTGGCAAAATTTGACTATTACGATAATTTTCTCGCTAAACTTTCACTTATCAAAAATAAATTTAAAAATTAAAATAAAATATAAACGCATGCATTTTGGTAAACTTCCACCAGTGAAATATATTGTTTGATATAACTTTCAGCGCCCACTGGTTTGCTGTTTGAGTTTTCAAATATACTGCCGTTACTTGCAGGAAATTAAAATATGATCACAACTTTTACAGCAAGCAAATGTTCTACATGCATTAAACACAATTTTAATATATATATTAAATAACAGAGTCTTGTATTAAATACAAGCAAAGTTGTTTTTTCTGGGAGAGGGGGGGAATTTAAAGAATTGGAATAATGTTCTCAAAGATTTGTTTATGAAAGTCTTACTATTGTGCAGAAACGCTTAATGATTTGATTATTATATTTTTGCTTCTTGTTTTAGATTACCTCGTTTAATCAGGAATAAACATTTTACTCTGTTCGTAA
Organism: Sinotaia quadrata; assembly: GCA_028829895.1. Lineage (NCBI taxonomy): Eukaryota > Metazoa > Mollusca > Gastropoda > Architaenioglossa > Viviparidae > Sinotaia > Sinotaia quadrata. Next base: position 10,816,957 of record CM054182.1, read on the forward strand.
ATGCCTTTTTCTTACATGCATGTGGATGGACGAATGTATAGATTATAGACGGATGGTTGAATATGTCGATGTATGAACGTGTGGTTGAATGTGGCGGTGTATGGACGGGGTGGGTGAAGGTGGCGGTGCATGAATGAGTGGTTGAATGTGGTGGTGCATGCGTCGGTGACTGAATGTGGCGGTGTATGGACAGGGTAGTTGAATGTGGAGGAGTGTGGACGGATGGTTAAATGTGGCGGTGCATGGACGTGGTGGTTGAATGGGGCGGTGTATGGACGAGTGATTGAATGGGGCGGAGTGTGGACGGGTGGTTGAATGGGGCAGCGTATGGATGGGTGGTTGAATGTGGCGGTGCATGAGCGAGTGGTTGAAAATGGCGATGTATGGACGGGTGTTTGAAAGTAGCGATGTATGGACGGGTGGTTGAATGTGGCGGTACATGAACGGTGGATGAAGATAGCTGTATTTGTGAATTTACAGGGGTATGTATTTATGAAAGTAACTGGACGGATGGGATAGGAAGAAGGGATAAGTGGATGGATGGATGGAAGAAAAGGCTGATTCCTAAAAGCAACAGAGAAAGAAAATATTGTGAACTAACGGTTCTAACTAAATGAATATATATTTTGTTAGTTTGCTTTTTTAAATGAGTAATAGCAATTTTTAATTAAGGAAAGAAAGATTTAAATATAAGCAAAGTATTTAATAAACTTCTAATACCAATGAAATGCTTACTCATACTTAAGATGTCAAAAATAATAGCAATACGTAATGAATGGAGGATGGGCTGCAGGAGAGAAAAGGAAATATATAAAGTGAGATAAGAAAAGTAGAGTATGGACAAACAGAAAAACAAAATAGTTAAATGTAAAAGTAATTAAGTCTGCTCTAGAAATAATACTTTCAAACTACGTCTAGACATTACACATTTGCAAGAAAGCCAAAGATTCTTACACGAATAAGACAGCTATGTAATTTTTAAAAAAATTAAAGTTAAAAAAACCACTAGAATATTTTTATAGAGACTTTTCATCGAGAATTAGTCACTACTATGACGACATTAAGGGAAGAATCGCTCTTTGCTTTCACTGCATGGTCATTAGCAGGCAGCTTTATGTAATATCGGAACAACCCTCAACAATCTCTCTTTTACTCTCTCACTCTCTCTCTCTCTCTCTCTCTCTCTCACACACACACACACACACACACACACACACACACACACACATACACACAAACACACAAACACATTCACGTGTGTAGGAGTATACCGGTTATTACGAACCTGTCATAAAAAAAATAGACAATAGAGAAATGTTTAGTTTGACGCAGTTATTAATTATGTTACACACCAGTGAATATTTAGAGACCCTGTCTCAGCATAAGGATTTAAAGTTGTTAATTTCATTTAGTGACCCTGTCTCAGCATAAGGATTTAATGGTTGTTAATTTCATTCAGAGACCCTGTCTCAACATAAGGATTTAAAGGTTTTGTTAATTTCAGTCAGAGACCCTGTCTCAGCATAAGGATTTAATGGTTGTTAATTTCAGTCAGAGACCCTGTCTCAGCATAAGGATTTAAAGGTTGTTAATTTCTAACATTCACCTACGTTGATGACAGACTGGTTGCCAGTCTCACCATTCAGTCTCTCCTTAATTAATTCTCTTAACTTTAGATATTAATTGCAGTGACAGATGAATCTGTGTAATAATGCGTGAACTAGGCACGTTATCCAATAACGACTAATTAAACATCCAAACATCCACTTTTGCTCAGCCCCCCAGCCCAGTTCATTCAGTCTTCCCTTGCTAATAATTAGTCAACTTCTGTTAATTGGATAACAAAAAAATACGAATTTAATCAATTGTAGATTGGAGGGAGCCGCTTTTCCCTCCCTCGATAGTCCAGGGATGGGATTTGTAGCTGTCACCTATCCATGTTTGTCGACACAGCTCAGGCTGCTTAACTTTCTGGGTAAGGATTTTGTCCTCTAGCCACTGGACTATAGAGACACCTCGATTATTATTATTATTATTATTATTATTATTATTATTATTATTATTATGATGATGATGATGATGATGATGATGATGATGATGATGATGATAATGATGATGATGCCGCGGTTGTCACCATGGATAATGTGCACAGAACGTTAACTTTCGTAAGTATGACATGACCAAGTCAGAAGGAGGCCAAAGCTACTTCTAACACTGTCAGCAATGTCAGCAGAAGTTAAGAGTCAAAGCAAACGTACTCAAAAGGAAGAATTAACTCACAGTGCTTTATCAATGAGCAGGAAAAGAATCGAGAGGAGGTTAACATAAACAATTACTAAATTATAAATAAACATAGTCAAAATGCAAAGTGACGCTTTAAATAACTGCCCTATGTTTAACTGCAACACACATGCACAACTTCTTGACATTGTATCGGAAGTATATTACGACCCAAATTTAAGCTGCTTTTAAAAGTACACAACCCTACATCGAGCGGGAGGCACTACACGTACACAGTGTTATGTATGGACACAGTACAAAATGTAAAGAATGAAATAATCAACTCCTTATCGTTAGTGAATATACTGCCTATCGTGAGTGAGAATGTGTGTGTGTGTGTGTGTGTGATGGTGGGGTGGTGGGTGGCGGCAATGTTGCAACTTATTTTCATTTTATAAGAAAAGCGTTCTAAAACGCGTTGTACCCCTAGAAAGATACCCTTCGTACCAGAGAGATAGAGGCCAACAACGACTTTATAATATGGTAAAAAAGAAAAAAAAAGAAAAAGAAATAAATCAACGTGATTGCAAAGTACATTAGAAATAAGACAGAACGAGTAATTGATTTACAGAAATAAATAAATAGATAACTGAGAAGAAAGAATGCAACAGCACCTTAGCAAAGTAAAATATAACTTCAAAAATATAACTCCAGTAGGAAAGCAACGTAAATAGCACAGAAATTATTTTGTGTTAAGATTTCACTTAATTCTGTGCATGCTTGTGTGTTTTGGGTGAGGATCAACTGTGTGCTCGTACGTGTAAGCGTAAAGTGTGTGACTATGTATATTACTACGTTTGTGTGCACGTGTGTGTTTGTGATTATGTTCATGCGTCTGTGATTAAAAACATGTATGCGAGTGGCTGTTTATGGACTTAGATTATGGGCGGGTGCGTGCTGGAAATTACGGGCATGCGTGAGTGATTACTGGCAGGAGAGTGATGAAGATGATAGACATGTGTGTGTGTGCGTGTAATTATGAGCATGGATATATGATTTGGGCACGCGCGTTAGTGTGCGTGAGAGAGAGAGAGAGAGAGAGAGAGAGAGAGAGAGAGAGAGAGAGAGAGAGTAAAGATATGTGTGCGTATCAGAACTCCATACATTTGCCGGATATCAATGTGTATCTTACCAGAACTAGTTTTGATGGGTATCAACCAGGATAATTCAATATTTTATCCTCAACTTATCGCTGCATAAATAATTCAGCCTGTGTCATATCTTTATTTGCCAAAATTGAGGAAAACCCGTATGTGTTGTGCATTCCTAGATATCCCGGAACTTCAAGAAAACACGTCATAGGCTACTTGGGATAAAATTAAAAAAAAGGAAATAGTCTACATAGATATCCTTCCACAAGATCACTTAATTGTTAAGTATAAATATGGCTGTAGTTTACTGCCGTCTACAGTATTAAGTGACAAGCCGCAAAAAGCTAGACTCAGACAAACCACAGGTGACTATGGCATTTTGCGCGCCACTGCTTTTGCTGGTCATCGTTTGCTTTGCCAGTCAGGTTCATGCGGTACCTGCAGGGAAAATTGTCGTGGTCGCGGGCGAGTTTGAGGTGCAGGAAACTCTCCTCAATGGAGGTAAGCATATTACTATGAAAATGTTATGTATGTGTTACTAGCAAAGTGTGATATGCATGTTATTAGCAAAGTGTGATATATATGTTATTAGCAAAGTGTGATATGCATGTTATTAGCAAAGTGTGATATGCATGTTATTAGCAAAGTGTGATATGCATGTTACTAGCAAAGTGTGATATGCATGTTACTAGCAAAGTGTGATATGCATGTTACTAGCAAAGTGTGATATGCATGTTACTAGCAAAGTTTGATAAACATGCCTTTAGCAAATGGTAGAACGCATGTAATCGCTATCTCCATACTGTGTGACGTCAAGGGAGATAACTTAAGTAAGATCAAATACATTAACTTAGCAAGGGCAGCGGATATAAAAAATGATAAAAGAATTAAACGAAAAGAAAACAATGTTTTAATCATCTGGAGGAAAGATAGGGGTGGAAGAAGTCAAATTTTCAAGTCAGAGCACAGTATACTTTTCGTCACCACCATAAAACAGGATGTGCACTAGGGCCAGAAGAAAAAATAAAAGTAAAAATAGAGCTAACAACGAATTTCTCTCGTCAACTGGCTCAAGGTTACACTTTTAGCGACGGCACGTACACTCAAGAAATATTCATTTGGCTCGAAATTATTCGTCCTTTCCTGAGAACATCATACTGAAATAGTGTATCATATTTCTTTCTCCTGACAACATCATACTGAAATAGTGTATCATATTTCTTTCTCCTGACAACATCATACTGAAATAGTGTATCATATTTCTTTCTCCTGAGAACATCACACTGAAATAGTGTATCATATTTCTTTATCCTGACAACATCATACTGAAATAGTGTATCATATTTCTTTCTCCTGAGAACATCATACTGAAATAGTGTATCATATTTCTTTCTCCTGAGAACATCATACTGAAATAGTGTATCATATTTCTTTCTCCTGAGAACATCATACTGAAATAGTGTATCATATTTCTTTCTCCTGGCAACATCATACTGAAATAGTGTATCATATTTCTTTTTCCTGAGTACATCATACTGAAATAGTGTATCATATTTCTTCCTCCTATTTTCACGTCTTAAAGAGTAGATTCTAAATATTCATTTTGCTCGAAATCACACGGTACATCATATTCTTTCACTTTTCACGTTTTAAGAACTAGGCTATAATATTCATTTATTTAAAAGTAAAATAGGGGCTGTAATTAACCATACCTGTGTATTAATCCTTCATTGGCTACACCTTGATTAGAGAAAATTAAAGTGATTTCATTGTTTTTAAAATCAAGGTGTAGCCAATGAAGGATTAATACACAGGTATGGTTAATTACAGCCCCTATTTTCTTGCCCAAGAATTAAAATTGTTAAACGATGGTACATGGAAAGTCCATAGAAGTCACTCAGAAGTTAAACTGATCTGATACAGAACTACTCAATGCCTGAAAATGAAAATAGTGTTCACATCTCTCAGAATTGCTTTCCTGTCATATGAGTTTCTCCAGTTATATAACAGTTATTTATCCATTGCAAACTTCATTGCAATGCCTTGTTTAGTTTTCTATATTTAATTTTATAGAATAAAATATCTTTATGAACAAATAATAAATCAATTATTTAAAGTCTTATGACTTAAATTCACACTTTACATTTAATATGCTAATAAGGTCATTAATTCACGAGATGTTTCCAGTTTTACTACCATCTACTTCAAAATGGATGGATAGATGGATGGACAGACGGACGGACTGACGGACGGATGGATAGATAGATAGATAGATAGATAGATAGATAGATAGATAGATAGATAGATAGATAGATAGATAGATAGATAGATAGATAGATAGATAGATAGATAGATAGATAGATAGATAGATAGATAGATAGATAGATAGATAGATAGATAGATAGATAGATAGATAGATAGATAGTTTTCAACTTTTCTTAATTCTTTCTTTCTCATTTCTTTTTATTTTGAGATGCCGCTTAATTTAATGCCGATATAATTTTAATTAATGACAGACTGATAGTTTAATTCTTGGTAAATTAAAAATTATGACATAAATAATTTCAAGAAACAAATAGTTTTGCAAAAATATTTGCCTCTTAAATCATGTTCATATTTCTTTCTTCTTTTTACAGTCTCTGCATACATACGATACAACTGGTACTTCTATCAGTCTTCTTTTTCACAAACCTGTAATTGTCTTTAATTTGTTCATTTTAAAAACACGTATTTTATTTTATATTTTCAAGCATTAAATATGTAAAAGTACATAAAAGTCGAGGAGATCGAGTTTGAAAGACTTTTTAACATTTATAAAAATAAGTAATTAAATCTAGTAATTTTGCACATCTGGACTTTATAAAACAATTATTTTTGTCAACAAATATTTCTTCCTGTCGTCAATTAGCCGTCTCGTCCCTGATTGGTCAGATCAATGACGTCACGGTAACATCAGATACTAATGGTTGCCAGTGTTCCGGTCAGACTAAGTCCTGCAGTTGCTGTCAGAGCATTCATGCACTGAAGATCCAAGCAACAGGTAATCTGAGTTTATGGAATTTTGTTTAGGAGAAAATAGACAACAGGATTTTGATGTCATTTTTCTAAAATTTAATAATATAAACATTTGTGCGAAGCATCTTTCAATGACAACCAAGTTCATTATAATATCATGGTCATATATTCAATCTTCTCCTTGTTTTAACTTTTTGTTCGAATTCTAAATTATGTACCAAATCATGTACCAAATAATAATTATGTACCAAATCATGTACCAAATAATAATTATGTACCAAATACACTGAATAACGACTATGTGTATTCATGGTCATCTAAACAAATTATTTCAATTAGAAAAACTGAACAGAGCTATGACAATGCGTCCTATTTGTGGTCATTTCGTTCTGACGTACTCTAATCAAACATGCGATAAAAAAAAAACACAGTTTGTACAAAACAAGTGCAATTGTTGTTTTCTGTTAACCAAATAGTTCGTATAATCAAACATACGTAAGAAAACCCAGTTTGTATACAAAACAAGTGCAATTACCCCTACAATTAAATTATTGTACGCAGAGTTATTACCCCTGCACTTTGAAATATGCAAACCACTACCACCACCCTTCCACCTTTGTCTCCTGCGAGACAACGATACAACAGAAAATGACACAACAAGGGCACTAGAGACTGTATGGATCCTACACTGTCGGTGAAGCAAAATTTTAATTTTTAACTCCTCTAATGACAAATTAAGTCTATATCTTTGCTGTACTCTATATAAATTAAATAATATATACACGGAAACGAACGCACTAACCGGCAGTATGGAGAAGGATATTGTGATGGGTGGCTTAAACGATTAATTTCCCAACCCATAATCTAATCAAATTCCACACAAACATTCTTCGTAAAATTGCAGTCTTAGAAAACTCGGTCAAACATCAGTCTTTACCTATTAAATACTTTATTCTATCTGCCCCTGAGTGTTACCAGTTCAGAACTCCCATCATTCCCTGCAAGCACGAGCACGGCTATAAAGTACAGGAATTCTGGCCCCCCCCCACACTCTCCTTCAACTTAGGGGGACACTTCCCAAGATATGCTAATGTCTGACTTAAATAAATTTTAGCCCCCCTCTCCCTAAGCATGCAGATCTCCTTCTTTATCTAAGTACAGAAGTGGGGGTGGTATTAACAATAACAACTTTATTCAGTGCAATGAATACAAATTTAATAAGTAGTACGTTATATATGCAAACAAAAAATAGTAATCACAAAGCAGGCAACAGGAAAAGGGAAAACAGTCTCTTCGGACTAGGTTAGGGATTAACATTTATAAAGGGATATGCTACGAAAACTGTTTTGTTAAACAGTTCATAAATAGTGTTTAGTGTTTTGCCCTCAAAACTGATAAATCTGATTATGTGTTTTATCAATCTATAGTCTTTTGCCTTCAAAACGAATAAATCTGACTATGACATTTACTTCGGTCTTTTACCTTGAAAACTGTTAAATCTGGCTGTTGTGCTTTTGTTTCTGCGTGCAGTATGTATTATTGTAGCCTACTTGCCATCTAACATTGGCTTTTCTCTGACCTTCACGATCAATGGCAAAGTGGTCTTCAAAAAGGAGATTTCAGGTAAAACCTATTGAAAACAAAAATAAAATGAAAGTATTTTAAAGTTAGCCTCAAACGTTGTGTTGTGGTTACACTTCCTCTTCATGTTTTCAATTTTTGTTTCAGAGTTATTTTGCTGTGTGTGGGGGAGTTTCTGTGTGTGTTCGCGAACTGGTGTGAACACTTGTGCATGTTTGTAAGAGACAATTCACACTTACAATCATTTCATTTTTAATAAAGGAATAGGGCTATATTTAGGGCGACTCTGAAGGTTCTTTTTAGTTTTGATCACTTTCAATACACATGTGGTATTGTGAATGTGTGTCTGTGTGTGTGTGTATGTGTGTGTGTGTGTGTGTGTGTTTTAAAGAGATTTTTATTAGTCTAGATTTCTCCTTTAAACCCAAAGTAAGATTATGCCATTGCAAACTGTATGAATCGTGACTTTTCATTCAACTTTAAATTCAGGTGACACCATTTCAAATTGCATAACCAATTACTGTTTTACGTTAAACTTTGGTTATATCATTTCAAACAGCATAATAGCTTTTCATTTAGCATTAGTCTGAAGGTAAAACCATTTCGAACAGCATAATAGAATTTTATTTAATTTCAAATTGCTTAAGTCCTAACTTAAACATCTTGCTTTGTCCACTTTCAGTGAAAAATCCTCCACCAATTTGCCTGAAGGTTCCAGAGCTTGGCAAACTAGCGAAAATATGCCTCGAGTTCTACAACATCGACTGGGGCAACAAGATGCTGAAGGGATGTTCTCGGGGCTACGTCTCCATACTTGGCAAGAAGATTGTACAGTTTGACTTCGGGTGCTTCTCGCTTGGGCCTTTCGCCGACGTTGAAGAACTTGAAACAGATGAGTCAGCAGACGCCATCCAGAACGAAATGGCGAGGCTTGAGAAACAGTCTGGTGACGTCATTAACTTCGAGAAAAAAGTCACCTTCCTGGGAAACGGTCTAGGGGAGCCAACAGGCAAAGTGGTAAAAGAGATGAATGACAAAGAAACCTCTGACGAGACTATTTTCTTGTCTGATGAAGCATTGACGGTTAATGTAACATTGGCAGATATACTTGCAGCTGTGCGAGAAACCAGTGGCAGCGCAAGTAAAGTCCTTTCCTTCAAGAGTGATGCTGAACTAGAAAACGATTTGAAGACTACTCTAGAAAGACTCTTTCAAGTTTTAAATCGTCATGTTTGAACGCTCGATGTTGAAGCTTGGAGTGGTCATTTTTATCACGTGTGCACATTCGTTATTCTTGATTAATTGTAGATATATCCTTTACATCGTCATGCTTGAACACTCGCGCATGTAACATTTAAATCGCCATTTTTAGCTCTACCTTACGTAACCTTTAAATCTATATTCTTGTGCACATGAGCGACTAACTAAATCGTCATGCTTGAAAATCATAAATGTGTAGTCTTTAAGTGTCCTTGTTCGATCATTTACGTAAAAAGCTTTAAATCGCCATGCTTGAAAATCATAACTACGTACCTTTTAAGTGTCCATGTTTTATCGGCTATAATTTGAAATCACCATGCTTGAACACCTTTCTATGCATTTCCTGATCGATATAAAATTAATTTCGGTCTGAGCATTACAATAAAGATGAAAGTTAATAAACGTGAAAAGAAATACAATAGCCAATAAACGTGAAAAGAAATACAATAGCCAATAAATGTGAAAAGAAATAAAATAGCCAATAAATGTGAAAAGAAATACAATAGCCAATAAACGTGAAAAGAAATACAATAGCCAATAAATGTGAAAAGAAATAAAATAGCCAATAAATGTGAAAAGAAATAAAATAGCCAATAAATGTGAAAAGAAATAAAATAGCCAATAAAAGTGAAAAGAAATAAATAACCAATAAATGTGAAAAGAAATAAAATAGCCAATAAATGTGAAAAGAAATAAAATAGCCAATAAATGTGAAAAGAAATAAAATAGCCAATAAAAGTGAAAAGAAATAAATAACCAATAAATGTGAAAAGAAATAAAATAGCCAATAAATGTGAAAAGAAATAAAATAGCCAATAAATGTGAAAAGAAATAAAATAGCCAATAAATGTGAAAAGAAATAAAATAGCCAATAAATGTGAAAAGAAATAAAATAACCAATAAATGTGAAAAGAAATAAAATAGCCAACTATTGTAAAAAGAAATAAAATAGCAAATAAACGAGAAAGGAAATAAAATAACTGTTAATTGAAATGATAACAAAGCTGTAGGTACTGATTCAAAAACTACATTTCTCCACACTAGGTCAAACAATATATAGGAATGTAAACACTTGTGGACTTTTAATTACATTATAATTTCGTTTATAGAAACTTTATGATTTCAGCATTGCAAAACACATAGTGTTTACTTATTTTATAGTGCTAGCCCATAGTGTCTACATAATATTTAATTATTTTATAATGCTAGCCCATTGTGTCTACATAATACTTAATTATTTTATAATGCTAGCCTATAGTGTCTACATAATACTTAATTATTTTATTTTATAATGCTAGACTATAGTGTCTACATAATACTTAATTATTTTATAGTGCTAGCCCATAGTGTCTACATAATACTTAATTATTTTATAATGCTAGCCCATTGTGTCTACATAATACTTAATTATTTTATAATGCTATCCTATAGTGTCTACATAATACTTAATTATTTTATATTGCTAGCTATAGTGTCTACATAATACTTAATTATTTTATTTTATAATGCTAGACTATAGTGTCTACATAATACTTAATTATTTTATAATGCTAGCCTATAGTGTCTACATAATACTTAATTTAATTAGTTTTACTTAAGTGTTGCATCTCGCCTTTTCTGCCTTGACCTTCTTCATCGCACGCTCTCTGGCAAAGTCTTTCATGCTGAGTGAAAACTATTCACCAATTGTCTACACAAAATGCAATGAAATAAAGGTTTTCGTATTATGACAACGTTTACATTCGTATACAAAAAACAGTCATTGATTACAAACACATTTTAAAATCTAGTTTAAACTATGGTTAGTGTTATGAACGTTTACATTCGTATACAAAAACAGTCATTGTTTACAAACACATTTTAAAATCTAGTTTAAACTATGGTTAGTGTTATGAACGTTTACATTCGTATACAAAAACAGTCATTGTTTACAAACACATTTTAAAATCTAGTTAAAACTATGGTTAGTGTTTCTTCGTAAGTTTTCTTTCAATAAAATTCTCTAAAATTGTTGATTTTTGACTGAATGAATATATGGATGGACGGACGAATGATGGATTCAAAAGTGGCTCAATGGGCGGATGGATAAATAAAAGTCTTAGAAGACAAGATTAATGGTACAGACGTTATTATTAGAGAATAAGCGAGGACTGTAACACTAAATTTTAAAATCGAAGTAAATATAACTAAAGAGAATATAAACACGACCAGCACGATAATGTACTAAAACAGAAGAATAGCAACAATGCTAACATTGCAAAATGGAAATACGAGACTTGTTGACATTGCAAAATAGAAATACCGAGACTTGTTGACATTGCAAAATAGAAATACGAGACTTGTTGATATTGCAAAATAGAACTACAAGACTTGTTGACATTGCAAAATAGAAATACCGAGACTTGTTGACATTGCAAAATAGAAATACGAGACTTGTTGATATTGCAAAATAGAACTACAAGACTTGTTGACATTGCAAAATAGAAATACCGAGACTTGTTGACATTGCAAAATAGAAATACCGAGACTTGTTGACATTGCAAAATAGAAATACGAGACTTGTTGACATAGAAATGTGTAATACGATAGTGAAACTTTACTGGTGCACACTAACAACTAATCTAGTTTGTCAGTGGAGGCGCAAGCTCATATTTACTAACAATGTTTGTTTTGGAGTTGGGGTTAGATACTACAGTATTCACTGTCCGGATTCCTCCATTCTTAGCTCAAGTGGTTGTAAACCATTGCGATCTGGCTTATCATGACACCTGGCCGATTTCATACCGAGAAGTTATGCACGAATCACTACCGCAGAAAACCAACTTTTAATGCTTACTTGTTATTCATTCTTTTGTCATTTAAATAATCTGTCTTTCCAAGAGATTTGCCTACAGTAGTTTCCGAAATATTTCATTTGCTTTGCTTTTACGTGTTCTATTAAATTAGACACTTCCTGCTTGCTAGGTAAATCAAATTTATTTTTCATAAATGGTCTATCTCCCATTTTATCTATCTATCTATCTATTTATCTATCTATCTACTTATCTATCTATCTATTTATCTATCTGTCTGTCTGTCTATTTACTTATCTATCTATCTATTTTGCTGGATTCACATACCAATGCGATCTGGTAGAGTACAGTATTCAAGACTATAAAATAAAAAAGGGGCGCTCCATTCTGCAAAGTCAAATTAAGATTGCGATAACTTTCAAGCATTTTTCATCTCTAAACTCCTTTCTCTCTCACATATAATCTCAACTTACAAATTCTGAAGCAATATTCGTTAGCCTGAAACACACGTAACATAAGAAATATAGCATCGATCAAAATTCAGATGCATAATGTACAAAGTAATCAAATTAGTGAACATAAAAATAATGGTTCAAGTACATAAAGCATTCTAAAATTCAAATCGTAGATCAATAGCTAACATGTACGAAATATTTCTAAGACCATTCTTTCTTTATCAGTCAGTTAATTTACCATAAGCTAATGTTCACCTTTATGACCGGATTCAAGTTTCATCGAACTCAAAGTGATTAGAATATAGAACTTCTTCAACAAATTTTCTTTCAGTCTATCTCCATTGGATGACATTGTTATGAGCAAGTGTGAGACTATTAGTCAGAAAAGCTACTCATCCAGTTGGAACTGGTTTGGATTGCATCAGCAAGTTCTATCATATCCTCAACCAAAGTTGTTTACTCCAACTCTGACACTTAAAACTATCAGTATAAGCATTGCCCAGTAACATAAGTCAATTTATATATCAATTAAGTTTAGAAATAGGGATAGGAAAATTTACTCTGCCACATAACCCCCTCCTTTTTGAGATGTTAATTGTCATGTTAACATCTGCTCTATTAGTAATAAATTTCAAACATTAACAATAAACTTTCCACCATAATATGAAATGAAAAATATTCATAAGACACATAAAAATTATTGCTATTTTTAGTCATACGGATAATTAATTCAACATTATTTAGAAATAAGAAATTAATTATTCAACATGCCTCAACAATCACTGAGCATAAAACATCAAGCAACACATTAATTTCTCTCAAGTTGGAACATGACCAGTTATATATCCACACTTAAATTGATATAAGACAATAATCCCGAAAAATCACTATACTTTTCCTTTGTTAAAAGCTAGAGACATGACCCGTTATGTATACACTCTTAGGGAAATACAAAATCAACATGACTATTTCTTTTCTTCTTATCATAAAAAATACAACATATAAAACGAACTCTGGTTAAAATGTATTTCTTCTTTCTACAGCAGAAGGAATACAAGTATATAAAGAAGATCTTGCAGAAGTTTACAAGGAGATTCATATGCTGGAATCATTACCCTTCCATTTGTTCTGCTCTGGACAAATAGTCGGCTCCTGTGTTATCAGTGCGTTTGATTACTTCTACAGTATACCTGTACCGTTGTGGTAGTAACGACCACCAGGTCCAACACCCGTTTGCTTTTGTCAAAATAATGTGCTAATAGGCGAGAGGTTGGTGATCTGTCTGAATGACAAAATACTTGCCAAGTACGTAGGCTTGGAATTTCTAGAGAGCCCAGACAATTGTGAGACATTCTTTCTCTGAAGTTAAATAATTTTGTTCAGCCACATTTAATGCATGGATAGAGTGAGCTACTGGATATAGAATATCACCATGTTTTCTCATCAGTATGGCGCCTAGCCCTGCATTACTTGCATCAGTTCAGAGTACACATTTTTTTTATCAAAATCTGGTAGATGAGGGACAGGAGCTCACGACAAAGTCTTTTAAACTGATAATACTGGTTTCAAACTCTTGAAAAGGAAATACAAATAAAATTGGTGGCTACATATATCATAAATCGTTTAATGGATAGTGAGAGTGTATAGCGTTCATAATCACGACTACGTGAGTCCAGTCAGAGTTATTGTGCTTTGAGGACTATGTGAGTCTAGCAAGAGTTATTGTCTGAGGACTATGTGAGTCTAGCAAGAGTTATTGTCTGAGGACTATGTGAGTCTAGCAAGAGTTATTGTCTGAGGACTATGTGAGTCTAGCAAGAGTTATTGTCTGAGGACTATGTGAGTCTAGCAAGAGTTATTGTCTGAGGACTATGTGAGTCTAGCAAAAGTTATTGTCTGAGGACTATGTGAGTCTAGCAAGTGTTATTGTCTGAGGACTATGTGAGTCTAGCAAGAGTTATTGTCTGAGGACTATGTGAGTCTAGCAAGAGTTATTGTGCTTTGAGGACTATGTGAGTCTAGCAAGAGTTATTGTCTGAGGACTATGTGAGTCTAGCAAGAGTTATTGTCTGAGGACTATGTGAGTCTAACAAGAGTTATTGTCTGAGGACTATGAGTCTAGCAAAAGTTATTGTCTGAGGACTATGTGAGTCTAGCAAGAGTTATTGTCTGAGGACTGTTAAATATAAAACAAGAATATAATATTTAGACATTCAAGAAAAAACGAAACAAACCTTTGGCAGTATAATAGATAGCAGATAGGTTCCTGCTGAATCAATAACCAGCAATTAAGGGCGATAACTCAAATGTGGTATTTTATTATTCGTAGCTATTTAATGCCTGAAGAACCAAACACATGTTGCTTCTTGTGCTGGTCGTGTGTGATATTGCGTTTACTTCTCTCGCTGCCTGTGTATGCATTCGGTAGTTCTTCAAGAAATGCGTTTGGCCTATTGAAGTTTTCACGTGAATTTAATAAACATTAGTTTCCTTTGTTCTATGCACTCGCTTCCGGTGACGTCAACTAAAGTCCATATTACCGTTGAACAACCTTCTAAGCATTTCCTGATATAAATGTAATTAATCGCGGTCTGATCAATACAATAAATATGAAAGGAAATAATATTCAATAAACCTGAAAGAAAAAATATACAATAAACGTGAAAGAAAATTGCCAATGTAAGTGAAAGGAAATAAGATAGTCAATAAACGTGAAGAAAATAGCCAATAAATGTGAAAGAAAAGAAAATAGCCAATAAATGTGAAAGAAAAGAAAATAGCCAATAAATGTGAAAGGAAAAAAATCCAATAAACCTGAAAGAAAAGAAAATATCCAATAAACCTGAAAGAAAAGAAAATAGCCAATAAGCATGAAAATAAGAACAATATCCAGTAAGATTGTAAGCAAATGAAATAGTCAATACGTAAAAGGAAATAAAATAGTTAAATAAACGAGAAAGGAAATACAATAGCCAATAAACTTGTAAGGAATTACATTAACCAAATAAAAGTAAAAGGAAATAAAATAACTGTCAACTATAATGTTAACAATGTACAAGGTACTGTTTCAAAACCCAAATCCTTCTACACTACGTCAAACAAGCAATATGTAGGAAAGTAAATGTCATGGCCTATGCCAATCGCTTCCTATACCCGGTTTAAGAAAGCACCCGATGATATAATTGATGGGTAACAGACAAACAGACAAACTTGGCTTCAAACATTTATCAATGGCTTGATAAATCTGGCCCCAATTTGCTTTTCATCAACATTTAACATAGGTCTATAGACAAATAAATACATTACAGAATGACAGACGTAAAGAAAAGATAATAAGAATTTAATAATGAGAGGAGCAAAGAAAACTAAGACTTTTATAAAACAATAACAGAATTTAAATAAAAGAAAGGTGAGGTTAAATTTTGGGGATACAGCCCAAGTACTATCACATGAGAACGGCTAACCTACAATGTCAATCCCCAAGAAGGTGAATGTTCTGTGCCTAATAATGAACCTCTAGAGTTTAGCTCCTAAGTGTTCCAGCCCTTTTATGAATGGGCCTCCACAGCACGAGTCCAAATGTGTTTTCTGGCCAACACACATAAGTCAATATGACGAGATTCCATTTGTTATCTCACTAATCCTACCAGTTATTTCTCGTAAGAAAATTCCTTCTCTTGGGAAATCCTTTCCTAATTTAACTGTCGCAGAAAGGACAATTACTCTGACTATTTGCTTTCCTCAGTGCCAAATCTTTGACCAAGGGACTTAACTTTTGTCCTGTCAAAGCCTCTTCATTTTCTGAGTGGTCTCCCTTTGCCTTTCTTTTTTTTTTTTTTGATAGGTGAGTCCTCACTCAGTCCATTCAACACAAAGTGATACTGGAAATTAAAACCAGGAACCCTGCAATAATTTGTATGCAGCTTTAAATATTTTATCTTATACATGATAATTAAATTGTGAAGTGGGCTATTCTCATGTTCACAATTTTCAGCTATTTTTTCCTGTAAAAAAAACATTCTTTAGTGCAAAATTAAAACACTCAAAAATGATAATTTGACAACCTTTCTCCTCAAAGGGTGGTTCTTTACACACCGTTCCACCTATCATTCTTTTCTTAGTCAAGTGCTTGACCATCTATTTCTTTTAAATTGTTACAGAGTTACCAGAGAACTTGATCATGCTTTCTAGAGGCTGAACAGATTATGAATTGTTACCTTCCCGACAATTGGACAATGTAAGCTATATGCAAAACTAAGCACACAAACCGTCCTTTAGATCATTATATCGGCATGCCTCCTTTCTCACGGCACTATATATTTTCCAGATGATTTCCGGCTATTTCATTTTCACATCAGTTATCTCGGAACTGAATTTACTGAAAAGAGAAGACAACTCCTCACTTTGTCCATCTCGAATCAATAAAAGATGTACACGAATCAACAAAAAGACCTGTTGTCAAAATGATATTAGTCTTAGTCTCTAATGTTCTGATGGGACGATAAAGACGGTCCTGTGTGCTGAGACTACTAATCCATAATCAATCAGACGTGCAGATAAAAATGGAAAATCGTAAATAATAAATACATCAGGAAGACTTTTTATTCTAATTGTCTGCAGGTTTGACTCATGGTCTCGTTGCAAGACGAACTTCTGAATAACTCTTGCTTTGTGAGGAATGTTATGAGATAATGCATGCCAAATTAGTTCTCTTATTTCAAACCTAAGCAAACTCAGACTTTAACTATTTTAAATTTTCTTAGAACAAAAGAGACAATAGATCACATAGCTTTTATACAACCAGCGAATTATTATAAGTCAATCTTGCCGGTAGGCGTGAAAACGTTCTTTTAATCCTACGTGTTTGTTCGGTATTTTTTGTAGTTACTTTTTTTTCTTTTTAACTGGGAAAGAAATAGTTTATAGAAAGTTAGGTAACAGAGGGAAATTTTACAGTCATCAGAGAATATTACAATCATTAGAAAAGTTTACAGTCAGTACGAAGTTTACAATCAAAAGCAAACACCAAACTTTGTAGTCAATAGGGAATCAATAGAAAGTTTCAGTTCGATTAGAAATTACATTAACTAGGAAGGTTACAATCAATAGGAAGGAATTGATCATTTCAGAAGAGTTACAATTAGAAGACAGTTTAAAGTCAGTATAAAGGATGTATTCTGTAGATTGGTAATAATTAAAGGTTGTGATAAGATCTTGGAACACTAAAGTCCGATTAATTATAGTAGAACATGTAACATAATCTGTAGCAGAGCAGGTAACAGAGCCAGTAGTAGAGCATGCAACAGAACTAGTAGTAGAGCAGGTAACAGAGGCTGTAGTAGAACAGGTAACAGAGACAGTAGTAGAACAGGTAACAGAGGCTGTAGTAGAACAGGTAACAGAGACAGTAGTAGAACAGGTAACAGAGACAGTAGTAGAACAGGTAACAGAGCTAGTAGTAGAACACGTAACAGAGGCAGTTGTAAAGCAGATAACAGCCTGTAGTAGAACAGGTAACAGAAACACGAGGTAAACAGAAGCGAAACATGATGCAGTATAGTGGGAGTAATCATCCTTCGTTTTTTAAAGTTTCCAATCTTTAATATTTATTGTTTCCCTTTTTTAGGTGTAGTTTAATGATTTGTCTCACTCTAAACTTCTTCCCTAGGACAATTCGCTGAGATCTGTGTTAAATATAAATACTTACACTTTTGCGTTTGACTTTGGATATGTTGTCTATAATGAACAAGTGAAACTTCATTTTCTATTCTTCTGAGATCCTGTTTGTTATGTCTGTAAATTGAAGAGGAAGTAACTGCTCACGGTTGCTTACTTAATTATGTGCACAGGCCGGTTCGAGCGATAAGCAGTCAAGACGTAAATGTTTCCTTGACCGAAAACGTACAGGTAGTTTTGAATGTAATTTTCTCTTTCTCTGAAATATTACTGTGACACAAAAAATGCAAATAATACCACTAATTAATTAAATATATTTTTGAATAATATTTTTATATTACTTTCGACTTAAACCAAAATTATTTTAATTTTTGTCAATAAAAATCCGTAAACAATTTGTGGACAAAACTGCCTGTGCTAAGGTTGGTGATTATGGAAAATGGCAATTTTTGGAATGTAAAGAATGCCCAGCCACATACCTTAATATTTAACAATAAAGACTAATTGCCATCGGGCAAAAGATGCTATTGTGTAAGTAGGATTAAAAACCCTCGCAAAGCTGACCTTTATCACAGAGCTGACCTTTATCACAGAGCTGACCTTTATCACAGAGCCGACCTTTATCACAGAGCTGACCTTTATCACAGAGCCGACCTTTATCACAGAGCTGACCTTTATCACAGAGCCGACCTTTATCACAGAGCTGACCTTTAGCTGACCTTTATCACAGAGCTGACCTTTATCACAGAGCCGACCTTTATCACAGAGCTGACCTTTATCACAGAGCTGACCTTTATCACAGAGGTGACCTTTATCTGTATCATAGGAAACGTGTCTAACAAATTCGTCTGCGAATTGATGGAGAACCAATGTTGGAGGTTGCAGCATGGGTACATTGTCGTCTGCACTTCCAGAACTTCCAGACTGTCAAGGGAGAACAGCAGAGGATGCCACGATTTAACCAGACATTTACCTGCGACTCCCATGTTGTTCCGGTGAACTAGTGAGAGTGAGGACTGCTCGATTCATATGTTCTCGAACATTTAGTGATAAGAGTAGAACAAGTGATTCTCAAGCGAAGGCCAGACTTTGTAGTTGTCAATAAGTCTAACAGAACATTTAGTGATAAGAGTAGAACAAGTGATTCTCAAGCGAAGGCCAGACTTTGTAGTTGTCAATAAGTCTAACAGAACATTTAGTGATAAGAGTAGAACAAGTGATTCTCAAGCGAAGGCCAGACTTTGTAGTTCTCAATAAGTCTAACAGAACATTTAGTGATAAGAGTAGAACAAGTGATTCTCAAGCGAAGGCCAGACTTTGTAGTTGTCAATAAGTCTAACAGAACATTTAGTGATAAGAGTAGAACAAGTGATTCTCAAGCGAAGGCCAGACTTTGTAGTTGTCAATAAGTCTAACAGAACATTTAGTGATAAGAGTAGAACAAGTGATTCTCAAGCGAAGGCCAGACTTTGTAGTTCTCAATAAGTCTAACAGAACATTTAGTGATAAGAGTAGAACAAGTGATTCTCAAGCGAAGGCCAGACTTTGTAGTTCTCAATAAGTCTAACAGAACATTTAGTGATAAGAGTAGAACAAGTGATTCTCAAGCGAAGGCCAGACTTTGTAGTTCTCAATAAGTCTAACAGAACATTTAGTGATAAGAGTAGAACAAGTGATTCTCAAGCGAAGGCCAGACTTTGTAGTTCTCAATAAGTCTAACAGAACATTTAGTGATAAGAGTAGAACAAGTGATTCTCAAGCGAAGGCCAGACTTTGTAGTTCTCAATAAGTCTAACAGAACATTTAGTGATAAGAGTAGAACAAGTGATTCTCAAGCGAAGGCCAGACTTTGTAGTTCTCAATAAGTCTAACAGAACATTTAGTGATAAGAGTAGAACAAGTGATTCTCAAGCGAAGGCCAGACTTTGTAGTTGTCAATAAGTCTAACAGAACATTTAGTGATAAGAGTAGAACAAGTGATTCTCAAGCGAAGGCCAAACTTTGTAGTTCTCAATAAGTCTAACAGAACATTTAGTGATAAGAGTAGAACAAGTGATTCTCAAGCGAAGGCCAGACTTTGTAGTTGTCAATAAGTCTAACAGAACATTTAGTGATAAGAGTAGAACAAGTGATTCTCAAGCGAAGGCCAGACTTTGTAGTTCTCAATAAGTCTAACAGAACATTTAGTGATAAGAGTAGAACAAGTGATTCTCAAGCGAAGGCCAGACTTTGTAGTTCTCAATAAGTCTAACAGAACATTTAGTGATAAGAGTAGAACAAGTGATTCTCAAGCGAAGGCCAGACTTTGTAGTTCTCAATAAGTCTAACAGAACATTTAGTGATAAGAGTAGAACAAGTGATTCTCAAGCGAAGGCCAGACTTTGTAGTTCTCAATAAGTCTAACAGAACATTTAGTGATAAGAGTAGAACAAGTGATTCTCAAGCGAAGGCCAGACTTTGTAGTTCTCAATAAGTCTAACAGAACATTTAGTGATAAGAGTAGAACAAGTGATTCTCAAGCGAAGGCCAGACTTTGTAGTTGTCAATAAGTCTAACAGAACATTTAGTGATAAGAGTAGAACAAGTGATTCTCAAGCGAAGGCCAAACTTTGTAGTTCTCAATAAGTCTAACAGAACATTTAGTGATAAGAGTAGAACAAGTGATTCTCAAGCGAAGGCCAGACTTTGTAGTTGTCAATAAGTCTAACAGAACATTTAGTGATAAGAGTAGAACAAGTGATTCTCAAGCGAAGGCCAGACTTTGTAGTTCTCAATAAGTCTAACAGAACATTTAGTGATAAGAGTAGAACAAGTGATTCTCAAGCGAAGGCCAGACTTTGTAGTTGTCAATAAGTCTAACAGAACATTTAGTGATAAGAGTAGAACAAGTGATTCTCAAGCGAAGGCCAGACTTTGTAGTTCTCAATAAGTCTAACAGAACATTTAGTGATAAGAGTAGAACAAGTGATTCTCAAGCGAAGGCCAGACTTTGTAGTTCTCAATAAGTCTAACAGAACATTTAGTGATAAGAGTAGAACAAGTGATTCTCAAGCGAAGGCCAAACTTTGTAGTTCTCAATAAGTCTAACAGAACATTTAGTGATAAGAGTAGAACAAGTGATTCTCAAGCGAAGGCCAGACTTTGTAGTTCTCAATAAGTCTAACAGAACATTTAGTGATAAGAGTAGAACAAGTGATTCTCAAGCGAAGGCCAGACTTTGTAGTTGTCAATAAGTCTAACAGAACATTTAGTGATAAGAGTAGAACAAGTGATTCTCAAGCGAAGGCCAAACTTTGTAGTTCTCAATAAGTCTAACAGAACATTTAGTGATAAGAGTAGAACAAGTGATTCTCAAGCGAAGGCCAGACTTTGTAGTTGTCAATAAGTCTAACAGAACATTTAGTGATAAGAGTAGAACAAGTGATTCTCAAGCGAAGGCCAGACTTTGTAGTTCTCAATAAGTCTAACAGAACATTTAGTGATAAGAGTAGAACAAGTGATTCTCAAGCGAAGGCCAGACTTTGTAGTTGTCAATAAGTCTAACAGAACATTTAGTGATAAGAGTAGAACAAGTGATTCTCAAGCGAAGGCCAGACTTTGTAGTTCTCAATAAGTCTAACAGAACATTTAGTGATAAGAGTAGAACAAGTGATTCTCAAGCGAAGGCCAGACTTTGTAGTTCTCAATAAGTCTAACAGAACATTTAGTGATAAGAGTAGAACAAGTGATTCTCAAGCGAAGGCCAAACTTTGTAGTTCTCAATAAGTCTAACAGAACATTTAGTGATAAGAGTAGAACAAGTGATTCTCAAGCGAAGGCCAGACTTTGTAGTTGTCAATAAGTCTAACAGAACATTTAGTGATAAGAGTAGAACAAGTGATTCTCAAGCGAAGGCCAAACTTTGTAGTTCTCAATAAGTCTAACAGAACATTTAGTGATAAGAGTAGAACAAGTGATTCTCAAGCGAAGGCCAGACTTTGTAGTTGTCAATAAGTCTAACAGAACATTTAGTGATAAGAGTAGAACAAGTGATTCTCAAGCGAAGGCCAAACTTTGTAGTTCTCAATAAGTCTAACAGAACATTTAGTGATAAGAGTAGAACAAGTGATTCTCAAGCGAAGGCCAGACTTTGTAGTTGTCAATAAGTCTAACAGAACATTTAGTGATAAGAGTAGAACAAGTGATTCTCAAGCGAAGGCCAGACTTTGTAGTTCTCAATAAGTCTAACAGAACATTTAGTGATAAGAGTAGAACAAGTGATTCTCAAGCGAAGGCCAGACTTTGTAGTTCTCAATAAGTCTAACAGAACATTTAGTGATAAGAGTAGAACAAGTGATTCTCAAGCGAAGGCCAGACTTTGTAGTTCTCAATAAGTCTAACAGAACATTTAGTGATAAGAGTAGAACAAGTGATTCTCAAGCGAAGGCCAGACTTTGTAGTTCTCAATAAGTCTAACAGAACATTTAGTGATAAGAGTAGAACAAGTGATTCTCAAGCGAAGGCCAGACTTTGTAGTTCTCAATAAGTCTAACAGAACATTTAGTGATAAGAGTAGAACAAGTGATTCTCAAGCGAAGGCCAGACTTTGTAGTTCTCAATAAGTCTAACAGAACATTTAGTGATAAGAGTAGAACAAGTGATTCTCAAGCGAAGGCCAAACTTTGTAGTTCTCAATAAGTCTAACAGAACATTTAGTGATAAGAGTAGAACAAGTGATTCTCAAGCGAAGGCCAGACTTTGTAGTTGTCAATAAGTCTAACAGAACATTTAGTGATAAGAGTAGAACAAGTGATTCTCAAGCGAAGGCCAAACTTTGTAGTTCTCAATAAGTCTAACAGAACATTTAGTGATAAGAGTAGAACAAGTGATTCTCAAGCGAAGGCCAGACTTTGTAGTTGTCAATAAGTCTAACAGAACATTTAGTGATAAGAGTAGAACAAGTGATTCTCAAGCGAAGGCCAGACTTTGTAGTTCTCAATAAGTCTAACAGAACATTTAGTGATAAGAGTAGAACAAGTGATTCTCAAGCGAAGGCCAGACTTTGTAGTTCTCAATAAGTCTAACAGAACATTTAGTGATAAGAGTAGAACAAGTGATTCTCAAGCGAAGGCCAGACTTTGTAGTTCTCAATAAGTCTAACAGAACATTTAGTGATAAGAGTAGAACAAGTGATTCTCAAGCGAAGGCCAGACTTTGTAGTTCTCAATAAGTCTAACAGAACATTTAGTGATAAGAGTAGAACAAGTGATTCTCAAGCGAAGGCCAGACTTTGTAGTTCTCAATAAGTCTAACAGAACATTTAGTGATAAGAGTAGAACAAGTGATTCTCAAGCGAAGGCCAGACTTTGTAGTTCTCAATAAGTCTAACAGAACATTTAGTGATAAGAGTAGAACAAGTGATTCTCAAGCGAAGGCCAGACTTTGTAGTTCTCAATAAGTCTAACAGAACATTTAGTGATAAGAGTAGAACAAGTGATTCTCAAGCGAAGGCCAGACTTTGTAGTTCTCAATAAGTCTAACAGAACATTTAGTGATAAGAGTAGAACAAGTGATTCTCAAGCGAAGGCCAAACTTTGTAGTTCTCAATAAGTCTAACAGAACATTTAGTGATAAGAGTAGAACAAGTGATTCTCAAGCGAAGGCCAGACTTTGTAGTTGTCAATAAGTCTAACAGAACATTTAGTGATAAGAGTAGAACAAGTGATTCTCAAGCGAAGGCCAAACTTTGTAGTTCTCAATAAGTCTAACAGAACATTTAGTGATAAGAGTAGAACAAGTGATTCTCAAGCGAAGGCCAGACTTTGTAGTTGTCAATAAGTCTAACAGAACATTTAGTGATAAGAGTAGAACAAGTGATTCTCAAGCGAAGGCCAAACTTTGTAGTTCTCAATAAGTCTAACAGAACATTTAGTGATAAGAGTAGAACAAGTGATTCTCAAGCGAAGGCCAGACTTTGTAGTTGTCAATAAGTCTAACAGAACATTTAGTGATAAGAGTAGAACAAGTGATTCTCAAGCGAAGGCCAGACTTTGTAGTTCTCAATAAGTCTAACAGAACATTTAGTGATAAGAGTAGAACAAGTGATTCTCAAGCGAAGGCCAGACTTTGTAGTTCTCAATAAGTCTAACAGAACATTTAGTGATAAGAGTAGAACAAGTGATTCTCAAGCGAAGGCCAGACTTTGTAGTTCTCAATAAGTCTAACAGAACATTTAGTGATAAGAGTAGAACAAGTGATTCTCAAGCGAAGGCCAGACTTTGTAGTTCTCAATAAGTCTAACAGAACATTTAGTGATAAGAGTAGAACAAGTGATTCTCAAGCGAAGGCCAGACTTTGTAGTTCTCAATAAGTCTAACAGAACATTTAGTGATAAGAGTAGAACAAGTGATTCTCAAGCGAAGGCCAGACTTTGTAGTTCTCAATAAGTCTAACAGAACATTTAGTGATAAGAGTAGAACAAGTGATTCTCAAGCGAAGGCCAAACTTTGTAGTTCTCAATAAGTCTAACAGAACATTTAGTGATAAGAGTAGAACAAGTGATTCTCAAGCGAAGGCCAGACTTTGTAGTTGTCAATAAGTCTAACAGAACATTTAGTGATAAGAGTAGAACAAGTGATTCTCAAGCGAAGGCCAAACTTTGTAGTTCTCAATAAGTCTAACAGAACATTTAGTGATAAGAGTAGAACAAGTGATTCTCAAGCGAAGGCCAGACTTTGTAGTTGTCAATAAGTCTAACAGAACATTTAGTGATAAGAGTAGAACAAGTGATTCTCAAGCGAAGGCCAGACTTTGTAGTTCTCAATAAGTCTAACAGAACATTTAGTGATAAGAGTAGAACAAGTGATTCTCAAGCGAAGGCCAGACTTTGTAGTTCTCAATAAGTCTAACAGAACATTTAGTGATAAGAGTAGAACAAGTGATTCTCAAGCGAAGGCCAGACTTTGTAGTTCTCAATAAGTCTAACAGAACATTTAGTGATAAGAGTAGAACAAGTGATTCTCAAGCGAAGGCCAGACTTTGTAGTTCTCAATAAGTCTAACAGAACATTTAGTGATAAGAGTAGAACAAGTGATTCTCAAGCGAAGGCCAGACTTTGTAGTTCTCAATAAGTCTAACAGAACATTTAGTGATAAGAGTAGAACAAGTGATTCTCAAGCGAAGGCCAGACTTTGTAGTTCTCAATAAGTCTAACAGAACATTTAGTGATAAGAGTAGAACAAGTGATTCTCAAGCGAAGGCCAGACTTTGTAGTTCTCAATAAGTCTAACAGAACATTTAGTGATAAGAGTAGAACAAGTGATTCTCAAGCGAAGGCCAGACTTTGTAGTTCTCAATAAGTCTAACAGAACATTTAGTGATAAGAGTAGAACAAGTGATTCTCAAGCGAAGGCCAGACTTTGTAGTTCTCAATAAGTCTAACAGAACATTTAGTGATAAGAGTAGAACAAGTGATTCTCAAGCGAAGGCCAGACTTTGTAGTTCTCAATAAGTCTAACAGAACATTTAGTGATAAGAGTAGAACAAGTGATTCTCAAGCGAAGGCCAGACTTTGTAGTTCTCAATAAGTCTAACAGAACATTTAGTGATAAGAGTAGAACAAGTGATTCTCAAGCGAAGGCCAGACTTTGTAGTTCTCAATAAGTCTAACAGAACATTTAGTGATAAGAGTAGAACAAGTGATTCTCAAGCGAAGGCCAGACTTTGTAGTTGTCAATAAGTCTAACAGAACATTTAGTGATAAGAGTAGAACAAGTGATTCTCAAGCGAAGGCCAAACTTTGTAGTTCTCAATAAGTCTAACAGAACATTTAGTGATAAGAGTAGAACAAGTGATTCTCAAGCGAAGGCCAGACTTTGTAGTTGTCAATAAGTCTAACAGAACATTTAGTGATAAGAGTAGAACAAGTGATTCTCAAGCGAAGGCCAGACTTTGTAGTTCTCAATAAGTCTAACAGAACATTTAGTGATAAGAGTAGAACAAGTGATTCTCAAGCGAAGGCCAGACTTTGTAGTTCTCAATAAGTCTAACAGAACATTTAGTGATAAGAGTAGAACAAGTGATTCTCAAGCGAAGGCCAGACTTTGTAGTTCTCAATAAGTCTAACAGAACATTTAGTGATAAGAGTAGAACAAGTGATTCTCAAGCGAAGGCCAGACTTTGTAGTTCTCAATAAGTCTAACAGAACATTTAGTGATAAGAGTAGAACAAGTGATTCTCAAGCGAAGGCCAGACTTTGTAGTTCTCAATAAGTCTAACAGAACATTTAGTGATAAGAGTAGAACAAGTGATTCTCAAGCGAAGGCCAGACTTTGTAGTTCTCAATAAGTCTAACAGAACATTTAGTGATAAGAGTAGAACAAGTGATTCTCAAGCGAAGGCCAGACTTTGTAGTTCTCAATAAGTCTAACAGAACATTTAGTGATAAGAGTAGAACAAGTGATTCTCAAGCGAAGGCCAGACTTTGTAGTTCTCAATAAGTCTAACAGAACATTTAGTGATAAGAGTAGAACAAGTGATTCTCAAGCGAAGGCCAGACTTTGTAGTTCTCAATAAGTCTAACAGAACATTTAGTGATAAGAGTAGAACAAGTGATTCTCAAGCGAAGGCCAGACTTTGTAGTTCTCAATAAGTCTAACAGAACATTTAGTGATAAGAGTAGAACAAGTGATTCTCAAGCGTAGGCCAGACTTTGTAGTTGTCAATAAGTCTAACAGAACATTTAGTGATAAGAGTAGAACAAGTGATTCTCAAGCGAAGGCCAGACTTTGTAGTTGTCAATAAGTCTAACACAACATTTAGTGATAAGAGTAGAACAAGTGATTCTCAAGCGAAGGCCAGACTTTGTAGTTGTCAATAAGTCTAACAGAACATCATCAATCATCGATTTCGCTGTTCCAAGACGTGCAAACCATAAAAAAGGATAAAAGATACAAAAAAAATTAAAATACCAGAATATCTCTGATTAGAAACCTAAAGACTGTTGAGTGTACAAGCAGAAGTGATAAGTGTAGTAACAGTAGACTTGGGGAATGTAACATTTAAACTGGAAGGCTATCTGAATGAACTACCTGGAAACGTCAGACTCGCCCCACTGCTAAAAGCAGCGCTCTTCGGAAGTGCCAATATCCTCTGTAAAACCTTGGATCTCCAAGAATCTTCGTAAGAAGCCGAGACCAACTTTCGCGAAAAAGGAATAATGCAAATAATTATTATTATTAAAATTAATTATTAGATAGTTGATAACTATAATTCAAGTATCACGAACAAATAATAAAAACACATACATTAAACACACGCACCTACACATACACACACATTGAACAATGTTTACACTAAAATACAGGCACGCGCACGCACTAACACCACAGACACACTCATATATTGTTTAAACTAAAACACGCATACACTCATACTGGACAATAAATAGTCTTAAATACGCATACACATATTAAACAATGCATGCACGTAAACACGCACACACATATTAAACAATGCCTGCACTTAAACACGTACACAAATTTTAAACAGTGCATGCATTTAAACACGCACACAAATAATAATTGAACAATATATGCACTAAAATATGCACGCATACATTGAATAATATATTTTAGTCATAGCTAAAAGTACACCAGCTTATATTTGTAAATAAGATGTAATCAATTAATACACAAGTGTTTATGAAATTTTATTGGCATGAGAATTAATATTACTCAAGTCTATGGCGTGACAAGAGGTACCTCCTCACCAGTAAATTAATTCTTAAATTAAGGTTCTAGATGTTGAAAACAAACGGAAAATACTGAATCTTACTCGTCTTACCGATGATTTCTTCAGGAGTGATTTCTAGTCAGTTCTTAACATTTAACTCAATGCTTAGATATTCAGTTATGTGACTAAAGACCAAGATGGCGCACTCTTCTGCTCACGCGTAACTGCTCCTTAAATGTTAGTTGAGTTTCATCATACGAGTTTGCATACCCTGACACGGGGTGAAGTTCGATTCATGAAAATTATATATGAAGAGTTTAATCAGTTTTCACAAACTCTTTTCATTACTGTTGATTGTTGATTTTCCTAGATCAACTATTGATTATCGAGATATCAGAGTGAGGTTTTGGTCTTAGAATCTTTGAATAGAACGCGTTCACTTGTGTTAAATGCCAATATGTTTTATTACTTGTTTGAAATTCCTTTTCATTATTAATTATTAAACTAATAATACTTCCTCTCTCACGACACAGAGCCAGTATATATCTGTTCGTGACTGACCAAACTGATTTGCAAATAATTGTCTGAAAAGTAAAATAAATACTTTAAAAACGTTATTAGTACAGACATACTTCTCAACACACATTTATAACTTCCGTTCCAGGTTGACAACGTTATCTTTAGATGTAATAATTTTATTTCTTCAAACTTTTAAAGAATCAATAAATGTCAGCAAAAGAAAACAAACATTTGAATTTATTAACCAATAAAAATTCCAATTTATGGGATCAAAGTCTAATTGTTTCAGCCATTTAAATTTGAGTTTAATCAGGTATGAGATGAAAATAAGAAAAACACAAACAAAAGCAATGGATATTTATGTGGATCTAATTAATTATTTATTGATAAACATGAAAGTCTTTATCATGCACGAAAGTTTATTTTAATATAAAACAACTACTCATTGCCTTTAATTTTTATTATAAACAGGATGCTTATAGACTAGCCTGCACCACCCAATTTAATAAAAAAAAATATATATTTAATTTTAGGAAAACAGTAAATAATCGTAATACGTCAAACTATACATGACAACCAAAAAATCAAAATCAGATAATTGAACGTACCTATAGCGAAAGCAAAGATTAAAACATCTAAAGATTTATGTGAAAAAAATTAAAATGAAATAAACAATATATATATATATATATGAGAAAGCTGTTATATATTTTCACTTAAGCAAACAAAATGTTTCGAAAAGAAAAGAGAGAGAGAGAGAGAGAGAGAGAGAGAGAGAGAGAGAGAGAGAGATCTGCTACACATATACAATAGAGCATAGATATTGAAATTTTGTAAGAAATAAAATTATACAGAAATCAAACTATAGAAAGTGAAGTGTATTTGTGTGTAATACACTAAAATCAAAATTAAAAAATGAGATTAATTTTTGTATTTCCTCGGCAATTGTGATACCTTAGAGACCTAAGTACTATTGCCAAACTGATCAACTCCATTACTAAAGTCTTCATCCCCATACATCATTAGGTAATGAAAGCTGGGTTGTTTTCGCCAGGCAAGTTCAAACCCTTCTTTGCTCATTAGTGGGCCAATGCATCCAAGTTCAATTATCTTGTCGACAAATGCAATTTTAAATTGTATACGGAAGCATATTTTGAAACGTACAATGTCGATGTCATAAGGCATTAGACACATATTGCCAATGAGGGGTAATCCAAAACATATTGGAGGTATGTCCATTCCTGTAATGAAACAAAATTATATTCAAATATTAATCCTGCACATTAGTGCTATTTGTATGCAGACACAAATTTTTACATACATTCAAAGTAATTTATTTACTTACATAATAAACATGTTTGAAAGAGTTCTTGTATCTACTGTATTACACTTATAATTACTTTACTATTAGCAATCTGCTGCATTCAAACTCATGGTATTGCGAGTTAAGGGTTCTATCTATGTATCTATCTATCTATCTGACTATCTATCTATCTATCTATCTATCCATCTATCTATCTATCTATCTGTTCTTCCGTCCACCCATCCTTCTATCCGTCCGTCCATCCATCATTCCATCCAGTGC
Source organism: Sinotaia quadrata (assembly GCA_028829895.1). NCBI lineage: Eukaryota > Metazoa > Mollusca > Gastropoda > Architaenioglossa > Viviparidae > Sinotaia > Sinotaia quadrata. The sequence goes on from CM054182.1 coordinate 10,846,922, forward strand.
TTACTGCAGATTTGTAAAGCTAAGTGATTCGCATATATATTCCTATAACTTTTCATTTGAAATAAAGTACGTAATATTGATGTTACAGGAACTTTCCATACAAAGTCAAGTAGTTAAATTATATATTCCTATAACTTTTCATTTGAAATAAAGTACGTAATATTGATGTTACAAGAACTTTCCATACAAAGTCAAGGAGTTAAATTAGAATTTCAGATACTTTCTTATAATGATATAAAATAGTATATCATTTAGACATTAGTAATGCTTATTAAACAGTAATCTGCAATCATTACTTACATGTATAAGGGAGATTATATTTCTTTATCCTAGAGTGTGATATATCTTAAGACTTTACTCAGATTATATTAGATTTATGCTCGTATTTTGATTTTTAAAATTTATTTATTATTTTATTAATAAATATGTTGATCTCACATTTAAAGTAGCATACACATGTAGTTCTTGTCATAATACAGATACAAAGATTGTAAAATTATACTTTCAAAAGTACTCATTTGGGTTAATTTATAAATATAGTAACAATAAATGTGTTTTGAAAAGTTCCCAATACTATGCCACACGACTAGGGTTAATTTATAAATATAGTTCACAATAAGCGTGTATTGAAAAGTTCCCAATACTATGCCACACGACTAGGGTTAATTTAGAAATATTGTTCAGAATAAGTCTGTATTGAAAAATTCTTAATTCTATGGATTTCAGACTTTTTCTCACTTGTGAAATCAGTTTGAAGGAATTTATTATCATCAAATGCGGATGAAACTCGAAACCCATCTTTTGAAGCCAGCTTGTGGACTGAGACAGAGACTGCATAACATCGAATAGAAAGATGTAATAATAAAAAAGTGACATCTTCAACAAAATAATAGACATAATATAAAAAATCAATCATCTTCAGCAAACAGTAAGATATACATGTAATAATAAAATGATGTACATCTTCAAAAATGAGAAATAAATATAGTATAAAAAATGTCAAAAATCTTAACAAAAAGAAACATATTAAAATATACATCTTCAACAAACAGAAAGCACATTTACCAACAGTAATGAAAATATACATATTTATTTTTTTTAAATGAATAGGTGTTCCCTACATAACAAAAGAAAAAATATTACTACTCCAATTTACCACCGTGTAAGTTACTCATAATTTAAAATAAAGAACAATTTATTATCGTCTTCTTTATTTACAATTTAGATGGGCGAGTTAATTTTGAATCATAATTACTCAACATTTGATGAGTAAAATGATAGATCAGCCAGTGATATTAAACAAACACATATTAGATCTCTTGTAATAATTTAATAACTTACATTATTTGCTTTAAATTTTCCTCAATGACAGCAGTCTTATTTGCAGACGAGTAAACGATTTCAAAATCATGAACGAATTAATGTACGTTAATAAAAAACATTGGAGTGTAGTGTATTCTTTACACTACTTTAGATTATTTCCACCTCTACTAAGTCATAGTGGATTACAATCAATAACCATGGTATTCAGATAACACAAGAAAAGGCTGTTCTGTCCCTGTAAAAATATAATCAGGAAACAAATGTTATGTTTCCAGTACATCCCTTTTTTAACTCCATTCTTTCTTACATTCAAGTATCAACTTACTCCTTCCTGCAACAAGTTTTATTAGACCAATGCATGCATACAGCATAATACATACAGCATAATAGTGTTATCAGAGGATTCAGTAGAAACAATGTCAAGTGTTTAGCATACCACATAAAAGCATCATAGTTCACAATTTGTAGAAATAATAATCTATTCATATAATTCATATCTATGTAAAACGCATATATAAATATGAATAGAAAAATACACGAAATATTTCTAAGTTCATTCTTTCTCAATCAGTCAGTTAACTCACCATTAAGCTCACAGCTTCCTTTCAGTGTCATGACCAGACGTTTTGTGTAACACACTAAATTTAAGTGATTAGACAATAGAATTCTCTACAACTTGTTACCTTTTGATCTCTGCCGTTGACTGGTCTCGTTCTCGTAAATCCTAATGATTGGATAATGAAAATTACCCATCCAGCTGGAACTAGTTTGCATTATAAGGAAAATTAAGTCTAGAAATAGGGATAGGCAAATTTTCTCTGCCACAGTATGTAACCCTAATATATATATATAACCCTGAATACCTGGCATTGCTAAATTCTCCCGAAAAGACTGTCTGCTTTGCACTTCATTGTCTTTTTGGAAAATACCACTACACAGTACAGTATGTGCTTTCGGATATAAATGTTCTAGTTTCATCTTTCTAATCCCTTTTTTCGTAATATGAGATCTTCGGGAAATGTACAATATAAAAGTGAATATGTTTAGTTCGCCAGTTGTTTGTACAGCCATATGCAATGCAATGTTTAACCATGTTTTATTTTTCAAATTACGCGTTTACCGCAAAAGAAAATATGTCGGACAGCGAATGCGGATTGTAGATCCACATCGTGACGTCTCATGTTATGTTGCTATGGTGAGAAGTCAGTCTCGCTAATGACAGAGAACTCTGATTTCTTTCAGAAATATTGATTTCAATACCGAAATAAAATGCACTTAAAGAAATCTCTGAAAGTCTGAATTTATTTCAGTTATAATTCTAAGAATTGGAATTACACATTTCATACGGATTATTCTTATCTGTTTCTGACCTAGATTCCATTTCACTTGACCTTTAAACTCTTGAGACAGACTAAAGAATAAGGTAACTGTTAACAGAGAATTGCGGCATAAAGCACTTACTATCAGTCGTGAAATTGACTATAGACAAGGGTAACTGTTAACAGAAAGAATGCATTAATCATATATTATCAGTTTTGACAATGACTATAGACAAGGATAACTGTTAACAGAAAGAATGCATTAATCATTTATTATCAGTTTTGACAATGACTATAGACAAGGATAACTGTTAACAGAAAGAATGCATTAATCATTTATTATCAGTTTTGACAATGACTATAGACAAGGGCTGTTAGCAGAAAAAATGCATTAAACATTTATTATCAGTTTTGACAGTGACTATAGACGAGGGTAACGTGACAGAAATTCTATATGAAGCTACTGCACTTAGTCGTGAAATTGACTAAAATATAATGAAACTGTTATCTATAATGCTACAGGAAAAAATTTACATTTAATCGTAATTGAACTAACACACGCAAAACACAGTTATGGCCAAAGAAACACGTAAAACGTTTTACTCAAACAGGCCATAAGTACTTACAAATAAAACACTTTCACCTAGTCATCACGCATATAGCCCATAAACAATTACATTTAGTCTATCCGAATTCCTGAATAAACAATTACAATCAATAGTGACCGAAATAACGCTTAGAACACTCAGTCGTGACCGAAATACCACATACAACTCTTATACCCAGTCGTGACCGAAATAACGTTTAAAGCACTCAGCCGTGACCGAAATACCATACGAAACGCTACACTCAGTCGTGACCGAAATACCACGTGAAACAACTGCCGTCATTGGTGATCGAAATACCACATGAAACAACTACCCTCATTGTGACCGAAATACCACATACACTCAGTCGTGAAGGAAATAACACATAAATACACTCAGTCGTGATGGAACTAACTCATAAATACTTACACTCAGTCGTGACGGAACTAACACATAAATACTTACACTCAGTCGTGACGTTGTCTACGGAGATAGTAGAACTGCACTTGCAAGGCTCAGTAGGAGATGTGCACTTACATCCGGGACTGTCAATTTTGACGACCACGTTACGGTTTACAGAATTAAAAGTTGAATCTAAGAAATTTAGAATTCAAAATGTCACTTACATAAGAACTAGAGAGATCTGTGATGGAGGAACAGAGAGAGAGAGAGAGAGAGAGAGAGAGAGAGAGAAGGGAGTATTGATGGAGATTAAAAGAAGTACACTTCTTTGAATCAATTACGTTTTATTTTTATTTTTACATTTGAAGCCTCATAAATGAATGTCTTATTTGAAAAATAAAATTTACGTTTTTTATCTGCACCTGTCACTTGCATGAAACAATATTGCATACATACAAGAATTCCTTTATGATTTTTCCAAAAAATGATAATACAGGAGTGTTCATAAGAGAGTAATATTTGATACTAAAGCATGATAACACAGGAGTGTTCATAAGAGAGTAATATTTGATACTAAAGCATGATAACACAGGAGTGTTCATAAGAGAGTAATATTTGATACTAAACAAATATGTAAAGTAATTGTAAATCCATGAGGGAACAATGAATTGTGGGTACCATTAAACATAAATACATAAAGTAATTAGAAATTAATATGCATTGTTGATTTTAAACATAATATAAAAATATAAAATAATATGAAAATTTAAAAAATTTGTAAATTGATTAAAAGGTCCTAAGACACTGATGTAGCTTAGTTGTCACTAAACATAATAAAGACCAAGTGATAGGACATCTGTTGAATGGGATTGTCACTAAATAATAAAGATCAAGTAATAGGACAGCTATTTAATGGGATTGTCACTAAATAATATAGACCAAGTGATAGGACAGCTATTTAATGGGATTGTCACTAAATAATAAAGAGCAAGTGATAGGACAGCTATTTAATGGAATTGTCACTAAATAATAATGAAAAAATTAAAGATAGGATGCTCTATGGGTACGACTTGATAAAATTGCGATAGAATAGGGGTTCACTGAACATAATAATGACAGATATGACAGCGATGTAACGGGTGCCACTATGACCTGTATTCCAGTAATGCACCCGATTGGGTCTACTGGTGACGTGAAAAAGTACGTCACATACTATGCCTTCGACTGACAGGTGTCACTAAACATAATACAAAGTAATAATTACCTTGATATGCTCCACTTTGATGAAATTCAGTGACCTGAGCGAGAACAACATGCTGGGTAGCATCAATAAGAATCATAGCATTCGGACAGAACACTATTAACAGCAAAACAGTGTAGAGTGCCATTTTGATCTAAAAAGAAAATTTACGTGAAGTTTTATTTTCATCTACACAAAAACAAAAATATATAAAATAAATGAACATGCTTTGCTTTTATTTTATTTGACAATATATAAAATGTTGTTAATGATTCAACTGTTAATAAAATCTCGCGTTTGAAACGAAATGTTTATTCGTGAGTCGAAAAAGTTAGAAGTGTTAATTTGCCACACTTGAATTAATATTAGAGTATGGATGGGTAGCATTGACACCCGTCTGAAAGTGTTATATTTCCCATAGTGTCGGCAGTAAAATAATCATATTCTCAAAATAAATGTCAGTAAAACCAGACACTTTGTAGAGACCTGCATATGTCTGCAAAACGTAGCACTTTGTATAGACCTGCAGACGTCATTAAAACGTGACATTTCGTATAGATGTACCGATATCAGTAAAACCTAACGCTTCGTATAGACCTGCAGACGTCAGCAAAGAGTTGTACACTTATCCTCAATGTAAATTCAGCGATTATGAGTTAAAATATAGAATCTCTAAGAAAACATAAACCAGTACTATGGTTTCTGTGACCCCAGCAAAAATAATTTCTATCCTGTAATGAAATGAAGTGTAAGGTAAAGTAGAAAAATGATTACTTCAGTATTAAAAATTATGTAACTGACTTCAGGAAGTAGAGTTTCATACCTTTCTTCGACTTTCACCTCCGATGTTGGACTGCAAGAGTGGATTACTCCAAGTTGGGACCGCTTGGGGTTTTTATATGTATCTGAAGAACCCAACAGAGAAACATTGGATGTGTAGTTAACAGTGTATTTTAATTTGTTTCTGGGAAATTTAAAAATAGTTAAGTCCGGGATTGCCTTATTTGGTAAAAGCTGACACCTATTGAAAAATAAATCATCTAACACGATACGGCATTATCTATATACATTCCAAACCCCAGCGGGTATTTTGATATGTGCTAGGCTGAGAAATAACATCCTCGTAATCGAAATGTAATATTCAGAAAAAATGTTTATATGTAGTTTGAAGACATGCAATACACACAAATCCTCAGTCAAATTCCAGCCATAAGTAAGTGCATACGTTTTATGGATTCATATGTACATTTAGTAGGCCAATATTGTTCCAGAATGTCACTCTCCTCTTGCATACTGACCTGATTTCCGTTTAATGTCCGCTCTCAGAGAAATATGAACGAACAAAAGAAATTAATGTTTAATGTTAGAGAATAATCTATAAATGTACAGTAATTGCAGAGTGACTGATTATTGAAACTGTAGGTGAATTCAAAAGTTTAAACAAACACTATTGCTAGCTTTATTGGCAAGCAACAGTCATTAACTCCAAGATGTGAAATAATTTGTTTGGTAGAACAAATTGCTAAAACAGTTAATGACACATGATCGTTACACTTCGCTGATTTTCATAATCTCTTTTTCTAAGCCCTAACAATTCGCTCACGGTCCTAACTTCTCTGAGCCCTAATGTGTCGTTCACGGTCCTAACTTCTCTGAGCCCTAATGTGTAGTTCACGGTCCTAATCTTGTACTCTAGTTCCTAAGGTGTCGCTCAAAGACCTAACCTAAGTCCTGTAAGACTTAATGTCTCTTTCATTTTCCTTGTCTTATACTCTAAATCTTAAATTCTCACTCACAGTCCTAATCTCTCGTTGCATTATCACACATTTTAAATATTGTCCATTAGTTTCCCATGGATGACAGAAGTCATCAGCGAATTAGTATTTTAATTTGTATATGCGATCATAACCAGACCAAAATTGTTTTCTTTCTTACTGAAAACAAAAGAGTGTAGTAAAGCATACATAGACAATCAGACAGATGGATACGTGAGTGGGTGGGTTGGTATGTACGTAGGCAAATATTGATACATAGATAGACAATTAGGGAATGAGACAAACAGACAAATAAATAGACAGACAGACAGATATGTATCTAGATTAGGGGTGCAAAAACGTTTTAGGCCAGAAGGACAAATTTCCCATTGATAGTGCGTGGAGGGCCGCCACATAGATGGCTCAGTATAAAAAAAACAACACAAATAATGAAATGTGTGCTTTACATTCGCAATAATGTTAACATCCAAAAGCCCTCCGGGGCCGCATAGAGCCCTCTCTCGGGCCGAGGTTTGTGCACCCCTGATCTAGATAGATAGATAGATAGATAGATAGATAGATAGATAGATAGATAGATAGATAGATAGATAGATAGATAGATAGATAGATAGATAGATAGATAGATAGATAGATAGATAGATAGATAGATAGATAGATAGATAGATAGATAGATAGATAGATAGATATTTAGATACAAAACTTATGAAAAATATGAGAAATATGGCACTATTGTCTGGAACATTTCTACAGATTGTAAACGTTTATGGTGATTGTAAAATTTCCATCCAATTGAAAAAAAAAGTCAGTTAAATACCTGAAGTTGTTTAAATGGAAAAATGGCTATACTAAATGTCAGTTAAATACCTGCAGTTGTTTAAATAATTGTTATTATTTCAGAGTGCTTTTTTTCCTGGTTTTCATTTTGGTTCCATGTTGGTTGGAATTCAGTTTGTGAATTCCAAATTGACACTTCAGTTGATGCTCTATGGCTATTGAGCTGAGAACTTGATGCTGAGGTACACATTTCAAGTGTGACGAGTTATACGGACCAGTCAGCTAGAACATTCAACGATGTACTGTTTATGTGTGAATTATCAGAGGGACTTCTCTGACAACTACTGATGTATGATAAGGGGTCATCTGACAAGTTCTGAGATCAGAATTTGTGTTACGATTGGTATAAACATTTAAACACAGAATAGGTAGTCCTAACGACCTTCGTATTGAATGTATTAATATATGGATTCACTATTTTGTTAAATATTAAATTTTAATAATTTGTTATCATATAAAAGAAGTTGACTAATTATTAGTGAGAGGAAGACCGAAAGGAATTGGGCTGGGGGCAGGAGTCAATGTGAATTTTTGTATTCATAATTAGTCAGCATCAAATCTGTGAGTGTGACATAAAGAAGAATGAAATGTGACAAGTTTATTTATACCCCTCCACCCCACTACCTCTGTATTAAATTTTCGAATAAATAAATACTTATGTCAAACGAATGCCCATTTACATTTTATAGACATTTATTATCGAAGCAAATCACTGTGCTACTTGTACGTGTACCTGAAGGCCCACTGTCTGAGAAATGTGAATTATCAAAAGAAATTAATGCTTAATGTTAGAGAATAATCTTTAAGTATATACCAATTGCACAGTTATAGTTTAATGAATGTGGGTGTGAATTCCAGTAAAAGAAACAACCGAAAAGTGTGCGAAGTTTATGCTTGTGTTGTTGGCATGCAACTGATGTGCAGTCCAAGATAAGAAATAGTTTGCTTAGTGTCACATGCTAGCCAAGTGAGTGGCGTGAGCTGAAGTTAGAGACACAAGAGGTGAAGTTGTTTTTGGCCTGCTCCAGTGTATCTCTAAAAAAAACTCGTGTGACATGTGCCAGTAATACGTCGTGTCAAGATGTTACATAGACACACAATGACACACAACCATTGGTATTTGGGAGGGGTCCAGTTTTATTAGTACATGCAAAAGAATGTTTTATTGGCTGTGTATGCAGATGAGCAAGTATCATAAAAGTGAATAAACGTACGAAAAGATGATCGGAACAAAACAATACAAATACAAAAAAAACTGAAAAAACTGTGAATAACAAGTTTGTATAGAGATAAAGAATTAGATCGTTTATTTTCCAATTGGGGCACTACTCTTTCACACAGTGATTGATCAAATTTACAACTTTCCAATGTCATACACTCTGTGGAAAATAAAGGGGGGGGGGGTAGTGAAAATGATGAACTTCAAAAATGTAAATTAAAAGTTAATTACACAATTCTTATGCGGTAAATGGCAACTCTTTTAACAATAATAATTCATATACCAAATAGGCATAAATCCAAACATTATCCTAGAGTTCATATTACACAAATGATACAATAGTAATTAATTTTAAAAAGAATAGATTTAAATCTTCTTATTCTTAACAGTTCTAGATGCGTATTTGCTTTTCTATCAATTACTCACTTAGTAATGTCAAAGTTCCAAGATAACTTAATCTCACACGTCACTCATAAGGGGTACTTTGAAGAGAAGATATGATGCAATGGCTGCATCGTGGACAGAAGGAGTACCTACAGGAGTGTAGGCACCATCTCAGATTCTGCCAAGGGGAGGGGGGAAATCTGTGCTCTTTTGGGATGTCGCCAACCTTGGTAATTGTCGTTGCTTTCTTGGTGCCGTGATGCTGGAAAACCCAATGACATTTAGCATTACCACGAATTAATAATTCGTCTAGCGGGGTGTGTCGATGTGTCCTATTGGATACAAAAATTCTTGTGTCCATTGGGCACCAAGATGTTGACCGTCCAACCATGGAATATGCACTCAAACAAGCTCAGACAGGTGGACAGAAATGGCCTCTCGTTTTGTTAACTGCATACAACCAATGTTGCATGCATAAGCTGTCTTGAATTCGAACTTCCCAAATTCCAATAAGTCCAGACACTACAGTTTTAAGAGCATTACTTGTTTTAATTATTCTTTTTACTCAATATTTAGTATATAAATATGTTTTTAAACCTCAGACTGAACTATTTCTTGATAGAAAGGGGTTATTTCAATAACTCACGAATGCTGGTTGGTTGTAGTGCGTAATAACTGGAAACCCACTGATGTACTTTTTCGTTCTAGCCATTAGTAGAGTAAATAATTAGCCATTGGTGTGGCAGGTAACATAGCCAGTAGTAATGCAGGTAACAGAGCCATTAGTGTTGCAGGTAACAGAGCCAGTACTAGGTCATATAACAGCCAGTAGTAGGTCATGTAACAGCAAGTAGTAGGTCATATAACAGCCAGTAGTAGGTCATGTAACAGAGCCAGTAGTAGGTCATGTGACAGCCAGTAGTATGTCATGTAACAGAGCCAGTAGTAGGTGATGTAACAGAGCCAGTAGTATGTCATGTAACAGAGCCAGTAGTAGGTGATGTAACAGAGCCATTAGTAGGTCATGTAACATCCAGTAGTTGAGCAGGCAACAGCCATTAGTAGGCCATGTAACCGCCAGTAGTAGGTCATGTAACAGCCAGTATTAGGCCATGTAACAGCCAGTAGCAGGCCATGTAACAGCCAGTAGAGGTAAGCAGTGGCGGAACATGATGCAGTACTGATAAAGTAATCTTCTTTAATTTCAAATTTCCATTCTTACATAATTTTTGTTATATTTTTCTCTTTAAGTGTAATATTCTATTATTTTGTAAGCCTCTGCCTGTATTGAATTCATATAAATTTTTGGTGAATATATCTAGCTAAATTATTTGACTTAAATTTAGGTATATGGTCTATAATGAACAAAAGTAAATCATATTTCTCGTCTTCTTCTGATATTCGGTTTCTTTAGCTTCCTGGTTGAGGATCCAACCCTTCTTAGCTCCTGAATTATGTACACGTATTCAGGCCCGTTCGAGCGATAAGCGGTCAAGACGTGAATAGAAAGGTATCTCTGAATGTAAGTTTCTATGAAAATATTACATTACAGGAGATTAAACTTTATCTAGTATAAGTTTGGTCATACACGACTGCCACCAGAAACCCCCTGACCTGAGCGAGGACATGCCAGTCGCGGGTACGGTTGATGAAAGACAAACTTGCTGACGATACGCATTTTGAAGCTATAGCTGATGAAATTTGTTCACGGGGTGCAACTAAGAGTGCAACCACCTACGACTGTTAAGTCAGGTTATATATAGAAAGTGTTATTTCAACTATGTCTTGTGAAATTAGGTGGCTACTGATTGCAAAATAAAAAGCACGATTAAATCCATTAGATGATAAAGTAAACATAGATATGATCACATTTATCATTAAACGTTTTACAAATATTGGAGTTTTGACGGTCATAAAAGATACATTTAATTTTTTATGTCCTGCAACAGAAATAGAACATTGTCTGCAAAAAGCACTGATAAGTCCTATACAAGAAATAGAATATTTCCTGCATAAAGCACTGATTAAGTCCTATACAAGAAATTGAACATTTCCTGCATAAAGCACTGATTAAGTCCTATACAAGAAATAGAACATTGTTGGCATAAAGCACTGATTAAGTCCTATACAAGAAATAGAACATGCCTGCATAAAGAACTGATTAAGTCATATACAGAAAGTATAACATTACCTGAAAAAGTACTGATTAAGTCCTGTACAAGAAATAGAACATTGTCTGCATAAAGCACTCATTAAGTCCTATACAGAAAATAGAACATTTCCACACACAAAAATAGGCATAGTTACGTCCTAGATAAGAAATATAAAGTATGCAAGAAAAAAGGTGGTACATATCTTTGGGAATAGGTAGTTCTTGAAGAAACGCATTTGACCTATTGAAATTATCAGTTGATTTTTAGTAAATATTAATTTCTTTAAACATACGCGCTTGCTTTCAGTGACATCAGGCAAAGTTCGCATTAGTGGACAGGATAACAAAGGATTAGTATTGATTCCTAACATTTGTTCGGAAAATTGTAAAACAAAAATTGTTTTTTTCGATAAAACCTAGTCATTTTGTTGTGAATAAACGATAAATGCACTTTGTTAATTAAAATATATTTTCCTTTACGGACTTTGCAGAACACAAGATTTCGGGCATCATCGGAAATGCATAAACTTGCAACGTCAAATGAGAGACAGATGTAAGAGGAAAAAAGGAGATATTTCGAATATGTTATTAAAAAAAGGATTATCTCTTTATCAATTCTAGTATGACGAACAGAAATTGAAAGCAATTCATCAGGATACATTCGGACACATTGACAACACCGGTTGTAAGTCAATTTCAGTGGAAACAGGCCGTAAATTTATCTTGTACAACAACAATCACTATTAACGCCTCTGATTAAGCTATAATATATGAATTCAAGGCAAACAGATTTCTTAGAATGCAGATCTAGGTAGTTCAGCTTATCAAATAACTGCTCACTTTTTCTAAAAAACTATTTTTTTAAAAGCAATGTTTGGGGTTTTAGTTTGTCACATATATGTATGACGTGTTTATTAGCAAATGATATAATGTGTATATAGAAAGTTTGTGGTGAGGAACAAATAAATATTAATAATAATAAAATTACAACTTAATAAAATATATAATTAATGCAACCAATACGTAAAATGTGTATTTAAAAAATAATTATTAAAATAATCAATGGTATAGATTTAATAAATAAAATATTATGCACAATTGTAAATTTCAAAAGTATTTGCAATTTAATTATAAAAAATTAGTGTATACATTAAGGATTGTATACAGACTTATTTTCTATATAGTCATTTATGATAAAATTGATTGGTTTCATCCCTACATGGCTATCAAAAAATACAAATGCCAGTTATGGACAAATATCTTGTTGAAATCTCTCATGATAATAAAAATTCATTTGACCATTACCTGACTTTAAAGTTCAATAGAAATAATAAAATTAATATACAAAACCAATATCTGTAGTGTTTATAAATCGCCGTTTAGAGTGCAAATCAGAAATAACTGAACTAAGAACTAATTAATCGACAATAATATGATAGAAAGACCGACTGGAAAACTCCCGTAGCAATATTTCTTGACATTTCTCAAGCATTAGACAACACTTTGCACCCCACAATACTCTTTAAAGCGATCCATCTCGGAATAACAGACAACGCATACAAATACATGAAAAGCTTCCTAACTGAACGCTCCTTCCAAATCCTAACTAAACACTCCTTCCAAATCCTAATCAACAACAACACCTCCTGATATTACATAAACATTCATAGCACCCCCCAAGTATTGCTAACTCAGCCCCATCCTTTTCAACATATCAACTTGCGACATGGATACAGTAACCAATGCAAAAACACTCAATTGACACAATTTGCAGACGACTAAAAAAAATCGAAATAAAATGAAAAAATGACATCCCCCAAAACCTTCTGGAACAGTTAGAAATATGGATCCCTAGCCATGTAGGAATAAAAGGAAAACCGCCGATAAAGGGCTAAAAGAAGCAAGGCCAATGGATGACCCACCCCCACACCAATATATATATATCACAGAAATTCAAGCAACAATTAATAAGATATTCAAAAACATCTGTCACCACCTCCCAGAATCAGCGACAAAAAGCAAAACAGCAAACAAAGCAATCATTTCACTCAGATTAATTCATCTGCAACAGACAGTGGCCAAAACAAACACACAAGCAAACAAAATACATATATAATTCAAACAGAGCATACAGGGCAACTAACAGGCAAAGATGAAACTCAACACCCTCACTCCACGACCCCAACTCTCAATAAAAAAAAAACAAGCCCATACCATAACACATATAACACTGTCATACACGTTATCACAGATGGCATACAATACATAGAGAAAAGAAAAACTCTCCAGCATTCTATCAACGAACTTAAAATACTTTTCACAAAGCACACACTACACCCTCTCCCCCATCACACACACACAAAAGCAAAACATAAGAAAGCAAGCACAAAATTCCTACAAACACAAACACACTACACTACATGTAACAGGCAGTGGCAAAAAAAAAAGAAAAAAAGAAAGAAAAGTAAAGAAGTCCATTGTTATTGTTTGAAATTTATTACTAATAGAGCAAATGTTAAATGACAATTAACATCTCAAAAAGGAGGGGGTTATGTGGCAGAGTAAATTTTCCTATCCCTATTTCTCAACTTAATTGAAATATAAATTGAAAAATGTTACTGGGCAATGCTTATACTGATATTTTTAAGTGTCAGAGTTGGAGTAAACAACTTTGGTTGAGGATTTGATAGAACTTGCTAATGCAATCCAAACCAGTTCCAACTAGATGAGTAGCTTTTCTGACTAATAGTCTCACACTTGTTCATAACAATTTCATCCAATGGGGATGGACTGAAAAATAATTTGTTGAAGTAGTTCTCTATTCTAATCACTTTGATTTCGATGAAACTTGAATCCGATCATAAAGGTGAACATTAGCTTATGGTAAATTAACTGACTGATAAAGAAAGAACGGTGTTAGAAATAATTCGTACAAGTTTGCTATTGATTGTGAATTTTGATCGATGCTATATTATATTTGCGTGTGTTTCAGGCTAACGAATATTGTTGCAGGATTTGTTAAGTTGAGATTATATGAGAGAGAGAAAGGAGTTTAGAGATGAAAAATGCTTGAAAGTTAACGCAATCTTAATTTGACTTTTGCCGAATGGAGCACTCCTTTTTTATTTTATAGTCTTGACTGCTGTATTCTACCAGATCGCATTGGCATGTGAATCCAGCAAAATAGAGAGAGAGAGAGAGAGAGAGAGAGAGAGAGATAAATAGATAGATAGATAGATAAGTAGATAATAGATGGACAGATAGATACGTAGATAGATAGATAAGTAAATAGATAGATAGATAGATAGATAGATAGATAGATAGATGATAGATAGATAGATAGATAGATAGATAGATAGATAGATAGATAGATAAGTAGATAATAGATAGACAGATAGATACGTAGATAGATAGATAAGTAAATAGATAGATAGATAGATAGATAGATAGATAGATAGATAGATAGATAGATAGATAGATAGATAGATAGATAGATAGATAGATAGATAGATAGATAGATAGATAGATAGATAGATAGATAGATAGATAGATAGATAGATAGATAGATAGATAGATAGATAGATAGATAGATAGATAGATAGATAAAATGGGAGATAGACCATTTATGAAACATACATTTGATTTACCTAGCAAGCAGGAAAATGTCTAATTTAATAGAACATGTAAAAGCAAAGCCAATGAAATATTTCGGAAAATACTGTAGGCAAATCTCTTGGAACAACAGATTATTTAATGACAAATGAATGAATAACAAGTAAGCATTAAAAGTTGGTTTTCTGCGGTAGTGATTCGTGCATAACCTCTCGGTATGAAATCGGCCAGGTGTCATGATAAACCAGGTCTCAATTTTGAGCTAAGAATGGATGGAATCCGGACAGTGAATACTGTAGTATTTTGCTGACCACCCCAACTCCAAAACAAACATTGTTAGTAAATATGAGCTTGCGCCATCAGTGACAAACTAGATTAGAATCTAGAAATTCAAATATGACACTTGTTGACCATAGAAATGTGTAATACGATAATAAAACTTTACTGGTGCACACTAACAACTAATCTAGTTTGTCATTGGAGAAGCAACCTCATATTTACTAACAATGTTTGTTCTTTTCATTTTTTTTAGATAGTAAAATATTACACCATTCAATATTTGAATTCCATCCATTCTTAGCGTGTCAAGTGGTCGTAAGCCATTGAGATTTGTGTATCATGACATCTGGTCGATTTCATACCTAGACGTTACGCAAGAATTACTACCGCAGAATTCCAGAGTTTAATGCTTGCATGTTGTTTATTCATTTGTCATTAAAATAATCTGTTCTTCCAGGACAGTTGGCAATTAGTTTGTAAATCTTTCATTTCCTTAGTTGTTAACTGTCCTATTGAATTAGACATTTTCTTGCTAGCCAGATAAATCAAACTTATTTTTCATAAATGGTTTCTTTGTTTCTTTCTTTGTTTCTTTTTTTCTTTCTTTTTTTCTTTCTTTCTTTCTATTTGTCCCTGTCCGTCTGGTTGTCTGTCTATGTATCGTCCTAGCTATCTCTATGCCTAAATACCTACCAACCCAACCACTTTTAGTTCGCAAAAAATCCACAATTTGTTTTCAGTAAGAAAGAACAAAAATCCGCATTTTGTTTTCAGTAAGATAAAACAAAAGTTCCCATTTTGTTCTCAGTAAGAAAGAACAAAAATCCACATTTTGTTCTCAGTAAGAAAGAAGAAAATTTTAGTTTTAATTACATATGCAAATTAAAATAACATTTCGCTGATGCCTTCTATCAACCATGTCATACTAATGCACAGTGTTTAAAATAAGTGTCTTCTTTATCATTTAATACAAAACTTGAAATATGGTTCACAGGAATGACGTCAGTAGTAGTGGGGCAGGATGGATGAAATTGGTCAGTGGAGCACTAAGGTGTGGCAAGGTCATGAAAAATCACAGGAAGTTTAGTTGTGGGTATTAGGGTACTGGATAGCCCGCTGGTGGCCAGGTGGTGACTGGTAAGTGGGTCACATAAGTACATAATTACACAAGTCCATTAAAGTCATAAGATTGGAGAGTTATCTTCCCTTGGGTGGGGAGTAGGAGGAGTGATTCGCTTTAAGAGACACTATGAACAGGAAACGGGCATTATGACGTCAGACTAACGAAGACGGTTAGCATTTACTTAGTCACTTTACTAAATCAATGATGTATCCAAATCTCCAATGACAAAATTAAATTAATAAGTTTAAATTTATTTTTAAAATAAAAATAAAAATTCAGAGAATCGATTCACTTGGAATTTGGAAAAAAGATCAAGGGGTTAAAATATTTTGGGTTTTGTTTTGTTTTATTAAGAATGGGAGTCATCTTACATTTTATTCAAATAAAAATTGTAAAAATTAAGATGTATGTTGCGTTAAGTAACCCTGTCCTGGAATGACGCCGTCAATGTGAAGGGGAGCTAATCTACGCCAGATGATTCAGCGTTCAGTGTCTAAGACAATAAATGACATTAATTTATCAATATGCTTCGGGGCTACTATGAAATAAACTGCATTGAGTCATCTATCTATTAGTGTATCATTATTTCGCAACCCAAATATAATTACTTACGCCTGAATAATATAATATTTACACAATATATCTTTCTTCGTAGTAGTAATAATCATCATTTTAAGCTAGCAAAATGCCATCATTGTATTAAATTTTGTAATTTTATTTACACAGACCTTAAAATCTTATTTTCAGTCTTCACAAACCAAGTTAACCAGAACGAAAAATGTTCCATAACAAACTGAATCTAATGACATGTTATTTATTTAATAATGACTGCAGTCACGTGCTCTTGTCAAATCTTTAAATTCATAATATAACATTACTGACTTTCATCCATATGTCTTAATATCGACAATATATAAAGTACAAAAATTAAATATTGATATTGCAATCCGGATCCACGTAACATGGAAGAAAAGTCACCAACAACATTCACTCTACTAGAAGAATTATGTGCGTTATTTTAGACAGTTTAAAAAGTTTATTATTATTAGTTACTTCTATATATGCAATTCTTAAAAATAATAATAATTCATTCAAGTCCTAAATAATAATTGCCCAATTTGACTTAGCTTTAAATCATTTTCTTAAACTGTTTCATGGAGAAATAGATTAAACTGAATTGTAAAATGCTTAACGGCGACAGTTGGTCACACGCCTGATGTTTTGCAAATATTTTAAAAAAATACTTTGGGTTTTTCCAAGAAAAAGATTTATATGTGTAAGTAATTGTACTATATTTTGATTTAATGAAGTTCATTACTGTGTAAATTGTAAACAGTACGGTTCTTTTGAAAGTTTTTTCCTTATACCAACCATTTATCGGTATTATGCTACGAGTTTTAAGTATAAGTTTATAGTGGGTGAGATCAATATAGTTTGTACAAATAATAAATGAATTTTACAAACATTAAATAATACTCGAAATCTAATATATAGTCTCTGAGTTACATTCTAAAATAATGTGTGAAGTAATTGAAATAGATGTAGGAAGTATTAGTATTGTGTTGCTCTTTTCAGTGATAGACTTGTGTAATTTTATTATTGTGTACAGAGCCACAGGCGTTGTGTACTTTTAAGTGATGGACTTGTGTACATTTTATTATTGTGTACAGAGCCACGGGCGTTGTGTACTTTTAAGTGATGGACTTGTGTACATTGTATTATTGTGTAAGAGTAAAGGAACGTTGTGTACTTTTAAGTAATGGATTTGTGTACATTTTATTATTGTGTACGGTGACACGGTCGTTGTGTACTTTGAAATTTGCTGTTTACATTTATCGTTTGCTGGCTTGCTCTCGTCAGTGCATAGACGGCGTTTATAATATAAAAATGAAGATCGCTATGGAAAAGAACCGAAGCTTCATCTTGTTGTATTATTCATTCAACATATTGTAGTAATCATCATCATCTTTATCATAACCACTCATTTTCATCACTATGTATGTAGTTCTCTTATCATGAGTGAGACCCTACTATCTGGGGCAAAAGAGTATGAAGGAGACGTTAGGGCTTGCAACAAGGGGTTAGGATTGTGAGTGAGACTTTAGGATCTAGAGTACAAGATTAGGACCTTGAAGGAAGTATTAGGGCTCAGAGAAATGAGGACCTTGAAGGAAGTATTAGGGCTCAGGGAAATGAGGACCTTGAAGGAAGTATTAGGGCTCAGAGAAATGAGGACCTTGAAGGAAGTATTAGGGCTCAGAGAAATGAGGACCTTGAAGGAAGTATTAGGGCTCAGAGAAATGAGGACCTTGAAGGAAGTATTAGGGCTCAGAGAAATGAGGACCTTGAAGGAAGTATTAGGGCTCAGAGAAATGAGGACCGTGAGCGCGACGTTAAGATTTAGAACAAGAGTTTAGGATCAAGAGCGAAATGTGTCTCTGTGTCACTATCTGTTGGGTTTTTTTGCAATTTACTCACATCTTAGACTTACTGACCGCTGCATGCAAATAACGCAAGCATTATTGTTTGCTTAAACTAGAACTCACCTACAGTGAAGTTCAATAAAGTCACTCTGCGATTACTGTACATTAATTTCGTAATCTCAAACATTAAACATTAATTTCTTAATCTCAAACATTAAACATTAATTTCGTAATCTCAAACATTAAACATTAATTTCTTAATCTCAAACATTAAACATTAATTTCCTAATCTCAAACATTAAACATTATTTTTTTCTGTTCGTTCATATTTCTCTGAGAGCGGCCATTCAACGTAAAACATATCCGTAAGCAAGTGGAGGGTAACTTGCTGGAACAATATTTGGTCTACGAAATGTATATATCCATTTATATCACCTAAGCGATTACTTATGATAAAATGTGAGACTGAGGATTTGTGCGTATTGCGTGTCTTCATACTATGAACATTTTTTTTCTGAGTCTTATTTCTTAGCATATCACATATCAGAAGACTTGTTCTGGTCGGAATGTATATAGGTAATGAAGTAACGTGTTTGAATACCTGTATACTTTTACCAAATAAGGCAATCCCGTACTTAAAACTAATTTTACATTTCCCAAAACCGAAGTAAGAACCGGATTAACTACATATCCAATATTTCTCTGTTGGATTCTTCAGATACATATAAAACCCACAAGCGATCCCAACTTGGTCTGATCCACTCTTGCAGTCCAACATTGAAGGTCAAAAGTAAAGAAAGGTAATGAAACTCACGTCTTCAAGTCTGTTAAAAAAAAAAATTCGTAATCATTATTCTACTTCACCTTGCACTTCATGTCATTACAGGGAATAGAACATGTTAGTATTGGCTGATGTCTACTATGAGATGCTAGCAGTTTTACTGAAAATCGAATAATTTACATTGGAGACAAACGTACAATCTTTTCTGACATCTGCATACGAAGTGTTAATATTTGCTGACATCGGCATACTAAGTGTTAACTAGTTTTACTGACAGAGAACGTGACATTTTTTCTGCCGACTCTATGTGAAATATAACACTGTCAGATGGGTGTCAACACTGCCCTTAAAGACTGTTTAATATTAATGAATGAGTGTAAAGTCAACACGGGTCAAAAAGAAAACACTTCTGACGTCTTCAATACACGAACAAACATTTCGTTTCAAACTGCTGGGGTCACAAGGACCATAGTACTGGTTGATGTCTGCTTAGAGATTCTAGTATTATAACTGATAATTGCAGAATTTACATTTGACTCTTAGCTGACATTTGTAGGCTATACAGAGTAAAGTTTTGTTCACATATATAGGTCTATAAAACTGTTAAGTTTTGCTGACATCTGTAGGTTCATACGAAGTGTTAAGTTCTGTTGACATCTTAAAGCTGTACTGTTAAGTTTTGCTGATATCTGAAAGCTGTACTGTTACGTTTTGCTGACATCTTAAAGCTGTACTGTTAAGTTTTGCTGATATCTGAAAGCTGTACTGTTAAGTTCTGCTGACATCTTAAAGCTGTACTGTTAAGTTTTGCTGACATC
The DNA here is from genome assembly GCA_028829895.1 of Sinotaia quadrata. Lineage (NCBI taxonomy): Eukaryota > Metazoa > Mollusca > Gastropoda > Architaenioglossa > Viviparidae > Sinotaia > Sinotaia quadrata. The sequence continues at coordinate 10,867,193 of CM054182.1, forward strand.
TTAAAGCTGTACTGTTAATTTCTTCTGACATCTGAAAGCTGTACTGTTAAGTTCTGCTGACATCTGAAAGCTGTACTGTTAAGTTCTGCTGACATCTTAAAGCTGTACTGTTAAGTTCTGCTGACATCTGAAAGCTTTACTGTTAAGTTCTGCTGACATCTGAAAGCTGTACTGTTAAGTTCTGCTGACATCTGCAGGCTGAATGAATTGTCAAGTTTGATTGACATTTATTTACAGAACTTGACATATTGCCACCGACTCTATGAAAAAAATAACAATTTCAGATGGGTGTCAATGCTACCATTCCACAATGTCTAGTATTGATAAATGAATTGAAAGTCAACACAATGTCTAGTATTAATAAATGAATTGAAAGTCAACACAATGTCTAGTATTAATAAATGAATTGAAAGTCAACACAATGTCTAGTATTAATAAATGAATTGAAAGTCAACACAATATCTAGTATTAATAAATGAATTGAAAGTCAACACAATGTCTAGTATTAATAAATGAATTGAAAGTCAACACAATGTCTAGTATTAATAAATGAATTGAAAGTCAACACAATGTCTAGTATTAATAAATGAACTGAAAGTCAACACAATGTCTAGTATTAATAAATGAACTGAAAGTCAACACAATGTCTAGTATTAATAAATGAACTGAAAGTCAACACAATGTCTAGTATTAATAAATGAATTGAAAGTCAACACGTGTCAAAAGCACAACACTTCTAACGTTTTCGTCAGTCAAACAAACGTTTAGTTTCAAACGCTAGCTCACAGTAACAGCAGCCGAATCATTAAATCATTTTAAATATTGTCAAATAAAAGTTTAACAAAACAGATTCAATTTCTCTTCTCTATGTTTGTGTTGTATAGATGAACATAAAACTTCAATTTCTTTTCTTTTTTTTAGATCACAATGGCAGTCTACATACTTTTGCTGTTAACAGCGTTCTATCTGGCTATATTTCGTGTTGACGCTAATCAACGTGTTCTCGTTGCTCAGTTAAGTGAATTTCACCAAGGTCAAGGTAATGATTACTTTGCATTATTACATCGTTGTCATATCTTTGTCATTATTATGTTCAGTGGAGCCCTATTACATCGCTGTCTTATTTAGTGGCACCATTTCATCGCTGTCTTATTTAGTGGCACCATTACATCTCTGTCTTATTTAGTTGCACCATTACATCGCTATCTTATTTAGTGGCACTCACTGTGCATCCCACCGTATGACTTTGTCATTATTATTTAGTGACAATCCCATTAAATCGCTGTCCTATCACTTTGTCTTTATTATGTTTAGTGGCAACTTTGCTATATTGGTGTCTTATGAATGTTTAATCTTTACATAGTTGTGTTTAGTATCTGTGACACCTCTGGACATCCATTAGTCGCTATGATTATTATTTCTTATTTCTTAATTAATAACGCATAACTAATTACAAGTGATCGATAATCTTAATTTATAGTTGTCGCGGGGGCGTTGCTGGATTGTTGCTGGCCCCTATCTCCTCCTCGGTGGGTAGGGGGGGTCAGACCCAGTAGCCGCGACTTGCCGGGATCACATCGAACGATCAGATGTTGATGATCATTCTCACACTCAGACACCACGAATAGTCTTGTGAGGGTTAGGATTAGCTTTATTCTGAGATGTGGGGTAAAATGTGAAAAACCGGCGTGAGTGTGTGTGAGCAGGCTTGTGAATGTCGTGTGAGGGACGTACGGAACGAACAAACAAACAACCGCACCAACATACACTTTCAAAACCCGAGAAAGGAAGCCCAACTCTTGAGAAAGAGTTAACAAAGAATTTAATTTTTAAAAATGATTTTAAAATGGAAAAAACGGGCTTAACTCTCACACGGTGTTAGTCATTCATTCGGTAACATCCACACACGGCATCCATGGGACGGGGAAACATGAGCGATGGAAAATGAAAAATTAATTTAAAAAATATGATGAATAAACTACAATAATCAAACAATAAACGGTGATGACCGTTTTCACTAATCCCGCCAAAATCGAGTGGCACAAAAATACTTTGGGCGTAGCCCCACTACAGCACAACCAGCGGTAATGACCGCAGAAAATATCTAACCTTAAAATTTACTAGTTTAAAATTAGTGGGTGGAAAAAACCCAACCGAATGTTAATCTTGCTTAGAACTGCAAAAATTATCCATTAAATAAAAGTCAAAGTAAAATGTTCATGAAAAATAGCTCAATGATGAAAAATGTTTATATTCTAACTAACCTACCTAGTAATGCACCTCTAATAAAAGTTTTCCTACTTACTAGTATTACACGCTGAATCGTCGACGCAGGAACACACAATACAAGAAACGAAATAGTCACAATTGCCGACACGCTGGCAAACACAAAAGTTACAGTTTCTGTCCTCTGAAAAATAACATGCTTGGCGATAAAAACTCGGTTCACGGAGAGTGCAGTACGTACGTACAAACTTGCAACTTGCGAATACTCGTCCCACGTTGCCTAACGCTGGGGTACCCAGTTCTATGACGAAGAACACGGACGGCTGTCTTCCACGACAGTAACAAAACGGAGCTCATGGACACCTGTCTTCTGCGACGGTTCCAAGATCCAAAATCTATCAACGGAGGGCTGTCTTCCACGACAGTACCAAAATGGAGCTCACAGACACCTGTCTTCTGCGACGGATCCAAGATCCAAAATCTATCAATGGAGGGCTGTCTACAGCGGCAGCAGCTCCGATACATGAGTGGCATGGAATATTCTTCTCTCCGTGCAATCCTGGTCCCTTCAGCTCATTCCCCTGATGGCCAGCTATTGCCCAAGGTTCGGATCCAAACGTAGAATAATAAGGACAAGCTTTATAGGCTGCCACGACGAATTGAGTGTGACCAAAACACACGTCTAATTCTATATTCTACGTGGAGAATATTCAGTTCATTTCCTCCCGGTCATAACGGTGATGGAAAGATTGTCCAGACTCAGTGTAGGTACGATGGCCTTACACCTCTCTGTAGTCCAGACAGACGCACACTAAATTAAAATAGCTCCATCAGTCCTTTTATGCAAAATCATTTCTCACTCTCTCTAAGATCAAACTCCCGCGTGTATCCTTGCTTTACCCACGCTAAAAAGGTGCATTACTCTGAGGTGCACTACTTCTAGTGATATAATCCCTAATTAAACTTGTAATAATAATTGATAATAAACATCAAACACATTTTCAAGATATTGTAATCACAATTTTTGAACATCTAACTCAAATATTAATCAATTGTATTTTTATAAAATTATTTGAAACATGAAATTAGTAAACTTGCTGAGGGTGTATTCAAACAAGATTAGCAGACGACTTGACAGAAAATGTAAACAGACGCTGACTGTGCACGTAATTAATTACGTCATTTAGCTAGCAGACGACACTTGCTAAAAACTAACGTCTGTTGCGTGGCGCGATGGCCAAGTGGAGATAATCAGGGATAAAAATTAATTTTCTGATTACCTCCCCCCTTTTCCGTGACAATAGTTATTAATAATTCTCCCTCAAGACCAACATGTCTCTCACTTGGCAGATTATAACGGTGTCGTAAAACTCTACTCTTGTACACACTAATAAGACAGACGTATTACTGTAGCATAATGTTTCTGCAGGTGGAAACTTCTTACTAAATGAGTAATAAAAATCCATCTTTATTCCTATTTAACGAGCCCCAATCCACCCACTATTATTCCAATATACCGTTTGAAAGGCCACGTTATCAGGGGTACCCGGACCACATTTTATTACACGGGTATTAGCACGGTAACAGGTACCCGGGTCTCGGGTACCCATTGACACCACTCGTTTCTTTCACTTGGCAGATATGCGGGCGCTGTAAAATATTTCTCTCTTCCATAACATTAAAGACAAACAATTTACTTCACACCATATGGTGGAAACTCACTAAAGGAGAAGACAAACCTGTATTTAATCTATATTGAGTGTGTCCCCATCCACCCATTTTCTTCTTCAACAGAAGGTTATCAATATGTGTAAGAAGGTCAATAAATTTATTAAATCAACAATCAAATAAAAATACAATGAAAAATATTACTTGACATCAATATTTCCACAAAACCATGTTCGAATAATTGTAATATATATACAGTCTTGTATGCTAAAACACACTTTAACAATTTAGCGTCAATACATATCACATGATAGATTCTAACAGAAATAGAATTATTAGAGAAAAGTGATAATAGTTCGTACATAGCCTGATTTAGATGCTGTCTCAGCAGTATTTAATATGCTTATTTCGTAACAAAACCACAAGTTCATTGTTCACATTATTACTGTCAATTCTATTACTTTCCTCCCCAAGTTGTAGAACACTGATTTGCTGCTATTCCCTCGAGACTAACCTGGATACACCTTCGCTGTATTAGCTCACTCAAGCAGAACAACAATTGCAGTGATTTCCAATAACTTCCTTGAACCAGAAAATGCTCAATGTAGTCAGTATACCTTGCCACCATACATCAGCAGAGTGGTGTATTCTTTACACTTACACACCTGCAGTTGTTACTTTGCACATCTATAAATGGTTGTAGCCATTTATAATCAGTAAATCAGGAGATTCTGATAATACAAGGAAAGGCGCTATTTCCCTGAATAATATAATCAGGGAGCAAACACTAAGTTTCCAATTTTTAACTCCATTCTTTCTTACATTTAAGTCTCATTTTACAGTTTCCTGCAACAATATTTATTATCCTGATACATGTACACAGCATTATAAATACAGCGTAATAGTTTTATGAGTGGGTTTACTAGAAACGTCAAGTGTTAGTGGTATAAGCAGCATCATAGTTCACAATTTGTAGAAATAATAGTCTACTCACATAATACATCTCTATGTAAAACGCAAATATAACATATCAATAGCAAAATGCACGGAATATTTCAAAGTCCATTATCTCTCAATCAGTCAGTTAACTCATCATAAATTAATGGCCGCCTTTCATGGCCGGACTTCTTTCCACACCAAATTCAAGTGATTAGACAATATATTTCTGTAGAGCATGTTAATTTTTTAATCTCAGCCTACTGTCTGGTTTCGTTCTCGTAAATCTTAACCATTGGATAATAAAAATTATTCATCCATTTGGAGCTGGTTTGGATTGCATAAGCAATTTATAGTATGTTCTCAATTCGAGTGTTTACTCAAACTCTGACACTTACAAAATTACCATCATAAGGAGTGACCCAAGCTCTGGGCACTTCGACAATTTAACAATTTATACAACAATTAAGTCTTAAAATAATGATAGGTAAATTTACTCCGCCATAGTTACCAACATTAAACTATGGCCTCATGGATTTACAATTATTTTATGTTTAGTATCAAACAATATTATATTGTCGTCTTAGTAACACCGCTGTATTTTCTGCTAATTTGGAATAAAAATCATGAACGAATTGATGTATGTATGTAATATAGTTTTATGTCACTGATTGGTGCAGATAAATAACTTTAATTTTATTTTTAAAATAAAACATTCATTTTTTAAGAATTTAAGTAAGAAAAATTAATTCATTTTAAGAAGTGTATTTCTACTAATCTCAATCAACCCCTCTCTCCCCCCCCAACTTAATTCTCTAGCTGTTATGTAAGTTAAATTTAGAATTCTTAGTATTTCTCAGATATAGATTGTAATTCTACACACAATGAGGTGGTCCTCAGAACGAACAGTCCCGGATGTAAGTGCACATCTCGTACATCTTCCAGGTGCTGTGCTATTTTCTCCGCAAAACGAAACACTACTGAGTGTAAGTATCTTAGATGTTATTTCTGTCACGTGTGAGTGTAAGTGTTATATGTCTTATTTCCATCACGTTTGAGTGTAAGTGTTTTATGTCTTATTTCCATCTCGTTTGAGTGTAAGTGTTTTATGTCTTATTTCCATCACGTGTGAGTGTAATTGTTTTATGTCTTATTTCCATCACGTGTGAGTGTAATTGTTTTAGGCCTTATTTCCGTCACAACTAAATGTTAAGTGTTTTATGTTATATACATTACTCCATTCATGTCGTTTGAAATCTTTGTCGCATCTACACCTAAAAATTGTCAGTGAGGAAATTTTAAAATAAATAATGTGAGTTATTAAATTGTTATGAGATCTAATTTGTGTTTGTTTAATATCACTGGCAGATTATCTTATTATTCATTAAATGTTGAGTAACTAATATTGAAAATTAACTCGCCCATTTTATTGTAAGTAAAGAACTCACTATAATAAATTTCTTGTAATTTTAAATAATACTTTACGCGCTGGTAAATACGAGTATTAATATTTTTCCTTTTCGTCAGATAACGGAAATCCATTTATGTTTTTAAATATATATGTGTGAAAAGGGTATTTTGGTTATGTAATAAATATTATATATTTATTACATATATATATTATATAATAATAATATTACATATTATATATTAATTAATATTAAATTACATGTAGATTACTAATCATTCTTCCACAGAATATTAATAATCAACCAACCTCGACGGGGTCTTCGTCATTGCGGTCTGGAGAGACAAAGTCAAGCCCTGGATAAATAATCTCCTTGATTACCTCCCCTATCCAGGTGTTATATGTCCGAAGAAAAGGCACTAACCGATCTAAGGCACTAGCCGATCTAAATCTTATCAGTCTTTATGTACATTTACTTACGCCCCACACAAATCGTCCAATTCCAGCACAAGGGGACCTATTCCTAAAAGTGTGCGAGACCGTCTTTTATTCTATTTATTACGTCATTTGGCTGCCCCCACCCCTCTGCCTGCACACTACCTTTCTAACAAATTAATGAAAGTGGAAAGGTGAAATTTCAATAGATTTATTAAAAGACTAAAGTAACAATTAATAAAAATTCATATTTACAATATTCACAAGGAATATAAAAGTAATATAGGTTGGAGATCGCAGATCTCTTAGACAAATAGCAGAATTATGCTAATCTACAATATATAGGAAATCAGTCATTCAATCTTCAAATTACTACAAAAAGTTTAAGAAAAAAAATCAGAAATCAGAGATTTAGAAATTACAAATAATCATCGAATAAATTACAGACACTTAATGAGCATTTGCATGATTCACCTGGTTATCATGCAGGTATGGCAATTCCATCATCAGGGTTCCAAGGAGACTGGCTGGCAAAGATTCTGGAGTTTCTGGTGCCAGTCCAAATTCAACTCTCGGAAAACTTTATGTATTCACACATGAATTGTCCAAGGAATCTCACAAATAGTTCACGAATCAAGTTCATACACTGGTTACAGTTTACACACTGTTTACATGGCTCCACACTAGAGGATGAGAGTAAGAGGCAGTCCTGCCTATTTCACACTCTCTGTTGCGACAGTTCACAGAGTCACTCAGGCTTAGTCAATACTGCTTCTCACCCCTCTATGACAGTCACTGGAATCTCTCATCAGAGTTCAACACTGCCCAAACACATCTGCGAATACCTGACCTTGATACTCATGATTTTCTGGAACTGATGTCTATTTCATCACAACTGGACACAGTCCTGGTCCTGTCAATGTACCAGACTGCAAGAAACAACTGCTTACATTAATTGTATCAATCACAGTACGGTTTCAGGTACCCCTCATCAGAGTGCTGAGTTTCTAGAGTTTCTGAAGAGATCAATCTGCTAACCGGCTGCTTCTTGCTGATGATTCTAGTGGTAGTAATAGCAGTGGTAATGGTAGCAGAAGTAGAGTCTACTGGTGGCAGTAGAACAAAACTGAAGCTGATTCTAAAGCTGTAAAATACAGGATTGTTTGTGCATCAATGCTCGGTTTCACTAAATGTTTAAGTTTGTAACTTTATTCTCATCCTTGTAGTTAATTTCTTTACAAAGTTTACAAATTAAAAATTCTTTTCTATTGAGAATAAAATTACAATAAGTTTACAACAAATTCAAAGTTAACTCTTGACTTTACAATAAAAAATGCAAGCAAATATGTTGAACAAAAATTGTTGTTACAATCAAAGTTCTAACTTAACCAGACATACCTCTTGCTTATTAACCACGTAGAATTCAGCCAAGACACGGGACTTTCTCAGTGCCAAGTCAGAGCCGAATTTGTCTATTTGTACAGATTGTAAATTTGTCGTGGTGCCATGCTGTATGATGCGCCTATAAGCATGACAGTGAATAGCGTCTGGCCTTGTGTAATTTGTTCTGTTACAGTCTTTATCCCTTTGTCTGTGTTGTCTCGGTTGAGTTATCATTCTCTTAAGACTTTCTTTTGTAAGGTAGCTTACTCCTTTGAGATTTTACCTGACACATGAGTTCTACCCCCTTCTGTCCTCCTGTAAGGCTCATGTAGCTGAGTTTCTCTGGCGATCAGTATTATGTAATACTTACTGGACTATCTATTCTCAGTTTCAAACTCAGCATCCGGTCCAGACAAGAATAGCTCGGGTCCCTTTGAATCTTTAATGGGATTATACGAATTTTTGCTACGCAATTCGACCCTTTTGTTTGGAACTAGGTCAACAACAATTTGTGATTAGGATAAAATATATTAAAAATTTAATTATAATTCATCTAGATTGCATTTTCAGTGTTACAATATGTATTTATGCATTACTGTATATAAGTGTGCTTTCTGTTTGATGAAGATGTCACTTTTGCTCATTATATTTTTATTTTTGTTATCCTGCAGACTGTGCCATAATGCACAATTCGAATTCAAACCACAGCTTTCAAATTTCATCCACCATTAATGGGAAAACACTCTTTAATAAACATGTCGATTTCACAGGTGAGCCTATAGTGTACTGTGTTTATAAATACACCCTAGTCGTGTGTCACGAATGAGTTGCTAGTTGGACTTGATGGACTCATCCATAACGGGTCATCTCTCATTACAAAAAAATATCCATAACAAGAGGAATAACGGATTCAACTCTAATTGATTTTGAGATAGATATCTTAAAATGTGATTACAGGATCACACATAGCAATAGAGGTTTTAGCCTAATAGAAAAGAGGAGAGGAGGAAAGAGTCATTTATATGACAAAAATTACTCAATAAGCAATAACGAAGGTTCGAGGTTAATCTAACAAAGACTACAGAATGTTTTCTGTTGTGTTAATAATCAATGTTTTCACCCTCTAAGTGCTACAAAAGGCTGAGATTTGTAATTTTATCTGCATGGCTTTTAAAATCTGATTTTCAGTCTTCACAAACCACGTTCACAAGAATGATAATAATAGGACACGTTATTTATTTAATAGTCGTTGCAATCACGTGATCTTATCAAAACTTTAAAATCATAATTTTCATTCCATCGTGTTCTGTATAAAATAAAATTATCGACTTTCATCGAGATGCCCTAATACCACAAACTGTATAATGAAATAATTAAAATTAACTTTTCAAAACCCAAATAGCATTTGAGAGAAGACATATCAGACATTCCTAACACGTGAAGATTTTTCTAGAGATACATGTACATTTTTTAATGTCCATTATTCTTTCTTATTTTTAAATTTTTATATTTAAAAATGTGAATTCAAATCCTGAGTGACGACTGACCAATTTAATACAGCTTTTAATAAAAAATAAAAAGAAACGTTTATTGCACTCTGTCAAGGGGATGGAGTTAAAACGTTTTACAGAGTGCTTAATGGCAATGTCTGATCACAAGCCTGGTTTCTTTCTAATATTTGAAATATATGTAAATTATTTTCGTTTATCCAAAGAAAGCTTGTAGATTTATATGTAATCCTTACTTCTACATTTCGACTTAATGAAATTCATGACTGTTAAACAAATGAGTTCTTTTGAAAGTTTAATTGGTATCTATTTTGGAATATGAGCTTTGTGTGCATGCTACTTGGAGAGTGAGATCAACATAGTTTATAAATAGAAATAAGAAGTAAATTTTGCAAAATTTTAAATACGCGTCTGAATATTATAACGTGGTGAAACATTAAGATATATTACACTCTAGGAGTCTAGGATATAGAAATATTATCCTAACGTTTGACTGCCACTATTTAATATGCATTACTAATGTCTAAACTGTGTACAGTTTCATATATTGCTAATGTCTAAATTGTGTACTGTTTCATAGCATTACTAATGTCTAAATTGTGTACAGTTTCATATCATTACTAATGTCTAAATTGTGTACAGTTTCATAGAATTACTAATGTCTAAATTGTGTACAATTTCATAGCATTACTAATGTCTAAATTGTGTACAGTTTCATAGCATTACTAATGTCTAAATTGTGTACAGTTTCATAGCATTATAAGATAGTGATATGAACGTCCATTTTAAATACTCGACTCTGGATGGAAATAAGTATTTAATTTCAAATTAAAGTTATAGTTATATTAAAGTTATCTGTGTGAATAACATAGCTTTAGAAATCTATATTAAGTACTTAATTTCAAATAGGAACATTTGTGTGAATCACTTGGCTTTTGAATCTACATTATGGATGGATGGAAAGACGGACGGACGGATGGATGGATGAATGAATGGATGGATAGAGTATGAATGAATGAACAGATAGACATAGATAGATTTCATTAATTCCCTTAACAATACTATGAATATAAATGAATCAAATTGCAATATATGCAATTAATTATATGTGTGCCACATTAGATAAAACGACTACTTCAAACATCATATTTATTTTTAAGTAAATAACTAAATTTCATTTATTTGCATACAAATAAAAATAAAATACAAATAACGTGCGGGTTCAGTATTTTTAATATAAATTGTTTCATTACAGCTCCGCATCCTTTTTTCTGTGCTGGACTCGGCCTTTTTGGCGAAGTGTGTCTACAGTTTCCTGAAATCAAAAAGACACCTCTGAAAATATGCTTTGAAATGCAAATTAATTTTCTAATTCTGGAACATATAGTTTCCTTAGGATGCTATGAAGAAAGTCTCTGTTCAGAAGAGGACTTTCATTGCCTGCCTAAATGATTTAGGTGAAATAGATAATTAGCTTTCTGAACTGCCAAGGAGATAAATTAATTAATCTAATTTTAACTATGACTTTAGAGTACTTTTAAACAATTAATTTCAGTTATTTATTTTTAATACTGTGTATTTTTTTCTTGCAAAATTTCAATCTTACGCTTTATTGTGTCGTGGCAGATTGCTCTCTCGCTGCTTTCTACGAAACACTTTGTTTGCTAAAGTGAAATTATATTCCAGCTTATATATATATTTAATTTTACTTTTAATTTATTTCACATAAATGATCAAAAATCTTTTGTTATTATCCTGTTGATAATCAAAATTAAAAGCTATGAAGACTTGTTGTTTAATATTAAAATAAACTTTCATGCCTGTCATAGATTTTCATGTTTACCAATACCTAATTAATAAGATCCATATAAATTCTCATTGCTTTTGCATCTCATACCTGTTTAGACTCAAATTTAAATGGCTGAAACAAGTAGACTTTGATCCCATGAATTTTAATGTATTTTCGGTTAATAAATTCAAATGTTTCTTTTGCTTTACTGGTCATTACTTGTACTTTAAAAGCTTGAAGAAATAAAATTATTACATCTGAAGAAAACGTTGTCATCCTGGAATGGAAGTTGTAAATATGTGAGTTGAGAAGTACATCTGTACTCATGATTTTTTTTAAGTATTTATTTTTCATAGCATTTATTTGCAAAACAGTTTGGTCAATCACGAAGCAGATATGTACTGCTCTGTTGCGTGAGGTAGGAAGTATTGTTAATTTAATAATTAATTTTATATAATTTAATAATTCCACCCTCCACATTCAGCGGGTGTCATGCGATACATCCACTCCCCATCCCCCATAAATTAAAGCAACGTGAACATGTCGCAGTGACCTTGTCAAGAACACTTTACATAAAGTAACAAAAATTGTAGATAACAAAATGTAAATGGTATTTAGTCTGATGGGTTCCCAATGTTATAACTACATCTAATCACTACAGAGATTTAACAAACATAACATACTGTCTGCATCTGAGGACGGGTTTGAAATTTCATAGACTGTTACATCTTCGATGTAAAATCCCTACATATGTAACAAATTACAGGTGATGGATGGCGTACGACACAGGAAGTCAATGTTCGGAATTAGGTAGACAGTGACTACCACCTAGTAGTCATGGTAACTGGAAAATGGCTAGGCGGTTAGAACTACATACTGGTTGGCGATTGATGGTGTGGGCGTTTTGCCTGAATAAGTCGAAAAATGGAAAGGAATTTCACTCAAGTAATAAAATGCAAAACATATTGGCATTTAACACAAGTGAACGCGTTCTGTTCAAAGATACTAAGACCAAAACCTCACTCGGATATCTCGATAATCAATAGTTGATCTAGGAAAATCAGACAATCAATAATAATGAAAAGAGTTTGTGAAAAATGATTAACCTGATTATATAATTTTCATGAATCGAACTTCACCCCGTGTCAGGGTGTGCAACCTCGTATGATGAAACGCAACTAACATTTAAGGCGTAGTTACGCATGCGCAGAAGAATGCGTCATCATCGGTAAGACGAGTAAGATTCAGTATTTTCCTTTGTTTTCAACATCTAGAACCTTAATTTAAGAATTAATTTACTGTTGAGGAGGCACCTCTTGTCACGTCAGAGACTTGAGTAATATTAATTCTCCTGCAAACAGCGTATTGATTGTAAACTTCTTACTGACTGTACACTTTTCTAATGATTGTAATATTCTCTGATGATTGTAAAATTTCCCTCTGTTACCTAACTTTCTATAAACTATTTCTTTCCCACTTAAACAGAAAAAAAAGTAACAACAAAAAATATCGAACAAACACGTAGGATTAAAAGAGCGTTTTCACGCCTACCGGCAAGATGGACTTATAATTCGCTGGATGTATAAATGCTGTGTGATCTATTGTCTCTTTTGTTCGGTTTATCTGTTACTCTACTTTTCAATCAACAGTTGGTTTTATTTTTGTTCTTTGCTAAATTTTCACCTCCGGCCAGAAATTACGGATAAGTCATCGGTACTAAGCTTTGTGCTGACACTCATTCACAAGTTCGATTCTTTTACTGTTCTAAGAAAATTTAAAATAGTTAAAATCTGAGTTTGCTTAGGTTTGAAATAAGAGAACTAATTTGGCATGCATTATCTCATAACATTCCACACAAAGCAACAGTTATTCAGAAGTTCGTCTTGCAAGGAGACCATGAGTCAAACCTGCAGACAATTAGAATAAAAAGTCTTCCTGATGTATTTATTATTTACGATTTTCCTTTTTTATCTGAACGTCTGATTGCTTATGGATTAGTAGTCTCAGCACACAGGACCGTCTTTATCGTCCCTTCAGAACATTAAAGACTAAGACTAATATCATTTTCACCAACAGGTCTTTTTGTTGATTCGTGTACATCTTTTATTGATTCGAGATGGACACAGTGAGGAGTTGTCTTCTCTTTTCAGTAAATTCATTTCCGAGATAACTGATGTGAAAATGAAATAGCCGGAAATCATCGGGAAAATATATAGTGCCGTGAGAAAGGAGGCATGCCGATATAATGACTTAAAGGACGGGTTGTGTGCATAGTTTTGCATATAGCTTACATTGTCCAATTGTCGGGAAGGTAACAATTCATAATATGTTCAGCCTCTAGAAAGATTAATCATCTCATTGGACCGACTGGACACTAAATCTTATGGTTTACTTTGGGAGCGGATTAGACTTCACACAATAAAGCAAATCATTATGACCCTGAAGACGATACTAAGACACGGAGCAAGAATTTAGGACCATGAGCAAGACATCAGAGCTGAGAACGAGAAGTTAAGCCTAGAGCAAGAATTTAGGATCGTGAGCAAGACGTTGGGGCTGAGAACGAGAGTTTAGGACTCTGAGCGAGATTTAATGATCTCTGTGTCATCATTTCATCATTTCCCTTTAGAAATTTGTCTCTACGAAACAAGATACTTCTCATTTTGGACTTTACAACTGTTGCGTGCTCATAGCACAGGCATGAACGTCGTACTTATCGGGGTATTTTTAATTTTTTGAATTTGGAATTCACGTACACATTCATTAAACTGTAACAGTGCAATTAATACATATTTAAAGATTATTCTCTAACATTAAGTATTAATTTCTTCTCTTCGTTCACATTTCTCAGAGAGCGGGCATTCAAAACCACTTACAAGTTATTCAGTGACTTGCATTGAAAATAAAAGTTTATAAAATGTAAATGAGCATTCGTTTGACATAAACAGTTATTTAATTCTGAAATTTAATACTGAGGAATTTGGGGTGGGTAGGAGTACAAACAAACTTGTCAAAGGGTTACTGAAATATTTATTTATATACCAGATCTGAATAGATTTTACTGTGTGTGAAATGTTGTAAGACAATAGTAATTCTCTTCTTTCAACATCTAAGGTGAAAACATACATTCATCTACTTTTAATTTTACAGAAATAAGAACAGGCGTTGTTAAAGAATGTCACCATACAGCTTAGTACAGATTGAAATTACCCCGATCTTTTATGTGTCAATGTTTTATCGTCTGTTCCTTGAAATCAACATGTTTGATGAACTTTCCATAGATTTCCTGATATGAATGAAATTAGTCGTAGTATGAGCATTACTGCAACTCGACTTTTCTGCTTTGACCTTCTTCATCGCAGACTCTTTGGCAAAGTCTTTCATGCTGAGTGAAAACTATTCACCAATTGTCTACACAAAATGCAACGAAATAAAGGTTTTCGTATTATGACAACGTTTACATTCGTATACACAAAACAGTCATTGATTACAAACACATTTTAAAATCTAGTTTAAACTATGGTTAGTGTTATGAACGTTTACATTCGTATACAAAAACAGTCATTGTTTACAAACACATTTTAAAATCTAGTTAAAACTATAGTTAGTGTTTCTTCGTTAAATTTTATTTCAATAAAATTCTCTAAAATTGTTGATTTTTGACTGAATGAATATATGGATGGACGGACGAATGATGGATTCATGAGTGGCTCAATGGGCGGATGGATAAATAAAAGTCTTAGAAGACAAGATTAATGGTACAGATGTTATTATTAGAGAATAAGCGAGGACTATAACACTAAATTTTAAAATCGAAGTAAATATAACTAAAGAGAATATAAACACGGCCAGCACGATAATGTATTAAAACAGAAGAATAGCAACATTGCTAATATTGCAAATAGATATACGAGACTTGTTGACAATGCAAAATAGAAATACGAGACTTGTTGACAATGCAAAATAGAAATACGAGACTTGTTGACATAGAAATGTGTAATACGATAGTGAAACTTTACTGGTGCACACTAACAACTAATCTAGTTTGTCACTGATGGCGCAAGCTCATATTTACTAACAATGTTTGTTTTGGAGTTGGGGTTGTCAGCAAAATACTACAGTATTCACTGTCCAGATTCCATCCATTCTTAGCTCAAGTGGTCGTAAACCATTGAGATCTGGCTAATCATGACACCTGGCCGATTTCATACCGAGACGTTATGCACGAATCACTACCGCAGAAAAACAAATTTTAATGCTTACTTGTTGTTCATTCATTTGTCATTAAAATAATCTGTCGTTCCAAGAGATTTGCCTACAGTAGTTACCGAAATATTTCATTTGCTTTGCTTTTACGTGTTCTATTAAATTAAACATTTTCCTGCTTGCTAGGTAAATCAGATATTTTATCTATCTATCTATCTGTCTGTCTGTCTATCTATCTATCTTTCTATCTACTTATCTCTCTCTTATCTATCTACTTATCTATCTATCTATTTATCTATCTATGTATCTATCTGTATATTTGCTTATCTATCTATCTATCTATATATTTGCTTATCTGTTTATATATATATTTGCTTATCTATCTATCTATCTATATATCTATTTTTCTGGATACACATACCAATGCGAACTGGTAGAGTACAGTATTCAAGACTATAAAATAAAAAAAGAGCGCTCCATTCGGCAAAAGTCAAATTAAGATTGCGTTAACTTTCAAGCATTTTTCATCTCTAAACTCCTTTCTGTCTCACATAATCTCACCTTACAAATCCTGCAACAATATTCGTTAGCCTCAAACACACGCAACATAAGAAATATAGCATCGATCAAAATTCACATGCATAATGTAGAAAGTAATCAAATTAGTGAACATAGAAATAATGGTTCAATTACATAAAGTATTCTAAAACTCAAATCATAGATAATAGATATAATTTATATAATATATATAGATCAATAGCAAACCTGTACGAAATATTTCTAACACCATTCTTTCTTTATCAGTCAGTTAATTTACCATAAGCTAATGTTCACCTTTATGACCGGATTCAAGTTTCATCGAAATCAAAATGATTAGAATAGAGAACTTCTTCAACAAATTATCTTTCAGTCCCTCCCCATTGGATGAAATTGTTATGAGCAAGTGTGAGGCTATTAGTCAGAAAAACTACTCATCTAGTTGGAACTGGTTTGGATTGCATCAGCAAGTTCTATCATATCTTCACCCAAAGTTGTTTACTCCAACTCTGATACTTAAAAATATCAGCATAAGCATTGCCCAGTAACATTTTTCAATTTATATATCAATTAAGTTTAGAAATAGGGATAGGAAAATTTTCTCTACCACATAACCCCCTCCTCTTTGATAAGTTAATTGTCATGTTAACATTTACACTATTAGTAATAAATTTCAAACATTAACAATGAACTTGATTTCTTTCTTTATTTTATTTTTTTGCCACTGCCTGTTACATGTAGTGTAGGGTGTTTGTGTTTGTTAGGAATTTTGTGCTTGCTTTCTTATGTTTTCCTTGTTTTCCTTGTGTGTGTGTGTGTGTGATGGGGGAGAGGGTGTAG
Organism: Sinotaia quadrata; assembly: GCA_028829895.1. Taxonomy (NCBI): domain Eukaryota; kingdom Metazoa; phylum Mollusca; class Gastropoda; order Architaenioglossa; family Viviparidae; genus Sinotaia; species Sinotaia quadrata. Next base: position 10,884,129 of record CM054182.1, read on the forward strand.
CGTGTGCTTTGTGAAAAGTATTTTAAGTTCGTTGATAGAATGCTGGAGAGTTTTTCTTTTCTCTATGTATTGTATGCCATCTGTGATAACGTGTATGACAGTGTTATATGTGTTATGGTATGGGCTTGTTTTTTTTTATTGAGAGTTGGGGTCGTGGAGTGAGGGTGTTGAGTTTCATCTTTGCCTGTGAGTTGCCCTGTATGATATGTTTGAATTATATATGAATTTTGTTTGCTTGTGTGTTTGTTTTGGCCACTGTCTGTTGCAGATGAGATTAATCTGAGTGAAATGATTGCTTTGTTTGCTGTTTTGCTTTTTGTCGCTGGTGCTGGGAGGGGGTGACTGATGTTTTTGAATATCTTGTTAATTGTTGCTTGAATTTCTGGTGTGTGGGGTGGGTCATCTATTGGCCTTGCCTTTTTTAGCCCTTTATCGGCGGTTTTCCTTTTATTCCTACATGGCTAGGGATCCTTATTTCTAAATGTTCAGTAGGTTTTGGGGGATGTCATTTTTTCATTTTATTTCGATTTTTTTAGTCGTCTGCAAATTGTGACAATTGAGTGTTTTTGCATTGGTTACTGTATCCATGTCGCAAGTTGATATGTTGAAAAGGATGGGGCTGAGTTAGCAATACTTGGGGGGTGCTATGAATGTTTATGTAATATCAGGAGGTGTTGTTGCTGATTAGGATTTGGAAGGAGTGTTCAGTTAGGAAGCTTTTCATGTATCTGTATGCGTTGTCTGTTATTCCAAGATGGATCGCTTTAAAGAGTATTGCGGGGTGCAAAGTGCTGTCTAATGCTTGAGAAATGTCAAGGAATATTGCTAGGGGAGTTTTCCAGTTAGTTTTTCTATCATAATATTTTCGATTTGTCAGTTCTTAGTTCAGTTATTTCTTATTTGCACTACAGATATTGGTTTTGTATATTATTTTTATTATTTCTATTGAACTTTAAAGTCAGGTAATGGTCAAATGAATTTTTATTATCATGAGAGATTTCAACAAGATATTTGTCCATAACTGGCATTTGTATTTTTTGATAGCCATGTAGGGTTGAAACAATCAATTTTATCATAAATGACTATATAGAAAATAAGTCTGTATACAATCCTTAATGTATACACTAATTTTTTATAATTAAATTGCAAATACTTTTTAAATTTACAATTGTGCATAATATTTTCTTAATTTTATTATTATTAATATTTTTTTGTTCCTCACCACAAACTTTCTATGTATACATAATATCATTTGCTAATAAACACGTCATACATATATGACAAACTAAAACCCCAAACATTGCTTTTAAAAAAAATAGTTTTTTAGAAAAAGTGAGCAATTATTTGATAAACTGAACTACCTAGATCTGCATTCTTAGAAATCTATTTGCCTAGCATTCATATATTATAGCTTAATCAGAGACGTTAATAGTGATTGTTGTAGTACAAGAGAAATCTATGGCCTGTTTCCACTGAAATTGACTTACAACCCGTGTTGTCAATGTGTCCGAATGTATCCTGAAGAATTGCTTTCAATTTCTGTTCATATACTAGAATTGATAAAGAGATAATCCTTTTTATATATATATATATATATATATATATATATATATATATATATATATATATATATATATATAACATATTCGAAATATCTCCTTTTTTCCTCTTACATCTGTCTCTCATTTGACGTTGCAAGTTCATGCATTTCCGATGATGCCTGAAATCTTGTGTTCTGCAAAGTCCGTAAAGGAAAATATATTTTAATTAACAAAGTGCATTTATCGTTTATTCACAACAAAATGACTAGGTTTTATCGAAAAAAATAACTTTTGTTTTACAATTTTCCGAACAAATGTTAGGAATCAATACTAATCCTTTGTTATCTTGTCCACTAATGCGGACTTTGCCTGATGTCACTGAAAGCAAGCGCGTATGTTTAAAGAAATTAATATTTACTAAAAATCAACTGATAATTTCAATAGGTGAAATGCGTTTCTTCAAGAACTACCTATTCCCAAAGATATGTACCACCTTTTTTCTTGCATACTTTGTATTTCTTATCTAGGACGTAACTATGCCTATTTTTGTGTGTGGAAATGTTCTATTTTCTGTATAGGACTTAATGAGTGCTTTATGCAGACAATGTTCTATTTCTTGTACAGGACTTAATCAGTACTTTTTCAGGTAATGTTATATTTTCTGTATAGGACCTAATCAGTGCTTTATGCAGGAAATGTTCTATTTCTTGTATAGGACTTAATCAGTGCTTTATGCCAACAATGTTCTATTTCTTGTATAGGACTTAATCAGTGCTTTTTGCAGACAATATTCTATTTCTGTTGCAGGACATAAAAAATTAAATATATTTTTATGACCGTCAAAACTCCAATATTTGTAAAACGTTTAATGATAAATGTGATCATATCTATGTTTACTTTATCATCTAATGGATTTAATCGTGCTTTTTATTTTGCAATCAGTAACCACCCAATTTCACAAGACATAGTCGAAATAACACTTTCTAAATATCACCTGACTTAACAGTCGTAGGTGGTTGCACTCTTGGTTGCACCCCGTGAACAAAAGTCATCAGCTATAGCTTCAAAATGCGTATCGTCAGCAAGTTTGTCTTTCATCAATCGTACCCGCGACTGACATGTCCTCGCTCAGGAAAAGGGGTTTCTGGTGGCAGTCGTGTATGACCAAACTTATACTAGATAAAATTTAATCTCCTGTAATGTAATATTTTCATAGAAACTTACATTCAGAGTTACCTTTCTATTCACGTCTTGACCGCTTATCGCTCGAACGGGCCTGAATACGTGTACATAATTCAGGAGCTAAGAAGGGCTGGATCCTCAACCAGGAAGCTAAAGAAACCGAATATCAGAAGAAGACGAGAAATATGATTTACTTTTGTTCATTATAGACCATATACCTAAATTTAAGTCAAATAATTTAGCTAGATATATTCACCAAAAATTTATATGAATTCACCCAGGGCAGAGGTTTACAAAATAATAGAATATTACACTTAAAGAGAAAAATATAACAAAAATTATGTAAGAATGGAAATTTGAAATTAAAGAAGATTACTTTCACAGTGCTGCATCATGTTCCGCCACTGCTTACCTCTACTGGCTGTTACATGGCCTGCTACTGGCTGTTACATGGCCTACTAATGGCTGTTACCTGCTCTACAACTGGATGTTACATGACCTACTACTGGCTCTGTTACATGACCTACTACTGGATCTGTTACATGACATACTACTGGCTGTCACATGACCTACTACTGGCTCTGTTACATTACCTACTACTGGCTGTTAAATGACCTACTACTGGCTGTTACATGACCTACTACTGGCTGTTACATGACCTACTACTGGCTGTTACATGACCTAGTACTAGCTCTGTTACCTGCAACACTAAGGGCTCTGTTACCTGCTCTACTACTGGCTATGTTACCTGCCACACTAATGGCTCTGTAATTTACTCTACTAATGGCTAGAACGAAAAAGTACATCAGTGGGTTTCCAGTTATTACCCACTACAACCAACTAGCACGCGTGAGTTATTGAAATAACTCCTTTCTATCAAGAAATAGTTCAGTCTGAGGTTTAAAAACATATTTCTATACTAAATATTGAGTAAAAAGAATAATTAAAACAAGTAATGCTCTTAAAAATGTAGTGTCTGGACTTATTGCAATTTGGGAAGTTCGAATTCAAGACAGCTTATGCATGCAACATTGGTTGTATGCAGTTAACAAAACGAGAGGCCATTTCTGTCCACCTGTCTGAGCTTCTTTGAGTGCATATTCCATGGTTGGATGGTCAACATCTTGATGCCCAATGGACACAAGAATTTTTGTATCCAATAGGACACATCGACACACCCCGCTAGACGAATTATGTGGTAATGCTAAATGTCATTGGGTTTTCCAGCATCACGGCACCAAGAAAGCAACGACAATTACCAAGGTTGGCGACATCCCAAAAGAGCACAGATTTCCCCCCTCCCCTTGGCAGAATCTGAGATGGTGCCTACACTCCTGTAGGTACTCCTTCTGTCCACGATGCAGCCATTGCATCATATCTTCTCTTCAAAGTACCCCTTATGAGTGACGTGTGAGATTAAGTTATCTTGGAACTTTGACATTACTAAGTGAGTAATTGATAGAAAAGCAAATACGCATCTAGAACTGTTAAGAATAAGAAGATTTAAATCTATTCTTGTTAAAATTCATTACTATTGTATCATTTGTGTAATATGAACTCTATGATAATGTTTGTATTTATGCCTATTTGGTATATGAATTATTATTGTTAAAAGAGTTGCCATTTACCGCATAAGAATTGTGTATTAACTTTTATTTTATTCTTTTGAAGTTCATCATTTTCACCACCACCACCACCCTTTCTTTTCCACAGCGTGTATGACATTGGAAAGTTGTAAATTTGATCAATCACTGTGTGAAAGAGTAGTGCCCCAACTGGAAAATAAACGATCTAATTCTTTATCTCTAAACAAACTTGTTATTCACAGTTCTTTTCAGAGGGATTAAAATTTGTATTTGTATTGTTTTGTTCCGATCTTCTGTTCGACCGTTTATTCACTTTTATGATACTTGCTCATCTGCATACACAGCCAATAAAGCATTCTTTTGCATGACATAATAAAACTGGACCCCTCCCAAATACCAATGGTTGTATGTCATTGTGTGTCTATGTAACATCTTGACACGACGTATTACTGGCACATGTCACACGAGTTTTCTTGGACATACACCAGAGCAGGCCAAAAACGACTTCACCCCTTGTGTCTCTAACTTCAGCTCACGCCACTCACTTGGCTAGCATGTGACACTAAGCAAACTATTTCTTATCTTGGACTGCACATCAGTTGCATGCCAACAACACAGGCATAAACTTCGCACACTTTTCGGTTGTTTCTTTTACTGGAATTCACACCCACATTCATTAAACTATAACTGTGCAATTGCTATATACTTAAAGATTATTCTCTAACATTAAGCATTAATTTCTTTTGATAATTCACATTTCTCAGACAGTGGGCCTTCAGGTACACTTACAAGTAGGACAGTTATTTGCTTCGACAATAAATGTCTATAAAATGTAAATGGGCATTCGTTTGACATAAGTATTTATTTATTCGAAAATTTAATACTGAGGTAGTGGGGTGGAGGGGTATAAATAAACTTGTCACATTTCATTCTTCTTTATGTCACACTCACAGATTTGATGCTGACTAATTATGAATACAAAAATTCACATTGACTCCTGCCCCCAGCCCAATTCCTTTCGGTCTTCCTCTCACTAATAATTAGTCAACTTCTTTTATTATGATAACAAATTATTAAAATTTAATATTTAACAAAATAGTGAATCCATATATTAATACATTCAATACGAAGGTCGTTAGGACTACCTATTCTGTGTTTAAATGTTTATACCGATCGTAACACAAATTCTGATCTCAGAACTTGTCAGATGACCCCTTATCATACATCAGTAGTTGTCAGAGAAGTCCCTCTGATAATTCACACATAAACAGTACATCGTTGAATGTTCTAGCTGACTGGTCCGCATAACTCGTCACACTTGAAATGTGTACCTCAGCATCAAGTTCTCAGCTCAATAGCCATAGAGCATCAACTGAAGTGTCAATCTGGAATTCCCAAACTGAATTCCAACCAACATGGAACCAAAATGAAAAACAGGAAAAAAACCACTCTGAAATAATAACAATTATTTAAACAACATCAGGTATTTAACTGACATTTAGAATAGCCGTGTTTCCTTTTAAATAACTTCAGGTATTTAACTGAATTTTATTTCAATCGGTAGGAAATTTTACAATCACCATAAACGTTTACAATCTGTAGAAATGTTCCAGACAATAGTGCCATATTTCTCATATTTTTCATGTTTTCATAAATATCTATCTATCTATCTATCTATCTATCTAGATCAGGGGTGCACAAACCTCGGCCCGAGACAGGGCTCTATGCGGCCCCGGAGGGTTTTGGATGTTAACATTATTGCGAATGTAAAGCATTATTATTATTTGTGTTGTTTTTTTATACTGAGCCATCTATGTGGCGGCCCTCCACGCAATATCAATTGGAAATTTGTCCTTCTGGCCTAAAACGTTTTTGCACCCCTGATCTATATATATATATATCTGTCTGTCTGTCTATTTATCTGTCTGTTTGTCTCATTCCCTGATTGTCTATCATGTATCAATAAATGCCTACGTACATACCAACCCACCCACTCACGTATCCATCTGTCTGATTGTCTATGTATGCTGTACTACACTCTTTTGTTTTCAGTAAGAAAGAAAACCATTTTGGTCTGGTTATGATCTCATATACAAATTAAAATACCAATTCGCTGATGACTTCTGTCAGCCATGGGAAATTAATGGACAATGTTTAAAATGTGTGGTAATACAACGAGAGATTAGGACTGTGAGTGAGAATTTAAGATTTAGAGTATAAGACAAGGAAAATGAAAGAGACATTAAGTCTTACAAGAGTTAGGTTGGGTCTTTGTGCGACACCTTAGGAACTAGAGTACAAGATTAGGACCGTGAACGACACATTAGGGCTCAGAGAAGTTAGGACCGTGAACGACGCATTAGGGCTCAGAGAAGTTAGGACCATGAACGACACATTAGGGCTCAGAGAAGTTAGGACCGTGAACGACACATTAGGGCTCAGAGAAGTTAGGACCGTGAACGACACATTAGGGCTCAGAGAAGTTAGGACCGTGAACGACACATTAGGGCTCAGAGAAGTTAGGACCGTGAACGACACATTAGGGCTCAGAGAAGTTAGGACCGTGAACGACACATTAGGGCTCAGAGAAGTTAGGACCATGAACGACACATTAGGGCTCAGAGAAGTTAGGACCGTGAACGAATTGTTAGGGCTTAGAAAAAGAGATTATGAAAATCAGCGAAGTGTAACGATCATGTGTCATTAACTGTTTTAGCAATTTGTTCTACCAAACAAATTAGTTCACATCTTGGAGTTAATGACTGTTGCTTGCCAATAAAGCTAGCATTAGTGTTTGTTTAAACTTTTGAATTCACCTCCAATGTCAATAATCAGTCACTCTGCAATTACTGTACATTTATAGAATATTCTCTAACATTAAACATTAATTTCTTTTGTTCGTTCATATTTCTCTGAAAGCGGACATTCAACGGAAATCATGTGCAATATGCAAGAGGAGAGTGACATTCTGGAACAATGTTGGTCTTCAAAATGTACATATGAATCCGTAAAACGTATGCACTTACTTATGCTGGAATTTGACTGAGGATTTGTGTGTATTGCATGTTTTCAAATTACATATATAAACATTTTTTCTGAATATTACATTTCGGTTACGAGGATGTTATTTCCCAGCCTAGGACATATCAAAATACCCGCTGGGGTTTGGAATGTATATAGATAATGCCGTACCCGTCTTAGATGATTTATTTTTCAATAGGTGTCAGCTTTTACCAAATAAGGCAATCCCGGACTTAACTATTTTTAAATTTCACAGAAACAAAGTAAAATACAGGATTGACTACACATCCAATGTTTCTCTGTTGGGTTCTTCAGATACATATAAAAACCCCAAGCGGTCCCAACTTGGAGTAATCCACTCTTGCAGTCCAACATCGGAGGTGAAAGTCGAAGAAAGGTATGAAACTCTACGTCTTGAAGTCAGTTACTTCATTTTTAATACTGAAGTAATCATTTTTCTACTTTACCTTACACTTCATTTCATTACAGGACAGAAAGTATTTTTGTTGGGGTCACAGAGACAATAGTACTGGTTTATGTTTGCATAGAGATTCTATATTTTAAGTCATAATCGCTGAATTTACATTGAGCATAAGTGTACAACTCTTTGCTGACATCTGCAGGTCTATACGAAGAGTCATGTTTTGCTGACATCTGCAGGTCTATACGAAGCGTTAGGTTTTACTGATATCGGTACATCTATACGAAATGCCATTTTTTAACTGACGTCTGCAGGTCTATACAAAGTGCTACGTTTTGCTGACATCTGCAAGTCTCTACAAAGTGTCAGGTTTTACTGACATTTATTTTGAGAATATGATATTTTACTGCCGACACTATGGGAAATATAACACTTTCAGACGGGTGTCAATGCTACCCATCCATACTCTCTAATATTAATTCAAGTGTGGCAAATTAACACATCTAACTTTTTCGACTCACGAATAAACATTTCGTTTCAAACGCGAGATTTTATTAACTGTTGCTGAATCATTAACAATATTTTATATATTGTCAAATAAAATAAAAGCAAAGCAAGTTCATTTCTTTTATAAATTTTTGTTTTTGTGTAGCTGAAAATAAAACTTCACGTTAATTTTTTTTTTAGATCAAAATGGCACTCTACACTGTTTTGCTGTTCATAGTGTTCTGTCCGAATGCTATGATTCTTGTGGATGCTACCCAGCATGTTGTTCTCGCTCAGGTCACTGAATTTCATCAAAGTGGAGCATCTCAAGGTAATTATTACTTTGTATTATGTTTAGTGACACCTGTCAGTCGAGGGCATAGTATGTGACGTAGTTTTTCACGTCACCAGTTGATCCAATCGGGTGCATTGCTGGAATACAGGTCATAGTGGCACCCGTTACATCGCTGTCATATGTGTCATTATTATGTTCAGTTTTCCCCTATTCTATCGCTGCCTTATCAAATCGTACCCATAGTGCATCCTATCTTTTTTCATTATTATTTATTGACAATTCCATTAAATAGCTGTCCTATCACTTGGTCTTTATTATGTTTAGTGACAACTAAGCTACATCAGTGTCTTAGGAACTTTTAATCAGTTTATTTTTATTTTCATATTATTTTATATTTTTATATTATGTTTAGTATCAACAATGCATATGAAATTCTAATTACTTTATGTATTTATGTTTAATGGTACCCACAATTCATTGTTCCCTCATGGATTTACAATTACTTTACATATTTGTTTAGTATCAAGTATTACTCTCTTATAAACACTCCTGTATTATCATGCTTTGGAAAAATCAGGAAAGAATTCTTGTATGTATGCAATATTGTTTCATGCAAGTGACAGGTGCAGATAAATAACGTAAATTTTATTTTTCAAATAAGACATTCATTTATGAGGCTTCAAATGTAAAAATAAAATAAAACGTAATTGATTCTAAGAAGTGTACTTCTTATGATCTCAAACTCAGCACCCCCTTCTCTCTCTCTCTCTCTCTGTTCCTCCACCACAGATCTCTCTAGTTCTTATGTAAGTGAAATTTTGAATTCTAAATTTCTTAGATTCAACTTTTAATTCTGTAAACCGTAACGTGGTCGTCAAAATTGACAGTCCCGGATGTAAGTGCACATCTCCTACTGAGCCTTGCAAGTGCAGTTCTACTATCTCCGTAGACAACGTCACGACTGAGTGTAAGTATTTATGTGTTAGTTCCATATCGACTGAGTGTATTTATGTGTTAGTTCCGTCACGACTGAGTGTAAGTGTCTTATGTGGTATTTCGGTCACGAATGAGGGTAGTTGTTTCATGTGGTGTTTCGGTCACGAAAGACGGCAGTTGTTTCATGTGGTATTTCGGTCACTACTGAGTGTAGCGTTTCGTATGGTATTTCGGTCACGGCTGAGTGTGTTTAAACGTTATTTCGGTCACGACCGAGTGTTCTAAGCGTTATTTCGGTCACTATTGATTGTAATTGTTTATTCAGGAATTCGGACAGACTAAATGTAATTGTTTATGGGCTATATGCGTGATGACTAGGTGAAAGTGTTTTATTTGGTAAGTACTTATGGCCTGTTTGAGTAAAACGTTTTACGTGTTTCTTTGGCTATAACTGTGTTTTGAGTGAGTTAGTTCAATTACGATTAAATGTAAATTTTTCCTGTAGCATTATAGATAACAGTTTCATTATATTTTAGTCAATTTCACGACTAAGTGCAGTAGCTTCATATAGAATTTCTGTCACGTTACCCTCGTCTATAGTCACTGTCAAAACTGATAATAAATGTTTAAATCATGGTTTCTGTTAACAGCCCTTGTCTATAGTCAATTTCATGACTGATAAGTGTTTTATGCCGCAATTCTCTGTTAACAGTTACCTTATTCGTTAGTCTGTCTCAAGAGTTTAAAGGTCAAGTGAAATGGAATCTAGGTCAGACACAGATAAGAATAAATCCGCATGAAATGAGTAATTCCAATTCTTAGAATCATGACTGAAAAATTCATACTTTCAGAGATTTCTATAAGTGCATTTTATTTCGGTATTGAAATCAATATTTCTGAAAGAAATCAGAGTTCTCTGTCATTAGCGAGACTGACTTCTCACCATAGCAACATAACATGAGACGTCACGATGTGGATCTACAATCCGCATGCGCTGTCCGACATATTTTTTTTTGCGGTAAACGAGTAGTTTGAAAAATAAAACATGGTTAAACATTGCATTGCATATGGCTGTACAAACAACTGGCGAACTAAACATATTCACTTTTATTTTGTACATTTCCCGAAGATCTCATATTACGAAAAAAGGGATTAGAAAGATGAAACTAGAAAGATTTTATCCGAAAGCACATACTGTACTGTGTAGTGATATTTTCCAAAAAGACAATGAAGTGCAAAGCAGACAGTCTTTTCGGGAGAATTTAGCAATGCCAGGTATTCAGGGTTTTATATATATATATTAGGGTTACATACTGCGGCAGAGAAAATTTGCATATCCCTATTTCTAGACTTAATTTTCCTTATAATGCAAACAGTTCCAACTGGATGGGTAATTTTCATTATCCAATCATTAGGATTTACGAGAACGAGACCACTCAACAGGCAGAGATCAAAAGTTAAGAAGCTGTAGAGAATTCTATTGTCTAATCACTTAAATTTAGTGTGTTACACAAAACGTCTGGTCATGAGACTGAAAGGCAGCTGTTAGCTTAATGGTGAGTTAACTGACTGATTGAGAAAGAATGAACTTAGAAATATTTCGTGTATTTTTCTATTCATATTTATATATGCGTTTTACATAGATATGAATTATATGAATAGATTATTATTTTTACATATTTGTGAACTGTGATGCTTTTATGTGGTATGCTAAACACTTGACATTGTTTCTAGTGAATCCTCTGATAACACTATGTATTATGTATTATGTATTATGCTGTATGTATTATGCTGTATGCATGCATTGGTCTAATAAAACCTGTTGCAGGAAGGAGTAAGTTGATATTTGAATGCAAGAAAGAATGGAGTTAAAAAAGGGATGTACTGGAAACATAACATTTGTTTCCTGATTATATTTTTACAGGGACAGAACAGCCTTTTCTTGTGTTATCTGAATACCATGGTTATTGATTGTAAACCACTATGACTTAGTAGAGGTGGGAATAATCTAAAGTAGTGTAAAGAATACACTACACTCCATTGATGTATGCCATGGTATCAAAGTATTTTGACTATATGAGCAATTTCTGGTACGAGGAAGTTACTGGAAATTGCTACAATTGTGTTCTTCTAGAGGGAGAATATACAGCAAAGGAGCGCCCAGTTTAGCCTTTAGAGAATAGCAGTGAATCAGTTTTCTACCTTGCAAATATGGAATCATATGGAACTGAGAGTAGTAATGTGAACAATAAACTTGAGGATTTTTATAAAAAGCTTGTGAAAGACTATTAATACAGTGCCTATACCAGGTTATGTACAAAGTATTATCACTTATCTCTAATAATTTCATTTCTGTTCTCTGATAAAAAGCATCCTGTGATTTGTATTGACTCTAAAGCATTGAATTGAATTTTAATATAAGACTGTATAGATATTAAAATTGTTGAAATGTGGTATCCTTAAAATATTTATGTCTAGTAATCTTTTTCATTACACATATTGATAAACTTATGTTGGAGAAGAAAGTGGGTGGATGGGGGCTCGCTAAATTTAATTAAATGCGGATTTGTCTTCTCCTTTAGAAAGACGTTTTCCATCTAATGTAATATTATGAGACGTTAAATGTTTGTTTTTAATGTTCTGGAAAAGATCAAACGTTTACAGTGCAAACATATTTGACAAATGAGAGAGATGAGTGGTGTCTTCTGGAGAATTATTAATAACGTAAATTAAGATTCTCATCACTTTTAATTAGTTATTGATGATTAATTATTAAAATTCGAAACAATTAACTGGTGATGTAGGCAGCACACATACATATATTAAATATATATTCATTAAACCCTTATCATCATCTTTAAATCTGCATTTAAATGAATGAATTTTATTACATCAGAAGTTGAGTGTGTGTTAATTGCATCTTAATAGTTTACTTTATATACTGTAGCATTACTTTTAAAACTATTCATAACACAAATGTATATGACAAATTATTTGAATAGATAATCATTTTACTCTAGCCACTACCAGGATAAAAACTGGTCTTTGTTTTCTGCTGTTAACTTTAGTTGTTAAATCCTTTAGAAGGCATTTGATACTCATTATTGTGCTTCTGCCATAACTATTTGTGTACAAACGAATAGTTGAAATAACTTGATCATAATTAAATATTTACTCTACAGTTTGTGTTTATATTTTAGCATAAATAAAGAATTTCGTTGCACTAATTATACCAAAAATTAGTATGATGCAAAATTGGATTTTTTTTCCCTTTAAATTCTAGCCATTCTTTTGTAGTTGTAACTGTACGAGATTGTTAGATCAGATATACACAATAAAATATTATTGTAATATTAATAAGCAAAAATTGATATATGTAAGTTTAATTAGAATGTTCAACTATTGCATTAATAGAACACTGGCAATTAATTGTTAATTTTAAAGTTTAGATTTACAATACTATATAAATAAATTAGTAAATAAAACCAAATATAAATACACACAACACTGATACAGATATTAATGCAAAAATATGCAAACATATGTTCTCTACCAGTAAGTCAAGTAATTAAAAATTATGTATATTTGTATGTGAATAATAATCATTCATTTAAAATATGACTAGTGCTATTCTTTATATTGTTCATCGATAGTAAGTAAAATATTTTTTAATTATATTCAGAATGATAATACTTATTTCAAAAAATAATAAAATAATATTATCTAACTTTTTAATATATTAGTATATATCGTTAATACTATCACTAAAAGTAATAAATATCAGTAGTACACTTAATATGTATGTATATATTTATATATTATATTATATTATATATGATGACAATTCAAATCTGCATTTTTAAGAAAAGCTATCCACATTCATATAAAAACCTTACACAACTAATTTTAATAATATTGTGTGTCTGTAAAGTTAACGATGAATACAATTGTACAAACGTTAAGTATGTAGTAAGCTGACTATATTTATATTAAAAATATAATAATTAACTCATTACAAATGGTATGTGAACTACTAACAGTTGAACTTTCACTGTCATTAATACTAATTGGATCAAACGTACATGAACAGCCAGAGAAAATTAAATATGGTGCCGTTTGACCCCTTGGATGACGTCACTTCTGTTTGCTTTTACCACAAGCCTGGGTATTGTGTATCATAGTAACGGAGCAAATCTCGTTCACAAACTTTGTTTGACCTAGATTTCATTTCACTTCGCCTTTAAGAATTAATGTAGATGTAATTTTATTCTAATTAAACCATTTTTTAAAACTTGCTAGAATCAAAGTATAGACATACGTTTTGATTGACCTCATAAACTAATGTCTATTGAATTTTTTTTATTAACGTACATTAATTCGTTCATGATTTTGAAATCGTTTACTCGTCTGCAAATAAGACTGCTGTCATTGAGGAAAATTTAAAGCAAATAATGTAAGTTATTAAATTATTACAAGAGATTTAATATGTGTTTGTTTAATATCACTGGCTGATCTATCATTTTACTCATAAAATATTGTGTAATTATGATTCAAAATTAACTCGCCCATCTAAATTGTAAATAAAGAAGACGACAATAAATTGTTCTTTATTTTAAATTATGAGTACTTTACACGCTGGTAAATTGGAGTAGTAATATTTTTTCTTTTGTTATGTAGGGAACACCTATTCATTTTTTTAAAAATAAATATGTATATTTTCATTACTGTTGGTAAATGTGCTTTCTGTTTGTTGAAGATGTATATTTTAATATGTTTCTTTTTGTTAAGATGAATGACATTTTTTATGCTATAATTATTTCTCTTTTTTGAAGATGTACGTCATTTTATTATTATATCTTAGTGTTTGCTGAAGATGATTGATTTTTTATATTATGTCTATTATTTTGTTGAAGATGTCACGTTTTATTATTACATCTTTCTATTCGATGTTATGCAGTCTCTGTCTCAGTCCACAAGCTGGCTTCAAAAGATGGGTTTCAAGTTTCATCCGCATTTGATGATAATAAATTCCTTCAAACTAATTTCACAAGTGAGGAAAAGTCTGAAATCCATAGAATTAAGAACTTTTCAATACAGACTTATTCTGAACAATATTTCCAAACAACCCTAGTCGTGTGGCATAGTATTGTGAACTTTTCAATACACGCTTATTGTGAACTATATTAATAAATTAACCCTAATCATGTGGCACAGAATTAAAATATTTTCAATGCACACTTATTGTGAACTATATTTATAAATTAACCCTAGTCGTGTGGCATAGTATTGGGAACTTTTCAAAACACATTTATTGTTACTTTATTTATAAATTAACCCAAATGAGTACTTTTGAAAGTTTAATTTTATCACAAGAACTACATGTGTATGCTACTTTAAATGTGAGGTCACCATATTTATTAATAAAATAATAAATAAATTTTAAAAATCAAAATACGAGCATAAATCTAATATAATCTGAGTAAAGTCTTAAGATATATCACACTCTAGGATAAAGAAATATAAGTAAAGTAAAGTCTTACGATATATCACAATAGGATAAAGAAATATAATCTGAGTAAAGTCTTAAGATATATCACACTCTAGGATAAAGAAATATAATCTTTGTAAAGTCTTAAGATATATCACACTCTAGGATAAAGAAATATAATCTGAGTAAAGTCTTAATATATATCACACTCGAGGATAAATAAATATAATCTGTGTAAAGTCTTAAGATATATCACACTCTAGGATAAAGAAATATAATCTGAGTAAAGTCTTAATATATATCACACTCGAGGATAAAGAAATATAATCTTCCTTATACATGTAAGTAATGATTCCAGATTACTGTTTAATAAGCATTACTAATGTCTAAATGATATACAATTTTATATCATTATAAGAAAGTATCTGAACGTCTAATTTAACTACTTGACTTTGTATGGAATGTTTCTGTAACATCAATATTACGTACTTTATTTCAAATGAAAAGTTATAGGAATATATAATTTAACTACTTGACTTTGTATGGAATGTTTCTGTAACATCAATATTACGTACTTTATTTCAAATGAAAAGTTATAGGAATATAAATTTAACTACTTGACTTTGTATGGAAAGTTCCTGTAACATCAATATTACGTACTTTATTTATAACTGAAAAGTTATTCGAATATATATGCGAATTACTTGGCTTTACATATCTGCAGTAAGCACTGGATTGAATGATGAATGGACGGACGGATGGAAGGATGGGTGGACGGAAGAACAGATAGATAGATAGATAGATAGATAGATAGATAGATAGATAGATAGATAGATAGATAGATAGATAGATAGATAGATAGATAGATAGATAGATAGATAGATAGATAGATAGATAGATAGATAGATAGATAGATAGATAGATAGATAGATAGAACCCTTAACTCGCAATACCATTTGTCTGAATGCAGCAGATTACTAATAGTAAAGTAATTATAAGTGTAATAGAGTAGATACAAGTACTCTTTCAAACATGTTTATTATGTAAGTAAATAAATTACTTTGAATGTGTGTAAAAATTTGTGTCTGCATACAAATAGCACTAATGTGCAGGATTAATATTTGAATATAATTTTGTTTCATTACAGGAATGGACATACCTCCAATATGTTTTGGATTACCCCTCATTGGCAATATGTGTCTAATGCCTTATGACATCGACATTGTACGTTTCAAAATATGCTTCCGTATACAATTTAAAATTGCATTTGTCGACAAGATAATTGAACTTGGATGCATTGGCCCACTAATGAGCAAAGAAGGGTTTGAACTTGCCTGGCGAAAACAACCCAGCTTTCATTACCTAATGATGTATGGGGATGAAGACTTTAGTAATGGAGTTGATCAGTTTGGCAATAGTACTTAGGTCTCTAAGGTATCACAATTGCCAAGGAGATACAAAAATTAATCTCATTTTTTAATTTTGATTTTATTGTATTACACACAAATATACTTCACTTTCTATAGTTTGATTTCTGTATAATTTTATTTCTTACAAAATTTCAATATCTATGCTCTATTGTATATGTGTAGCAGATTTCTCTATCTATCTATCTATCTATCTTTTCTTTTCAAACATTTTGTTTGCTTAAGTGAAATTATATACCAGCTTTCTCATATATATATATATATATATATTGTTTATTTCATTTTAATTTTTTTCACATAAATGATCATAAATCTTTAGATGTTTTAATCTTTGCTTTCTCTATAGGTGGGTTCATTTATCTGATTTTGATTTTTTGGTTGTCATGTATAGTTTGATGTATTACGATTATTTATTGTTTTCACAAAATTAAATATATATTTTTTATTAAATTGGGTGGTGCAGGCTAGTCTATAAGTATCTTGTTGATAATAAAAATTAAAGGCAATGAGTAGTTGTTTAATATTAAAATAAACTTTCGTTCATGATAAAGACTTTCATGTTTATCAATAAATAATTAATTAGATCCATATAAATTTCTATTACTTTTTGTTTGTGTTTTTCTTATTTTCATCTCATACCTGATTAAACTCAAATTTAAATGGCTGAAACAATTAGACTTTGATCCCATAAATTGGAATTTTTATTGGTTAATAAATTCTAATGTTTGTTTTCTTTTGCTGACATTTATTGGGGCTTTAAAAGTTTGAAGAAATAAAATTATTACATCTAAAGATAACGTTTTCAACCTGGAACGGAAGTTATAAATGTGTGTTGAGAAGTATGTCTGTACTAATAACGTTTTTAAAGTATTTATTTTACTTTTCAGACAATTATTTGCAAATCAGTTTGGTCAGTCACGAACAGATATGTACTGGCTCTGTGTCGTGAGAGAGGAAGTATTGTTAGTTTAATAATTAATAATAAAAAGGAATTTCAAACAAGTAATAAAACATATTGGCATTTAGCACAAGTGAACGCGTTCTCTTCAAAGATACGAAGACCAAAAACTCACTCGGATATCTCGATAATCAATAGTTGATCTAGGAAAATCAGACAATCAACAGTAATGAAAAGAGTTTGTGAAAACTGATTAAACTCTTCATATATAATTTTCATGAATCGAACTTCACCCCGTGTCAGGGGGTGCAACCTCATATGATGAAACGTAACTAACATTTAGGGCGTAGTTACGCATGCGCAGAAGAGTGGTTCATCTTGGTCTTTAGTCACGTAACTGAACATCTAAGCATTGAGATAAAAGTTAAGAACTGACGAAATCACTCCTGAAGAAATCATCGGTAAGACGAGTAAGATTCAGTATTTTCCTTTGTTTTCAACATCTAGAACCTTAATTTAAGAATTAATTTACTGGTGAGGAGGTACCTCTTGTCACGTCAGAGACTTGAGTAATATTAATTCTCATGCCAATAAAATTTCATAAACACTTGTGTATTAATTGATTACATCTTATTTACAAATATAAGCTGGTGTACTTTTAGCTATGACTAAAATATATTATTCAATGTATGCGTTATATTTTAGTGCATGCATTGTTTAATGCGTGTTTAAGTGCATGCATTGTTCAATGCGTATTTGTGTGCGTGTTTAATATGTGTGTGCGTGTTTAAGTGCATGCATTGTTTAATATGTGTGTGCGTGTTTAAGTGCATGTATTGTTTAATATGTGTGTGCGTGTTTAAGTGCATGCATTGTTTAATATGTGTGTGTGTGTTTAAGTGCATGCGTTGTTTAATACGTGTATGTGTTTAAGTGCATGCATTGTTTAATACGTGTGTGCGTGTTTAAGTGCATGCATTGTTTAATACGTGTGTGTGTGTTTAAGTGCATGCGTTGTTTAATACGTGTATGCGTATTTAAAACTCTTCATTTTCCAGTATCAGTGTATGCGTGTTTTAGTTTAAACAATGTATGTGTCTGTGTGTTCGTGCGTGCGCGTGCATGTATTTCAATTTATACATTGTTCAATGTGTGTGCATGTGTAGTGCGTGTATTTAATGTATGCGTTTTTATTATTTGATCGTGATACTTAAATTATACTTATCCACTATCTTCAAAATTCTCATAACATCTTGCATCTAAACGTAATAATTAATTTTAACAATATTTAAAATTATTTGCATTATTTCTTTTTCGCGAATGGTGGTCTCAGCTTTTTACAAAGAATCTTGGAGATCGAGTATTTTACAGAGGATATTGGCACTTCCGAAGAGCGCTGCTTTTAGCAGTGGGGCGAATCTGAGGTTTCCAAGTTGTTCATTCAGATAGGCTTCCAGTTTAAATGTTATGTTCCCCAAGGCTACTATAATAAACATTTATCATTTCTGCTTGTACATTCCACAGTCTTTGGGTTTCGAATAAGAGATATTCTGGTATTTTAATTTTTTTGTTTGTATCTTTTATCTTTTTTTATGTTTGCACCATTTGGAACATCGAAATCAATGATTGATGATGTTCTGTTAGACTTATTGAGAACTACAAAGTCTGGTATTCGCTCGTGAATCACTTGTTCTGTTCTTATCACTAAATGTTCTGTTAGACTTATTGAGAACTACAAAGTCTGGTATTCGCTCGTGAATCACTTGTTCTGTTAGACTTATTGAGAACTACAAAGTCTGGTATTCGCTCGTGAATCACTTGTTCTGTTCTTATCTCGAAGTTCCACATTAGTTTTACTTTTTGTCTCGGTGACGACTTCTGGTTCCAACATCAATAGCTCTCACAGAGGTTTCTGTGTATGATTTTTGCCACTTTGTTTTGTGGTCTTGTGGTGTACTCAGTCCCAATCAGAAAATGACACCCAGAGAGTTGATCTTCTGTTGTTTCATTCATGATTTTTGCAGAGTCTGTATTTGCAATCATATGGTATATTCATGATTTTGTTTATTGTGATATCAGGTGTAGTGCTTAATATTTAGCAGTTGTTGTGAGTGCTTTAATTTCTGTTTTCAAATCTCCTCTTTCGGTAACTTGTAAGTTGGTTATTTTGTTAATGCTTCGTCTTCTTGTTACACATACTGGCCGTGGACAGGATTTTGGTTCCAGTTATTTGCTAGTCAAAGCCAATAAACGTGAAAGGAAAAAATAAAAAATAAAAAAATAAAATAGCCAATAAATGTAAAAGGAAATAAAATAGCCAATAATTTAAAAGGAAATAAAATAGCCAATAAACGTAAAATGAATTAAAATAGCCAATAAACGTAAAAGGAAATAAAATAGCCAATGAATGAGAAAGGAAATTAAATCGCCAATGAACTTCAAAGGTAATACAATAAAAATAAAGGTGAAAGGAAATAAAATAGCCAATAAACGTGAAAGGAAATATAATAGCCAATAAACGTGAAAGGAAATAAAATAGCCAATAAACGTGAAAGGAAATATAATAGCCAATAAACGTGAAAGGAAATAAAATAGCCAATAAATGGAAAAGGAAATAAAATAGCCAATAAACGTAAAAGGAAATAAATTAGCCAATAAACGTGAAAGGAAATATAATAGCCAATAAACGGAAAAGGAAATAAAATATCCAATAAACCTGTGACGGGTATGCCATTTAGTTAATGAAAATAATTATTATTATTTATTAATCTTTCATTTACAAGTGATGAGAATCTTAATTTATTTTTTTATTGATCCACCAACAGACACCACTCATCTATCACTTGTCTGATATGCTGTAAACGTTTTCTCTATTCCACAACATAAAACAGCATTTACAGTCACGTTTCGAGAATGAAAACGTCTTAGTAGAGGAGATGTCAAATCCGACTTTTAATCTATATTTAGCGAACCCCCATCCACCCACTTTCTTCTCCAGAATACGAATATCAATATGCTTAAGGTCAGGAAATTTAACTTGAAATTTTATAACTTCATTTAAAATATTGGACTGCCCACTTATTTTGATGACGTGAAATAATCCCCGAAATGTGTTTATAAACGGGATTTCTACAAAAATGTCGACTCACCACTTGATGGAAGTTGGTCTACTTAATTTCCGCAAGGAAATGACAACTTGACAATTGTCGCTCATTATTTATTCGATTCATCAGAGATTACTATATATAAATCTGATCATTGTGAACCTAGCCACAAAGGGAGTCAACTCCAGGAGAATAAAACAGCAGTTGCAGTCCAATCTTTGAAACTGAGTATCAAGATCTACATGTGGTCAAACGCCATATTATGTCGAGCTGAGGTAAATAATACAGTATCTTAATTATTCAGTAGCATTAAATACTTAGGTAATAGATAGATAGATAGATAGATAGATAGATAGATAGATAGATAGATAGATAGATAGATAGATAGATAGATAGATAGATAGATAGATAGATAGATAGATAGATAGATAGATAGATAGATAGATAGATAGATAGATAGATAGATGGACGGATGGATGAATGGGTGGACGAACGGACATACAGACATATAGATAGGTAGACAGATAGATAGATAGATAGATAGGTGGATGGACGGATGGATGAATGGGTGGACGGACGGACATACAGACATATAGATAGGTAGACAGACAGATAATAGATAGATAGATAGATAGACAGACAGACAGACAGACAGTCAGACAGACAGAGAGAGAGAGAAGTTGCCTGCGCATATTGATGAAATAATTAAATTATCGTATGTATGCTGATGATGATTAATATATTGTGAATTGAAAAACAAACTTCCTGCATTGCACGTTCAAATAATATGAAAGAAAGGCAGAATTCTCTAGAACCATAGCTAAACAATAGCGTGAAGCAAGGTTACCATGTCATTCTTGGTGGAATTTTTCATGGTCGAAGTTTCTTGAAGTGAGAGAATCAGGTTGAGTAATAAATAACTCACCCAGAGGCGCTAACCAGTTCTAGGCGGCTGGCTAGTTATAATGACTAATGATCATATACTGGTCAATAACAAATCTAACCAAAAAGAGTCAGTAAGAAATTGACTTTTTAAAAAAATTCCTTGTTCTTATCACTTTGATTTCGTCTATGGTCAAGTCCGGTCTGAAAGACTGATCGTTAGCTGGTAAGTTACTTGACTAATAAAGAAAGAGTGACTTAATATTTTCTTGCATTTAGAACTATTGGCTTATGGTTTGTCATTTGACTCAGAGATGATTTCATGTATTTAGAATGTTGACTTTTATGAGGCTGCAATTAGACTTAGAAATGTTTTCATGTATTTGAACTGATGTTTTATGACTTGTAATTAGCGATTTTGTACATTGCATTGTTCAACATATGACATTGTCCCTAGTGGAAATGTTATTCATGAATGTGATTGTATTATATTTTATGTTCGCATGTGTGAATCAGACTAATGAATATTATTACAGGAATGTAAGTTTGAGAATGTTTGTCGAGAGATAAGAGAGTGTAGAATATATTAAACTAGAATCTTACATCTGTCCCTTGATTTGACTTGCATTTGATTTGCAGGAAGAGCAAGCCTTTCTGGGCTTTTATGGCAGAAGTTGGGTCAAAAAATCTTTGGTCTGGAGAGATTGAACACAGAATTCTTGGAATAGTTCGGGTAGCTTGCCTAGAGGCGCACGTTAGACCCATTATCCAATGCCGGCAAAGTGGCCATGTGACGTTGCGTAAACCACTCCAGAACCGCTGACAGCTTAGTCATATGAAGGTCATGTAAAATTAGCTATTATTCTCTTCACTCCCGCTCTGACTTCTGTGATGAGAAACAGACTCAGAGTCTGATTATTGATTACTAACTTGACTATTTTATTGTTAGGATGGAGACTGAACAAGTGGTGAACATTATCTGAACACTTTTTTTTTATCGTCGTTAGAAGTATACGTGTCTGTGTTCTTTTCTTCAACTGTACTCGTGTGCATCTTTTGATTATTGATTTAATAAATTTATTGTTGTTTCTTATTTATCGTACTTACGCATATTATCTAAATTATATGTTTATAGTAATAGTAGCGGGGGTGGGGGAGGGGCTCGTTAAAGTAATTTAAAAGACGGATCTAATTACTCTTTAAATAAGGCGTTTCACCTACGGAAGAAATTATGTCAATAGATCGCTTATCTAAATTATGTCAATAGATCGTTTATCTAAATTATGTCAATAGATCGTTTATCTAAATTATGTCAATAGATCGTTTATCTAAATTATGTCAATAGATCTTTTATCTAAATTATGTCAATAGATCGTTTATCTAAATTATGTCAATAGATCGTTTATCTAAATTATGTCAATAGATCGTTTATCTAAATTATGTCAATAGATCGTTTATCTAAATTATGTCAATAGATCGTTTATCTAAATTATGTCAATAGATCGTTTATCTAAATTATGTCAATAGATCGTTTATCTAAATTATGTCAATAGATCGTTTATCTAAATTATGTCAATAGATCGCTTATCTAAATTATGTCAATAGATCGTTTATCTAAATTTTGTGAATAAAGGTAGAGTTTTGCAGACCAGGTGATCCGCCAAGTTGGGAAGTATTATTAATATATGGTTAAGATTCAAGCTACTTGTATTTAGTAATGAATAATTAGAATATAATAATAATAATCACTACCAGCAGCGGAATACGATGGATTGATTCCTAGTTATTAATTACGTCATTGAAATAGACTTTAGTTAATTACGTCATTGAAATAGACTTTAGTTAATTATGTCATTGAAATAGACTTTAGTTAATTACGTCATTGAAATAGACTTTAGTTAATTATGTCATTGAAATAGACTTTAGTTAATTACGTCATTGAAATAGACTTTAGTTAATTACGTCATTGAAATAGACTTTAGTTAATTACGTCATTGAAATAGACTTTAGTTAATTATGTCATTGAAATAGACTTTAGTTAATTACGTCATTGAAATAGACTTTAGTTAATTACGTCATTGAAATAGACTTTAGTTAATTGCGTCATTGAAATAGACTTTAGTTAATTATGTCATTGAAATAGACTTTAGTTAATTCTGCGTGCACATTTGAATGCGCGCGAATTTGTGTCAGTATAGTGTGATCTATTTGTTTATAATAAATATAGTTTTTCCTTACCTTTGTTGAAACTGATTTTGCATAGATTTAAAAACTGTACAGTAGAGCAATCTTTCTAAACCTAAATAAATATTGTTCGATTCAAGATTTAAGCATGTTCTACCTGGCTTCATAAGAAATGTCAATCCAGTCCTTCGACTGAACTAATAATTTTTACATTTTATTTGTTTGTTTTAATAACGTCATTGTTTGTTGGATTTTCGCCAACACTGATACTTTGATGGCCCAGAACATGATGGCCCACTACACACTATTGACCGCACTCCTTTTGTCGGATGCCCTGTTCGTTGAGGCTAACCGAAAAGTTTTCATCGCTCAAGACACTTATTTCGATAATGATGAAGCCTCTGAAGGTGATTATTATCACATCATCGACTTTGTGACGTTAATTTTCTTTGCTTAATGACAAAGACGGTTATCATAAACTGCAGCGATAGAAATGGGATGTGAGGGTGGGTGTATATATATTATAGATGTGTGTATGTGTAAGTGTGTGTGTGTGTGTGTGTGTGTGTGTGTGTGTGTGTGTGTGTGTGTGTGTGTGTGTGTGTGTGTGTGTGTTAGCGTGTTTGGATATGTACGAGTCCACAGGAGTACTTGATTAGTTCCCTTAGTTTTGTTTGAAATTTCCTTGAACCGATCTCTACCTTTAAATTTGAAACCGAGGCTCTGATGTAAGGCAGCTCTGGAGCAGAGAAAATATTTAAATATTCATATGTATTTCAAAATATGAAACTAACTCTTAAAATTAAAACTTTAATTAAAAAGTAAGTCTTACTACTTACCTAAATGTTGCATTATATATGCTGTTTTCAAGGACATCTATTGTTGTTATTATTCTTATTATTAACATTGTCCTTTAGTTTCGTCGTGGAAATATCAAAGACATGAAGCGTTGGTCACCATGGATACTCCAGGCTGCCGTTGCTTTAACCACACCAAATCTTGTGCGTGCTGTTCAACTATTTCGTCGCTGAATGTCACGACCAAATGTAAATAATTTCTATTATTTGGTTTATTTGTAAGACCAACTAATTTATCGCTGAATGTCACGACTAAATGTAAATAATTTCTATTATTTCGTTTATTTTATACCAACTAATTTCTGGAGGAATACCACACTTAAATATGCAGGTGTATTATAATATATGTTCAAATATTCAAATAAATGTAAGATAGATAGATAGATAGATAGATAGATAGATAGATAGATAGATAGATAGATAGATAGATAGATAGATAGATAGATAGATAGATAGATAGATAGATAGATAGATAGATAGATAGATAGATAGATAGATAGATAGATAGATAGATAAATAGATAGATAGATAGATAGATAGAAATGTCTATTTGATAAAAATTTAATGTTTCTGGTGCCATTTTTCAAATTCAATACAACTGGCTGGAATCGATAAAGATTTAAATTTGATTAAAAGAAGACAAGTTCATCCATAAATTATTTAGTGTGTTTTAGTAATTGTGTTTCTAATTAACATCTTTGCTTATCGTTTATGGACGTGTTTGTTTCTTGGAGCTTGTCGGATTCAGTTTATTTATTTTTGTCCAGATTGCGTGATTGCAGACCAGTTTACCCGTGTTGATGGCTTTCGCTTGAAAACCACTATTAATGATCGACAGATCCATCAATTGAAACTCAAGGGTAATCAAAGAACTTCATTTACCAATGATGCCCGGCACGTGTTCCAATATTAATATTGTAGTTTTTTTTCCCGAACATTCGCACAATTTTCAATTTTCTTTGTTTTGTGTGACACAACGTTACCCTAGTTAATGGTTATTATTATTATTATTAATCATCCATAACTAATTACAAGTGATGAGAATGTTAATTTATATTACTAATTCTCCAGAAGACACCAAAGGTCTCTATCACTTGGTAGGTATGCAGGCGCTGTAAACGTTTTCTCTTTCACAACATTAAAAACGAACATTCACTGTCACACAATATTTCCAAAGTGGGAAAATTTCTTACCAACGGAGAAAATAAATCCGTCTTTAATCTATATTTAGTAAGCCATCGTCTTTAATCTATATTTAGCGAGCCCTCATCTTTAATCTATATTTAGTAAGCCATCGTCTTTAATCTATATTTAGCAAGCCGTCGTCTTTAATCTATATTTAGCAAGCCATCATCCACCCAATATCTCTCCAACATATGGTTATCAATATGTGAAAGAAGGTCCAAAATGTAACAATAAATGTATTAAATACACAATCATTATGCATATATAAAAATACAATGAAAAGATTATTTGACATCATTATTTCCACAATCAACGTTCAA
Organism: Sinotaia quadrata; assembly: GCA_028829895.1. Taxonomy (NCBI): domain Eukaryota; kingdom Metazoa; phylum Mollusca; class Gastropoda; order Architaenioglossa; family Viviparidae; genus Sinotaia; species Sinotaia quadrata. Next base: position 10,909,942 of record CM054182.1, read on the forward strand.
ATAATTTCGTTACCTATACAGTATTATATCTTAAACACAATTCAGCAAATTAATGTCAATATAAACCACAGGATAATTATTATCAGAGAACTGAAATTTATAGCGATAATAGTTTGTACATAACCTTGTCTAGGTGATGCCACAGTAGTCATTTGTAGGCTTTCATAACAAAGTCGCAATTTTATTGTTCACAATAGAATTGTCATTTCTTCATGTGTTTCTCTTACACGCTGTAGAATACCGAACAGCCGCTATGCTCTCCAGACTAATCTGGCGCTCCTTTGCTGTATTAGTTCCGTCAAGTAGAACATCAATTGTAGCAATTTCCAGTATCTTCCTTGTACCAGAAATTTCACGATGTAGTCAAGCATACTTTGCCACCAAACATTAAAAGAGTGCAGTGTATCTTTAAACTTACTGTGGGATAGACACTCCTCAAATCTACCATGGTGGTTAAGTTTATAAATCAGTAAACTGGGAGATTCTGGTAAAACAAAAAGGTTGCTTCTTTCCATTAAGTTAACGACCGCTATTCATGACTGGACTTCTTCCACTCCTAAATTCAAAGTGGTCAAAAAATAAATTCCTTTCAAAACGTAATTTTTTATCTCGGTCCATTGTCTGGTCTCGTTCTCGTAAATCTTAACCATGGGATAATATAAACTACTCATCCACCTAAAACCGGCATAGATTACATCAGCTATGTCTAGCACATTCTCAACTTGAGTTGTTTACTCCAACTCTTGGCACTTACAAAACATCATCATAAGCAGTGCTCAAGGTCAGGTCACTTTGATATTTAACAATTTATATAACATTTAAATTTAGAAATAGGAAAAGGCACATTTACTTCAACACATAGAGGTTTAGGAAAACAGACATGGATGGATGGATGGATGGATGGACGGATAGATAGATAGATAGATAGATAGATAGATAGATAGATAGATAGATAGATAGATAGATAGATAGATAGATAGATAGATAGATAGATAGATAGATAGATAGATAGATAGATAGATAGATAGATAGATAGATAGATAGATAGATAGATAGATAGATAGATAGATTTTCTTCTGATTAAAGTAAATTTGCCTCAGAAATTATTAACTCTCCGTATTAATTGTTTAATTTTTAATGAATTATAATCGTTCATAAAAACGTTATTTCTCTATCTTTTTTCAATATTCGCAAACCATACGCAAGCGGTACAAATATGTCCTTGGAATACTAACCTTTCCAGGTCTTCTTGCAGGTCCCCTCAAGTTGCCAGCCCTCTGTGGTAGTCTTGAACCGGTCGGCAAAATATGTTTTGAAATATACGATGTGGACTTGATTCATGTGAAGGTCTGTTTTCGACTGTCAATCGCGATTTTGGGGATTCAAATGACATTTAACCTTGGATGCATTGGGCCACTAATTCCTGGAGGTGGCCTTGACATTCAGTGGAAGAAAGAGACGAGCAATTACCACATGTTTATTTCTGGGGTAGCGGGAGATTCGGGTGATCTGGGTAAGAGAGGAGATTAGCTACTCGTTCCACGTAGGCAATGGCCTTAAAATACTCCATTTTTACTTTTATTATTTCTGTTTTCTATAGCGGAATCTTTTTAAAAGGGTTAGGGACGACTGCTAAATTATTAAAAATTTAATTGTTTGTGTTGCTCTATAAATGTAATTTACCAATTTAATTTATTTTTTATAAGTTAATGCTATCTTGAAAACATTACAATAAAATTGTATAACAGACATAAGCAGTCATTGCAAAATACTAAAACTTCTTAAATATATATTATTATTTCTTGAATCGCAGGAATCTCCGTATCACTTTGAAATGTTGATACATTTGTAGTGCGGTGATTGTCTTCCCTTGTTGTTTAGCACCTCGTGACTAACTCCTGCCAATCAGTACAAGCCGCGTGTTGTATAACGATAGTATTTATTTGCTTTGATTTGATTCTCAGAAATGTGCAACATCACATGTTTAATGCAATAAAATTTTAAAATCATGATTTATCGTTTATCACATCACGTTATCAGGGGACGGATTTTGTGGTACGTTGCGTTTGTATGTGTGTGACTCTACCTCTTTCTCTTCTCTCTCACTCTGTAGGGCCTATCTCCTTCGTGTATTACTATTATTGAGTCTGTCTCCATCTTAGTGCGAGCGTGTCTGTGTACAAGAGTCAATGTATGTCTGTATATGTGAGACGTGCGCCAATTAGTTAATGGAGATAATTATTATTAATTAATCTTTCATAACTAATTTCAAGTGATGAGAATATTAATATCATTTTATTAATGATCCTCCAACAGACACCACTCCTCTCACTCGGCAGATATTTTGGCGTTGTAAGCATTTTCACATTTGCACAACATAAAACAACATTTACAGTCACATAAGGTTTTCTGCAGGTAGAAAACTTCTTACTAAAGGAGAAGACAAATCCGATTTTAATCTGTATTTAGCGAGTCCACATCCACCCACTTTCTTCTCCAACGAGAGATTATCAATATCAATATGCATAAGGTCAATAAATTTAACAATAAATTTATTAAAAGAAAAGATCAAATAAACTTATGACAATTACAATGAAACGGATAACTTGACATCACTTTTCCATGAACTCACATTTGGATAACTATTATTTACTATTTCTCTCTACATATAATAATAATTATAAAAATAAAATTATAGTTCAACAAGTCAGTCAATACAAATTGCAGGTTAGTCCCATCAAAGAATAGAAATGGAGTTATTAGAGTTAAATGTATAAATTAATGTGCCTAGATTAAGCATTACTTGACAGTCCTTCAATTGCTTGCACAAATTTGCAATTACAGAGGGTTCGCGTGACAGCACGTGTTCCTACGCTCAGTCACAAGCCTGGACAACAATGACGCAACATTCTCTCAACTGACCTAGCACTCTCTTGCCATCAGTTTCTTGAGCAGAACACAATCGTAATGATTGTGTTATTTTCACTGGACTGATGTTAGCAGCCTTGCTTTTGGTACATCAAATAGTAGTGTAGCATACTCCTTTATGCTACAACTGCAACACACTGTACGGTTTCCGTACTTCCCGGTCACTCAAGTCACAACTGGTGAACACACAAGGGAAGCTTGAAACTTGAAGTTAACTTGAGGCTCCACATTAGACTCAGCTAAAGGTTAAATTCACACTCACAGGGTCACATTCAAACCAGAATCCGAAAGAAGACCACTTGTTTACTGCAACATATAATTAGAGAGCAAACCTAAGTTTCTCGTTTGTCACAATATAATTCCATTTTATTTCACACTCCATTCTCAACTTACAGTTTCCTGCAATAGAATTCATTATCCCCATGCACACGTGGCACAAGAAATACAATGTATCAAGCAATGTCACATATTAATACACCACATGGGTGCAGCTTAGCTCATACATTTGTAGTAAATAAATCAATTCACATAGTACATCTTTACATAAACACAAGTATAACATATCAATAGTAAAATGCATAAAATATTTCTAAGTCCATTCTCTCTTGATCAGTCAGTTAAACTCACCACTCAAACTAATGACTGCCTTCAAGCTGAACTTCTTATTTCATCCACTTTGAATTCAAAAATGACCAGAGTGAAGAATTCTGTACCCAACTGAATTCTCTAACCACAGCCCATTGGCTGGTCTCGTTCTCATAAATAAAAATTATTGGATAACAGAAAATTTGCTCACTCAGTTTCTATTATGTCAGCAAATCTAGAATGTTCTAGCCCCAGGCTGTTTACTTCAGACTCAGACATTTCAAAATAACACCATAAGGAGTGTCCTAGGTCGAGTCACTCTGACAATTTAGAAACTTATATAAAATTAAAATTAAAAAATAGGGAGTGCAAATTTACTCTGTCACAGGGGAAAAAATTATATATATATATTAGAATATATTATATATATATATTAGAATCATGCTATCATTTGTTTAACTATGTGATGACATAAATCAACTCCAGTGAAAATTCAATTATTATTATGTTATTTATCTATTCTTAGTTCTTAAATTACTCTTTGTATCTATATCTATATATGTTTTAACTAATTTTAAACTTGCATCTTCATATAATCTTTAAAACTTAATTCTTGTGAAGATCATTCTGTTGTAGTCTTGGTATACTTTGAACATTATTCTGTTGTAGTCTTGGTATACTTTGAACATTATTCTGTTGTAGTCTTGGTATACTTTGAGACCTTGTCCCTTTGAATATCATTCTGTTGTAGTCTTGGTACACTTTGAGACCTTGTCCCTTTGAACATCATTCTGTTGTAGTCTTGGTACACTTTGAGACCTTGTCCCTTTGAATATCATTCTGTTGTAGTCTTGGTACACTTTGAGACCTTGTCCCTTTGAACATCATTCTGTTGTAGTCTTGGTACACTTTGAGACCTTGTCCCTTTGAACATCATTCTGTTGTAGTCTTGGTACACTTTGAGACCTTGTCCCTTTGAATATCATTTCGTTTGTACTCTCTTCACTCGTACCTGTAACTCATTCCTTTAAACTCAATGTAATTTTATCCCTGAGTAGAAACCTTGAGTTTGGGACATGCCTACCAGATTAAAAGCTTTAAAAGCATTGGATAATCAACTCTAAGTTCATCTAAGTGTGATACGTCAGACAGGAACACTTAACAGCTACCAAACGACCTTATCACAGGAAAACGCGAGCATATATACATGGTGTTTGTCGCCCAGCTCAATGTGGCTTTTTTTCTTTGCCTCTGTGAATGTTATGTTAGCGGGCAAATATCTTCTGCACGGAGCTCCATGACTAGTAGGGTCAAGAGGTGCTCCTATGTTTCAATCATGCAGTAAATTGGGCGAATAAACAATGTCAGTATTAGTGTTGTGTTTGAGTACATGTGTTGCATACTGTTTTGGATAGTTATTAACTTAAGTTGATGTTTATATATTTTGATTGTGAAATAGTTTGTAGTTTGTATTTTTTGTGCTAGTTTATATTATTTTCTTTCTGTACTTTGGGATTTATTAATGTGAGAATGGTTATTATATAGAATGCCAATATAGCTATTTATTTTATGTTTATACTTTATCTTTATACTTTATACATTAGGAAAGAGTTGTATTTAAAGAATATTTAATGTAGTTCTTTTGATAGTAAATCATAACATTACTCTAATAGTTTAGAAATAAATTATATATAAACCAAAGTAAGAGAGCACAGCTCAGACCATGAAGTAGTGTTTTAGCATGCAGCCCATGTCTCCCGGTTTGCAGGCCTTCAGGATATAATGGCGTGCTATGGGTACGTTGATGTTGTACAGCTTCATGGTGGACCGAAGGGCTGCATGCCTCACCCTGTCAAACACCTTCTTAAAATCTACTAAAACATGATAGAGGTTTTGGTGGTGCTGAAGTACTTCTCACATAGTAATCTCTGGTTAAACATCTGCTCACTTGTGTTTCGCCCTGATCTGAAGCTGAGCGATACAGTAAGAATTATCAGAGAACAAAATGGAAAGGAGGAAGCTGGTTGTCAGGTCATCAATGGTGCCCCAACGGTCGGCAAGACTAAGGAGGGGGGGGAGAGAGAGAGACAGAGACAGACAGACAGACAGACAGACAGACATGTTTGAGTGCCTGGAAGAGCCGAAAAATGAAATGTAAAGCTGCTAGAAATGTTCTTGCGGTTCTGTCACTGTTGCTGCCCATTGGTGTACAAGATTTGAACCTACCCCATCTACATGCACCATGCTCGGTATTGGCAAAACTACTGCGCCTTTCTATCTAGCTGGTAAACACACGTCACTCACTCATACATAAATACTCTACATTCACCCAATATATATAATTCTCCAATATATATACAAAGCAAGAAATGACAACACACACTGTATCTACAAACGTCTATCTAACTAAATGAAATTTTAGGTGAACACTTCTAAAGTCACATAACATAGCATGTATTTGCGTATTGACAAGGCCGAATCACTTCCTCTAGTCAGTCAGTGGTTTTTGATGTGAAATCAAATAAAATTTTGGCTCCATCCGTTTTCCCTGTGACATTCAGCTAGGTCAAACACGCGTGTTCGAGGGAACTTGAGTTAGAGACACCAATAACGGCATAGAACATCATTTCTTTTTCAGCTAGATCTAGCACACGTGTTCAAAGGAACTAGAGATAGAGACACCAGTAACATGCCTTGCATCAAACATCTTGTCTTCGTCAGCTAGCACACGTGTTCAAAGGAACTAGAGATAGAGACACCAGTAACATGCTTTTATTCAAACATCTTTGTCAGCTAGATCTAGCACACGTGTTCAAAGGAACTAGAGATAGAGACACCAGTAACACGCCTTGCATCAAACATCTTGTCTTCGTCATAGATCTAGCAAGCGAGTTGAGGGAACTAGAGTTTTGACACCAGAAACTCATTATAAAACATCTTGTCTTAGTCATAGATCTAGCATGCGAGTTGAGGGAACTAGAGTTTTGACACCAGAAACTCATTATATAACAGCTTGTCTTAGTCAGCTAGATCTAGCACGCGAGTTGAGGGAACTAGAGTTTTGACACCAGCAGAACATCTTGTCTTTCTCAGTTAGATCAGGGGTGTTTGGTGCCGGAAAGTTTGGAAAGCGGGTCTTTTTCATATCCGCTATAATGCTCGCAATCTTTCATCAAAATATCTTAAACAGATTATAATCTCTTTGGAGCACTGTGAAAACTAGTGCAGTTTTTTTTCTTCCGTCCTTGAACTTTGCAAATCGGTGGGAGTTTGAACGATGAGAGGATGAAAATGTAATCCACGATCAAAATATTGCTACTTAGTAAGTCAGTGTAAACTCAAATTTTCTGTGGATTCATAGTTGAATTTCCTTAAAATTTGAATATGTATGTCAATTTCTCTCGAGTGTTTTGTTTCAGATACCCACAAGTTTCTATTTAACTTTCAAATGATTTATATCTTTTTTTTTTCAAAATTCTTTATTTCAACTTTTTCTAAAACTTTATTTGTTATTGCTGCAGAATTTGTTGTTTAAAATCAACTTTTGTCAATATTTTAATTTCATTTTCTTTCAAAATCTTTAGGTCAACTCCATTCAATACTTTCATTTCAACTTCTTGCAATATTTTTCAACCTTTTCCAAAAGTTATGGCCTTCTATACTTTTTTCTCAAGTATACGATAAATTCAAATCATTTATACACACACATAGTCTTAGTAATATTAACAGAAATCCGTGCAGATTCTATTCTCTTTATTTTTTCACAATTTTTAAAAGTAAATAAATAACATCAAATCTTTACGTTCTAAGTGTCAAACTTACAAGGAAACACACCAATAACCCAATACACCAATAAACCAACACACCCGCGCGCCACAAACATCAAAATTCATCAGATCATTTACCATGTAAAAGTAAAAAACCCACCACTGGAACTTTATTCGATATCTTTTTGAAAACAGTACAATAAATTACTACTCGCAAGCACCTTTTTAAAAAATATGTAAATAAAGATGAAGGATAAGACCGAACGTTTATGACCTGGCTAACAACAGAAATATGAACACCCGTATTTTGAGCATTTCTTGCATGTACATTCCAACATCTGTCCGTAACATGATGAATATGTGCTAGGGTCACACGGTTGTCCTTGCTGAAACATACAATGTCACTTCAATAAGTAAAATAGATTTTTCACAGGATAACTTCATTTACAAAGAGGGGAGGAAGGTGAACCGGGCAGAGGGAAAGGAAAAAGAAAAAGCACAAACAGAAATAATCTAATTAGAATGTATCTGTGTTTGTGTGTGTGTGCTGTTGTTCTTAAAGATTGCCTTCAACAGATTAAAATAAAATTGAATAAAATTTCTCAAGCCGTCTTTGCAGACATATTACGTGAATTAGACTTTTACACAAATAATTACGTTTGTTCGAAGTACTTTGTCTGCCTTTTCTCTCTTTGCACATCGGTATGTTTTTAATTTATCACGGCAGATGGGGGGGGGTGGCCATTGCCTCACCTAGAGAGAGCACATTTTCGCGTGTAACATTTTAACCTTTTAAAAAAATATATTAATTTTACTAGTAACCTGGAAAATCAGTTTGGGGTATTACTGCCTTATCTGAACCGCTGAATTTATATTCCAGATTTATCTTTTGGAATTCACCCGAAATTCTGTCTATGAGGCGTGCGACAAAGCTGGGATTCATAACTTCTTGTTCATCAATTGTGCCTTACTTCCCTTGTGTGTCACGTGACAGTCTCCGAATGTAATTTTATCCTTTTTTATTTTAATTTTATTCATTTCGTTCTGTTCTTCTTCTTGTCTGTGATGAAAATATATTGTCTGTCCCTTACGTCATATTAAATATAGATCTAATTTTTCATTTTTACCTGTGAGGACATTCTGCAGATTGAATGAATTTTTTGTTAAACTATTTATTTTATTCTTACCGGTCATATAACTAAAGAAACATTTGAAGTATTTAGTGTTGTGATTTAAATTATCAACATATTGGTGTGTTCTTTCATTTGTTGTCTATGATTATTTATTTTTATTTTTTGTGCCAATACCTATTTATGGTCTATATACAAAGTCAAAAGGAGCATATTGTTGATCTCAGTGCAAAATGGCAACGCTCGTTACCATTTGGATCTCTAAATGGCAGAGTACTGATGAGGCATATTGTAAACACCTCGTTCATAACTATTTGGATCTCTAAATGGCAGAGTACTGATGAGGCATATTGTAAACACCTCGTTCGTAACTATTCAAATATTGACCAATGTAACAAACTTTCTTACGAAGTGAGAGCGAATTGATTTGGTGATAGACAGACATAAAAAAAACGGTTGACTGACAAATTTATCAGATGGTAGACAAACAGACAGAAAGACAGAAAAGTAGACTGGCAGAGAAAACATACAGTTAAACAAATGTACATATAGAGTTTGAATCTGAATGGACGGACGTAGATAGATAGGTAGGTAGATAGGTGGGTGGGTGGGTGGATGGATGGATGGATGGATGGATGGGTGGATGGATGATAGAGAGAACGGTAAGTGTAATGTTAAAAATCGTGATAAAATATGAGAGGGGAACATCCTTACTCCTTCACCGGTCAGTCGACCGTACACTCCACTGCCTTTGGGATAGCCTATTTTGCCCAAGACATTCTTGACATACCCGTACTGACCAAGCTGATCTGAATTCTGGTCGTATGGGTATGGATTGGCACCATATTCTTGAGCAGACTGGGAAGGTCGGTACTGAGCACCAGTGAATTGTATCAAGCCCAGCAAAACTGGGATGCACAAGAGCTGGCTCTTCATTTCTGTCCTGGTTTTCTTCCCAACCTGAACAATAATAATAATAATAATAATAATAATAATAATGTGTACAGAATACACCAAGTGACACAACGAAGTGGCAAAACACATACATAGAAATCTGTGTGAGAACTATGGCATAAAAACTCCAGAAAGAGCATGGATGCACCAACCAGAAGCAGTCACAGAAACAGAAGAAGTCAAAATACTCTGGGACTTCGAGATAAGAACAGACCGGGTGATTCCTGCACAAAGACCAGACATTGTAGTTCTCAATAAGTCCAACAGAACAGTAACAATTATTGATGTCGCTGTTCCAAGTGATAGAAACATAAAAACACAAGAAAGAAAATATTGAAAAATACCAAGACCTCAGACTAGAAATTCAGAGACTGTGGAATGTAAAAGCAGAAGTGATACCTATAGTGATAGGAGCCTTGGGGAACATAACATCTGAATTGGAAGGCTACCTGAATAAACTCCCTGGAAACCACAGACTCGCTCCACTACTCAAAGCAGCGCTCCTCAGAAGTGCGCACATCCTCTATAAAACCTTGGATCTACCAGAATCTTGGTAAGATTCTGAGACCTTGGATCACAACCGACAGTCAAAAACAAAAGTCGTGGAAAGAGGCTGAATAATAATAATAATAATAATAATAATAATAATAATAATAATAGTTAAATAAAGAAGAAGGAGAAGAAAGAGTAACTATTTGCTGTCTAACTGTACTGACGGTGCAATAGAGAATATTGTGACTTGTTTGATATCAACTTGTGATGTAACAAACTAAGTCCTATTGCTAGCATCAACTTTTTTTTTACCTACAAACACCTAGCGCCATCGTGTGGAAACCCAGTGCTCTGTAGAACATGTTTTGGGAATGTCCTGGGTTTGGGTGTGCAAAAGCATTAGTCATTGTGAAATGAGCAAACAGTTCTCATGTTATTACCACATTTAATAACAAAATTTGTTATTAGTACATTATCAGAGTGTATCTTTAGAAAATTATTGTAATGTATTGTTTGAAAATGTTGTTTAATACTTTGTTTTAAACGACTAAATTAATGTGCTTTTGTGTATTATTCTAGTAAATAAATTGTTTCATAAATTGTCAAAAAATATTGTTTTAATTCACTGTAAGACAATGTGCTAATGCACAATGTATTTTGTTTGAAAATATTGTTCTAGTACATAATGAAAATTGCTTGAGAACATTACTGTAATATTCCATTTTTCAATATTATTTTATTTTGATTTGAGACATTGTTAATATTTATATAATTTAAAATGCTTGAGAACATTACTGTAATATTCCATTTTTCAATATTATTTTATTTTGATTTGAGACATTGTTCTAGTATATAATGAAAGTGGATTGAAAACATTACTGCAATACTTTATTTTTTCAATATTATTTTATTTTGATTTGAGACATTGTTATATTTACATAATTTAAAATGCTTGGGAACATTACTGTAATGTCCTATTTTAAAATATTATTTTATTTTGATTTTAGATATTGTTTTAGTTCACAATGTAAACTGATTGAAAATATTACTGTACTATTTTATTTTTAAATATTATTTTATTTGGTTTGAGGCATTGAGTTAGTACATAATGAAAATTGCTTTAGAACTTTACTATAGTGAATAAATATTATTTTATTTTATTTAAAACAGTGCTCTAGTATATAATATAAATGATTTGAGAAGCTTGCTTCAGGAACATTATATTGTTTTAAAATATTATTTTAGTACATTTGTTTTAGTACATTGTCTAAAGATATTATTTTAGTACATTTGTTTAATACAGTGTCTTAAAATACTCTATTAATTCATTTGTTTTAATACATTGTCTTAATATATTATTTAGTATATTTGTTTCCGTACAGTATCTTAAAATATTATGTTAATTCATTTGTTTTAGTACATTGTCTTAAAATATTCTTTAAGTACATTTGTTTTAGTAAATTCTCTTAAAATGTTATGTTAAATCATTTATTTTTGCTCTGTCTTAAAATATTATTTTAGTACATTTGTTTTAGTACATTGTTTTAAGATAATGTTAATTCATTTGTTTTAGGACATTTATTTTAGTACATTGTCTTAAAATATTATGTTAATTCATTTGTTTTAGTAACATTGTCTTAGAATATTATTTTAATGCATTTGTATTAGTACATTCTTGAGTCATTATTTTAGTACATTTGTAAATGATGTATTGCAACGTCTGCTTGTAAAAGAGAAATCTGGATTTTCCAAATGTTTTTTAAAATGTATTCCATAATAAATATTATTCAAAAGTTAGAATAAACAAGTATATAATTTATGTTTTGTTATTTTTTACTTTAAAACAAAAAGCATTTTATTTGTTTATATGAATCCATGAGCAATGCTGTTAATTTCATAATATAGCTCTGTTATTGATCCTTTAAAAAAAAATATTTTAAATACCACAATCGCTGTTCCACAAAATGCATTATAATCGATATTCTACAAAATTGCAAATGATTTTCCATGATATACATCACAATCTGTTGTTATTTTATATATTTCACGAACATTCACTAAGTTGTTAATCTGATTCCTTACGTAAAATATTTTTTAATTTTGTGGTAAGCATTGTTTTAAGAAAAAGTATATGTTACGTTTTTGTCTTGAATTATATGCAAATCAAATAGTTTTATTGCACCAAAATATTATCTTGCTGTTGCAACAATTTACGGATGAATTCGTCAGTCATGGAGTGCCAAACTATTTTTTTAAATCACGAACAAGACAAAAACAAGCAAAAATGTTAAAATATAAAAGGTTAATGTTTATTTATATTTTGTTTTAATTTTTAACGGCGATTTGGTAGAATTGTTTTCACAAATTTAATTTGATCAATGCCTCCTAACAAAGGTAGGCAATACCGCGAAGACTGAAATCAGATATTTAATAAGAGTTACCTCACTTACCTGAAACGACAAACACCCCGACAGCGATGGTCCGGTCGGAACTGATGCTGAACAAACAACACTTTAAGGTTTATATAAGAAGAGAACCTGGTAGGGGGGTCTCCAACGCGCGAAAGCCGAAAGCGCCCCCCTACATAAAGAAGAAGGGGTCACCAATTTTCGACTGGCTGTCACCAGGCATGGAAGCGTGACTAGTATCAATTTTAAGTCACGATACACCAATAATAAAAACTCAGAAAATAACACCAACAATAAAAATGCACATGCATACAAACTAAAAATTCTATATTAGCATTTTCTTTTCAGGAAGTTATATTTTAATGACTCTGTTTGACACATTTCTATCCAAGATGTGATTTTTTTTTCGTAGTGCTTTTTGTTTTACACTTTCCTCAAGTCAACAGGCGTAAAATAATAAATAAATAGAGATATTATTTTGTTTAATTCTAAAATCATCAGCGTATTGTACACTGACAATGAAAAGGTAGGGTACGGTGGGAGTTAAACGAAACTTTTTTTCATATCATCACGTGACCCCCTTATGGTGTGGTGGAAGTAAAAAGGTTTTCAAAATTATAATCATGTGGCTCCTATAATGGGTTTGTAGGGTGAAAGGAACAGGTTTTCAGTCAACATATGCACCTCTCAAAATTGCATTGGAGGAGAAAGATCCAGGAGTTATAGCAAATAGTATGTAATAAAATTGTGTTTATATAATGTTATAAAACTGTGTTTATATTATGTTATCAAAATAGTTTGTGTTTATGTTATTAAATTGTTATATAATTTATGAAATTGTGTTTATATTACATAACTGTTTATGTTATAAAATTGTATTTATATTATGTTATAAAATTAAGTTTAGTATTTGCAAATGAATAATATTGATGTTATTAATTTTTCACAAAACTATCAATTAATAATTGAATAACAACAATAATTTGTTAACCATCCACTAAATAATCATTTCTAAATTAAACACAAAGGCTAAATTGCACACACTATTTTAAATAATTCACAAATAAAAAATGTTTTATCTTTTTTCATAAGCTGTTTCCAAAACAATAAAACATTCCTATATATGTGCTGCCATAAATGTTTATTTGCGTGTTGTGATATTTCTGATATATATTTGTGCCTCAAAAGAACGAATATTTATGCATTCCAAAGTGAGTTGTAAAACCGACACTTTCATATCTCTCTTTCGTATATTTTGCAAATTATATATACATGAGGCGAGTTTATATTAGTGCAAGCCGTCATGTTTACATGAAGCATTCTTGCTTTTGGATTTTACTATACAATATACTTTAGTAATTTCACTTTTGGAGTGATGGTGGTAGATTCGGGTAGGGTGGTAGTTTTATTGAAAGGGGTACTACGAAATGAACCTGTTAAAGTAGACATAACTGACAAATTAACAAGAATAATCTCTTTTGATAATTGGTGCCGACTTATTTTATCATTATGTTAACCTTACTCTGATTTGTCTAATTCTTTGCCTTCAAAAATCGATGTACGTACACAATTGACCTAGATCTCAGATCAGCATCAACTGTTACAGTGGCAATGTTCTCTCCTCTATACCCGGTATCATCTATCTCCATTATACCAACATCATCTCTGTGTTTAAAAAAGCAATGCTCACTAATATTGGTCACTCAATTCAGACTATATTTTAATATTTACTTGCCAAACAAATCTAAATTTAACTGGAAACTTTCCAACGAAATTCTCCTCGGTTCTTTGGGATTTCAAGTGGAAAAGATGCTCTCGAGTTATGTACCTTAGATTATCGTGTACATTTTTTTTTTAAATGTTGTTGGCTTTTATAGTTACACAATTCATCCCAAACAACCAATCAGTTACTTTTTAAATTCCTTAACACATGTCTGTACTACAGATTTAATTTTTTTTTTAAACTTTAGAAATAAGTAACTTTTTTATCTTTTATACACTGACCCTTCAGTTGTCACTAGCGAAAACTTACTGACAGCTATCAGGTTAAACCTTACATTATTCTGTCAGCAAAACTGATTATTTATTCAAACATAAATTATTTGAAAATGCAGAAGATATACTTTTTATCGATTGTATGATGAAACAGATTTATATCCTTCACTGCTCTAAGGCAGAAAGTGACACTGCTCTAAGGCAGAAAGTGACACTGCCTATGACGTGGATAGAACGACATAATTTCTGTGGGGAAAGTGGGTCGTCAGATGGCAATTTCACTTCATCGTGTTTCTTATTTGTTTACACTAGACTGCCAATCCATTTAATTTACGTTTATAAAGATCCGTGTTTCAATAGTCATGTATACATGTAGTTGGTGTAAGCCTGTTTGCATTACCAAAGTAATAGTTAATACTGCCTGTTTGCGTTACCAAAGTTAATAGTTAATAGAAAGAAATGTCCTTTATCTGGTCATTTGGTTCAGAGCGTCAAGTTTTAAACCTCTCTTTGGGAAGGACAGATTGGCATTAAGTACAGTGTATACATATGTTTAGGTAAATAGACAGTAATTAACATAAATATTCTTTTCGAATTATCTACTATATGAATACTTTCTTTCCTCGAGACCAGTCAGTGTCTCTGAATGACTATAATCACTGATTAACCCAGGTAATGAAACAGTAATATAGAGATTAGTAACTAGCCGTTTATACATGATTTAGATGATTTAAGTTGTTTGCGTTGATACAGATTCTAAGTATTGATTCACTAAGTATAATCTTAGAATCCGTAAAACAAAATGTCCGCGGGGTGGGTGGGGTGGGGTGGGTAAGAGTTATTTTATTTTCCCTTAAAAGAAAAAATATTATTCTGTGAAAGCATGTGCAAGTAAATTGGTGTGGGGAGGTTGCAAATCAACAATATAGGTTAATACGATAAGGGGGGGGGGGAAGGTGATTTATGTTAATAAATCGGCACAGTGAAAATAGAATTATAAAACTTTGAAGTTCATGCCGATAATAGGGAAATAAATGTTTCCGTCTCGATGATTCATGTGGATACATAGACACGGAGGTCGGAGTATTATGAAACCTTGAAATTCCTATGAGGCAGCAGGTGTCGCCCGTCTCAACCGACAGAAGGCAACAGGTGTCGCCCGTCTCAACCGACAGAAGGCAACAGGTGTCGCCCGTCTCAACCGACAGAAGGCAACAGGTGTCGCCGTCTCAACCGACAGAAGGCAACAGGTGTCGCCGTCTCAACCGACAGAAGGCAATAGGTGTCGCCATCTGAACTTATTCGAAGTGGGCACATCAACACGGATGATATAAAATTATAAAACTGGATAGTGGCACATTGTTGTAAATAAGTATGCAATAACTTTCAGAATCAAAATTTCATATCATTTGACACTTGAATATGTTTATTTCGTCACACCCCGTGCCTTTAAAAGTGGATCTCCAACATTCCACAATAAATTATGTTGTACTACGTATAAACTTTTACAAACTTTACTGGATAATGCGTTGTTATGGTTAATTGGTAAAATACTTAAAGCAAACAAAGTTGTAATATTCTAAGGTTTGTAACTCTCGATCACTATATCCATTTCGAAATAAATAGTGACGTTGAGTTTGTAAATGTAATTAAGCGTTGAATTTCTATTTAATTCAGATGGAAAGACAATTTCGAGTTGGACATTGCGCCATTAACATAGTAAAAGGTCTTGATCTAAACCCATGTAAATCTGCAATACTCTGAGATGTCACTTTTTAAAATAAATTAAATTAAATTTGCTTTGGCCTGTTCTCTCTAAAGCATACAATTTAACGCATGCATTTTGAGAAACAATCTGTGGACAGGCGCAGAGCAGTTCAGCAGTTACTCTTTAAAAATGATACACGTCAAGATAGCCACGTGACACTCTCATCCACTACTACTAGTGTCACTGACCAATACATCTCTGCGGTTAGGCTGCCTTCACACCACCACCACCACCACCCCACACACACACAACTTCACTGACATTATTATCCATCTTTTTGACAGTCTGCCTTCCCTTGTCATTTTTCTTGTATAATAATTCTATGTTCTTTCATCTCGCACTGATCCAACTTCTCACCTGGTACTTTCAGAATTAAACAATGCTTCAAGTAGTGATCTTTCAGCTTAACATCGCCTTGCACTATAACAGATCTCCAACAATGGGTACAGTAAGCTGTTATTACAACGGAAATTTTATAAAGGGTCTTACAATGAATATATCTTAATATAAATTTGTAAACTGGAAGAAAGAGTAACTGTATGCGAGGCAGGTAGATAAACAATTCGGGGGTGGGGGGTGGTAATAAGTCTTTATTTTAAATTATTTATTTGCAGAAAGTATACAGGCAATGAATTGCGTACAAAAGATTAATTTCTCTGCACTAAAGCCGGTGTCTGTGGTTATTTTGCGTGCAAGGCTGCACCATCAATTCGAGACCACTCTAATAATTCAGGGCCAATAATTGTTATGTAACTCGATACTACTGTCGATCAACAGACTACATAGAGAACAACTGCAATTAAGATTGCATGATCGATTTCAGAGCACTCTATTAATCAGGGGCCGGTAATTATTATGCAGTTGTGCTACAGTCTATAAATACATACTGATCAACAGCGTGCGGGGTTGCCTGATGTATTTATTCAACAGAACTATAATTAAAGGGCCGATAATTCTGCATCTTGATGCTACAGTCGATAAACATTCTACAAAGAGAACAAGTACTTGCAAGATAACAGGATCTATTCAAGAAATCTATCCTAAGTAAAGCCCTATGTACTACAATCTAAACAGGTCAACTTTGTGCCAGGAAGCAGATGAACTTCAAGGAGTCCTGATTCAGGGTCCGATTATAATTTATGTCTGTAAACGGTAGACCAGTAGTGTTACAAAGGATTATCTATTCAGGAGCCCCTATGCTAAGGGCTGATAACTATTGTGCATAGTTTATTTACATACTATACACGCTCGTGTCAAGCGCAGAATAAAGAACGAACCACTTGAGTATAATATTTCCTCTACCTGCACTACATATGTACAAAGGCCAAAGGTTACTCCAGCATACAACACACGAGTGTACAAAAATCAAAGGCTACTCCTGCGTACAATACGGAACAAAAGTCAAAGGCTACTCCTGCGTACAATACGGAACAAAAGTCAAAGGTTACTCCTGCGTACAATACGGAACAAAAGTCAAAGGTTACTCCTGCGTACAATACGGAACAAAAGTCAAAGGTTACTCCTGCGTACAATACGGAACAAAAGTCAACGGTTACTCCTGCGTACAATACGGAACAAAAGTCAAAGGTTACTCCTGCGTACAATACGGAACAAAAGTCAAAGGTTACTCCTGCGTACAATACGGAACAAAAGTCAAAGGTTACCCCTGCGTACAATACGGAACAAAGGTCAAAGGTTATTCCTGCATACAATACGGAACAAAGGTTACTCCTGCGTCCCATACACGAGCGGGACGAAGGTAAAAGGTATGCAAAACAAGGACTGAACATGAACCACTCGGCATCGAAGTGTAAAATAACGACGCCTCCCTTCCCAACTAGGACCTTTTCGCACACCAATATGGTCTCCAAACAAAAAAATAAAACAAAAGGTTGGCACTTTGCATTTTTGGTTTCCAAGGCGAAAGACGCCAAGGAATTCGATTCTGCGCGTTCCGCCCGTCAACGGCAAGCAGTGATCAATTTCCCTTGGGGTCTCCTACTGAAACAGTTCATACAGCATTACTAAGTCCAATACCGGGCTGCTATCATACACGCATAGCGTGGTTTTTTATTTAGTTAGTTTGTAAAAGGCGTTGGGGACAAAAGATTTTGTAACTTCAAAATCAGTCAACTGTGACACAAGCCATTAAATGGCGGCGAAGAAAGACACAAATTTAACGTATTTATTTATTTATGTTTACACCGAATGAAGGCGGATGATGACGCACTGACGCATGAAAAGTTTGGCCATGCGTTAATAATGGTTGTTTTACGGAAATGCAAGTTCGTCGTGTCCACGCGAATTGGTCACTAAGCAAGCCAAGCATTACATTTAGCGAACGGTTACCGAAGCTGATCAGGACCGCCATACGACGCACGTCAACAAAAATAAAATGACGCACAGCGCCCCCTGCTGTACTTTTTAATTGTCTCTCGTTTTCAGGGTCAGGGTTTAGTTTAAATTCAAACTCCAGCTCAGCAGACCACATGACCCAGGTTTAAGGAGTGTCATTTGAGAGTGAGAGAGAGAAAAAGGAAAAAAAAAATCACTAGTGGAAGAATGTAAAAATATTTTTTTTTTGTATTTCTAACAGCATGCAACAATTTCCTTTTTTCTATTTGATAAAAATACTCAGTAGCTACACATATGACCAGCTATAACACAAAGTAATGCAACAAAAACGACAAACAATAAGCTATCAGTAAAACAAGAGTTTGTTCTATCAATAAGCTGGAGTAATTCAAACCACAGAGGCTCAGTAAAATAAGACAAAAAGTGTCCAATTTATTTTAAATGGTAAAACCCTTAATTTAAACAGAAAAGAGTCACTATAAACTCTACTTGGCTGGAAATAATTATTTTTTTTAGATTTTTAAATTACCTTTAGTTATGAAAAGAATAATCAGCTGGGTTATGTTGGTATTCCTTTCAAATTAAAGTTTTTAAAAAAGTGAGATATTTAGTAGGTAGCAATACTAAAATAAAATAAAAGTACCAGTGGGTCAATCTTCGGCAACAATTAGACCAATGAGTTTACTTCATAGGCCTAC
The DNA here is from genome assembly GCA_028829895.1 of Sinotaia quadrata. Lineage (NCBI taxonomy): Eukaryota > Metazoa > Mollusca > Gastropoda > Architaenioglossa > Viviparidae > Sinotaia > Sinotaia quadrata. The sequence goes on from CM054182.1 coordinate 10,929,022, forward strand.
ATGTAAATATACAAAATATATAGTTTGGGCTACCTAAACACATTTTCTTTTAATAAGTTTTGAATGCTGGAGAGAGACATAAACTATGTTTTATCTTTTCTACAAAGGGGTTTTCATACATAAATGTTTTTGACTGCATTTAACCTTTAAAGTAAAAAGTGATCAATTTCGCACGTTCTTAGCCAAGATGAATAAATGAAAGAAATTATATTTTATTTTCCAAACGAACAAGTTCAGATTTTTTTTAAATCTTGCACAGGAAATAAGAAAAAAATTAACTGTGTATAAAAATTCTTTTTATTACAACTAGATAAGTAACCGCACATATTTCATAATTTATTAAAACTTATTTCACAAAACCAACATTCCCTCTTTATATTTTAAATCAATGTGCAATTTAATAAACAGGAACACCTGCAAACAGTTAATGCACAAGCAAAATAATATTGTTTTTCTTTCAGTAAAGTTAAAATGCAATTTGCAGAAAGAAACGTGCACCTCATTCGTTTTGAACCACAATTTTTAATAACTGTTTACACAACTGAGACCGGTTTTTATTTCAATTTTCTGAATGTTTCTACAGCTCAATGGGAAAAACACCAAAATGAGATAATAAACATCGTGAGAATATGGCTGTTTTGGTAATGGACAGTGACTATGTACATCATGAGGCATAGGTATCTTAAAGCTCCCTGGATTTTTTGGCAGTTTACTTCAAGACATTTCCGGACCATCTCCTCCAGGAACAAGCTGGAACCATTAAAACAAATATTTCATAAACATTTAGTATTCACACATCTTGTTCAAGGAAAGCAATAACCATTTAAAATTTAGAAAATAAATTAGTCTGAAGGTATGGCAAGGAGAAAATTTTTTAATTTATGTAATATTTAAAGGGACAATGTTAACAGAGGATAGATAACATGGCACAACAAAAATAACAGATTTCTTTGCATCATGTAATAATTTCAATGTAAAAGTTCAAAATGAATGAAGCAAGGGAGTAATGTATTTGTTTTTAAACAGTAGAAAGGTTTAATAAAATTAACTTAAATGTTTATATGCTTTAATTAAAATAATAAAGCTCTAGAGCAGATTATATGTGAAGAACTTTGTTATGTTGACATTCAAGAAAATATGTGAATGTTTTTTCTTAAAATACATTTAAATGTAAGTCTTAGAAAGTACAAAGTGATGCAGTGATTTTCCTACCATTGTGATGTTATTGCCATTTAATAACAATTTATCCAGCCTTGTCACACGTCGCCCCTCAGGCGTACTTTCACTGTAATAAACAAAATTATGTTTCTAAAACAAAATTGCTTATCGCAAAATTATTATCAAATATCCAGTCATTGAGAAATAAAAATAATGCAAAGAAAAGAAAAAGATGTGATAATGAACATCAACTTTGTCTACATATATTTTTTATAATTTTTATAATAAATAGCATGCTTTGATTCACACACACACACACACACGTGAATTCCAAATTGCAATCTAATTAAATCAAAGCACTGAATCAGGAAAAATATACCATTGTAAAGAAACTGTATTTCTTTGGCATATCTGAATATCAATTCATTAAAATATTTATTTATTGTCTGTGCTTATTAAATGAAAAATGCTAAAAGTTATGTGATCTTTCCTGATACTGAGTTGTGGGAAAAGTATGAGAATGCACTGAATCACACAATAATAGAAACCAAACTAATTTTACAATAACATGCCATCGTATCTCCAACCACCTCTACATTCATCATGGTGCATGACACAATTATTTTATAATGAGTTATTCTTTTTAGTAAAATAAATATTTGTAAAGATACTTGCTTCAAAATATTAGTACTTTAGTTAGTATATTTCCTTTCCTTAATCTATTTTGGTATTTTTAACTGCTTTACTGTTGAATTTTTTTTTTAGATTATTAATTCTATTCCCAAAAGTTTGTCAGAGAATTTACACCCTCATATAAATCTGCACAATAGTAGAACAGAATGAAAAAAAAGAAAGTAACTGAATAAAAATTAAATTCAGCCAAGTTTGGCAAAGTCATCTCTATGTGACTGTGGCCTTTTACAACCTAATAGTAATACATAAATCTGATATCCTGAACAATGGTGGGATTAAAGTTTTTCTCATTTCATCTTTTGTAATCCACTGTATTCGTACTTTGTGATTCTTAGGGAAATTTAAAAAAATAATATTTTTGGTTCATCTGCTGTTTATGCATCTATGTGCACTGCAATGATTAAACCTGTTTTAACTTTTTTAAATCACGCATTTAACGCAAGAAAATATGTCTGACTGTGCATGAGGATTGTAGATCCACATCGGGACATCACAGGTTATGTTGCTATGGTGAGAAGTCAGTCTCTCAAATGAATGAGGGTTCTGATTTCTTTCAGAAATGTTGACTTTCAGTACCAAAATAAATGTATTTATACAAATCACTGAAAGTTTAATGTTTGCAGTCTTGATTCTAAGAATGGGAATTACTCACTTCATATGAATTTATTCTTATCTGTGGCTGACCTAGATTCCATTTCACTTGGTCTTTAAGATATGAAGTTTCAAAACTGATAATGTCAAATTGCCCTTTGTAAGACTAAAAACTAGCACTACAATTTTGGAAAAAAAGCAAAAAAACTTGCAGAGTCCAGAGAACTAAATGTGCCAAAAGACTGCATTTCAAATTTATTATCACCAACAGCTAAAAGTACCAAATACAATTAGTCCATGAGACCCACTTAATGGTAAACACTAATCATAATGCCATAAGCTAGGGAGCAATTAGTCCATGAGACCCACTTAAATTTTAAAAATCCATTGATAATATAATTTCTGTCGCTTTTAATTTTTTAGTACACTAACCCATTCAGTTATCGTTAAGCGTCAAAAACAGCCTGACGCGGTGGCGTCAGCTGATCTATTTTCGCCCGCCAGCGAACAGGTTAAACACTAATCATAATGCCATAAGCTAGGGAGCAAATAGCAATCACCCAGAAAAGGAACAAATAATAACAATGATGAAGATGACTTAATAAGGTGCCTTTTCTTAATTGCTTAATAAAACATAGATATAGAAACAACATAAAATGCCATACAAACAACTTAAGACAAATATGAAAAGACTATAGATAATAATATAAAACTAATAAATCCACGTGCAAAGCAACAACATAAGCAAATAAATGGTTAACAAAAAAGAAACAAACATAAATTAATTAAACAGATTTACAAATGTATGGTTTAAACAATGACAGTGTTATTCATCCTGATGAAGAAGTAACTTCAGAAACCTCTTAAAACCATACATAGTTTCTTGGTGTCTCAATACAAAAATGCACTACATTCCATATATTTTATAAGTGGGCCCTGACTGCAATGATCAGTGATTTCACTTTCAAACTATTGAAAATATGTATGTGAAGGCACAGGCTTCTAGCAGGAGTGTATCCATGTAAGATTAATCAGGTATTTATGGCTGGAAATAGGCAGTGAAACATAACAAAGAAGAGATCTTTACATGTAACCATTAGAGTGTAGAGAGGGTGTGTGTGTGTGTGTGTGTGTGTGTGTAAAAAGATCAGTCCTTGATGTTCCAGGAATGGTCACAAGACACCATAATAGCCGGAGGAGATAATTATAAGCATAAAGTTGAGAGAATACCAGTGAACAAAAGACAGAACCAATGAACGTGAAAGGGTTTTGTAGTATAAGTGCAAACTGAGAAAACTGTACAGTCTAGCATGTTGTTTTGATGTAATGAAGATTAAATGACACTCAAGCTTGTAAGTGACTGAGAAACCCTTTCAGAAACAATGAACCTGACATCAGTTTTATCATCATTCACCTGTACCTATTAGTATTACAATTAAGAAACACACTATTTCAACTTGACATCTTCAGGACCTGTGCATTACCACTCACTCACTCCCCACCCTCTAAATGATTTTCCAAAGTAGCTAAAGCAAGAACTAATTAGGTCAGTGCTAAGGGCTATAAATAGCAATGTGGCAAAAACAACCCTACTGGAAGCTGAAAACTAAAGTCACTAAACCACTGATGTAACCAAACCAATTGCTGCAATAAGTGCAAAGTTTGAATAACCAGTCATCTTCCATCACTCCTTTTTATCATCTGAAATGTTACTGATTTCTTTACCCAGTGTTCTCCCTGGTGCTCAACACCACCAAAAAATCAACAACTGCTAAAAGTTTATTGTTAGTTCTAAATCATATCCTTATTATAGTAATAAATATAAGATTCTTTTTTCGCTGCACCTCTAAATTGCAGAACAAGAGGAATTCTCAATTTATTTTACTTACTATTCTGTAACATCTTCCAGCACCATATCTGAAGAACTATTTAAGGAAAATACAACTGCAAAAGTATTGCATTTAAGTAATACTATATGATTTATGAGATACATGTTTTTATCAAAAATATTATAACAATTCATTATTATTATATTATTTTACTAGTTTACCTTACTAGAAAGTCAAGATATCCATTATTTTTATATAATAAATATAAACTCTAGTACTAAATACAAGTAAAATTAAGCCTATTATAAAGATACAATAATGTTTTTCTTAAAATAATAGTAAAATGTGTAAATAAAAACTGTAAATAATTATTGTGTACAATAATATTCCTTTAAAAAAGCAATAATCTCTTTCTATAAATTGTAATTTGGTGTGACAAATATATATTATGTACACAATATTAATTATATAATTATAAATAGCACACCTATTTAAAATATATGTACATGTCTGCATAAATATATTAATTACTTTTCTCTCCCTGAGCATATATACTAGTTGTAGTATGAGTATAAAATTATGGGCCTGTTTTGTAAAACGGTACAGTGTATTTTGAAAAATCATTGATTTTAGCATTCTTTTAACCATCACTATAAAGCATATCTGAGAATAGTTTCAGTTAAGTGGAAAGTAAGCTATTAAACGAACAAAAAATAAAACTAGTTATATAAACCTATTTTACTAAGTGTGGGTATCCAATGGTAAAGTGAGACGTGTGAATCAGGAATGTAAGTAGTTAAAAACTGCTTTAATATTCATTTTTTTTTTAAATACCAACCATCTATGAAACTGAAAATTAAATAAAATTGCTTAACAATAAGTTTGCACTGAGGTTCAATAACAAGTTCATATTTAAGCAATTACTGAATTAATAGTTGCCCTGTAGTTCAAACAATATGAAACACTAGAATTTTCAAGAAATAACTATATCATTTCATCCTTATATTAAAACCAAAAACATTATTATAATATATCAATAAAATATAACGTTTGCTGTTGAAATTATTTTCTGAATTTACAAAACAGTAAATGAGTAATCACAACAGGCAGAGTCAAGTGCGAGTAATTGTATCATTTAAAAAAATTAAGAATGACAAACTCAATTTCACTCCCAACATACTGCAGCAAAGTTAAACAGCAAAAGTACAAGTTTATACTACCTAAGCAGTCATAATCATAGTAATCTAGACAATTAAACAAATATAAATATTTTTCAAAACTATAAATATATTTTCACAGTCACGCTAATAAATTATTAATTAAAATAATAATATGCTAATAAAACTATTTTAATGAACAAATTATTCTACTGTTAATATTATAACAAAGTTTATACAATAAAATATTTTCAAAGGATACTGACATAATCATCAAAGCCCAGAAGTGTACCAACAATTTCCTTGTCGTTTTTCATGATTATGTGCAATTTTGATCCAATGCATTTATCTACCAGTTCTGTGTAATAGAAAATGGAAAGTGGATGGGGTGGAGACAATTTAAGTAAAGGCAAAATATATTACTCTGAATAACTCATCTACAATGGAATATTTTTCAACTGAACATAGCTAATTTTAATTTCTGGTAAAATCAGAAAAAAGATATCTATTCTAAGTGAAACATTTTTATTGAATACCACAAGATATATGTCTCTAAATTAGAACTAAAAATATATATACACTATATATAAAATGCATTCAACTAGGGTAAATTTCAAAGGATAAGGTGGCAAGTATATCCACTTAGTAAAAGTAATGTGCCATTTTCTGACAAAAGAATTAATAGTTACCTTCAAAAAGATGCTAAAGAGTCAGATCCAAAATTTTAATTTTTTTTATTTTTGTCCCTATTCCAACAGATATTAGAGATTTATTTTTATTTGAAGTAAAGATTAAAATATCACATTTTTTATGCCAAAAACCAGACTTCATTCAATTTATAAATCTCCACTTGACCAAATACTATTCGCAAAAAGAAATGATTAATGGTACAGTATATGCAATAAATATGATTTAACTGTATATTAAAAATTTTCTCAATAATGGCCAGTACTGGCAGTAGAGATTTGCATTTGCAGCATTCCATGCTTTAGTGCTGATTTTAAATGTGAATATTCTGTTACTGCCACAGTATAATACAAGAAGATTTAATAAATTGCCTATTCTTATGAAATGCTTTATAATTATTACACATAAAATATACAACTACAAGGTCTTTATTTTAAAAATATTAAACTACTTAATAATGAATACTATTACTAAAGATTATTTAACAAACTAAGTGAATCTACATGCAAATGACAATATATATATTAACATTAACAAATAAGTGTATTTTAATAATGCAAAACATAAATAGATGAATTTACAAACAAACGGCTAGAATTAACAATGACACAAAAGACTAATATTTCTGCGAAAGAAAACGATGTGCCATCTTGAAACGAACCATGCTCTCTCGGATCAAAAGGCAGAATGGACTATAAAGATATTCAGTTAGTATAAAGCAAAGGTACGCTAATTTTTCTTGGTTTTGAAAACTGCACGAAACTAATAGTGTCGCTCCTGTTTCGTTCTCGTTGTGCAATTATTCTACCTATGACTCGTATGAGTATGATGGCGGCCTAGTGCACAGTTCTCAGCCTACTCCAACACTAGTGCCAAAGACTAAGATTCAAGAGTCTGAGTCAGTGAGTGCCAGTGCCTAAAAACCATTTTAATCCAATTTCAATATTGTAGTAGTTACGGGTATTGTTGTCTTTATATTAAAATACGATTTGTATGCTGTATTAATTACTTAGTAATTGTTGTGGTTTTTTGATTGTTTACGGGTTTTCTTGTTTTGTATTTGCTGGGGTGTGGGGGGTGGTATAGTGCTCGCACAAGTACATGCTACAGCTAAAAGTGTTAAAAATCTCGTAAGTGAGCAATGCAATAAATTGAATAAATATAGTACATGTGAACACAAAAAATATTAATCTCATTACCTAAATGTAAAATAAAAATGATACCCAAAAGGATCTGATAAAGGAACAAGGCATACTTACCGAGAGGCAGAAGCTGAGATGGGTTTGTGAAAGTTGTGCCCGCCATTGTGTCTTTAACATGTGAGTTATTTCCCCTACTTCAAAAATGCACTCCGATCTAAAGAACTTGTAAGGGTTATTTCCCCTGCACTGCTGAAACAACTTTGGGGACCGATATTGTTGGGTTGGGTTGTTTTTTTTTTGGGGGGGAGGAATTTTTATTTTTTTAATTATTTTTTGTGGGGTGTATTTTGTTTATTAGTTTCTATTTATAATGGATATGTAATAAAAATTTCTTTGTATTTCAACATAATTTGCCTTTGCGCCTTTAAAAAAATATTAAAATACAGAAATTATATGCAGTCATGAGGGATCAGCTTTGCTTTTTGTCCGTCAACAGTTAAGTACTTGAGAAAAATAAACATGTCTTTTTGTTGTGTAATAAAAACCCTAAACTAACCGCTAACTGGAATGACACATGAGTCAGACACTAATGTCTCCACAACTATTTAAATGAAATCTAAATATGATGAAATTTGTCCGTATATATATATGTTGTAGAATTAAATAATTATTTATATAGATTCAAATACTTATTTTTCATGCACGGACTGTATCCGGAAATGAACGAGAAATGTTTTCTCAAAGATGGAACTAATAACAACTGTAGCTGTCACGAGAAAAGCATGGAGCCAAAATTAATTTTTTAAGGTTTGTGCAAGACCACTAGTGGACTAAGGGGAATAATCCCTGTTGGAAGACGCGATTGTGATAGCAAACAGATGAACTTTTCTTTATTAAATTTCTTGTTATTATTTTAGTTGTTAGTGTAATACATTATATCGTTTGTTTTAATGATTACCTCTCGTCCTATATTCGTCTATTTATAATCGTCATATATATTTATTCATAAACATTAATTCTCAGATATGAGTCGGGGTGGAGCCAACGTGGCGACGTTCCAGTATATCGGCGTAACAGTTGCAGATATACATATCTAACCAGTGACCCATACTCTGCATCGGCGACATGCTAAACATCCTAACATCTATCCTCTGTTCAGTTTAGCATTCTATTTACGTAAGAATGTTAAATTGAACAGAGGATGGATGAATGAATGATCTAGTGTTGAACTGAAAGTGTAAAGAGAAGTAGTGGGTCAAATCTGTGAGGTACCTTGGGTTGACTTTACAGTAATGTATATTGCCGATTTTTTCCTTTAAAAGTGAAGAATATAAAACATCTACAAAGTGCCTATGCAAGGCATCGACTGTTAGTTTTATATATAACAGACCCCATTAAGTGATAGACTGAGGAAACATATAAATAGATATACAGGCAATTAGAGAATAGATTATATAAGTACACAAAAAAAGAAGTTATGCTGCATCAACAGATGCGCAAGATGGAAAAAATTAACAAAAATTTAAAACAAGTAAATGTTAGCAAAGCAATATTTAAAAACAAAATTCGCTTCTTAGCACAATCTTGAAGTGTTCAACATTAGCCCACTACATGCTTCAATAGTTAGTTGTTGTTTTTATAAGTTTAGAGTCTAAGTTTCCGTTTTGCACAACATGGTCATCATCTCTGTTCACTTACTTACTCAAAACAATTGGCGACAAACTAGCAACACTGGAAGCACGACTCTCGCAGCAGTCAGGACAAAATACAGATGGGGAAAAAAAATGAATCGTAAGTATTTGCATACACTGCAAATTACTACATAAATAATTACTTGTGCAGTGGTGGATATCTGCAAACAAATAGAATTGGACCTGCCTATAATAATATAACAATTTCCTAACCATAATCTAACCATTCACACAAGTACAGAAAACGTTTTTACCTTTTTCCAGCCAAGGGTATATCGTTTGGGTTCCTTTAAAAAAAATTAGCAGCTATAACCTGTAGCAGGGGGAGGGGGACTATAGAAGACATCTCACCTGAAGAGTATGTTTGCAACAACAAAAAACGTAATGTCTTGGCCACTACACACGAGTTTTCTCAGTCTAAAGATTCCATGCACTTCTATCTTGACTACCTTTATTAAACAACAGAATTCAAGAATGCAACAAGAACTAATTTATAGTTATGACTCTTTCACATCTTCTACACCCACATTCTGTCAACACACGTTGACTATCCATAAACGGATTCACAGTTACATAAGCCTAACAGTTAGATAACCACATAGCTGGGTCTTGGTCAAAAGCGAGACGTGAATAATACGTTAAAGTCTGTCTTTGTATAACTGCACTTCAAAGTAGATGCTGACTTTTTCAGCCTCCCCACTTACATTACACACACACACACACACACACACACACACACACACACACACACACACGTACAAACCTCAAGCGCGCATACACAACGTCTCTAGTACTTGAAGTCAGGACAGTTGGCTATCAGTTGATGATTCGCTGACTATTATACAGCATTGGGCGGACTTTGTGCTAGTCTGACCAGCAGAGGTCACTGGTGATGACTTAATCGATAACTTGGCGGTGTCAAGTTGTCTCTTTAAGAATAGATTAGGCAGAACTTAATATATGCATGAAATTTCAGTAAAAGTCCTTACTCTCTTTCTCGTAAGATCTCACGTGTGTGTGTGCTGTTCTCTTTTTGTTAGTTTGTTGTTTTAAAATCTCTATTAAACAAATGCCATATACATTTTTTATAATTATTTTGTCATGGTTTTCTTTGTGTGTGTGTGTGTGTGTGCGTACGATGACGTACGCTTGCCAAAGCCATCGTAAGTATACAGCTGCGCATTTTCGACTACTCAATGCAAGGGCAGACAAATCAGCATAGATGCACGTATGGGGTAAATTTCGAGGAATTTCAAGTTGAACTTATGAGACAGCGAGCCGGTTTTCGTCATCATTATGTCTGAGGTGACTCCTCTCTCTCTCTCTCTCTCTCTCTCTCTCTGCACGTGCGTACGACATGTCAGAATGGCCAAAGGGCCAATGGCCAAAAATCCATCACAGTTAACAGTACCGAGGTGACTCACTGCCAAACTCAAGTTGAAAACTTTAACGGCTGTCTGATAAGTTGAAAGGGCCGAAGACTGGCAAATCGCCCTTCTCCACATACCTCTCATGCCCTATAGCAGCCGGGTTTTTTTGCGTATATAATTTTTCTCTTTGACTTAGCGGTGTACCTGAAGCGAAATTGACTCAGACATCAGCAAACACCGAACGCTAGTTTTTGTATTGCATTCACCTAATGTCAAATATGACACGAGTCGCTATAGCTTCTATGGCCAGTTACACCGACTTTCCAATGAAAGGCCTAACGCAATTAACAAAGCATGGCAGCCCGATCATTAATTTTACATGCAGATGCAGGCGGTTGTCTGATTGGTTAATTAATTTGGGTCCGATTGTCCCGCTTTGATTTCACAGACGCTGGTAGTGACGTGGCATTATTTTGGGGAAATGATGGGGAAATTTCTTCTTAAGTGAGGGAAAAGGGGCGCAACACCCTCTTCGTCTACTACACACACACGCACGCACGCACGCACGCACACACACACACACGCACGCACGCACGCACGCACGCACGCACGCAGGCACAGACGAACTTTTAAGTCCTACAGGCCTTCCGCGATGACTGTCATTCAATCAACAACAAAAATTCGATGACCGTTACACCTGGTCAACACTATAGATTCGAACTCACAGGTGATCAATAGTAACGATAATCGGTTAAAATTAAAATTGATAATGGAGACTGCGTTATTCCCAGTGACTAATCACAAACTTACTAGGGAATGTATGAAGCCAACTGAAAGAGAGGCTGAATCATAAAACTCATCTGCATTGACTAGGTAACGAATGAATCATGATTAGCGCCAATTGTTAGTAATGTAAGGACTCCACTGACTACTTAACGAATGAATCATGATTATTGCTGTAAGGACTCTAACTAGTTAACGACTGAATCATGGTTTTCTCCATTAATAATGTAAGGACTCCATTGATTGGTTAGCGACTGAATCATGATTATTTATTGACTAGTTAATAAATAGTAGCTTCAATGCTCGTTTAGAATACGGAGTTAATGATTAAGCTGCAAGTTTCCATTGACTCCTTACTGACCTTCCTCTCTGGCTTTCAGTAAAACCGCAAATCATAGACGACAGTATCAGGAAGATGTGACAATACCGAAATTATACAATAAAGTGCACAAGTAGTTAAACAGAACCCCGGAATATGAGAACTACACATGGGCGCCATGCTATTTTTTTCAAAGCAGGGAAATAGTGTGTGTGTGTGTGTGTGTGTGTGTGTGTGTGTGTGTGTGTGTGTGTGTGTGTGTGTGTGTGTGTGTTGGTGCTGGCGGTATGGTGGTGGGTAAAATAAGGGCAAGAGAAAAAATATTTTATTTATTCTTTTCCGAGAGCAATAGGCCTTCCCTAAGCTAACAGGGAAGCTAGTACCTCACGGAGGTCATACCTATGGTCTATGGAGCAGAGCTTCACTAAACCAACAGACATAGCAATACCTCAAAGGATCGTCCCTGTGAAATACGCCCTCGCTAATCTAACAAACAGACTGATAGTAGTACCTCATTGAGGTCATTCCTATGGAGTAGACTGTCACTAAAATAACAGACTGATAGTAGTACCTCACTGAGGTCATTCCTATGGAGTAGACTGTCACTAAAATAACAGACTGATAGCAGTACCTCACTGAGGTCATTCATATGGAATAGAATGTCACTAAAATAACAAACAGATAGTAGCTCCTCAATTATGTCAACCCTGTGGTTTAAAACCTCACTATAAGACAGACAGCAGTACCTGTCTAAAATATACCAAAGGCGCTACTACTTACAAGACTTCATTTTATCTAGGAGTGAACAACTGACAGTTGATTCTTTTAATCGATCCATAGTTCAAGGTGGTGGCTTTAGTGTCTAGTCTGTTACAATGGGACAGAAAGCCTTGTCCACTGTGGTGGCTTTAGTGTCTAGTCTGTTACAATGAGACAGAAAGCCTTGTCCACTGTGGTGGCTTTAGTGTCTAGTCTGTTACAATGGGACAGAAAGCCTTGTCCACTGTGGTGGCTTTAGTGTCTAGTCTGTTACAATGGGACAGAAAGCCTTGTCCACTGTGGTGGCTTTAGTGTCTAGTCTGTTTCAATGGGACAGAAAGCCTTGTCCACTGTGGTGGCTTTAGTGTCTAGTCTGTTACAATGGGACAGAAAGCCTTGTCCACTGTGGTGGCTTTAGTGTCTAGTCTGTTACAATGGGACAGAAAGCCTTGTCCACTGTGGTGGCTTTAGTGTCTAGTCTGTTACAATGGGACAGAAAGCCTTGTCCACTGTTGTACAGGTTCTGCACATTAAAGATCCCCTGGCAAGTGAAAATGGGGAAAAACCCCTGGGTCTTTGGTCGCTGTCACAAAATATTGTCAGTTCATAGCCAACAGAACATTCACTCTGCCACAAGGCATTATCTTTGACCCTACCAGAATTTAAATATCCCCGGAGGCATTTGCATCTATCTGCTAAAACTGCATGGTAGAGATTTCTAGGCACTGGATTCTCTGAGTCTGTGGGTTCATGAGTTCAGTTCTTAACCCAATGTATAGGATTATTCTAATCATCTCCCTATACACCCACCCCCCACCCCCGTAGCTCGAGATCGTTAAGCCAAGAAATTGTGTAGTGTTCAGAAGTTCCAGGACAAGAAGCACTAATAAAATATCACACATCGTATACCACACTTAGGACGATAGAAGAGCTCAATGTTTGCTTAGCAGAACATTATACAAAATTTGAGACAAATCTAAGTAGTCTTAATCCTGCCACTTTAAAAAAATAGGCATTCGATAATGGTGGCCAGAAAAAAGTACATACACATCAAAGTCATTTGTGAATGTGAATGTGAATAGTGTTGGAATCAAGACCTATAGGCAAGCTATATTCGTTGTATACAATGTCCTAAATTAGAACCCTAGTTTTGTTAATTCGAAAACCAAAAGATAAGCTCCATTAGAACGAAAAATTTATGGCTAGTCGCATCCCACAAAATTAAGAAGTTGAGAGGGACAAAGAATTTCAAACAGAGCACAGTGGGGCTTAAAACGAATTCCATAATTGCTACCCAGACTGAAAGGCTTCATTCCTATCTCGTGTCTTAATGGATGCATTTCGAATGATAAGCAAACTGAAAATAAATATATTTTAAACTCTGATTTATGACAAATGTTGCAATGCATGTGTGCGGTTGATGAAATCAGCACCAGTTTGCACTTAGACAACACAGATTTTTAAAATTCTAGATGACAGTTGGAGAAGAGGTGCAGTTGGCAGAGCATTAGAGGTAAGATACTAATCATACTCGCTTCAGAGACCTAGGACGGAGTCTACATTATTTATTCATTTATTTATTAATGAAGGAACGAAAACTCTTATAAGATTTACTCCTCTTTCTTAGTGTCAAGGTGTGGGCATAGTGGCTAATCCTATGCGGGGGGGAGACAATAAGGAAAAAGCTTCAGGTGACTGAGTTACATCAATCGGGACGTGCACATTAAAGTACATATATCTAGGCAGTTGAGAATCTACAAAAGTAGGCAAACAATCGTCGGGTTACAGGATGGGCAGACTTATCTCCCTTCCCAACTCGTACTTTCCTTTTTTTCTACCCACGACACTAGATGTTACACAATGGGCAGGTGTACATTCCTTCCAACTCACGAAGGTGAAAATATCCATGTATTTTATCGCCAATTAGAGAAGACTAATAGTTTTAACCAATCCATTGTGCACCAAACTTAGAACCAACAAGCCCACTCTACCAAGCATGTCCCCGAAGCGATGTTTCAGCTTAATGTATATATCCTTTAATTATACAGAATAAAACTAACCCTAATACACTGTGTGGCCAAATACAACTAGTAAGTCAATGGTAAGCATAATCACCACCACACACAGGAAACAAGCCATCTCTGCCAAAAAGGACTTTGCCCTTGACCATGTCAGTGAATGCATTTTCATTGGTCGATTACTACGATGTGCATCACGAGAGAAGGCATAGCCAAGAGGCATGACGCTAAATGTTACAGTATGGGCAGACATACACATTTCTTTCAAGCTCTCACAAACTCTCCAAACATGACACTAGATGTTACTAATGGACGGATTTATATAAAATCCTTCACGCCTTTCACTTTCAGATCCTCTACCCATGACACTTGATGCTGCTTAATGAGCAGTGACACGCATTTCTTCCAAGCTCATAAATTCAATATTTTTTAATCTCTATAATCATCTAGATGTTACAGAATGGGCAGACACTACAACAAATTCCACCCAAGCTCACAATTTCAATCTCTCTATCCACGACACTAAATATAGAAAAAACAGACACCACAACAAATTCCTTCAAGGTCACAATTTCAGTCTCTCTACCCACGATACAAGATATTACAGAATGGGGAGAGACCACAACAAATTCCTTTCAAGGTCACAGTTTCAGTCTCTCTACCCACGATACAAGATATTACAGAATGGGGAGAGACCACAACAAATTCCTTCCAAGATAACAGTTTCAGCCTCTCTACCTACAATGCTAGCTCATCTCCCTTGCAGAATCGAAATGTCTCCTCGAACAAGCGAAATCAACAGCTTTCTACAGAGATGGATGATAAACTAAAGACAAAAATAAACCAAGTTCAAAGTGTAGTTCGAATGAGTTTTTAAAAGAAATTAAACCAACAACTGTCTACTTAGTAATTGATTATGGTTAATAAGTGAGAACAGTATTTTTAACCACACTGTGTTTGGTTTTATTTTGGGAATACTTACAATAACACAAATGCTGTAAATGTGGAGAGCCTGTGATTTTCAGTGCGCTTGATCTAGTGTCATAGTTCGTAAAATGCAGTATACAACTCCTGTCTGTGTATTTTAGTGTGCATGACCTAGTCTTAAGGTTCATCAAGTGCAATAGCCAAGTCGTTTCTGTGGGACGTCTACATCCGCTTAGTGGTAAATTTGAATGTTGGAAGGTCGTGATTCGTGAATGAACAGTTGGTTGGAGTAATTGTTCTTTGTTACCTTTTGTATTGTCGAGAGAAATTAATGCGTGCTTTTTTTTTTTTTTTTAACATAGCATAATAAAAATCATAAGATTAAAGGGATTTTGTCTTAGATTTACTTGTGGGATCTAAACTTCTGGCATTGTAAAATTTGGCAGAATGATTTTTTTCTTTTAAAGAGAGAAAGTAGAATTGCAATAGTTCTAATGATTGACTTATTATTTAAGTTTATAACTCATGTATTGCTTTTAGCTTTTATACTAAAAAAATATTTTGAGTATAATAAAGTAAAAGTTCCATGAACATAACCGATCTTTATTGTCTTGTTTCGAGTGGGTGAAAGGAACTTAACTCTGTAAATGAGAAAGCCGCAAAACCGATTATTTGTGTACAAAGTAATGATATAGAAGATGTAATACCTAAAAATGAGAAAGCTGCCAATCCACATTTATATATGCTATAAAATAACGAGAGTGAGGATGCTATGTTTACAAATATGAAGGCCGAGAAATCTTGTTTATTATTGCTACAAAATACAATATATTACACTGAGATGCACAGTTTATTTACAGATAGTTCAACAAGTTTGTTTTCTGTGTATTAAAATATACTATTACTACAATATTCGTACTGTTGTAAATCTTGAGTATTATTTGCATATTTTAGTAGAACAACCCATAAGGTAACGGGGTGATATCAAAAGTAAAGACGACTTTTCACAGTTGACTGTAGATGATCTGGTTTGTTTTTTTCCGGATTACATAGTAGTCCATTGGTGACTATCATGACCGTTTTGGAACACAACTTAAAATGAATTACTTCCCTCAGGGATGACTCACGAGTCAGTAATTATATGGTAATCGTTTATAAATAATTAAGTCTGCTAAATAAACGAGCGAATTCATTTAATGTGTTGTGAATATATTGTTCTGTCACTCTCTTTGAACATCTAGGTGTGCAGGCCAGGTACCTGAACAGGACTTGAGTAAGTGCATGTATATTAATGTAAATTTGAACTGTATCCTGAACAACTGCCGTTAATCTCTCTGTAAAATTTGATGTTAATCGCTCCAATGAACTATAACTGAGCACGCACTGTGTGGCGCTATCATTGTGCACACAACAGCCGTACCCGTAATGAGCGATTGCAAGCAAACCGTACAGGAGCCAATATGATGACAAACACAGTCTAAATAAAAAGCACAACTTAAAAAATAACTTTAGTACCAAAGTTGAAAAAGTAGTTTCCATTTTTTAGACCCCTCCCCCCTCCACACCTTTTCTTTCTACGATAATGTTCTTCACAAATGCTTCGGTTGAGAAGCAGACTACATTTTTCACTATTAAGCCCATTACCCACACCCAGCACACTGTGGAAGTGCCCTCTAGCGGCTGCATCCGAACGATTCGTCATCCAAAAATCGATAACGTTTTGCTCAGGTTTAGGCGTGAGAATATATTTTTTTTAAAACAAGATCTGTTACTCAAACATAGCAAAAGAAATGAAGTCTTAGCTTTATTTACCAGAACTTTTGTATTAAAAGAGAAAACAATAATCTGGATAATTTCTAAGTAGCGTTGTTGTAGTGCAGACGATGTTAATCAACATCCGGTCCTTACGAAAATTTCCGAAAATAGCCGAAGTTCTGTTATTACAATGGCTGAAAGGATTTGATGATGAAGATGTATTTTCAAATTTTGGTTGTAATTTACTGGGATGTTGTTGATGGTTGAGAATGAACTCAGGAGATCAAGGAGGAGAAGCAGGAGCAGAGAAAGACGTGGAATACTACTATCGTCCTGGCAAGTATATTTTACTAGAGCCATGCTTTGAGCATTGTACATTTGTCTGGCACCATCATTCTGCAATTTCTCACCGGTGCCACCATAATTCTGCATATTGGTTTTTCGTACATTTTTAGTTTAATATGTTTTAAATGCCCACCGAAGAGGAATTGGATTGTGATTTATTTAATTATATAGTAAAACTATTCGAAAATTACTAATCCAATGTTTTCGTACCCGTGTTTCACCCCATAATGAACTGGAAATACATGTGTAGAGCTGTTTTGCATTAGCTCCCTTGTTTTAGAAGTGTACACATTACTTTTAATTTTATGGCGCATGAATTAAAGATAGTATTTTTTAAAAAAATAATATTTTATTTATATTTGCGTTGGAAAGGTACTAATAGAAAACAGTTTTTCGACACAATATCTTTTTAATGATTGAGACATCTGCATCATTTATTAGAACTAATTTATTGTCTATTACTAAGTATTAGTATGAGTTTATCATCGTGACAATATAGGCTAATTAATATAAAACAAACGAATCCCTCATCATTTTTGGAATAGCAAAGCAGTTTAGTATGCTGGTTTCTTATAGTCATGCATAAAGACTTGAACTCGCCTGCACTGAAAATAATCTGGTGTGTCTGTTTCAGTGAACCATAGTTTTTAAAAACATATAGGCCTATTTAAACAAGAGAGAGAGAGAGAGAGAGAGAGAGATCAAAAGAGTGTTAACATAGCATCCCTTCCTTCCACATTTTAAAAATACATGATGATTATAATTGTAAGAATGACAAGAGAGGAATGACATTCTGAAAGATCTTAGATTTAACTCATCTAAATTTTATGGAACATTTAATTACAGAGTATCAGTTCAACAAGCAATGAATTGAAAATAATAACACCAAAATTATTTTCCAATTCAGACAACATTATATATATATATATATATATATTATTAGAAGCAATTAAATGGATTGTGAAGTGAATGTGTCTCTCATTAGGGTTCACATATACTATAGTCATTTTCAGAGACTATATATGTATAACTATAAAACCATCTAACCAACTTTCTTATATCTGGCCTTAATTTTTCCCCTATAACTTTAAAATATTGTATTGGATTTCTCCGGTGACAAAAGTTTCTTTGATAAACATTTGCATGTTCCTTAGCTTAAATTTATTGTAGTTATAACACTGCAGTTCTTCCATTTATCACAAACACTGAAACAGCTGACTGATGGTAAATCTCTTGCGATAATATATTAATAACTTCTTGAATATGTAATCATATACATGTATATAAAACACTTTAAACAGTTAATGATAATTGAATTTGTGATCACTTTAAATGTTGAATTAGGTTTATAAGATTTGTGTATGTATGCCAAATGTTTTCTATAATTGCATAAGAAGAAAGAAAAGATTTAACTCTAAGTCTAACTGACCAAAGAGCATTTGCCACAGAAATTAAGCAAACTATAAAAATTATGGACTTGTAACATTTCATTCCATTTCTCAAATACTTGCAGTTGTTTTTATATATAATTTATATATTTATTTTAATAATAATAGAGACAAAACTGCATCCCTCATTCACTGTCCCTGTTTTGTGGCATCTCTTCTCTCTTGTGTTTTTTTTTCTTCTGAACATGTGCATGCAATTTACAATTAGGGAAGAATCAAACATACTTGTAATACTGCACAACTCTTAATGTAATCCTGATTGCTTGCATTACATACTATAAATTAACTGCAGATAACAGCAGACATCACACACACACATACACAAGCACGCGTGCGCACGCACGCACGCACACACACACACACACACACACACATGCACACACTCTCTATCTCTCCTCTCTCTCTCTCCTCTCTCTCTCTCTCTTTCCCTCCCTCCCAGTAAGTATCCTTAATTATTGATAACATTAACAGCTGGCATCACATTACTATAATTAAATAATTTAACTATTGATAACAGCCTACATCATCCATACTAAATTACCTATTGATAACAGCTGGCACTATAGACATACACTACAAATGTACAATTAAATAACATTAACTATTTATAACTGCTGACATCATATATACTACAAATAAGAAACATTACCTATTGATAACAACTGACATTACATAAATGCATACACACACACACACACACACACACACACACACACACACACACACACACACACACACACTACAATTAAATAACATTAACTATTGATATAATGATAACTCATTAACTGACATCACACACACACTATGAATAAGTACATTAACTAAACTATTGATAACAACTGACCTCACTTACAGTTACCCTACAAATAAGTAATATTAACTATTGTTAACAACTGTCTCTTCACTTAGCAGTTATAATAATTATTGATTAGTATTTTTTGTTTCAAATAATAATTTGTTTTCACTTTATTAATCTTAAATTTTAAAAGCAAATAATTCTACTGATTGAATCAAATTTGAAAATGAAATGGCAGTTAATGAAAGGAAGTAGAATCACTGAACTGAATCAGTAAATGAAGATGAAGTTTAGGATATAGTAATAGGTAGTCCCACTCATTTTTTTCTAATTGATATTTTACAAATGTTTTATGCTCAAAATGTGCGTTCTGATGAAATAAGGTTGTACAGAAAAAATTATGATGATAGCTATAATACTTTTTGAGATATTGTCAATTTAGTGTCGTAATTTGTGATCAACATTTTTTAGACGTAATGAATGTGCAGTTTGTCAAGTTCAGTACAAGTAAAATATAAACCACACTGATCAACAGTCCAACATTTTAAATTAACATAATCACAGACAACAAGAAAAAACAAACATAATGCAGAATCGAAATTTAAATTTCTTATAAATTATGACGGAAAACGTGCTTTTGTTTCATAAAATTGCTTACAAAATGCAACAAACTGGAATATTCATGGCATCATAGCATAATCAACTGATGAACAAAGTATATCCAGAATGCATATTATTAAATCATTTGCTATGTAGTTAATGCCTATTTTTTTCCAAAAGCATAGCAATAACAGTGAAGAAATTATTTGATGCTGAAAATGGCCATTTCAACTAATTTTAACCAAAAAAGAGCAGTAACCAAGTGTTATAGGGAAAACGTAAAAAAGCAAATTGTCATATCTCTAAAACTATACAACATACAGAGCTGGTTCACATATCAAAATGATCAGTAAGTTGTGCTCTATCTAAATATATAAAGTTTAGTTATGTTTAATCATTTATTTAATTTACATTTTTAGTTTTTTTTATAAAATTCCTATTTACGAAGAAAATGAAAATGGATAAATTGTCATATCTCTGAAACTATACATAACACAGTTATGGTTCACCTATTAAAATGACCAGCAAGATGTTATACATGAAACTAAACAAAAGATTTGTTCAGCATTTTATTTGTTTTAATATTTTATAATACAAAATTTAATATTTAAAATCTTAAAAACCGTATTAAAACTGCTTGATTGGTATAAAAGCACTCTATATCTCTATATGTATCAAAGATACATAAAGATGTTGAACCCATGCCATTGCTAATTATATCACTACACACACACACACTAAAAAATCCAAATCATATCGTTTTATTCTGAAGGTTTGACAAGGTCTTAAATCACTGAAACTTGTGAAAGTGTGCATGAAAAATTTATTCTTAAATTAAAACAGTGCTCTGCACACATGTACATTATTTAAAGAAATATTAACATATTTATATAATTATAATGTAGGTTATGAATAAAAGATCATTTCATTTTTGTTTTATTTATTTCAAATAATGAATATGCACAATAACACACAGTGACACACATACATCCATTATCATAACAAACAGCAACATCTTAGTTTGTAAATCCACCATCTTCTTTCAGTCTCTTTGGTGGTTGGCTACTTGGAAAGTTATCTACATTAGTTGTTCTTGCCACTTCAGTTTCATCTAAGCTACTACCTGCATTTACAACAGCTCAGCATGTGCACAATCAGATACTGGAGTGCCTTCTAGCAAATATTTGCATAAATTATTTTATCAACAAGGTGTTGATGTCTTTACCTTTTATTTTTATATTCAGACTTTTAGCACCCAAATCAACCTTGTACCCATGATTACTATGGAGTACTACTAGTGCTAGCTTTATTTAAAGTCTGAAGCTCTTTGCAAACACTTTCATTCGTAGACAAAACAAGAATAATTTGACTATCTGGTTTTAAATGAAAAGTTTAAAGAACAGTGCACTGCATTTTTTTTTTTTAGTGATTCTGTATTTTATGTTTTTGCATTTTTGAGAGATGGGCAAAACTGAACAAGCCACTCATTCAGACAGCAATCTTTCAAACTTAATTTCTTGGCAAAACTTTGAAGTAGTAAAATCAGATTATCAGAAACTTCATTAACAGCTGTTAATGAATAACATACTTCAACAGCATCTCCTGACTAATACCATACTTTTCACAAAAAGTCCCATCACTAAGTTGTAATGCTTTGGAAAGAACAGTTTCCCAGTTGTTACAAGGGGTGTTCTTAAGTTCAGTCATAACCCTGAAGATAAGTTAGTGTACTGCTCATCAGCTAAAAAAAATATTCCACAAATGTTCAATCCTTAAAATTTTCTTTATGCAAACAAGTATGCTGTAAGTAGGATAACTATTAGCTGCATACTTTTAATAACTTGCTTTTGATGTAAAGAAAAAAGTATACATTGCTTACCAGCTAACAGAGTGAAAGGACCAAACAATATTTAAATATTACTCTTTAAAATAAAATAGAGTAAAACATGAAGAAATATTAAGTTAGCTATAGTAATTAGTATAAGATTAAGAACAAATGTACAGCAGCCTGCTGTCTTAAAATAAAGTAAAACAAGAAGAAATATTAAGTTAGCTATAAGATTAAGAACAAATGTACAGCAGCCTGCTGTCTTTATTATTAAAAAACGAAACAACAACCTTTTAAGTTAGCTATTTCATGTAGAAGTGTAAAGAAATTACAAGTCAGGGGAGGGGGGGACCCCCCCCAAAAAGAGATTTTTTACACTTTAAAACGATGTTCAAATAAGAAACAAAATGGGAAAAGAATTTGTTTAAATATAATCAAAAACGAAATAATAAACTAAATATTAAGTTTGTGTTACAGTACACAGAACGCTTGAAAGAACTGCAATATTACAGAGCGATGTTTTTCTACAATTTTAACATCTAGAGTTATCTTTTCTTGTTGAAATTAACGATGATTTAAAACTATTTTTTCTACATAATAAAATTGTCACCCATAACTAAAATTAAATGAGCAAATAAAGCAATATTCACAAATATGATCTGCGTCTTTAAAACGAAATATTTCAAGAAAATAGTATATTTTCACATAATTATTTGCAAGTCACTCCGAGATCGGCCTATATTTGAACGAGTTAATTCGGAAACTGTCAATAATTCTACTTCAGTACTTGAAAAATAATAATAATATGCTTACAAATATATTCAAGAAAATGAAAATAAACTTTAATAAACACTCACAAATAGATCTGACCGATAAATGGTTTCAACTGATCGTATAAGGCGGAATAATCAGCGTTAGCGTCGGTACACCGTGTCTCAGAAATGAAAGCCATGACTGTGGCGTGAATTGAGAAAGATGCTACGGGGTTTTCGATTTCGCAAGAACCGGCTGGACTAATAATCGCGTATTGTGTCATGTTTTTAGAAAGAGGTTGAAATGCTGAATAAAATGATATGTTTTCCTAGTTTTTCTGAAAAATATTTGATCCCCAAAATTGGTCTCAAATTTTTAACTTAAATTTTTTTTGGTGTTATTCTTAACGTACAATATGGAAAAAAATATGAGTGTATAGAGTTATCTCTCTTCTTTTTAATGGACCAATCAGAATTTCGACAACCTATCTGGCTGTTTCTTGCCGAAAAGTTAAAGTATAGTACCGAAAAACGCGAATTTTACTTTTTCGGCCGTGAGGCGCCCGATTAGAAATTTTCGACGTAACCCTAGGGTACTTTCGTCAAAGTTTATGGATACAATAATAAAGTTCAGATGAAAAGCAAGAATATGCTTTAAAAGATGAAAGATAGCTCTTTATTTTTTATATAAACATCGTTAGTCCAGGTTTAGTGTGAAGAAAACTGTTGTGAGTCAAAGTTCAGTGAATTTGCGTGCAAAAGAGCGTTTGACCCCAATAAAACAGCGGCGGTGGGACTACCTAATAGTAATTTAAATTTTAGTATAACAATAATAATGGTAATAAGCAAAACTTGATAAAATGTTTAATCTTATAGAAAATCAAAGTGTTTTATAATAATTGCACATAAAACATGCCCAGTATTTGTGAAAATTATTTTAAACATATAGGAAAACTGAAAGTAAACATTCAAACACATAATGAATCCTTATGCAAAAGGACAATGTTAACTGTATTTACAAAAGAGAAACAAATTAAAAAAAATATGTACAAATGTGCAGCTAGAATAGAATAAACAGTGACTCAAAAGAAGCTATTTTTGCTGAATGAAAAAGATTTGTCATGAGAGTCCTCTTGAAAACAGCTGCTATATCTTTGTGTCTTGGTCCAAAAGACAGTGGATTCCAGGTAGATGCTTCTTGGTAAACAAATGAACAGTAATCATATAACTTGTAGTTTGCTTTCATAATGTTGAAAATGTATGTGTTTGATCATAAGTGTAGGCTTTGGCAGAAGTGTATACATGAGATTAGGCAGATTTTTAAGGCTGGAAGCAGTTATTGAAGCACAGTAACAAAGAGTTTTGTGCTGTATTCTGCTATGAACAGGTGTCCATTGAAGACTATGGAGAAGTGTAGTTATATGATTGGTTCTTGGAACTCTGAGAATAATTCTGTTTGCAGTTTGGATGTTTTGAAGTTTCCAAACAAGACATTGGTAGGCAGGCCAGAGCACAAGTCCGGAGACTATCAATGGACATGCTTTAAAAAATTCATCAAGAGACACAATTAATGTTGTTATGGATCAGTTAGGTATGCTGCCCTAGTATGATAGTTTTGAACTTACACCGAAAATTATGCCATATATTTAAATTATTAATTTATAATAATGTAAATAAGCAAACAGTTGTTGATTTACTTTTACTTTGCATCAGAATTGTTTATCATTAAACAGGTCATAAAATGCAATGAAAAATAAAAAATTAACTATATATATTGGTTCATAGTTAAAAAAAAGAAGAAGAAGAAATAATAATGGGCTCTTAACGCATGACAAGCTTAATCTTTTCTTATCAAGTTCAGGAATACATTTTGGCATTCATCTTAATTTATAATTAGCTTAAACAAAAATTGTAGATTTCATTTACATTAAATGTAAAATATTGTTTATGCTTTAATTATTATATGTTAAATAGAGATTTTTGGATCTTACCTGTAGTTTTCATGAAATTAGCCTAGAAGTAGTAAGTAAAAGACTAGTCTTTCAGATATTTTAATTTTTATGTATGTTGCATATTTTATTTCTATTCAAATCTTCTTTGTGTTACTAAATACTATTGTTAAATGTTAAATAATGTAAAATAAGTGATAAAGAAGATGCTGTAACTTTAGATTTTTTTCAGTTTTATAATTATATACAAACCCAGTTTTCTGTCAGCCCCCATTTATTTAGTAATAATATTAGAAATACTAGTATATAAGTAGTAATATATTTTACATTATGGAGAATTCTAAGCAGAAGATTTTGCTGTGCAAAATTTGTGCTTGTTTGTGGCATTATTTATTTTGGGGAATTTTTGTTACTTGTAGTGATGGGACTCATAATACTAAATTCATTTAACACTGTTTAGTATTAGTGTGTTTGTTTGCATGATCCCAAGGTAATGTTTTCTAATAGACACATAGCTTGTTAATATTTTCATCCATGGCTTTTGTTAAACTGCAACAAAAGCAAGCTGGTTTGTGATGTTAACTTGCCTTGTAAATGAAAGGATCATATGGTCTATCACACCGGAGAGCTATGTGTCAAAATAAATGTAATTAGAGAAGGAATAACATCTTCAGGAAAATATGATTTAGTATGAAGAAATTGAATTTTTATCAATTTACATGTATACAGAACTGTTACAGTCCTGAGATGGCTAGTCTCTACTGTATTTTTTAAAAAATTAATCAGTGTTTCAAAGAGCCCCCTCTGCTTATGTTCATGAACAAGAAGCCTTGTCATATCTTGCAAGTTGCATTGAAATACCCTTGTTCCATTAGTATGTCTCAAAGTTTCTGAGAAGAAATCATAGTAAAATTAACAGTTTGCACATTTATTTTTAGTTAAATGAACAACAAGCAGGCAGACAGGTAGTGACATTAATTACTAGTAGTAGTACAACAGAATTCTGGTATATGTTTATTAAAGCCTGTGATAGAGGCATGCAGTTTCTTAAAATTAAACCCAGTATTAGAACTATTACTATTAGATCACAAATATAACTATAACTATATTATTGTGTCTCGGCATGTCATTGGGACCCTATGTAAAAATACTAATTTACTTTATATTCAAATACTGCACTCACTCATCCTTGGTAAACCCTTGTAATTGTATAGAATCCTTGTATACAAACACAAGTTGAGTAGTTGGGAGTCATGAATAGTGTAATAAGAATTTAACCATAAGAAGAGCATATAAATGGAAATCAATTCACCATGGAGAAAATAAAAACAAAAGCAACAAATAGTGAAATACATCTTCCAAACATTTACAGATTTTACTCTTTCTACAATGCCATGACAGTGACCCAAATATTTTCTTAATGTAACTGAAGAATGAGAACAAGAAAGGACAACAGATCATCAGGATCTACCCCAACCCATTATTTCTTTCTAATTTGATTTGTTTCTACTGAAACACTAACAAAATTGTTCTCCCCTTTATGTTTATCACCATCCTACTAAGTAACCAGTTATTATCTTCTCCATCCCTTTCTTTCCCCAATGCCACTCCCCACAAAAAAAGAAAGAAGTAAATAAATACATTTAAAAATCAAACAGTAGATGAATAAATTATAAGAAAATGTGCCTTTTCCAGCCCCATTCTCTTCTCAAAACCCCCATCACCATGGAAACTTTTTAATAGAATAAATTGGTTCATGGAGGATAAATTGTTAGATTAAAAAATGTTCTGTAAATATAATTTAATATACAAGTACATGTATTAGTCTATTACAGAAATAATGATATTCAAACTTAAGCATTTGGGAAAATTTAAGTTGGAAGGTATTGCAACTGCTGTTGTCCAAGGGTTATGGGCCATTAAGATCACTGAATGAACTTTGACCAGTGTTTATGATTTGAGGGACATTTTTATTTTCAAAGCAAGATGTAAAGCAGACCTGGTCCAAATAATAATTATTTATCTTTAAAAACACAACATATTATTAAATTATGAACAGTGGATAATGATATGTTTCTGTCCCTTAAAATTCCCCCCACTCCCTTTTTTTTTTTAATTTTAAAAAGAGCCTAATAAACACTAGAAACTATAATTAGGGCAAATTGAACATTTTAATATTTTAATATTTAGGTGGTTGCTTAATGCACTGTTCTCATTGTTATGTTAAACTGTGGTGTCACATATTCTACTACTCTGAGTTTAGAACTTGGTATCATTTAAGTCCATTATTCTCATTGTTAAACTGTTGATGTTACTCAGTCCACTATTCTTAGTGTTAAACTGTTGGTGTTACCAGTCCACTATTCTTAGTGTTAAACTGTTGGTGTTACTCAGTCCACTATTTTTAGTGTTAAACTGTTGGTGTTACTCAGTCCACTATTTTTAGTGTTAAACTGTTGGTGTTACTCAGTCCACTATTCTTAGTGTTAAACTGTTGGTGTTACTCAGTCCACTATTCTTAGTGTTAAACTGTTGGTGTTACTCAGTCCACTATTTTTAGTGTTAAACTGTTGGTGTTACTCAGTCCACTATTCTTAGTGTTAAACTGTTGGTGTTACTCAGTCCACTATTTTTAGTGTTAAGCTGATGGTGTTACTCAGTCCACTATTTTTAGTGTTAAGCTGATGGTGTTACTCAGTCCACTATTTTTACTGAAACTGGTGATGTCACTTAATTTACTCTTCTTAGTGTTAAGCTGTTGGTGCCACATAATCTGATATTTAACTGTTAAACTGCTGGTATCACTTATTCCACTGTACTTAGTGTTAAACTGTTTTGGATCAATTATTTATAGCAACATGGGATCTCTAAACCAAAATGGCATAGTGGCTAACCCACTGACTCATGATGTTTTGCCCTTAATGTACCTTGTCAAGGAAAGATAAGAATTTCCCCAGGTATAGGCAGAGTTTGAGGTCACTTGGGGCCATCCATTTAGTACATAGGCTGAAGGGGTTTGATGTTTGCAGTTTGCTGTGTGTGCTTTTTGGGGAGTGAGTGTGAC
Organism: Sinotaia quadrata; assembly: GCA_028829895.1. NCBI lineage: Eukaryota > Metazoa > Mollusca > Gastropoda > Architaenioglossa > Viviparidae > Sinotaia > Sinotaia quadrata. The sequence continues at coordinate 10,956,683 of CM054182.1, forward strand.
AAGCTATGCTACAAACAAAAATTAAAAAAGCCCAAAATAGATATGTCATTTTGTAGTTATAATATTATACTAGAGAGAAACCAGACAAAACAACCTTCTCATACACTCTATCACAGTATAAAAATCTTTATTAATTGTGATTTTTGTGTGTGTGTGTGTGTGTGAAGTGCAAATGAAAAAAAACTAGATGTATGTGAAAAAGCACAACTGATCAAATGCAGTCTGATCCTAGATGACTACACAAACTATGAATTTTCATTCACAATTATTTAATAAAAGTGCTCTGCTGGCAAAAATAGAGATTGAATGGCAAATGTGAATTGATGCAGCATTTTTGAACAGAGTTTTATCATTACATAGTACTAATTTATTAAGGCTTTATTTATTCTGAAACTGATACATACAGCTATGGGCCTACAATTACATAAATAAATGTTTAAATACAAAAAAATGATTTTTTATGATGATTTTTGAGAGTCCAATTATGAAAAAGGTTGGATGGGAGAGATGGTTAAGATTCATGCATGCCCAAGAAGAGGGTGGACATTAGGAAATAGTACACCATACAATATAAAGGAGTAAAATTTGCCTCCCCTCTCCCCCCACCCCACCCTTAATGCTAAATGGATATTTCCTATTGTTGATTTCAAAGGTCACTGATTCACAGTTAAATGTATGACCTTTTTGAATTTTTTCTATAGGAGTTAGGACCTAGAAAACAGCATAATTGTAAACTTAATGAATCCGTTTCTCAGTTATTATGTTCTGATTTTATTGTTTGCTATAATAAATTAAAATAATATATATTATCTGAATGGGTAATATTACCAGTACATACATATAGAATGTATTTCACATTAAACTTTGTAAACAAATGATAATGGTTTACAATGAGGTAGCACAGACTATACGACCTTAGTCAAAAATGAATGAAATGTATATGTTTTATGATTGATAAAATATTATAACAATAATAAGAAAGCCTCTGGGTAATCAGTCATGAGTATGGCTCATCTAAAACTCTGTTTGACTTGTAAAAAACATTTTTCACTATTTGTGTTGTATTTTGATCCTTCTCACCTCTTAGTCTTACTATTCTGTATTCATACTCCCCTTTTCTGTTCCTTTAAACTCTTCTTCTCTCCCCTTCTTTCCTAATTAAGTATTTACAAATCAAAGTAAGTGTGCTTTTCTTCAATGTTGATTCAGACAGTTTGTGTGAAAAGTTTTCAAATTCATCACAAAATTAGCTTCCTGCTCACAGACTGTTGCATTGAATGTTATTCATGTGTACTAATACTATAGATATGCTTTAAAATAAAAATTCTGCTAGAGTAAATGTATCAAACAATTTTATCCTGTATGAATCAAGTTTTCACAATGTTGTTTTACTTTTAAAAGAATCATAGTTCATAGCATGATTATGTTTGCAACAGATATTGGTCATGAATTTTTCCACTTTCAATATTTGTTGGTTTTGAGGAGGATTATAATTTTCATTGTCTTATTACTAATATGTTATTAGTGAAATTAACAGGATATTGAAATCAACAATAGAGTGAAACTCATAAATTTATTTTAATTTAAAACTATAATGAAACACTTGTGTTACCTGCCCTAGTTAACTGATTTTATATATAGGTGGAAAGCAAAATTTTACATTATATTGTCTTTTTCGAAATGCTACAAGTAGAAGTGAAATACAGTGTTTCCAGTTTGCAGTAAATGTAACTCACCATATCTAGATCACTCATCATCAGCTGGAGTTGCTTTTTAAAAAAAGAAATACCTAGCTTACTCATCTCTAATTTTCAGTGTTCCCCCCACTACATACTTAGGTAACTCATGCTGATTCATGCACATCTTATCACTAACCCTATACCTATCTCATTTCAACTGAAGTAGACAGAAGTTTGGCTGGCTGTAAGCGCCAGCTTGCAATGTTGTTTTATGTTTGCTGATGGCAAGTAATGCAGCTAAGAGGCTAGAGGGTGTACATTTTTTTTTCCAATTGGTAAATGCATCAGCACACTTACATCAGGGTAGCCTTATTATTCTTATGTTTTAATTATTATTTTTTTTTATTTATCAATCTGGCAACTGGTTTGTGTGATTGTGTTAAGGTAATCCTTAGTCATTTCTTTCTTTTTCCACTCCTCCCCGCCTCATTTTCTCTTGGATACGTAGATAATAATTAATAGCTTGCTTTGCAAGAAGTTGCCTGCAGTGGCATTTGTACAACTGAAGAGAGAATTATGACTTCTTTATGTTCATTCACATATGGGGGGAGTCCCATTCAGTGCAGTCTAGATAAGAATAGTGTACAATAAATGTGGGAAAGGGAATGTTACTGTCACTGATATAATTATATATATTTAGAATCCTGTGAATATTATGAAATCATCGTGGTGGCAATCAGAACTCCTTAAATGGTTTTGTAAATCATATATATAGCTCATAAATTATATCAAGGTGCTATAGCTTATCAATGCATCTAATTGAGTTAAAATGTTTATACATATAATATATTTGTAAGAATTGAGTTAAAATGTTCATGTGCATAATATAGTTGTAAGAATTGAGTTAAAATGTTCATACATTTAATATTGTTGTAAGAATTGATTTAAAATGTTATAAGTATGATATAGTTTTAAGAATTGAGTTAAAATATTCATACATTTAATATTGTTATAAGGCTTGATTTAAAATGTTCTAAGTTACAATATAGTTGTAAGAATTGAGTTAAAATGTTCAAACATGTAATAATCTAATATTGTTCATTAGTTGTAAGAATTGAGTTAACATTTGTCATCATTTTCCAGTTAACAAGAAATAAAGATAAAACCCCAGTTCAAAAGGTTGAGCTGTTTGTTATTCATTAATTCAAATATTTTATGATACTACATATTAATTTATAACATTAAAATAATGATAATGTAATATAAAACACACTAATAATTACTTTAAATATTTAATTTTTATTTTTTAATTCAAAGAACATTTATTTTTTACCCCATCTGAAATTGCCTATGTGATTACATTAATGCTACTATATTATATATAATTTAATAAAGAATTTCTTTCACCAGTTTGTATAAACTAGTAAGTAGTGTCAATGACATGACCAGCCGTCTCATTCATTAATCATGTCTTATGAGTACTACTATTAGGAAAACTATGATTTATTTACCTGTGATTTATTCAGGGTACACTTTTACTTATATTTTATAATATTACTAACATTGAAATAAATGGGAAACAGGTACTTTTTATTTACTTTTATTTCTATGATAGTTTATAATGATTTGAGAAAATTTTATTATATATTCTTATTCTTTAAGGAGAAAGATTAATATTTAAATTTAAGCCTGTAAATTTTTTGGTGAATATAATAACAGGAAAAAACTATATGACGTAGTTACTAATACTATTGCAATAAGACTGAGAATGAGATGAGAAAAGAAAATGATCAAAAAGGAAAAATGCTAATTCACTATTATCAAGCATTGATTTCAAATCTGCTTTGAGGCTTGAATGAAAGGCTTCTTCCTGATACACTCACAGACAATTAAAAATAATTCTAATACACTCACAGACAATTAAAAATAATTCTAATACACTCACAGACAATTAAAAATAATTGTAGTAAATGTTTCAGGAACTGACAGATAGTCAACTAAAGTGATAGACATTTTAATCACACCTGGTGCCAACTGATTTGCAGCACTTGTTGCTATTTGAACCTGAGACCACCAGCCCTGAAAGATTGTGTACCTTAGATTACATAACATGACATCTGTTTCAGCACTTTTCAGCACTGCTCTGCAGTCTTCAAGCTGACAGTAGAATCATTTTGTCTGAAACCTGCTCTCTCATGCACTGATAAGCAGTGCTCAAACAAACCTTGTGCACCTATTTAGAGAATTTTTTAAGAATGTACCACTATGCATGACTAAACCTGAACTTCATGTGGGTGTGCTTGCATATGTGTGTGTGTGTGTGTGTGTGTGTGTGTGTGTGTGTGTGTGTGTGTGTGTGTGTGTGTGTGTGTGTGTGTGTGTGTGTGTGAATGCGTGCATGCAGGTGTGCGCGCGCAATAGTCTCAGCCAATAAGTGAATAAAAATTGATCAAACCAAACTGTTTGTATGATTTGAATATTAGGTTAGAATTAACTAAGCACATGAAACTTTGAGTAAAGTTTTGTTTTTTGTTTTTTTTTATTCTGTCCCATTTATCTTAGTTCACACGCACAGTTCTCACTTTTGGATTGACTTATTCAGTACAATCACTTTAGTATTACTTTTGTCCATCCTCTTTTCTCTATTTTATTATTGATTATTAATTGAGAGAAACATTTTGACTTTTTGATTATAATTGTCCATATTTCTTCCTTTAAAGAATAAATAAGTACTGCAATATTTTTATAGAAATAAGTAAATGAAAGGTTCTTGAAAAATTTTAGAAAGAATTGCAAAGAATAAAATGAAATACAGTAATGCAGGTATATGGCATCATATTGATTATATTGTAGAACTTTTTTAAAGACTACTAAACATTCATCATTATTTTCTTCTAGAATGTTAATGTGACTTTACAATTTAATTTCATAATATGAATTATTCCTTATTCCTTATCCTGAATATAATCCGAAATGCTAAGTACATTGACAAAAAATGAATGGTATATAGGTATTTAGGCAAACTGATGTATATTGATGAAGTAGTGCCTGGATCTTTCATTGTTATTGTAATAAATTTTTGTAGTGTACAATGTGACATATTTGGAATTTCTTTCGAATTTAAGAATTGCAAATCAGCTTATTTCTTCTGCATATTTAATTTCAGTAATCTTAATGCTTTTAATAGTGGGTCTTACAAAAACTTAATTAAAAAGTATTTGTAAATAGTCCAACACAGTTTATTTTATTTTATTTTTATTTCAAAAATAATTTGATACTAATTCAGTAATTGCTCCTGAACTTTTCCAAAATGATTCTCCATTTGTTTTATTCAAATCTGGATTATTTTGAGCAATTGTTTATTGTTAACAAGTGAGAAAGAGAGAGCTCTAAATAGCTCATAAATATTAAGATGGGTGGATGGATAGGTAGACAGAGAGGCTGTAGAATTGTTCTTAAGGAGATAGAGAGAGGAAAGATTCTACTTGAAAGTGAAAGCCTGATCTTTCTTTCAAAAATTAGCAAGCAGTCTTTCAGGAACACAAAGAGGAAAACAATTTCCCCCTTTTTTTCATTCATTTTAATGTTGCCCTATGGTTAACTAAAATTGTAACAGATTTTGTTTCTACTAATTTGTTTTATAATTGTACTAAACTATCTCTTAGTACATACAGTTCCTCAAGAATGAATGTCCATGTGTAGTCAGCATTCTGCAGTTGGAAATGTTTGAATTGAACTAAACTAACTAGCATATTATTGTATATAAATTAAAATAAAACTACATTGATTTTTTGTTTTTACTTTATAAGAAGACAAATGTGGTTTGAAAAAATATTTTTAATTTCCATCTCCATATAGGCACATTTACATTTAATAGCATGTTTGTAGAATTTTATATTAGATAAAAATAATAAATTTGCTGGTTTTATTTGAATAATTTTATAAATTTATATAAATTTCTAATTTAGAAGTGAATAAAGAACAACTGGAGTTTATTTTGTTTGCAGTAATATTTGTTATTTATTCTTTTCTGAAAATTAAATTATCTGATTAATTTTTCTGAATTTTGTTTGTAAGGTGGAAGACGCAATGATGGCTTGAAGGCAGCAGATATTGTACCTGTATTGAGAGAGAGGGTGGCTTACCTTTCAGGTAATTACTAATACCTTACATTTGTTGTTATGAACATTTTAATAGTTTATTGTTAGTGATTAGTTAGTTTTAGAGGAATAATGCCCTTTGAACCAAGTTTTTTTTTTTTGGCTTTAGGAGCATTGCCAAAATTACAAAAATTACAATTACTGAATTAGAATTTATTTATATATATATATATTTTTTTATTGTGCTTGCACATAATTTCTTTACCCTTATTTTGATCTTTTATTTTTCAGCATAATTGAATTCTTTTCTGTTGATTTTTATTGTAACTTCCATTCACCATTCTAAGATTATTTAAAGTCCTTTTCCCCCCATTTTTTAAAAACAGTTTTGCAAATATTGACAGCATAACTATTCATAAGCCTTTTTATTTTTAATTTTTTTCCTGTTGTATTACTGCTAATAATAATATGAGCCATGCAGAAACAGTTTGAAATCTGTACAAGTTTCACTTTTCAAAGTTCTTTTTATAGTTGAATAAATTTGCATCTTCAGTTTGATAAATGGTATAGATGATTAAATTTACGTCTTCTGTGTGATAAATTTTATATTTGATTAAATTTACGTCTTCTGTGTGATAAATTTTATATTTGATTAAATTTGCATCTTCTGTGTGATAAATGTTATGGTTGAATAAATTTACTTCTTAATTAAATTTGCATCTTATTTATGATGTTTGGTATATTTTTACTGGTTGTTTGTTTCCCATGTTTTGCAGGTGGAAGGGATAAGCGTGGTGGTCCTATTCTTACTTTCCCATCTCACACGCATCCAGAAAGGCTCAAGTATGAAGATCTCCGTAGGTTGATGACCTATTTAGCTAGTGTTCCAAGGTAACTGTTTTTAATCTGTGGTTAGTAAATCCTACCTTAATTATCTGTAGCAAACTCTTGAAATCATTTTGGTTTTGTTTGCACATAATTGGCCCCTTAACAGCTAAGCAAGTTTAGTTTGTGTATTGCATGCCTACTGCAGTAGCACACATAGTTCTGGTCATCAGGAAAGTGTTATAAGAAGAACGATAACCAGCAATAACCAGGTTAACAACAATCAAGATCATATAACCTTAAGATGTTAAGAGTTTAAATGTACAGAGAGATTATCTTTCATTTTGTATGGAGTTGTCACGCTTTATTTCTTAGATTGTGTATATTATTGACTATCCTGGTACAAAGTATCAAACTGCATGTCCCTTGAAGGTTGGAAATGGAAATGTTAAATGATTGGTAAAAAGTAAAATGAGCTAACATTCTCTACATTCAATGGCCTCATGTTACATAATTTTGATTCTGTTGTATTCATTATTTTATTTAATTTCCCTTAATTAACTGAAGTAACTAGTAATTAAGTTATATTCTCGCTGTACGCCCATAGATCAGTTCCTTGCATTGTTCAAGTCCAAGTAGTGTTGGGTGTGATTATTTCCCCATTGCATGTTGCATTAACCGAAGTAAGTAGTAATTATTATATTCTTGCTGTAAGCCCTACAGATCCTTCCTTGCACTGCTCAAGTCTAAGTAGTGTTGAGTGTGATTGTTTTCCCATTGCACATTTCATGTTTGCAGCTTTTTTTTCTCAATTTGCACTGCAATCCTGCCTGTCCCTTCCAATCTCATAAAGACATTTTTTATCTATGTCATTTATGAACAAACTTTGCACACTATGCCTGCTGATGTATGTAAAAGTGTTTTTGAACATGCTGTTTGTATTGTCGGCACAAAAGACAGCATCATGTGGGTTGAAATTTAACACAACACCAAATGCACAATGTGAATGTACAATAAATAAAAATAAAAATTTTCATTTGTTACAAATTATTGTATTTCCCCATTTTCATAATTTTCGTTTCCTCTCATTTCTCTGTCACTTCTCATCTATCTGTGTCTATCATTCATTGTCAATCATTCTCTTTCTGTCCATTTCTCTTGTATAACAGTGCGAATGTGGACAGGGGTTCGCAAATCCTGAGCACCAAATGACCAAATTTTTTCAAGCAGGCAAGAAGATGAGTAGGGACAGTGTGAGAGAGAGTTAATGCGGATGGAGGAGATTAAAAAAAAAGCCTTTTTGTTTTGATTGTTTGTAAAAATTTTTATTTTCTTTTTAACATAAATACTATATTGACCACAAGGAGGAGAAAACTGGTTGATTTTTAAGTGAATCCTTGCATGTATAGATGACATTTTTATTCACCTTGAAAAATAAAGATAGCTTATTTGAAATTTATTATGACGTATGTGTATATACCTATTGTTTTCAGTGATGAAGTACGTGAAAGGGGATTTACTGTTATTCTGGATATGCGAGGTTCAAAATGGGAGATTGTCAAGCCCATTTTAAAAGCATTGCAGGTACTTAACACTCAGTTAATTAATTATCAAATTTCAGCTTATGTGGAGAAACTGAAATTACAACATGCATAACTATTTCCAATAAAAATAAAATAATAATAATAAAAACACTATTCATGGTGCACTATGTAAAAGGCCTCATTTATATATATGGTAAGTCATCAAATGCTGGTCACGATACCCCTGTTCATTCATAGTGTTACTAGGCACCATTACTGTATCTTTCTGATCCCAATTAAATTCAGTATGACAAAAATGTACAAATGAACACCACAAGGAATATTAAGAAAGTTTAATTAACTGAATTCATTACATAAAGAAATTAAGCCTAAATATATTTCTGTTAAAATATATATTTTATAATTAATTTTTGTAAGCATTTTAGCAAAGTGTTTTGAATATTGTAAAAGTTAATACTACTAGCCAGGCTCTCCCTTGAACAGTCATACTCATAGTATATTCTTAAAATGCTAGTTGCTTATTAAACCTAATTGTGTCTATGTGTATGTGTGAGCGTGCGTGTGTGAAAATAAATATATTGTTATTCTAGATTTTTAACATTTTATTTTATGAAATAGGAATGTTTTCCTGGCAATATTCATATGGCATATATTATCAAGCCAGAACGTTTTTGGGAGAAACAACGTACCAGTTTAGGCAGCGCAAAATATAACTTTGAGGTAAGATAAAACAAATCTGTAATTTATTCACTTTTTGCCATGCGTTAATGCATTCATCTTTGTTCTGAGAAGGAATTAATAGCAGTTTGTTTGTTTAGCAAATCATTAACAGCTATCTTGTACTTTTAATTTTTTTTCCCATAAAAGCTGAATTAACTTATTAAATGTTTTTATAACAAGAGGAATATTGTTTGAAATAGCATGATTAATATTGATCATCACATATATTTTATAATCAATTTTATTTATATTTATCTGCTTTTAATGCTTGGTTATTTTTCAGTCCATCTGTTCATCCATCCTTCCATCCATTCATATATTTTAACAATAAATCTTATTGATCTCTTTGAAGACAACTGCATCAAATATTCTTGCACTTGCCTTTACATTTATTTTTTTTAATTTTAAAGAAAATTAAAGTAGACTTGTACCAAGATTATAAGAAAGTGCTTCCTTTCTCCCCCTACCCCACCCCTCCTTTCTTTTTTCTTTTTGTTTTCTCTTCAGACAAATATGATCTCATTGGATAATTTGACCAAGGTGATAGATTCTTCACAGCTGACACGGGAGTTTGATGGTTCATTGGAATATGATCATGAACAGTGGATTCAACTGCGTCTGGTGAATATAATTTTATTTACTAGTAATTTAAAAATCTTTAGTAATGATATGTCAGCACTTTGCCTTTAGTATAAATTTCTTAAGTAATTTAAAGTATCTTGGTGATAGTGGTCCTGCCTTCATGTGAATGTACACTAGGCTCTTTATCTGTTCAAATTACAAAACTTGGGGACCCTTTCTAAGTTGCTGATTTCACTTGTATGTATATGTATAATGTGTCAAGTGTACAGTTTTTCACATTTATGAAGATTGTATATTTTTACTGTCCTACAGGAATGGCAGTTTTAGTTTTTTAGTTTTTGTCACAAATGCTATGCTTGTTAAGTAGCAGTAATTGAATGTCAAACTTCTCATTATCTGATCTCAGATGTTGGAAGAATTCATCTGGAAAGCTCTAGACTTGCTGGACAAGCTTGATGAATTGGGAGAAATTTTGACCAACCCTGACCTACCTGATGATCTGACTGGGGCACAACACATCTTAGAGGAACATAACCACCTTAAGCGACGTGTCACATTGGCCCCAGTGGAGCAGTTGTCAATGGAGGGCCATCACATACTCACAAAAATCACTGGGGAAATACCTGGTCAAACAGGTGAAACTGATTGATCGTTTTGTTTGATAACGTAAATTGAGAGATCAGGCCTGTTAGATTGTTCCTCTTTCCCTCTCCACCCCCAACCTGCATTATTATTTTATTTATTTTAATAAGATATTGTTAACTGTTTCAAACATTATGTTGATATTTTATTTTGTGACTGATAGATTTTGACATTTGATCATAGTAATACTAATAAACTTATCATATGTTTTGTTTTTATATTCACAACTCTATGTAAATAATTTATAATTCATTCTTCACTTTCATTTGATAATTTGGTGAAATACATACATTATATTTGAAATTTATTGGTAATTGTTGTTCCATTGTAATTGTACCATTTTAATTGTAATTGTTTTCACATTTTATTGGTGATTGTTCAGGGAGTGTAGGAAGGCGCCATAAGATCTCAGGGAATGCTGATTTCCAGAGTGCAGTTCCACAGATCTCTCAATTGCTGGAGAACTTGCAATCCACTAAACAGCATCTTAATCAGCTTTGGGTGGTAAAGAAGATGCGGCTTGAGCAGTGTCTGCAACTCCGCATATTTGAGGAGGATGTTGAAAAGGTTATTCTGTATACATTTATATTATAATTTTTAAAATTAATTATATTTAAATATTATATTAAAGATACTTTTAGACCCTCTCCCCCAAATGAAGTAATTTTGACTGTAAGATCAACCATTTATTTAACTGCTACAATCTCAAACTCACTGAAACTTCACATATTATCATTTTAAAAATATATATTATATTTTTTAGAAAGATACTTTTCGACCCTCACTCCCTTAGGACATAATTTTGAATATAAGATCAGCCACTTTTTTAATTGTTAAAATAGCAAACTCACTGAAACTTCACAAGAAATTCATTAATCCTTAACATCCTAAAATTTTACCTGTTTATTTCCCTTCATCTCTTTCCCAGAAAATGTTTACTGCTGAAGAGTGATACTGCTTTTTAAGTCCTGACTTCTTTCTGCATTTTATTATTGTATTTTGTTACCATCCACATGATATTGACAATCAGTACTCTATTACCATATTACCATTATTCAGCAACCATGTACTTGTAGTGTTAAGGTAAGCTGTCTTTCATAAATGAGTCCCAGTTTGTGATTTAAAATTATATTTCAATTATATTTGCCTAAATTGAAAGAAAAATTGGACACCTGGTTTCACAGTTAGGAGTTGCTCCTCCCTGCCAGTCCTGGTCATTGGATATAAAGTTTTTCTAGATATACCCTCTTAGCTTGGGGTTGTAAAATGACTTTATCAAAAATCAAAATAAAGACATGAAGCAGTAATAAATTATTATTATTTTTATTATTAATATTTCTCATACACCTTTGAATAATTTACTTTGTTTTCTAAGCCATATGATAATTTTAAAGGTCAGATATCAATTTTTTTTGTTTGTGGTTGCTCAGTTTTCTGTCTTGTTTAAAAATATGATAGAGGTCATCTTGGTATCACTGAGAATGATGATATTAATTACAAGACATAAATTTGTGAAAACATAAACTGATAGCATGTGATAATTAGCAATATATCATGGCTGTAGACCATAATAAATTTCATGGTTAGAATACAATACTGACAATATACAATACAATATTTAATTCTAGGCATGTTCATGTCTCTATGATCTTTCACTTGCTTTCGTCAAGGTATTTTAATGAATTCCAAACCTGTAAAGTGTTCAGGATAAATTTTATGTTTAAAAATTTATTGTTAATGGAAATAACTGGAGCATATAAACTTCATATTGTGGAGTTTCTCTGCTATCCAACATTCTCATGCAGTTTTTTTTTTTTTTTTTGTCTTTCTTTTGTAGATCCTCTTCTTACACATGCTGCTACCATAATTTATTTTATAACCATTGTTTTTTTTTCATAAAATGTGTCCTGATATGAGCATTAAATGAATGAATAAACAACAGAAGTTTTAGTTACAATTATTGAGAAACTCAGTTCTTTAACCACAATTTTTGCTTCACTTTTGATATAACTTTTAATCATTTTCATATGTTTGAATGGATCATATGATCGTATCGAATGGGTCATCATTGATGGATGTTTGAATGGGTTGTATAATTTCTCATCACTGACAGATGTTTGAATAGATCCTATAATTTCTCATCACTGACAGATATTTGAATGGATCATATAATTTCTCATCACTGACAGATGTTTGAATGGATCGTATAATTTCTCATCACTGACGGATGTTTGAATGGATCGTATAATTTCTCATCATTTGCAGATGTTTGAATGGATCAGCCACAACAGGGATCTATTTCTGGTGAATTACACAGAGATTGGCACATGCCACCAGATGGCAGTAGAGTTAGAGTCAGAGCACTGTCAGTTTGCCACCAGTGCGGAGGTTAGTTTAGTCCAGTCAAGAAATATATTGTAAGAATATTCAGAGTTTTATTATTTCTTGAGCAGGTTTCATTTTTTAGTTTTAAAAATGTTTAATTTTGTGTGTGTGTGTGTGTGTGCATGCGTGCGTGCGTGCGTGCATGCGTTTGTGGTAGTGTAGTAAAGTGAATGCTGAGCAACAAAATATCTTCTCAGTGATAATTTGATAATAATGCAAACGTTGTTGAAAATTTATTTGCTAATTTCATTCTTGAAAATTTCATTGTTAAACAAGACATTTTAATACAGGAATTTTGAAACCTTTCTACAGATTATAAAGGTGAAGTGGGGAGGGTATTCCAGAATTGTCACTGTTGGTGACCAGAATAAAATAATCCTTTTTAGTGCACTTCTGTTGGAGCTCATAATTCACAGATAAAACATAGGAATCTCTGTGTTCATTTTATCATAGTTGCAATTTACAATTAAAGCATGATGAATTCACATGTAGTCAAGACTGAGTACATACTAACAAACAACAAAAGTACAGTTGGAAGGCAGTTCATGGGTCAGTCCTTATGCATTAACCATTTTGTTACTTAGGCATGGTAAATTCACATATAGTCAAGACTACAAAAAAACCCAACAAAACTGGTCGTCATGCATGGCTTGCGTGTGACACTTTCGTTGTGTGCAAAAGCATGGAACTTTCCCAGGAAACAATGAATATTTACACATGAAAAATTATTATTTTATATTATATTCAATTGCCAATTCAACAAAATATTCATGTTTGGATTTTATTCAAGGAAAAAATGATGCTGTAAGGTAAGAAAACTTTTTATTATTTATTTATTTTTGAATTTGAAATAATAAACTTAGGAAAACAACACGTTCAGTAATTAAATTTAAATAAATACTTAAAAAATGTCCCCCATAATACTTATTTGAAAATTTTTTAGAATTATACTTGCTTTTCATTTTTTAGTAGACTTCTAAAAATAAAATGTGATGAAAATATTTGCAAGTTCAACAAAAAAGATAAGAACATTTTTTATTATTTATTTGTTTTTGAATTTGAAATAAATTTAAATAAATACTTATAAAATTCCTCAGTATGTCTATAATACTTATTTTGAAAATATTTTTTAGAATTATACTCGCTTTTAATTTTTTAGTAGACTTGTAAAAAAAAAAATTATGCTGAAATTCGCAACTTCATCAAAAAGATAAGAAAACTTTTTATTATTTATTTATTTTTTAATTTGAAATAAATTAAAAATAATACTTTAAAAATTCCTTAGTATGTTTATAATAGGTAGTAATTTAAATTTTTAAAATTCATTTGTAATTACAGTTGCTTTTCAGTTTTTAGTACATTGACCCATTCAATTATCACTTAGCAGCGAAAACAACCTGACATGGTGACGCCGGGTTACGCTTTTCAACCCGATGGCATACGGGTATACTGGATGCTTTTGAGAGTTGATTGCCTAGGTCACCACAGTCAAATACACTAATTATTTTCCTTCGCACATGCATAAATTTGCCTATTTTGGTGACCCAAATGCCTTCTAATTGATTTATATATGCACTTTTCTTTTTCCTTGTTTTGCAGAATGTCTATGTGAACATTACTCGAATCTTGGGCATGGCACAGCGCTTGTGTGATTCCGGTCATTATGCGTCCAACATGATTCGTGTCGAGGCAGGAAGACTGGAAAGGGAGTGGAAAAGTTTGGCAGCAGCTTTAGAAGACAGGAGCACAGTACTTAGAATGTCTGTAGTCTTCCACAAGAAGGCGGAACAGGTCAGAATTATTTGCAAGAACAATAGATAAGGAGATATTTTTGGTTTTGTTTTGTCAAGCACCATGTTGAAAATGTATTAATCAGATAGCGTGAAATTTAAGTAACTGTTTTGATTTATAGATAAATTGATCTTTGCACATTTATTTTCATTTTTTTATAAAGCATAATCTTTTTTAATTTACCATATTTTAGCACATATGACATGCACATTATACACAATTTTGCAAACTGTGCAATCCTCCTGCACATTATCTGTTCCTGTGCATTATAGGAATTAAACACATACTTAACACTTAAAATAAATTTTAACTTAATATTATTTGACAGATGGCATGTCAAACAGACGTTCAGATGGGTCAAATATTGTCATCATTATAATCATCAAAATCGATTTAATGTCCATTTTTCCATACAAGCACAGGTTGAACAGCTGCCTCTATTACAACTTAGGTACAAGTAGTCAACCATCCAAATGCAATCATATTTAACAGCTCCAAGTTAACATGGTTTTGCCAAGAAAGCTATCTGGGTAATTAACTAACATGGGTCAAATATTGTAAAGAAGACAATCTACGGCATGCAGAAGATGAAAAATAAAACTAAAATTAATTCCACATTCTCTTGGTTATTTTTATGTAGTTTTATTGTTTTCGATAAGACTCCATTCATATAATTTTCAATATTACAGTAAACTACTGGTACAATAAGTATTTTGAAGTAGATTTACCGGTATTCAACAAGGTCATCTTGGTTGTATAGTTTAAAATAACCTAGTAAATAAGCCGGAAATATTGTTGATCGACATTACTGGTATTGGTGACACAGCCATCTTCTATCAATGGAGCCTCTTTCTTCTGTTTCACTTTTATACTGGATTCATGCTGTAAAAAATCTTCTTAATAAGACATCAAAACAGTATAATATCATGTTATAATATAATTATAAAATTGAAAAACAGATGGATAAATTCAAATAACACAACTAAGGCAAAATAAATTGTTGCATTATAGCTGTTGGCATATAGTGGATTATTGGTGGTTACTGTACTTTTTCTCATCAACTGGTACATGCGCATTATAGGTTGGTGCGCATTTTACAAATAATTTTTTACACAAAATTTACAAACTGCACATTATCGGGGTAGGGGTACGCATTTTACGCAGGTGTGGGTGCATTATATGCACTAAAATACAGTACCCAAAAAATTGTAAAGAAAAGTGTTTTCCTGAAATTTTAATATTGTTAAATTGAGTTACACAGCAAGGATATTTGAAATTTGTCAAGACTGAGCCTGTCGTGATTTAAAGTGGATTATTTTTTTTGTTAAACCTTTTTTGGTTTGTTTTCTTTTCAACTAGTACCTGGCCCAGGTAATTGTTTGGCAGTCAACTTGTGAAAGCCTGAAGATTCCAACTCAGATTGAAGAGCTGGAAGAAGCATTGCAAGCACATCAAGATCTCATCGAGACCATCAGCCAGACCTATGCAGAGGTATTGTTTTGCTGCCCAAAATGTTAACAACAAGAATAAAGTTCATGAATTCTGTTCTTTAGATCATGTGAGCTTGCCTTTTGTACCTATGCAGAGGTATTGTTTTGCTGCCCAAAATGTTAACAAGAAGAATAAAGTTCATGAATTCTGTTCTTTAGATCATGTGAGCTTGCCTTTTGTACCTATGCAGAGGTATTGTTTTGCTGCCCAAAATGTTAACAAGAAGAATAAAGTTTATGAATTCTGTTCTTTCGATCATGTGAGCTTGCCTTTTGTACCTATGCAGAAGTATTGCTTTGCTGCACATAACATTAAGAAGTAAATAAAATCTAGTAGTTCTGCTTTGTGTTCTTTAGATGATTTTGTGATATTGTCTCACAGATCTGTGCAGATCTATTGCTTTGCTGCCAATACTGTTAAAAATAACAACAACAAAATCTAGGAATACCACTTATGTGCATTTTATAATGAATGTCTTCAGGTTTGTGGAGATGGCAAGGCTTTACTTGACACACTGCAGACACCGGTTAGCACAAGTAGTGCAAATTCCATTACAGCCAAGGCTGACTACTCTGAGGCAGCAGGACATGTGCTTGATGTTGTTCACGAGGTCAGTCCAATTCTTTTGCTTGTTTTCACACAATGATGGGCATGAAATGCTTAATACCAATTTGTTTTTGATGCGCTAAATTTGAAAAAAGTGTTCAATGAGAGTTTTGTGACTAACATATTACTGTTATGCCATTTCTTCTATAATATTTGTTGTTAAGGTGAAGTTAAATTTTTGATTGTATTAAGTCCCCTTTCAAAAGGGAGTTATGATTTGAATTGCAGCATATTAACCCGTTCGCCGGCCCGCTCCCGGATTCGGTTAACGCATGCGCACACTTTTTTAAATCGATAGCCACTTAAAAAAAATAACAATCAAGTCAAGCAGACGATATGTTTGGGTTCAGCAGCCAATCTGCTCTAATTTTATCATTGGTTAACTATTTTTAGAAAGGTTTTTTCCATTACAAAGTTCGGAAATCCCCAGACACCTAACGTTTATCGAAGCTAAGCCGCCATTTTGAACCGAAGTTTGTACTACACATGGCTCGTTTCAAGGACCATTTTCAGTTGTTTGCTTGATCCTACCTAACGAACTTAATTGTGTAAATAAATTTAATATATTGTAGATGAAATTCGACAGGCCTACTGAATTTTTGGATGTGACCATTTGATAATAAAAAATAAAAACCGATCGCTCTCAAACCGAACCCTCGTGGACGTCGTTATGACGTCGTTATGATACTATTTTTATCGATGACCACTTTAAAAAAAATACCAATCAAGGTCAAGGAGAAAGATATGTTTGTGTTCAGCAGCCAATCTGCTCTAATTTTATCATTGGCTAACTAATTTTAGAAAGGTATTTTCCATTACAAAGTTCAGAAATCCCGAGTCACCCCTCGCTTGTAAAGAAGCTGAGCCGCCATTTTGAACCGGTTTGGAATTATACATTGCACGTTTCAAACACGATTTTTAGTTGATTGCCTGATCCTACCTAAAGAACTTTATTGTGTAAATTAATTTAATATATTGTAGATGAAATTCGACAGGCCTACTGAATTTTTGGATGTGACCATTTGATAATAAAAAAAAAAAACCGATCAGTCTCAAACCGAACCCTCGTGGTTTTCATATGACTCTTTCGTTTTGTTCAAAATCAACCAATTTCCCCAGGAATAATATTAATTTACACAAGATAAATTATTATTTATACCATATATTCAAATGGCAATCAACAAAAATCGTTTTCTTTCGGATTTTATTCAAGGAAACATCTAACAAATTGACGAAGGTCAACACAAGAAAAAGGTAAGAAAACTTTTTATTTATTTATTTATTTTTGAATTTAAAATAATAATAAGCAAACGTTAAAAAATTAAATAAATATTTTTAAAATGTCCCCCATAATATTTATTTTGAAAATCATTTTAGAATTGTACGAATTATGCTTGCTTTTAATTATTTAGTAGACTAGTAAAAAAAAAAAACGGTGAAAATGTTCCCAAGTTCAACAAAAAGATAAGAAATCTTTGTATTATTTCTTTGTTTTTGAATTCGAAAAAAATTTAAAAAATACTTTTAAGATTCCTTAGTATGTCTATAATAGGTAGTAATTTAAATTTTTAAAATCCATTGATAATTACAGTCGCTTTAAATTTTTTAGCACACTGACCCATTCAGTTATCGGTAAGCGTCAAAACATGGCTGCCGGCGAACGGGTTAAATGTCGTATTATTGAAGAAAGTTCTAATAGGATAAGCTCTATGTACCAATTTAAACTTGTCATCATGCCTGATGTGAGTGCTATTAGATGTTGTATGGATGTCAGTACACAATCAAACCATTCCCCCACTTCCCTGAGGGGATGTAAATGTTAAAGAACTTACCCATTACTTGAGTGATGTCCCTTTTTTTAATGTCTCTCTCTCTCTTTTGTCTTGGCACAGGTAAAAATGTTTTGTCAAGCCAGGGCTGTATATTTCAAGATTTCTTGATCATATCAGCTTTGTCATCTCAACTTTTGATATAATCATAAGCATTGCCCAAGTTTGGGTACATTAACATTGGCAACAAAGATATAATTATTAAGTATAGAAATATTTTTAGGCGAATTTACTCCACCACACAGAGTAACAGTCTTTTATGAAAAATATAGTAAGAAAACACATATTCATATAAAGCTTTGTAATTTTAATATTGATCAGATATTCATGAATATTATCTTCTTATTAAATCACTTTTAGCAAATATAAAAGAGTAGAAAATTCATTTTAGATTAGGAAAGGAATTTTTATATTGATTTTTATATAATCCAGGTGTAATCCATGCATTGATTCCACATTAGTTACATGCATTGACTCCGCATTAGTTACATTATGCACATTACTTGAAGACTGTATCATTACATAATTTGTAGAATACTTGAAAGCTTATATGTTACTGCATGGTTTTGTAGACTACAATATTAGATTTTGCAGAATTAACAAAGCAGTGTTATATGCATTTTTTTTCTTTATGCGATAAGTTGTATATAAGCATAGACTCAACATTAGTTATATTGCACTTATCATTAAATTTATTATTATTTTTTTGTATCAATTGCATTAAGGCTTTCACATCACTGCATGGCATTTTAGACTACATGAGTGCAGTATTATCTGCATTTATTTTTCTCTGCTCAGGTGTTGGCCCATCAACGTCACCTAGAGCACATTTGGCACGCCAAGAAGGTAAAGTTGCACCAACGTCTTGGTCTCCGGCTCTTTCAACAAGATGTTAAACAGGTGGGTATTACTTTAGAACAAAACAAAACAAAATGAAACAAACCTGAACTATATATATATATAATAAAATAGCTTTGGAAAACATCTTTTATCAGTTTTTTGAATCATTATCTCTCTCAGTTTATTCACATGTATTTGCAGAGGTTGGTTTTGTATGCTGAGATTTTGCTTTTTGTGCAGGTTATTGATTGGCTGAATAACCATGGTGATGTGTTCTTGAAGAAGAATACTTCAATAGGAAAAACACTGCAACGTGCTAAAGCCTTGCAGAAAAGTCATGAGCATTTTGAATCAGTTGCTAGGGTGAGTACAGAAAATTCATGATAATGCATCGAGTTTGCACATGTGCATGAAAGCTGGTATTTTGAGTATTTGTTCATGTGCAGAGTTATCTACATGTACTGATGTTTTTGTTGTTGTTGTTTTCAGTGTATTTTGTATATGGAGAAAGTGTGGAAATGTGGAATCAGCTTCAGAATATATGATTTTAGAATCCAGTTGTTCTGAACTGCTCTTCAAGTCTTACTCTGTTCTGAAAATGTCTTGTTCTGGCATGTTAAAGATTAACATTTCACCTCACTTACCATCTATATCTGATTGTAGATATCTTTTTAAAACAACCTTGGTCCATTTCCTGCACTTTAGTAGAACACACATTTTTTTTTTTTGCATTTCAGCAAAGTGGTTGCACTTTTGTTTTGTTTATTATTGTTATAAGACTTGATCTATGGTTCAGTAGTTTTATACAACATGCAGGAACTGCCAGTTTACATGTTTAAAACTGTCAGCATAAAGTGGTCAGTTAGACTAAAGTGGTCAAATTAGACTGTAGTAAAAGCAGCTGTCATTTTCAGGATGATAAACAAATAATAATCAACAGGAATTTATTGCAAAATATTTTGATAAAATGACCACAAAGTGATGCATTATTAATCACAGCTAAGACCAGTGTAGAGCCAAAAGTGTTAATCACAGACTAGTTTAGAGCCATGCACTAATGCAGTGCTAATCACAACTAAAAGAAAAGTAATATCACAGACTAGCATAGAGCCATGCCATGATGTACCATGGACTCAGTAGATTTTAAGGTGTTTGACAGGGTGTGGCATGCAGCCACCATGAAGCTGTACAACATCAATGCCAACTTGATCAAAGTCATAGAAAGCCTTTACACCAAGGCCACCAGTGTATGCTTCAATGGCCAAATAGGAGATTGGTTCAGGACAACCAGACAAGGCTGCTTACTTTTGCCTATTCTCTTCAACATCTTCAATCATGACAGATGCTCTGGAAGACCATGAAGGAACTATCAGTATTGGAGGCAGAACAATAACAAACTTACGCTTTGCCGATGACATTGATGGCCTTGCAGGAAATGAGGAGCTAGCTCAGTTGGTGGCAAATTGGACAGGACAGCTACCGCTTTTGGTATGGAAATCAGTGCAGAGAAGACCAAATTGATGACCAACAACACCAGTAGCATTGGCAGTGACATCGCGAGTGGTGATTAGAAACTGGAAAAAGTTAATAATTCAAGTACTTAGGAGCCATCATGAAAACAAGGGATCAAAACCAGAAATACTGTCCAGGATTGTGCTGACAATAACAGCAATGGCAAGGCTGAAGACAGTTTGGAAAGACAGAAACATCTTAGTCAGCTCAAAGATGAGACTTATGTGTTCCTTGGTTGTATATGTGTATTTATATGCATGTGAGTCATGGACCCTCAAAGCGGATCTCTAAAGGAGGATAAAAGCTACTGAAATGAGATGCTTTTGAAGGTTGCTTGGCATTTTGTTTAGATATCAGGTCACGAATGAGGAAATGGGAAACAGAATTAGGCAAGACATTGGGTCCTATGAAGACCTATTGGCCATTGTGAAAAAATGCAAAATGAAATGGTATGGGTATGTCACACAATCAACGGGGCTTGCCAAGACAATCATGCAAGGTACTGTACAAGGAGGGCAAAGTAGAGGAAAAGATGAGAGGATAACATCTCAGAGTAGACATATATATATATATATATATATCTGAAACTGAGCAATACAGTAAGATTAGCAGAGAACAGAATGGATTGGAGGAAACTGGTTGTCAGGTCATCAGTGGTGCCCCAATGGTCAACAAAACCAGGTTATGTAGAAACTATTGCTGCTTATCTCTAATAACTCAATTTCTGCTCTCTGTGATTTGAATTGACACTAAACTATTGAATTGTGTGTTAGGATATAAGACTGTATAGATATTAAATTATTCTGTTTTTGTGGAAATATTGATGTCAAGGAATCTTTTCCATTGTATTTGTTATATATATTTGATTGTTGATTTAATAAATTTATTGACCTTCTTACACATATTGATAACTTTGTATTAGAGAAGAAAGTGGGTGGATGGGGGTTCACTAAATATAGATTAAAGATGGATTTGTCTTCTCTTTTTGTAAGAAGTTTTCCACCTACTGAAATATTGAGTTCAGTAAATGTTTGTCTTTAATGTTGTAGCAGAGAGAAAATGTTTACAGTGCCTGTATATCCGCCAAGTGAGAGAGATGAGTGGTGTCTGCTGGAGAAGTATTAATAACAAAATAGATTCTCATTGCTTGTAATTAGTTATGGATGATTAATTAATAATAATCATAACCATTAACTACGTGTCATTAGCGTCACAGAGTTGTTGTTTTTATGTCTGCTCTCATGGCACACCTTTTCCATTAATATTTTTCATTCTCTTGTTTGTTCAAACTGTACATTGGTAAATTGTTTTTCTTTATGTTTCTCATTGTAAATATTTGTTGTTACACTTTCTTTTAATGTCATCTTTACGATTTCTTATGTGTTTAAGAAATTTGTATAAGACTTTTTAATTATTGTGTGTAATTATTGTAAAGTACCTCGAGCTTTTATAAGAGATTAAGCATTTTATTAAATCTTTTTCTTCTTTGTTTTATTAGCAGAAGAGACATTTTAGTTAGTGGTATGTCATCATTTGTCAGGAATAAAGAACTGGCCACTACTACTAAAATCTTGTAGAAAATAATAAACACACTGAATGTATTGTTAATTAGTGGTTCTTTGTTTATTACATTATAAAAAAATCATTAAGTCTATGTTTAAATTAAGTAACTACTCTAATAACTTGAAAAATAATCAAAAGAATTCACCCATTCACTTCATTGAAACTGCTAAGCGATGAGAAGCTTATTAAGAGAAAAGTGGGGTTTTGTTTTCAATCAAACTGGTTAAGTGACAAGAAGCTTAACAAGAAATTGTTTTCTCCTTTATTCAAACCGTCATATGACAAGAAGCTTAAGAAAAAAGTCTTTCTTCATTGAAACTGTTAAAGAGACAAGAAGCTTAACAAAAAAGTGCTTTCTTCTTTATGCAAAATGTAAAGTGACAAAAAGATTAGCAACAAGACCATAATTAGTTAATTTAATTATGTAGGGCCTAGATGTATGTTTTGAGTATTTAAATCATTATATATCAGTAGTGTTTGTACACATTTACATTTTTTTGACTTAATAAAAAAAATACTCCAAACAAATCTCTCTATCCATAATGATAATGAAGAACTTAATCATTTCATTCCTCTTTAGATTAATCATGACATTCTTCATTATATTCTGATAGAACTAACAGTTTTACAGATGTATTTAGCCACAGCTGAGCAAGCCACATTAATTTGCTGGCACCACTTAAAATTCAGTTTGATTATGGTGTGCATAGCTCCATGTTCATGGAGTCCAGCAGGTTTGGTATCACTTTTAATTATAAAATTCGTTTTAATTAATGTTTCGAATTGTTCACCCAACACAAGGAAACAGAATCATGCCTGGTTATAATGGCAAAACAAAATCACTAACTACTGATGTACGGTAAATAGTTTTATCAGATCTCGTAGCTTCCCATTAGGTATTGTTAAATAAAGTGGAATACTGGTCTTTTGTGATAATTAGTTATCATATTCTGCCATTGTTATTGTAACCTCCAATAAGGAGTGTTGAATAAAATGGAACACTGGTGTATTGCGGTAATTAGATCTGTCATACATTATTGTAACCATCCATCAGTTAGTGTTGAATAAAGTGGAATACTGGTCTTGTGTGATAATTAGTTATCATATTCTGCCACTGTTACTGTAACCCCTATGATGTTTTTGCTGGGAGATGGGCAAGATGTTAATTCACACCACCATGGGCCTCAGATAACCTTAGGATAATCCTTAAAACTCATCTTCTGGCTGGCCATGCATGTTTGAAAGATGAATCATAAAATAATATAGAATAGCTGAGTGATAGTTCTAGAAGATAGCTCGAGATCCCTGATGCCTACAGCCAGGATAGTAAGTAAATAAAGGTGACAGACTACAACATATAACATGTAAGTGAGTCACACTAACACCAGTGGTCTGTGTATCAACAATAAATGTATTCAACAAGAATAACATAAAACAGTTTGGTTACAGATAACAAATAGTTCAACAGTTACCATCACTGTTATATATTATTTAAATTCATAATCACGACCATGTAGTGTCGTAAGAGAATGTCCATTTGAGTCGTAGTATTGAATCATGTAGAAGAGTCCAAACAGAATAGTCTCTTGTCATTTTCGAAGGCCAACAACTGGACACTAAACAGTTTAAGGTTTAATGCCAGTTTGTTGAGATTATACCTTGAAAATTTTTATAATTTGAACACACTTTTTTTTTTTGGTCAAAAAGTTGTTTTAACCTGTAATAATCAAAATATATTGACAGTATAAGAATGATATTATTAATATTAATATTAAGTTGTTTTTACCTGTAATAATCAAAATATATTGACAGTATAATAATGATATTATTAATATTAATATTAATAATATTTATTACACCCGGGTTTTGGTTTATTCTAACCCCAAGGCCCAAAGTTTTAAAATAATTTTCTAATAATAAAATAGATTTGGATTTTTCTTTTGTTTTTAATTCCTTTTATAAATTCATTATATTAATAAACTGTAAATATATCATGAGCTTAATGAGATAAAAGTGCATTGGTTGTTTAAATTATTAATATTGTAATTATTTTTGGTGTCATGTTTAGTGTTGGAATATGAAACTACGGTAAGACCCCAACTGATATTTTAATTCCTTCATTAGATTGTCATATAAGATGAAAATTGTATTAAGTCCCTGCACACATTATATTTCTTCACTTGTACTCAGGTGCATACCTAAAGTATTTGACACACAAAGAAGATATATTTACACCCGGGGCAGATCTTTCCTTTAGCAATTCTCTCTCTCTCTCCCCTCCTCCTCAATACAAACACAGAAAGGCACCCCTCTATTTGGAAAAATATAATATGTTGGGCTGTTGCTCAGGTGAACCATAATCCTTTGTATGACATTGTATAAACATTCATTTCAATGTATATTTATTTACAGCTAAGAAAATAGGATTTATAAAAGAAAATATTAATAAAATACAACTATATTCAGTCGAGTGTTTTAAAGTTAAAAAAACTAATATGTACTGCTCAATAATTTTAGTCTTAGATTCTGCAGATGTTGATATTATTGGATCTTTTCTGCTAGTTTTCTTAAAGCACATTAAGAGGTAGCTGAACTATTGATTGAGTATTCTGGTAAATTACGCCATCTATAGTGAGGTACTTGAAGATGGATCTCCATGTAACTAAGGATCCTAAACTAAAGATCCATGTAAGTTGAGTCACCTGACTCAGAGTAATGCTTAATTGAAAGGTTAGTCATTCATTACTGTTACAGTTATAACTCATAATGGGGATAAAACTACTGGTTCATTAGCTTATTGTTATTTATTATAATCCCAGGGCCCACTTGAAAGTCTACACACCATAATATTTAGCAGCTTGAGAATTTATTTGCTTTAATAGTTAACAACTTGAAAGCCTACATACTGTAATAGTTAGTAACTTGAAAGTCTACACACTAATAGTTAACAACTTAAAAGTGTACACACTGTTATAGTTAACAACTTGAAAGTCTACACTGTAATAGTTAAGAACTTGAAAGCATACATGCTGCAATAGTTAACTTGAAAACCTACATACTGTAATAGTTAGTAACTTGAAAGCCTACATACTGTAATAGTTAGTAACTTAAAAGTCTATGCACTGTTAACAATTTGAGAATCTACTTGCTGTAATAGTGAACTACTTGAAAGTCTGTCTACACACTAAATGTTAACAACTTGAGAGTCTAAACAAAATAACAGTTAATCATTTTAAAGTTTACACACTGTGTTAGTTAATAGCATGAGAGTCTGCATACTGCTGTAATATATATTTATTTGAAAGTGGTTAATCACTTGAAAGTTTACTTACTGTATTATTTAATCACTTGAAAGTTTACTTACTGTATTATTTAATCACTTGAAAGTCTGCTCATTGTAATATTAATCACTAGAAAGTCTGCTCATAGTAATATTAATCACTGTAGTTAATTGCTGATGGTGTTTTGGAAAGATTTTTATGAATTATTGTTAGTTTATAAATCAGTTTATTTGAAATTCAATAATAAATCTTTGCATTATTATATTGAGATATATTTTAAATTAATAATAGATGTTTCTGATATTATTACAATCAGATTTATTTAAAATTAATAATAAAACTTTTTGACCATAAATGAACAACACTAAGAATATTTCCAAGTAGAAAATTATACTATATGTATACATTTATCACAGTTGCATAGTCATTGTTCTTGTAGAGTTAAAAATTGGTCAAAATAAATTAAAATTTTTTATTTAATTTGATGTGATGTTGTTTTAAGCACTTTCTCTGGTGTTTTACAATAAAAGAATGTAGAAGATTTAATTACTTAATTAAGAATAAATTTTATATTTTATATATATATTGGTTTAAGTAAAATCATATTAAAAATATTATGTCTTCAGCATTCCAGTATAATTTATATTTGAATAAATATTAACATCTTATAAAGGCATGATATCTAAAATAATCTAATATTACTATTAGATTACCTTCTATGTTTGAAAATATGAAGATATTTGGAGAATGTGGTTCAGAAGTTTAATTGCCCAGTTTGTATCTTAATGCTGGCAAAAACGATTCTTTCTGGCTCATTTTAGGATTGACAGTTAATTTATTTTAATATAATTATTCTCATATATTGAAAATAGTTTAACCTTTTAACTTGTATACTTTTCATTCAGTTAATACAAGCATCAAAATTTAGCACATAGTTATATAAACAATAACATGATTATTTATTCATTTAGTTTTTGTTTAAATATTTTTTTAAAACATTGTTCCCCCCCCCCCCGGATAAATTGACAGCAGACTTTGTTTACTTGACCAATGCTTTAATTTATTTGAATTTATGAAAATCCAATGTGACATTGAACAAGTTTCTGTTGTTTGTGGAAGGACACGTGCTGATATTGAATCTTTTACTGACGCATTTGTATTATAAGCCCATTTAATCTGGAATTTCCTCTGACACTTTGCATCATTTTTGTTGTTTTCAAAAGCCATAGAATATCACTAGATGGCATTTTATACTCCATTCCTGACCTAAATCACATAGACTGGCGAAAGGGAAAGAGGGAAAATAGAATGAGAGACAGATGTTGAAAGGGGATGGGGGTGGAGATAGATGGGGAGAACTGGAGAGCAGGAAAATAATTAGATTTTGTGTGTGTGTGTGTGTGTGTGTGAGGGTGTGTGTAAAAAGTAAGAAAAAGAGAAGGAGAAAAAAGTGAAGGAGAGAGGGAGAAAGAGAGATGGGGAGAAATTGAAAATGAGAGAAAGAAAGAGTTGATAGAGAAACAGAGATGTTCATAAGTAGAAAGCATGAAAAAGAAAGAAAACAGAGAGAGAGAGAGAGAGAGAGAGAGAGAGTAAGAGGTGGGGAAAAAGAAAGAAAGAAACAGAGGGATAGGGGTGGGGAGAAATAGAAAGAATGAAAGAATAAAATATGAAATAGAAAGAAAGAAAATAGAGATGAGGATAAATTTAAAGCAGGAAAGAAAGAAGAAAGAAAACAGAGAGAGAAAAAAAAGAGAGATGGGGATAAATTGAAAACAGTAAAAAGAGAGGGAGAGAGAGAGAGATTAGGGGAGAAACGGAAAGCAGAAAAAAGAAAATGAAAGATAGTGAGAAATAAAAGGCAGGAAAAAGAAAATGAAAGATAGTGAGAAATAGAAGGCAGGAAAGAGAAATAGACAGCAAGAGGAAAAAAAAGATGAGAAGAAATGGAAAGCAAGAAAGAGAAGGATGGAGTGAAAAAAAAAGCTAGGGAGAAAGAGAAAAAGAGATGGCAAGAAATTTGAAAGTAGGAAAAAGAAAGAGAAATAGAGATAAGTGAAAAGCATGAGAAACACACACACACAATCACGGGGGCTGGGTGATGGAAGGATTGAAAGCAAGAACAAGAAGGAATGAACAGCCTTGGTTTACTCTATCTCCTTTATCAGTATCATAACTATTATGGAAACATTTTGAAAAACAGTTGTTTTTCCCAAAAAGGGGAAAGTTTGAACAATTGTTTGAATTTGTTTGTTGAAACAGTCTGTCTCTGATAACAATATGTGAAACAAGTTTAAATCATTGTTTAATTTAACTTTCATATTTAAGTTAAAGGGGGTGTTTTGTGAAGGGGAAGGGACATTTTCAGTCCCTCCCTTAGTGTATGCTTCAATAGACCTGAGTTTGGATGACATTTTTAGGGTCATACAAAGTTTCTTCTTATCCCCCCATCCCCTTCCCCACGATATAAATATTTCAGGGCGGGTGAGATATAAGGTTTCCATGTAGTTGCACCAAAGAGTCAAAACTGAAAGGAGAAGTTCACACGTGAGTCTCACATATGAATTGAAGATTTCATTGACACTTTAGTCTTTCATACTGATGAAGTTTGTGACAGTAATTTTGTAGAAAGACTCGAGATACTAAGACAGCTTGAGGAGTTCGTGACCATAAAGAGCAGGAGTACTGATTCTTGAGTATCTGTTTTTCATATTTTCACACAGGAGCCACTGTGATCAGGTTAGTTAACATTTGTACAGACCTCTTCACAGTGTGTTTATTACTAATATAGTAATGAAGGAAACAAACCCTGAGTGTTTTCTTGTTTTCCTGTCAGGTCTACAATGTAGGCAAATTATTTTGATTAAAATGAAAGATACTAATAGTGAGATAGTGCCTTTTAATAAGTGTCTTTTAAAATCCCTAAAAAGGTAATTACAGCATTTTATATTTTGTTTTCAATGAGTGTTAAATAAAAGATATATTAGTGAATAAAGTTTGTATTGTGCATTTGTTAAACATACTTTAATTGCTTCCAAATGTTTAACTGGTTTTGGATGTAGGTATATACTGGAAAAAAAACAAATGGTAAAATATTGGCCAAGTATTTCACATTTTTATTAATTCATGGGTTATCATTATAATTTATTTTTTAAAATTTAAATTCACATACAATAATTTAACCCTTTTAGGTAAAATTAAAAATTAAATGCATTTATTTTTAATTTATTTTGTTAAATGATATAAATCTCTGATAGAGTTACTCAAGTGTTTATGACTTTGCCTGATAAGGATACTCAAGTGTCAGTATTTTTAATAAGGCTACTGCTATTTCTTGTCATAGCCCTTATTGCCAATTACTTTTGAGTCTTAAGTGATCTTTTGCCAGCAGTTATATATGATACTTGAGACTTAACAGCTTAATATCTGCAAAATGCTTAATTGAAATCATGCTGGTGTGTGTGTGTGTGTGTGTGTGTGTGTGTGTGTGTGTGTGTGTGTGTGTGTGTGTGTGTGTGTGTGTGTGTGTTTTGTATTACTTTTGTTTGTCTTTGTTATTTGTTGACTTCTTTTGTTTTCTAATTAGTTATTAGTACTTACAGCTGAAAACTATATCAATTCTTTCAGATATCCTGACAGTAGTCAGTAAAATGTATAAAGTAAAAGAAATGCTACTTTAGTGGTAAAAGTGCAATAAAGTTCTCCCTGAAACATAAGATTTCTAACACATTAATGACACCACTTGGCAGCCAGGCAATGGGCCACATACAAATGCTCTTGACTGAAAGTTAGTCAAGATATGTGTGTGTGTGTGTGTGTGTGTGTGTGTGTGTGTGTGTGTGTGTGTGTGTGTGTGTGTGTGTGTGTGTGTGTTTGTGTGTGTGTTTGGTTTGTTTGTTTGTTTGTTTGTTTGTGTACTCTTTCATGTGATTTTAAGGCTACCAAAATTATGATTTTTGTTGCTAACACTTTCATCTGATTTTAAAGCACCTAAGTTATATCTGTTGTTAAACTTTTCCATGTGATTTTAAAGTATCAAAGCTATGTTTCTTCTTGTTAACTCTTTCATGTGATTTAAAGTCACCTGAATTATGTTTGTTGTTGTTACATTTTCATGCAATTTTAAGGTACCAAAGTTATTTCTTTCATGTGATTTTAAGGCTAAACTTGTTTGATTAGATGTTACACATTTTCATGTGACTTTAAGATCAAAGTTTGTTTAAGTGTTAACACTCTTTCCTGTGATTTTAAGACCAAAGTTGTTTCTTTAGGTGTTACACAGTTAAAGATGCAGAAGCATTTGCAACCTCAGTACTTAATTTTGCTTTTGACAAGTGTCCTGTTTTTATTTTAAAGGTGCTTGGGTGGCCCTTTGTGTAAATCCTTCACATAGTACTTTGGCAGCCTTTTGTTCATCACCTTCAACCTGCAGGCACTTGTGATGTTTTTGTTTTTGACAAATGCTCTGATTTTAATGTAAAATGTTTTTAGAAAGCCTGTTCTCAATCATCCTCAGCAGTGTTTAGTTGATCCTTTCTTTATTACCCTCACCTAGTGTTTAGTTGACCCTTTCTTTATTACCCTCACCTAGTGTTTAGTTGACCCTTTCTTTATTACCCTCACCTAGTGTTTAGTTGACCCTTTCTTTATTACCCTCACTTAGTGCTTAGTTGACCCTTTGTTTATCACCCTCGCCTAGTACTTAGCCCTTTGTTTATCACCCTCACCTAGATGCAGGAGTTTGTAGGATTGGGTTGTGTATCAGTAATATTCACAGAAATCTTGCCCTTTCAATCAGTAATATTAAAATATCTATTGGGATAAGGATTTTTAATTTTAATTTGAAACAGACACTGTTGATATTAGATTTAGCAGAGTTTAAGAATTTCTATCCACTTGGTCTTTAATGTATAGTCATTATTAAATACAACAGTTTTCACATAGTGCTACTGATTCTACACTTTTTGCCCATCACAGTTCTTGCATTTACTTGTAAAAGTATCTTTGACTAAATTGTAGAAATTAATAGTGGCATAAATATTATGTTTAATGTTTGTTAAATATACAAGTACCACATGTTGACTGAAAGAAATAAAATTAAAACTCATGGTATAAAAATAAATCTTGTGCAAATAAATGGGTTTTTTAAAAGAAATTTGGGACTATTATTTTTTATATATTATTTTATTTTTTATAAAAAATAAAATATTCATTGTTCATTACTATAAAGTTTACAGGCTTAATATAATGGTAAATTGATTAATATAAAGTTCACACACTTAATCTAACTCTCAGTTTAATAATTTTAATAATTTTAATGAAGATAAAAAAATTTTCTTAATATAAAGTTTATGCACTTAAATATAATTTTAAAACTTGTCACTATAATAGCTACAAATTATTTTGATATGATGACTTGTTTCGCATTCTAAAGTTTATTTGATTAGCTTAGCACTTATATTTGCACCATAATTTTAATGTATCAAGAAATGTTTGTATTTTAAATTGTACATGATTTTATCACATGATTTTAAAGCACCAAAGTTGTTTGTTTAAAATTTGCACTTTTTTTAAAAACATGACGTGGCACTAATTCATTAGACTTTAGCTTTTGAAAGTCTGTTTTACTTTTCTTAAGCATGTCTTTGAAGCATTTTCTCATTATTATTGTTTATAGTTTTTATAGCAAGCAGTAAATCTTGTGTATGTCTTTTTGTTGCATTTGCATGGGGTCAAGTGTTCAAGTCTACCTTTGCCATGTGTTTAACTCTCAAGAACATGAAAATCACTGCATTGCCACAAGTCACTTCATTTTGTGTTTCACTCTCAAGAACATGAAAATCAATGCATTGTCACTAGTCACTTCATCTTGTCGTTCACTCTCAAGAACATGAAAACCACTGCATTGTCACTAGTCACTTCATCTTGTGGTTCACTCTCAAGAACAAGAAAATCACTGCATTGTCAATGGTCACTTTGAGCTTGCTGAGTCCTCTGTAGAGTGCTTTCAAACTATTGTGGGGTGATAATTGTTTTTGCTGAGTCACCATAGAGTTTTTACAAACTTTACTTTGGAGGTGGTAGTTTATCTTTGTATGTGTGCTCAGGTCACCATAGAATGTTGTTGACAAACATTATTATGAAGTGGTAGTTTACCTTGTATATGATGAGTTATATGGAGTGTTGTTTACAAACTTTATTGTGGAATTGGTAGTTTGTGTGCTTGCTGAAGTCACCTTAGGGTGCTAGTTTATCTTGCATGTGTTGAAGTCACTATAGAGTGTTTACAGACTTCATTATGGCAGTGATAGTTCACCTTGTATTAAACGAGGTCACCATCTAGTGTTATTTATAAACTTCATTGTGGAAGTGGTAGTTTCCTTTGTTTTTCACTGCGGTCATCATAAAGTTTTCAAATTTTATTTAGAAGGTAATAGTTTACCTTTTGTGTTTACCTGCGTAATGTTTACAAACTTTACTGTGGAGGTGGTAGTATTCCTTGTATATTTACTGAAGTCATCAAAATATGTTTGCAAACTTCATTGAGGAGGTGGTAGTTTATGCTGAAGTCATTAAAGGGTTGTTTACAAACTTTATTGTGGAGATGGTAGTTTGTTTGCTTGCTGAAGTCACCATTACCCATGGGAGCATTAGTCAACCTGTGCTGAGGTCACCATAGAGTGTTTACAAACTTCATTGTGGAGGTGGTAGTTTATCTTGTGTTAAATAAGGTCATCATTTAGTTTTGTTTACAGACTTCATTGTGGAAGTGGTAGTTTTTCACTGAGGTCACCATAGAGTGTTGTTTACAACCTTTATTTAGTTTACCTTGTGTGTGATAATGCTACCATAGAATTTTACAAATTTTACTGTGGAGGTGGGTAATATACCTTGTATATTTACTATGGTCACCATAATATATTTATAAACTTTATTGTGGTGATGTAGTTTGTACTGAAGTCATCAAAGTCTTGATTATAAACTTTATTGATGTATTTAAAAGTGGGCTCAGGTTGTTGTTGGTGGTGGTGGGAGCAAGAAAATGATAGTGGTGACTTTAAAGGTCTGTAAATACAATGAATACAGTTTTTTCTGATATTTTAAATTTTAAGTAGTCCTCTTCTCAAGTGCTAATATACAGAATATTCATTGAGAGATTTTGAGAACATGTATAGTAGTACAATTCACATTGTCTTCACTGAATCAAAAAATACAAAAAAAGGAAAGTAACAGTTGATTTTTTTTTTTTTTGAGTCTTGGGAAGAAGAAGAAAAATTAAACAGTAATTTTTTTGTGTTCATTTTGTAATAATTCTGGAGTGTACCTTAGCGTTACAAGTGTACAATTTGTCTCATCATAATGACTTTCACACATTTCTTGAGCTTGTGTTTGACCTAGTGCTTCGTGGAGGGTTAACCTGACATTAGAATATACAGCAGTGCCAGATCCATTTTTGCGATAGTGTATTGAAGTGTGTTTTTCTCATAATGTGCTTTTCTCACTGGCAGACATTTGCAATAACATATCGAAGTGTATTTCTCTCATAATGTACTTTTCTCACTGGCAAGACTTTTGAGACTGATTTATTCCTTGATTCTGACTAGTTCAACTGTTGAGTTTTGTTTTTTATATATGTTAAATAACTTACATTTTATTCAGTTATTGTAAAGAAAGTTCAACTTACATACGTTTTTATAATTTATTTATCTTTAATTTTCTGTTTTATATTAGGCTTAAAATACTTTTAATCCTTTGAACACATGGAATTCGAACCTTAGAAAATGTTTTCACCTAATTAATTTTTTATGTTTGTATGTCAACTGAAAGAATACCAGGAAATTAACAATTTTAATATACTTTTTTATTGTTGCTGTTTTAATACTATGAAAATAAGCCTAGAAAGAACACTGTAGGTAAATTAATTGTATTTGTTTGTATTTAAAATTGAATATTTATAAACATGCATATTCTTAATCTGGTTAATATATTTTGATGCATATAAATCATTCTCAGATATATATATATATACTGAATCTTTAGATTAAAAGAAAACATTAAAACAAAAATTGTAAACAGAAGTTTCTTAAATTTAAACATTACCTTTGTTTTGTTTAGTACATTACATTCTTCTTATTTAAGAATTATTGTTGCAACATTGGTTAAAAACAATTTTGTATAGTTGTCACATGACATCAGAACATTAGTTTAATGACCACTTGTAACCAGATGATATAAGATAATCTGTTTGGCAATGTAGAATATAACCACATTGACATACCAATTTTTTTCTCAAAAGAAATTATATCAGGTTTGTCACATGTCAACAGAACTTGATTACATTAATGTAGCATCACTGTTTAAAAGCCAAGTGTGTCATGTTGTTATATGTCATGATGTATTGTATGTCAGCAGCTTTCACCTTGATGTAATACTATTGTTTAAGAAGAATTTATGTCAAGTTGTCATATGTCAGCAGCATTCACCTTGATGTAATACTATTGTTTAAGAAGAATTTATGTCAAGTTGTCATATGTCAATAGAATTTGATTATATTCATGTGGATTTGTCATTTAAAAAATAATACGTGGCTCATTCATTACAAAAAATAATCTTATCAGGTTGTTATATATTAGCAGAACAAAAGGTGGCCAGACAATTACACCAGGTTATTGTGTGGCAACAGAACTTGGTCACTTTGATGTAGTAGTAAAAAATTCATTGTACTAGTAGTATTGTTTTTTTTAAAATAAATTTTGTCAGGTTGTCAAACATCAATAGAACATAGTCACCATTGTGCAGTAACACTGTTTTAAATAAATTGAAATTGGTTACGTCAACAGAACATGGCCAATGATACAGCACCATTGTTTAAAAATAAAATTGTTACATTTCTGTAGAATATGGTCACTTTGATATTACAACATTGTTTGAAAATCAGATATAGGCAGAATATGGTTACTTTGATATAAAAACAGTATTGGAAAATCAGGTTCTCACATGTAGTAGAACTGGTTACTTTGATATAGCAACATTGTTTGAAAATCAGACATAATCAGAATATGGTTACTTTGATATAAAAACATTATTTGAAAATCAGATTCTCACATGCAGCAGAATATGATTACTTTGATATAGCAACATTGTTAGAAAAAAATGTCACATGTCAGCAGAATACAATCCTATTGGCATAGCACCACTGTTTACAAACAAATTTACGAATTTGTCACATGTCAGCAAACCAAAATCAGGCTTATACAGCAGGATTTTAATTTGTAGAAATCAAATATTGTCTGGTTTTAATATCAACAGAACACCATTACAAACGCTGACAAGCTCCTTGCAGCTGCTGATGAATTGGCTCAGACTGGGGAGTGCGATCCGAAGGAGATATATGGTGAAGCGCATGAGTTGGAACAACGCATGCATAACTTCCTTTCAGCATTGGAAAGGCGGCGAACAATCTTGGATGTGACAGTAGCGTTTTACACCCATGTTCATGAGGTAAACTAACTCTATATAAAGCACTGTAATGTCAACTATTCCTCATCTACTTATGAAATTTTCAAGATGATTTACACTAAATATAATATTTGACTTTCTTTGAAAAAAATATAAACTATATCTCTTCTGTTAAAAAGTATATAGTTTGAAGCAGGTAAGTTTAAATATTATGTATTGTAAATTAGAACCACAATACATTAAAAATATTTATAAAATAAACATATAATAAAAAATCGTTACAAACATTGTCTTTTAAAGTTAATAAAATGTGAGATTTTAGAGACTGATACAAAAAATACCCAAATATTTTATTTTATTCTAACTGAAATACCTCTTCACTCACTTGCTTCAACAAATTAATTTAGTAAATCTTTAAAAAGAAGAAATTTTGTCGGCAAGCTCAAGAGGACAGAAGTAACCATCAGTGTTGTTGTACCAAATGACAAGAACAGAGCAACATTATGTCTCTGCTATTTGGTACAGTTAATCAATGATACTATAAGTTCTTTTAATGTCTCCTAGCAGCATCTCTTAGCAACCTGCTTTGTGTCATGCTATGTTGTAGGCACACATATACTGAATTGTTACTTATGCTGTATGGTTCTGTTTACTTAGTTGCCTTATGTCTAATTTGCAGCAAAATAAAAGTGTATCCTTTCACTAGTATTCATATTAATTCAAGGATTCATTGTGAAAACACATACTATAATGCAATATACCTTAATATATAGAAGTATATTTACATACATTAATTATGAATGATATGCATGTATCCTTCGTAATTTTATGAAGGATAATTTACATGAACACAAAATGATGGTATAGCTTTGTGTGTACAAACAACTTTATGTACGAATTATAGTTTAGTGTTCATTGCAATCCTTTATAAATAGACTGCAGTTTTACCAAACTTGGGAGATAGACTAAATACAGATTGTCTTTTGTATAATATTTTATGATAAATGAATATACCTATTAGGACGACTTCATAGTTACGAATACTGGGTTAAATAACTTTATAGTTATGAATACTAGGTTAAATAACAGCTTTTAAAAAAGATAAAATGAGTCTTTTTACAGGTTATTACAACTTTATATAGGAGAAATGTATGTACACACAAAGTATTCTGCATATTTATGAAGAACTTTATATGAAGGTTAGTAGATACATCATTTACAAGTATATGCACTTTTCATTAGAATGTTATAATGTATGAATTATAATGATGTATGGGAAACCAGTAACTGTCCTCACTTGTGGCTTAGAAATACTATGTACATGTCTTGTCTAATTAATTAACTAAATAAATACATGTATATTATAAGTCTGTTGTGACTTTATTAAATCGACTTATATGATTTTTCTAGAACTTTGGTCATGCATACTTTGTGCTCAGCATAAATGGCCAGAGAACATTGCAGATTTTGTTGCTTACTTCTTACTCAGTTATATATGGCCAGGACCATTGAAGATTTTCTTGCTTACTTCTTACTCAGTTATATATGGCCAGGACCATTAAAGATTTTCTTGCTTACTTCTTACTCAGTTATAAATGGCCAGAGATCATTGCAGATTTTCTTGCTTATTACTTCTTACTCAGTTATAAATGGCCAGGGATCTTAGCAGATGGTCTTTACTTCTTACTCAGTTATAAATATATCATAGCAGATTGTCTTGTTTACTTCTTATTCAGTTATAAATATATCATAGCAGATTGTCTTGTTTACTTCTTATTCAGTTATAAATATATCATAACAGATTGTCTTGTTTACTTCTTACTCAGTTATAAATATATCATAGCAGATTGTCTTGTTTACTTCTTATTCAGTTATAAATATATCATAGCAGATTGTCTTGTTTACTTCTTACTCAGTTATAAATATATCATAACAGATTGTCTTGTTTACTTCTTACTCAGTTATAAATATATCATAACAGATTGTCTTGTTTACTTCTTATTCATTTATAAATGCTGGGTGGGGGTTGGGGGGTCATAACTGTTTGTTTTGTTTACTTCTTAATTATAAATGGCTGGGGTTAATAGCAGATTGTCTTGTTTACTTCTTACTAATTTTTGTTCTATATACAAGGCCATAGTATCACTTACTTTTTCTTGTTCTATATACATAACCATAGTATCACTTCTGTTCTGTAGACATGATCATAGTATCATTTACTCTTTCGTGTTCTATATACATGACCATAATATACACATGGCCATAGTATCACTTTCCCTTTCTTGTTCTGTATACAAGATCAGAATATCACTTCACAACTGCTAAATAACTCTTTCCCTTTCATGTTCTGTATACATGAATTTTAAATTTATAGTTATTAATAATTCTTTCTTCACAAATGATCAAGAATCTTAAATTTATAGTTACTAATAATTCTTTCTTTATCAGTCAGTCCATCTAACAATCTAATAATCTAACAATTGCTTATTACTGGACTTGAGTTATGTCAGAATCAAAGTGATTAGAATACAGAACTTCTTCAACAAAGTAACTTTTGGCTTCACCCCTGTTGGATGGAGATAAACAAGTGTGAGACTATTGGTCAGAAAAACTACTCATCTGCTTGGAACTGGTTTGGATTGCATTAGCAAGTTCTAGGATATTATCACCTGAGTTGTTTATCCAACTCTGACAATCACAAAAATATCATCATAAGGTCGGGTCACCTTAACATTGGCAACAAATATATAATTACATGTATTAAGTTTAGAAAACAGGATAGGCAAAGTTACTCCACCAGTAGTTATACTAATTATACTCACTGAACTTTTGTAATGCACCTTTTTAACCCTTCTCTCTAAACTTCTTTAGTAGTTTTTCTTAAATGACTCCTTTTGTAGTTATACATATCTTACTTTCTGGATTTTTTTAGTAGTTATATATATTTTACTTTCTGGAATTTTTTTTTAGTAGTTATACATATCGTACTTTCTGGATATTTTTTAGTAGTTATACATATCTTACTTTCTGGATATTTTTTAGTAGTTATACATATCTTACTTTCTGGATATTTTTTAGTAGTTATACATATCTTACTTTCTGGATATTTTTTAGTAGTTATACATATCTTACTTTCTGGATATTTTTTAGTAGTTATACATATCTTACTTTCTGGATATTTTTTAGTAGTTATACATATCTTACTTTCTGGATATTTTTTAGTAGTTATACATATATTACTTTCTGGACGTCTTATGCTATCGTACTTACTAGACTTCTTTAGCAGTTATTTTATCATACTCTAGAATTCCTCATCTTTCAGGTTTGTTGCTGTGACTTCTTTAGAAAGAAAATCAAATTTCAAAAGTAACATACCAAAACTACAGCTCATAGTTAGAGCAAAGGAATTGATCATACTTCATTCTTTTCCAACCAGCAGCATCGAGTGCCAGAAGTGCTTAATATCTCTTTGTCACAAATTTCCTGCTCCCCTCCACTCAACAACAGTTTTCAGATTTACTAATCTGTATGAAATTTACATTCATTGTTTGACACCTGCATTTTTAACATTCCTGGGGAAATCTCTTCATGTATTCATCCCTTATCTACCAGGAACAGTCTGTTTCTGTCTTAGATGCAAACAGGTCATATCAACGTTCATGATTGTTTATCCTCTAAAGGCATGTATTTCTTGCTTGTATTACATTCAACACTCAATCTATTTGCTGTTGACTTTAGTTCTTTATTAAACATTTGTAACTCATTCATTTCTTTCATTTTGATTTTTATTGGTACTTATTTTGAGCTCTTTATTTTTAGTTAGCCTTTTTATTTGTTTCTTTATTGTGGTAAATACTTATTTATATTCCATGCCAAGCCTTTATTTTAATCACTTGAATTGTTAATTGATTACTTTATATTGCTTAGAACTGTTCTTAAGGTTAGGTAATTTATAGCCCGCCACCACTACCCTCATCAGAAGTATTTTTAGCCATTTTATTGGATACAGAGCCTTTCATCATCTTCTTCATCCATTTTATAGTCTTTTATTCTTAAATGATTTATACTTTATTATTGTTGACATGCTGTATCCTGAATGCATCTTCATCCATTCATCTGCCAGTCCTGCAGTGAACATGTAAGTTCACCACCTATGGATGCTGACTAATGAAGTCTTTAATGAAACAAACTATAATTCCAGCTAACAAACTGGCTTGAAGATCTCCATGGCGAACTCCAGAGTTCTGATATGGCTGACACAGTTGAGGGAGCAGAGCAGCTGATTGCACAGTTCAACCAACAACGCCAGACGACACTGGAAGCTGCCATTAACACAGTTAGTGAAGGACAGGCACTTTTGGAGCAGCTGAGGTAACTAGTCAATCTGAACAGTCTACTTAAAAGCATGTTGCACGTTCATGTTCATTACAATTATTTAAATAATTTTTTTAAATCTAATAAATTATGTGTTTGTTTTGCAATTTATATATGTATATATACTTTTAAAAGTTATATGCTTGTGTTATTGAACTTTTAACGACACAGATTAATATAGATGAAAGGTTAGATTAAAATGATGAAAACTTGCATCTTTTCTGTTTGGCTGCTATGTTGACATTTTATTTGTTTGCTTTACAGGTGTACTTTTTAGTTATTATTGGCAGTGATGTGTTGCTTACTAGACATGTTGTGGTTGAATTAATATTATTTAAATTTAAATTTAGCATAACAGTTTAGACAGTGGCAGTGCAAAATTATGTTTGAAAGGAAAAGTCGATAGTACTGAAACAAAAGTTCTTGAAATTCCAAGAAGTTTAACTTAAAAAAATAAATCATTGTAAATATAGTTTTTTGTCTGAAAGAGAAAAAAAGAAAGAGAATGTGTGTGTGTGTGTGTGTGTGTGTGTGTGTGTGTGTATGTAAGAGAGAGAGAAAGAGAGTGTGCATTTTGGAAAGAGTGAATATACATGTGAGAGAAAGACTGAGTATGTGTGGTGGGTAGTAGAAAGAGAGCATGTGTGTATGTGTATGTTTGGTAGAGAGAAAGAGACAATGTGTGTGATTGTATTGTAGAAAGAGAGAACGTGTGTGTGAGAGAGAGAGAGAGAGTATGTGTGTGTTAGTGTGAGTGTATGGTAGAAAGATGGAGATAAAGTGCATGTGTTTATGTGTATATGAGTGAGAGTGTGTATGGATGTGGATGTGGTAGAAAGATAGAGAGCATCTCTGTATGTGTGATAGAAAGAGTGTGTGTATGTGTGTGTTTGTGTTTGTGTGTGTGTGTGTGGGTTGAGAGTGAGAGAGAAGTGTTATAATGATAAATCCCAATCTAAAGTGGAAGGTGCTACAATTTATTCCTACAGTGCTACATTTTAATCCTACTTTGCCACACATACTGAAACAGTGCTACATTTTAATCCTACTTTGCCCCACACCCTAAAACAATGCTACATTTTAATCCTACTTTGCCACACATACTGAAAGAGTGCTACATTTTAATCCTACTTTGCCATACATACTGAAACAATGCTACATTTTAATCCTACTTTGCCACACATACTGAAAGAGTGCTACATTTTAATCCGACTTTGCCATATATACTGAAACAATGCTACATTTTAATCCTACTTTGCCACACATACTGAAAGAGTGCTACATTTTAATCCTACTTTGCACATACTGAAACAGTGCTACATTTTAATCTACAGACTGATACAGTACTACATTTTAATCCTACTTTGCCTCATACTAATACAGTAGTAGATTAGATACTACTAGGTTTCCACAAACCTAAAAGAACTTTCTAATTACCTTACTTGGCACTGAGATTCTGTTGTTTTCTTTCTAAGGATTCTTTCTATTGTTATTATTACTGTACTACAGAATATTCTTTTAGTAAAAACAAGAATCATGTCATTTTATATAGTGAAATTAATGAAATACAAAAATTACATTAAAGCATTTAAACACTTTTTATATTAAAATATTAGAATAAAAGTGAGATAATTCATTTTTTTTTTTTGTTTGACATACAACTTTCCTTTTGACTTAGGGCATAATATTAATTGTAAATGTGGTCACTTTAAAGTACGATTTACATCTTGGATTATGAAGTAAGAACTGCTTGAACCTTGAAACATTGAAAAAACGTGTTGATATTTCAGGTAAAACTAAATGTTGCACTTGCATCTCGAAAATATTTGTCAGCACTGACGTTTGTATACTATTCCTTAAATACTTAATGATGACAAATACCTGAGTTATCTTAACATATATCTATATATAATGTTGCTTGCAAGGGCTGTTTGTTTTATAAGTTTTAACTTTAATTTTTCACCTGAAGCTTTAAATTTTGGAACTATGAAACAACAACTTCTTTTCATGATATGAGTTTCATTTGTTTGATTTTTTTCCCCGGCCATATTTAATGTGAGTATATTTTGCATGCCAATGCCTTGTTTGTTCCCATAGATTTGTACAAAAGCGGCGTAATTCAAAGTGAGTCATTTTTTAATTTATTTTTGCTTTTAGATTACATATCTTTTATTATGTGGCATGATTAGCTGCTTCAGACATAACCAACCACTTCTCACTGCATGTTGTGTTATCACTTTTCTTTTGTCTTAATAAGGTTGAGGTGTCTAAAATAAGGTTGAAGTTTTCTCTGGCACACAACTCAAAAGTGCGAAACAGGTATTTTGTTCTTTCATGTTTGAATGATAGAATAATTCACATTACTCTAAGCGCCAGGCAGATGTATACTCTTCTAGATTAAATGAACTCTTCTTGTACTGATAATCAAGAAAAATTGACACGAACTTATCTTAGATAGTGTCAGTTTGAAAATAACAGTACATTACCATTTAAGCACTTCACCTCCAAACTGATTTGTTTTCACAGGGCTAGTGGTACGTGAAATCAGTTTATGACATATCAGTTGGAATTAAGCATTAATTTGAGTACATTCTCCATGTATCCTTCCTGTCTGTTTGTATAGCTATAGGTATGTAAAATAATTTTTTGACAGCAATTGGAATCAAACATTATTTTTAATACGTTCTCCATGTATCCCTGCTGGTATGTTTGCATAGAGGTGGAGGTATATGAAATATGCATGACAGTAGTTGGAATTTAAAGTTATTTTTAATATGGTCTCATTATATTCCTGCTGATTGTTTCTATTAAGTTGGAAATACATGGCATAATAAATGGAATTAAACAATATTTTTAATACATTTTCATGTATCCCTGCTGATCTGTTTGCATGCAGCAAGAGGCATATAAAATCAGATTTTGACATTGTAAGAATACTAAATTAAAAAAAATAAGTCCTCAGTGAATGTGCTTTGAGTCTTTTTTAGCCACTGAAGACAAAGGTCTTAACATTCTTCTTTAGTGCGTTCCTTTTGAACCATTTTCTTGCCAATTCATTTATCTGAACTCAGCCTAACCACTTTATTATATCTATTTAAGGCCACGCCTTTTTTCACTTCTCACTCTTGCACATTCAGATACATGTAATTTTAATTTTTAAAACTTATTGCTTTTATTTCTATTCCACTTTCAGTTCTTACTGCAAATCACACTTTACTGTTTGCACTATCTCTTTCTGTATTGCATTCGATCAAAGGGGATGCATTATTGAGTGGCCCAGATTATAATTTTCATCTGTGGAAATGTATAGATTATTTTTGTGCAATTTATGCTAGGTATAAACTTAAACAAATTCATATAAAACAGCTAATCACTGCAGAACTAATTAAAGTTAGTAACTTTGTACTATGGATTGGAAATATTTTTAATTTCATGTACATATAATTTTTAATGATTTCTATATCTACTGAAAAAGTATGTTTTTAATGTAATTTTTGAGTTCAAGGTGCCACCCTGCACAATTGGCGCTTTTACTCAGGAAGTAATAAATATATATTATATGATGTGAAAATTATGATTGCAATCTTGAAAATATGTTAAATAAGAGTTACTTTTGTAAAGTATCTTTTTCTTGATATCTTCCATTTAAAAACTGAATCATATGTAAAACTTTCATTCAGATTGAAGTGGAGAACTTAGATGCTTTATGCAAGAGGCATAACTAAAGTTTTACTAAATGTGCAAAATTTTAAGTACTCTCCCTGTATAAATAAATACCTTTATATTTCCAGCAACTTTTTTGAGTCATTAATTTATGAGTAATACAATATCACCTTTTACATTTTCAGTCAAGAGTAAAAAAAATATATTGAGCTATAACAAAATATTTAGTAATATGCTGTGGATACAAACATGTTCATTGGATGCAAAGGATCTTTTTAAGAATTGTGTTTTTTATGTTGTGAATACTACAGATTTAGTACACAAAAAGCAGTATCATATCAAAGTGGTTTACTTTAAAAATTTATGCATCTGTATATCATGACTAATATATTGTTTAAAAATCTTGTTGAAGAAATTTTGATTACCATTTTTTTCTTTAAATAATTCCACTTAATCTATATCAGACTTAATCAAATAGGATAAATGTTTTTGATTTTATAAAATGTTTTTTCAAACAACACACTGAATGTTGCCTCTCACATTCATTCTTTACATTGTGATAGTTGAAGTATATATTGTCATTTATTTGTAGAAAAATTGTTGCTTGTTGTTTTTGCCAATATATTTTCAAGTTTATATTTAATTGAGTACATGGTTAAATTGGTCACCCTGGCATAAACACTGTTTCAGATAAGGTCATACTTGCATCTTGCATCAAAATTAACTTTGTTGTCTCTGTGGTTAGGCAAAATCTTTGCTGTTATTGATTGTGTGTTTACCTTTGTTGTCTCTGTGGTTAGGCAAAATCTTTGCTGTTATTGATTATGTGTTTACCTTTGTTGTCTCTGTGGTTAGGCAAAATCTTTGCTGTTATTGATTGTGTGTTTACCCTTGTTGTCTCTGTGGTTAGGCAAAATCTTTGCTGTTATTGATTGTGTGTTTACCCTTGTATTCTAATTCTGTTGATCTTTCATGCAGGTGTATGTATTGTCTATTTACAGACAAAACATTTACTGCGCTAATCATTGTTGCTATTATTGCCTGCTTTAATAAAATTATGCTGTTGCATGTAGTAGTGACTGAGTGCACATTGTGGGTTATTTAAAGTTATTAATAATTTCTTTTTAAACATACTAATAATACTAATATGGTAAAAATAAATATAAATAACCTAACAGAATCTTTTTAATTATTTTCAGCTTTGATATAAAAATTACCAGTTGATTAAATGTGGTCACTTTGTACATACATTACTGATATGTTTATGTTTATAATTCTTCTTTTAAAAAAATATTTCTTAAATAGCTTTGTTGGGAAAAGGTACATAATTAAATTAGTGCTTTCATAAACTTATTTGTAACATACCTGTACTTTTATTTCATTAGTCAAAGACATACAGAAAGGGTTCATATGAATTATTTGTGGACATGGTATACTTTTGTCATCTTTAAATAAATTTTATGCTGTTTATTTATTTTACTTGCAATCGAAGTAACACATTAGTAAAGGAATAAAGATTTCATTTTCAGAGAATGCTGCTTATCCTCCTTAAAATGCAGGTAACAAGGTTTTGATTGGCCATAACAAATTTAC
The DNA here is from genome assembly GCA_028829895.1 of Sinotaia quadrata. NCBI lineage: Eukaryota > Metazoa > Mollusca > Gastropoda > Architaenioglossa > Viviparidae > Sinotaia > Sinotaia quadrata. Next base: position 11,001,162 of record CM054182.1, read on the forward strand.
CAGAGCTTCTGTTAGCCAGAAATTTCCACTTATTTGTTGGTACTTTAGCAGATCAGAAATTATACTTGGAGCCTGTTTGGCATTTTGTCTGGCTATAAATTTTTATTATTTTCCTGAAAAATCAGGAAACATGCAATGACATAGAATATTCTTTGTAAAAGGAGATGTTTGACCAATGTGAAATTTATATGCCAAACTGTTGTTGATTGGCTGTATATCTTTATTATTTTCTTTTTAGTGTTGGAGATTATACTTAAGTGAGGGTGTTTGACCAATGTGAAGTTTATGTGCCCAAGTAGCTGGCTGTATATCTTTATTTTTTATTTTCATTTAAAATCAAGAAACGTAAAACTTTTAGAAAATTATATATTAAAAAAATTATAAATCTTGCAGACATAATTTCTGACAAAATCGGAATCTAGCAGTTGCTCTGGAAATGGTGCATGTGATGGTAAATAATCTTGTAGAAACATTCACCACTGTTTTGTTGCTGGTTATTACCATTAACACAGATTAACTTGGTCACTCTTTGTTAAAACTAAATAGTTTTAATAATAAATGGAAAGTTTTACTTAGCATAATAGCAAGGCTTTATGCTAGTGTTTAGACAATGCACACTTAGAACAATAAAAATGCAGCACAGACTACAGTTGATAACCTAACAAATTGATCCTTATAACAACAAGAAAAATTATTTCAAAACTTGTTTCATTTGCATCGTATGGATAATACATCAGTTTTCAGAGGATGAAATGAGGGTGACATGAAATACTAAGCTAAACTAAAATATCGATACAAATGTGCTTGGATTCAAAGAAATTGTTGTAACAGGTTTTCATGCCCAGTGCTTATATAAGAGTATCATCTCATAAATCTATCTATTTATTTCATTTAAAAATATTAAAAACTTTTTGATGATGTACATCCAGAGTGAAGCTGGATTATCTCAGAAGTTTGATGTAATTTGAGCAGAAACTATTTATCATAATAATGAATTAAAGTGTGTGTGTGTGTGTGTGTGTGTGTGTGTGTGTGTGTGTGTGTGTGTGTGTGTGTGTGTGTGAGAGAGAGAGAGAGAGAGAGAGTGCATGTATGCACATGCTTACATGTATGAGTGTGTGCATGAATATGCAAATTTGTTGAAAAAGAGTTTAATTCAGTGGTTTATTTCTAAATATATCTGCTGTTTAACTCTCTAACATGTATTCCAAAGGCTTCGATTGTGCCTATGTAAGCCTACAAAAGATATTCACTCCATTATCATACATTTGCTTTCAAAATACAGTTGTTATATTAAGTCTTGTGAGAATCTATTCAGAAATGTGGTTATTGAGGTGTGCATTGTGAGATTCCTCTTCAGAACAAGAAATTACAAAATTGCAATAGTTTCTCATATATATATATATATCTGTGCGGAAAAAAGAACTTGAAATTACAAAATTACAGTGGTTTCTCATACATGTATCTCTGTGGAAAAAACTTGAAATTACAAAATTACAGTGGTTTCTCATACATGTATCTATGTGGAAAAAGGAACATGAAATTACAATATTGCAATGGTTCCTCATGCATGTATCTCATGGAAAAAAGAACTTGAAATTTAAAAAAATTGCAATGGTTTCTCATGCATGTCTCTCTTTTGAAAAAAACAACTTGAGATTAAAAAATTGCATTGATTTCTCATGCATGTGTCTCTACAAAAAGAACTTGAAATTAAAAAATTGCAATGGTTTCTCATGCATGACTCTCTTTATAAAAAGAACTTGAAAGTAGAAAGTTACAACTATTTCTGGTGCATGTATGTCTTTGGGGAAAGAATAAGAAATTAAGATAGAATACGTACTATGTATAGCTAGGCAAACATTTATTTGAATTATGCTAATTCTGTATATAAGTTTGAGTTATGTGTGTTTGATTTTGACTAATCTGTTTCTTCCTCTCCCCACCCCAACTCATATTAGTAATGCAGCATGTTAATTTAAATAGCAAGCCCCTTACCATACATTTCAATTCAAAAAACAAAATTAAAAAAATGTAAAATAGATGTATGATTTTTAATCATCTAATGAAGATTCACATGAGATTTAGTTGAAATATTGTAAAGTGCTTGGTGAGTGCTCTGCTCGTTCATGCATTTATCATATTATTTTATGATATATATATTATGTATATTAGTTTATAATTAGTCATTAATAGTATCATTAATTATTCACCAAAGAAGATGTGTGGATTATAATGTATTTGTTAATTTATCATTAATCATTATAAGTATAATTAATTGTCATCAAAGTAATTGGAATAGTCGAAGATGCTGTGTGGATTATAATATTTGGTAGAGCATTAGTTTTGATATGTTTATTATTGGTCATTATAAGTATAATTAATTATTCACCAAAAAAAATTGGAACAGTCAAAGATGCTGTATAGATTATAATCAGTACTATAATTATAGTATTGGCATTAATTAGATTAGGTTTGTTTGTTACTAGTTGTTATAAATATAATTGTAATCCATTAGTTTTATTACCTTAATTAAATCACTAGACATTATAAGTGTAATTGTAAACCCATTAGTTTTAGTATTTATCATGTCATTAGTCATTATAAGTATAATTATTTTTTCACTGAAGAAATTAGTAAAAATCTGCAATGGGTTTTACAGTCATCAAAAGCAAAAGCTAGTGTTACTCTGTTATATATATATATATATACTTAATAATAAATCATAATCAGAATAACTGCTAAATTAGTTTGGTATTCTTAATATCTTCAGCTATTCATCATTATTACTTGTAAAAAAAACACCTACTATCTCCCCATTTTAGTCCCACTTCTCATACCATCACTTTTTTTTTTTTTTTTAGTTTTATCATTGCTTATTTTGTTAATTTGCATTTGTTATGTTGATTAAAGCGTTGTGCTTTTATAAGGTTCGATTATGTAAAAATAGATCAATTAGAAATAAAAGTTTAATTGTATTGAATTAAATATAATTGTATACATCATAATTTAGGCTGATATTGACAGTTTAAGACATTCTTAGAACGCTCATTAGAATTAAAACATATAATTATTATTGCATTATAAAAGCAAGCTAAACACTTTTTTCAAAAAATGTAATTTCAGTTTATGTATTTAATGGAATTATAATATAATCTTTAAAATATAAGATTGTGAATGAAGAAATATTTTGTTATTAAACTGTAATTTTATAATACTTGTAGTTTATGCTAATGTACTTAGAGTTGAAATCAATCCAATCTACTCAGATGGAAATAACTATTCTGCTATATGGCAAAGTGAAATTTTGTAATTTAGATAGTTGGGAGAAATGAGTGTTACTAGTCCTGGAAATTATAATTTACCATATTTTCCTAACAACTATATTTGTGTGACAAGAGAGATTGCTTGCTCACCTTTCTGTCCACCTTGTGCTTGAAAGTAGAAATCCTGTAAACACATGCCTCCTGGCCTCTTTTGAAGATCCTACAACAGGTCTCATGTGTTTCAGGAGGGTTAATTATTAAACTATTGTTAAAATAGCTTTTATTATCATGATTATATTTTTACTAATTTTAGTTAGTGGCTCATTAATTTCGCACAAAAACAGCCTTTCTTGCCATATTTCTTTTACATGTACCAGTGTTTATTTTTATCATTGCTATTAAAAGAGTCATTGTTATGACAGATTTCAAGATCAAACCTATTCATTTTTATTGATATTGAAAGTCACCTCCTGCTGTTGCATACATAATATGTCATTTTGCTCTGGCAGGGCAGTATCCATGGATTCAGAAAAGTCAGGCCACAATGCAGATTACAATCATATAGAAGGTAGGAGCTTGTTCTTGGCTATGCTACTGCTGGAATGCATGTAAGATGACTTAGCTTCCATGACATGTTTTGCCTCATGCCTATTCAATTTTATTCATGATCAGAAGCACAGATGTGTGAAACTCAATTTCTTTTAGGTTATTTAAAACTGATGTATATCTGGTGATGTCTGTTCAATAATGTTCACACCCTTTTCAAGCTTATTAAACAATTTTAGAAACCTCCTTTTAAAAAGAAATGTATACATTTTGTTGAAGATGGTACATGTCAAAATACTTTTGATTCTCATTTCTCTAGGATCAGATTATGTGGGTTATTGTTCTTGCCAGTAATGGGAATGTTGATAACAAAATAAACCACACGTGGTACTCCCAACATCTACAGTGTATAGTGTATGTACATTGCTTTACAAACATTATTTTGCTTCATATGCATAATACTATTGCATTTACTGAAAAAAGGTGTTTGTGGAGGGTATGCTAGGTAAACTAAATAAGATTTCTACTTTGTAATGTTCATCAAGATGTGCTCGGTAAACTAAATTAGATTTCTATTCGGTAATGTTCATCAAGATGTGCTCGGTAGACTAAATTAGATTTCTATTTGGTAATGTTCATCAAGATATGCTCTGTAGACTAAATAAGAATTGTGCTTTGTCTTGTTTATCAAAGTGTGCTCATTGAACTGTGTGAGAATTGTATTTGGGATAGTTTATCATGGTTTGCTAGATAGACTAAATTAAATTTCTGCTTGGTAATGTTTGTCTAGGTGTTTTAATTGGACTACACAAAGTGTGCTCATTGAACTGTGTGAGAATTGTATCTGGGATAGTTTATCATGGTTTGCTAGATAGACTAAATTAAATTTCTGCTTGGTAATGTTTGTCTAGGTGTTTTAATTGGACTACACAAAGTGTGCTAGAATGGTACAATGCATAGCATACTATTCAATACTTCTAAGTATGGGTCTTGTGCATGAGTTTGTATATATATATTTGATTTTAAAGGTGTGTTGGCTCAACTAAATGAGAGTCGTAGCCAGTTGGAAGAACTATGGGCAGCACGCAAGATGAAGTTGGACCTTTGTCTTCAACTCCGCATCTTTGAGCGTGATGCCATGGAGGTCAGATGCTGTTGAGTCTCCCTCTGTCTCACTCTCATTTTGTTCATTTTCATGTTTTCTTTTGTAATCCTGCACCAAATATTATTTTTATTGTTTTCTAGATTTTATTTTCTTTTAACCAACCTTTGAATATGGTTTGAAGTGCATTTGAGAAAAAGATTTTTCCAAAATAGTAAATATAATTAAAATTAAACTTCGTTTCTGACCCCCAAATCAAAGAAAACATGTTTCTTTACTCTTGAGCTTGATGTAGAACCAGATACTTTATTCTTGTGTGCAGCATTTAATAGAACTGAAAACATATTCTAACCACAGAACACCCCCACCCACCCACCCCAAAAAATATATATTTGTATCTCTACTGTTTACTGTACTTAAATGGATTGGTATAGTTATCTTTTGATATGTATTCTGTGTACTTTTAATTAAAAATAACTGAATTGTTTCTGAGCACTTGCAGCAGATGTCAATAAATATCTTTTACATGCCTTTCTTATTTAGTTTATTGAAGTCAATTTTTCTTTTTCTCTCTTGTCAGTTAGCATAAGCTTACCTTCCTCCTGTTCTGAGGTCACTTGTTATTCTTAGCATTAATTCAGTCTATTCACCATGTGCTCTGATTTGTTGGCACCTGGTTGATTTCCTGTCTGCTGCCAGGTGTCCTCTCAGCTGGAACTGTGGGCAGAAGAACTTCAGCACATGGAAATGGTGACTGATGGTGCCAAGGCAGAGCAGCTGTTGCAGATGCACAATGAGAGTGTGCTTCACATGCAGAATTGCACCTTTGAGGTGCTGCAGCGTGGGCAGGAACTGTGCCAGGTATGTCTTCTTTTGCTAGTTCATAAGTCAAAGGTTTGCTAGGCCAAAAGCTGTAGATCATTAGGCCTTCTTAAATAACTTGTGTCATTAAGAGTTTCAGCTGTACTGCATGCGTTAGAAGTTGAATTTGATAATGGTCCAGTTAAAACAGCAGTTAGTAAACTAAAGACTTCAAGATAGCAGTTTAAAATAATGATTACAATATAAAATTATTGTCACTGACTACAACTCAGCAGTGAATATTTCAATGACTACAAGTCATCAGTTGATAAATTAATGTTTGCAACATTTAATAAGCTAAAGATCAGGTGAACTGGAATCTAGGTCATCCACAGATAAGAATAAATTACTCATTCCCATTCTTAGAATCAAGACTGCAAAATTTAAACTTTCAGAGATTTGTATAAATGCATTTATTTCAGTGTTGAAAGTCAATATTTCTGAAAGAAGTTAGAGTTCTCATTCATTTGCGAGACTGACTTTTCACCATAGAAACTTAACATTTGATGTCACAATGTGGAACTACAATCCGCAGGCTCTGTGTGACATATTGTCTTGTGTTAAACGAGTGGTTTGAAAAATTAAAACATGGTTAAATATTGAAATGCATATGGCTGCACAAACTGTGGACAAACTAAAATATTCATTTTTATACATTTCCCAAAGATAAAAAAATTATAAACAAAATGGATTACAAAGTTTACAAGAGAAAACTTTCCGAAAGCGCATACAGTACTGTGTAGCGAGCATTTCCAAGAAGAAGAAGACTATGAAATGCAAAGCAGACAGTCCCTTTGGGACAGTTTAGCAATGCTAATAATAATAAATAAATAATCTTCAAACTTGTTTCCATCAACAAACATATTTAATTATTGGGTATTATTTATGTTGTTTGTCTGAAGCAATAATATAACTGCTAATTCAAGCACTGTAAGGACAACACATCTATATGCGTAAATATTGGGTCCAGAATTTACAAATAGATTTATGCACAAATCATTTTGTAAATTATTTATTTTTATATTTTATTCCATGGAAAGTATGGTATTGAAAAATAGTTACAGAATAAATCAATATTATGGTAACAAAACTTTGCAATTTATATATAAAAATTTAAAATTTGAATCAGTTTTCTGGCTGCACCTTAACAGTTTTGTAAAAACAAAATATTAAACTTGCTACATTGCTCAACTGCTAATTCATTTTTATCTCTCCTCTTGTATTTTAAAGAGAATTTTAATATTTATTTCTGCCATTGTCTAGTAAATTTACCAAACCATTCTAGAACTTTCAGAAGATAAGAAACTTTCTTTATGTTTAAAAAAAGTATTTTTCTTTCGGTAAGATATGACATATTCTACAGCCTACAGTTCATAGAGACTGATTGTGTAAAATTATTTCATCATAAATTGATATAGTAGCTTGGATAAGCTTAATGTATAATGACTGAAACAAACTGCAGTTTACAACCCACAGGGACCTTCTGTTATGTTGTGTTTCACATTAATTGCTATAGTAACCACATATCATCAGCTTACCTCTGAAATGACTGAAACAAGCTACATTTTCATTTTACAAAGACCTATATAAATTATGTTTCGCATTAAATTCCATAGTAGCCACAGATCAGCCTACTTATGTAGTGACTGAAACAATCTACATTGTACATTCCACAGAGACCACTGTTTAAATTATGTTTCACATTAAATTGCTGTAATAGCCACAAATCAGCTTATCTGTATAATTGCAAAAAAATTCTATGTTTCATGTAGGTCAGTATAATTTTTTTTAAAATTGTTTTATTTCTTTGAAGCCCACATTAAATTTTATCAGAATCAGAATTAACTGTGAAAATTATATTGTCTGTTTTACTCACTCACTCACTCACTCACTCACTCACTCACTCACTCAACTCACTCATTCTTTGTATTAATTTTGCATTAATTTCTTTCACTCCAGAATGCCTTTGCATTAATTTTTTCTTCTAAAATATTTATATTTCTTACAAGAATTGGTTGTCACAAATATACTTTTCTTGTACTTGAAATAAAATAATTCCTGGGATCACTCTCTCTACTGCACAGTTTGTTTTGTGGTTGTCATGGCAGCAGCCTTGTTTTTCTTGAAGCTACAGTTTGCCTTGGTCCTGTTGACCACAAATGCATTATCTTGTGTTGGTTTTTGTTTTTTTGTTTCCCAATGAAAGTTAAGGCAGCCTGATTTGTTTGTTGGTCAACAAAGCAGACTCCTCTTTTTAGGGTCTTTATCTGCCCATGTTTAGTCAGTTATAACATTATGGGGTCAGTGTTGATACTGGCCTGAATTTTTTTTTTGGAATGTTGAGAATGACCACTCAGAGCAAAATGATTTGTCATGGTAATCGTATTTGGAGAACAGTGAGAGTGAGTTGTGTTTCCAGTTTTATGTATTTTGTGCATAATTTCTTTCTTTCTCCCCAGTGTCTTTTAAAAATCGATTTTAGTAAATTGATTTAATTTCTAACATTAATTTTAGAGTGCACTCTCGTATGTAATGTGTGATTATGTATATAGTATTTGAAAGTCTGCTTATGGTCAAGTGTTTGTAAGAATATGTTGCCTGTCTTTTCAACAGTTAATGATAAATTCTCAAATTTCAGTGCATTATTTATGTGTTTAGTTATACCAATGAAGCTTCAGTGTGTGTGTGTGCGTGCGTGCGTGCGTGCGTGCGTGTTGCATGGTGATTTAGAAGGTATAACTTGATCTTTTATTAAGTCTTTTGTTTATCTGCTAGAATACAGTATTGTGCTTTGATTGGAGAAGAGAACAAGTTATATATTGCTCATTTTCTAGTTCTGTCTGAAACTTTGACTGGAACAAGTAGTTTATTGTTAAGCACTATTCTTCAAATTTGATGAGATGTTTTGACTGGAACAAGTAATTTATTGTTAAGTATATTCTATTCTTTAAATTTAAAGAGATATTTGGACTGGAACAAGTGTTTTATTAAGTACATTCAATTCTTCAAATTTTAAGAGATGTTGGGACCTAGAACAAGTGTTTTATTGTTAAGTACATTTTAATCTTATTATAAGAGATGTTGGGACCTAGAACAAGTGGTTTATTGTTAAGTACATTTTAATCTTATTATATGAGATGTTTTGACTGGAACAAGTAGTGTATTGTTAAGTACTATTATTTCTACAAATTCTTGAACTAAGATGTATGTATATAGTATGATAAACACTGACATTGTTTCTAGTGAATGCACATGTAAAATACTGTATTTATTATGCTGTGTGCATGTATCAGGCTAATAAATACTGTTGTGGGGAACTGTAAGTTGAGACTTGAATGTAAGAGAATATGGAGTTAAAGATACTTATCATTTATTCCCTGATTATTTTTACATGGAATAAGCAGCCTTTCCTTGTTTTACCTGAATCTCCTGATTTACTGATTATAAACCACTACAACCATAGTAGATGCAAGGAGTATCTACCACAGAATGTAAAGGTAAGGAATACAATGCACTCTGTTGATGTATGGTGGCAAAGTATGCTGACTACATCATGGAATTTCTGGTACATGGAAATTAATGAAAATTGCTACAATTGTTGTTCTTCTTGAGGGAGTTAATGCAGTGAAGGAGTGCCCAGATTAGTCTTGAGAGAATAGCTTCGAATCAGTGCTTTACAACATGAGAGGGAAACACATGGAACTGACAGTAATAATGTGAACAATAAACTTGTGACTTTGTTATGAAAAGCACACGAAAGGACTATTGCAGCTTCACCTATACAAGGTTACGTAAAAACTATTATCGATTAACTCTAATAACTTCATTTATGTTCTCTGATAAGAACTATATTGTGATTTGTATTGACACTAATCTGTTGAATTGCATTTTAGGATATAAGACTGTATAAGTATTAAAATTATTTGAACGTGGTTTCGTAGAAATATTGATGTCAAGTAATCTTTCTTCATTGTGTTATATGCATATTTGATTGTTGATTTAATAAAAGTATTTTTAAATTGTTTGACCTTCTTACACATATTCATAACTTATATTGAAGAAGAAAGTGGGTGGATGGGAGCTCACTAAATATAGATTAAAGATGGATTTGTCTTCTTCTTTAGTAAGAAGTTTTCCAACTATGGAAATATTGTGTGATGGTAAATTTTTGTCTTTAATGTTGTGGAAGAGAGAAAATGTTTACAGTGCCTGCATCCCCGCCAAGTGAGAGAGATGAGTGGTGGTCTGCTTGAGAATTATTAATAACATAAATTAAGATTCTTATCACTTTTAATTAGTTATGGGTGATTAATTATGGATAATAACTATTAACTAATTGGCATCACATATTTGTATATGTACAGTATCACCATTTTACTATATAGTCCCCTTCCTTTTTAACATACTAAAATCCCTCCCTCCTCAAGTTTGTGTTTGTCCTCAGAAAAGAATTGTTTTATTTGGCTGACAAGTCTTTCACTACTTTAAATGACCATTCTGACTATCTTGTACAAAATTTATGAAATCCAAATTCACAGTATTGTTTGAGAGTGTTTATTGTATCATTTAGTTTGCATAATCTTATTCCAAGGCATCTAAGTCTGGAGAAAATAGAATGGATTACATGAAAACTGTAAAAGGAAAATTTGCAAATTATGCAATAATTTGTATTTCTGTATATGTTCCTACTAGCTGATGTCCGATGCAGAGTATGATGCAGGCTCGCAGATTCAGGCCCTGTTGGAATACTTACATGAGCGTGAGGCCGATCTCGAGACCATGGCTGAACAGAAACGAATACGCTTAGAGCAATGTGTGCAGCTCCGCAACTTTGAAATTGAGGCTAGACAGGTTGGTTAGAAAATACAGATTTTGAAGTAACTTAATTTTTGCTGTAAGTTAATATTTTTATATGAAGATAATGGAATCTTTAATGATATAACACAGTATAGCTGTTGCTTCAAGTGTGTAAAATGAACTGGAGAAATGTTTTATGAAAACAGCTTGTTTTGAAAATCTCTGATTTAATGATGCTGGGATTTGCTTCAAAGTGGGTTTGTGATTGTTTCTCTATTTTTGCAGGTGATTTGCTGGGTGCGTAATGGAGAATCCATGCTGACTGCAAGCTTCATGTGTCCAAACAACCTTGTTGAAGCGGAGCAACTCAAGAAAGAACATGAACAATTTATGATTGCCATAGAGGTCAGTAATAACCCCAATGTAAAGTGTTTATGTATAAGCTTCAAAAGAAAGAAAGATTTTTTTTCTTAAGTTTAATGGACATGAAGGATTTTGACTATGCAATTTAAAATTGTTTTTGAGAGTCCATCTTCCACTGGTTTTGTTGGTTTTTTTTTGTTTATTATTTTTTTGTTGCTGTTGGTCCTGTTGATTCTGATTCTTTGGTCTGTCTCCAAGTTATGGGAAGGTGTATTATTTTATTACTTTTTGCCAGCTGTTGCCTTTGCTGTTTGCCTCCTTTGTTGATCTTACATTATCATGGCTGATTATTTTTGTTTTGAATAAGATCATATGATGAATATTTTCACTCCTATCTCTTTTGTGTGGCTTTTTATATCTGCAAGAGTGAATGGACAGGCTATTTTTGTGAGTTGTGAGAAAGAAGCTCACAAACATTTAGCTGCCCCTCTGCATTGTGTCCAGAAAGCAGGGCACCCTATGCAACCAAATGGTTGTCAGATACTCACCTCTGCTTGCAAAACTGAAGGACAGTAACAAATGCAGAAGATGCCTTGAATTCAGTCAGACTTTATATGCACTTCTCGCTATCTTAATGTAGGTGTGTGAGAGAGCACCCTTCCTGTGGATGAAGGGTTGCCTAATCAAAGCAGTGGTGGTTGACCTTACACATATTGGAATTGATAATCTTAAATTGGAGAAGAAAGTGGGTGGATGGGGGCTCACTAAATATAGATTAAAATCAGATTTGTCTTCACCTTTAGTAAGAAGTTTTCCACTCAAGGAAATATTATGTGACTCTAGACGTTGTTTTATGTTGTGAAATAAAGAAAAGGTTTACAGCGCCAAAAAATCTGCCAAGTGAGAGAGATGAGTGGTGTCTGCTGGAGGATCATTAGTAAAATAAATTAAGATTCTTATCACTTGCAATTAGTTATGAAAGATTAATTAATAATAATAATCATCTTCATTAACTAAGTGGTGTGCCTGTCACACATTGGTATGGACCCCTTCCTCCATTGATATGGACCCCTCTCCATTGAAATGGACCCCTATCTCCATTGGTATGGACCCCTTTCTCAATTGGTATGGACCCCTTTCTCAATTGGTATGGACCCATTTCTCCATTGATGTGGACCCTTTTCTCCATTGATATGGACCCCTTTCTCCATTGGTATGGACCCCTTTCTCCATTGGTATGGACTCCTTCCTCAGTGTTTCATGGTCTTTCATGGCACTGGATGAAATTCAGTTGTCAATTTCATATCATCCTTTCCAGATCAGAAGCATATGTTTCAGATGCTTTGTCAAACATCTAGAATATCATTCTTACATATACCTTTCCTTCAGCTTTATTTCCTAAAACTCTTGGCTAACTTAGTCCATAGATGCTGCCTTAATTCTGATAGTTCCCTTGCAGTCAGGGAAGGCAAAGTGAAAGGACATTTCCAGCCAGGATGACCCCTCCCTTACAGCCTCATATCAGTTTTTCCTGTAATCTGGGATTGCTGTCTTTAAAATAGGCATATCTTCAACAAAGATCTTTTAGATTTGGCTTAGTATGAAGCATCAAGACCAAACTCCATGATTAACCAACCTGGGAATGGAATATTGGAAGAAAAGGTTGTGCTTTTGATAAATTTCACACCATTTGAAGTAACACAAGCATGTGCTTACAACTAATTTAGGAGTAATGTCAGTATTTAATAATAATGTCAAATAATACATGCATTAACATTCTAAATTACTTCGTATGTTCAAACTTCATGCTAATGCCCCTGGTGAACTGATTTTTAGTTGTCACAGTGATGGACATTATTCTCTCGCTAAGCTGATGATACAGTTGGGAAATTTGTGGTACTCATTTAGCAGCAGTCTGCGATTCATGAGAACTTTCTTTGGCACTGAAAGAATCTGCATGGATCTTACCTAAATTTATTGAAAATGCCAATGTAAAAAATATATCCAAGCTGCACTGAACAGACATCCATGATATTTGTGTGATTGTATGGTAGCTTTGCTGTGCAATCACATATATACATAACTTAGAGGAAAAAGGTGTGATTGTATGGTAGCTTTGCAGTGCAATCACATATATATATAACTTAGAGGAAAAAGGTGATGGAATAGTATTTGATATTCTATTAAATTTAGGTTAAAATAGTTTAGAAGCAAATAGAAATGTGGATGTACAAAAGTCCACTAAATACCTGAAGTTGTTTAAATGGAAACATGGTTATACTAAAAGTCAGTTAAATATCCAAAATTGTTTAAATGGAAACATGGCTATACTAATAGTCAGTTAAATACCTGAAGTTGTTTAAATGGAAACATGGCTATACTAAAAGTCAGTTAAATACTTGAAGTTGTTTAAATAGAAACTTGGCTATACTAAAAGTTGTTAAATACTCGAAGTTGTTTAAATGGAAACATGACTATATTAAAAGTCAGTAAAATACCCGAAGTTGTTTAAATGGAAACATGGCTATACTAATAGTCAGTTAAATACATGCAGTTTAATATGTTTATAACACCCTTTTTTTCTTATCTACTTTCAGAAAACCCATTTCAGTGTAGTGCAGGTGACTCAGCGTGCAGAGGCCATGTTGCAAAGCCAGCACTATAACTCTGAGCTGGTGCGTGCTATTGCAGAAAACGTCACTCTGGCATGGCAGCAGCTCATGTATCATGCTGAGGAACGACAAAAATTGGTCATGGCCTCCACCAACTGGTACAAGACTGCTGAACAGGTATGCAAAGTAAAGCCACCATTACTTTAATTAACATGGTGTCTTAACGTCACAGTCTCACAGTCTCAACATTTTAAAATGTTTACAAAGTAAAGTAAACATTAACCCATTTCATTCACAAATATAAATTTCACTGTCTGAGAATGTGGGTTTGCCAAAATGCAAAAGGTACCATATGCAAAGTGAAGCAACCATTACTTTAACTAACATAGTATCTTAAAGCCACAGTCACACAGTCTCAACATTTTAAAATGTTTACAAAGTAAAGTAAACATTAACCCATTTCATTCACAAATATAAATTTTGCTGTCTGAGAATGTGGGTTTGCTAAAATGCAAATGGTACTGTTCTCTGTGCTTTATATAGAGTCAAATGTAGTTAAATAGCCTATGCCAATAGTTGCATCCATATGTGTAACATAAGGTTTTGCTATTATTTTTAAACTAGTTTTAAGCACAAAAGATTTCTCTGGTTTCTTATGTCTGGGGTCATGAGGATTCACTATCCATTCTGTTTGCACTGCTTCATGATTTGGGCAAAATAATAATGATCAGAGAGGTGATGCAATAAACATTGGGAATTCAATAATAATGATGGTTGTAGAAATGGCATTATTTATAGAGGACATTCATACTCTTGTAAATGTGAGTCAGTTTTTGGATGTTGGTGTGGACACTCTGTAGACAAACTATACAAAATTAAGATACAGAATGAACTTTTCTTGTTCTTGAAAAGATTGTGGCAGAAACAGTCCTGATATAAATCTTATGTACACTTGTTGTTTTAAGATTTTTTCTGTGTATGGAGACATTTTTTTAAAACACTTAGAATTTACAAGAAATAGCACCCTAGTTTCTCTCATTCCAATTTGCTTGTGCACTGATATATATTACAACTAAAATTGTCCACTTAATTCACCTGACAAATATATAAGTAGAATATGATTTTATGATGCATTCACATTACAGTACTATTATAATGTTTTTCACATTCCTCTTTACTTAAAGTACCAATATACTACATCAAAACTGACCAAACACTCTGGTCATTATTCACATATATTTAATGCCTTACAGCTTCTTTGAAATAAAACATTTATAACTGCAGGAAAATAATTTAGAGCATATCAAATAATACAAATGAGAGATTTGCAAATTAAAGATGTAAATGTATCTTATTATAAATTATCTCCTATTATGCTATTTTTAAAAAATGAAACATGAAAACTGTCTACTTTAGATACAAATATACCACCTTTCTATTTGAAAATATATAATTTATATGGAGACAAGTTACTGTTTTGTGCACCACAATATTTTAATGAAAGAGTTTCATTAAAATGATTTAAATTAAAACCAAAGTAAATGATCTGATAATTTTTTAAAATTTAGTTCCATTAATGAGGACTTAAATTATATACAATATATTAGATTTTTAATATTAAATAAATAAATTTAAATAAGATAAAAGAAATACAGAACAGAATTTTGTGTGCACTCTTAATTAATATTTTCTTTCTAAGGTTTGGTCAGTTCTTGAAGCGCTGGATCGTGACTACAAGAGAGATGAAGACTGGTGCAGTTCAGACAAGACAGCAAGTGGCAGTCGGGCTACATTTCTTGTGCAGCTTATCAACAAGCATAATGAGCAAAAAGAGGCTTTCTTGAGAGTATGTATGCTTATTCTTATTTATCATTTGCATTTTTTTTTTTTAAAGATTGAACTTTGGTGTATTTGTGTATTTTAACCTTTTAGTTTATAATTAATTTTATACCTACCCAGATCTAATTTTTTTCCATATGTATGTTCTTTGATCAGTTTCTTAAAATATGATTTTATGCACCATTAATATTTTATAACTTTTGTGGGTAATTTTATAACCTTTAATATTTGGAATTATTTTAAACCCTAGACTCTTTTCTCATTTGAGTTTGTGTATTTTTAATGTTCCTCATTTATGTCAGAAAAGGGTATTTTTTTCTTTTAATGATTTAAAAAAAAATATTTATTTGAATTTTTATTTATATGAATACATGTAAAGAATGTTATTTTGTCACATTACCTTTTTTCATTAAACTGATTGCATATAGAGGTATGCAAATTTCCTGCAAAACCCTAAAATAAAATATCTAAAACATTAATCCATTTTTAAAAAAATATATTTCTTTTTCTTTCAATATTTTTGTATGTTGTTATTTATTTATTTTAGATTATAACCATTGAAGTCTTAATAGTAATATTTTCAGAGCATTAGTTTTATTTGATTTTCTTTTGATTTCAGGCTTGCACGCTGGCTCGTCGAACAGCAGAAACATTCCTTAAATATGTGAACAGAAACCTGCATTTTTTAGGCATGCAAATGAAGTTCCGAAGTCCAGAAGGACATGTTAAGGGTAGGACTCTTTCCAGCTAAATTAATTGATTTATGAAAATGATTATTAATTACTTCATTTGAATAAGCTTCTGTCATTAAAGGAAACTGAAACTCTTGTTTGTCATGAACACCATTAATGCTGTGAGTGAATGGTTTTCATTGAAATGAATTAAGTTCAAGGGGAGTTAACTAATTTAAAATCAGTTTGTTATTTCTTTCATTTTATTCTAGTTTTGAACTGGGAGCAAAAAGAGATAATAGTATATCTGCCTAAAATTAATGTATTTTTATTTAATCTATTCTGGATTTATTTAGACTACGTCTGTTTCCTTGGTTATTTGATTACTGGTTATTTGACATGATTAATATATTTCTCTTCACCAGTAATCAAAGGTATTAACATGTTTTATATTTTTATTTTTATTTTTATATAAGTATTGAATAAAGCAGTTATTGAAGTATTGAATAATCATTAACATTCCTGTCTTCACTTGGGATGGGGAGACACAAACTATTGCTGTTGACAGCATTGGAAATGCAGCACTTAGGTGTAAAATAATGAAAAGTTAATTTTATTTTGAGTGCATTGGATTAATCATTATAGTGAAATGTAAGCTGGTAACTCCATCACTTGCTCATGTCTTAACAGCCACACTCGATCAGCTATTACAGCAAGAGAATTTGGTCATTGAGTACTGGACAGTCAAGAAACGGAAATTAGAGCAATGTCACCAATATGTTCTTTTTGAACAGAGTGCTAAACAGGTGAGATTCCTTAAATCATGTTTTGTGTTTAGAGAGACATCCATTTTGTACAAGCATTCCAAGTGGGCAAGACTTCTTGCATATTGTTATAGATGTTTGTAAATTTTTGCCTAGAAGTGAGAACAGTATATTAGCATTTTCTTTAAGTCAAACTATCCAACAGGTGCAAATGTATCAAGCTTTAATGTAGTTCTTTGCATTTCTAATTTACCAAAGTGCAACCAGAAATAAACACGATCAATTTTATTGGCAATTGTTGTGACACAGTAGTCATATGAAGATGTCACTCGACAAGGCTGTATAGAATGTTCAAGTGTATTATGAATATTTTCTTAGGCCTTCATTTTCATCTTGATTGATTAATTTTGATAAATATCAGTTCCTGACATTACATTTTATGGACTGTGCAAATATTTATTTGAAAAACTTTTTCCTTAACACATGAAATTTAACAAGAACTTGTGTGTTCAGGCTTTGGAATGGATTCAGGAGTATGGTGAGGCTTACCTGGCATCACACACTCATGTCGGGGCCAATAATACTGAGACAGAAGCTCTTCTCAAAGAGCATTACGAGTTCAGAAATCGAGCCAAGGTAAATTATTTACAGGGTGTTTTTTTAACACTTTTCATTCATAGATCTTTATTTTAATTGTTCTAAATTCTTTTGCTTTAGCTAGCTTTCTCAGTTTTCGTTATCTTTTTTCCTTTTTTTTATATTATTTAAGTGTGTATATGTTCATGTTCTGTCTTGACACAAAACTGTGTTTTGTTCTACTAATGTTATGCTGCTTTCTCTGCATACTAAGAGTAGTTATCACTATATATTTTTGATTGTTTCATTATAAATTTGAATTTTATCACAAAATCATATATAGTGAATACCCAAAATCAGAGAGCTCTAAAAAGAAGGGTGCTATATGAAAACAAAATTCTCTTTTGACTCGTAGCTTCTAATCTTTGCTAGCTATCATGAACAGTTGTGCTTTTGGTCTTTGGAATGCAGGAGACAAGAGAGAATGTCAAGCTGCTGCTGCAGTTGGCAGATGACTTTGTTGCCAAAGGAAACTTGCATGCCAGTAGTATCTTAGGCTGGTGCGCTGCTGTGGATAAACGGTACAAGGACTTTTCGTCACGCATGGAGAAATACCGCCTGCAGCTTGAGGCCAAGCTTGGTGTCTCTGTACCAGAGGTAGGAGAGAAACTAGTTGTTCATCTACGATGATTTCCTGACATGATTGATTGTTTGCCCATTTGTTTCCAACATGATTGATTGTTTGCTCACTTGATAGTTGCCATCATGATTGATTTTTGTTTGCCCAGTTGATGGTTTCCTAACATGATTAATTGATTGATTGTCTATTTGATGATTTTCTGACAAGATTGATTGGTTGGCCTGATGCCGGTTTCCTGGCATGATTGATTCTTTTCTTCTGTTTGATGTTTTCCTGACATGATTGATTGTTTGCCCAGTTGTTGGTTTCCTGACATGAATGATTTTTACCAGTTGATGAATGTGTTGTTGATGTTCTGATGGATTGTTGTCTGATCTCCAAGAGATCTACAGCACACACTCCATTAAAAATAATAGTAACATGATTGATTGTTTGCTCAGATGATGGTTTGCCAACCTGAATGAGTACTCAGATTATGGTTTACCAACATGATTGATTATTTGCTGATTTGGCATTGATTGTTTTCACATATGATTTTTTGCCAATTTGATTGCTTTTCCCAGAATAATGGCTTGATTGATCATATAATGGTTTGCTATCATAAATGATTGTTTGCCAAAGCTGATATTTGTCTACCTAATAGTTCAATAATAAGATGATTATTTGTGATTGTTTGATATGATGATTGCTTGTAGAATAGTAGGATGACTTGATACTTATTTGTTCAGTATATAATATATAATTTGCTAAAATGATTGATTGTTTGCTGAATTTATAGCTTGCTAAAATATTGATTTTCTTATGTTATCCAGATAATTGTTTGATGATCAAACTTGTTGATACCTTTGATTATTTTTCAAATTGATAGACAATATTAAACTTTCCAATGCAGTACAGTTACTGTCCATTTAATAATTTGCTATATTTATTATTTGCCAACATGATTGATGGCTGCCTTGTTTAAAGTTTTTGCACACACTTGACGGTTTATTGAATTTTTTTATGAAAAAAAAAAACACTATAGTTTGCCTACACATATTCTTTTTTTTTGTTGTTGACAAAATTATTTGCTCAATGGAAAATTTGCCCCCAGTTTTTGTAGATCCGATTAATCATTGGTCCATTTCATTGTTTGCAGCAGCAGACAGAAAAAGAAGAGCACCAGCGCCATAGTGATTCATCCATTGAGGAGAAGTTGCAGCATACACCAAAGGAACTAACAGAGGAGAAGCGGAAATCAGCCAGAAGAAGAGAGTATGTTTTTACATTACATTCATTCCTTTTTTTTTGCTGCAGAACACATCAAAATGACTTTTATTTCAAAGAAAATAGAATAAATCTGAAAGCTTTTAACACCTGTATTGGAGATTAAAATAAATCAATACATTTTAAATTGTGAACAAAAAGTCTCTTAGGATTTGAAATTTATTGTAAGATGGCACACACCACAAGCATAAAAATTAGGACACACAATATAAGCATAATAATTAGGACATACATTATGAGCATAATAATTAGAACATGCATTATGAGTATAATAATTGGGACGTGCATTATTACCATAATAATCAGAACATGCAATATAATAATTATGTTATGGCATACATTAATAGCATAATAATTAAGGCATGCATTATGGGCATAATAATTAGGACATGCATTATGATATAAGAATTAGGACATGCATTTTAGCATAATAATATTAGGACATGCATTATGGATATTGATTTGGACATGCATTATGATATAAGAATTAAGATGTGCATTTTAGGCATAATAATATTAGGACATGCATTATGGGCACATTAATTTGGACATGCATTGTAATATAAGAATTAGGATATGCATTCTGAGCATAATACCATTAGGACATGCATTTTGGACATAATAGGACATGCTTTATGAGCATAATACCATTAGGAAATGCATTTTGGACATAATAATTAGGACATGCTTTATGAGCATAGTACCATTAGGATATAATAATTAGAAATGGCACTGTGAGCATATTGCTCTATGTAACTGATTATTCTGCCATACCTTAACACCTGTCCCATCAGTTATTTTAATACTCCTTTTCAACCCCTTTACCAGGTTTATCATGGCAGAATTGCTTCAGACAGAAAGAACCTATGTTAAAGATCTGGAACATTGCATCAAAGTAAGTGTTTCAAATGTTTCACTTTTTATTGTTTTCTTCCTATTTAAGCTTATCATTTATTGTTAATATATAGTGTTATTAATTTTTTCCTGCGTTCAAGCTCATCGTGTAATTTAATGTTACTACTCGGTGTTTATTCAATTCTTCCGGTGTTCAGGCTCTTGTAATTGAATGTTACTACTCGGTGTTTATTCAATTCTTCCGGTGTTTTCAGGCTCTTGTAATTTAATGTTACTACTCAGATAGTGCTTATTAATTCTTTCCTATATTCATTTATATGATTAAACACTATGAATAAAATAGGTTTTAATTAATAGTAAATTATGATTCTTAATAATACTTTTCCTAGGTTTTGAGATGTTCTATTAAAGCTTGCCAAGCAATGCAGGACTTTAAAATAGTTCTTTTGATGCAGTATTGCACTTTTAAAATGTCTTAATTAAGAAATGAAAATTTTTTAAAATTAAAAATCCTTATTCATCACATTATATCAAATAATTCTGATGTGATATGTGTGAGAATATTTGTAATAATATAGATGTTAAATGGTGCATAAATCTTGCATGTTGTTGCTTAGGTTAAAGAATTTTTTTAAAAAGTTTTGCATTGGGAACATTTAAAAAAAAATATTTTCAGACCTACCTGAAGTCCCTAACAGATCCAAGCAATAATATTCCCAGTGGTATCCAAAGCAAAGAATTAGTCATATTTGGCAACATGGAGGAAATCTATGAATTCCATAAAGAGTAAGTATCTTTTAAAATAATTTTATTATGAGATCTGTAAATATTAATTTTATTTTGAAACTATTTCTTTATTAACTTACTAATTGATACTTTGTTTGATTGCTGTTTGTATTATTTTGCACATTAATTCTTTTCATGAAATGATTTCTTTTTGCATTAAGACTTTAATTATTTTGCACAATTTTATCATGAAATAAGTGCTTTACAAAATGAGGCTTGAAGCCCTTGTTTGATTACTGTTGGCATTATTTTGCAAAATAAATTGTTTTGCTGTAATAAGAAAAAGAAAAAATATCTCTAATTTCCTTCACTGTGAATTTCTTTAGAGTATTAATATGGCTAAGATAAGTGTTCATGTTTTTTATTGTTTATGTTCTGATTTGAATGTTGACTTTAATGTTAGCGTGTGATTCTGATTAGTGTTGATGATATTGCATATTCTTATTGTTGACTAGTTTTAATATGGTTTGATTTGTGTTGATGAAGGTGTTGTTGAATGTTCTGATTTGATTGTTCTCCAAGATGTCTACAATTTACACTCCATTATAATCCATGAACAGTAAAATAATCTCTAGAAACATTTCTATTATTGTTCTTTTTTATAATGTCACTCATCCAAATAGCACTGGAGCCAGAGGAGAAAACAAACAACTTGTGCCAGTGGTGGTAGAAAATATACATTTCATATCTAAAGATTGCATGACAACCACAGTAACTGTTAAGTTAGAAAGAAAAAATACAACACAACAGAAGGGATGCTTACTTAATCAGTCCTATGCTTTATTATATAGCTAACATATTTCACCACCCAATCCCCCCCCCAAACCCTGTTGATTATACCACTGAATTAATGACTAAGGTGTTATGGTGTTTAGGCCCTTAGCTCTTTCTGCTATGCATATATAACTCATTCAGACTACTTTTGTATAGTTTCCAGCTAAGTCTTAAGTATTTAGACAATCTTAATTTACATAGTTCTCATTTTTCTGTTTTGCATTCATGATTGATGACAGTAAAAAAATCATAAATAGGGATTTTCTATTTTAAATAATCTACTTTTGTTGCCTAGAAATCAAAATGTTGTGATTTTAATTTATTTTCAGTATTTTCCTTAAAGAGCTTGAGAAATATGAAACAATACCAGAGGATGTAGGACACTGTTTTGTCACATGGGTAAGCGTTTGTTTTCATTGACAGACTTTTTTTAATAAAAATGTAAACTCTATTTTAGTCACATTTTTACATCCATCTCTATCCTTTTTATGTTGTTTTTTTTGTGTGTGTGTGGCGTTAAATGTTTGAGTTGTGTATTTATCTATGTTATTATATTAGTCATTAATTTTTTATTTGTGACAGTCTTTGTTATAATTCTCCTCCCCAATATCTGTATGTGTTCTCCTTGTTCTTCTTATTGTCATCATTGTCCCCTTGTTGTCTTCCTTTGTCTCCTTTCTCCCCTGTTGGCCTACTTTCACCTTCCATTGTTTGTCTCTGTTCTCCTTTCTTTTATTGATCTTCTTTTTACCTTTGTCTCCTTTCTCCTGTATTGGCCTACTTTCACCTTCCATTGTTTGGTCTCTGTTCTTTCTTGTATTGGTCTCATTTTTACATTTCTTTGTCTCCTTTCACCTTCCATTGTTGGTCTCTCTTCTCCTTTCTTTTATTGGTCTCCTATTGGTCTCCTTTCTCTTCTATTGGTCTGCTTTCACCTTCCATTGTTGGTCTCTCTTTTATTGGTCTCCTATTGGTCTCCTTTCTCTTCTATTGGTCTGCTTTCACCTTCCATTGTTGGTCTCTCTTCTCCTTTCTTTTATTGGTCTCCTATTGGTCTCCTTTCTCTTCTATTGGTCTGCTTTCACCTTCCATTGTTGGTCTCTCTTCTCCTTTCTTTTATTGGTCTCCTATTGGTCTCCTTTCTCTTCTATTGGTCTGCTTTCACCTTCCATTGTTGGTCTCTCTTCTCCTTTCTTTTATTGGTCTCCTATTGGTCTCCTTTCTCTTCTATTGGTCTGCTTTCACCTTCCATTGTTGGTCTCTATTCTCCTTTCTTGTATTGGTCTCCTTTTTAGAAAGGATTCCAACAAAGGTAAAAAGGAGACCAATATTCTTCCTTATCATTTTATTGATTTTTCTCCTTCCTTTATTGGTCTCCATTCTCCTTCCTTTGTTGGTTTCCTTTCTCCTTTGTTGGTCTTTCTCCTTAATTATTCTCCTCTTTCATTTATTGATTTCCTTTCTCTTTCCTTTATTCTTTATTGATCTTTCTTCTTGGTATCCAGCCTCCTTCCTTTATTTATTGGTCTCCTTTCATTATTGATCTCCTTTATTTGTTGGTCTCCTTTCTCCTTTATTGAGAGAGGCTCCTTTTTGTCATATCCCCTGTACTCTTTACTTCATTATTAAATCTATATACATCACTCTTTAGTTTTCCTACACTCTTCACTGTCAGATCCCCTATACTCTTCACTTCACTGTCAGATCCCCCCCTACTCTTCACTGTTAGATAAATTCCCCATGCCCTTCACTGTTAGATCCCCCATACTCTTTACTGTTAGATAAATTCCCTATCCTCTTCACTGTTAGATTCCCCCATACTCTTTACTGTTAGATAAATTCCCTATGCCCTTCACTGTTAGATCCCCCATACTCTTTATTGTTAGATAAATTCCCTACGCTCTTCACTGTTAGATTCCCCCATACTCTTTATTGTTAGATAAATTTCCTATGCTCTTCACTGTTAGATCTTCTATATTCTTTACTTCATTGTTGGATCCCTTATACTCTTTATTTTCTTATCTGATCCCTCTACACTTCACCGTCAGATCACCTATACTCTTTATTCATTCTCTCAGTCCTTTGACTTCACAGACTCTCTGTTCTTCTTTCAGGACTTCTGATCCCTCATGTTCCCTGTTTTTTCTTTACTGATCTTCCTGCTTTCCTAACACTGATCTTCTCATTTCTGCTCTCGTGATTGTTTCCCTGATCCTGTTTTCTTTGTTCTCGCCCTGATATTTCCTTCACTTATCAAGCAAAGATTTCTTGCTGTTGCAATTCCCTCTTATTGATTCCCTCATTGCTCCTGTTATCTTTTATCCTGTTTACACTCAATCCTTTTTCTGATCTTTTCTCTGTTCCCTCATTCACAGTCATTTTGCTTATTCCTCCCTTCTCTTTTCTTTACTGATTCTCTCTGGTTCCTTTCTTCTTTGCTGACCTCCTCCCTTCTTCCTTTCTTCACTGATAGTCTCAAGTCTTCTTGACTGATCTTTTCTTCCTCTGTTTACAGATTCCTTCTCTTATTTCCTCTGTGCTCTTTGTTTCATTCTTTCCTTTATTGATTTCTTCCTTGCTTTTTCTTTGTCATAAAAGGACAATTCCAATTAAATTTGGATTACTTGGTGAGTACTACATATTCATAAATACATATATTGTGTTGTAGAGGACTTTTTTATTTTAATTGTTTAGTTTTCCAGAGAAATCAGTCTTGATATGTAGAAATTCTATTTATTTTTCTTTCCCTCCTTTGATTTATAAACACTTGAATTTGCATGTTTCATGACCTTTTCTTGCAGGCTGAAAAATTTTCCATCTATGTTAAATACTGTAAGAACAAACCTGATTCCAATGCCTTGTTGGTGGACCAAGCAGGCTCCTTTTTTGAGGTATGCTTTATTCGTTTTCCCTTTCTTCCCCAGTGTCCAGTGTTCGTGCTCTCGCTGTGCACCACTCACTTTTATAGGTTTATAAATCAAGTAACATCATTTAGGTATTTGAAATACATGACTGGAAAATATATTTGATGTTTTAACTTTTACAATTTTCCTTTTGGTATATTATTTTTACAAATACTTCCTTGCTTACATAAATGTTTTATTCTGTAAACTCTTACATAATTCAGTCTTTAGGAAAGTTAGAATTTGACCCATCCCATCTATCATTTGCACCCTATAACTTATATAGTACACTGCATGTTAGATCCTGTTTTCTGTCTTCATAATGAGCATCTTTGAAGTAGTTTATAATGTAATGTTACTCTGGTATGAAGGATATTATAAGGGAAGTATGCAAAAATATTAGAAATACAATAATTAAGTAGAAAAAATATAATTCAACATGATTAGACCTATCTGCTCATTTTTGTGCATAAAATCGACATAGAATTCTGTAATAACTTTAGAGCCTTTCAGAAGAAAATTGTTAGTAGTGTAATATAAAATTCTTCTAACTCAAACATTTAATATATGCATTGGGCTTATGGGAAAGGTTTCTTAAGCCTGAGTTTATATCAGTTGCCTAATATATGTGCTAGTATGTACCTGACTTTTATTTTCCTGGAATAGGTAATGCCACACTGATATTGAAAGGGGATCATTAATGGAATCTTTTTTAAGCTAATTTCTTTTTGATTTTAAGACTCACTTCTCAGAAAATTTACATTTTCAAGTAGATATAAACATCATTATGCCTGCAAGTAGACATTTCTTTGAAAACCTTATAAATTTATAAACTGTTGTACACTTGCATAGACTAGTTTCACCAAAGATATTGAAACCATCTCTTTTAAAACTATCGTATAACTTTAACACCACTGAAAAATGGTATATCCATTTACATGTGTGAAATTATATGTTTCCATACTCATTACATCTAGCATTTGCTCACTTCCCACCCCAATTAAGACCCATATACACATGGTTGTAGTGTCAGTGTGCACACTATATGTCTTTTTCACCTTGTTCCAGTTGTCTGCTCTTCATGCATATTTTTATTGTTGAATACAGTTTATTGGTTTGTTTTTTGTGGTAATTTCTTTTTGCATTTTAGCATTAGTGGAGAGGATTGGCAGTGTTGCTACAATGATCAATAACTTAAAACTACTGAGAGAAGAGAGGGCTTTGCTATTGTAAGAAATTTTGAATCTTGGCAGGACTGCTTAGGGAGTCAATGTCAGTGACACCAGATGCTTCTGATAGAGAGATTCAAATCTTAACTGGACAATCATCACTAAGACTAATCATCACTGAACAGAATCACACAATTAAGAATAAAAATATTCAATGAATTATCCGTAGAAATATGACAAAATACATTCCTACAAATATTAAGTAATATCCATAATATTTTAATCTGAAATATAAGCCTGCCCAGACATATTTTAACACTAGCAGGTTGCTGCAGCATAAAATGTGAGATGGTTGTGGACTCATTAGCTCTTTGTCTTCCATTCAAAGTTGCAGTTTCCTATCTTAATTAAGTTTTAAAGTGTTTATTAATGCTTATATATATATATATATATATATATATATATATTATATATATACTCACATATATTTCCTTAATTCATTGCTATTAGTATTAACTTATTTAATGTGGATGATAATAATTCTATGGCTGACACTAAAACTAAGAAATTCCCCAAACCTGTCCCATAAATCCTATCAGTAAAATTGGTCAGAGTTTATCTAGAATGTCTGTAAGGTCCACAACTCCTGGACAGACACAGCATTTGACCCGCTTTGATCTACTCTAAAATTGATTATTCACTTCATTCTTCATTAGTGAAAAATGCTTTTAACCATTATTACAATATTATTACAGATAATATGATGCATGGAATTTCAGTAGACTGTTGTACAGAGTACCAATAGAGAATTTACCTTTTTTGGGTCCTACAGGAGATGCAGCATAAGTACAAGCTGGGTGAGCCACTGGCCTCCTTTCTCATCAAACCTGTGCAGCGCATCACAAAGTACCAGCTCCTTCTCAAAGACTTGCTGACGTGCTGTGAAGAACACACGGGAGAAATCAAGGTGAGATCATCATTCTTATGTGGAGTATCCTCTTTACAAGGGATGTGTATTCACAGTCTGCCAAGGCTAATGTAGTTTAGGAATTACTTTTCCTACATGCATTTGGATACCCATTCCATAAGAGAGCAAGTGTAATGTCTGTAAGTCCAAGTAATAGTTTAGGCATTAGTTTTCCTTTTATATGATTGGACACCTGTACCATCAGACAGCAAGTAAAGTGTTGCATCCTACCAAATGCCAACAAACGAGAGTTAAGGAGTAAATATAAAGTTGACAATGATTCTTTTCTGCCCAGTTAACAGCATCCATCGTCCATACTCTCTGTTTTTCTTGCACTTAATGGATAACTTCGGTTGTGTTGTTGTGTATCAGCTATGTCATTTTCAATTTTTTTGTGTAGTTTGATAAAGATAATATTAAAACCCTGGTATTCTCAATTTTATGAAAGCACTTTAGTTTCTTATGTCCCCTTTGGTTAGCATTAGTATCCTATCTGGAATTTTATTTACACTTGGTACATGCACTCATTTAGTAAGTCTTAAAGGGGAGGGAAGAATATTTTAGGTTAATTTTTAGTGCTAGTATGATTTTTTTAAAAAAGAGTCTGGATATACAGCATATAATGTTCACGGCTTCTGGATCCTCAATAACATTTTTATGCATCTGTTGAAGATAGTTGTTAATTTTTGTTCCATTCTGTATACTCAATTGTAAATAATTACATTGTAGTCACTTATTTTGTCTTAATAAATTCAGGATCATCATTTTAAAAAATATACATTGTAAAAAGTTATGTACCTGAAGTTGGTTTGCAGGTTGGATTTTGTTGTCACCATTACACTGGTTTCATTTCCAAGATGGTTTAGTGATGTTCTGGATGTGCTAATGAATAATTGGATATCAATGCTGCTGTTTCACTACATTTATTTCCAGGATGACTTAGAGATGATGGGTGTATAGTGCTAATTAATAGTTGGATTTATTGTTTAAACTATTGCTTAACTCTTGTTTCCTGGATGATTTAGAGATGATGATGGGTATATAGTGCTAATTAATAGTTGGATTTATTGTTTAAACTATTGCTTAACTCTTGTTTCCTGGATGATTTAGAGATGATAATGGGTATAAAGTGCTAATTAATAGTTGGAGTTATTGTTATTTAAATATTGCTTAAATCTTGTTTCCTGGATGATTTAGAGATGATGATGGGTGTAGAGTGCTAATTAATAGTTGGAGTTATTGTTATTTAAATATTGCTTAATTCTTGTTTCCTGGATGATTTAGGGATGATGATGGGTATATTGTGCTAATTAATAGTTGGAGTTTGTTGTTATGGACACTATTGCTCTCATTTCCAGGACGGCTTAGAGATGATGATGGGCGTACCCAAGAAAGCCAATGATGCAATGCACCTAAGCATGTTGGATGGCCTTGATGAAAGTCTGGAAGCTCTGGGAGAGGTCCTGCTGCAAGACACTTTCACTGTGTGGGATCCCAAGCAGATTATTCGCAAAGGAAGGGAACGGCGCCTATTCCTGTTTGATGTCTGCCTGCTGTTCTCCAAAGAAGTCAAAGATAGCAGTGGCAAATCCAAATACATGTACAAATTCAAACTTATGGTGAGTTGTGAGTAACCTCCCTTGTGAGTCCTGTATGATATTGTGGATCAGTTATGACAGTTTGGGTTGTTTAAGACTTCTCTTGAGAGTTCTGTGTGATAATGTGATTCATTTAGGATGAACTGAGTATAAGCTGATTTTCCTTGTGAGTTCTGTGTGATAATGTGATTCATTTTGGATGAACTGAGTATAAGCTGATTTTCCTTGTGAGTTCTGTGTGATAATGTGATTCATTTTGGATGAACTGAGTATAAGCTGATTTTCCTTGTGAGTTCTGTGTGATAATGTGATTCATTTTGGATGAACTGAGTATAAGCTGATTTTCCTTGTGAGTTCTATGTGATAATGTGATTCATTTTGGATAAGCTTAGTATATGCTGTATGCTGATTTCCCTTGTGAGTCGTGTAATATCTTGAGTCATTTTTTGACTTACCAGTGACTTTTGAATCCAAATTCTGTTACAAGTTTATTTATGACAATATATTTATAAAATGTTTGAGACTTCCCATGTGAGCCCTGTCAGTCCTATGTAGTTTTTGAACGTTAAATGTGTGTGGCTGTGAGTCCTACACAATAAGTGATTACTTTTTTATATTAGTTGTGTGTAATATCTTTGAGAGTCTTGTATGAGAGTGAGTCATTGTTGACATGAATTGTATGTGACTTCCATTGTAAGTCATATGTGATGCGAGTATTTTTTTATATTATGTATGACATATGTTTTGTGAGTCATTATGATACAAAAAGTAATTTTTATTATTATGAACTCTGATTCCACAGCTGCTGCCATCCACTCTTTATCATACAGAATAATTTTGTTATTGAGATTTTGATGCATTTTCCAATAAATCTGTTGCCACTTTTATTGTCTTTGAGATATTCAGTGATACTTGAACCTCAGTGACTGAATATTTTACCAGCTTTCCACTTCAAGTATTAATAAACCTGTCTTAAATTGTGATTGGCTATGGCTTTGAATATGTCCTTGAAATCTGTCCTCTTTAGTATGCTACCTTAGCTGTGACATAGAATATGTCCATGAAACCAGTCCTCTTTAGTATTCCCACTTGATTACCTATGACATAGAAGTTATATTTGTCTGCCCTTTTTAGTATGCTTATTTGATTAGCTATGGCATAGAATACTCTATGAAATCTGTCTTCTACAGTATTCCTACTTCATTAGCTATGGCATAAAATAATGTCTGCCCACTTTGGTATGCTTGCTTGATTAGCTATGGCACATAATATGCCTGTGAAACCCTTCTTCTTTATTATGCATACTTAATTAGCTAGGGCACAGAATAATATGCCTTCCCCCCCCCCCTCATTTGTTGTTATTGTTACCTGTTTGGTTATGTATGTTTTGACATTATGAGTCTGTTTAACTGGTAGTGTGTATCTAAGAAAGAATCTTAAGAGAATGTATGTATATATGTATCTTTTATTTCATTCCTCTCCCATTGCAGCCAGGAGGTCTTTTCTTTTTTACATTCTGTCTGCACCCCCTCTGATGCCCGTGCAGCCCCATTACATTCGGGGCTCTCCCAAGCCCTCTCCCAAGTCATCTAAAGTAATGATTAGGAGGCCCACCTATACAAACCAACTACCCAGAATAAAATATCACACCTTAAGAAGGGAATAACAGTAAAAATAATACCCCAAAATCAAGAGATGGATGTTATGTTGCAGTATAACAATTGTGGGGTTTTGTTTGCTTTAAAAAATATTTTATCAGATCAGAACACATTTATAATTTAATAAAGCAGTAAACATGCCTATTTAGTACAAAGTTAATTTTTAAAGTGTTGCTCAAAATGTGCACTGCATACCACAATGATGTACAAGCATTGTTACTGCCAGTAGGTGATCCTTTTTATTTTTTAATGAAGAGGATATAATCAGAGCCCATGTAAATTTTGTTATTTTACCATTTCATTTGGGTTTTGAACAGATTATATCTTGGTACCTATAGTGTAACATTTTCCAGGGGAGCTATGAATCTATCAGATTTTTTCTAAAATAAGCAGACAGGTGGTTAATCTGATTTATTTTTGTTTTTCTTATTATGAATTCATTTACACTTACAGTTTTACTTTTTTGTTTGTTACAGATTTCAGAAATCAATATTACTGAGCATATTGAAGGTGATGAAACTAAATTTGCTTTGTGGACTGGGCGGGCCCCCATTTCAGACTACAGAATTATTCTCAAGGTTAGATATGCTTTGATCTATTTAACCCTTTTATTATTGACAGAAAAATTTTAGAGAAAATTCCTGCAGCTTTAAAAAATATAATTTCTTTGATAGTTTCTGAGCCTTAAAGATATGAAGCAAAGAGAGAAAAGGTAAATATCTCCAGCTTTAATGGAGTTAAATTCTCTATTGCCCAGCAGTGATATTGTTTATTGTCAATTTATTTATTTTACTCTTGATTCTGTAGTAAAATGACATTATTTTCTTTAATGTGTGGACTTTAGTCACTAATCTGCCCATTAGTGAAGATTTTAAATATAATTTATTGATATATTTATATAGCTATGAGTTTGAGCATAAATTATTATATTTTTATTAACATGTATTCTATTTATAAATATAAAAACCAAATTTTCTTTGAAAAGAAATGAAATAGATATATCACTATTTAAGAAAACATATTTTTAATGTTTTGTTTGATTTTTATTTATTTATTTATTTTTAATAAATAAATTTAAATAGAGATATATTTTATTGTGTTAATTTTTCTTTAGGAAGTATTCCTTTTTATTTATTTTATTTATTTATAATAAATAAATTTTAATAAACATATATTTTATTGTGTTATTTTTTTCTTTAGGAAGTATTCCAAAGTGTATTACTGTTAAAACTTGATTTTTCTTTTCAGGCCAATAACCTGGACTCTAAACAGTTATGGGTTAAAAAGATGCGTGAATTGATACAAGAACGCATCATGTACATGCACGAAGCCCTGAAAGATAAACAGCCAACAATGTTTAAGCCTCCACCCAAGATATTCAACCCAAGCAGAGTTAGCAGGTATTTTTTTTTTCTCTCTCTTGATTTGTTTTGATATATTTTTAAATCAACTATTTTTAGTTTATGTGTTATAATTCACTGTGTGGGTATGTATGTCATGTTGCTTGTGTAAGTATGACATAGGTAATTGAGGATGAATAGAGAGAAAACTGAGAGAATAAAAGATAGGAAAAGAGAAGTTCTGCTTTTAACCTTATTCTTTGTTTAATTAATGCCCCATCTCTCACTTTAAATTTAAAACATAAAACTTGATGTGAATGTTTATGTATTTTTCTTAATTTAGAGGAGTTTAAACAGTGTACTCTTGAACTTATAGACAATTATTTTTTTATGCTGCTGGTGTCTTGTATTGATTCCTTGAAGCTTTTAATTGATTTCAGTTTATTTTATTTTAGTTTGTTTGACAGAAAACATAGACTGAATATGTTGTCATTTGACTAATTTACTTGTCTTAGACAATTACACCAATGGATTGTTCCACCCCATCACTTGAATGGTTAAATTTGTTTTTAGTTTTTTAAAATCACAATTCATTTTTGTTAGTTGCTAGATTAACTTGAAAAAATAACTTTCAGAATAAAGTAAACGTGTTTCTTATTTTGAAAGTTCAATACTCTTCTTTTGTGGTAAAGGGTGCCGAGTGCTTTTTGTCAGGAATATTCTTTAATGGATTTTTGCTTTTTTTTTTCAGTTTTCTTTATAAACCATTTACTTTGTAAATTGAAAGATGGCTGTAATATACTGAGGATGTAATGGAAAACAAATATGAAATTTAATTTATAAAAGTTTGATATAGAAAGACAAAATATTATTGTTGCTGTTCCAGAAGAACACTTTTCTATATGAATTTTGTTTGTTGATAGTCAAGAAAAATGTGTATGATTAATAAGTGGACAAGGAAAATGTGACTGATTTTGTGCACATAAACATCTGAATGGAAAATATTCAAGCTGTAAACATACAGTATAGAGAAATCCAACACCTAATACATAGAGAGAGATTGAGAGGAGTGTCTCTCATATTTTATGTAATAAGCAACTTGTAAAAAATTAACAACTTGTAAAAGCAAATGTTCTTTAGTTTGCTATTAAAAGTTGAACAAAACCAAAACTCATTGACGTATGAATCTCATGTTTAATATATAGAAACAGCTTGACAGATGGCAGTATTTTTATTGTTATTTGTTTTATTTATGTATAATATAAAGTTTTTCAGAATTTGATTTTGGCTTTTTAAAAACAATTTATGAACATGTTAAATAGAAATGAACTGTTCCTGTCTGAGGCATTGCCTATGTGAAAAATATTAACCAGTTTGTACAAAATTAGGTGGTGTTGTTTGGTTCAGCTAAAAAAAACTCTCTCCCATTCATCTTGAATCAAAGCAGACAACCCAAATATTTATTTATACATGCTTTGGGGGCTTCAGGTACATGTTAGTTTATTTTTTATTTTGTAACTATATTAAAATATGTATTTTTTCCAGTAAGAATTCAATTGAAAAATGTTGAAATGCTCAGCCGTTCCACCAATATAAATGAAACTGAATTTGTTAATATATATGATTACAGTGATTTAACTAAGATGACATGCCATAATGGATAAATGAAAGGAAAAAAATAACTTCTCTCTTGAAAGAAAAAGCCCACTTGCATAAAAAATTTATTGGAAGTGATCAAGTTGAGCACATTATCAGACAGTGAAAAGTCGTGAATGTGCAACTTGTAATGTTAAATTCATTGGAATTCCTGTTTCTATTTAAATGATCCAGTCAAATACTCTTGACACAAAGCATACATAGTAATGAAATAAAGATAAAATGATATGCCCAGTGCTCCACAGTTTTTAAGAAATTTGTCAATTGCTATTCTATTTACAGTTTGCAGCCAAGGTTGTTTGCCAATTCTGGCCGGTATTTCTTATTATTAATCCCTTTTCTGCCAAATCATATTTTGCACCTCATGTGTTTATATAACTGTTTTGCTTAATCTCAAACAGAAAAAAATTATTAAAAGGAATAAAAACAAAAACATATCTTAAATTGCACATTTAGTTTTCTGTTTTTATCTGTTTATAGTTTGATAAAAAGGAATAATGTGTTATTTTTATTTTAGGATACATTTTAAAAATTACCAGTATAGTGACTTGAATTACAGCTGCCTTATTGCTTTGATTTTCTTACTAGGTGTAGTACATTCAATCACTTTTATCTTCTTTCTTTTTTCTTTTCTTTTCTTGATTGTATCCAGAAAATCTGTTTTTTAAAAGCAGAATTTGGGATGATTGGATAATATGCTTAAGGAAAAAACAAAAATCACTCTTTTCATTTTATATTTTTGTTTTTGTTTTAGTGGTGGTAGATAGTTGGGATGGTTGATGAGGGGTCCTATTAAAAAAAAATTCAAACATTTAATCTTAACAAAGAGATTATAATTTGAATATTTAGATATAAACAATATATTGGTTTAAAATTAGCTGCTATTTTTTATTATGTTTTTTATTGGTATACAGCCACATATATTTTAAGGAAAAAAAAGTACAAAAAGCTTACACACATACAAATATAAAAATATTTTTCATTCTTGTAGAAAATTAACAAAATCATTGAAATCTGCTCATAGGGACATGGAGAGTGACAACACTTCACTTGAGGAAATGACTTTAGAACGCCGTGGATCTCTCACCTCAATCAATTCCAATGCCACAACCGCCACAACTGATAGCAGTAGCAGTGGTAGCGGCAATAAGGCAAGAGTTTTTGTTTCTTTTCTTTACTCTGCCACAAGTCTGGCTCTTTTTTTTCTCTTCTTTTTTTTTTGTGTTCAATGTCATGACTGTTTCTTCCCTTCCCTTTTCTTGTGCAATGCAAGCATTCCAAGAATATGTCTTTTCCTTGCATTTTCTAGAACGTTTTTTACAGTATAGATTATGAGATTTTGAAATTGGTTAACTGCAGTGTTATATTTCAATACCATTACACAGTATGTTTGGAAGTTTGAATGTTGATACGTTAAGTTTAAAAATAAATTAGAAACTAATCAGGATATTTTGTTGCAAGTCATATTTTAGTAACTTATCATGTTAAATTTTTTTTAAGTAGTTATAATGAATAATTTATTTAAATAAAAATGAAAACTCTTTCAAAATTATTAAGTGGCAAACAGGTTTAAAAGTGAAATAAACTATATGTATAAAATTATCTCAATTTAAAATGAGATATATGCACTTTTAAGTTGTTTACTCCTGCAAATCAAGCCATATTTCATCTTGTTCATAGCATAATGCAATCATTTATTTTCTTAAAAAATAATTTAACTTAAAAAAAAATATTGTTTAAATTATAATTTTTCTTTCATTTTCTTTATATTATTTTTTTTTTGGGGGGGTGGGGTGGGGGTGGGGAGGAAAGGGGCAATGACAAGCAAGTTGGCATGCAATATTTTTTTAAATCCTTCTGGTCTTTTATTTTAGGTACTTTTCTGCAATTTTTATGTAATCATACTTATATTAAATGCATGTAAACATTTACAATGAGGATAATGTTGTTGTACTTGGCATCCAGAGATGCATCTTTGTGTTTCCAATATGTTACTGGCAACACTAGTGAAAATATGCATGGAAAGCAGCAGTTTCTGTCTGATTTGAATTCTTTAGGTTTTGTTATGCTTTGAAATTGGTTGTTTGCTCTGATACTAAAACCAAAATAAGACTAGTTAAGTTTATAAAATTCTTGTGATTAAGCTTGTTGTCTGAACAAATATGCTGAGTAACTTCATTTAATAAATATAAAATTTAATTAATAATAGGAATTTCTTAAATAAAGATAAACACGTTTGCTAATAATTAAATAAGAACAGCTGCAATATTCAGTTGTATAAATGCATTATATATTCATAACTTTAAATACATATATCTTATATATATGTTTTAGAGAAGATTGTTGCTAAATACAGAACTAGACAAACAAAAGTTTATTGAATGTAGACTGTATATTATTTTCTCAAACATATAACTTATTCTATTTTCTGATATATATTTAATGTAAAGTATTTGCCATTTGAGGAGAATATATTATAATTATACCAACACAAAATTGATAAACAAGGTAAATCACTTTATAAATACATGAAAAATAAATAATTTCTTTAAATTTATTATATTTGATTTTGTTTTAATCAGACTGGCAATGATTTTCTTTCTGTCCTTAATGTATAATGGTAGCCTTGGTGTTCAGAATATATTGCTCTATCTTGACTTGTTAGTATACAATCTCTTGAGTCAATAGAATGCACAGAATAGGAAATCAACTAATTGTCAAAGTTTTCACTGATTGATTCATCAGCATACATTATTATATCGACAGTTGCCATGTTCATGATATTTTCATTCTTTCCATACTTTTACATACACTTGCAGTTTACACTACACATAGATTGATGGTGTATGAATCTTAAAATCACATACACAAAGGACATGAACACATATTTTTATTAAAATACTTGTCTGTAATTTTCAATATGTATGTTGATTGAAGGTATGAAAATGCAAAATTATGTACTGTATGCAACAGGATATGAACACATATTCTTATTAAAATACTTGCTTATAATTATGAATACTTATGTTGATTGAAGGTACGAAAATGCAAAATCATGTTCTGTATACCAGCAAGATATAAACACATATTCATATTAAAATCCTGGTCTGTAGTTATTAATATATAAATTAATTGAAGGTATGAAAATGCTAAATCAAATACTGCATACCAACAGGTGTAACGCATATGCATATTAAAATACTGATCTAAAACCATTGTTTGTGAAACAACATAGAAGTCTTTGTATTCCAAGGCACCAAAATAAGACTGAAGTAAGAGAATGATACATTTACAATGATGGTTTTTGATTTTATTATTGAACCCAGTTTGGGTTATTGCTTCTTATGGATGCAAAGCTATAACAGAGGTTTTAAGATAAGAAAGTGAAATTTGTCTAGTCTGAGAGGGAAGGTTGAGAAAATGAGAATGAAATAGGGTGGGTGAATATATTATAGACTTCTGGTTTGCTTTAAATAAACAGTTTAATATAGTTTATTATGATTTGCCAAACTATTTGCTATTTAGTTTTTACTGTCCTGGTCTGCTTGTCGTGTTTGTTTATTTTCTAGATCTCTTAAGAATCATTATTAAGAGATAAGTTTTGGAAAGAATGAAAGAAAAATGGTCCTTCCCTGTTCCACTTTCCTCTTTGAGCTTTTCTCCAAAGAGTAAAGGCAAAAGATCCCCTATCAATAGCAAGATGGTAAGGAAAAATCCTTGTATTGTCTGGTCTAGTCATATCTGGATATCAAAGACTTTCTTTTCTGAAAGTGATTTTTAGGTCACTGTATTCTTTTCCATAAATTTATTACTGGTACATTGAGGCTGTTTTAAAATAAAATGCTATGTGCAAGTTTAGTGGTATAAATATATTATTAATTTCATTGATTATGTGAAAGAATGTAAATCATCTCACATACCCTGAAAAAGTTTGTGCATTTTTATTAGGTTGTTAGACTAGCATCAGTTTCCAGTTCAGTCAAATTGAATGGTAACATCGAAAATTAAAGGACACTCAGGTTCACCATCATGGTCTGATTTCTAGGTTGTATTCCACTTGTCATGTATTTAATCTAGTCATGCTTAAATAATCACACTTAGTTGCTTTCTTTGATTTCTTTATCTGCGGCTTTCTTTTTCTTCTTTTAAGTGAAACACGATGGCATTAAAACAACTTTACTTATATTGAAACAAATTTGTCTGGTTATTTTTTTTTTTTTTTTTGTAGTTTGTCTTAAAAATAAAATATTGAATTATGCAGTCTAAAACTCAAATTTGAAGAAGTGGACATTTTGGTGGTGGTGGTGCTGGTTTTTAAATATTGTTTTGTTGTACACTATACCCATACTGCTTCTCTATTCTTAGCAATCATTTTATAATTGTTTGATTACTAATACAATACCTTCAGACTTTTGTTGATAGTGATTGTTGAATGAGAAAATGTAGAGACACTTTTGAGTATAATGAGTACAAAAAATGTGTTTGTTTTTATATATATATACAATAGTTTTCCCAGTATCTGGTTTAAAGTCACATTGAAGAAATCTTAAATCATCATGTTCCCAATATCATATATATTTAAAGGCAACATGGTTACAATACAGAGTGTCACCAATTACTATGCATACAGAGGATCATGTGTGTATGTGTGTGGGGGGGATGGTGGGGTAGAATCACAATTGAGAATTAAAACCAGTTTTATTTTTATTGTTGGTGTTAAAAATGGCCTTGATTGATGAAGACAACCTATTCTTGCATACTTATGAAGGCGTGTCAGTTCAACAGCTAAGGAATCATTGCTGGTGAAAATAAAAATTAAACAAGATTTTTTTATTTTAAATTTCAGAACAATATATAAATAAATAATACCTTTCACTGCTCTTAGAGATAAAACTTAAGGCATTTGGTGAGAAATGACCTTTAAACTTAATCTGCTGCATTGTCAGAGAATCATAAGCTATCTATGGCACTGTGCAGTTCTTAATTTGATGTCCTTTAGCTTTCATTGAAGTAGTCGGGGATGTGGAGTCAGATTCAATATTGGAGCTGTGGAGTCTGTTGTTTTCAGTAGTCAGAGTTGGTAAAATCTCCCAGTTTTGACTCCAGATTTTACAAAATTTAGACCAGGGCAGATTTGTGTTTGATCCACACAGGGGGTAAAATAAACTAAAAGAAAAATTGAAGTAGTGAGCTAAAAACAAAAAATCTACTGCTGTATAAATTAGAAGTTTTATAGTATTGTGGTGTAACATCAACTTTGAGTGACCCAGACCAAGAATTCTGCAAATCACATGACATGTGATTAGTAATAAACTACAGTTGGGGTTGAACTTATAAAATTTCAGGAGTTGGGGTAAGAAATTTTGGGGAATTTCAGCATCATGTGAATGAATGAACACAATCAAAGGAATTATAAATTCTACAGTAAAAGTGTTTCTTAAAATGAATTTAAGTCATAAATGGACATGTCACACATATAGACAATGTTACAAAGTGTGATTTAGATGCAAACCATTATCAGCCATTCACATACTGCATTAGATATCATTACATACTTTACAGTGAAAGTTATGTTCCTTCGAGATTGTCATTTAATACTTCAAAATAAGATAATTCTTTGCTTTCAAGATAAAGTACCTGTTTTGTGTTGATCCCATATCTAAATTTTAACAATATTCTTTGGTGTACACATCAGGATTTTTTTTTATTAGTTTAAGAGTAAATGAGAAGTTCAAGACAAAACTCAGCTTTGACTGAATCTAATTTTAATTATGTTGCTATGTTTACTAGTACTATACATGACTACACTTTCACCACTCTTGTGTTGGTTTTCTGTTATTCTTTCCCTCTGACTTTCCCTGAACTTTTTTTTTTCTTTCTTTAAAATTATATGAATAAAGTCAAAATACAAGCCTCCCATATAGTTGTCATTTATATAAAGATTTAAAAAGAAAGCAATATTAACTGTTAGAAGTTGAATGATGTTTTAGATTACCATTGATGTGTGTATCTCACACCCACCAGAGCCATCATTTATAATTTATTGAAAGCATTCTTCAGAGCAGTCAAATTGGGATGACGTTTTCAAACCGCTTACTGAGTGACTGGGTTTGGTTTTCATTATCCATTATGTGTTAGCCAATTATAAAGGCTTTTATTATTTTTTTTCATTTTAAAAGTTTGCTACATGTGCACGCATGTTCAGTTCAATTTGTAAAACCACTTTTTGTTTCTGTTTTTCATTATTTCTACCACTGCTGGCTGGTACTGTTTTACAAAATATTGTTCAGCTGCTACCCAGATTTTATAATATCCAGTTAATATGCATTGAGGAATTAATGAGCTTGTATTTACTTCTCTCATTTAGTATGTACCATATTTTGTGGAATAGGCTTTTAAACATATCAATCTTTTCTAATTAATCTTTTCACACTAAAACTGGACACATACAAAATGCATAAAATTTGACTTTACATGCACACTTTAACAGAACAGATTTAATAAAATGAAGATGAAATAATAAACTGAGTTTTCAATCTCAGACTGCTGAATTTACAGTTGTGTTTTTAGACTAGTGGGTTTTTTTGTTTTTTTAGAATAAACATTGACCGTAGTTATATGGTGGTCGGACGACCTTGACCAAACGATTGAAGTAATAAAAAAAAAATTATTTCTGGTGAGCCTACTTCCCGCCCCCCCCCCCCTCCCCGTGACACTGATCTCTTTGAGTTTCTCACTGAGAAAACCATTTGTGTCTTTAAAACCCCCACAAAAGTCTCAAAAAGCTTGTAAAATTATCTCACATAGTTGCCTTTTAATAGCCAATGAACTTCAGTATGAAGCAGCAAATTATTAAAACCTTCAAATTTTCAACACAGAGCTTTCAGAATGGTGGATCATTAAGAGCTTGGGTTTTACTTTAATTCACTGCAGTAATGACAGTTTGTCATTATTTCTGCAGGCAATCACTGAGGTTTTTAGAACCAAGTGCTAATGATGAATGACAAGTAAATGGTAAGAACATTTGGCAATGCTTTTCACAAGTAAGCAACATACCCTGCTAGTGATCAATTATTAATTGTGCTCCATCAATTGTACAAGCAAGTATGTTAGTACATGGAACATCTTTATCTTTAAGGAAATGTTCAACACAAACTATTGACTCCCCATTTGTATCTGCTTCTAGTTGACTTGCAAATAACAACTTTTGATCCAAATTTATGCGTACATAAGTGAGAAGCAAAGAGTCATTGCCTGGCTGACTTATCCAAGTTGACTCATTAAACTGGAATGTTAATTCTGTTGTCTTTATTATGCTGCACAACTTATCTTTCATCTATAGGTCTTTGCGCTGAATTGTTGCTGAAAGAAATTATCTTAAATACACTGTTTGGTGACCTAAGTAAAAGAGTACTCAGAACCTAACAGTTGGTAGGATGATTTCTTCACCAATTGTATAAGGTTGTCCAGACTTAATTAAATGTTGTAGGATGCACCTAAACCATCAGTGTTTTGTTGAGAAGTACTGCAAAACAGGCTTGGCAGTGATGGCTGCTTTTTTTTACATTTGTCATGAAGGGACTGAAAAATGTTAAGTTGTCAGGATGTATCTTCTTCAAATGTTCCATCAGTTTTGAAGACTTCATTGCCTCATTTCATATATCAGGCACATCGATAGCTGTTGGTTTACTGGTGCTGGTGCGGCGCTTCCCCATTACTTCTGCATGGATATCAAACTACCAACATCAACACTATTCAATGCTTATTTTTACACATTCTTACTAATGACAATATGAGAAAAATGTTATGCCATATAATATATATATATATTAAATACTTACCAAAGTGTTATGTCTTGCGCAACGAAGGTTAAGGCCGACGAAAGCCGGCAAGACCGGAGAAGTTGCAAAAAAAAACGATACTGCAAGTCTTCAATATCAGTACTTTCCATTTTAGTTATAATTTTAACTCCCCCTACAAAACAACAACAAAAAACAACAACAAAATTAGTAAAATGGTTCGTTACAGAGATGTGATGAGAGTGGGCAAGAGGGGCTGAAGGGTAAGGGTTTTTTAGTTCTTGTTTGCCGCATTTGTTTTTGTCTTTCGTCTTTTTGATATAAAGGGGGTTGTATTGTGCTTTGTTCGAGCGGCGAGTTTATGCTGTGTCAGATTTGTGTCAACAAAACTTTTTTAATTTAACTTTTTTGTATTTTTTTAAAATTTCTGTTGTTATATTTTCCTTTATTGGGTTAATTTTGTTTTGTTCTCTTGGTTATATAGCTGAATCAGAAAGGTTACAGACGACTAGTTAGTTAGCTAACTTGGGTGTCATTGTTTTTTAAATTGACCTTTTCCAAGTTAGTTCTAACTCATTTCTTCTCTTGGTTTCGGGCTGAGCCAGAAGCACTCCAGACAGCCTGTTACCGACAGCTAATACTGGTGTTTATAATTTATTTTTTTTCTTATTTTGGCTTTGGAAGGTTTTTGTATATATATAACTATTCTTTTACCCTCCCCTCCGCTTATTTTTTGGGTTGACAAAGTAAATATCTTAAACAGTTTTCATCTTATTTATTCCAAACATTGTCATCTGTTGCGCATGATTTTAAAACAGTAGAATGATGAAGGTCGATATCTCCAGTCCCACTTCTTCTCCTCTTGAATGAGACTTGCAATCGAAGTAGTAATTTTGTTCCACTAGTTGGCATGTAAAAAGATTCAATAGTAAGGCAACCACAGGCTCAGTGATGATGAACTGCTGAAATCTCTTTCCAAATTGCTCTAGAGGTTTTTGACTATGGATAACCAGTTGCGGAGGGTTTAAATCACTGCCACACACCATTTTCTTCATTCTTGGGGAATGTATACGATATTTCATCTTCATATGTGACGTCAACAAGATTAGTTTTGCTTTGAGTGATTTTACTGAATTTAAAATGAGTGAAGAGAGTTTGGATGGAACGGCCTTTAAACAAAATTTGCACTACTTTTTACTCTTCATCGCGGGTGCACGTACCTTCCTCGGCGGGCGCCATGGCACCTCATTGAGGACCACAGCTTTAAAAACCCAAGCTCAATACACAGTGCTGCATCCCAACGGACACCGGGGACAGCCACAATGCCAGAGACAACAGCAACAACAAAATCACCAATGAGAAGGCAAGAGAGTTGAACATCCCGGGCACTCATACACACTAGGTACAGACTTGGTGTGTTACTAGCCTGGGCTCTCGTACACACTAGGTACAGACATGGTGTGTTACTAGCCTGGGCTCTCGTACATACCAGGTACAGACTTAGTGTGTTACTAGTCTGGGCTCTCGTACACACTAGGTACAGACTTGGTGTGTTACTAGTCTGGGCTCTCGTACACACTAGGTACAGACTTGGTGTGTTACTAGCCTGGGCTCTCGTACACACTAGGTACAGACATGGTGTGTTACTAGCCTGGGCTCTCGTACATACCAGGTACAGACTTAGTGTGTTACTAGCCTGGGCTCTCGTACATACTAGGTACAGACTTGGTGTGTTACTAGCCTGGGCTCTCGTACACACTAGGTACAGACTTGGTGTGTTACTAGCCTGGGCTCTCGTACACACTAGGTACAGACTTGGTGTGTTACTAGCCTGGGCTCTCGTACACACTAGGTACAGACTTGGTGTGTTACTAGCCTGGGCTCTCGTAATACACCCCTCATTGAAAGTTCGGGAACAACACTAACAACTTCCATCATACTTTAACTCACGGACTACCGGACTAAAGTCAGCCCTTGCCGGTCAGACATGTTGTGCAACACAACAACAACACCACACAAAGCACAACACTACACATAGAGCTTTCACAAATCTTCTACAACCACAGACGTCACAACGTTCAAATCTATATCTACACCATTCATCCGACACGCCACTTAGCGACATTATTTTTTTTTAAATTCAACATCGGATACCAACACCAAGCAAGCACCAAGACAAAACACAACTGCCTGCGCTCCTTGAATACTTACTTGTGAAGGGGGCATGTCCCAATGGAGCACTACAGATCAGAGAACAGCTGATGACGAAATGATCCACGAAAGCTCCAGTAGTGACGTTAAACAGCTAGCGTAACCCCCCCACCCCACCCCTCACAGTGCTGCATTCCATTCATCCAAACCAGAACATTCATTTAGATATTCCGACTTAAGCGGCCGAGCCGATCGGACGTCTTAATTTCCTGCTCCACACCTTTATCTACGGCAGTGGTTCCTACGTTGGAACGTGCGGAACCCTTTATGCTTATCGGGTTGATATATGGACCCCAATCAAAAATGAATATTTCTCTTAGACTAACATTGATATTTTTGTTGCAATACCAATGAAAAGCTTGGCCAATAACATTTTCATTATAAAACTCTCACTATATAAGCATTACTAGTATTACTAATATTTAATGGGACGGTTGATACTGAAAATCGTTACTTAGTTCTGCAAAATCGGGTTTGATGCCACGCTCCTGCAAACGTATATCATGTTGTGGGTGTCACCAGAGAGTTTGAAAATAAAAACCAATAATGACATGCTGGGGAGATATTGGAATTCAACAATTCTCACAGTCTTCTGTTGTGAAGAGAAAGTGGATTCTCATTTGGAACAAATTATACCACTATGGTACTTCCTCAAGGTATAGCTACAAATGACAGGAAAACCTTCAGCTACTGTCAAAGAGACGAAAACCAAGCCAACTACACTTGAACGAAGGGATCCAGGCAAATATTAAACCACCACGACGGGAAAAGTGTCCAAACAATCACCAAGACTACCTGACA
The DNA here is from genome assembly GCA_028829895.1 of Sinotaia quadrata. Taxonomy (NCBI): domain Eukaryota; kingdom Metazoa; phylum Mollusca; class Gastropoda; order Architaenioglossa; family Viviparidae; genus Sinotaia; species Sinotaia quadrata. The sequence goes on from CM054182.1 coordinate 11,044,982, forward strand.
AAAGGAGATGAATACTCAGATAATATGGAAAATTCCTCCAAAAACTAAAGTGAACAGACTAATAGCCTGGAAAAAGACAATAAAACAGGCTTTTTCACAAACTACGCCTACCCAACTACTACGACAGCAGAAAAGGAATTACAGACAACGGCAACAAATAAAAAAGAAAAAGAAAAGATGACAGGAAAAAGAAAGACTTCAAAATTGCCAACACCAGACGAGCAAGACGGAAATGAAAGAAAAAATAATGCAGACAGAAAGGGATGTCACAAAGAAATCTGACAATCAGACTGAGACCGAAGTGGATACCGCACTGAAACAGTTTGCAAAGGTGCTCGAGGCTCCACCGCTCTCACCATTACCAGAGACGTCACCAAGACCATCGACGACAACAACAACACCTTCTACTTCATCAACACCAGAAGTCCATATTTCAGCAATGAAACGATATAGGAAGAAAAGACAGCGCCCACCACAGCATGTACGAAGACAGAAAGAACAACAATAACAGCGTCAACAACAGCAGCCACAACAACGGCCACAACAACGCCGCAACCCCCCCCCCCCCCGATAGTGTCGACAACAACGGCAGTACTACGAGCAGCCGTATCCGCCATGGGGATGTTTTAACCATCCTGTTATGGACATGATTCGGCTGATGCTCGCCCATCCATACTGTTGCCAGCGCCCATTTTTGTACATCCCAACGAACACCCGGGGACAGCCACAACATCAGCGACAACGACAACACCACCAATGAGGAGGTCAGGGCGTTGAACATCCCGCACGTACACATTAGGTACATACTTGGTGTGCTACGAGCCTGGGCTGTGTAAGACACCCCCTCCCACTCACTTCAACAACGGTAACGACAGCAACAACATCCACCCCAACTTTAGCCCACGGAATACCGGGCTACAATCTACCTTTGCTGGCCCTACATGTTTTACAACGGCCGAAAGCACGACGATATAATAGAGGTGTTACAAAATTCTATTTCAAGGAACACACAACGTCACTACAAAACGACTTTCAGACAAGAGGAAAAGTGAGTGCAAAGGAGGCTAGCAAGCACCCCGCTTAAAGCTCGCCAATCACGGTCAGTGAGAATGGAGGACTCTAGGCTCTAGTCTTGTCAATCGTAAAAAGAACAACACACTCGCCACCACCAACCCACGGTCTATTAACGCCCCATAGTTAATCTCCATCCCCTCCTCCCCCCCCCCCCGGGCTCCGGTACTGCCCACTTTGGGAACCACTGGTTTTTCAGTTACAACTGCTCTGCAAACCAATTAAATTAGTGTTGTTGCAGTTGCCATTGCTTTCGGAAAACTGATGAAATTAGAAGGTGATGATTTAGTTGTTTTGGTCACTTAACATTAGTCACAAGAACTATTTAGTGATTGTAAAATCCCAAGTACTGTGGACAATTGGAATAAATTAATTAGAAACATAAATAATTTAAAATTTGTTTTAATGAGATATAAATAGTGAACACATTTTAGAAGTTTATTATTATTATTTTTTTTTGGTGGGGTGGGGGGGTGGTGGCGATACAGGGTCAGTAATATTTGTTAAGAAAGATTGAAAACTTACGAAATCACTGTATAAAGTCCAATTCTTTCTCTCCTTTTGGCAAACAGTTAGCTTTAAGGTAAAAAATGAATAGACTCATTGTTCCATTGTGATAATGCATTTTTGTCTTTGTTTTTAATTCCTCTGTGCAAGGTTTGATTTCCTTTCTTGTTTCTTGTTTGTTAAATTCTTATTGTTGATTTCATGTGGAATAGCTGTGACATGGCAAAGATAGCTGAAGCTTTCTTTTTTTTTCTTCAAGTGGTGGTGGTGGTAGTGGTGGTAGTGGTGGCGCAAAGCAAACTTCAATTGTTTCTGAAGTTTACAAATGTAGCACTATTGCAGAAATTCTGCGAACGGAGCTTTGCACGTCGTCGGCATTGCTGCCATTTTAAATAGCAGATTTTTAGTTCAAGGATGACAGATGCTCTCCCTTTCAGTCCGCCACTGCTCAAGTCTTTAAATATTTGTTTCTGTTAACTGTTCTGGAGGCATTTAACCACTGACATTAATATCTCCCTAGAAAAGCTCCAGTCAACTGGCTCGAATAGTCTCCTTCAGTTTGCACCAGTCGTGCTTAAATTATTTTAACATTCACTTTGCACTTAGTCTGTTTACCTTAACTGTTCTGTTTGCACCAATCGTGCTTTATTTATTTTAATCCTTCACGTTGCACTAAGTCTGTTTACCTGAACTCTTCTGTTTGCACCAGTCCTGCCTAATTTATTTTAATTCTTTTGCACCAGCACTGTGCTAGTCCTGTTTAACTAACCGTAACTCGTCAGTTTGCACTAATCTTTCTTAATTTATTGTAACCCTTCTGTTTGTATCAGCGCTCTTAGCCAGTCCTGCTTATTGTAACCCTTCTGTTTGTATCAGCGCTCTTAGCCAGTCCTGCTTATTGTAACTGTTGTGCCACTTATGCTTAATTTTTCATAACTCTTCAGTTTGTACCAGTCCTACTTGTTTTAAGTCTTCAGTTTATACCAGTCCTACTTTACGTGTGTAACTCTTCACCGTATGTCACCATTCAGATAAACAGTTCGTTTTAATGATTAATTATTATTTTTTAAATGGTTCGTTACAAATTTCTGTAAATCTATAACAACCTTCATTATTCTAATGTCTGGAAGAAAAAACGAAAAAAGATTTAATAATTTGCCGTTCTACAGTGTGTTAACTTTATGCAAAATACTTTGATGGAGTGGTACAGTACACTTAATCGTTGATGAACCGGTGAAACATAGGGGGAAAAAGAAACAAAAAGCCCAAACTAACCAAATCCCAACATTGAAATGTAAAATCACCCCAAACTGATAACTATACCTGTGTTATGCTGCGAGAGGGGGATAGTGAAATGTGATCACTCGTATATTTCCCCCCTCTATAAAATTTTAACTGGGCATAAATGATTAAATAACTGTTGATATTGAAATCATAAAGCCCTAATAATCTCACCAAAAAAATTTATATTCATATAATATATATAATATATATAATATAATATATATAATATAATAAATATTCATTAAAGCAGCAGACATTTAAAAATGCTTAGCACATCTTGCTTTGAATATTGTGAAATTCTTTAGGCCCAGCACTGGAAGACAGAGAGCGTGAATTGAAAGTAGTAAGTTTTGCTTGGAATGTTGGTCAGTAACTGTGAAATTTCCACGACCCAAGGCTGGTGTACATGTAGAAGGCATTAGACAGTGGGAAACGGAAGTAGTAATGGTAGCTTTAAAAGTTTGTACTTAATAAGTTTCTAAGATCCAAACTGGTGTAGAAGAAGGATCTTGGACGGAGCGAAACGGAAGTAGTTCATTTTCATGTTTGCCCTGAGAAGATTGCCTGTCCGCTGTCGTTTACTCGCGTGATTATCTACTGGTTGTAGCAGGAAATCGGTATCGAGTACGGTCTAGAATAGTGACTTTTAACCTTTTAACCTTTTTTTTTTTTTTTTTGTCACTGACCCCTTTGAAAATTTGGTAAGCTATGGACCCTATCCCTGGAAAAAGCACATGAGCGCAATATAGTGAATATAGTGAATATGTGATTTTCACGGACCCCGCTAAAGCTCATCCATGGACCCTTCGGGGATCCGTAGAACCCAGGTTAAGAGCCCCTGGTCTAGAATAAGACCACAGTACGAAGTTCCTTGAGTTGCCCACTCACTACTTCCTGTACATGCTGCCCCGATCAACTGGTGTCTGATGTTGCATTTGTAACAGTTTTAAATATATATATGGTTGGCCAATGACTTGTGTGTGTGTGCGCGCGCGCGCGCGTGTAATTGTAAAATGATTAATAATATTCATACTGCGATCATTTTGACTTGCTCGCCGAACATGTGCATAGTTTCGAGTAAACAGTTACAGCTGCCGGGTGTTGACAAGTGCGTAGTATTTTTTTTTATAAAATGTATACATTTTATTTTCATAAAGCGTTTATTACATCAAACCGCACGTCTTTTAACGCAGTAACCTGTCCAGTCGTCATTTCTATTGTTTGACTACGTCACATAGCGATATTATTCATGAAAAAAACTGTCACCGAAAGTATTCATTAATATCACCCGAGCATTTCAAAATGCCTCTTAATAAAATAAAACATTCTTCAGTAGAATTACTTAGATGAAGCATTCAACTGAATTTTGAAGAATGTTCGGGTAATTGATTAGATGATCTCTTTGGTTGAGCACTTAGATTTCTTGCAATTTTCCAGCATTAAATTCGGTATAGCTCTTAAGACAGTTTTGGAGTTCTGCTAAGTAGAAAAGTTTTGCCAACCAATCAAAAGCTAAGAAGACCTACTCTTTGTCTACGTAAATCATAAGCTGTAAATCAGTGTAAAGCTCAGTTGTTTTTTCTTACGTTTTGGATGTGCCTATTGTTATTATTATTTAAATTGTTTGTAAACATCTTTTAAGGACACCTTTTCAAAGTCACTAGCCCAAAATTTAGTACGCCTAAGTATGTAACTAACAACATAATAATAATATAAAAGTGAAGTGGCCAGTTTGTGGGGCAGCAGACAGAGCTGGCTCAACACAGATGGGAGACTGTTCCCAATGCAAGCCGACATCGGAATTAGATTACGCTGTTTAGTGAACTGTCTCTCCTCCTTGTCAGCCAGCGGCCAAGTCTGGCCCTGCAGTAGAGATGGCAACATAGCCAGGGAGAGAGGATACAACTTAGCATTCAAGGTAAAGCGTTAATTGAATTGATGGAGAAGTTTTAAGGGAGTTGTTGCCACAGCCGCACGTTCTTGGTCTGTATACAATCTGCAGTAAATGCATCGAAAGGTGGTTCCCAGACCCTGCAAGCTTTTTAATTAGTAAAGACCAGGCCTGCATTGCAATGTCTATTAGCTTTGAAAGAAAATAAAAGGACCACGCTTTAGCCTTGTTGGGATAGTGTGTGGGAGGGAGTATGTGCAGTATGACTGACTGATTTATTTTATTCAATAAGATCAACTTTGCTTGTCAGGTATTAGTAATCACGCTGATGTCAGTGGGCAACGTCTTTGTATGTGTGTATTCCTATTTTGAGGTAGGCTGTATTATTCGGCATTTTGACATGCTTCGTGTGTGGATGTACTTAACCCTTTCCCTGCTAATAGTGGGGTGATTTCATAAGGTTGACGTCAGTTGTTTTTACCATTTTTACTTTTTATTCTTACTGTTCAGATTCTGATATCCTTTAAATTAGTTTAACTTTTCCTACACTTCAACGTAGCGAGTCTTACTTTTAATAATCAGAGCTGTCATTTGATCTCCGTTAATCCGCAGTTGGCCCTCCACCATTTAAAAAGTGTGTGTGTGTAAAATAGTGATGAAATCTTTGTGTTTCAGTCTCTTCAACCTTATTATTCTACCCCGTATGTACCCGTAAGTTGTATTAGATGTACAAAAGCAATCTGCATTATTTCTACCATTTCTCTTTCCAGTTCTTGAGCCTGTTGAAAAATAGGTCTTGTAGGCTTAGTATTCCGGGAGAAAATGTAACTGCTTTGTCACGTTGTTGCTTCAGATTCAAATGACGTTAGTTCACGGGTTTCACTTTCAGTCACATGATATCTCTTCAAAACGATCTACTCTTGACTAAAACTCCACGTGTGCAAATTGTTAAAGTAACTGGAGTCAACTTTTGCATATACGTCTACATTAATTTGAAAATGCAGTTCGTCTTTAAACTTTCATAGTATCAGTCATGTAGATCTCAGGAGGTATTTTACTTTCTTGCTAAAAATAGTACTACCACTACTAATCACTGTTAGTTAGTATTATTTTTTTTAAAAGAAAGTAAGAAGTATTTACAGGCAGCTTTTTTGTGCCTATATTCATCTTCAGTTGATTTGCCTCAGAATACTTCTTTCTTTTTTCCGATTTTTTGGCCACAGAATATTTCCTTCTTTTTTTCCGATTTACCATAGAATGTTTTCCTTTTACCCATTTTCCACTGAATATTTTCTTCTTTTTCCGATTTGCCACTGAATATATTCCTCTTTTTCCCATTTGCCACTGAATATTTTCCTCTTTTACACATTTTCCACAGAATATTTACCTCTTTCTCCGATTTGCCACAGCATATTTTCTTCTTTTTGTGATTTGCCACAGAATATTTTCTTCGTTTTGTGATTTGCCACAGAATATCTTCTTTTTCCGGTTTGCCACAGAATTATTTCCCTCTTTTTCTGATTTGCCACAGAATATTTCCCTCTTTTTCCGGTTTGCCACAGCATGTTTTCTTCTTTTTGTGATTTGCCACAATGTTTTCCTCTTTTTCCGATTTGCCACAGAATATCTTTCTCTTTTTGGAATTTGCCACAGAATATATTCCTCTTTTTCCAATTTGCCACAGAATATTTTCCTGATTTTTCAGTTTGCCACAGAATATTTTTCTCTTTTTTCCGAAGCCACTGGTAGACTGGCACGCGTGGCTCGTCGACTTTTATTTTTCTGTTCTGGCGTGTCTGGCACTGAAGACATGTTCAAACCATCTGACTATAAAGTCCAAATTCTGCCATTCGGGGGCCACAAAAACTCCATCGTGAGTACTTCCTGAGTAGAAAAAGAGCCAGTGAAGGAAAGCTATTTTTGTTTGTTTCTTATTATTACTGACTCTTCTCACTGCTTCTGTGATCTGTCGGTTAGTTTGTGAACTTTGGTCTTGGAATCCTACCAGAGTTTTGGGAAGATTCAAGGTTTTACTGAGGATATTGGGGCTTCCAAGGAATGCTGCTTTCTGCAGTGAGGCAGACCTCTGTTTTCCTGGCAGTGTACTCGGGTAACTTTCAAGAGCGGTTGTTAAACTCCCCTAAAGCTCTGGTTACTGTTCGCATCACTTTTTTCTCTTATTTTCCATAGTCTCTGGATTTCTAATCAGATCCTGGTACTTTTAAGTCTTTTTCCATTCTTTTATTTGTATGTTTCTGTCTTTTTGTAAAGCAGCATGAATGCTCTGTCCTTGGAATTGTTGAAAGGTACAATTAATGTTCGTGCGTGCGTGCGAGAATTAGGCGATCTGTTCTTATTTAAGTTCTACAGTATTTTAATTTTGTTTCAATGGTTGCTTCTAGTCGATGCGTCCATGTTCTTTGTGATACATTTGATTCCGTAGTTCTCACGCGTTTTTCTGTGCCAACTTCCTGGTGCCTTCTGATGCGTAGTCAGAGGCTGGCATCCAGACAGTTATGTATTCTAGTATTCATCTATGCTCTTGCAGAGTCGGTATTCTGGAACCCTTTGAGATCGTCATGGTTTTTGCTTAGCCAGATTTCCTGTTTAACGCTTGATAGTGCTTCATCATTTGCAGAAATGGTGCGTGCTTCTGTTTTCTTTTTCACTTTGAATCTTTCTCTCTCTTTCTCTCTCTTGCAGGCCCTCTGTTGTTTTGACCCTGCCTTTCTGGACGATAATTCTTTCACGTTTCTCAAGGCTGAGTTAATTTCATGTTAATGTCCTCACTGCAGATCTTGACAGTATTGATCAAGTTGTGATGTCACATTCATTTTACTGTAGAGCATGAGATCATCCATGTACAGTAAATGGCTGATGACCTGTCCAGCTTTCATTTTTATCCTAATCCTCTTTTCTGGATGCTCGACTGTGAGGATTTTGGGCAATGCAGAACAGCAGTGATGATAGGGAATCACCTTGAAAGATTCCAAAGTTTATTGTTTATCTGCAGTTTTTTGTGTTTTTGCATGAGATGGTGGTTTTCCAGTTATTCATTGATTCCTGAATTAGGTTCTGTATTGATGGCGCTATTTTGTACAGTTTTATTGTTTCATGTATCAATGAATGTGGAACTGAGTCATAGGCCTTTTTGGTAATCATTCCATGCCATTGCAAGATTTGTTCTTCGTTTCTTGATGTCAGTAACTATGGCCTTATCAATTGCCAATTGGTCCTTTGTTCCTCTGCTACATGGTCTAGCACCTTTTTCCCCAGAAGGTCTTGGTGTCCTAATGTTGAGTAGTAGTAGTAGTAGTAGTAGTAGTCCTTCGCACTATGCATGGATCCAAGCGTGTCTGTAAGCATACCAGTCTGAAGAACTTAAGCTTGCTTTGGAGATTTGCGGTAAGTAGAATACCCGACACAGAACTTAGAACTTTAGAATCTATTGATTGAGCTCATTAGCACAGCTGACTTAGACCCTCTTCATTTAAGTCTTTTAAGTTGGGTTACTTAAAAATTAAAAAAAACACAAAATGATGATTTCCAGATTCAGCTCAGTAGATTAGCAGTTTGCTTAGTACCAGAGATATAAGGGCTCAAAAGATTTTGAAAGAATCACTCACAACCCCCCCCCACACACACACACACACGCACGCACACACACACACGCACTCACACGCACGCACACACACACACACACACACAACACACACAATTTTTTTTGTTGCTTAGTCAACTGCTCCACGGTTAGCAGTAGAAAATGTGATCTGTGAATGAAAGAAGATAGATAGATAGATAGATAGATAGATAGATAGATAGATAGATAGATAGATAGATAGATAGATAGATAGATAGATAGATAGATAGATAGATAGATATGTTTTTCTAGAGTCTGACGTCTTGCCGTCATGGCATCTGTTATGAGTGAAAAGGTCAGCGAACAGTAGAAATGGAATTGGCAACGCTATCTAACATGTATCAAGCCTTTCTCAACCTTTTCTTATATTGGTGGAACCCTTGAAATAATATTCAGGTCTCAGGAAATCCCTGCATGAAAATTACTATATCTACGCTGTTGATTATTACAGAAAATCTCTGTCGTAAAGCGTGAACTGAAGATGATACAGATAGTATTTTGTCTTGCCTTTTTTTAACAGTTCATCATTATTATGGTAAAGTCATGCTATTACCATGCTATTACCATAGTTTTTTGTTTTGTTTTGTTTTGCTCTTTAATTCTCTTGACATTTTTTCCGTTAACTCTGTATCTTGTCAGACTTTGTCCTTTGTTTATCTCTTTTATCTTTTGTGTCTTATTTGCCATGCTCACTACCTTGACAGTTCTTTGTTTATATGTTTTTCTTAGAATTTTCTCGTCCTTTATTATGACAGTCCTTTCTTTTTCTCGTTATCATTAGGGTCTTTGGTCTCGCTTATCTTTACAACCCTATCGTTTTTTCTACACGACAAAAATCCCTAAAAATAAAGAGAGAAAAAATCCAAATAATTGTAAAGATAAGCACAACAGAAATGCTCCAAAGATAAAAGTGAACTGTCAAGAAAAGAACGATAAAGGCCCTAAAGATAAAGAAAATAACAAAAGGATTGTAAAGATAATCAGCACGACAAAATTCCCGAAACATAAAGAAAACAACAAAGGATTGTAGCACGACAGAATTCCCTAATGATAACGAAACAACAAAGGATTGTAGCACGACAGAATTCCCTAATGATAACGAAACAACAAAGGATTGTAGCATGACTGAATTCTCCAAAGATAAAGAAAACAACAAATTATTTTAGCTCGACAAAAATCCACAAAGATAACAACAACAAAAAACAATAAAGGATTGTAGCACGACAAAAATCCACAAAGATAACAACAACAAAAAACAATAAAGGATTGTAGCACGACAAAAATCCACAAAGATAACAAAAAAACAATAAAGGATTGTAGCACGACAAAAATCCACAAAGATAAAAAAAAAAAATAGTATTGTAAACGCGACAAAAATCCACACACACACAAAAGATTGTGAAGGTAAGCAGTACGACAGAAAGCCCTCTAGGTAAAAGCAAGCGATTATAAAGATGAGGAGCAAAGCAAAACACCATTGACTAAGATAAAGAGAAATGGTAAGGTCAGCCAAAAAAAAAAAGACACTTAAAATGAAAATTGACAAAACAGTTTTGTAAAGGATGAAGAAAAAGACACAAGATATGTATATTACTGATACAAAAAAACCCAACAAAGTACAGTAATAGAAAGGCTTATTCCAGTAAAAATAATGAAATTTAAAAAAACAGGAGGGGGTCTCTTACATGACTAGAAGACATGACTACGCAATTCCAATGGCATGTGCGTTTAGTAATGAATTTCGCTTTATTTATCTTTCCAAACGAGCACGTGGTACAGCTGCAATCGTTCCTGTTCTCTCCCCATACAACAAAAGTATAGCTTTCCTTCGCCCTCCCATACAACAAAAGTATAGCTTTCCTTCGCCCCCCATACAACAAAAGTATAGCTTTCCTTCGTCCCCCATACAGCAAAAGTATAGCTTTCCTTCGCCCCCCATACAACAAAAGTATAGCTTTCCTTCGCCCCCCATACAACAAAAGTATAGCTTTCCTTCGTCCCCCATACAGCAAAAGTATAGCTTTCCTTCGCCCCCCATACAGCAAAAGTATAGCTTTCCTTCGGCCCCCCCCCCCCAACAGCAAAAGTATAGCTTTTCTTCGCCGCTGTCCGGTTAAGGCTGAGATCTACAGCTATGGCTCTTTACTGAACGTGTCCTGAACAAAATTTACAAAACCGGCTTTTGGAAGCAGACAGCGGAACTAATGATTGTAGCAAAGCACAAAATGGTTGGCTTTCCAGGTACATGTAGTGCGAGAGCAGTTAGATAACGACTCCACTGTTAGCGTTCTGAAAGCACTGGTTTCGTTCTGCCCAGTCCATTAATAACAGCAACAAAATGGCCAAAAAGCAACAACAAAAATAAACACCCAAAACGCTGAAATGTCGTTTAATCTAGAAAGTAGGATCCACCCAGTGAATTCCCTCTTGACAGTGAGGGAAAAAATATTATTTTTTCTGCGTTGGTGCCACTGAATGTCGTCAGAGCGTGGCTCATGAAATCGTAAATAGATTTTTGCATTTTTTAAAATGTATTTATTTTATTTATCTATTTATTAAACGATACTTACTTCCGTGCTATGAAAGCCAGCCTAAATTGGAAGGTGAACCACATCTGTGTGACCGCAAACATCTTACAAAGAACATTTCTTCACGTGAGAAATATATTCTGTTCCCGAAATGTTTTCCAACTTCCAGACTTATTGTTCTCTTGCATTTTATCTCATTTCCTTTGCAGAATGCAGTTTTTGCTGCTAGGATTATTCTTAGACCGAAAGGGACACGGCTGGTATCGTTGTTTTGCATTTCGTTCTTCCTGTCTTTCCGGGCTGTGTGGTAGACCTTGTGCACTTCTTGATACATGCGCTTTCTTATTTCTTTACTTCGTTTTCTCCCCTTTCTGACGCTTACGAGTTCACTTGTTCTAGATGCTTGTATTCTTCTTCCATTAACTGGTTTCCTTTTTTTTTTCACCCATGACTACTCTCTTGGAAGCTATTGTCGTATAAAGAAAAAAATAGACTCCCCATATATAGATATTTGACCTAGAAATTTGCCATGTGTATACATTTACGTTTTGCGTGCTAATTGATCCAGATCAGTTTCAATTCATTTACGTTTTATCCAACCGCTAAATAGGATCCGTTTGAGTTTAAGTAACTTTCTTCCTTCGCGCCCATTTGAATTAAACCAATCGTTCATATCTGTGTATTTTAACTTTATATTCATTCGATTTAAACTTCCACTTGTTTTTAGCTAATTCACTCATCCTCTATACTTACGTTTAATTAAACTGTTCGTCCCTATTCATTTAATTAAACAGCTCGCTTGTATTCATCTGCTTTTCCCTACCCCATTCGTATCAGCTTGCTTGTGAATATAGTTAAACCATTTTTGTGAATCCGTTTACCTGAAACTTGACTGCCATTGCTAGCTTTGCTTGTAACCATCAGTTCAACCCTAGTCCTGTCATTCTGTGCTTACAGAACGTCATCATTAAACACCATACATACACAAATACACATAGCTTAGGTAAAATTATCACTTTTAATATATTTATATGGAGTATAAAAATAGTTAGGATTATTTATGGGAGTATTAAAAATAGATAGGATTATTTATAGGAGTATTAAAAATAGGATTATTTATAGGAGTATTAAAAATAGGTAGGATTATTTATAGGAGTATTAAAAATAGGTAGGATTATTATTAAAAATAGGTAGGATTATTTATAGGAGTATTAAAAATAGGTAGGATTATTTATAGGAGTATTAAAAATAGGTAGGATTATTTATAGGAGTATTAAAAAATAGGTAGGATTATTTATAGGAGTATTGAAAATAGGTAGGATTATTTATAGGAGTATTGAAAATAGGTAGGATTATTTATAGGAGTATTAAAAAATAGGTAGGATTATTTATAGGAGTATTGAAAATAGGTAGGTTTACTTTTTGTAATAATATGGATAGAGTGAAAGTTCACATTTCACTTGTTGTACTGGTCACTAGTCTCTCATTTTATTATTGCCTGCTCAGTCTCGATTTATTATTGCCTGCTCAGTCTCGATTTATTATTGCTTGCGCAATCCCGATTCATTATTGCCTACTTAGTCCCGATTTATTTTTGCCTGCTCAGCCTCTTTTTATGTTCGGTTCCGATTTATTTTTTCCTACTCTGTTGCATTTTCAGTCCCGATTTATTTTTTGCCTAATGAGTCTCGATTTATTATTGTTTGTTTGGTCTCAGTTTATTATTGCCTACTCAATCCTGACATATTTTTGCCTGCTGTGTCCCGATTACTGACCCATTACCGATTGACACGGAGCGTTTATTTCTTATTACTTTTTATGCTGTTTCCCTAAATATTAATATTTTAGTGTTGTAAACGGAAGGAAATGAATCAAATCATGGCTTGTGGATTGCCTAAAGAAATTGATTGCGGGCGGATTTTCTCTTACTACATTCCCTCCCTTCCCACTCTCTTTACAAAAAAAAAAAACAAAAAAAACGGCGGAGGACTTCCTCGGGGCTAGGATGTGGACAAGGGAAAGAGAGTATGTGATCGATATTTCCAAGCAGTGATTAGCTGTCTCTTTCGCAAAATCCCTTCCGTAGAGTTCCTGAAGTTAACTGTTCTGTGACATCAAAGCTCGGAAATTGTAAAAAAAAAAAAAAAGAAGAAGAAGGAGAAGAAGAAGAAAGAAAGAAAACAAAAGAGAAAAGAAGGAAATAAATAAAAGTAAGAAAAAATCTAGGGGGGGGGGAGAGAGAGAGAGAGGGGGGGGGTACATTATGTTCCTAACCTATGAAGAAATCATTTTTCTTTTTCTTTCTTAAAATATAAAAATACACAAATGTCTTATTTGGAACGCTTTTATTTACAAAGTCGACAACAGAGTATGAAACATTTTTTCACACAACCTTTATTAACTTTAAACATGTTTTAGCGCATCTCTTAATTACTCTGTTTACTGTATTTTTATTGTTATCCAACTGTGTTGCGGTGAAAAACGAATTTTGTATTTTGATTTGATACAAGAATTAAAATAATGTTTTAAATCGAAATATAGCATTTAAAAATTAATAATGTCAAGTTTTATTAGTTAGATTTTAATAATTAAAAGAAAATTATTTTAGTATATAATTTATTCTCGTCAGTGGCCACGAATTGTGGACCGAACAGTCATTTTCAGAACTTTGACCCCCCCCCCGTTCAGTTTAGAAATCTTTCTTTCCTGAGCGAGGCATAACCTGACCTCGCAGTAATAACACGAAGGAAATATTTAGATATACAGATATGAACAAACTAACAGATACCCTGTTGCATGCATTTTTATGATGTATTCAAACTCTGCAAGCCTTAATTCCAACCCTTTTTGGCTTATTTCGTTTGCTATCTTGCAGGTCATCTGCGTGTTCGTAAGTGCATTACCACTAGTATTGGTATTGTAAGTGGATAGTTACCCCAACAAAAGAACCAAAAACAGGTAGATAGATAGATAGTTTGTTGCTGACGCCACCTAGTTAATGGTTATGACTATTATTATTTATTAATCGTACACAACTATTTACAAGTGATGAGAATCTTAATTTATGTTATTAATAATTCTCCTGAAGACACCACTCGTCTCTCTCACTTGGTGGATATGCAGGTAAACGTAAACGTTTTCTCGTTTCCACAACATTAAAGACATTTACCGTCACACAATATTTCCGTAACTGGAAAACTTCTTTCCAAAGGAGAAGATAAACCATCATTTAATCTATATTTAACAATTTATATAACAATTAAATTTTAAAATAAGGAGAGGCGAATTTACACTGCCACACCATCCATCCCCATTGGATGAAGTTGTTATGAACAAGTGTGAGACTATTAGTAAAAAAAACTACTCATCCAGTTGGAACTGGTTTGGATTGCATCAGCAAGTTTCAAATACTCCAACTTAGTTGTTATCTTCCAACTTTGACACTTACAAAAAATACCATCATAAGGAGTGCCTAAGATCAGGTCACTTCGATAAGTTGTCTAGAAATAGGGATAGACAAATTTACTTCACCACAGATAGATAGATAGATGTTAGTTAGGTAGGTAGGTAGGCAGGCAGGCAGCCCTTGCCGTGCACGTAATTGTGTAGATATTTTCATGGGAAAGTTGGATGACATGTAGTCCCATATACTTGTTCATATTTTATTCAAATACTCGACTTTATGTCTCCTTGATGTAGCAGAAAGTGGTCTATACTTCTGTATTTGACGTTCATATTATTCATATATTTGTTGTTAATTCCACCTATGATGTCATGTACATAAAATCTTTTAAGCATTGGCAAATGGTACAGAAAGAAAGTGTCAATATTATAGACTCAAAACTTTCACTGCAATATAGATTAATTACTTAATATTACTTTAATTTATTTTCATATACTAGGAATTGTACTTAATATAACATAAACGGTACTGTCTGAAAGTCTTTATTATGGGTGAAAATGATATATGGTATTATGTGTTGAAAGTATGCACTTTATTAAATGGGATGGGGGTGGGTATTGAATGAAAATACCTGTAGTATGATTTATTTTTTGCTCATATGTGACTGCGTCATTTTATTTAATTATTTATGACATATATGTACGTCATTTTAAAGAGAAACAGTCCTGATGAAGCTGAAAAGTAAATAATTATTAATTTTTAATTTTATTAAATACTATTTTACGCATAACTGTACATTGCAGGAATAACACGCAGTAGGTAGAACATTTTCTGTTATTAAAACATTTTTTTCTTTAAATCAACGTAAATTATTATTATTGTAATTAATTCCATTGAAACAGACATAGTAATTATTTTATATGCTGAGTACTGAAGTAGCTGGGTATCCGTTCGCATCACTAGTTAATCATTTCGCGTGGACGCCTCCTATCAGATTTCACTTAATGAGCTACACTTTTCTTATTTGTCACATGTGGCGGCTAGCGTGGCTGAGAACTACTCATTTGTCCTTGAAGACAAGCTGTAGTTGTTAGGGATTGTTGTCACGCACGAGAGCGTTTGGGACAGTCGTTTTGTCTTGCTTTCTTAAGTATAGGTACAAGGTCAACTAGACAGAATAATACACCGAACGTAATGATTCACGAATATGTCTTTGGATTGTTATAATTATATGGGCGTACGTCCTATTTGCTTTTTTTTTTTTTTTTTTTTTGTGGCATTCGTGGTTTAGCCGTATCATGGCTCGAGTCACACATCACTGATAAAATACATGTACAGATAGCATCTGTAAATAGTAAGACCTCCTCCC
This sequence comes from Sinotaia quadrata, assembly GCA_028829895.1. Lineage (NCBI taxonomy): Eukaryota > Metazoa > Mollusca > Gastropoda > Architaenioglossa > Viviparidae > Sinotaia > Sinotaia quadrata. Next base: position 11,060,675 of record CM054182.1, read on the forward strand.
TGTTAGTGTATGTGTTTATGTGTTTATTAATACACATATTATATATATGTGCATAAATGTATATGTAATCTAAATTATTATAGTATGTTTTTATTATATATAGATATTGCATTGCAGAAATAGTTTATTTAGTAATATTTAGTGCTTGCCACTTAAAAAATATTAAAAGCTCTTATTATTTTTTTTTTAGGTTATTAAAGGTATTATTACTTCATACTCATATATTTGTAAACGTCACCAAATCTCCCCTCCCCTACCTCCATGCATATCTACACATTGACAGATACGTGCATGTTTGTGTGCGTGATTGTCTGTCCTTGTAAATTATTATGTGCCACTGTGCTTTGTACAGTCTATGTTTGTTTGTGTGGTTTATTGAGTATTGCAAAGTGCTAAAAAGATTTTTCAAAATTTAAAAATTAAGTGCTATGGTAAATCGTAATTTTAACAAAAAATTAATACCTCGTGCTAAAAACGTCAGCCCCCCCCCTCCCCTCCCCTTCCCATCCTTACTTACTTAATGGATGGTTCCTGTTAAAACCATTTACTTTTTCATTTATTGCTTTGACTAGTATTTCTTGTCAAGTTCAGATGAAAAAATTCTCATGTATGAAAAATATCCAACGTCAGCAGTGTTGACCTCTGAAGTCATCGATGAGGTAACCTCTTCACCTCTGCTCTTTCAGTGAGATTTCTCTGTAGAACCTTTGAAAAGAAAAAGAAGTGCAAGTAGAAAAACGTACTGTGGAGTTCACTCAATTCGTATTCATGCGCGGACTTTTATTTGCGACAAAGAATTTCCATAGCAACCTGTGAATACATTTGATTATTCACGGATGCTTTACACACATATTACTGGGACGAAACATACGTCTCGGAAGATGTCCAAGACATACGCAGAGATCGGTCAGCCAGCGTGTACTGGTTTTCATCTATTTTATTTCTTAATTTTTAAGCTTAACTGGTGCCGAAGAAATAAATGAAATGAACAAAACAGCCATACCACACTCTGACGCTCAGACGCTTTCGGTTGCTTGACACAGCTGTGTGCGATAGAAATTACTAAATGAAAAGTGTCGCTAGTCACGTTTTAGTAACCCTCCACCACGGTTTGAGTCTTAATGTGCCATTTGTTGTTTTTGAGTTTTTGATACTGTCTTATAGAGTTTTTAAATGCTGCTTTTAATGGCGAAAACCGCCTACAGATCGGATACTGAGCTATGATTTGTTCAGTAATGTAACTCAAAACTCGTAACCTAGTCCTCCGCCTCTTTTCAGCTGAGGCACGTTACGACTCAAACCGTGGAGGGAGGGTCACCGATTTAATTTTAACGAAACTGTGAACTCATCCCAACCCCCGCTTCTGTATTAATAGCTCAGGCAGTGAGGCCTACTTAAGTTCACGTTTAAGTCTGAATTTGGCATTTCTGTAAGTTTAATGTGTGTAAAGTTTCAGAAGTATATATACGTTTGTTCACATTTTTTTCAGACAGACATTTTATCAGAATTTAGATTATTAACTGCATATGACGCATTTTCTGAAAATAAAACTTATAGGTCTGTATTTCTCTCTCAAACATACACACAAACACAAACACACACACATACACACAAACACACACACACACACACACACACACACACACAAACACACACATTTTGTGTCCTTGAGGAATGTAGTATTTTCTGTGCATATGTTGGCGCAAGAATTACTTTCGTAAGTACATTGTTTGGGAAATGATTTTGAGTCTGCTGGCATAGAAGTAACATTTTTTGGACAAATTGGACTATTTATGGTATGTGCGGACAAAAATGAGTTAGTTATGTTAGATTTGTGGCGGCATGTGAACGACTGCAACTGGTTGGCAAAAGGACGTTTGCAGTTTTATTTCGTTTCATATTTTAAAACAAGTCATTTGACTTGTCATTATAAGAATACATATTAGCTTGTTTACAACAATTTGATGACGTCAGTCTCTGTGCTATGTAATGAGATATGAGAGTGTGACGTCAGTTACTGTGCTATATATGGAGATATGAGAGTGTGACGTCAATTACTCTGCTATGTATCGAGATATGAGAGTGTGACGTCAGTTACTGTGTTATGTATAGAGATATGATAGTGTGGCGTCAGTTACTCACTGTGCTATATATGGAGATATGAGAGTGTGACGTCAATTACTGTGCTATGTATCGAGATATGAGAGTGTGACGTCAGTTACTGTGCTATGTATGGAGATATAAGAGTGTGTGAATCTCCTATGGCAGGATGACGTCATTGCAGCTCTCTGAAATCTGGAAGAATTGTATCATAGGACCTCAGTGGTCAGAAACAAACTACTTTTAGTGGAACTGTTCATGTTTTACAGCGTTAATAAAGAAATCGTTAATTGAGAATTTGTATTGAATGTGTAAGTCATGAATGATGTAATATGAATGCTTGACTATTTTTTATTTTAATTTTATTAACAAAATCTGTTTTGAAAATAAGGTATTATATTTAGCAATATCTGATGTTATTAAAGTTTGGATAACCTATTAAAATATTATATTTGTGTGCCTACACAGTTTTATACAACATATTTTATTAATTAGATTTCTTAAACTATTGAATGTTAAAATTAGTTGAAACATCACAATTCTTTATTCTAGGCCACATAACTTGTTATTACCTTAGTTTACATATAAGCCAGAAACTTGAATATATTTCTTAAGTTATTTTATATCTAGGCCATATACTTGAAAATCATGGTTAATTATTTTAAATTTAGGTTATAGACATGGCTAGAATTTTACTTGTGGGCCACAGATTTGAATATTTTGCATCTTGGAATCAAGCTTGAATATTTTGGTTAAATTATATTATGTCTAGGCCACAAACCTAAGTGCACATATTTTAATCACATCCAGACCGCAAATTTGAACACCATGGTTAAATTATTTTATATCTAGGCCCTTCACTTGAATGTTAAAGTTTAAAAAAATTTTACAAGTAGACCATAAACATGAATTAAAGGTTATTTTACATCTGGGCCACAAGCTTGAATGTCATGTTTTAAATATTTGAAATGTACACCATAAATAGGGATTAATGGTTATTTTACGTCTGGGCCACAAGCTTGAATGTCATGTTTTAAATATTTGAAATGTACACCATAAATAGGAATTAATGGTTATTTTATGTCTGGGCCACAAGCTTGAATGTCATGTTTTAAATATTTGAAATGTGCACCATAAATAGGAATTAATGGTTATTTTACATCTGGGCCACAAGCTTGAATTGTTTTACATAATGATTGCAAACATGAATTCATTGGTAAATTATTTTACATTTAGGCCTTAAAATTTGAATGTATTAATTATTATTGTACTTCTTAACTTCAGTATTATATTTAAAATATTTTTTACATTTGAGTCACATGCTTTGCAGACCATAGTTAAATTGTGTTTCTAGCCCACAAACTGTTCAATATCACAATTAAAATATTTTACAAATTATTGTATACACAGAATGAATCATTCTGCCATATACATTTATTTATTTATGTATTTTACATTATAATGGTGAATGTGACCCTTGTCTGCCAGTCTATATCCCTTTTCATACACTTTTATTTAATTTTATATTATTATATATAGAACTTTATATTATATTTATATAGAACTTTTATATTTTGGCATATATTGACTTTATGAAGTACATGTAACTGAAATTGTAGATGCTGGTATTATAATTTATAGGCAGTACTCGCTCCTCACACTCTGCATCTTGTGCCAGGACCAAGCTACAAATGATCAATAGAAGCATCAAGGGCATCCATCCTCACACCACCACCCCAGCTCCATAATACTCAATCATGCCTAGACAAATGGTGTAGATAGTTGATAAAATGAAGCGAAAGTCTGATGAATAAACTGGTGACATTTAATCATTAACACAAGGGTAGACGGAGGCCATTGACTGCATTAGATATTTAAAATAACACAATGTGGAATAGTGATTAGAGCTGATACAATGGATGTGCACTCAGATTATGCAAATATTATTAATTAGTAAAGGCTGTCAGATGTTTTTGTCTCTATGGATTACATGCTGATGACAGTCTGTGTACAATCTGTACTCTCTAGCCAGTTGAATAAAATAGTCTTATATTTCCCCTGTAGAGGAGGATAGACAGCATTCGAAAAAATAGTCTTATATTTCCCCTGTAGATGAAGCTAGCACAACAGCTGACAACAGTAATCTTGTATTTCCCCAGTATAGGAGGCTAGTACAACAGCTGAAAACAGTGTAGTCTTGCAGCGGGCATCTTCCTAGGAAGAGTTGAGGTTGCATATGATGATAGCTTGTACTAGAGTCAGAAGTGGGCCAGAATAAGAGTCTAAAGCTTCTTTGTAATCTTATGTAGGCAAGTGCTTCTGTGTACTTCTAGATAGGGATTAGAAGAACCCTATAAAACCTGCACAGTTCCACCAAAAGTCGTTTGTTTTTCTTTATACAGTGAATTGTACATTCTTCCAGATTTAGAGAGCTGTGATGACGTCATCCCGCCATAGTAGACTTGCGCACTCTCACATCTCCATATATCACACAGTAACTGACAAAAATGTGTGTGCACAATCTAATATCTCCATATATCACACAGTAACTGACAAAAAAGTGTGTGCACAATCTAATATCTCCATATATCACACAGTAACTGACAAAAATGTTTGTGCACAATCTAATATCTCCATATATCACACAGTAACTGACAAAAATGTGTGTGCACAATCTAATATCTCCATATATCACACACTAACTGACAAAAATGTTTGTGCACAATCTAATATCTCCATATATCACACAGTAACTGACAAAAATGTTTGTGCACAATCTAATATCTCCATACATCACACAGTAACTGACAAAAATGTTTGTGCACAATCTAATATGTTTAACAATTCAAAGCATTGCACAACAGTCTTTTAATAAATGACTGTTTTACTGTCACTATAGCAGCAGACGATCACGTATAGTTAATATTATACAAAAGAGGGGAGTCATAGAGTTGTATTTAACTGTACTACATTCACGTCATTAAATAACTCTTCTCTTCTCTATAATAATATGGTCGGCACTATATTCACCAAACAACACTATTTAGAGCTTAAATGCATTTGCAGTAAAAGCATGAAAAAAGCATGAAACGTTAGCTTTTACCTGAACTGCTAATTATTATAATGATTAATAGCATTATTTAAACAGAAAGCGGCAATCGTTGTACATGTTCTTTAAATTCATGCGCAATGAAAGAATGGAACTTGTTCTTTAAATTCATGTGCAATGAAAGAATGGAACTTGTTCTTTAAATTCATGTGCAATGAAAGAATGGAACTTGTGCTTTAAATTCACGTGCAATGAAAGAATGGAACTTGTGCTTTAAATTCATGTGCAATGAAAGAATGGAACTTGTGCTTTAAATTCATGTGCAATGAAAGAATGGAACTTGTGCTTTAAATTCATGTGCAATGAAAGAATGGAACTTGTGCTTTAAATTCATGTGCAATGAAAGAATGGAACTTGTGCTTTAAATTCACGTGCAATGAAAGAATGGAACTTGTGCTTTAAATTCATGTGCAATGAAAGAATGGAACTTGTGCTTTAAATTCATGTGCAATGAAAGAATGGAACTTGTGCTTTAAATTCATGTGCAATGAAAGAATGGAACTTGTGCTTTAGCGACGACAAATAGCGCGCAGTATACTTGTCTGTTGACAGAGATTTTTATCTTCTTTTTTTTCCTTTCACAGCCTATTTTGCGTCCTACTGTTTTCATGCTTCAGACATTTCCGTCCACACACATCATCAATACCGAACATAAAATGTTATTAAACAATATTGTTTTTAAAAAATACATTGTTTGAATGCAAAAACTTGTGTTTAACCCTGCACTAAACAGCTGAAATTAATTTGTTTTTAGTTTTTTTTCGTGTGTGTGATTGTTTTTGTTCTTTTCAAAATCCAGAGTGGAACAGACTGTGTTCAGAATGAAAGTGGGTGGCTCTTTTATACTATATAAAGTCTGGGTGGTTTGTAAAAGACTTCATACTGACGTCAGATCTCTCCATGTAATTTTACCACCACCAGTCTTAGTATACACTACATTAACTTTCTTATCTTTATGATCCCAGTTTATCACCTTCTTCACCCCACCCCCCACCCCTCCCGGTTGTTTTTATCTTCGGCTTCCTAGAGACTGCCTTGCTTCGGTATTACTACTTGCTAATGATCTAGCGGCCTCTGGCCTCTCCATCTTATTCGCACACCTTGCTTGCGTTCCATGCCGACACAGCGGACCTGGCTTGTTTGTGTTCTTTCACCCCAACCCAACACCAAACTTCTGTCGAGCTCAGTTTTAACTCGTCACGCAACTTCATCACCTGTTCTTTAACTGTTGTGCGCACGCATGTATTTGTTTATTTATTTATTTTTTAAAGGAAGAAAACTGGATCACTTTCACCCCCGTATTGTCCATTTTCATCACTTTACCTTATTACTGACATGATTATTTGAGCCTAGAATTATTATTGCAGGTTTGGATTAAAAAAAATATTGAAGATGAAACTGTTCAGTTAAAAAACCAAACCTTCTCTTCCACCCCACCCCGAGCTTGTGCAGTCTTCGTAGTCAGTACACATCCGTTCTGGTCAAGTCTAACAGAGGACGTACTTAATTAATTATCGCATTTATTACTTTTAAGGGGAGGGATTTTACTTTTTTTTTTTTTTGGGGGGGGGAGGGAGCGGAGGAGAGAACCCAAACGAAAACTAAGAAAGAATTTGTTAATTGACAAATGGCCACTATCTGGTCGTCTTCGGGCTGAACAGTTTTTGAAGTTTGTCGTAGACCTAAATTGCACTTCTGCGCATGCGTCTGTTCTGAATCAGTGAGTGGCATTTGACCACGTTATTTTAAAGTACTGCTTCGACTTGAGCATTTGTTAATATTACCTTCTTTTATTGCCAGCTAAAATAATTAAACTTGTTTTAATGTACTGCTTTGACTTGAGCATTTGTTAATATTGCCTTCTTTTATTGCCAGCTAAAATAATTAAACTTGTTTTAATGTACTGCTTTGACTTGAGCATTTGTTAATATTGCCTTCTTTTATTGCCAGCTAAAATAATTAAACTGGTTTGATAGATTCATTTTCTTTATTAAAAACTGTTTCAATGCAATTTTTATACCCAGACTGTAAAAAAATAATTAGCGCTTGTTAAAAGTTTCTTATGCATTCTATTTAGCTGTCACCGTGCTGACTAAAAAACTGATAAAACATATTAATAACGTAATTTGAGCACAGATAAACAGTAAAGGGGTAAAATTAAACCATAGCTTTCGTGAGTTTTAAAGGTGGAAAATATCTGTATTTAAAACTTCATTGCTAGTGACGTTTTGATGTGTGTGCGTGTGATTTGTGCGTGCGTGCGTGCTTTAAAAGATATACTACTTTTTCGAAATTATGTTCTCATCTTTGCTAGAACATTCAGCTGTGATTTATTGCAAATAAGACCTGTTAAATTCACACACACACACACACACACACACACACGCACATGGTTTTTCGTGACGAAGTTGAAAGAAGACTATTGCTTCGTGCAGTTACGATTCATAATACTACTAGCTCCAGATTACGTAGACGACATTCTGTTTTAAGAATTTTACAATAGTGAATTGGTGCAAGACATATATGCACACGGCACGTGAAGACATAAAGGTGCTGGTGGTACCAAGACTAGACCTGTGCCAATTGGACTCGGTATGCTTGCACTTCATCGTGGTGTGTGCCAGACGTGTGCATCTCAGCTTACATCGCAGTTTGTAGCATGCACTTAGCAGAACGAAATGAATTCGTCACCTCTCAAGATCTCCAGAGCATGAAGTCAAGCATTAGAAGTTAAGAATTACATAAACATGATTTGCAAATACTTCTTTCTACTCACTTCAGTTTGATAATACTTACTTGTTTTATAGCGCCTTGCAGATACCGAGAAAATTGAGTCTCCATACAGCTCTCTGTGTGTGTGTGTGTGTGTGTGTGTGTGTGTGTGTGTGTGTGTGTGTGTGTGTGTGTGTGTGTGTGTGTGTGCGCGCGCGCGCGTGTTTCTTTCTTTCCTTTCTTTCTTTCTTTCTTTCTTTGTGTTAGTCTGTCTGTGTGTATGGGGTGTTGGTGGTGGTCTTGTGTGTGTGTGTTTTTATGGGAGATGGGCTAGATGTTAATTTTCCACACCCTGGGCTAATCCCCAAAACACACCTTCTGGTTAGTCACACGTGTTAGAAAAGATGAATGATAATGTAGAATAGAAGAATGATAGTTCTAGAAGATAGTTCGAGCCCCCTGATACATACAGCCAGGATAGTAAGTAAATACAGTGACAGACTACAACATATAAGTGAGTCACGCTAACACGAGTGGTCTAAGTATAAATGTATTCAACAAGAAATAACCTAAGAAAGTAAGGTTACATATAGCAAATAGTTCAAGTTACAATTAGAGTTTATAAATGTTTATAGCTCAAATCATGACCATGTCGTGTCATATAACACGAGTGGTCTAAGTATAAATGTATTCAACAAGAAATAACCTAAGACAGTAAGGTTACATATAGCAAATAGTTCAACAGTTACAATTAGAGTATAAATGTTTATAGCTCAAATCATGACCATGTCGTGTCATAAGAGAATGTTCATTTTGAGTCCTATGGGACTGTTGCAGTTATTTGTTTCATTCATATGAGCGAACTATAAATGAGTGTATAAGAGAACACTAAGTGTTTCTGAGTGATCTCTAAAAGTATTTTGATTAAAGTTGGAGTGAATTTGATTGTATCTTGACTGAAGATGTGCAGTTGTTGACTTTATAACTTTAGGTCCACCTGACGTGTTGTCTGGGTCCCAGTGAATGTCGTTAGCAAATGCTCACGTGATCCATTAAACCAATCCTTGGCACGTGGGTTGTTCTGCTCTGGTGTTGCTTCACAGTGCAATGCTTATCAAAGTCAACATCCAGGATAAAGTGATTCTGGGTTCTGGCATTGTTTTGCAGCTCTATGCTCATCGAACTCAAAATCTCAGATGAAGTGCTGATCTGCCAGTAAATTACACACTGGCTAAGAAATCATCCCCATATGTTCTCTGATAGAAAACTCTTACTTACATGATTATCATACATATCATAAGCGAAATATAAAATATAGTTAATTTCAAGAGATAAACATAAATATAATATTAGTTTAGGCAAGCAAAATTGCATACCTTCGGCAGTAATATACAGAGGATGATTTCCTGCTGTTTCTTGTTAACCAGCAGTAAGAGTTAATACTGTGGATATAACTTATTAAGGCTGGGAGCCAAAATGTGTTGCCTCAACAGTCAGTTTGCATTTGACAATGATTTACAGGTGAGTTTCTAGTACATTCATTCATGCAGCTGATCTGTGCTTTGATTGGTTAATTTAGTGAGTTGTCTAGAATATTCAGGTATGTTTCCAGCCTGAGGATAAAGGTTCGTCATTCTAGAAGGTAGGTTTACGTGTAGTCTATGTTTGGATGAGGGTTGGGTGTGGGCTACATAAGCCATTATGTTACAGTCTGTTATCTGACGTTTAGTCTCTGTTAATCACTCTCTTTGTCTGTCTGTCTCTGTCTCTCTGTCTGTCTGTCTGTCTGTCTCTCTCTCTCTCTCTCTCTCTCTCTCTCTCTCTCTGTAGTTCTTTACTTTTTCTCGGGTTTTCTTTGTTATTATCTTTCTCACTGTCTCTCATTATTTCTGAGTATCTCTTCCATTTTATCCCACACTCATTCTTTCTTTCTTCCTCCCTCCTCATGCCTGTCTATTTCTCCTCTTCTCCGGAATACAGGTAGATTGATTATTTATTTTTTCACTCCGATCCTAGCAGACCTGTAAGGAATTGCGATATGTTACTTATCTGCTGCTTGTACCATTAAGTTGTTATGTTTATTTACCTTCTTGTGTGCCATTTTGTATTATGTTTATTTATATACTGGTCCATTTTGTGCTTTCTATTTGATGTAATTTATTTGGGAAGGCTGAAGAAAGATGCTTTTCTCACCACCAGCTTTCAGAGTAAACCAATTTCCATCAACATGTTTAACGTTACCAATATCGTACTTAATTCGTGAGTCTTATTGTAAAATTATATTGTGATAGTTTATCTAAAGCTCATTATGCAGAAAAATCAAAACCTGACGAGGGTAATTTCAAGTTACCCTAGCTGTCAACAGGTTAAGCAGAGTCCCATTCGAGAAATTAGCGTATGTTAGAAGTGAGTATAAGTAGAAATAAATCATTGAAATTAGTTCAGCAGCGATTATGAGAACGATATTGAGCTCTGTTGGCTTTGGCATTTAGTGGCATATTTTTCAGTCCTGCTTCTCAGATCTGTTTATTTTTAAATGCCCAGATTTATTTTTGTGCCAAGACCAAGTTTGGGGAGCCAAAACAAGTTAAACGAGGGAAAAGATATCACTTTCACTCACTCACTCTCTCTTTCTTCTGTGGTGTGTGTGTGTGTGTGTGTGTGTGTGTGTGTGTGTGTGTGTGTGTGTGTGTGTGTGTGTGTGTGTGTGTGTCCTAATAGCTCCAGGGAGTTTGGCAAAAGTCAGCCATGATAAAGTTAATAGGTGCCCAAGACTCAGCTATGAACGTGTTGCAATCTCAGCTTTGCCAGTACCCACCAGAGACTAACTCGCTAGTTTCCTCAGACTTGGCTGTGACTAACTTAAGGGTTGCCTCATACTCGGTTATGATTGACAATGGTTGCCTCAGACTCTGCAATAAATAACTTAATGGTTACCTCAGACTCATCTATGACTGACTTAATATTTGCCTCAGACTCAACTTTGTTTTAAAGGTTATCAAGACTAAGCTACAACTAATTTAATGGTTGAATAGAACTCAACTATAGCTACCTTAATGGCTGCCTCAGACTTGGCTATAATATACTTAATGGTTGCCTCAGACTTGGCTATAATATACTTAATGGTTGCCTCAGACTTGGCTATAATATACTTAATGGTTGCCTCAGACTTGGCTATAATATACTTAATGGTTGCACAAATCCTCAGCTTTGTCTATCTAAATGGTTATTCAATACTTAGTTATATCTAACTTATGGTTGCACAAGACTTAGCAAGGACTAACTTAACGGTTGGGCAGGATTCAGCTAAGAGTAATTTAATGATTGAACAAGACTCAGCTATGACTAACTGAATGGTTGCCTCAGACGCAGCTCTGACTAAGTGAATGGTTGCCTCAGACTCAGCTCTAACTGAAAAGTTGCTCCAAACTCAACTATTTTTGATCCTGATGCCCCATTACTCACTATTTCAATAAGTGCCATAAGGCGTGACTATGATTAGCTTCATGGTTGTCTGGAACTAGGTATGAACTGACTATTTGACCTTAAATCAGGGGTGGATCATTCACTGGTTTATATAAAGAGTTAGTTATGATGACTAAATTTGTTTTCACTCTTGGTACTCGGACACTTATAATAAAACTATTAATATATATTTTAATAGTATCTGTATATCCTGTTTAAAAGTAAGCTTGAACATAACGGTTAAATTATATACATTTTATCGTATATTTTCTCTGCATTAAAACAGCACGTGACAGTAGAATGTTCATTACATTTGGAGGCTCAGTTTTTTGCAGTTACTACCCCTTGTCATAAATCGCCATCTTGGTAAAGTGACGCTTTACAAATCAAGTGCCTAAAGAAATTTACTTCCACCATTCCATGTGTTGAGACGTGTATTTCTTATGTTGTCTTGAATGATGAATAATAAAGTACAAATTAATGATAATAAAACTAAACTTATATCCGTTGCTTCGTTTTAAAAAAAAATCGTAATCCATTATCTCTAGCCGAAGCATCGAATATTGGTGGCTGTAAGGTTGAGAGGAGAAGATAGACACAATTTGAAAGTAGAGAATTTGAAAGTATTAAATGAATGAATTAAAAGAATTAAAGGTTTCAGACGTTATGAAACTTGACATTCATTCCCAGCCTCCTAATCGATAATAAGAAATTAATCTATTGGGCAGACACCACATAATTGACGCTATCACAGACGACAAATAAAGGATTTAAATGGGTTTAATAAATGTATAATAAGGGTTTAATTAATGAAAGAATAAAATTTAAACTATAAGGGAAATGTTTCTTTCTTCCCCCCCCCCCCCACACCCCTTTTCTAACAGAAGAGAATATTTACCTATCTAGACAAAACAGAATTCATCTTTGAGAAGTTACCCAGTTTCTTAATATGTACTACACTTATCAGTCTTCTAAAGTGAGAAAAGAATAAATAGTATTCTCTTCTTATTTCAGTCTCTTTTCTGGTAGACTTTCGTTATCATCAGTTATTGTCTTTTATTTTTTAACCATACGAGCGAGGAGTCATGTAATAATGGTTTATCTGTTTGAGAACTTTTCTTACCATGCGAGCGAGGAGTCATGTCATTATATGGCTTATCTGTTTGAGAACTTTTCTTACCATACGAGCGAGGAGTCATGTCATTATATGGCTTATCTGTTTGAGAACTTTTCTTACTATGTCATTATATGGCTTATCTGTTTGAGAACTTTTCTTACCATGCGAGCGAGGAGTCATGTCATTATATGGCTTATCTGTTTGAGAACTTTTCTTACTATGTCATTATATGGCTTATCTGTTTGAGAACTTGACTTTAAAAATGAAACGTAAATAGCTTACGCAATCAATTCAGTGATGAGTGTCTTAGCACACGATGATTGCACTTTATTGAAGCTCATGAAAAGTGTCATGGCACATTGTGATTGCACTTTATAGGAGCTGTTGAAGAGTGTCTTAGTGTCTTGGTACACGATCATTACACTTTATAGAAACTGATGAAAAGTGTCCTGGCACACGGTAATTGCGTTTTATAGAAGCTGATGAAGAGTGTCTTGGCATATGGTGTTTGCACTTTATAGAAGCTGCTGAAGATTGTCTTGGCACACGATGATGGTAATAAATATATTGGCACATGAAGATTGCGCTTTTTAGGAGCTATTGACGAGTTGGTTCTCATCTCCTGTAAAAGGTTTGTGTTGTCCTAGTTCCTGGTCGTATGACCTGATGGTGGTGGTGGGTGGTGGGTGGTTGTGAATCTAACCTCGTGCTCCCAACAAGAACGTTTCCAGAAGCACATTCATCATAGTTCTTGCAATGAATAAATTTGTTTTCTTAGTCTCCCAACTACATTTATTGTCATGGTAACTCGCTCTTAAAAAAAGACAAAGGAACGTTGGACAAGTACAGTCTTTCATATTATTATTATTTCCGTACTAAAAATTAATGTAAGGTGTCCTTTATACATACATTTAGCAGTATTCGAACCAAGTATTAATGCTTAATAAATATTCATTACAATTAACTGAGAATGAAGGTGAGTTCTGTGTTAAGACGGTTTCGAACTGCGGCAATTTGCCAACATGAAGGAGCTCTTAAAGTCCACCATCTTTTTTTTTCTTCTCCATTTCCGACTTGAGATATTCGTTCGTTATTTACGGACTTTACGGTCTGAAGCAAGCTAAGTCTGACGCGGATGAATAGTAGGCGTTCGCTTCTTGGCATCACTATGACGTAGGAATCGGACTATTTTAAATTAGTGCATGCTCTCGTTCCACTTATGGGCCTTCACACAGACCATTATGTTCAGAACCCAGAATTTATCTTTAACTGAGAAACAACTGGCCCACCAGTCTTCCTTCTTAGTCCTGTGAATTCACATACAGATAATAATATAGCAGTTGTGAAAAATCTAGATGTGTTCACTTCTGTCTATTAAAACTGCCAAGTTTGGTGTTACTTAGAAGGTGATTCCAGAAAAAGACATGTTTTGTTTTAACCATATATATATAATCTCAAGGGATCTAGTCTTTCAGATGTATAATCAACACGCACTCTCTCTCTCCCCTTCTCTCTCTCTCTCTCACACAGACACACACACTTTTCAGTCTGTCACAATTTTGCCTTTGAAGACAAGCATAGAATTGGGGAAGTTTTAACTGATTTCCTAAGTTTTAACTGTGAAAAATCAAGTTAGCTGGAACCCGAAACGTGGTCAACTAGTTGCCGACTATTGGGTTTTGTACATAGACTGGTTAGTTAAAATTGCCAGCTTTTGTAAAATTTAAGATCTTTAGGAATGTTTAACCATAGATTTATAATGTCACTGACTCATAATAGTCATAAGATTATGACCTCCGTTTAGGAATTTATGTGAGAAAAGAGTTAAAGATCAACCACCTGTCGCATAACCTCAGCTAAACATGTTTGTTTTATAGTAATTTCTATCCTAACATAAGTATTTTATTAGTAAAACTCAGAGAATTAATTAATCCAATATTTCTGTAGCCTTTGGAAATATGAACAACAGAAGAGCGTTCTTTTACATAAACAGCCTCATTGTTATTTCAGCAACACAAGTTTTGAATAATGCAAAAATATTAGGTAATTGTCCGCGACTTTTAGTATAAAAATTTATGCAAGGTCATATGATTGATATTTATACAATAAAATATCATGGGGATGTTGGTGGATCACCACGGTGACACTTCCATTAAATTTAGTCAGTCATTTATAAATTTTAGTGTACTTTCTTATCCCTCCCTCCAAGTAACAACGTAATATTTGTAAAGCAGCATATATAGAGCAATTTTCTCATTCTTGATGCTACAAAAGCCTTATGTAGAGGAACACACACACACACACACACACACACATTACACAGTGGAATTCACTTAATCGAACCACATCGGGACCAGGGCATTTTGGCCCAATTAAGCGGCTGCCCTGGTTATGCGAAGTAACTAAAAAGTACATGTATACATATATAAAAAGGGTATATAAAAATACAAACTACCATTTACTAAGTAATAAAAATACTATAATATTGTAAATTAATTCTGGAAGCAAATGGTGCAGATCAGAGAAAAATATTACATTAAAAACAAATTCAGTTCAGTGTGTGCATCAAATACGTGTAGTTAACAGTTAATGATGTTGCAGGAATTATCGAGAGTCCCCTGCCGTAGTCTCTGGAATGACTGTAACCGAGCGAAATAGCACAGGTATCTAGCGCAGATCTAGGGCCGCCTTCATTGCCTTCCTGCATGAAGTAGAGACCTAATTCAGCAAGAAGTTTTCTGGCATTGTAGTCACTGGTCGAGCTTTGGCGTAGTATATTCATCATCACTTCCCAGGTCTTTGTGATGTCTTTTGGTGTTTTGCGACAAATTGTTCAAAAATTTCTTCTTCACAATCTTCATTTTCACTGTAGCATTGAAGATTATTGTCAGTGCATGCAAATTCTTCGTAATTTGTGCTTGTTGCACTTCCAAAATGCCACCATTTTCGCTTTCATTTTCACTATCCGTCATATCTAAGCTTGAATGCTTAAAACAACAGTGAGAAAAGCAGTTCTAAATGGTCTTGATGCTCGTTTCTCGCCAGCTATCGGCGGCAAACTGTAAAAGGTTAATCCTTGCACTGACTTCCTTGGCTGTTGAAGATGATGTCTTAGATTTTCTTCATTTGCTTCCAGAATGTAGTTTACCAACTTTGCGCGATATTTATATCGTCTTCAATTTTTTTTTTTGATTTCCTTGTCCATTGCTGCGCTAAGGATGTAGTGTTGAGAGGCAAAAATTCCAAATGGATGTTTTTCAAACAATCTAAATATGTGCTGCACAATTGTCAAGAAGCAGCAGAAGTTTTCTTGACTTCAGTTGTAGTTCCATGTCCCAACTCATTAGTCATTGCTTTAAAATGTCAGAAGTCATCCATGCATTTCTGTTACAATGGTACCGGACTAATAAACTGTCTATTCTATTCTGAGCCCCTTAAAGTATCGAGTCTTAGCGCTTTTCCCAGTAACCAACAGCTTCCGTTTATCAGTTCCAGCCATGTTTGAACAGCATAACACAGTTACGAGATCCATTGCTTTCTTTGATCCTGACAGTGTTACATGTTTGTAGGTCAGGGAACCGTGTGGTGTTGCACAACAGAATAGGCCTTTTCATCGACATTGTAGACGTCATCTGCTCAAAATGTCCGAAGCAAGACGGGCAGTTTTGTGATTTCTATTATTTCTAGTGTTCATCACTTACAGCATCAGCACTGACACTGTCCTTCTCGCTGTAAGCTTTCTTGTGATTTGGTCGAGTAAGGCAATTTTGTTTGCTAGTGTCAAATCTTTCCATGGCATCTTGACAGGGTTTTCAAATTTAACAAGTAAAAGTGTGTTACTGTTTGAAACAACGATGACAGCAATGAAAACAGTAATGACCACACCAGAAGTTTGTCAAGTGCACTTGTTCATTACTGAGTGTATTGGCAATGACATATGATCAAGAATTCCAACTGTCCTTTCTAGAAAAGGAACGAAAAGTTACAGAAACTTTAAAAATCACACATAACAGGTGCGCCATCTAGCTGTCACTGCCTCGATTAAGCGGCATTTTCCCCCAGATAAGCGAAGCAAATTTGCTTATTTTCTCGATTTGTTTGTGTTTTTTAAGGTTTGCCCCAAATAGACAGTTGCCCCAATTAACTCGTGGTTCAGTTAAGCAGATTTCACTATGTGTGTGTTTGTGTTTTGTGTGTGTGTTTGTGTTGTGTGTGTGTGTTTGTGTTGTGTGTGTGTGTGTGTGTGTGTGTGTGTGTGTGTGTGTGTGTGTGTGTGTGTGTGTCACGGCCGCCGTTGTTGTGCTGCTGGTTTGTTGCTGGCCCCTCTCTCCTCCTCGGTGGGTAGGGGGGTCAGACCCAGTTGCTGCGATTTGCCGGGATCACACCGAATGGTCAGATGTTGTTAACCACTCTCACACTCAGACACCACGAATAATCTTGTAGGAGATAGGATGACTTTATTCCAAGATGTGGGGTAAAATGTGAAAAGCCGGCGTGAGTGTGTGTGAGCAGGCGTGTGAATGTCGTGTGAGGGACGCACAGAACGAACAGACAAACAACCGCACCAACATACACTTTCAAAACAGAGAAAGGAAGTCCAACTCTTGAAAAAGAGTTTACAAAGAATTTAATTTTAAAAAAAAAGAAAACAGGCTTAACTTTCACACGGTGTTAGTCATTCATTCCGAGACGTCCATACCTGACATTCATGGGACGGGGAAAAGAGCATGGGAAAAAAATGAAAAAAATATATATGAATAAACTAAAATAAACAATAAAATAAAACAAAGCAATAAACAGTGATGACTATAAAAATTATCTAACTTTAAGAAGAATAAATGTTCTTATTAATAGTAATGTCCACAAATGCTAATTTAGAATTGCGGTGATAACCGCAAAAATTATCTAATAAATATAATTAATTAATAGAGTCAAAGTTAAATGTTTGTGAAAAGTAATTCGATGCCGATAATGTTTATATTATGACTATCCTACCAGAGTAATGCACCTCTAAAAAGCTTTCCTACTTACGAGTTTGAAATTAGTGTTGAATTGTCGACGCACTGGCGAACACAAAAAGTTACAGTCACTGACATCTACGAACAAACACACTTGATGACGAAAACATGGCAATACTTGTCCCACATTGTCTAACGCTGGGACACTCAGTTCTATGCTGAAGAACCAGGGTGGCTGTCCTCGACGACAGTACAAATTGTAGCTCTATCATGGAAGGCTGTCTACGGCGACGGTTCCGAAACGTGAGTGGCATAGAATATCCTTATCTCGATGCAATCCTGATCCCTGCAGTACCTGTCTGTGGTCCCTGGTGGACAGCTAAAGCTCAAGGTTTGAACCCACGTAGAGTAATAAGGACAAGCTTTATAATAAAGGTTGCCACGATGAATTGAGTGTGACAAAACACACGTCTTCTTTCCTCCCCGGTCATAACGAAGATGGAAAGATTGTCCAAATTCCTGAAGGCGCTAATCAGAGGCCTCACCTCTCTGTAGTCCAGACAACACACACTGGTTTAAAATAGTTCTCATCGGTCCTTTTATACATAAACAGTTCTCATTCTCTCACAGATAAAATTCGTGCGTGTATCCCTACGCTATTGACACTAGAAGGTGCATTACTTTAAGGTGCAAAACTTCTAAAATATAATCCCTAATAAAGTTTGTAATAAAAATACTAATAAAAACTAAATACATTTTCCACATATTATAAATATAACTATCAAACATCTAACACTTATAATTTATCAAATATATTTTTTATAAAAATGTTAAAAACATGAACTTAGCAAACTTGCTAGCAGTGTATCTAAACAAAATAAACAAACACCCTGACAGTAATTAGAAAACAACGCTGTCAGTACCCTTATTTAACCCCTCACCCTGCTCGCAGACAACCCGCCGAACCCGTGGAACCCCGTGAACGTCCATTGGGTCGCGCATGGGGCAAGTGGAGACAATCAAGGGAGAAAAATAAATTTTCTGATTACTCCCTCTGATTACTTTTTTTCGTGACAGTGTATAAGAGGAATACCACTATTAGCAAGTTTCTCACTATTGATGCTTCAAAAACCTTATATAAAGGAGCATATATATATATGGTGTGTGGGGGGGGGGAGAGATCTGAGAGGAACTACCAGTATTAGCAAGTTTCTAACTATATATAGATCTGAGAGGAACTACCACTATTAGCAAGTTTCTATATAGATCTGAGAGGAACTACCAGTATTAGCAAGTTTCTTTATAGATCTGAGAGGAACTACCACTATTAGCAAGTTTCTAACTATATATATAGATCAGAGAGGAACTACCACTATTAGCAAGTTTCTATATAGATCTGAGAGGAACTACCAGTATTAGCAAGTTTCTATATAGATCTGAGAGGAACTACCAGTATTAGCAAGTTTCTAACTATATATAGATCTGAGAGGAACTACCACTATTAGCAAGTTTCTATATAGATCTGAGAGGAACTACCAGTATTAGCAAGTTTCTTTATAGATCTGAGAGGAACTACCAGTATTAGCAAGTTTCTATATAGATCAGAGAGGAACTACCAGTATTAGCAAGTTTCTAACTATATATAGATCTGAGAGGAACTACCACTATTAGCAAGTTTCTAACTGTACATCCCTACTAGAAGTGTGTGCTTATCATTGGACATGCATTTTCCACTGTCCACAGGCATGTAGAAGTAATTATTTGTTCATTATTAATGTGTTTATCAGAGTCCCTCTACATGGAATTCTTTTGTCTTTTGAGTTTAATGATAATGATCTTCTCAAAGGGCTCTCAAGACAATATTTGACATCAGCAAGAACAGTATCAGCTTTGTCTTTACTTGTACACTCTGCAATTGTAAATTCTTTTAGCAGTTATCACCATTTCTCTTTGTAAATATAGTTAATTTATTATATATATTATTAACATTTGCCATTCACATAGACATGTCAATTCATTTTGTTTTTGTTGCATTAATTTTACTTTTCTTATTTGCTTAAGTAGTTTGTACAAAGTACAATCCTGTTTTATGTGCAATTGATGCATAGGTGCTTGGTGGTTTTATAAAAAGTGCTTCTTGAAGTTTTAATAATAATAATAATAATAATATCATTCTTATGCTATGTTGATTTGCTTTTGTTATAAGTACTTTTAATGACTTCATGACTCATCAAAAGTTTTTCCCCCCTCCCCCATCCTTTTTTGTGTATGTTTTACTGCAATTACACTGCTTCACAGTCATGATGAAATCAGAAAGTTCATTTGCCGAGTCTTTAGATTCTTTTGCAGCTATGTTTGTAGTAAGAATGTTGATTTGTCGTGTTTTTGGCACATGAATTTCTTTGTTTTCAATTTTTTTGGTCAGCATTTCTTTAGCATTTTCTGCAGACAGTGGAAAGGCATCTGTCCTGTTTAAAATCCTTCTCTCTCTTCCTCACCCATCCCTGACTTTTAGTGTTGACTTGTTTTTCTCATGCTCAGTAAATATTGATTTAGTCCAGGGTATACTGCATTAATACTTCTCACTCTCCTGTATCTAGGCTGTATTATGAATCTAAATATAGAATCATAAATGGCTTATATTAATTTTAAAATGCTTGTTCGTGTGGAAATTCATTCATACCTCAAAAACTGCTTAAGACAGTAATCCTTGGTAAACAAATTTTTGTCCCACAACCTCACGCCTGCTCCAGAAATTTATATTTGGATTTGATGATACCAGTATGTATTCCTTCCACTGCTCCAAGCATGCATTACTTAATTTTTTTTTTTTAAATGAAAACAAGCAAAAGCTATCTTGAATGCACTTCCTCTTGCCCTCAATTCTGATTAGATCAAGATGTTTTCAATGAACAGAGTGTGTTCTTGTATAATTATTATTATTATTTATTTTTTATGTTTTAGATCTTCACTAGACACATTGAAGTATGAGTTTTACACACTTTAGACAGTGAACTAAGGGATTGAAATAAGCACATTGCGCATTGAACTGAGAAAATGAAGCAAACACAGTAAACATAAGAAATGAAACAAATGAAAATGAATTAAATGTTTTACTCTTTTTGCAAAGAAAATTAAATAAATATTTTTCTAGTCTTCAGAGAAAATAAAACAAATGCTTTATCTAGTCTTCAGAGAAAATTAAGCAAATGCTTTATCTAATCTTCAGAGAAAATTAAGCAAATGCTTTATCTAGTCTTCAGAGAAAATTAAACAAATGCTTTACAGTAAATCCAGCCTACATAAACAAATATTTTACAGTATGCACTGCCTACATAAACATCTACTTTAAAGTATATACAATCTGTCAAAACAAAGCTTTACATAGGCACAGCCTGCATAAACAAATGCTGTATAATTTAATTTAAACAGTCTACATAATGAAATGTTTTATAGTTTAAATAGCCTTCATAAACAATTGCTTTACTGGATACACAGCCTACAAAAACAAATAATTTACCTTTACACAGACTGCATAAACAAGTACCTAAAGGCTTAAACAGCCTACATAAATAAATGTTGCAAAGTTTACACTGCATACATAAACAAATACTTTACAATTTAAGCATCTTACATAAGAAAATGCTGTATGGGTCATGCTATCTAGATAAACAAATGCTTTACAGAAGTTTACATAGACTGCAGAGACATTGTAAATTACTGCATTGTGCATAAACAAACTGTATGCAATACTTTACGTTAATTGCAGAGAAGTTGTAAAAGTACTTTAAATAGTCTCCATATAAGCTATTTTAAAAGTTATGTGCCACTTTACAGAAAACCTGTAAGAAGTTCACAGAAAAAAAAATAAAGTGATTTTACAAAATCTATACAGGCATGTATTGTACACACTCTTCCGAAAGTTATAAATATGATGTGGACACTAAGGGAAACTTATAAAACGTGTTGTACACAGATAACAGAGAAACTATAAAACTATTTTGCTTACACCCTACAGGGAAGCTGTCAGACATATTGTACACACTACAGAGCTGTCAAACATGTACACACACTGCAGAGAAATTGTCAAACATTCTGTACACACCCTACAGAGAAGCTGTCAAACATTCTATATACACCCTACAGAGAAATTGTCAAGCATACTGTTCACTATACAGAGAAATTGTCAACCATTATGTACACACTCTACAGAGAAGCTGTCAAACATTATGTACACACCCTACAGAGAAATTGTCAAACATACTGAACACTATACAGAGAAGTTGTCAACCATTATGTACACACTCTACAGAGAAGCTGTCAAACACCCTACAGAAAAGCTGTCAAACATACACTCCCTACAGGGAAACAATTATATATACTGTACACACTCTACAGAGAATCCGTCAAACATACTGTACAAATCCTACAGGAAAGCTGTCAAGCATAGTGTATACAACCTACCGAGAAGCTGTGAAACATAATGTAATAACCCTACAGAGAAGCATACTGTACATTCCCTACAGAAACACTGTAAAATATACTGTACACTCCCTAGAGAAACACTGTAAAATATACTGTACACTCCCTAGAGAAACACTGTAAAACATACTGTACACTCCCTAGAGAAACACTGTAAAACATACTGTACACTCCCTAGAGAAACACTGTAAAATATACTGTACACTCCCTAGAGAAACACTGTAAAGTATACTGTACACTCCCTAGAGAAACACTGTAAAATATACTGTACACTTCCTACAGAAACACTGTAAAATATACTGTACTCTCCCTACAGAAACACTGTAAAATATACTGTACACTCCCTACAAAAACACTGTAAAATATACTTTACACTCCCTAAGAGACACTATTGCAGCCTACAAAAAATCCGATTGGTATGTTTTTCTCTTTCTCAAGGGGCGCCTTAGCTTTAAAACACCGGGATCTTGAAGGGCTCAAGGGGTATCTTATCTGTATTGACACCTTACCTGAACTTTAAGAGCACATTAATTCTAATAATACCACATCTTTAGGGGCATCTTCATTCCAGCTACATTCTGGTTTATTATAAAGCACCCATTTACATACTGATTTATTATCATCCTTCTGCAGGCACTTATTATGCGTAAGATTGTATATTATTGAATGTATAAATTGTTTATTTTTAATAATTTGATTTAACACCTTCAGGTTGTAATTAGTCGCTGCTCTACTTGACAGTAGATGGCAATGTCAAAAATGTAGGAATTATAAGTCTAACAATGACTTTAGGTTCTGTTTTATAAGTAAATAGACATTTTTACATAACCAGATGCAAAACTAGAAACATACCAGCAGAGAATCTCACGAATTATAAGTGTTTTAGTAATAGACTGACAGGCTAGCATACAAGTAGAGAATCTCACGAATTATAAGTGTTTTAGTAATAGACTGACACAGGCTAGCAACATACAAGCAGAGAATCTCACGAATTATAAGTGGGGTTTCAGTAATAGACTGACACAGGCTAACAACATACACATCTTTAAAGGAGATTGATCCAATGGTGAGTTTGCTGTCTTAGTACCGTGACATGAACGCAAACGAGAAGCAGGGGAAAAAAAATATTAAGGCAGTGTATCTGAAAGAAATCAATTTCGCGAAGGCTTCGTTCGATAGGGATTTTTGTTTGCATTCGGAAACCTCCTTAACTCCCTTCGGGTTCTGCTGTAAACACGTGTAGTAGAAATTACTTGTCAGCCTCAAAATCCACAACATTTATTTCCAGCCTGAAAATCTGTAAGCAGGCTTTAAGTTCATTGTACCGAAAATATGAGGCATTAGTGCACGACTAAAATGCCAGGTACAGAAGTACTTTAATATTCGAGTAAATGTCATCTGTTTATTTCAATATGTACATAATTCCTTTTTTCTTTCCATTTGATACGTTTTTTTTAAAAATTCACACAACCTATTTTGTTCTATCTTAGTTTTAGTGTTGTTGTTGGTGTTTTGCATTCGTGTCCCTCCCCACCCCATTTGCCTCTATATCATCCCTTTATTTTATATTTCCTCGTTTGAATGCCTCTCATTCATCCCTTTATTTTGCATTTTCTCGTTTGAATGCCTCTCATTCATCCCTTTATTTTGCATTTTCTTGTTTGAATGCCTCTCATTCATCCCTTTATTTTGCATTCTCTGTTCTGAAGGACTTGTATGTAGTTGAGAACTATTGATAATATTGTTTCTTCCCAACTAAAATGCATTTTTTTAAAACTTTTATTTACGTTTCTTTATTTGATCGTTTATTTACTTGTTGATGGTCTGAAAAACACCAAGGAGTTGCGCGCAGTTCACATGGCATATTGTTCAAGTGGTTTTGTTCACAGCATCACATCTACATTTGTTACTGACATTTAATTTGCACCATTGTATGATCAGCTTTGGATGTGTGAGACAGAACACAGCCATTTGGTAACATCGAATTTCCCTATTTGTACACATAACATTCAGAGATCGGTATAGGTACATATACACACACACACACACACACACACACATACATATCAAGTGTTTATTAGTACACGTACGATATACATTATCAAATGTGGCTATTAGTACACTTATTATATGCATTATCAAGTGTGTTTATTAGCACATTTATGGTACACATTATCTTGTGTTTATTAGTACACGTACAGTAAACATTATCAAGTGTGATTATTAATACACGTGCCGTACACATTATCAAGTGTGATTATATTTTATTAATACAAGTATAATATACATTATTAAATGTGATTATTAATACACGTACCGTATGTATTATCAAGTGTGTTTATTAATACACATACAGTATACATTATACATTAACAAATAGTTATTAGTATATGTACGGTATACATTATCAAGTGTCTTTATTAGTATACATATGGTACACATTACCAGGTATGATTATTAGTATACGTACGGTATACATTATCAAGTATTAGTAGTAGTACACGTACGCTGTACATTATCACGTGTAGTTATTAGTTCATGCATGGTACATATTATCAAGTGTGTTTATTAGTACATGTACAGTATGCATTATATATCAGTTGTGTTTATTTGTGCACGTACAATACAGGTGTGTTTATACTTAGTACATGTATGGTATATATTATAAAGTATGATTAGTAGCATCTATATATAAAGTATGGTTAGTAGCATATGTACACATTATCAAGTATGTTTATTAGTACGCATGTGGTATACAATATCAAGTGTGGTTATTAATATATATATATACGGTACACATTACCGTTTATTAATATACTTACGGTATACATTATCAAGTTTGTTTATTAGTATATGTACGGTATACATTATCACAAGTGGTTATTAGTACACGTACGGTATACATTACCAAAAGTGTTTATTTGTACACATACGGTATACATTATCAAGTTATTTATTCGTACGTGTACGGTATACATTATCAAGGATGTTTATTAATACACACACACGAGTATGGTTCACATTTTTAAGTGCGGTTAAGTACAAACAAAACCAAGACAAGAATAATTTGTACTTTTGAATATGGTATCATTTTAAAAAAAATGTAGTCTTAGGGCGTAATCATGCGAAGCATGACATTACCATATATTTCTTTTATTTAATCTCTTGTATAAACCTGTAATTAAAAGTTTTCACTTTACTATAACCACACTAATATCAAAGAAGCAGTGGGATGGGGGGGGGGAGTTGGGAGGGCAATGGGCAGAGAAATATTCTGTTAGTTTTGATATTGCGAAATCGAGAGATTATCTGTTTTAAGCCTGCTGCTCATGTCACATTTATCACACTTTCTGCGGTGATCCTGGCAGTTTTTTTAAATTAATCCCAGCAGTGCCGTTGTCCATGGCTGATAACGCTTGAAAGAAGCAATGAATAATGTGTTAAAATTACATAAGTGTAATCAAAGTCCCGAAAATAAAATTGCCAGATATTTTCCAGTGCACGTCACATACATTTGAAAAATGTACATATACTGACAACATTTGATCCGTAATATTTTATTCTGACAATGTGACGCTTTTGTTTTTGTTTTGTTTTTTAACTTGATTTTTGTTTCTAAAACATAGTTTTTGCTCATTTTCGATAAACACACAGATATAAAGAAACAGCATTTAATATAATACAAGTTAAAGCAACAATTATATACATTGTTATTATGGTCAAAGAGCATTTAATATAATACAAACTAAAACAACAATTATACACATTTAATATTCATGGTCAAACAGCATTTAATATAATAAAAACTAAAAAAAAAGAATTATAAACATAGATATTCATGGTCATAGGCGTTCTTCTTACATTAGCACACTTGCATTTTATGATTTATCACTCATTGAATGCAATTATACGTATGAAGCGCGCTCTCATTTCAGATATATCACACATTATATGCAGTTATATGTGTAAAGCGCGCTCTCATTTCAGATATATCACACATTATATGCAGTTATATGTGTAAAGTGCACCCGCATTAAAGATAAACCCAAACAGCATTATATGTACAAGACACGCTGGCATTCAAAATAAATATACAGCATTATATGTACAAGACACGCTGGCATTCAAAATAAATATACAGCATTATATGTACAAGACACGCTGGCATTCAAAATAAATATACAGCATTAAATATATAAGATGCACTCGCGGTAAAGGTAAATCGCACATACGTAAGAGCATTATAGGTACCTCGTTTGCAAAATAAGCCACTTATTATATGTACAGATGCCCTAAATACAAAACAATTTATACATAAATTTTCAAACAAAGAGTCATCGGCGATAAACGAATGATCCCGAGTAATTACGGAATCGTCAACATTTACACGAATTTTAAATTTTAATCATTTTTATTAAAAAAAAATTAGAAATATATAAAAAAGATAATAGTGATTACACAGTGCTCACATTATAATGATTAAAAATATTCTCGTATATAATAGCATTTTAGAAGCATAATAATAAATGCACATACATGAAGACAAAGAAATACACAAAACATTAAAATAAATAATAATGCTTTTGAACAATAAGTTCTTTTTAATATCATTTTACGGTAGGACTTTCACTGTTTTCTCTAGTCTAATGGATATGCTTAAATTACAAATTGTTTAAAAATTTGTACCAGATATTCTAAAACTAACAAAGACATCAACATATATTCCAAATTTTATTAATGTAGATTCATAAATATATATTTTTTAATTTTCCTTGAAGTATTCTGGTTGTATAGAAAATAAAAAAGACTGTACAATGAGGATGTAAAGGGCAGAATATTTAATTCTGTGTTGTTAAGAGAGCTAAATAACTAACAGCAGTCCAGTTTGGTATGGATAGGGTTTATTTATTAAAAATAAACAAGTTTGAACTGTTTTCAAGCTCAGTAGACTTTATTTTACTTTAAACGCGTTTTTTCTCAAAACATGTTTCTACCGTTGTACAACACGCCAAGGACCCTTTTTGAATAGTTGTAATTACTCCAGAAAAGTCCCTGAAATTTGGTATACTAGTTCCTCATACATACGGTTAAAACGTTGAGCATGGAAGAAAGCCTATATGCTTTAGGGTTTTGGTGTGGTTTTTTTTATATAATTTTTTTAAATTCTACGTGTACCCCGAAAAAAATATTTTTGACGGATACATTATAAAAAAGAAATCATAACTTTTTTTTGCTTAAATTTTTTAAACAGGCATGCTTAACCTTTTGGGTTTTTTCCATTAGATAATAAAACAGCTATATATATATATTAATTCATGCATGAAATATTTTATGAATTTTTTACGAATGTTGAAAGTACATATTTTGAAACATTAAAAAAATTAATGAAATAAGAACTAAACAAGATATTCTAAATCTGGCAACTTTTGTTGCTTTCTTATACAAAGGGCAACTTATATTCCAAATTTGAAGGCTGTATGTTGATAAATAGTTTTTTTCCTTCTTGGCGTGTAGTAATGTGGCCTTAAATGCATTAAAACAAGTTATTAGTTTGTTCAGGGGTAAGGTTAGTGTTGAATCAGAGTTCCGGTTAGCTCACATGCATTAATTTTTAAGCAGTACGTCATAGACCGTCGCCAAAACTTAGCGCCAACAAGCTTCCATGTAGAATCTTCTGGTTTTCATAAAAATCTTCTGGTTTTGGATCATTGCTCTTATGATATGCAGAGGATGGGTAGGCAGGTCTGCAGATAATTGGCGGTCGAGTAAAACTAGTAAACATTACATTGTAAAGACAATTGGGCGTGTTTAGCAGTATTTAATGGGGGACAGTAATGTATTGGTGTACAATTAACCTCTACATATTTTGAATTAGAAGAAAAGAAGATTTAAGAATTATTACGATTGTATAAAGCTCCGGGGTAAAGACATATTGAAATCAGTAATAGCAACATATCGATTTATTGTATTGTCAGTCATCCAGAGCGGCATAACGTTCCATGAACAAAAGCGCATTACTACTACACCCAGAGAAAGGTGCTAAAAAAAGTTATTTCACATTTAGACCGATTAGAAAAGTATTGAGAAGAGTCATAAAAGTGTTTAGACCCATTATAAATACATTTAGAAGAATCTAAAAATGTTTAGACTGATTAGAAAGACATTAAGAAGAGTCACACACTGTTTAGACCGATTAGAAAGGCATTCGGAATTTTAAAAAGCTCCATATAGCATTTATGGCTAGACTGATTAGACTGATTAGAAAGACACTGAGAATTTAAAAAGCCATTTAACATTTAGACCGATGAGAAATATTAGAGTCGAAAAGAGTTTTTCCAGCGAGTTGTCCATATTATTTATTTTTTTAAAAATTAAAATAAAATCAAAACATCTCTGGAGTCGTTCATTCAAAACTATTTAAAATTGGAAAACTAGTATGCTAAAGTAACAGCTAATGTCGATGTTTGGTAGTGCATTGTATTTGTTTTGGAAGTCTTAGATCATGTGAATAATGCATTGGTCTCATTTAAAGTACTCTAGGTTATTTACACGTACTTACTTAGGAAAATAACATCCAGGCATACAAACGTAAATCTGTACATTCATTTTACTCACATTAAATCGAGTAAATTTTATGTGAGCATCCCAACTGTAGGAATACAGTTGGACTCCTACATATCCTCTCACACAAATTCATACATAGAGACATGTACACACACACTCAGTTACTAAATACGCAGATGTGTAGATATACGCGTGCGCTCGTGCATACAAACACACTGGTGAATGTCGTACTCATTCGTGCACACCTATTAACCTATAGGCTTTCATTATACAGTTATTTACGTACACATGCACCCAAAATACAAGTGCGTACAATTTGTGATATAATAAATACTCTCACACAATTGATCATGAAGCACTGGGTTTTAAAAAAAAAATTGTAATCTTTAATTAGATACATTTTGTAATGATCATTCTGTACGAAGTAGATTGCATTGTGAAATGTTTAAGTTTCTGTACACACACACACACACACACACACACACACACACACACACACACACACACACACACACACACACACACACTCTCTCTCTCTCTCTCTCTCTCTCTCCATTTATGACTGCAGTAAAAAAACTCATTTAGTACAGTGCATGCATTGACGTGTACGCATTTATGTACTACGTTTTTTGTAGTTAAATGATTGAAATCAGTGTAGTTCCACCTTCTCTAATGGATCTGGTGTAAGAGTGTCAGCTTGACCTCTTTAAAGTGGTCTAGTTTGTTCCCTTGATAACTTACCTGAGTGCAGTGATTATAAATGCTTTTGCAGAACCTTTTGGAATGGAATAGCTCTGTCTGCTGTGAATTATGAACGCAGTCAGACGGCCGAGGCCGTCATCCCTCCACTAGAAAACAGATGGCGTTTTGCTAAATAGCGAACGGTTGACTGGCATTTCTAGCAAACAATGTCTTTTTAAACAGCAGCA
This sequence comes from Sinotaia quadrata, assembly GCA_028829895.1. Taxonomy (NCBI): domain Eukaryota; kingdom Metazoa; phylum Mollusca; class Gastropoda; order Architaenioglossa; family Viviparidae; genus Sinotaia; species Sinotaia quadrata. Next base: position 11,090,111 of record CM054182.1, read on the forward strand.
GTATGGAAATCTCAGTTTGATTTCAGGTAGTAAATGTCAAAAAGGAGTGGGTGAGGTGGGGGTAGTGAAGATAAATTTCTTTTTAAATGCTTTTTAAAATTTAAAAAAAAAAGTTTTATCGGGGTGAGGTGGAGGTGGCATGGAGGGGTAATTAAGAAAATTAAAGCGTTGAAAAGTTTGTATAGTGTGGGGAGATATTTTATTAGTGATGGGTACATGGGCAACGCACCACACTTTGAAATGCTTGTTATTCTGGTCCTAAGTACTGAGTGGATGTCAAATTTTGAAATGCTTGTTATTCTGGTCCTAAGTACTGAGTGGATGTAACACTTTGAAATGCTTGTTATTCTGGTCCTAAGTACTGAGTGGATGTAACACTTTGAAATGCTTGTTATTCTGGTCCTAAGTACTGAGTGGATGTAACACTTTGAAATGCTTGTTATTCTGGTCCTAAGTACTGAGTGGATGTAACACTTTGAAATGCTTGTTATTCTGGTCCTAAGTACTGAGTGGATGTAACACTTTGAAATGCTTGTTATTCTGGTCCTAAGTACTGAGTGGATGTAACACTTTGAAATGCTTGTTATTCTGGTCCTAAGTACTGAGTGGATGTAACACTTTGAAATGCTTGTTATTCTGGTCCTAAGTACTGAGTGGATGTAACACTTTGAAATGCTTGTTATTCTGGTCCTAAGTACTGAGTGGATGTAACACTTTGAAATGCTTGTTATTCTGGTCCTCAGTACTGAGTGGATGTAACACTTTGAAATGCTTGTTATTCTGGTCCTAAGTACTGAGTGGATGTAACACTTTGAAATGCTTGTTATTCTGGTCCTAAGTACTGAGTGGATGTCAAATTTTGAAATGCTTGTTATTCTGGTCCTAAGTACTGAGTGGATGTAACACTTTGAAATGCTTGTTATTCTGGTCCTAAGTACTGAGTGGATGTAACACTTTGAAATGCTTGTTATTCTGGTCCTAAGTACTGAGTGGATGTAACACTTTGAAATGCTTGTTATTCTGGTCCTAAGTACTGAGTGGATGTAACACTTTGAAATGCTTGTTATTCTGGTCCTAAGTACTGAGTGGATGTAACACTTTGAAATGCTTGTTATTCTGGTCCTAAGTACTGAGTGGATGTAACACTTTGAAATGCTTGTTATTCTGGTCCTAAGTACTGAGTGGATGTAACACTTTGAAATGCTTGTTATTCTGGTCCTAAGTACTGAGTGGATGTAACACTTTGAAATGCTTGTTATTCTGGTCCTAAGTACTGAGTGGATGTAACACTTTGAAATGCTTGTTATTCTGGTCCTAAGTACTGAGTGGATGTAACACTTTGAAATGCTTGTTATTCTGGTCCTAAGTACTGAGTGGATGTAACACTTTGAAATGCTTGTTATTCTGGTCCTCAGTACTGAGTGGATGTCAAATTTTGAAATGCTTGTTATTCTGGTCCTCAGTACTGAGTGGATGTCAAATTTTGAAAGAAAAAAAACTGCATCGTAAGCTATCTGCGTATATATGCAGTGCAGAAAAGTAGGGCAGGAAATGATTTTTTCAGCTATACCTAGTATCTCCTGCTTTCGAAAGGTTGACCATTAAAAACTTCCGCTCAAGCTTTTTTTTTCCTTTTAGACAACGAGGGGCTATTATGGACCCCATCCCTATACAGGGTCCTGATGGTTTCTTGTCTTAGAAGATTAAAACAGCTAACGTTACAAACCCTAGGATGTTTGCCTGGAGAATTGTTAAAGTTTGTAAGTTTAAGTTAGTTTAAGACAGATTTCTTGAAGCTGAGGGTGGAAGATCCTTTACTTCAGCTTTCAACACTAGGTGCAGAACGTCATATCGAGTTGACATCGATTATTGGCGGGGACTAGGGTTGGAGTGGGTGGGTGTTAAGAAAGGTGCCATTCAGATTATCGATAAGTTCGTATTCGCAAACCTTTTTTTTTTGTCTTTAGTTGTTTGTTTGGGGCCCCCCCCCCCTCCCCCGCTTCTTCTTGAAGACTACACTCTCCACTTTCTTGTTCCGCCTAAGGCACCGTGATCAGTACCTCGTTCATTTCAAACTGCAGCTCCTCTGTTTCAATCTGTCATTGCTTGCACAGTGTGTACTGGGCTGTCGAGTTTGCATTTTCAGCCCTTAATTACAGCCTCCCAACTTATCAGCATTCGTCAACGAGTTCTTATGCCGACGTTTGATTTCATGCTTCGAGTGCCTGGGGTTCTTCTTTGTTAGTTATGATTTTAGTTTTCGAGTGCCTGGGGTTCTTCTTTGTTAGTTATGATTTTAGTTTTCGAGTGCCTGGGGTTCTTCTTTGTTAGTTATGATTTTAGTTTCTTCCTTCAACTGCTTGTGTTGTCGAAATTAGTTCTAAGACTTCTCAGCAGGTGGAGACACGCAGGTATAGGTTAACAGTCCGGTGTTTAAGTATCGATAACTTCCGTTTTCGCCTGAACTGCATTCACTCCATAAATTTCAGCGTCACAAGCACCTGGACATTGCTGAAAAGACGAATTCAGTTGCCAGATTGGGGTTGGGAGGCATTTGTTTGGAATGTACTTCTTCCCATCCACTTGTAAATGGCATAGATTTGTCACCGAGTTGAAATGTCAGCTTCGTGACATTAACGACCATTCTTCTCACACACACACGCAACACAACACACACACACACACACACACACACACACACATACAACACAACACACACACAACACACACACACACACACACAACACACACGCGCGCGCGCGCACACAAAGAGAGAGAGACACACACACACAAAGAGAGAGAGAGACACACACACACACACACACACACACACACACAAAGTGACATAATTAATTGTAGCATATCATGCAAATGACGTGCAAAAATGTAGATTGCAGTAATGACCACGCTGAATGGGAAAAGGCCTAACGTCATCTATTACATCTGTATACGATCGCTTACAACGAGGAAAAAGGTCTGGCGTCATAAATGTAATGAGATTTGCGCACCCTCTTCCAATCCAATCATGTCTAGTCGAGTCTAAATCAAGTCTTTTGAATATCAGACTTGAATTTGCTGTTATTCGGTAAATTGTTTAAGGTTGTATAATAAAAACACATATCAGGATTGTAGAGATTATTAAAAGCACACTTCAAATGAGTACAAAATTGTAGAGAGTGCTAGCTAATACAGTTGAAAACTGGGTGTTCGGCATAAAACTAAATTAACTGTCTGTTGAGGGTTTACTGGCATTTGTGGGAGTGGGGTGAGGAGTGTGTGTGTCGGGAGGGGGTGGGGACAGAGAGAAACTTGTCCAAGGGATTAACTAAAGTTTTGAAACCGAACTTACAAAAGAAGAACCCCCCTCCCTCCCCTTACATTGTGATCGTATTTAATATAGCGTGAGAATTTTGTAGCTGATTGCTGTATATTGAATTTAATATTTTTTAAAGCAACAAGTTTTAACACAAAATGGTATGTTATTTGCCACGCTGACTCTTCAGTGCTCGATAGTAATTCACCACCCATTTCTCTCCCCCATCCACTTGTACATTGTACCCAGTAATTATTCATTCAGTAATCATTTAATTCATTCGTTTCTCTCTCCATTTGTACATTGTATCCGGTAATCATTCAGTCATTGTTTCTCTCTCTCTCTTCCATTTCTACATAGTACCCATCCACCATTCATTCATTCGTTCATTCGTTTCTCTCCCATCTGCTTGTACATTATACCCAATTTTCATCTATTTCTCTGCTTACTTCTTTTACCTTTATTTGACCTTCCACGATTGTATATGAGATTGGTCCATAGTTATTATTATTTTTCTTCTTTTGGGAGTACATGAATACGTCAAATAATTATCCCTTTTCCTGTTTTGGGAGTACATGAATACGTCAAATAATTATCCCTTTTCCTGTTTTGGGAGTACATGAATACGTCAAATAATTATCCCTTTTCCTGTTTTGGGAGTACATGAATACGTCAAATAATTATCCCTTTTCCTGTTTTGGGAGTACATGAATACGTCAAATAATTATCCCTTTTCCTGTTTTGGGAGTACATGAATACGTCAAATAATTATCCCTTTTCCTGTTTTGGGAGTACATGAATACGTCAAATAATTATCCCTTTTCCTCTTTTGGGAGTACATGAATACGTCAAATAATTATCCCTTTTCCTCTTTTGGGAGTACATGAATACGTCAAATAATTATCCCTTTTCTTCTCGATCACGCTTGCACACATAGCACACACAAATCGGAACTTTACCACTGTGGTACTGAGGTCGATCACGCTTGCACACATAGCACACACAAATCGAAATTTTACCGCTGTGGTACTGAGGTCGATCACGCTTGCACACATAGCACACACAAATCGGAATTTTACCACTGTGGTACTGAGGTCGATCACGCTTGCACACATAGCACACACAAATCGAAATTTTACCACTGTGGTACTGAGGTCGATGACTGCACATCGACACTTATTGTAATTTTTGCACTTTTCTATCTGAACACTTGAAGAATCTGAATCTGAACACTTGAAGCCATGTCAAATTCTACCGTAATTATTGCACTCTTGTATATGAATCTGAATTCTTTGTAACGGGATGAGACTTAGCCGCATAACTTTCATTCATCTTTTAGACAGTGGTTCCCAACCATTGTTTGGCCAAGAGCACATTCAAAGCACATTAAAATTTTCCAAAAAAAATTGGAGGGCGCCATCAATTTATCTAAGCTTATTTTTGTACTGGACATTGAATATTACGCTAATCATCATATTTAGTGATACGTAATATATGTAAATATATCATTTGAGCGGATTACTCTTTCACTATTACTATATGGATTATTCTTTCACTATTACTATGTGGATTTGCTCTTCTTCATACGTGGAAAATGCACACTAGACTTTGTCTTGATAGTGACTTCCACAAGATCCCTTCTGCTTTGGATGATTTTGAAGAAACTAAAATGGGTGACGTGAGGTTGGATGAAACAATCTTTTTTCTTGCACTGTTTTTTACACCTCGTCGCGGGAACCGTATTGTGAACCACTGTTTTATAATAGCTAGAACATCCTGTCAGACTCGCGAAAGCGGACGCTAAATTATATAAGTTTATAACTGTTATCTCCCCTCTTGCATGAAGACTGGCGATCCTGACCCAACTTGGGAAGTCTCTAGGCCCCTAGGAGGTCAAGCTGTAATAATTCGCATGATATTTAGCCTGGCCGACCAGGTGGCTGTTCGCGCCTAGAATCCTCTCAGTCTCGGAGCAAGAACAGCTGCTGGCCGAGCAGAAGTACCTAGAACCCTCTCCCAGAACGACACTGGTATAAAGGTCATTTTGCCGAGAAAGGTCAGTCGGGTGGAACTTATAGTTTAAAGCATGCACAAGTAGTGGTGATTATGCTAGTGCATATTACGTATATTCATTTAGATATATTATATATGTTCGTCATTTTAATTCATCTGTCTCTATTTTTCATCTGTGTTCATTTGTCATCTGTCTTCTCCTAATTTTTCATGTATGAGTGACATGCGTTGGTGTGCTGACGCCACCCTATTGTTCACTTGATATTTAGGGAATGTCAGTGTATGTGTTGTAGAGTCCGTACATTAACCACTTTATCAACCACATATACGCTATCGACACACGTCTTTGTCTGCCCCGTCTTGTGCCTCACGAGCCATCGACATACTTCTTTGTCTGCCCCGTCTTGTGCCTCACGAGCCATCGACATACGTCTTTGTCTGCCCCGTCTTGTGCCTCACGAGCCATCGACATACGTCTTTGTCTGCCCCGTCTTGTGCCTCACGAGCCATCGACATACTTCTTTGTCTGCCCCGTCTTGTGCCTCACGAGCCATCGACATACGTCTTTGTCTGCCCCGTCTTGTGCCTCACGAGCCATCGACACACGTCTTTGTCTGCCCCGTCTTGTGCCTCACGAGCCATCGACATACGTCTTTGTCTGCCCCGTCTTGTGCCTCACGAGCCATCGACATACGTCTTTGTCTGCCCCGTCTTGTGCCTCACGAGCCATCGACATACTTCTTTGTCTGCCCCGTCTTGTGCCTCACGAGCCATCGACATACGTCTTTGTCTGCCCCGTCTTGTGCCTCACGAGCCATCGACATACGTCTTTGTCTGCCCCGTCTTGTGCCTCACGAGCCATCGACATACTTCTTTGTCTGCCCCGTCTTGTGCCTCACGAGCCATCGACATACGTCTTTGTCTGCCCCGTCTTGTGCCTCACGAGCCATCGACATACTTCTTTGTCTGCCATTCTTGTGCCTCACGAGCCTAGTAGATCGGGTCCCGGCCGACTACAACTCTTCAACGCACACAATTAGACAGAAAAGCCCACAGCCTGCGCCACAAGCCTGTCTCACCCAGTACGCGAGAACCGCCTCACCGCTCATCGCCAGCCTACCGTGGCCGCAATTCGACAAAATATCACCAAACTCTTATTTTTATCTTGCAGAATGAACACTAACTATAGAACTGTTGAAGACGCGTTCCGTCACTGTGATTTAATAAATTGACTCTTTCCCGCCACCATAGCTTTTCCCTATAAAGTTATTTTCTTTCATCCCCTAATCCCCTGAGTATTTGTGTTTTACTTCCCTATTAAATGTTAACTTTGTCGTTGTATTTATGCCAGGTCTGGATTGGGGGTCTCGTCATAGCCGTTTTGCATACTTACTGGCAGCTGTCTTTCTCATTCTGCAGATGTATATTAGGATTTAGGTCAGATCAGCCTTTTTATATGTTATTCCTGTTTTGATTATTTAATAAAATTCAATGACTTTTTGCTGCTGTGCGTATTTATAAAGTTATCGAAACCAGTCATTTTCTGCGATTTATTTGTAAGTTAATGTAATAGTTTTCGTTATTAAATGTACCTGTATTTAATCAATTAATTTTGGTTTTGTTTGAACCCCCCAAAGCACAGTACACATTTTGTTCATATTAAAACCTTTTTCCTGAAATGGAAACTGTGTTGTGCATTCTGCTTTGTATCAGTCATTCACTTTGCAAGTAATTCTTAGCCCGACTTTGCACTCTCAGTAGATATGAACTTGTAATTGTTCTACAGTTGTTTTTTTAAATATATTAATATCACGTAAGTCAGTGTAAATGTTTAATTTCCACAGGAAGTTATTTTTCAATACTAGATGGGTATGCAGAGTTAAACAGTTGACCTCTTCTTGGCATTTAACAAAATAGGCAATGTATTGTTCACTACTGCGGAGAGAGAGACAGACAGACAGATCTATATCGTAGCCCAATAAACTTTTCCAATTCTCATGTATTTTGTTCTTCTGTTTTCTTTTATTTTCATTGATATATTGACCTTCTCATCCGCATCATTTAGAGAGCGGGGTAGGGGAGAAAAGATGGGGAGGGTGTGTAAAAGTGTACCGTGTACAGGAATTTGTTTCCCCAGAGGAAATGCAAACAACCCCTCTAATTCGACTACACATTCATCTAGTTTCTGTTTGACCGCCAGTTTCTAGTTTCAGTATTTATTTTTGTTTCTCTTTTGAAACTGACGTTTGTGTTACATGATACAGTGGGAGGACTTGTTTTGATAACTTTATACGCATAGATCAGACATACTGACGCATCGAAATAGCGAAGTGTGTATGCGGATGTGATTTATCTTTAATAATCCCTCAGCATTGAGTAAAATGTCAGATATTGTAATCATTATTTGCCGGGGTGGGTAGGGGTTCTTTTTTAATTCCATGAATTTTACATCTAGCTCTGCAGAGCTGCAGTGTTTGTTTACTTCGACAAATAAAATAGCAGGGTTATTGATTTGGGGCGCTCACCGATCAAACACTTCCTCACAGAGCCACATGGCTAGGAAATCTCGCGGCCGCTATGGTGCATGTCGTTATTGAGATTTTGCAATTGTGTTCTTAATGTGCATACATTGGATAGAGGTCACTAGGCACGACACGTAACATGCTAAAACTTTGCTCTTGTCTCCCCTTGAAGAGGTTTATATCGAGCAGCTTCGAACTGAAGTACACGTAACCGTGCGTGGATATGTACACGCGTCACTGCAGCGTTGTTTACATACTTCTGCAACGTGTTGCATTGTTTTCAAAGCTTTGTCTTCATTTTCTTCATTCTTCTTTCTGGTTTTATTTAGGTGGTTGATGCACGATTGGTTCATTACTAAAACTGTCAGCTGAATACGGTAAAAAAAAAATATTCTACCTGCGAGGTTGTGGGGAAAGGTTTTAAATTTTCTCAGTTTGAAAGGCAAAAGCCCGACGTTTCCATTGTATTTATTGCGCGCGAGTTTATGTGTGTGTCTGCGCGCGAGTTTATGTGTGTGTCTGCGCGCGAGTTTATGTGTGTGTCTGCGCGCGAGTTTATGTGTGTGTGTCTGCGCGCGAGTTTGTGTGTGTGTCTGCGCGCGAGTTTATGTGTGTGTGTGCGCGCGAGTTTGTGTGTGTCTGCGCGCGAGTTTATGTGTGTGTGTGCGCGCGAGTTTGTGTGTGTCTGCGCGCGAGTTTATGTGTGTGTCTGCGCGCGAGTTTATGTGTGTGTCTGCGCGCGAGTTTATGTGTGTGTGTCTGCGCGCGTTGCTTTGTGTGTGCATATAATAATTATGTGAACCTGTGGCGAAACTTCTATTATAGATTTATTATTAAAAGTGGTTTGAACGGGGTGTGTGTGTGTGTGTGTGTGTGTGTGTGAACTTATAGTAAGTTCTCTTCCTGTGATATATAGTAAACAGTTCCATGGTTTGAAGTAAAAACTTACGAATCAAGGCTGAAGATGGGGTAGGTGGATGAGTGTTGGATGGATATCTTAACGCAGCTTAGTGTCAGGATTGTGGTAGTAATGCCTAGGTGGACAAGAGTGTTGTTGATTTTCCAACTACTGTCTTAACTTCAGTTCTAAAGGATGATTCTTCTCCCCACCAGAAAAAAATTAAAGAAAGAAAATAAATAAATGCGTGTTAGAGGAAGAATGTATTTTGCGAACGAATTGGTGGTTTACTAAAGTTTCCATTATGAAGTCTACTAGTTTTAAAAAGTAGAAATCTTTGAAAATATAACAGAGGAAACATATAACTTTACTTTCTTCTGATTCTAGAGTCTATATGGAACAAGTGGGCAGGTTGAAAATGTTTGTCTGAATATTTTACACTCTGTATTCTTAGTTTTTAGGACAGATCTGCGCAGAAGGGGGGGGGGGGTGCCTTTGTAAATCAGTAGTACTATGGAACCTTCAACACTAACTTTGTTGTACATGAAGCCACTTTATTAAGTATTTAAATAAATGTGACTTTTTCTGGGTATGAGGTGTTAAATAAAATAATAAAACAGTTTTGTTTTTAATATATATACGCCTCCCACCCAGCCTCCGATGCATGCTACCTGCTTGTTTTTCTATGGGCAAAGTTGCTTCTTGGTGAGCAGCCGACTGTACTTAACACACCTCTTGTGCCAGAGGTGGGTACAACAGGGCCAAGAGTGTTTAGGCGAGGTTCTCCATTAAATGCCGATTAAAGCAGGATACAAAAAAGCCGGTGCTTGCCAGTGTGAGGAACACAGCGCCAACTCATACCTGGAGATAGATGCTATTAATCGGTCCTTCACTTTTCCACCACACCTTTCTCTCACCCCCACCTCCACACGCACAGTTTGTTGGGTTTTTTAAATTTAAAATGTTCTTTTAAATACGAAAATCAGCAACACTTTCTAGGTGCCGGCTAACAGAGAAATAAACTGAAAGCTAGTTATGGCTTTCATTTGGGATTGTGGTCGGTGTGTGTGCGTGCGTGTGTGATACTTTAAAAAAGGAATCGACACTTTATCTTACAATCCCTTCACCTAAGGATGGCGACAACTGTCACAAGCGAGTATTAGACGTAGCATTGTTTAGGGACTGTTTGTTTTTATCAGTGCAATGAGGACAGCTTCTGCTCTTGCAGTAGATACGACACCAATACACCATAGGGAGTGCCGGAGTGGTTCGCGGATGGTACACCACGCCACTCGCCGTAAGACGCACATTACGCGACACGATGGGTCCCGAGCAGCCTGCCTGCCACCTACGCTGTCTCCACAGCAGCGTTTCATAGTTCTCTCACAGCGCCGACTGCCCCCGTCGTATTCCTGATGAGCGAGCAGTGAACGGGAGACCACTCACCAACCCTTCGTCTGCCCTTGTTTGCGACCAGAAGCAGCAGCCACGCTCGTCAGTTTCGTACCGTTTGTTGACGTGTGATTGTGCTATTTTTCCCCTCTTTCACTCTCTCTCTTATTCCAAGCCCTCCCCCTCCCACCCACTTTCGACGGTGCCACGTTTCTCAGAGAAGTAAATCAGTCACGTCGACTGCTTTTCTGTGCGTGCTATGTGACACAATTACTACATTAAAAAATAGAGATTATCGTGTCTGGGAAATGTTGATAGCCTGTCGTAGTTTTGAGACTGAAGTCTAGTAAATGGAATTGGTGTCTGGAGTTTTGGAAGAAATTAAACCGTTAATTCTTTGGGCTGAGTATATAGAATCTACTCAGATTCGTGTACGGATACAGTTATGACTTTTGTTTTGTGTGTAATACGCCAACGGCAGAATTAAGAGCTGTAGGTAAAAAGTCCTTGATCGACTGTTTTAGCGTTTGGCATAGAAGAAGTTCTTTTCGGAGGGTGTTTAGCTTCTCATCAGCACGTTCTTTGCCGGAAGTGACGTGTTCTTCTCACAACAAAATGGATTAAATTCATTTGACGCACTTCATTCGTTATTCGGAAGGAGTTTGCTTTTACACATTGCTTAAAGTTTATTTTAAAGTAACTTTCATTATTTTTTTTTTAAAAGAGAGGGGTGTAGTTGTTTTCCATTGGACGAAATTTGAAGAGTGCTTGATTGCGGTTTTTTTTTAGTACTTTTCAACCTTTCGTGCAATCGTAGGGAAACAGAAAATCCTGTTGATTTTACCAGATTATTTATTTATTAAATATTATTTTGTTTATTTTATGCCTCATCTAATAGAATAAAACAGAAGCAACAGTTCTTTCTGGAAAGCGTTTGTTTGTTCGGGTTTGTGACGCTCTCGTGATGGCATCTCTTGATTCTCGTCTTATCTCGAGATCTCACGCGAGAGACCGTCAAGGTTACCAGTGGAACGAAAGTTTGGCAAAGAAAAACGAATGTAGTATTGTAAACAGAAAACCACCTCTTTTAACTTTATTAAATGAATTAACTTTTATATAGAGAGCGCAATGTCTAGAATTACATATCATTAAATTTGAAACGGGCTGAGACCGACAACGTGTGCTGTGATTTTTTTCCTCATACTTTTATTTTCTTCTCACCACCACAACCCACACCATGCGACGTACGAAACCCTTAGTGCTTCTATAACTTTCTTATGTTCGATGGTCGCAGTAGAAGAAAGCAAAAAAACAAAACAAAAAAAAAAACCATCATAGAACGTCTAATATTCTAGGCACTTGCGGGTTTTACGAATTACATATACATAATTTATCGTGACATTAAGCGTATAGGGAATGATTCACGGACCCCAAATACATATGTTGACCATGCCCTGGAAAATAATAGGGGTTAATAGTAGGTGCCAAGTAGTTTTACTGGCCTTATTCGTTTTGTCCTGTTTTGGGTTTTACATTTGAAAACAAAACTAAAAGCAACAAGTGTTGGCTGGCGTTGAAAAGTGGACACGTTCGAGCTTGACTTTAAGCCAACGAATAACCATTATCACATAAAACACACACACACACACACACACACACAATCACACACACACACACACACACACACACAGAAATAAAATTAAATTAATAAATTGCTGACTTTTAATTTTTATTGAAGCATCACTAGTCTAGTTCCGAGAAATGTGGAGTTGGTTTCAGAAAGAGATGGTGGGTGGGGGGATCTATATTTACAAAGTTTATTTTTCGTTTTTTGTTCTTGTTTCGACATAACGCAAGAGAGAAATTGTACGCGGGATACCGCTCTCGCGGAGTTTGTGTTTGAACTTATCTTGCATTGATAAAGCTTGAAATACTAGCCAAGAAGAAGAAAAAAAAATATGATGTTGATGTTATTGCAAAGTCACTTCAGTGTTGTTCAAGGGTTTACCATGGAACTAAACATGTGTGCAAAAGTTTATGCATATACTTAGAAACTGACAAGAAGTTATCTGCACCGTGGCTTGACGGCTTGAGGCTGCAGGAAGAGGAAGAAGAAGGCAGTGAGGGCGAGGGAGATTAGTGGCCAAGACCGCCGCTCATAGCATGTTAACCGTGGACCATGAAAGGAAAAGATCACACTTCCTCGAGTTAGACGAACTAACATCGAGGAATAGAGCTGACTGACTATGGCTTCTGTTTGAGAGAGTACTTATAGTAAGATGTCTGGGGCGAGATTTCACGAGACGGAGCCACAAGTGTCTTAGGCGCTTCCACCATGGCTTTCCAGAACTTCGGATATTTGATGGTGAAGCTCGTCCGTTGGAAGTCTGGGCGCAAACACTTGCAGGTTGATTGCACTTTCGATTGTCTTTGGTAACGAATGTAATCAGACTGTAACAGTACACATATTCATATGCTTTCTTTTGTTTTTAATTTAATTTTCTTCTTATACCCTCACAAAGCTCTCTCTCTCTCTCTCTCTCTCTCTCTCTCACACACACACACACACACACACATATACATACACACACACACAAACCTACACACACGCACACACACACACAAACCAAACACAGTTGGGTTTGGTTGTTTTTTTTAGCTCTGATTAATATCCCGCAAAATGAAATTCTGTTATTGATTTCATTAGTCTTAAACACTATTTTGCTTATCGTTTGATCTTCAAGACCATTGAAGTAATAATGGCTGCATTCTTTCAAAAATCTTCCCCGTGTCGTTATGGGTCTTTGTCATTGTGTGGTGAACACAGACTAGATAATCGGTACTTTGCTATTTGTGTGTGTTGTTTCAATGTTATTTCTCCGATTGAATGAATACTGCCTTCAATTCTTATGCGTGTTGTAGATCGTATCTTTAATTTGGTCCACTGTCCTCACTTATCTCTGACGTTGATTTGAAACATAAGCTTGTTTTTCACGCTAAGCACATTAACACACACACACACACACGGGTTAATCCTCTTTAGTGCATATATGCTAAGATTTGTGTTTTGTCTACGCATTCATGTATATCGCCATGTATATTTGTTAATTGACTGCAATCGTATGTCAGGTTGCTCGTGCTATCTGCTGACTTTGTGTTGGCTGTTGTTTCGGTTGTTTATGGTGGTTCTCTCCGCCCTCCTGTAGCAAATGCCTGCATGTCTTTGTGGATATTTTAATAACTGCATTTATTGTGACTTTATTGGTAATAGTTTGTGATGAGTTAACTACGAATTTATTCGTAATACCCTTTAATGACGTTACATGTATTATGACTTTATTCGTAAGACTTTTTAATGACATGTACTATGACTTTATTCGTAAGACTTTTTAATGACATGTACTATGACTTTATTCGTAAGACTTTTTAATGACATGTACTATGACTTTATTCGTAAGACTTTTTAATGACATGTATTATGACTTTATTCGTAAGACTTTTTAATGACATGTACTATGACTTTATTCGTAATACTTTTTAATGACATTACATGCACTATCACTTTATTCATAAGACTTTTTAATGACACTACATGTATTATGACTTTATTCGTAATACTTTTTAATGACATTACATGCACTATGACTTTATTCATAAGACTTTTTAATGACACTACATGTATTATGACTTTTTAATGACATTACATGTACTATTACTTTATTCATAAGACTTTTGTAATGAGCACCTATATTAGAACTTCAGTAATAACACATTTTAATGACATCACTATTATCTGGATTTTATAGGCAATACATTTTAATGATCTCATTTTATTAGTCCTTTATTGGTAATAACTGCTGATTATCACATGTTTTCCACGAGTTTTTGTTTCGTTTTTTAACTACCTTTTCTTTATTAAGGGTATTTTTGTAATTCAAACTAACAACATTGGGTGATCTCATCTTTATTAGGGTTTGATTAGCAATATCTTTAACAATGTCACTTTCAGTTTTATCAGTACTATGTTTATTGGCAAAACCTTTTTCTTAAGTGATTAGATTCTTTTCATTGTCACATTGTTAGTCATTCGTTTTCATTGACATTTTATTTAATGATTAGAATGTTTCATTGTCACAATGTTAGTCATACCTTTTCACTGTCATTTTAATGACCAGTGCGTTTTGTTGTGGAATTGTTAGTCATACCTTTTCACTGTCATTTTAATGACCAGTGCGTTTTGTTGTGGAATTGTTAGTCATACCTTTTCGCTGGTGTTTTAATAACCAGAACGTTTTGTTGTGAAATTGTTAGTCATTCTGCTTTTCGCTATCATTTTAATGACCAGAACGTTTTGTTGTGACTTTGTTATGCATTCCATTTCGCTGGCATTTTATTTAATGATCAGAACGTTTCTTTGTGACATTTTCAGTCGTTTCTTTTCGTTGACACAGTATTAATGTACTGTCTTTCCATCTTTCCCTTGTTTCATTTTTTTTCTCTCTGTTAAAGACGAAACCACTTATGGATTGTTCGCGTACTTTCCTTTCAGCATGAAGCAAGTGTTGCAATCTTCAATTGCAAATGAGCGCACAGCGGTATTAGTAGTAATGGTTAAAATATTATGTATTGATTCGTTTTTGTTCTGTCAAATGAAGTCTGATGTATGGGTGAGTTTTACAAACAGTTATGATAAGAAGTTGCATTAAAAAGTTCCCCTTGAATTAAGTCATGACGCGTGTTTCTACGTCACTTTAGTCTTCCCAAATCAAGATTGTCTCAGCAAAAATCACACATAGGGTTTCCGAAACATTTGGATCAATAAGGAAATCTTTTGGGGAGTCAGAGCTGAACCATGTTAAGCCAGCGGGCATGAAATTGACAATGTCTTTGTAAATTTCAGTATACCATTCTTAGCAGTGAAATTGTGGTGGTTCTGGTAATCCGTAGTTATATTTGATTGGCTGTTTTCCTTCTCAGGATTCTTCACGATTGTCCAAACCGAAGAGTTTTCATTCTTTTTCGAAATCTTCCCCTATCTCGCAAGGTAAATTAATGCTTCAAAAAGTTTTCAACTGTAGAGATTGGCTCTGAGTGGCAGTATTTGCCCCTTTCGCTTTGTTTTAAATGTTACCTGTAATCTTCCACATTGTACTTGTTGATACCTCTTTCAGGATCCCATTTGCTTATGACTGTGTCAACTTAAAAAAAAATCTTTTTTGAAAGCTAAAGATTCGCCATAGTTTTCCAAGACTGATATGAGAGATAAGTGTTTCTCAGCATCCACCTTCGACAGAAATGGTCTCCATGATTAGTTATCAATTTCTTGGTGTGCATTGAACCAGTTGAGACTCCTTGACGATACATGTGTAAAGTAGTCATCTATCTTATTATCTCCTGTGTGGCTAACATTCTTCACACAGAATACAACAGAATATCTCATATTACAACAGAATATCTCTTATGTGGCTAGCCTTCTTCACACAGACCTGTGTTTTGACAGAATACCTCTTGCCGTGCTAGCCTTTTTCAAACAATCATGTGTTATGAGAGAATATCTCTTGAGTGGCTATCCTTCTTCACACAGTCCTGTGCTACGACAAAATATGCATTAAATAATCAGAGAACATAAAGCAGTATTCTTTTTAGCCCAGCATGGTTGCAGATATTTTAGCAAAATTCTTTTTTGCACAGCTTGATCCCATATACTTCAGTAGTATTCTGTTTGGCCCACATGTGTTCAGTCACTCCAGCAATATTTCTGTTTGCCCAGCTTCCTGATACTTCAGCAATATTCTGTTTTGCATGGTCTCAG
The DNA here is from genome assembly GCA_028829895.1 of Sinotaia quadrata. Lineage (NCBI taxonomy): Eukaryota > Metazoa > Mollusca > Gastropoda > Architaenioglossa > Viviparidae > Sinotaia > Sinotaia quadrata. The sequence continues at coordinate 11,106,061 of CM054182.1, forward strand.
TCACTTCAGCAATATTTTTTTTTTGCCCAGCATTGTTCCAATCACTTTATTTTTTTTGTTTGTCCAGCATGGTACCAGTTTCAACAATATTTATTTTGTCCAGCATCAGATTCCGCTTACTCATCAACATTTATTTTGCACAGTGTGGTCCTTGTCACTTCAGCAACATTTTTTTATTTTACCAGAGTGGTCCCAGTCACTTCAGAAATATTCATTTAGCCCACCGTGGTCCCAGGTTCTTCAGCTCTGTTCTATATATTCACTTGCTGCACTGATATGTATGCATCCTGCTTGTCGATTTTGTGGAGTTGCCATTAGTGGCAGCACAATCTCCCAAGCAAAGGAGTTAATATATATTAACTATAATAATGTATGCCATGCAGCTTTGTATATATTTTTACAGTTACATCAGAGTATATTACACTATCTCTCTGCAGGTCTGTTCAACACAGTTTATAACTTAAAAATGTTATGCTAGTTAGATGATCAATGTGTTTGTATAAGAGAAGTGCATAAAGTTATTATTTGTCATTAAATAATAATAATAATAATAATAAATAACTGGACAGGAAAACAAGAAAACTACTCACAATACATAAAGCCTTACACCCCAAAGCAGACGTAGACAGGCTCTATGTATCTCGAAAAATGGGAGGCTGAGGTCTGAAGAAAATCAAACGTCATCGAAGGAGAAGTCATTGGCCTTGTGGACTACATCTGGAATAACAACAAAGATGATCCACTGATAGAAGCAGTAAAGATGAGTGGACTATTCCAACCCCCAGAAACAGACAAGGAAACATGGAAGAAAACAGCGAAGCAAGAACTAGCACATACCTGGAGCCAGAAACCTCTGCATGGCCAGTATGTACGACAAGCCGACAAAATATCAACAAAGCAATCAACGTACAAATGGTTGAAAGAGGCAGGATTGAAAGCAGAAACAGAAGCACTCATAATAGCTGCACAAGATCAAGCACTCAACACCAAATCACACAAAACGAAAATCATGAAAATTTCAAATGATTCCCAATGTAGACTCTGCAAATCCATGGATGAGACAACAGAGCCATACTATCTGGATGTCAGGTTCTGGCTGGAATAGAATACACCAAACGACACAATGAAGTGGCAAAACACATACATAGAAATCTGTGTGAGAACTATGGCATACAAACCCCAGAAAGAGCATGGATGCATCAACCAGAAGCAGTCACCGAAACAGAAGAAGTCAAAATACTGTGGGACTTCGAGATAAGAACAGATCGGGTGATTCCTGCACGAAGACCAGATTTTGTAGTTCCTCAATAAGTCCAACAGAACAGTAACAATCATTGATGTCGCTGTTCCAAGTGATAGAAACATAAAAACAAAAGAAAGAGAAAAAATAGAAAAATACCAAGACCTCAGATTAGAAATCCAGAGACTGTGGAATGTAAAAGCAGAAGTGATACCTATAGTGATATAAGCCCTGGGAAACATAACATCTGAATTGGAAGGCTACCTGAATAAACTCCCTGGAAACCATAGAATCGCTCCACTACTCAAAGCAGCACTCCTCGGAAGTGCCCACATCCTCCGTAAAACCTTGGATCTCCCAGAATCTTGGTAAGATTCCAAGATCTTGGATCACAACCGACAGTCAAACAGAAGTCATGGAAAGAGGCTGAATAATAGTAATAATAGCATAAATTAGAAGATAAAAACAAATAAAACAGTGCACACAAATCATCATGTACAGTGTCACAAGTCTGATAAAAATGTCCGACCTGATGACCCACATTGCCTTGTTTACTTCAAATTCGAATATTTGAAACCCTTGGCCCTTTGTTCAAAGCTTCCTTTTTCTAGGTGCTTCTAGAACAGGTCAAGATGTTATGTAACTTTAGGACCATTGTCCAGTTCTCGAACCAACCACATGCTTTGCGAACAGTCACGTGATACGCAATATACCTTTCTATATATGTACCCACACGCTTCCGCTCCCTCACTTCGAGCACATTTTAGCTAATTCCATCAGCTTACTCGGGTCGTGAGAGGCAGCCGACGCCATAGAGAATCAAGGTACCCTTCGACTTCTCTCAAAGGTATCATTTTATTTAATAGTATTTGCCTATGTATTGTTTAAGTATGTATTTGTGCTATGTATTATATGATTTCCATATACACTTGAGCATGGTTCAGAGAAATAGCTGAAAACCTATATGTTACGGAATATAAATTTATTGTAACCATTTTTCCATTTCTGTACTTTAATTTATATTGTTTTAATTCACTAAGAGCCAGAATGCTGCGCTCGATATGAATTCTTCATGTAATTCAATTATTGCGTGTAATTTAAATTGTAAATTGTGAAGCGCTCTGTCGGCTTGAATTACCCCTTGTATGAACATTAATTTAACGTTGTATCTATTTTATTGCTTCATACGTCATGACTGTTAAATGGAACACATGTGAGACGATTATATTTTTTCTAAATTTAATTGTAAGCGACGCGAGGTCGAAACTCTTTGTTCAGCGCATTTAACTGAGCCATGCCTAGTAGGACGTGTTAGGTTGAGAATTATATCCAAACACGTTGCATCCACAGGTCGGCTCATGGTTCATGTTTCACCATGCCTCACCTGCACTAGCTTATTGGTATAAGCGTGTCGAAATCCACTCTGAGGGCCATGCTGCAAAAAAGTTCCAGTTCCTAGCCACTAACAAAGGGACATCATTCCTTATGCACCACGTGTGTCGTTAAAGGGGGACTGAGGGAACGAACCGGCATGACTGAGTGTTGAGACCAAGGATACAAGAATAGAGCTAAGTGCAAAATCAAGTGTACAGATCTCAAAGGAACACTTTTCTGGCAATTTAGATTGACAAAAATCAGGCATAGGCGCGTAAAGACAGAGTGAAGACTATTCGCGTTGCATTCGATTTATTGTTAATTTGTTAAACTTTATTAAATCTTATTTTCTTTGTTAATACCTCTTAGTAGTTGATTTCTATGCACAATAGACCAATTAGATTAATTCTTAGATTTGAATGGGGGCGGATGAGCAGAAAGATTGATGACGAGTGCATATTAATTTAGAGGGATTTAACTGTTTTCAAATCTAGCTAAAAGTTCGCAGTTTATTAGTCTGTAAATTTGTCGTCTGAACTACAAGACGCACTTTTAATTAGTCAGATAATAAATTGAGCAACCAGTCTGCGTAGAATATGAGAGGAAGAATTAATTATATTTAAAGTCTTTTAATTATTCTAAGCAGGGTCTTTAAATAAATACTGGAAACGTAACAAGTGTGGGTCGTCGCGGGATTGATATGTATTAAATTGTAAATTGTAACATTTTTATACATAGGGCGCATCATAACCTAGAAACGAACGAACGAACAGAATTGCCAATTGTTCTTTTGATTTTTGTATTACTGATTTTCTTTGCTTTGTTGTGACATGTGCATGTATTCTTTTGCAGAGTAGCGTGCATGTTAGTTAATGTTGATATATTTAAGCGTAGTTAAATATGTCATGTTGGCTATTGAATGATTTATTTAGTATTGTGTTACTGAGTACTTCATTGTGAGGAGTCGAAGGTTATACCGCCAGCTAGGAGAGTTATCGGTAGTAACAGACTTCGGACTATTATATTTAGGGTGCTAGATATAATGTGTAATGTTGTATGGTAGGAGCCGTGACATTACGGAAGTCTTGGAACAGCGGACACTGTGACAAGCAGGTGAAACGTGTAAAGAGTTAACGCGTAATTTATTTCGGAAGGTGTTCTGAGTAAATTAAATAATTTTTGTAAGGTTGTAGCCTAAAAGTTATTTTCGGGATAAGCGGAGTTATCGCCGACGGTTAAAACACACAATTCACGAGATACATTCTTATTGTAGCCAGCGCGCTAAGACAGTAAAATGGATCGCAAACAGGTTATCGAAGACCTGAAAGAAGCCGGTATCATGATAGGATATCAAGGTGACGAACTGACAAACTACATCAAAACTGAGCTAGAGAAAGCGGAAAAGGAGAAAGAAAGAGAAAAGGAGAGAGTAGAAAAAGCGGACAAAGAAAGGCAAGAGATAGAAAGGGAAGAACGGTTAGCTGCCCGCGAAGCTAAAAGGTTAGAAGCTGAAACTGAGGCTAAACGCATAGCAGCCAATGCAGACACGGAAGCCAAACGCATCGCCGCAGACGCGGAAATAAAACGGTTAGAATGGGAAGTAAAGAAACTAGAAGTTACCAATCCAAACCGTGACCGCAGAAGCAGTGGTGATTCGCGTTCTAGCGATGGAAATAATCACAGTAGAATTGAAAATATCATCCCAAAGATAAATATGGTCCCATTTGATGAGAACAAAGATCAAATAGACGCGTATTTAAAAACGTTTGAAAAGTTAGCCAGAGCAACGAACATTCCAGCGGAACATTGGGCGATAAATTTATCGGGGTTATTGCAGGGCAGTGCGAAAAACGAGTTCAATAAGCTTAGCGATTCTGAGTCAGATAATTACGACACAGTCAAGGCCGCATTATTGAAACGTTACAAACTCACAGCAGATACATACCGACGTAAGTTTAAACAGGCCACTAAAGCCAGTTCAGAGACGCACGCACAGTACATACGACGCGTAGCTGACTTGTTCCAAAGATGGATAGATCTAGCCGAAACTCCACAGACGTACGCAGGTCTTAGGGATGAAATGGTAAAAGACCATATTCTCGGGTCATACAAATCAGATCTACTGATTCACTTAGCAATAAGGGAAAAATCTACGCTAGAGGAGATAGGCAACGCCGCCGATCGCTTTGATGACGCACATTCTCAATTCTCGAACGCACACGCGAACAACAAGTCTCGACCGAACGAACCGCAGACTCGAAAGGATAAGAAAAATGACGGGAAGGCACATAGTGAGCGTGATGATAAAACATCTAAACCCGACACTAAAAACAAGTCCGACAAACAGAAAGATAAAAAGAATCTTGCATGTTACACTTGTGGTGATAGTGGCCATTTTTCACGAACATGTCCTGAAAAGAAAACAGCTAAAGTTTACGCAGTAGAAAGTCATACACCTAAAACAGAAAAGTCGAATCGAACACCAGTACAGGCAAACGGTCACGATACAATCGCTTTGCTTGATACAGGGTGTGAGCTAGACGCTATTGTAAATGCATCATTAGTTAACCGTACCGACTACACAGGGGAGACAATCTCTGTCACCTTTGCAAACGGCGAACAAGACATTTTACCAGTAGCTGAAGTCTCGATTGTTTCAGACTTTGTAGAAGGAACAGTCAAAGCGGCAGTTATGGAAAACTCACCGCATGACGTGATCCTTGGTTGCAAGTATGTTTTGCCGTGCAAAAAACAAACTTCAATCGAACCACCACTGGTTAACGCTGTAACCAGAGCAGCGAGTAGTAAAGACAAATCTGTAACTGCACCGATGTCTGCCGCACCAGCCGTAGATAAAGCAACAGTTAGCGAGATTAAAATATTACAAGCTGAGGACGAAACACTAGACAAGTTACGCAGACAAGCTGTACCTGTTAGTGACGTCAACACTGACGATTCGAATAAGAAAGCGTGCATTATTCTGAAAAAGGGTTTATTGTACCGCTATTCGAAAGTGGGAGACGAATTTCGGAAACAATTAGTCGTTCCACAAACCAAACGAAATGACGTATTACGATTAGGTCATGAGAGTCTTTTTGGTGCACACATGGGTGTACAAAAAACAACTAGTCGTATTACAAGTGAGTTTTATTGGCCGGACATCACTGCCGATATCCGTAGATTCGTGTTAAGTTGCGACACATGCCAGAGAACACAGTCTAAAAATTCAATCAGACCCGCACCGTTAGGAGAGCCTGAACTGATCAGTGAACCCTACAAGCGCGTAGCATTGGATTTGATTGGGCCTATAATACCCACATCAACGAGAGGTAATCGATACGTGCTGACCACTATTGATTACGCAACAAGATTCGCCGACGCAGTACCATTGAAAAATATTGATACTGAAACTGTCGCCGAAGCCCTTTTCGGTCTTTGGAGTCGTGTTGGAATTCCTACGGAAATTTTGACAGATCAGGGGAGTCAATTCATAGGCAACGTAATGAAGGAAGTAAATCGTTTACTTTCCATCAAACATCTTACTTGCACACCATACCACCCCCAGGCAAATGGTCTGATTGAAAAATACAATGGGACATTAAAAACAGCACTTAAAAAGCTCGCCACAGATAAACCGAAAGACTGGGACAGATACATCCCTGCCCTACTATTTGCATATAGGGAGGTGCCACAATCTTCCACCGGGTTTTCACCATTTGAGCTACTTTACGGACGTACTGTACGCGGACCGATGATGATTTTGAAGGCACTTTGGACTGATGAAAAGACAGATGACGAAGTTAAAACAACTTACACATACGTCACTGACTTAAGAAACCGTCTTGAAACTATAGGCAAGATAGCACGGGAAAACCTGACAATAGCTCAGTCTAGACAGGCAGAATATTACAATAAGCACACCAAACCTAGAGAATTTGAAGTTAACGACAAAGTGTTACTGTTGCTTCCTGAAGCACATAACAAACTTCAGATGAAATGGAAGGGGCCCTTTGTAGTTACCGCCAAGCTAGGGGGACTGAACTATAAGGTGCAGACAGGAAAGAGAGAGAAAATCTTTCATGTTAACCTACTCAAAAAGTACATAAGCCGTGAGGATCAAACCACTCAAGCTGATTTTGTCGTAGCGACGATAGTTACAGAAGACGAGGGGGAGACTGATTGCGTCACTGGTACTTTACCAAACTGTCCTCTACAGACGGACGAAACTGTCAAAGACGTTAGGGTAAATGAAGCCTTGACAGAAAGACAGAAAAAAGAAGTGAATGAATTGCTTAATGAGTTCTCATCTACTCTGACAGACAAACCAGGGTTGACAGACTTAATAGAATTTTCACTGAAGCTGACTGACAACAAACCGATACGTTTGAAGCCGTATCCGTTGCCACACGCTAAGATAGATGACGTTAGACGTGAGATTAAGACTATGCTAGATCTAGGGGTCATAGAGAAGACTGACAGTGCCTACGGATCACCCATCGTGTTGATTAAAAAACGTGATAACTCGTTCCGTTTTTGCGTAGACTACCGCAAACTCAATCAAGTGACAGAGTTTTGTGCCGAACCTCTTCCTGATCCGGATCTCATCTTCACTAAGCTAGCTAACGCTCATTACTATACCAAAATAGATTTGTCACGCGGTTTTTGGCAAATCAAGGTCAAGGACACTGATCGACACATACTAGCTTTCACTACACCAGTAGGAAACTACACATGGAAAGTTATGCCTTTCGGAGTTTCAAACGCTCCGAGCATTTTTTCTAAAATGATGCGGTCATTGTTAGAACCACTGTACGGACGCGGAGTTGAGAACTTCATGGATGATTTAATTCTAGGCACCCAGACATGGGAGGAGCACTTAACACTCTTACGAGATGTGCTAGCCAGATTAAAGCAAGCCAACCTCACTGCCCGCCCTACGAAGTGTGAAATAGCACAATTCTCCTTAGACTTCTTGGGACACAAGTTGAGTCATGGAACTATGTCGCCAAGTGAAGCTAAGATAGCACAACTTAAGGACACTTCACAACCGCTAACAAAAACACAAGTTAGAAGTTTTCTTGGTCTTGCTAACTACTACAGAAAATTCGTACCAGATTTTAGTGCCATTGCATGTCCTCTGACTGACTTGACACGTAAGAATATGCCTACAAAAGTAGTGTGGACTGATGCATGCCAAAACGCTTTTGACACACTGAAATCTAGACTGACTTCAGATTTAGTTGTTAAACTGCCAGATTTGACAAAACCATTCTTGTTAAGGACTGATGCTAGCAACACAGGATTAGGAGCAGTGTTATTACAAGAACACAATGACACCAAACACCCAGTTGCATATGCAAGCCGTAAACTCACAACTACTGAACAGAAATATTCCACCAGTGAAAAGGAATGTCTTGCAATAGTTTGGGCCATAAAAAAGTTCGAAAACTATTTGTACGGAAAAACCTTTGTCATTGAGTGCGATCACCAGCCGTTGGCCTTTCTCGGACAGGCGCAATTTACGAACAGCCGTTTAATGCGTTGGTCTTTGTTTCTGACACAGTATGACGCAAATATTCATTACATCAAAGGGTCTTTGAATGTTGGCGCAGATTACATGAGTCGTGCTTGATGCCATCAAGTGCCGGTACTGATAGAATGTTGTTTAATCAATTAACTGAACCCTACGGATTCCTTCCTGTAAATATGAAATATAGTTGCACACTTTATTTCTAGGAATGTCGAAATTTTTTTGTGTAAATTTTTCTTCATTGTGGACTTCTACATTTTATCATACATAATTTGTAGGAGGCATTTTATCTTTGGTAAGATAAACGCCTCAAAAGCAAGGGGGTGTCACAAGTCTGATAAAAATGTCCGACCTGATGACCCACATTGCCTTGTTTACTTCAAATTCGAATATTTGAAACCCTTGGCCCTTTGTTCAAAGCTTCCTTTTTCTAGGTGCTTCTAGAACAGGTCAAGATGTTATGTAACTTTAGGACCATTGTCCAGTTCTCGAACCAACCACATGCTTTGCGAACAGTCACGTGATACGCAATATACCTTTCTATATATGTACCCACACGCTTCCGCTCCCTCACTTCGAGCACATTTTAGCTAATTCCATCAGCTTACTCGGGTCGTGAGAGGCAGCCGACGCCATAGAGAATCAAGGTACCCTTCGACTTCTCTCAAAGGTATCATTTTATTTAATAGTATTTGCCTATGTATTGTTTAAGTATGTATTTGTGCTATGTATTATATGATTTCCATATACACTTGAGCATGGTTCAGAGAAATAGCTGAAAACCTATATGTTACGGAATATAAATTTATTGTAACCATTTTTCCATTTCTGTACTTTAATTTATATTGTTTTAATTCACTAAGAGCCAGAATGCTGCGCTCGATATGAATTCTTCATGTAATTCAATTATTGCGTGTAATTTAAATTGTAAATTGTGAAGCGCTCTGTCGGCTTGAATTACCCCTTGTATGAACATTAATTTAACGTTGTATCTATTTTATTGCTTCATACGTCATGACTGTTAAATGGAACACATGTGAGACGATTATATTTTTTCTAAATTTAATTGTAAGCGACGCGAGGTCGAAACTCTTTGTTCAGCGCATTTAACTGAGCCATGCCTAGTAGGACGTGTTAGGTTGAGAATTATATCCAAACACGTTGCATCCACAGGTCGGCTCATGGTTCATGTTTCACCATGCCTCACCTGCACTAGCTTATTGGTATAAGCGTGTCGAAATCCACTCTGAGGGCCATGCTGCAAAAAAGTTCCAGTTCCTAGCCACTAACAAAGGGACATCATTCCTTATGCACCACGTGTGTCGTTAAAGGGGGACTGAGGGAACGAACCGGCATGACTGAGTGTTGAGACCAAGGATACAAGAATAGAGCTAAGTGCAAAATCAAGTGTACAGATCTCAAAGGAACACTTTTCTGGCAATTTAGATTGACAAAAATCAGGCATAGGCGCGTAAAGACAGAGTGAAGACTATTCGCGTTGCATTCGATTTATTGTTAATTTGTTAAACTTTATTAAATCTTATTTTCTTTGTTAATACCTCTTAGTAGTTGATTTCTATGCACAATAGACCAATTAGATTAATTCTTAGATTTGAATGGGGGCGGATGAGCAGAAAGATTGATGACGAGTGCATATTAATTTAGAGGGATTTAACTGTTTTCAAATCTAGCTAAAAGTTCGCAGTTTATTAGTCTGTAAATTTGTCGTCTGAACTACAAGACGCACTTTTAATTAGTCAGATAATAAATTGAGCAACCAGTCTGCGTAGAATATGAGAGGAAGAATTAATTATATTTAAAGTCTTTTAATTATTCTAAGCAGGGTCTTTAAATAAATACTGGAAACGTAACATACAGTTATTCATTTTTCAAATGTGCATGGAACTGATGGGCACTACGTTTCTTAAGGCTGAATCATTTTGATCATTTCTGAATTTTATTAATATTTTTCCAATAAAATTTACTGTGCATTAAATATTGCCACTTTCTATTGATCACTCCTTGGAACAATGCTGTTAGGTTTGAAAGTGTTGGGTTCGATCGTTGTTATGAGTTTTGAGGACGGTATTCATGGAAATGGAAAATGTGAGAATATGCTTGCCTTTCCCATTCTCCAGATCAATCAGTTTATGACTAATGTGTTGTTTTATTTTTGTTTTATTGGTACATGTTCTTGCATATCTAATGTGACTGATTTGTTTGTGAAATGGTAACCATTAGCAATCAGACTATTGAAAATATTTTAGTTTTTCATGGAACAATGAAATATCATGGTTATGTGAGCTAGGCAAAGAAGAAAGATAAATAAATAAATAAAAATAATTTTTGTCTTAATATTTTATTAATGCACTAACAGGGTATTTCTTTTTATCTAGCACTGCTTCATTTCAGGAGTGTATTTATTCGTTTAGTTTAAGTCTTTGTGGGCTTGAAATGATACACTATTATGTTGCAATAAAACTATCTGCTCTAAAATGACCAGCTATAGATGATGATAATATTATGTTAGGCTATAGTTACAAGTGAATGGGATCATGCTGGGCAAAAAAGAACATTATTGAAATTCCTGTCGTTCAATCATTCTTGTCGTAAGGATTTGGGTTTTTTCATTAACTAGATTATGTATTGTGTATCTCTTCTATTGCAGTTTAACTTTTGCTTTTTCATTGACTAGATTATGTATTGTGTAACTCTTCCATTACAGTATAACTTTGGATTTCTTATCGATTAGAGTATGTATTGTGTAACTCTTCCATTACAGTATAACTTTGGATTTCTTATCGATTAGAGTATGTATTGTGTAACTCTTCCATTACAGTATAACTTTGGATTTCTTATTGATTAGAGTGTATATTGTGTGACTCTTCCATTACAGTATAACTTTGGATTTCTTATTGATTAGAGTGTATATTGTGTAACTCTTCCATTACAGTATAACTTTGGATTTCTTATCGATTAGATTATGTATTGTGTAACTCTTCCATTACAGTATAACTTTGGATTTCTTATTAACTAGATTATATACTGTGTAACTCTTCCATTGCAGTATAACTTTGGCTGACTATATATTGTGTAACTTTTCCATTGTAATATAACTTTAGCTTTCTCATTGACTAGATTATATATCATATTGTGTAACTCTTCCACTGCAGTATGTCTTTGGCTTTCTCAAGGACTAGATTATATATTGTGTAACTTTTCAATTGAGAATAGTATTGGCTCTCTTGTTGGCTAGATTATATATTGTGTAACGTTTCCATTGCAGTATAGCATTTGGCTTTCTTAATGATTGTATAGCTTAACTTTCAGTGATTATATTGTATAACTTGGTTGTATTATTATACAACTCTTTCACTGCAGTATAGCTTTAGCTTTCTTAATCATTCTGTAGTTTAAAACTTCCAGTGATTATATTGTATAACTTGGTTGAATTGTACAACTCTTTCACTGCAGTATAGCTTTAGCTTTCTTAATCATTCTGTAGTTTAAAACTTTCAGTGATTATATTTTGTATAACTTGGTTGTATTGTACAACTTTTCCATTCCACTGAAATAGTATTGGCTTTCTCAGTAATTGAATGACACTTTACCATTGCAGTACAGCATTCTCTTTATCGGTAATTGTATTATATAATGTTTTCATTAGAGTATAATATTGGCCTTCTCATTGATTGTATTGTATAAATTTTCCATTGCAGTATAGCAGCTTTCTCAGTGGTTGTATTATATATTTTTTTCATTACACTATAGCATTGATTGTATTGTATAACTTTTCCATTTTGGTATAGATTGGCTTTCTTAGTGATTGTATTGCACAGTTTCATTATAGTATAGCATTGGCTGTCTCAGTGATTATTCTGTAAAAATCTTCCATTGCATTACAGACTATAATGTCTCTGTAACTGTTTTGTATGAATCCTTCATTGCAGACTGTAATATCTCAGTAACTGTTCTGTATAAATCCTCCATTGCAGACTGTAATATCTCAGTAACTGTTCTGTATAAATCCTCCATTGCAGACTGTAATATCTCAGTAACTGTTCTGTATAATCTTCCATTACAGACTGGAATGTCCCAGCAACTGCTCTGTATAAATCTTCCATTACAGACTAAAATGTCTCAGTAACTGCTCTGTATAACTCCTCCATTGCAGACTGGAATGTCTCAGTAACTGTTCTGTATAAATCCTCCATTACAGACTGATTGTCTCAGTAAGTGTTCTGTATAAATCCTCTATTACAGTTTAGGATGTCTCTGAAGTTGTATTGCAATACAGCCTGTGCTATTTCGTTCATTATTGTATGTTGCCATATTCATCCATTACAGTATTGACTGCCTAAAGACTGCTGTGTATTTCTTCCATTCCAATATTTCGTTGTACTTTGTAATTTTGGCTTTGTGAGAGGTTTTTCTGTATAATATTTTCAGTCTTGGGTATAACTCTTCTATTGCAATATTTGTTTCTTAAATGATTGTAGAGCTTACTGTATTATTCATTTTACGTCACTGTTTGATTTGTGACTGGATGTACTTGTATTGCAATATAAGCATCCTAATTTGGACTGTAAACTCTTTCATTACAAAGTATCCTAGATTCCCCCTGTTGTTGGTTATATTTCATTACAATGTTAGCTTTAAAGTTGTTCTTATTTTGTATAATTATTATTTTTCAGTATTGGCTTCATAAAGTGTTGTATTGTTGAATTCTTTCAATGCGATATTGTCTTCATAAGTTTATATATTATAAACTCTTCTATTGCAAAAAGCTTAGACTCATTCATCAAGGAGAACGTCTTTGAAACATTTCGAGTGAAGTATTGACCCCTAAGAGTTGTACTATATAACTCTTTCTTTATAAATTTGGTTTCTCTGTTTTCTGTATAAAATTGGTTTCTAAGGGTTGTACTCTTGTTTGCATATTACGTTCTTGGGGCTTTGAAAAGAAAGCTATCAGAGTGACATTGAAGCCCACCTTGTCTTAGAATCCTGTGTACAATTCATACTCTGCAAAGTCTCGTTAATCTTGTGAGACTTCTTAATGCCATGCCTTCCTTTGTTATCTGACCTCACAATGAACTCGCCTGTCTATGACGTATGTTTATTTGTCACCTCAAAGATCTCTTCCTTATATTTCTAATACTTGTCTTCCTCCTTAAGGAGTTCTTTTTTTTGTTGTTGTTGTTGTTTTTTTGTATTATATCTCTCATGTTCGGAATTCTCTCATTTATTGCGAAAGTAAGTCTGTAATGTTGGGAACTATCTCCTTTATTGTATATGTTTATCTTCCATTAGGAGCTTGCACATTTATTGCAAATTTGTATCGTTAGTTTAAGGGAGCTCTCTTTCTGTTATAGCGAATGTTTATCAGTCTCCTTGTAGAGCTCTCCTGTTTATAGCATATTTTATTTGCCTCCTTATTGAGCTTTATAGGAAATATTTATATCTTTTTAATGGTGAATGTGTATCTCTGATGTTAAATAGCTCACCCTTTTTAATTGCATTATGTATTCTCGACCTTTAATTGTGAATGTTCCACCTTATGGAACACGCTTCTTTATTATGAGTATTTGTCTTCTGCCTTAAATAGCTCCACCTCAATTGCGAGTGGTTATCTCCCATCTTTAGGGAGTCCGTCCGTCCGAACTGCAAGTGATTTAACTCCAACCATAAGGAGCACGCTCTAAATTGCGAGTGGTTATCTCCCACCTATAGGAGCTCGCCCTAAATTGCGAATGTTTTAACCCCAAATTAACGAGCTCGCCCTAAATTGCGAATGTTTTAAACTCCCAACTTAAGGAGCTCGCCCTAAATTGCGAATGTTTCCTGTTTTTTCTTCTTCTTACTTTAAGAAGCTCTGTTTATTGCGAAGCTTGGAGTTTTACTTTGATTAATTGTGCAGGTTTTTGCTGGCCTTTGTTAAATATAAACACCAGAGGAAGTGGATTTTTGTACTTGCTGTTTAGTTTTAATTTTACATTCTAGCTCAACTGTAGGGTGATTAGGGTGATTGGTTGACAGTTTTTCCTCTAATAATAGTACGAAGTATGAGTGAAGTATAATACGAAGTGTGTGTGAAGTATAGTATGAAGTATGTGTGAAGTATAGTACGATGTGTGTGAAGTATAGTACGATGTGTGTGTGTGTGAAATATAGTACGATATGTGTGTGAAGTATAGTACGATATGTGTGTGAAGTTTAGTACGATGTGTGTGTGAAGTATAGTACGATATGTGTGTGAAGTATAGTACGATATGTGTGTGAAGTAAAGAACGATGTGTGTGTGAAGTGAAGGAAAATAAATTATCATTAAGTGTTCGATGTCAGAATGTTTTCACTTAATTCTGTCGATTTTCAAAATTAATTTTATTGGAACGTTACATTTTAGTACATTTAGTACATTTTATTTCTTTTTCCTGGTTGCTGGACGCTGTCTTTTTTTCCTCTCTCTCCTCCTGTCCCCCATCCCCTTTCTAAGTCACGAGTAACTTCATTGCTGGTGACTAGATCTCTAAATGCTGTTTTATTTATTGACTAAATTTAGACTGTGCGTGACCTATCCTCCTTCTCTCACATAGTAGTTCATTGAGGAATGTCGGTTTCGTAAAGCTTCTCATCATTAAGTCACTGGGGAATGTTGGTTTCCTATAGCTTTTCCTCTTTTTTCCTTACAGCGAATAGCTCGAAGCCACACGCTCACCTAGTGTTATTTAGCACTTATAAACTAGACCTGCACTTAAATAAACACGGCTTTCCTTAGGACAGTCCTGTTTTAGGGAGTGATACAATTTAGTACTTATAAACTAGACCTGCACTTAAATAAGCACCGCTTTACTTTAGAGACTAATAGCCACTCTTGGTTTATTTATATAGTACTGCTCAAGTTTAGTATGGGAGTTTAGTAACGGAATCGAGAGGAGTCGTTTCTTTTATCTACTCGCCACGTTCTTCTTTCTTCGCTTCACGTCCACGTTGTTGTTGTTCGAATTCTGTTTATCGATACAGTTGAACATAGTTCTGAATAAGCTAGAATGTATTAAATAATACTAGGAATCGTTATTTCTTACTTTCCTCAAATAACTAGCCGCTTACTAGTAATCAAAAATATTTCTTAAAACGAGGCTTCAGATTCGCGCGGCATTAGAAAAGCGCCATCTGGAGTTGAAATGCGTGTTTGCTGCCCAGATAAACGTCGAATTCGGTAAATTAACAACTAATGCTTTGGAAGATTGTTTATACATGAGAAGTGATTTTAAAGTGAAATGTTGGCAAGCTAGCGTTTTGTATTTTTTTTTTTAAACCTGGTGTAAACAAAAATTTTATTGTAGACTTTATGGTTGATTCTTTATACATTACGATAGTCCAGTTTGCTATAAATAGCAGATACATAAAAATCTGTAATTTGTCTTCCTTCCCCCAATCCCCTATGTTTTTCTTTTACCCTTTTCTTACGATAACTAGGTTGTGTTACCAGTAATAGCTACTAGTCTTGGATAATCCTATCTACACGATAGACGCAATAATAGATAACAACTTACAAGATAAGATGGGACTGGTGGGACATGTTGTCACATTTCCACTTTGAAAACTAAGTATGTAGCCAGTAAACAGTGAAAAGTGGGAAATATTGTGGATATGATTTTTTGTTTATTTTTTTTAATTTCGTCTCCTATCACTCCTATGCTAACCTGGTCGTCATATGAATTTAACGAATAATTATGTGGCTTTTCTCCTCTGCCATACAAATTGTAGCAGTAATCGCCTTCGTGATAATTTGTAAGCTCTACATTTATAATTGTTGGTTTCACAGTGGTTTCCCTTAATATTGATTTTGTCCCATGAAGACTTTTAAATGTTTAATGCTTGTCTGATTCTGGAATATCCTTTGTTTGACGTGACAAACCACTGGACACAGACTAGGAGCGAGAACACTAACTGTTTATTAATAATACCCACAATGGAAGATACACAAATCAAATAACACAGTTGCGTGTGGAGCAAGTAGCCATTTTGGAATTCATTTCCTTTTTTTTTTTTTGGGGGGGGGGGGAGTTCAAAACCATCGCCTCAACACACACTTCTTTCATTTCCACCCCGCCTGCCAGCAATGTAGTCGTTCGTTTTCGTACGGGGGGGGGGGGGGGAAGCAGTGAACAACGGTAGGCAAACGTGCCGGCGATCTCCATGCAGGTGCAACCCATCCAATTGGGCAAATTATCGCGCGCGTTTCTTACAAGCCAGACTGGTAGAGATTGAGATTGAGATCAAGGAACAAGGGGTGCCAGAAACGAGACGTGTTGTTTGGTAGACACTCCAGGTTAAGAGCCGCCAGAATATGTACCCCGAGCACCCAGTAATTATTATGTCTTAGCATTTAGAAGATAAATTTCTCACATGTCAGCAGAAAGTGAGCGCCTTCTCTGTGTGTGTGTTGGGAGTGTAGTGACAATGGCGGTTTTACTGTAAAGTATAATGCAGCGAAAAACAATTCACTAAAATATTTTTTTTTCTCGAACACTTTGACCGGTAGCATTAGAAATATGAGGCCAGGTTGCTATTTTTGTTAGATATAAGTGTGTGCCTGTGTGTGTGTGTGTGAGAGAGGGAGAGAGGGAGGGAGGGAGACAGAAATACAACACGACATTTTTTAATGATGCCCTTCCGTGGCGCCGGTCTAACCGGTCTCTGGAGACAAGGCTTTTGAACGTTCAGTTTGCAGTATTTAATGTTGCTTAACTGAATGTTGACATTTATCTTTTGAGCTTTCTAGAAATATTTCTTAAGTTTAACGAACATTTCTGAATTTGTGCTTGAAATCAGTACTGTTTTAATTACGAATCTGTTGCTCTGTTGAATTATAATTATTAGTGTTCAGGAACAGAGTCCCAGAATTTTTCAGAAATACAAAAATGTCTACAAATTATGTAAAAAAATTGCTATTTTAATAGTAATGTTTCATAAAGATAGAAAGTGAGTATTATTTGTTTTTTAGAATTGGGTGGGTGGGTGGGAGTCTCACGTTGGTTTTGAGTTTGTAACACAATAACGGCACCGCCAGCCTACGTATTTTATTCGGCATTACAAAACAGTTTGTTGTTTGTTTTTTTCAAGTACGGAAAGATTAATATCATTCCTTTTGAGAATTGTTCAGTTCGTGCTGTACAGAAACATTAATATTATTCTCTTTGAGAATTGTTCAGTTCGTGCTATACAGAAAGATTAGTATTATTCGTTTTGAGAATTGTTAAGTTCGCGCTTTACAAAAAGATCAGCATTATTCGTTTTGAGAATTTTTTAAAGTTCGCGCTTCAGAAAGATCAGCATTATTCGTTTTGAGAATCATTAAGTTCGCACTTCCAGATAAATCATCATTGTCCGTTTTGAGAATTGTCCAGTTCATGTTGTACAGAAAGATTAGTATCATTCGTTTTGAGAATTGTGGCGTTTGTGCTGTTACTAAGTTTGTGACAAAACTATGGCATCACCAGCGAATGAATTTTGCCACTGCAGGAAAACTATAATGTATACAGTTGCAAATTATATGATTTTCCTCCCAGTGGTTCAAGTTTTTAGTTTGTAATCATTTTATGTATTCTAACGCACTTAAAGACTGAAATTTTGATTGCTAAAAGTAAATTGGTATTACTTTTAGTGCATCCAATATATATCCTACCTTTGACAAGATTTGCTTCACGCTTATATGCATGCTTTTTGCCCAAAACCTTTAAGGCATTATTTCTACATAAATTATTTATTATTGCAACAAATTCTTATGTGTTCTGGAATATTATGATATTTTTTAAAATAAAAATAAAAAATAAAATATATGCCTTTTATTCTTTTAAGATAAATTGAAGAATAATCATATTTCTTGACATTGAGACAGTTATCACAAAGATTTATTAAAATATATGCATGCTTTTGCTCAGTACCATTGGGACTCTAAAATATAAAATAGACATTAAGAGGCTTTACTTTGAGACTAGAATGCATAATTGTTATGGGACTAGGTAAAGAGATCTTACTTGGGCACAGTACTCATTTTAGAGGCTTTACTTTAAGACTATATAATACAAAATAGACACATTTCTTGGTAAAGAGGCTTTACTTGGGGACTCTAGAATACAAAATAGACACATTACTCGGTAAAGAGGCTTTACTTTGGGACTCTAGAATACAAAATAGACACATTACTCGGTAAAGTGGCTTTAATTTAGGACTCTAGAATACAAAATAGTCTTGGTAGGCCTTACTTGTGAACTTTAGAATGCAAAATAGATATAATACTCCTTTTAGAATCTTTACTTTGAGACTAGAATACAAAATAGTCATGATAGGCCTTACTTGGAAACTTTAGAATGCAATTTTTAGAATCTTTACTTTCTAGAATACAAAAAAGTCATGGTAGGCCTTACTAGGGAACTTTAGAATGCAAAATATATACAATACTCCTTTTAGAATCTTTATTTTCTAGAATACACAACAGTCATAGTAGGCCTTACTTGGGAACTTTAGAATGCAAAATAGATATAATACTCCTTTTAGAATCTTTACTTTGAGACTCTAGAATACAAAACAGTCATGGTAGGCCTTACTTTGGAATTTTAGAATGTAAAATAGATACAATACTCCTTTTAGAATTTTTACTTCAAGACTCTAGAATGCAAAATAGACACATTACTTGGTAAAGAAGCTTTACTCTGGTATTCTGTAATTAAAAAAATAGACAATAAGCTAGATTTGAATCACAATGGAAGAATATAAAGTACATTACTTTATCTCGCAATGTTATAAAACTACAGTGCAATAAACACTTTAGGTGTTAGATCTGACTATATATCCTCTCTTACAATGGCAACACATGATCCAATCAAGTGCAGTAGATATCAGTGTGTCTGGAAAGTTTTGAACAATTTATTTGTCTCCCAAAATCTTGTATACATTATATAATAATGCAAGTCAGCATGAAGTAAGCAGGTAGCAAGAGTGAAGACTCATTAAAATAGCATGTCAGATGCTGTATTTACTTCACATATCTGCATTATATTACCTAATGGGGGTTTTGGAGGGGGTAAAGTTTGACTGGGCTGCACATCAAAGGTACCACTGACAAGACTACCTCCCCCTTCTCTCTCTCTCTCTCTCTCTCTCTCTCTCTCTCTCTCTCTCTCTCTCTCTCTCTCTCAAAACAACACATGCGCACATAATGTTTTTCTCCTTTATTCTTACCAAACTTACTCTCATTTCACCCTTATTCATGTACTCTTTTCTTACAACTGCACTGTAAAAATAGCCCATGTAAATTAAGTGGTGTCAGTTGCTAGATAAAGATGCATCCATATAGAAAAGGAATGACAGAGATGGATGACTATGTGTCCTATTTGAGATGTCAGCTTCAGTAGTAGAAATATTCCTACAAGAAGCAGAAGTATTTTTTTCACAAACAGAAGAGGGAAACCTGATTGCAATTTTTTTTAAAGTTATGTCTGCAATGAAAAGGAATCCAGTTCAAATGTTAGTTGCTGTATTAATTACCAACATTTTAATATTTGTATCCCATTGCCTATGAATGATCCACAATCATACTTGTGAAGTTTAATAGAATATATTATAATCTATTCTTTATGCACACAAGATTAAGTTTCTAATTACAAACACATTTTTGTTTACAGTCAGTGCAATCTTTCTCAAAACATCTATACTATATAAATTAGTTAGCTACTGCTGTATTTTCCTATTTGTGTTGTTTGTTTGATTCAGATAAGTTTCTTATTGCAGACATGTTTCTTAATCTAGATACTTTCTTAGTTCAGACATATTGTTTCTTATTCCAGATTAGTTTCTTAGTTCACACTTCTTTCTTTAATCCAGATCAGTTTGTTTTTTTCTTCAGACGTTTTTTTAATCTAGTTAAGTAAATTTCTTTGTGTGTGTCTTATCAAACTCTTTTGGGACAACAGGATATTCATATTTTTAGTGACATGTATCTTAGTCCAGACTTGTTTCTTAGCTCATACTTTGGTTTCTTTGTCTGGTATTTGTTTCAAGACTTATTTAGTCCAGATTTGTGTGTTTCTTAGTCTTAACTTGTTTCTTGGTTGGCTAGTCCAACTCTTATTTCTTGTTTAAACTTTTCTATTTGGTGTATTGTAAATATGCAAGCCAGATTAATTGTTTGAACAAATGCTTTAAATTTTATAATAAAAAATATATGATTACCAGTTGTTATTTGTTTTATTAAGTTCGTTTTTGCAGCTATAGAGAGAGGGTTCTAGAAGAGGGTAGTGGCTTTTGAATGCAACTTCTAAACAGGGCCAGTTCATTCATTAGGCAAACCTAGGCATTCACCTAAGGCACAAAGATCCTAGGGGTGCATTCCAACAAAATGTAGTTTTTGTTTATTGTTTAAAAAATAATCATTTAAATTACATAAGCTAAAAATAATATAAAGCAAGCAGATAAATATTATAGATGAATGGGTAGGAATAGGTAAAATTGTTGGTAGGCAGGGGGGATGGATAAATAGGCAGATGGATATACAGAATCAATTGGGATGCAAATTTTAAGTCCTACCTTGAGCAAAACCCTTACATCAGCCCAGCTTCTAACTATAACAACCAGTCCTTAAAATATTTTAATTTATGTATTATCTTAAAATAAACATATGCAGCCATGCACAAAGACAAAATATAAAAATAAAAAAGGAAATAATTAATTTGAATACCTGCAACATTCAATCATATTTCGATTTATAAGTACATGTATTACTTGGTTTTTTGATAGTGTGTTTTTAAACAATTACATAACATTCATCATAAAAACAGTTTGTTTGAAATTCTTCAGCATAATTTGCCATATAATTGTTAAGAAGGGCAATAGTCTATTTTAAGTTATATTCTTTGCTTGAATCACTGAATGTTTACAGAGAAAAGGATTTAGAGGGCAGAATGATTAATTAAAAATAATGGAGATATGACCTGATAAGTGACTAAAATACTATTGTTATATTTGTAGAGAGCTGGAGATATGACATGCTAAGTGACCACAAAACTCTTGTTATCTTTGCAAGGAGCTGGAGATGTGAAATGCTAAGTGACCACAAGACTATAGTTATATTTGCAGGGAGCTAGAGATGTGACATGCTAAGTGGTCACAAAACTATTGTTATATTTGCAGAGAGTTGGGTGTGTACATGTTAAGTGACCACAAAACTATTGTTATATTTTCAGGGAGCTGGAGATGTAACAGTAGTGGTTGAGGACTATTCTGCAAATGGTGTCGGGGAACTAAGTGTGAGCCGTGGCCAACAGGTTGAGGTCGTGGAAGCAGCAGCACCAGTGGGCCATACACAGACCCCAGGGGACTGGTGTCTGATTCGAACCATGCCTCCTGATGGAGCAGATCCTTCACAGGGACTTGTCCCCTTGTCAGTCCTCAAACCAATTGCAGTACTTAAGGGACCTGGGGCCCGAAACAGTGTTGATCTTGATGGTAAGAATTTGGTGGTTGTTGGGCAGAGGATAAATACAGGAGCTAAGGAACCATCCATTTTCTGTGAACTAAAATTCTGCAATTTTTCATTTTTAACCCCTTCTCCCCTTGTTGCATGGTAAACTCTTTCCTATCCTTTTCCATGCATTCATTTTAGGCACCCCTATTTCATCATATTTTCAGTAATTACATTCATTTAAAAAACAAATCTTTGTAATAAAAATATTTATTTTATGGGTCAGTTTCTGACTTTAAATACACAATAAAGCCTTTCAAAATAGTACCGTTTCATGGTAATCCCTGGAAACATCTTTTCAAAAGCCACAATTTCAATCACTATTTTAGCCAGTAAAACATTTTTTATGTTAACAACATGAATAACATTAAGATATTAATTTCTTGAGTGTTAATACTATAGAAGCTTTTTAGTAATAATAATAATGATGATGATGGCCACCAAAGTAGTGAAGCATGTGTTCAAGAGTAGCCATTACCAGTTAAATATATGTGTTGTCTTACATAGCATGATTCCTCCTCCTTTGCACACATTCATAACAAGCCACAATCCTTAGGTGTTATTACCATGTAAGTAAAGGTATTATGAGAAGTTGTTTTCACTTTCTCTCTCATGTATAAGTATAGGCACTTAATAAACTTCACACCTTGACATGCCTCTATAATTTATTTCATTTACTAGCATACATGCTACTTGCTCTTAACTAATTACAAAGAAATACGTGGAAAAGAGTACGAAATAAAAAAAATGTATGTTTTGTTCAAGGTATAAAAAAAAAAAAGTAATAAAGTAAAAATCAAACAGAATTAAAATTAATCTACATTCTAAATGAAAGCATATCAGATAACTGATATAACAAAAGGGAAACACAAATAAAATGAGTTTATTGATAGAATAACATTGCTGTATTTATGAAAGAAACAAATAAAATTAATTTATAAATATACATATAGAACGGACATGGCTATTCAGAATTCTTGCTGATGGTAAAAGTTTATATTTGGAAAGGGACTTTTATTTGTATAGTAAATTTGTTTAAATAAATGAAATTATGAAACAGATGCTACTACACCATATTGGCTCACATCTTCACCAACAAACTCTAATAAATATTAATTTCAACTTATTTCAGCACTTATTAATCTTAGGAATTTATATTGCTGACACAGTTTTAAAGTTTTAAAGTGTTGAAAGAATAATAGTATAAAACTTATGTTCTTATAGTTTTGAGGCATTGCTTTAATCTAGTAACATCTGGTTTTTCCCAAATATTCAAAAACCCACAAGGAATGGATACAGCACAGGGGAAATAACTCAAATATTCAACAAAATAATTATGAATGGGGGGGGGTGGGGAGATTGATTTTGTCCCTTTGCTTCACACACACACACACACACTCTCTCTCTCTCTCTCTCTCTCTCTCTCTCTCTCTCTCTCTCAAAATTAAAGCAAAACTGTTTCTCAGTCAGTAATTATTTTCTTTTGAATTTTGTTTTTATACTGTATCTTTTATAAGCATTTATTAATTGTGGTTTGTTATGTCTGCTTGTGAGCTGGCAATAAGTTTTATCATTGCAAAAAGATCTTTCATTTATTAAAACTTCTCAGTTCAGTTAAGTAAGACTTCATTAATTATTTTGATAAGATTTAGCTTATGGGTCCAACAGTGACAGCTACATCTGGCATGCAAGTGAACACAAATCAATTTGCTTGATATTGTGACTGAACTCTTTATAGCTTTTACACTGTGACTAGTGAACACTTTACACATTGTAAAATTGAATTAGTGAATAATTCGCATCCAATACACTAAAGTCAGTGAACACTTTACAGTATTTATACTTTAGTAAGTTATTACTTTGTCATCTGTATTCAGTGATCACTTTATGGTCTATAAATAATAGTGAACATTCAACAGCAAGCGTACAGTTGTTACAGAACATTTTTCAGCCGATAGATCCTGTACATGCTAGTGAACACTGTACAGCTTACACGCTACACTTCATTTGCTAAATTCTGCCTACTGTCAGATTTTGACATTCCTTTGGAAAAAGTATGTTACGTGTTTTGTTTAAAATATGGTCATTAATGTTTCCCACAATTTTTTTATTTCAAGGTTTTTTTTATATCCTTGGATATTTGTGGGGTAATTTTAAACTCATGGGGTTTTCTATAGACATTGGCAGCAATATATTCCAATAAACATTTGCACCCACTGTCAGTTAACAAGTTTTAAAATAATTGTTTTCTTAATTCTGCAGATGAATAAGCAAGAAATTTTTTTTTAAATCAAATTTACACAAGCAATGCATGGCATTTATATGCTGCCAATTTGTCCTTTCTAGAGCAAGACAGAAGACATTCTTTATTGCTCTGACTTCTCATATGGTTAGGAAAAAATGTTCCACAAACAGAATTTATTTATTTTCTTCTATAATTTAATCCCTTTATTTTCCCACCACATATTATCTGAGTACACCCTTTAACAAAAATTTGATTATGTTTTTTTATGTTGCTGTTGTGTAAATCATGTATTTTTGTTTGTATGCAATGGGGTTACAGTCCTAATAATTTGAACGTAAAATGTAAGAGTTTAATTCATTCTAACCATTTCACAACAACATTTACTGCACATCTGGTTACTGTGGTTGAAAAATCAAATACCTTGGCTGTAAATGTTGTGGAGTATTTTCATTTTATGTATATTAAAAATAGAGTTTTATCTTATATCATTATATAGATGCATATATATATAATTGGCAAGGCCAAAATATGATAAATTACATATACTCTTATTTCAGTAACAATGAAACTAATAAAACCCCCAAATTATCCCACTGTGCAAATTTTAATATCTTCGCTTCTTTTACAAGTATCCTGGCAGATAAATCTCATGATAGGTAAATGTGTACATGATAGCCAGATGTGCTCTTGCTAAATACGCTCCCAATAACCAAATATACTCATGCTAACTGAATGTGCTCACAATAGCCAAATATACTCATGCTAACTGAATGTGCTCACAATAAATTTATTAAATCAACAGTCAAATATACATATAACAAATACAGTGAAAAATTCAAATAATTTCAAATAATTTTAATACATATACAGCCTTATATCCTAAAACACAGTTCAGCAGATTAGTGTCAATACAAATCACATTCTCTCTTACATTCAAGTCTCAACTTACATTTTCCTGCAACAGTATTTATTAGCCTGATACACACACAAACACACACAGCATAATAAATACAGCATATCAATTTTATGAGCACATTCACTAGAAACAGTGTCAAGAGTTTAGCATACTATTACTATACATGAGCATCTTAGTTCACAATTTGTAAAAATAATAGTCTATTCACATAATACATCTCTACATACAACTGTAACATATCAGTAGCAAATGCACAAAATATTTCTAAGTCCATTCTCTCTCAATCAGTCAGTTAACTCACCATTAAATTAATGGCCACCATTTATGACCAGACTTCTTATCATTCTAAATTCAAGTGATTAAACAATAGAATTCTCTATAGCAGATAAACTTTTTATCTCAGCCAATGGGCTGGTCTCGTTCTCATAAATCTTAACCATTTGATAATAAAACTACTCATCCAATTGAACTTGAATTGTTTACTCCAACTCTGACACTTAAAAAATACCATCATAAGGAGTGCCCAGGTTGGGTCACTTCAACAATTTAACAATTGATATAACAATTAAGTCTAGAAATAGGGATATACAAATTTACTCCACCACACCATGTCTGTCTGATAAGTGATGATAAAAATTCTTAGTCAGAAATCATATAATTAATAGGAATTATTGTTATTTTGTCCCACATTATTTTTGCATGCCTTCAGTGAGCATTTTACATTAAATAGTAATAATGAGGTAATGCAAGCATTCATTTCTGTCTAATGACACCCACACCTTTCTCTGTGGTAGTTAAATTAGATAATCATTTGCCTTGTTCATTTTCATTTGTTTATATTGATTTTTGTTGTTTTACTTTGCAAATTTTTTTTTTTACATACCTATGTTATTTGCAGCTTTTTGAAATAGTTATAATAAGGTCAAATTCAATTGTATATGGTTTTCTTTAAATTTTAAATGTGTAGCTGTTTCACTTGATCAAATATGTTTTAAAGCTAATAGTCATTAACAAAGAATCATTTCTTTAATAAAAGAAAATACATTTTTCTTCCCAGAATCCATAGGTGAAGGACCATCTGCTCTCAGTATATCTTCATCTCCTGTTACTAAACGCCGTAGTAGTTTCAGGTAATTGTCATTGATTCTTTAAAAAATTGCTTGAAATTGAATTAATAATATAATTAGTTGGTTTGTCATATTATCAGTCAGATTATCAATAAAATTGACAGCTCTTCCCATTCATAATGCACATTTGTAGTACACTGTGCAATTCATTCACTGCGCATACTGTTGTACATTGTATTTCTTTGAAATTTTTGGCATAAGTGTTGTTTTGTACGTTTTTATTTTTACCATGTCTTCTGATGGAAAGTGAAAGCAATGGATGCCAAAGAAAAGCTAAATGCACTGGATATGCTGAAGACAGGCCTTAAATTACATGGCTTAGTGTACATATGGTGAAGTAGGGTGGTAAACAGTAGCTGCCATGTGACATGGATTGTTCATACATGTCAGAAAAGATCCCTTGTTATAATGCTGCCTCACATACAATGCAGTCAGATTTTTTTTATCTCAAGGACTGCTTTATATTGAGTATATATGTATATTTGGCTTTATTATATTTAAAGCAAAGTATTTCAGAGATTCAGAGATCTTTTAGACATATTTTTTTTAAATTGATAAAATGTAGCTCTTTACCAATAAAAAAAAAAAATAAGCCTGTTACTATCATTGTAGTGAACTAATGAACTGATGTTCAGCTTTTTGTTTGTCACTTATTAAATCTTAGTGCAGAGTTCCATTGTCTGTCTAGAACTAGAGACTATGTTTTAATTTACTTCTCTTACTTTAATTTACTTCTGTGACTCTTCTTACCCAACAATCAAGGGAATTGTGTGGTGGTGGTTAATTTACTTCTATTGTAGCAACTCTTGCCCAGCATGTAAGGGAATTGTGTGGTGGTGGTTAATTTACTTCTATTATAGCAACTCTTGCCCAGCATGTAAAGGAGTTGTGTGGTGGTGGTGTTTAATTTACTTCTATTATAGCAACTCTTGCCCAGCATTTAAGGGAATTGTGTGGTGGTGTTTATGATGTTTTGCTGGGAGATGGACAAGATGTTAATTCTCCACCACCCTGGGCCGCCTGTAACCTTAGGCTAATCTCCAAAGCACACCTACTGGCTGACCACACCTGTTAAAAAGATGAATGATAGATAATGTAGAATAGAAGAGTGATAGTTCTAGAAGATAGCTCAAGATCTCTGATACATACAGCCAGGGTAGTAAGTAAATACAGTTGACAGACTACAACATATAGCATGCAAGTGAGTCATGCTAACACAAGTGGTCTATGTATCAACAATAATTATTCAACAAGAAATAACATAAGACAGCATGGTTACGTGTATTGAATAGTTCAATAGTTACAATTAGAGTTTATATGTATAGTTACAGTGCCTAATCATGGCCATGTGGTGTCATAAGACAAGGTTCATTTTGAGTCCTACGGCACTGTAGTGGTTATTTGGTTCATTCATATGAGCAAACTATTAATGAGATTATAAGAGAACACTGAATGTTTCTGAGTGAACTGTAAAAGTACTTTGGTAGAGTTTGTACAACTTTACTGAGGCTGTGTGGTTATGACTTTATAATTATATAATGTTAGATTGCCTGACACGTAGTCTAGGGTCTCAGTGAATACCCTTAGCATGTGCATGCAAATGGTGTTTTGAACTGGTCTTTGGCCCGTGGGTCATCTGCTCTGGTGTGGCTTGCAGCTCAGCACTTGTCAAACCAACATCCAAGATAAAAAGTGCAAACTGCCAGTAAAATACACAGGGGCTAAGAATTTGTCCTCACTTGTTCTCTGACAGAACACTCTTACATGGTCATCATAAATTTAAATATCATAAGCAAAATAAAACAATATAAAATAAAGTTAATGTCAAGAGATAAACATGAATATAATATTAGTTAGGCAAGCAAAACTATATACCTTTGGCAGTAATATATACAGAGGATGATTTCCTATCGTGTTGATAACTGGCGATAAGATTAGTAGTATGATTATACTTTGTTAACACAAGGAGCCAAAATACTTGTTGCCTAAACAGTCAACTGCATTCGACTATTGGTTAGTTTAGTGAGTTGTCTGGAACATTCAGGTATGTTTCCTGCCTGGGGATAAGGGTCAGCCTTTCTAGAAGGTATATTTACATGTAGTCTATTTTTAGAGGAGAGGTGGGTGTGGGCTACATCATTATGTGACATTATTATTTAATTTACTTCTGTTATATCAACTGTCACTCAACGTGTACAGAAGTTGTGTGGTAGCAGCGTTTAATTTACTTCTGTTATAGCAACTGTCACTCATTGTGTACGGGAGTTGTATGGTAGTGGTGGTTAATTTACTTCTGTTATAGCAACTCTCGCCCAACGTGTATGGGGGTTGTGTGGTAGTGTGGCTTAAAGGCAAGGGGAGGGAAATGGAAATGTGCTTCCCTGACTTTTCACAAGCAACTCTGACTGTTGACTTTTTCTATGCATTTCAAAAATGTTATCAGACAGAGATGTAATCTCTCTTAGTTAGTATTGTTCTCCTACATTAGTTTTAGAATGTGTTTATTTGAAGGAAGTTGCCATGGCAACAAATAATTTAACATTGCATTGTATTGTTCAGTTTAGTTTTGAATTTAGCTTGCATTATACTGTGCTCACCATCCACCTTAGAATCAGATATCATTTCATGTTATAGCAAACAAATTATTATATTAAGATACATGTAATATATATTTCTCCGTTGGTGCATTATTAGTATTCTTTTCTTTTGTTTATCCTACCAATTCCACTTTTTCAGTTAACTGTTATAGATTTCAGTACAAGTATGTACTGTTTGGTTTACTGATTTGTTGTGCAGCCAGTTTTATATCAGTTGGCAATTATAGACTTTAGTACTATCATGTATTGGTTTGTTGTTTTTTTACTAATTTGTTATGCAGTCTGTTTTATTTAATTTGACTGTTATAGACTTAGGTACTAGCATTAATGTTTACTGATTTGTTGTGCTGCAGTTTAATTTCATTTGGCAATTATAGACTTCAGCACTAACATGTATTAATTTGTTTTCTGATTTGTTGTGCAACCAGTTTTACTTCATACGACAGTTATAGGCTTCAGTACTAATATGTATTAATTTGTTTTTCTGATTTGTTGTGCAACCAGTTTTACTTCATGCGACAGTTATAGACTTCAGTACTAGCATGTGTTGTTTTGTTCATTGATTTGTTGTGCAGCTAGCTTTATTTCAGGTGTAACTCAATTCTGGTGGAGTATTCAGATTACAAGTGTCTTCACTCAACAAATTGTTTCTAGATCACAAATGGAATTTATAATCACTTATTATTTTCAGTGATTTGAGTTGACAAACTCACCAATGTATATATGTGACACTGCATGGCAAAACCCAGCTAAAGATGCTAAAATTAATTTTGCGCTACAGCCATTTTTGTTTGATTATCCCCTTTGATAGTTCAGGGGTTATATACTTAAAGAAATGTATAATGAAAAAACTATCTAACATAATTTTTTTTAAAATAAACATGAGATTCTGAATTTTAATAAATTAGAATAAACCCACTTTTGACTTTTTTAATTTTGCACTGCAGCCATTTGTAGTCTGATTACTTCCCTTTGATAGTCCAGGGGACAGAAATTAAACTTTTTTAAAAATAAACATGAGATTCTGAATTTTAATTTTTCACTTTAGGCATGCTTTGCCATGCAGCATCACATTTAGTTATTTTGCTATAAAGCACTCTCTTATTTCTAGCATAATACTTTCAATTTATGTCTTTATTTTACTTTCTGTTTATGTCTTTCATTTTACTTAGTAGGCAGTCATAGAAATTTTAGAGTTTGGTTTCAGTTGGATCATAAATTAGACTATAAATGAGGTAATAAGATGTAGTTTATGGTTGCATATTTACTGCCTTCTATGTAAAGCAAATTTAATAATGTGCTTAATTTGTAACATTATTCATTATGAATAATTCAGAAAATGGCTAACAACACCAGTACGAAAATTGAGTCACGGAAAGATTGAAAAACATGGGGTAGCACTCCTGGAGGCTTCAAGAGTAACCAAGGGAGAGAAGCGGCATATTGTCCATCTAGCTGAAAAGGTTAGAATTTTCAATCTACTTGATGAGTTTTTTGTCACTCAGTTTGTCTTGACTGTACTTTATTTATTTGTTACTATTTGTTTATTTGCTACAGCAATAAACTGTCCTATCTTATTAATGTTGCATGAAGCCTTTAGACATTTTGCAGTAATTACCAAGCAAAAATAAATAGGCAAAAATATTTATTAGATAAAATACTATTTCTGTTTTCTTACAGTAATGAATTATCTTCATTTAAAAAGCTACAGTATAATTAATTGCCTGTCATTCAAGGATGACTCACCTGGATATATGATTAATAAAAACAATATGCAAATAAGGATATATGGCCTTGATGAGGTAACACCTTGACAGTAACAGATTTATATTGCATTCTAATATGCTATGCTGGTACTGCAATAAAAGTAGTTGCTTGTACTAGGATACATAATTAATAATTTTTCATTTTAATTTCGTCATATCTACAGTCACAGCAAATTTTACACACCAAACAGTAGTTTTTTTAACCTTCAGTACAAAACTGAAACCAAGCATTGATGATCAGTAAGCACATTTCAGACAAATGAAAAATAATTATGCAGAATGTGTATTTATTTACCTGAATAATTCTCACTTACAAGGAAAAAATATAATCTTCTAAAAATTAAAACAGGAAAGAAATATCTAACATACAAGACAG
This sequence comes from Sinotaia quadrata, assembly GCA_028829895.1. Lineage (NCBI taxonomy): Eukaryota > Metazoa > Mollusca > Gastropoda > Architaenioglossa > Viviparidae > Sinotaia > Sinotaia quadrata. Next base: position 11,136,757 of record CM054182.1, read on the forward strand.
ACTTTATGATCCCAAAACCTATCATTGCTCTAAAATAAAATGTAGTACAAGTTATGGTCTCCCTTATAAAGGAACACTAGAAAGTAATAATAGAAACTAGAAAGTACATGTAATATAAATACTGAATGTAGCTAGAACCACATTATTTTCATGCTGAACACAGCTATAGCTTATTTCATAAAGTAACACTGAAGAGCCATAGGACCACCATTATAATGCTGAACACAATTATTAGTGTATTTCATAAAGTAACGTATGCTGAACACAATTATCACTGTATTTTATAAAGTAACATTAGAGGGCAATAGTTGAAACTAAAACTGTTCTAATGAATGCAACAAAATCTTTCTCATAAAGCAACAATAGAAACTAAACAACTACAACTTAGAGAGTAACACTAAGAAATAAATTATTGAATTACTGAACACATCTGAAGCTTTCTCTCATACAGCAGCACAAAAAACTAAGTAATATATGTCACAACTGTAGTCAAAATTATCCGTCACTCGGTACAAAAATGAAGCCAACTATAAATCTAGCTGGCATTATGGTGAGTGCTCTTCTGGCATGCAGGTTGACTTTACAAATTCCATACACAATTTTGTAACGTTATGGTCACATATTCATGCACAGACTCTCATGTGCACATTACGCATACTCAAGCTTTCTTTCCATTGCCTTCACATCATTTACAGAGTTTCATCAGTGATTCACAAACACTTAAATTCCAACACATTTGCATGCACACACACATATATACACTTTAACAGTGTACAAATTTTTTATTGGCACTTCTTATTACTCAACAACTCAAAGCACTATACAGTCAGGCAGATTACTTAGCTCAACAATCTCCAGCCAGGCAGATTACTTAGCTCAACAATCTCCAGCCAGGAATTATTTATGTGGGCTGCAAAAACTCCACTTGCCATAAAATATAATCGGTGAGGTGAGAGCCATGTGCAAGGTCAGTACCTAAACCTTGTGGCCAGCCAGCTGTCCAAGAGATTACGTTGGATAAAACATTAAAAAATACAGACAAAATATTTTAGGTTTATTATTAGGACAAGATCACCTACCTGGATTCATAAATGTTTGCAAGAAAAACTGGACTTCATACATAGGTGTAAAATGTGATAGGTACAGGAACAAGGTAATCAAGTTTTATGTTTCTCAGACTTGGTGCAAGCTCTGTTATACATTGTAAAGAAAGTTAGTTACAGTCTGTGAAATTATTAAAGCTCTCTGCACTCTGATAACTGGGCTTCAAGATGAGTTAGTTATTCTTCCAAACATAAAAGGGGTGACTGCCATTTCATTGCTCTGTTTTCTGCATTTCCCACAAATTGATTTATGTCAGAAATGCAAACCAAAAAAAAAGGTTTACGTTGAAAAATTGAATTAGTGCATTATAATTTCTTTATTTTACATAGCACATAAAGCACACATACACATATACACCACACATTATACAGATAGATATTTTTTAATTAGATTAATTATTTGTGATTGAGAATGTGTGTGTGTGTGTGTGTGTGTGTGTGTGTGTGTGTGTGTGTGTGTGTGTGTGTGTGTGTGTGTGTGTGTGTGTGTGTTTGATTGCATATATGTATTTTGCTGTTACTCTTTTCCAGATTATTGTTTGGTATTGGTAGGTGAGTCATTGTGGTGTTCAGTTCTTTTGCTGAACTGACATGGTTCACATTCTGCTATTTCCAATTTTTTTAATTTTACAGCTTGGGTATTCTAAAAGTAATGTTCTGAGGTATTACATTCTGCATTAAGTTTTATTTATTTATTTTTTTAAAATTGTTATGGTTTCTTTATCTGAGTGTGTTGGTTGGTCATTTATTTCCTGTTTCTTGTTCTTTAAGCATTTCATGCACTCTTACATTCTTTACATAAGTTTGAAAAATCTGTTATGTATGTCTCTGTCGGTATGTGTGCATTTGCACATGAATGTAAGAGAGACAAAATTTTTAATTATTTATATTTGAGGATTTACTATTAAATTTGTTCAATACAGTTTTAAAGATTAATAGGTTTACTTTCATTAATCTTGATTTAAGAGATTTGAAAGGTATATTCTTTTGTTATACCAAAGGTATGGCATTGGACATAAAGGTAATCTGCAATAATGTTTTGAAAAATCTATACTATCTGTAGAAGAAAAAAAACAGCAGCATTGTCCGGGTGTGGACCCAAGCATTTTAGCCACTTTGTGTTCTTATTCAGTAATCTCATATATCAACAATATTTTTATTTTTACTTTGAAACTAAATAATATCTATAGATGTTAGCCACTTAAAATTTGCCAGGACATTTAGAAAAATAGAAATAAAGGAATTATTTGGTTTTTATATATGTATATATGTTTGATGTGGATTCTTCCTATTCACTTGGTCTTCAACCCTTTCATTGCCAGGCTTTTAAAACTTGTTTCCATTTGTATTATTGTCTTTTAATTTTTTTTTATGCCATTTGCTTAAAATCAGAATGGCATTAAAGAATAACAAATAATTTAACAAAATAATATTAAATATTAAGCAGATCACCTCCCATTCAATGTGACTGCCCTTTATCGTATGCTATTTATTAATTTTGAGAAACTTGTTACAAGAAGTCAAGGCATGGAAGGGTTTAAAGTTAAAGTCTTTAAAGTTAACCTGATTGGAAATTTGTTTTTTAAAAATTTGTCTTCTTTTTTTTCTTACTTTTTACATTGTATTCATTTCCTGTAGATGAAAATATTTCCAGGGTAAATAATCTGTCAAGAATGTATGCATGGAATTGTTCATTCCTCTATTCGATCTGTTCATATGACATATCTTTGATTTGGGAAAATATATGAAAACGTTTTTCTCACCCATCTGGTTTATTTAAAGTTTGTTTCAAAATGAAATTTCTTTGACAGATATTGTATTTTATGTCACTTTTATATATTATGTATTTTTCTTATTTTATTCTTGCTAACATAAACTGGTGTTAAGAAGTGACCATATAAGAAAACATGAGTGAAATGACATATGTTTTCATTGCTCTTGCAAGTATATTTCTTCTCAAAATATATTGAGAAGCAATTTACAGTGATTTTAGTTTTGGTCTGGTAAATAATATTGGAGTAGAGATTTTCTGGGTGCTTAATTAATTTGCATATATACATTCTTCTAAGAGCTTTACAGCCAGGGCAAGAAACTTAATAGTTCCAATCAAAGAGAGGGTATGGGTTGAAAATACATCATTGACCAGTGGCCCTTCTCTTCAATGTTATTGCATAGATAGTGCCTACAACTTGAGCCACCCAGCTCAGCTAATAACTGGATTCTGACTTTTATTAGATAGAAGAGAGTTTTTAACAAAATAAAAGTGAGACATCAGAAACTAACAAATACTGGCTCAAATCTGTTTGTTGGTAGCAAAATCCAGTGACTGACAAACTTTCAGTTTGAAATGCAGGTTTTCTTGACTCTTTGTAATAAACTGGGAGTTTTTCCAGGTAACTTTCTTAACTCTTTGCAAAGATTGTTTGCTCAAACATTGGAACTGGCAGTTTTCAGGTTAGTTTGTTTAGGAAGAATCATTCTTAACTCTTTGCAAAGATTATGCTTGGTTTACCATAGAAACTGGGAATTTCAGGTAACAGTTTTTCGCAGGAATTTTTCTTAACTCTTTGCCAAGATTGTTTATTTTATATAGGAAACAGAGATTGCAGTTTGTAGTTTGTCTTGCAGACCTGTGATTTGAAATGGTATATTTCTTAGTAATAAAGGTTATGCTATATGCTGAAAATCTTTGCAATATATAATTGTAAAACCTGTCAGCCACATTCACATATATATTATATTATTAAGAATTCTTATGTATAATTTACATTAAACTTAAAATTATCAGTGCATAGTTGGGGGGGGGGAATTATAAAGAGTGCCAGAAGCTAATAAAATGTTATTAATGCCTATCTATTCTCAGTTTGCAAAATAAATAACACAACTAGTTTGCACATACATAAGTAGTTTCTCTTCAGGAAAAGGATTCAGAATTTTGGGGAAAATAAGATGCGCGTGCGTATTATAACCTACTTTTCGTTAACAGCTGTCAGATATTATTTCTTGCTCAATGGATCTTTTCATGGAGAGATAAATATAAAAAAACAAAACATTAATAATAATAAAATAAAACGAAACAAGTAAAACTCATAATGGATCGGTTTCTGTGTTTCAACCAGGACGGTGTTTATGGCCGCACTGGGGTTAAAAATAACTCGTTTCAATTTGTATCTATGACCGTGCTCACAGCTGCAGATCGCATTCGAGTTTTCTCGTCCGCATTTCTGACGGAGCCAGTGTTTCGTGTCACTTTCGCTTTTTCATTTCCCGCGCTAATAGCTCCTGTTTGGAGGATAAAGGAAAAACGCGGGGACCGAAGACAGTACCGGTATGCCATCGATGTAGTCGGTAAAATATTCTTTTCCATACGACGAGTTTACCAAATAAAAAACAAAATCGTCTCTGGTGAGTTTATTTCTCGCAAGGTGACGCTGTGCCCGCAAAGCCTGTTTGAAAATGGTGAGTTCTACTTCAAGGCCTTATTAGTGGACCTGGGTGTCAAAGTGTGTGAAGTTTATACAACGTCATGTAGAAAGGGCCTGACGATTCTCTAATTCTTCAGCATTACACATTACATGTATTGTCAGTGGCGTAGAAAGTTTTTGGCGGCCCTTCGGTGGCGTGCCCCTTCGATTTCTAACAGGGGGTGTGTGGGTGGGAGTGGAACGCTGTTGCATTTATACACACTCCGTCTATCAGGGCGCCCCCCACCCCACCCGACTGCCCGGGCCCTTGTGCATTGCACAATCCATTGCTACGCCAGTTAGTTGTCACTTCGGAATTGGGGAGTGGTGTTTTAATTAGGCGGCTCTGTTAGAAAAATATAACGTATTGTGTGGGACAGTTCATTCGGCCAAGAGAAACTGCAATAGCAAGAGTCCATCCGCTGTGTTTATTTGTTTTGTTCTTTAACGTATACTTGAAAGAAAGCAAACGGTACGTTTTACGCGCTCTACACTTAAATGAGGTAATGTAAAGAATATAAAGATCTCATTTTAAGATTTGGCCAGTCGTGATTTGACTAGTCCATGAATTCGATACTATTGAAGATTTGACGCATTTTGGTTTTAATAGTCCATGCACCAGAACTGGTGGACGAAGTGCCAAGATCCAAAATGGTTTTTGAAACTGTAAAGTGCCAGTATTTGTAACGATTGTTGGCGTACCGTTCTAACAAGCCTTGGGGAACAGCAACAATAAAGTTAGATTTCGGCTGGCTGGTTTTCGCCCTGCGAACAGAGGAAGTTACGATTTAGATAAATTCTTTCCCCCATTTTTTTTTTTTTTACAATATACCTCAATTCTACCTGTTAGTGTGGTTTGCATATAACGTCAAATGTCGCTGTCTGGAGAAGGTAGGTATTTGTCATCATAATCTGCGTTTTCTTGTAAGCGAACATTTTCTTCCTTTGTATCGCTGCAGCTTATCACAAGTCTTTTAAAAAACACACACACACACACACACACACACACACACACACCACAGATTAATAACGAGTCGTCCTATTCTTCGCTTTTCTTGTTAGTCAAACTGATTTTGAAAGACCACGCGCACAAAGATCATAAGCTTAACCGGCTATTCATTTCTTAAGGCCGGAGTGAAAGTAAGTTTTCATTATTTTATCGGGGTTTTTTGGAAGAAAACCAAGTTGTCGGGTGCTAACTTTGCCTTCAGCACATATCCAAAACGGTTATTTCGTATACAGTGGGAAAATTTATAATGCTTCCTGAGTGTCTGTGATGCCAGTCTTGACATGATCAACGGTACTGGCAATCTCGTATGCCTAGTTTGTGGACGAACCCGAACCATTGAGAAACTTTGTTCGTCATCGCTCAGAAAATGCAAACCTCTTATGCTGCGAGCAGAAGTCTGCTGGAGTCCCGTAGCACGTCCGCATTGGATGGGTGGCTTAAAAGTTGAAAGATACTGTTGGGTACAGCAATAGAAAGATTGCTTAACAGGTGTGTCTAAAAATACTGTTGTAAATAGCACTGCATACATAGTTAAAAAGTTAATGTTGTATAACAGCAATAGAGAGATTGCTTAACAGGTATGTCTAAAAATACTGTTGTAAATAGCACTGCATACATAGTTTAAAAGTTAATGTTGTCTAACAGCAATACACTGATAGCTTGCATTTTTTTAGTTACTCTTGTATATAGAAGGGGAAAGGTAGATTAATTTTTTTAATTGATTTAATTATTGTGTACAGCAATAGACAGAGGACTTAGTTTAAAAGTACTGGTGTACACAGCACTAGACAGATAATGTACAAAGTTATAAAGTCGCTGTTGTATACAGCAATAGACATAGTATACAATGTAAGCCAGAATTGTAATTATAATTTCGTGTAAAAGTATAGTTTGAATCGATTGATAATGAGACTGACTCTGGACAAGAATGCACCAACCTACATACTTCCAGAAAGTAAATCATACAGGTCTCGTTTAGCTGTGAACCACTGATTTATATTACTTGTATGTACACAACGCTTTATTCACACTAGAGTATCTCTGAGAGCCAGCGATATATTTTATACAACGATCTCATTAATTTGGAATAGACTATTTTGGTGAGTCACAAATTACGCGTTTGGAACGCCATACTTTTACTGCATTAAAATTCTCACACACACACACACACACATCCCATCCCTTTATTTTGCGTTCTTCATTCATGTAATAAAGATAAATATGGAAGTAAGTAGAGTTCATGTGTACTTTAAAAGTTTAATAATTTGACAGGGTGTAATAGATGCAGTAATGTAGTTATTAAGATGCAATATTTATTGTTTTTGTTGAATGCATTAGTCGTAATAAGTACTCTCTTTTGCGTAAGTCCCATCATTGTTACGGTCCATGTCGAAGGTGATGATTTGACTTGCAAGTGGAAATAATAAATCACGAGGTTTAGACAATTTTATTCTTTGCCTATAAAGGATGGAAATTAATTTGAATTTTTTATTTTATCTTGTGAGACAGAGGAAAAAACAACATTAGTTTCACACTTTTGTGCTAAAGAGAAGGCTTTTGACAGGACTCGCAGAGTTACAGATAATTAATGTGACAGGTCTAGACCCAAAAGTTGATTATCTTTAGAGAAAGAAGTAGAGATACTCTTATTTTATTTTGTAATAGACATTGTTCTCAGAATAGCCCCTGGTTATTATTTCAGGAGCAAATACTACCGTCATTTGCATTTTTAAATTAACTTGGATGTGATGGACCGGCTCACTGAATACTGGTTCCCCCCCCCCCCCCTCAATTACTTTTGCCACTCAGTGCCAATCGCTTGACATCGTTAAGCGCCGTTTCCATGACTTATCCACATTTCACAGTTGTTTGTGCTTGTGGTGTTTTCTGTCCATTGTCCATGATTAATCTTTTAAACATAATTAAAATAGTAACTGGTCCGTTATCCGCTATAATTCTCTTTCCCTTGGTTCAGTTTATAAAATTTCCTTTAATTAATCTCTTTTCCAAGGTAGTCCATTATGTCTCTGATTATACACTTTTCAGTTTAGTTCACTGCCTTTTGAATAGTAGTAGTCGGTGAGCTGCTTTCATTTCACCATCTTTGGATTAGTAAATTGTCAATGAACAGTTCAGTCTAGTTCACTATCTATTGATTAGTAAATTGTCAATGAACAGTTCAGTCTAGTTCACTATATATTGATTAGTAAATTGTCAATGAACTGTTCAGTCTAGTTCACTATCTATTGATTAGTAAATTGTCAATGAACTGTTCAGTCTAGTTCACTATATATTGATTAGTAAATTGTCAATGAACTGTTCAGTCTAGTTCACTATCTATTGATTAGTAAATTGTCAATGAACTGTTCAGTCTAGTTCACTATCTATTGATTAGTAAATTGTCAATGAACTGTTCAGTCTAGTTCACTATCTATTGATTAGTCCATTGCGCATCATCCTGGATTAGCCCACTGCCCTAGATTAGTCTCGAGGCAATTATCCATTAGTTTAATTCAGTATATGCATACGATGTTATGTGTTTATTCTATTTAACAGGGTCAAAGAGTGTCCTGGTGCGCTTTTAATGTGATAATAATTGATATAACAAATCTTGAGAATTTGGACGAATGACATTTGTGATGGTGAAAGTAGGTAGTCCTCTGAGAATTTGTGGACGAATGTCTAAAAGTCAGGTGGTCCTAGAGGATTTGTGGACGAATGTCTAAAAGTCAGGTGGTGCTAGAGGATTTGTGGACGAATGTCTAAAAGTCAGGTGGTCCTAGAGGATTTGTGGACGAATGACTAGTTTAAAAGTCAGGTGGTCCTAGAGGATTTGTGGACGAATGACTAGTTTAAAAGTCAGGTGGTCCTAGAGGATTTGTGGACGAAAAACTAGCTGATGGTAGGTAGTCCTCGAGAATTTGTGAACGATGTATTGATTTTGTAAAGTAGAAGGCAGGTATGTATCGTTATGTATGTCTCTGTGAAGGTTCTCTAGAGTCCTCACGACCTTCACACACACACACACACACACACACACACACACACACACACACGCACGCACGCACGCACGCACGCACGCACAAACGTGCAAGCAGTATGAAAGATGTTTGAAAGTGCTGGTTTGTACGATAAGCTCATGTGCTTACTCCTTGTTTCCACTTGACATATTTTCATCCGTTTTACCGCCTAGACTTAGACTCTTTTACTCGGGATTAGAAATATTGCCAGCGGTTGCTGAAACACGCTATTGGTTTCTCCGCCCTCCCTCCCTCCCTCTCTCTCTCTCTCTCTCTCTCTCTCTCTCTCTCTCTCTCTCTCTCTCTCTGGAATTTGTTGGATGACGGAAAATTGTTCTTTGTTTTTATTACATTTTTGTTGTTGAAATTTTGCGGTATATTTTTTTCTTCACCCTACACGCACACCGTTACAACAACTTGACGCACAATTCTTGTTACCGTTGCAGAGTTGGAATAATTCCAGTGTTACTTGACTCGAATATGCATTTATTTGTGGTATGTGATTATGCGTGTCTGTCTGTCTGTCTGTCTGTCTGTGTGTGTGTGTGAGAGAGAGAGAGAGAGATGTCGGGAAGGTAGGTAGTCAAGAAGCTACAGGCTTGTAAGTAAAAACGCGTTTGATTGAGTTAACCAGCGGTAAGAATTGCGCTAATGCTACGTCACCGTTCCATTCCTAACTCAATCCCGTCTGCATACGATCACACACACACACACACACACACACACACAAGTGTCTTAACTCTCTCGCTCTCTCTCTCTCACATTCACACACTCACGCACAAACAACACGCAATGTCTACGCTTTTGCAAGTCAGACGCCTTGCCTCTGTATCTTTTAGATGAGGGGAATGGGTGTTTTGAGGGAGGTGGGGATGGAGAGACGGAGGTCAGGAAACACTAACCCACAGAGGACGTATTCTTCAGTATGCAAATAGATTTAATTTTAGGCACGGCTCTGTCTTCTCCACGCTTTTCATTCAGTCGTGCACTGCACACCAGCCAGCGCGATCCGTGGCTTTTTCAGCAGTCTATATCGACAGGCGACGCGCAGCGTTGTAAAGAGACGAGGACCTATCAGAAAAGGGAAGGGAAGTGGGGGTGGGTGGGTGGGTGAGTGAGTGGGTAAAATCAATATCTTCACGGCATACGACTTAAGTGTGGATCCCCATAGCAACAAGCATGGGCCAAAGAAAACAAAATATAACTGAGAGAATGAAGGAGTCGGGTGAGAAGGGATGGGGGTGAGCGGGTGGTGGGAAAGGGAGGAAGCAGACGGGGAAAGAGACGTCACGGTTGTTTTGGGGTGATTTTTTTTTTTCAATGGTGCATTGGCATCGATCGCAGACCGGGTCAAACTTTCATGCTCGCAAAGAGCGGCCGGAATACATTTAGGCCAGTCCAGGGAAAGCAATGAGTGAAAGCTGGGGACGCCTGGGGTAGACTTTTTGTTTATCGTGAGGGTATGTGTATAGGTCAATCAAGTTTTATTAATTCAAGTAATTTTTTAATCATTGATATTAATTCCCCTAGCTCTATGGACACTAAGATTTTTTTAAATCTCTCTCTCTCTCTCTCTCTCTCTCTCTCTCTCTCTCTCTCTCTCTCTCTCTCTCTCTCTCTCTCTCTCTCTCTCTCTCTCTCACACACACACACACTTCAAACAAAACCTTTCTGTGAGAGGTGATGACTGAAAATATGAACCGAGAGTACATTTCTGCTGCCTTGAAAAAAAAAAATGCAACACTTAAATGTTGCTCACCATTCGTCAAAATAAAAATGTATTTTGAAGATTCCTTAGTAAACAATAAAGAGTTTAGTTAAATTGACATTATTCGCATATTCGTATTGAATGGTAAACCATTGTGCTGATATTAATTACACAATATATTTTAAATTAAGATCGTAAGGTCAGAGATCTAATGTAACTCTGCCAATTCTTTGTGTAGACATGAGCAGTTCAGCTTCCATCATACTGTCTCTAATAAATTTATTAAATCAACAATCATGAATTAAATCATCAACCATGAATACAACCTCTACATCACAACAGTGTTGATCAAGGCTACAAATTCATTCACTCTATCCTAGCATAGTCATCGGCAGTCACATTAATATATATAAAATCAATTTCATAGATATAATTCATCATAGAGATGAGAGTGGAGTTTCAAGAGAGATAATTATAGTCAATATACATAACCTTTTAAAAGATGGCAGCTGTCACTAGCACATGTTCACAATCATGTGGTATGTAACAAGTCAATATCTTTCTTATTTGGCGATGGTCCAACATACACCTTCTAGGAACGTTACACAACTGTTCCAGAATCTTTGATGCACTCACAAAGCACATCGCAGAGAACCGTCCAGAACGTCGTGTGTGCTATCAAGCACATCAGGAGGAATATTCCTGAAACTTCATGTGCGCTACTCTGCACACTACGAGGAATGTTCAAGAAATTTTCATGAATTCTCAAGACCAAATTCAAACCTCAATTTTCACTGTACTGTCTCTCGAACGGAATTTACAGGAATCAACTATAGCAACACATTTATTGATGAGTTTAATGACGACATTAGATTCACACACCATCCTGATCCGGTAGAGTACAGTAGTCACTGCAGTCTGAAGTGGATCAAACATAAAAGGCGTGCTCCTCTCTGCAAAAGTCAAATTAAGGCAGTGCTAAATTTCAGGCATATTTCATCTCTAAACTCCTTTCTCTCTCACACACATATTCTCAACTTAAAAATCTGCAACTGTATACATTAGCCTGAAAAACGCATCATAAGAAATATAGCATTGGTAAAAATTCACAAGTATAATGTACAACACAATCAAATTAGTGAACATAGAAATAATGGTTTAATTATATAAACATTTACATTTCAAATCATAGATCAATAGCAAACGTACAAAATATTTCTAAGTTCATTCTTTCTTTATCAGTCAGTTAACTTACCAAAAGTTAACGATCACCTTTATGACCAGACTTGTTATGTCAAAAATCAAAGTGATTAGAATATATGACTTTCTTCATATCAAAGTAATTTTGGGTCGATCCCCATTGGGTGATTTTTTTTATGAACAAGTTTGAGACTATAGTCAGAAAAACTACTCATCCACTTGGAACTGGTTTGGATTGCATCAGCAAATTCTAGCGTATTCTCCACCTGAGTTGTTTGCTCCAGCTCAAAAATATCATCGTAAGCAGTGCCCAAGGTCGTGTCGCTTTGATATTTAACACTTTATATAACAATTAAGTTTAGAAATAGAGATAGGTAAATTTACTCCACCACAGAATCATTTCTTTGTTGCGAAGATTTATTTCCATACTTTGGTCTGTCCATCTTTGATCACCTGCTTCATGTTCAGTACATTACCATTTAGCGCAAAATACACAATTTCTGGGTATCCTTTACACATTGGAAGTAAATGACTTCACGGAGTGACAGGCCCAAAACACACTCATAAGTAAGCCCACAACATATAGAGCATGTACTGTGTGTGAGAAAGGGACTCAAATGGCGGCACTCTTAGTATGGAACAGTGCAGTCCCAGGCCTGATGCCTTGACAACACAAGAAAAGGTTGTGATAAGAATTTGTCAGTTTTGAGTAGTTATTTTTCTGATGTGTTAATTCGGATTTTGTTGGCGAAAAAAAATGGTTTGGTTATTTACATCATAAGAAAGGGCAGACATTAATGGAAAAGTATATTTAGAAATTTCATATTTGAAGTATGTTTAGAAAGTTTAGTTACTTCACTTGTATGTTTAGAAAGTTTAGTTACTTCACTTGTATGTTTAGAAAGTTTAGTTACTTCACTTGTATGTTTAGAAAGTTTAGTTACTTCAATTGTATGTTTAGAAAGTTTAGTTACTTCACTTGTATGTTTAGAAAGTTTAGTTACTTCACTTGTATGTTTAGAAAGTTTAGTTACTTCACTTGTATGGTTTCAAGTAATACAGAGCGATGACAGCTGTATAATTGTGAATACTCTTTCATATTATTTATTATTTCCGTCTTATAAAGCTTTATTTTAAAAATGTTTTTATGATTTATTTTACTTTATTAGTAATTTTAATTAGTAATTTTTTAACTGCCGTTTTACGTATTTTGATGCCTCTAATGAATAATTAGTGTTAGCCATAAAGAAATGATGTTATAATGCCAGTAGTTGGACACTTTAATGAAGAATTAGTGTTAGTAATGTTATAATGTCAGTAGTTTGACACTTTAATGAAGAATTAGTGTTAGTCATAAAGAAGTAATGTTATAATGTCAGTAGTTTGACACTTTAATGAAGAATTAGTGTTAGTCATAAAGAAATTATGTTATAATGCCAGTAGTTTGACACTTTAATGAAGAATTAGTGTTAGTCATAAAGAAATTATGTTATAATGCCAGGACACTGCACACTTGCAAGCAAGCACCTTAGGATGTGCAATAATTACTTGAATCGAAACAAGAGTTATAAATTTTGCTCAATTACGTCCCGGCTTATATGTCATGAAAAGTTTGGATTTCTTCGTCGCTGTTTTGCTTGTTCACTGCCATGTCCACTTAAACGGCAATAAATGTTCGCTTATTGAACTGGATTGAATTGTTATGTTTAAACGAAATAATTGTCACCTAGGGAAATGAGTAAATTCCACTATCTCTTACTAGTCTTAGACAGCGCTTGGACACAGCTATAGATATAGTAATAAAGTCGCTCTCCCATGCGTGACCTCATTTCTCCTTTACTAAATACTTGGTCGATTAATTTGGAACATTTAAAAAAGAATGCAAAATACTTCGTTATTTTTCAAAAGTAATAAAATAATATTCTTATTACTAACGAGCAACAAGTACTCTAAAACCTGACACACAAACAAAGCATTGTTCTCGTTCACGAGTTATGCGTATTACATGTGTGCCATTTCCCCTACCCCTCCTCATTATAAGTCTAACCCACTCTAACGCATACTCCTCAAAAGCATGCAATTAGATGCACATTAGTGTATGTGGACGTATTTCCCCCTCAGTCAAATAATGCGATTAGTTTCCACTTTACTACAATTCTACGATAATCTCTACTCCCTGTTTCCACTTTACTACAATTCTACGATAATCTCTACTCCCTGTTTCCACTTTACTACAATTCTACGATAATCTCTACTCCCTGTTTCCACTTGACATATTTCTATCCGTGGCCTAGACCCAGTCGCCTTTACAATATGTCATGCATTTATTTGTTTTGTTAAGTGTCCTTTTATTACACTATATAATTGTCCATCAGATATGTCATATGAAAAGTTCTCTTCAGAATACAAGCCAAGTTGCATTCTTGAAATATTGGAGTGTGTATTTAAATTCTTGAAATATATTGTGACCTCTCAATTCTTGGAATATTAGAGTGTGACCACTCAGTTCTGAAAATATTGGACTGTAATCATTCGGTTCTAGCAGTATCACAGTTTGACCACTCACTTCTTTGGAAATATTATAGTGCGATAACATATTACACTGTCCCCTCAGTTGTTGAAATATGGCAATATGGCCACTCACTTCATAAAATATTGCGACTATAGCGTGACCATTCGAGTCGTAAGATATAGGGTGACACTCGGTTTTTCAAATATTAGAGTGTGACCATTCAGTTCTTGGAATATTAGAGTGTGACCACTCAATTTTTGGAATATTAGAGTGTGGCCACTCAATTTTGGGAATATTAGAGTGTGACTACTCAGTTCTTGGAATATTAGAGTGTGACCACTCAATTCTTGGAATATTAGAATGTGACTGGTTACTTCTTGAAATATTATAGTGTGACCATTTAGTTCATGGAATATTAGATTGCAACCGTTTATTTTTTGGAATTATTAGAATGTGACCATTCAATTCTTGGAATACTAGAATGCAACCATCCAGTTCTTGGAATATTAGAACGCAACATCCAGTTATTGGACTATTAGAATGCAACCGTCCAGTTTTGGGAATATTAGAATGCAACCATCCAATTCTTGGAATATTACAATACAGCCATCCAGTTCTTGGAATATGAAAACGCAACCATCCAGTTCTTGAAATATCAGAATGCAACCATCCAGTTATTGGAATATTAAAATGAAACCATCCAGTTCTTGGAATAGTAGAATGCAACCGTCTAGTTTTTGGAATATTAGAATGCAACCATCCAGTTCTTGGAATATTACAATACAGCCATCCAGTTCTTGGAATATGAAAACGCAACCATCCAGTTTTTGAAATATCAGAACGCAGCCATCCAGTTCTTGGAATATTAGCATGTGACCATTTAGATTTTTGAATATTAAAATGCAGCCATCTAGTTCTTCGATTATTAGAGAGAAACCATTTAGTTTTCTTGGACTACTTCAGTGTGATCATTCAGTCCTTGGAATATTGGGGTGTGGCTACGCGGTTCTTAAAATATTAGAATGCGACTAGTTGTTTCTGTAAATACCAGTGTGGCCCTCAGTTCTTAAAAAATTAGAGTTCGACTGTCTATTTAGTACTCATTCTTGCGTTTAAATTCAACGGAAACTCGACTAATTGGAAGAAACAGTGCATTTCCAGATTATGGTAGAATTTCTTAATCTGGCAGAATTTTTTTTTTTTTTAATATTGGTGTGTGCGGGGGGGGGGGAGCGAGAGAGAGAGAGAGAGAGAAAAGAAAGAGGAGGAATCCGCCTGTTGCATATGTTAGTGTTGCGTTTTGATTTTATCAGCCAGTCAGTTTGACTGACTGCACTAAATGTACAAACTGCTCTAACTGAAGTAGCCCAACTCGCATAATAAATATATGCCACGTTCGGGTGATGTGTCAGAGGCAAAGAAATCATCGAGGGCAGACATAGTGTTCGGGTGGTGTGTCAGAGGGAAACACGACATCGTGGACAGACATTAGTATTCGGGTGATGTGTCAAACACGACAACGTGGACAGACATTAGTATTCGGGTGATGTGTCAAACACGACATCGTGGACAGACATTAGTATTCACTGACAACGTGGACAGACATTAGTATTCGGGTGATGTGTCAAACACGACATCGTGGACAGACATTAGTATTCACTGACAACGTGGACAGACATTAGTATTCGGGTGATGTGTCAAACACGACATCGTGGACAGACATTAGTATTCGGGTGATGTGTCAAACACGACATCGTGGACAGACATTAGTATTCGTGTGATATGCCAGAAACATTTCATCGTGGACAGATATCTTTATTCGGGTGATGTGTCAGAGGCAAAACGTCATCGTGGGCGGACATTAGTGTTCGGGTTGTGTATCAGAAACACGTCATTGTGAGCAGACATTAGTGTTCGGGTGGTGTGCCAGAAACACGTCATTGTGGGCAGACATTAGTGTTCGGGTGGTATGCCAGAAACACGTCATTGTGAGCAGACATTAGTGTTCGGGTGGTGTGCCAGAAACACGTCATTGTAGGCAGACATTAGTGATCGGGTGGTGTGTCAGAAACACGTCATTGTAGGCAGACATTAGTGTTCGGGTGGTGTGTCAGAAACACGTCATTGTAGGCAGACATTAGTGTTCGGGTGGTGTGTCAGAAACACGTCATTGTAGGCAGACATTAGTGTTCGGGTGGTGTGTCAGAAACACGTCATTGTAGGCAGACATTAGTGTTCGGGTGGTGTGTCAGAAGCAAATAGATCAACGTATGCAGAGTCGACATCGATGCTCTAACCGTTATCAGTTAAAACAGGGTGGCGCTTGTTTGGGGCTGTCAGTCTGATGCTGTCCAACACACAGGGTAGTGCAATGCCTCAGCGAACGAGCAGACGTAAATGTTGGGGTGTAGTAATCAAACGATTGTTTTTGGCAAGTGTTCATTTACTGCGTTTAATTAACATGCTGTTGCAAGTCTGCAATGCGTTCTTGTCATTCACTTTGTGCATACAACTGCTTGATAATGTTTAGGATTTTATTTTGACAGACAAACCCATTCAGAAATATTTTAAAGTCCACTGCATCTTGTGCGTGACTCATCAGCTAAATTAAAATAAATATAATTGTATTCATTTATGGATGGGTGGATTAAGGCGTTGTGTATTCAGCGAACAGATTTAGAGAATATTTTTTCTTGAAAATAGT
This sequence comes from Sinotaia quadrata, assembly GCA_028829895.1. Lineage (NCBI taxonomy): Eukaryota > Metazoa > Mollusca > Gastropoda > Architaenioglossa > Viviparidae > Sinotaia > Sinotaia quadrata. The sequence continues at coordinate 11,153,477 of CM054182.1, forward strand.
TTACCTCTGTATATTACTTTTGTATTATTTTCTTATGGTGAAAATCAGTTTAACAATACACTTCCTAAAGATGGATTATGTAGCAAAACACTTGAAAATGTGTGTACAGTGTGTATGCTCAGATCAAAATCAGGAAAGATCGGCGCTGTCAATCGGCAAAAGCATTAGTGCTGTTGGGCGTGCACAAAGTTTCACAACCGCGCTTATCTTCCGGTCAAAGATCCCTAGCGTTTCAATTGTGTGTACTTGTTGCCTGATCGAGTAGCAATGACTGTGAAGCTGTTGCTTGCCCAACATAAATCTGCTCGTAATTATCGCGCGTGTGTCTGTAAGGGAGTGGGTTGTCTTCCCCCCCCCCCCAACTGGACTGTGAAGATAGTGTGCGATACAATAATTGTGTGGCCTTGCTATGATCAGTGAGTATCGAACGGGAGGTCTTTTCTTTATGATGGTCACGCATGTGGAAATTCCCATTCTATGCATAACTAACTTATTATTTGTTGTAGACGAAACGATGCGTCCGTTGTGTTATACATGTGTCTGCCTACCTGTACTCTCATGTTTCTGTTCTTTGTGCGCTGTCGTTTACGTCGGCGCAGGTTAGACAGCGCTTGTGTTGGTCTAAACTACACATGATTTTGCATGCATATCTATAACTCGTATCAGTTTTATCAGGTTTTCCGGACACCTGTTTCAGCAGTGATACGTTTTGAAATGAAAACGACTTTCTTTACTATTCCAGCTAGTAACAAGTCAACTTTCTTTACTATTCCAGCTAGTAACAAGTCAACTTTCTTTACTATTCCAGCTAGTAACAAGTCAACTTTCTTTACTATTCCCGCTAGTAACAAGTCAACTTTCTTTACTATTCCAGCTAGTAAACAAGTCAACTTTCTTTACTATTCCAGCTAGTAAACAAGTCAACTTTCGCTGATTGCGAACGCGGGCGTAAGTGCCAAAGGAAAATTTCTGGAAAATAGAAATAATGTGCCTTGGATGAGAAGGAAAAAGGTTTGAGTGGGATTTTTAAGGTGCAATTTTTCAGTAGTTAGTACATCAACCAGCATACTGGTACGGAATGTGCAATCGTTGTTTTGTTTCTTTTACTTACTACATCGTCTGCACGCTGATACAGATTGTAACGATGTTGTTTTGTAAAGTTACAGTATCAGCATGCTCACAGAAATAGATCGAGTCGACTTAGTCAACACACAACACTATTCACACAAAAAAATTATTAACTGATGCAATCGCGTAGGATTGTTGTTGCCAAAGCTAATGCAACCCGCGGAAGTCACGGACTTCTGCAACCTAGAGGCGGGAAGTGCACGCTAAGGCTGGGTCTGGCTGAGATCAAAGACTTGGAGCTCTGCGTTGCTATTAAGTTCCATTCCTCATCGGTTCTTCTCTTACCCCTAAGAGTTGGCTGTATGCATGCACGTTCGTTTTGCTCAAGTGCTCTGTGTGCGTGTGTGTGCGCGCGCGTTTACATGCGTGTACAATATACAGCCAGTACAGTAAACATGTTATAGTGCTGATCGTTCGTTTCTCCTCAAATGTGTGGAATTTTAGCGGCAATCCCGTAAATTTCACTTGTAACTACGGTTGCAAAGTAGACGTGTGCAGCACTGGTTTCGTGTCGGTAGCAGCCAAGGGTGGGGTCTCTACCCCCAATTGTAAGTTTGCTTCTGTCAGTGTGTATGTTAGTTTATGTATTTATCTATTTTTATGGACGGGGGTGTGGGTGGATTTCGGAGAGGGGGGAGATCCAGTGCAACTTACGCCCATTGGCATTTGAGAGTTGGACGAACTGACTGACTACTGGCGCTATTGATTGCCACTGAACAGCCGTATAGCGGCGAGCAGCGCCGAGCCAAGGACTGCGAGAAACTGGCACGGTACACCTCTAGGCTGGTCGGTCGGTGCCAACTGTGTTTGTGTTCATCATCTGTCGTGCAAAAGTACGCACGTGTGTATTGTGTGGTCGGGCTGCTGCTCGTCATTAATTTGGGGAAGCGTGACCGACTGTTGGAGTACTGTATTGGGATTGTGGTCGGCTGTAGGAGGCAAGTTTTTCGTGACTGGTGAGCGGTGGGGGGAACCGATGGTTGAACCTGCCAGATTTTACCGTCAAGTCACCGTTGCTAAATTTGAGGAACAGATGCGGCAACGCACACTGGTAACAGTCAGTTCATTGGGCCGTGTGCTCTGGCGCCATTGCAGTGTTTTGACGGCTACCAGCTGGCCATTAGTCCCTGTTTTTATGCAACATGCTGACGCCATGCAAGTGCACGCTTAGTAAAACAAGCTACAGTTAGTCTCCTGATTATAGACACTAGTTACTCTCCCCCCCCCCCCCAACACACCAACCCCTTTTCACTCAGACTATCCTGATTAGAACCTCAAATCTTCTCACCTTTAAAATGTTCGATTTAACCCAGTCCGGTCGACCACAGATGTCGTAGGCCGTCTAATTGGCACAGGTGTCGCTCAGGTAGTGCAAAGGAGAAGACAGCTGTGTGATTACGCTTCGTGGACGTAACCTTATGTTGTGGTAAAGCCTTATTGTTTCTTCTTCTTTTTTAATTGAGAGAACGAAATGGTGACACGGTTGTTGGCGGTATTTGTAGTGATCGCTCTATTGCCTCATTTCGCGTGTCGTCACAGGTTTACTCGATGGATTCATAACATATCTCGACTATATACATTTTCGCCTGTCATCTGAAGAGTAAATTGTTTGGTAAGAAAATCTTGACCTGATTGGATTTGGAAGCACGAGGAAGAACAGTAATGGTAATGAGAGAGAGAAGGGCAGGGAGAGAGAAACTTAATATCACAATTATCGTGGCGTACTTGACTTAGATTTTAATTCTCTTAATGTTTTTTTCACGAGATTCCGAGGTTTGAGTCCCAGCCTCATTTTCCTTCAGACATTTACCTCCTTCTCTGATAAACTGCATATATTGTACTCGTGGGCGATCTATTACGTATGCAGGTCTAATGATTACTTGTATTCGGTGATCGATTACTTGTAAAGGTTTATTGACTAGTTAGTATTCGGTGGTCGATTATTTGTAAAGGTTTATTGACTAGTTAGTATTCGGTGGTCGATTATTTGTAAAGGTTTATTGACTAGTTAGTATTCGGTGGTCGAATTATTTGTAAAGGTTTATTGACTAGTTAGTATTCGGTGGTCTACTTACAGTCTATTGCCTATCTGTCGAATTAAGATCATCCACAAGTCTCTTTCCTGACCAGAAAAGTTATGGAAACAAGCTAGCGAGCTATCTTTCTCTCGTTCTGATCCAGGGTATCCTTCTGTTATAATAGTGTTCTGCTAAAGGATCATTATGCTAGTGTGTTCATTTGTCTGATCCAGTGTATCCTTACATAAAACTGTTATAATAGTGTTTATAGTGGGGGGGGGGATAATACTTTCATTGAGCTCTCTTTCCTCTAATTCTGGTGTTGTATTGCCTTAACTAAGACTAAAATATTATCTGTGAAGCAAAAAAACCCGTCATTCAGACATCGCTCTAATTATTGGTCAGTATAATTACTAAAATCACCATACTTGTACTCTTAGATTTGTTAAAATAAAGTAGTTGTGTACAATCACAAAATATACCAGACTTAACTGTCTTTTAAAATAGTCACTCAAGACGATATAGAGTTAATTGATAAAACAATAAATACCTACAAACAAATGCATTTTGTAAAACGTTTTCTGACATTGTAGCTATTATTTAAATTTAATTTAAAGAAGAAAATGACCGTTTTCGCACAACACATCCTAGTTTGACTGATTTCATGTGTAAATGGAAGACAGCACTATTAGCTGATTTTACTTGTACATATGGAAGATACCACTAGTGACTGGTTTCAAGTGTATATGGAAGGCACCAATAGTGACTGGTTTCAAATGTATATGGAAGGCACCAATAGTGACTGGTTTTGAGTGTATATGGAAGGCACCACTAGTGACTGGTTTCAAGTGTATATGAAGGCACCACTAGTGACTGGTTTCAAGTGTATATGGAAGGCACCACTAGTGACTGGTTTCAAGTGTATATGGAAGGCACCACTAGTGACTGGTTTCAAGTGTATATGGAAGGCATCACTAGTGACTGGTTTTGAGTGTATATAACAGATACCAGTAGTAACTGACTTGACGCATAGAGAAGAGTTTGTTGTGGCAATGGCGATTGATTTAAATTGTACAAAGAAGATTATTATTGCAGCGATGCTTGAGTTGGAGTGCATAGAGAGATGCCGTTGGTAATTACTTTAAAACTGTAAAGTTTATATCATTGTTGATTGATATAAAGCTGTAGAGATAGTTATATCATTGGTGATTGATTTAAAATGTAAACTAGATTGTTAGATCATAGGTAACTGGTTTAAATTATTTGGAGAGATTGTTCTAGATTTCCTAGCTAAGTACAGATTTTCCAAACCAGAAACTTAGTTCGTAAGCCTCAGTTCGAAAGCCTGTATGAAGACATTATGAGGCTTTGTAATGCTTAATGGAAACAGGCGGCAGAAAGGAATTTGGTTACAGACTTGATTACTGCACACCATTGCTGCCGGTTATAGGCTCTTGTTTGTCCGGAGTTGCTTCCCTTTCTTCAAATTATAAACTATGTATTCGGTTATTATTGAAATAGTATCTGAACTTGCATTTAGTTAAGTACTCTCTCCCCTTTTGTCTATCAAAACAGTAGTGAGTGGGAACATTTTGGGAAGAAAGTGCAATTGTAGTTAATTATTGTCTCCCTTTGTCTTGTCTATCATAGCAGCAACGAGCTTGTACAGGTATTGTTAATTAATTATAGTTAATTATTATCTCCCTTTGTCAATCATATTGGCGAGCTGGGTACTGTTTAGATGAGTGTTCAAATCGAGATACCTGTACACACCTCACTGCATATTATAAATTATATTCGAGTGTCTCTTCTGTCAGTGCCCTTAAAAAACAACAACCCACCATTACAACCTCCATCCACTCACATATACACACCCCAATCCAGTCTAAGAAAAGTGGCTCCAGATCAATACAGAAATAGGCCGTGCTGTCGTTTGGTCAAGGCCTAGCTTTTGTCTCGTGCTCGTGTTTAGCTGACTTGTATTTTGCAACCACGTATTTTGCTTGACCATTCGCTGAGGCCGGAATGATGCATATAAATAATCGGCGTCGAAAGTTGCCTTGGAGTGTCAAGAATTTATGTTAAAAATACCCCACACACAAACCCATGTCCAGCCAGCGTGACGCAGGTTGTTGCATAATTAACTCTTGTAATTATCATACACGTTTTAGGGCTTGAGACGGGATTTTTCACTGTGTCAGCATTTATGGTGGTCTTGGTGCCGAAGTGATCAATACACGGATTTGCAATGTTGATCTAGGTTAGTTGGATATCTGTAAATGCGCTGGTAATCTAGGTCATCAATTGGATATCTAATTGCGCTGGTGATCTAGGTCATCAGTTGGATATCTGTAATTGCACTGGTGATCTTGGTCGACTGGAGATGTGAAATTAAAATCTATCTAGATCAGCTGGAAAGTAATTGTGTGGTCCTACTGTTGTTCTTTGTGATAAATGGGCCCATTTCAACCTGGACCTGTGTGTAGTACTCGCTACACTACATGATTATATGAGAACTTGAAAGACAGTCCTGTTCAGACTTGCCCAAGCCTAGTCGCCAAACTACTCCTAGTGTGCTCGACCCTACTTCTTTTTCTAGGGGAATATATCATGAGAAATTGTGGGACATCAAATTCATTGCCTGTGTTGTGCGCTTGTTAGAAACACGCTATCTTTGTCTTTTCTCCTGTCACATGAGCCATGTGCACTTCGTCACACCGTAAGCACTCAATGGAAGAAGTGTACTACATATTTTTTTCACAAAAAAAAACAAACAAACAAACAGATCCATAACTGATTTACTTCAAACAGGAGTGTTTGGTTTTTTTTTTAAATTTTTTGTTTAAAGCCTGTGCCTGTCAGTGTAGGCAAGTTTTATGTATAGATAACGCAGGTGACATCGGCAGTTTCGTCAGGGGTACCTACCCGTGAGTAGACTCTTCCCTGCCCGCACTCTTATCATTGCCGTTCTCTGTAAAGGTACCTTGTTCCGAATGGCAGAGTAACGACAGATCACAACGCAAGAGTTAAGCAATAGGCCTTACGTTACAGAAGAACGGAAGTGTAGCCCAAGATGGAAAAGAACAAACAATCGATACTCGCACAGTCTTGATATAGCAAGCGAAGCTTTTTATAGATGCGAAAGCACGGCGTTTTCATCGCTGCACAGTGGAATACAAGGCAAAGCGACTGCTCAGCCGAGTTTATTTCAGGTAACCCGAATGCATAAATTTGTTGGGTTGTCATTTAATTTTTTTTTTTTAAGAGTATTGAGTCATGTCATACATGCCATATAAGTTCGAATTATAAGTACTGTGTGTAATGTGAGTGTGGACGTGTGCATGTCTTTTAAGATGAGTGCATTGTGTTAAATAAACGTACAGGATTCCGATATGTTAGTACTAAAAATAGCTTTGGTGCTAAAGTAGTACTAGATGGTTTTGGTGCCTTTGATTCTGTGGGTCTAGATAGGTGGCTAGCTATCATTCATATAGGTAAGCTGGTATTTAGATAACTCTCATTTATCTAGGTAAGCTGGTATTTAGATAACTCTAATTCATATAGGTAAGCTGGTATTTAGGTAACTATCATTCATATAGGTAAGCTGGTATTTAGGTAACTATCATTCAATAGATAAGCTGGTATTTAAGTAACTATCATTCACATTATCAGGCTGATATATAGGTAAATGGCATCCCATAGGCAGGTTGGTATTTAGGTAATTAGCATTCACATAATTAAGCTGGTATAGAGGTAAATAACATTCCATAGGCAGGTGGTATTTAGGTAATTAGCATTCACATAATCAGGCTGGTATAGAGGTAAATAACATTCATAGGCAGGCTGGTATAGAGGTAAATAACATTCATAGGCAGGTTGGTAGACAGGTAACAATCATTCACATAGGGCATATGCAGACTAGAAGATTGATGGTAGGACACTATTAATTAAATGTGTACATATACATCCATACACACATACATTATATATATGCATGCATACACCTGCATACATAATACATACACACAAGTATATATACACACAGAATAAATCAGTGTGATCAAACAAACGTGCGTGTATTACATTCCTTCATACATGAACGCATTTATACATACATACATAAACAGAATGTATTGTGTGATTATATTTGGCGTGTGTGTTAATGCACACACACACACACAATATTGCATTAATGTATACATACATATAATGAATCAAGTACAGCTGTATATAGTTTGCAAGAAACTTTCAAGCTCATTTTTAAAATTGACAGTTTATCTGTACTATGTTGAAATTTGTTTAAAGCAAAACAATTTTTATTGCTTCAACTTCAACATTTACGATTAAGTCTTTATCTCTGCCCTGAAAACTGAAAGATATTTGCCTTACCATTGCACTGCGATCAAACTAGGCCATAAACTAGTCAACATATTAAAATTTTAACCGAGTTCATTTTTATCCGGACGCTGTTCATATAGTTACCATAACTTACGTTTACTCCACCTAAAATACTAATATATGCGGGTAGATTTGTTTAACGGGACACCCCTGGTACAAACCAGCAAGGCCTACACTAACCTCTTACAACTCCAACAAATGCTGGTGTCCGCAGCATCCTGCTTCGACACAGATTGATGGCATCTGACCATTATTTTACTTTTTTTTTTCATTCCACAAATGCATTACGTTTACTGTAATGTCATATCATTGTATATTTTGAATGAAGGAAGGAAAGTGGGGAGTGGTTTTTTTTTGGGGGGTATGTGGGTGGATGGATGAATGGGTAGGTAGATAGGTAAATGTACAAAGTGTTGAGACTGACGCTACGCAGCGATATTCCATTTATCCGTAGTAATCAAACGGGCTTCTTTTAAAATTTTTCGTTTTGTAGTCTTTATTATTATTAAATCTTTATCAATGCATTTAGTTTATAATTGCCGGGATAGACGTAAAGAGGCATTTAGTTTTGTAATGAATAATACTAAATATATAAATGTGTTAAATTGCTGCAACACTGTGTCATTTCACTTTTTAAATCTAAAAAGACGTTTATTAACAATTACTTTTTATGAACGCTTTCAAATATGTTGTCTGCCCAGATTGATCTAAATACTTTTTTTTTTCAAAAATAAAACAAAATATACCGCCCTTCAGATCTTTTAGTTTACCTAAGTCTGCCTTCTAGATCTCTTAATTCACTTAAACACGTAAGTCATTGCACAGATTGGTCTAAAGAGACTCATATTTTTATAAATGAGTTCAGTTTATGGCAACATTTTTATCACTGCACTGATTGGTATAAAGAGAATAATATCTTTATAACTGCGTTCAGTTTATGACAACATTTTATCACTGCACTGATTGGTATAAAGAGAATAATATCTTTATATTTATGCGTTCAGTTTATTTTAACACTTTGTCTTTACACAGATTGGTCAAAAGAAAATCAATTTTATGCATGCGTTCAGTTTATTACAAAACTTTGTTTTACACAGATTGGTCTAAAAAGAATCATTTTTATACATGCATTCAGTTTATTTCAAAACTTTGTTATTACATCATTTGATTTAACTTATTTCTGATACGTGAACAATCATACAAATTTATTCTTTACTTGAATTTTATTACCATCTCAAGGCATAATCTGCCTAATATGACTTGGTTCTGGCTCATAAACTGACCAGTGCATTTAATTTTAAATGTCAACGGTACAAATATTCTCTTTTACTGCAACATCATGTCATTGTGTGTGTGTGTGTGTGTGTGTGTGTGTGTGTGTGTGTGTGTGTGTGTGTGTGTGTGTGTGTGTGTGTGTGTGTGTGTGTGTGTGTGTGTATGGTCCAGGCTTAGCCATTGTTATCACAACAACCATTGCTGTCTCAACTTTACCATTGCTGTCACAGGTTAACGATTGCTGTCACAGCTTAACCATTGCTATCACAACTTAACCATTGCTGTGTCAACTTTACCATTGCTGTCACAGCTTAACCATTGCTATCACAAATTAACCATTGCTGTCTCAACTTTACCATTGCTGTCACAGCTTAACCATTGCTGTCTCAACTTTACCATTGCAGTCAGAGCTTAACCATTGCTATCACAAGTTAACCATTGCTGTCTCAACTTTACCATTGCTGTCACAGCTTAACCATTGCTGTCAAAGCTTAACCATTGCAGTCACAACTTGATCCATTGCTATCACAAATCATGCACTCGCTGAAGCCTCCTGAAGCCTTACGTGGCAAACTTTGTTCTGACTGAACTCAAGCTTCCTTTGAAATGCTCATTCACATGCGTTCAAACCAAATCAGTGTACAGGTTGATCTAACTGAATTTAATTTTCAAAACAGTTTCGCAAGAATTCACACTATTATCAGTGCACCAGCTGACCAGTTAAGTGTGTTGTGTAAACTTCCAACCTCCTTCATGTGCAGTCCGTCCACTGCAGCACTTTACTGCTGCTCAACTGATCCAACTTCGCGAACAAGAAAAAAAAAAGTCTTAAAATAAACTCGGATATTTTAAAAATCAATTGTCGACTGTCAGTGCAAAATAAAATAAAGCCATGAAAGGTGAACCTTTCTGAAACCTGTGATTGGCGCACTCCAATGCACAACCTGTCCATTGAAGACCTTCGTTCTTGCATGACATTTCAGTTTTCACTTGTTAATTTGTACTTCCTTAATACATCCTGTGCACACATGGCTTTTGATCCCGCTTACGATTTCTGTCAGCGATAATAGTGCTTCGTGTCTTCAGTTACTGATAACACCTCAAGATGTCGTGCGCCTTTTCGGCCAGTCTTGTTGAGAAAATCTGTAATTTTTTTTTTTAATACTGACACTTTTAACCAGAAATCGTTTGAAAACATAAGCGCTAAAACAGCAAAACAGAAATAGTTTGGTTATTTTTTTTTATTTTTTTTTTAAAGACAGATTAACTTAATGGTGCATGCTAGTCTTTCTTGCCTACATCCCGTTAGCAGTTACAGTTGGAAAATCTTTCAGAAGATACATGCAAGCGAAAAGTAGACAGTCCAATTCCAGTAAGTGTGCGCGCGCACGGCAAACGTTTCAAATTGACGTAACTGCGGCATTCCTTCAAACTGATACATACGAATAAATAAATACAGCTGCTCCTTTCAATTGATACTACATGGGGAGGGAGGTTAGTGGGCACATTATTTGTATATAACTACCACTAGATCTTAGAGGTTCCGAGACTACAGTGGCCCCTTGAAACAGATTTGACTACAGGTGGAACTTTGAACAGAGTACAGATGGTCTATAAATGCATTAAAAAATTATATAAAAATAGATGTTTCTTTGTATTCATTCATTCCCAGTGCTTCCGTATAAGCATAGCGCAGCTTTACATCCATATCTCCAGCTGCGTCACTGTATTCGATATAACTACATCTGTCTCTTTTAACGAATATCCAACTAATTGATCTAGACAATGACTACTTCACAGCTCAAAAGATAATTGCAGCATGGACTTTTCGTCGGTTTGCACAGACCAAGTTGAAAGGTTTACACAGACCAAAATGGAAGATTACGCATTAAGCATGAATCTCATACTCCGCAAAATATTTTTCCCAAAAATATATGCCAGAGAATGGAACCGTTTGTAACTGAATATGCAGGCGTGACCGAACGCAACCCTGACAGACGCGCATCTTCTCACGTGACTAATGACGTAGGCAATAATCAAATATTACTGCCCCTAGTCCTTCAAATTGCAAGTACGGCTAGCCGCTTAAAGTGTGTTTGGGGGGGGGGGGAGAAAGAGGTCCTACACACATTTATTACGCCATTTACTGCGTACAGTGGTACAGAATTTCAGATACTCAGCGGCGTAGAAGAGGGTTGTTGTTTTTTTAAATAAAATTAAAGGGCTATAATATAGAAAGAGAAGGAAACAAAATGCCGTAAAATCGGCATGTAGTTTGTTGTTGTTGTTGTTGTTGTTGTTGTTTGGTTGGTTTTTTTTGCAGAATGGAATCAGTTGTGCAGTTAGAGTACCTGGAGCAATCAAAAGGAGCATTTGACAGTATGTCAGGGTTATGTCGCACTTCCTTTGACCCAGATAGATTCGTTTGCAGTTAATCTTTGAAGGCACGCCATTTGGGTTTAGGTTTTAAGTTTTATTGTTGGCTCCTTAGTTTTTATGTGTTCAATTGTAACGTTCATCGTGGGGTGGGAAAAGATTTTTGGGAGATTTTTCTCGCATTTAATAATTTCCGGTTGACATAGGCCTACGTTTCTGCAGGTATGATATACATTTCTTAATACTCCACCCACCCACCCCAGCAAAAGTCAAACAAGAAATAGGTATCAGATGTACATGTACGGCTGTTGGGTTAGTTTTTTTTCTTTTTCTCATTCCTGTTTCATTCACTGGAGACTGATAGCACGATAAAATGGATTGTTTGCTTTTTTTCTTGACTAAAGTGGACAAAGCTACTGCTTGGTGTGCCTGTTCTGATCCTCTTAAAAACAAGACTGGCAGGTTCTGTGTAATACCAGCGTGTAGGACACAGTGACACAGTGTAGTAGGGCAAGAGAAATACATACACGCCATGTGTACAGTCAAGAACAACCAATTAAAAGTACATTAATGACTAAATGAACAGTCAAAAACAACTAATTAAAATATCTTAGTATGTTGAGTACATTAATGACTAAATGTACTGTCAAGAACAACCAATTAAAATATCTTAAAGTCCATTAATGACTACGTGTACAGTCAAGAACAACCAGTTAAATTATCTTAAAGTACATTAATGACTAAATATACTGTCAAGAACAGCCAAAAAAACTCTTAAAAGTACATTAATGGCTACGTGTATAGTCAAGAATAAGCGATTAAAATATCTTTATAAGTAAAGTACATTAATGACTACGTGTATAGTCAAGAACAAGCGATTACAATGTCTTAAAGTACATTAATGACTACTTGTACAATCAAGAACAAGCGATTACAATGTCTTAAAGTACATTAATGACTACTTGTACAATAAAGAACAAGCGATTACAATATATGTAAGTACATTAATGACTACTTGTACAATCAAGAACAAGCGATTAACATATATGTAAGTACATTAATGACTACTTGTACAATCAAGAACAAGCGATTACAATAACTTTGTACGTAATGCACTGCTGCGTATGGTTTCCTTTCGGATTTTTCCTCTTTTTGTTTTTCAATTGGTGGGTGGGTGAAACAGGAGAAGGCATGCAAATGAAAAGTCGGCCTTCAGTGAGAGGTGCCAAGTGACGAATGGTTCCGACACCCATCTTCTTGTGTCTTTTCACACACGTCTCCGACCCATAGTGCCAAATATTTTAATCAACGACACAATTTCGCCTAAAACTGACACACAGCGCGCCTGCACATACATACGCTATCAGATACAAACACTCTTTCACTTGAAAGAAAGAATTGTACCACTTATCCAGAAAACAGGAACAAAAGCACTAAGAAGAGAAAGTTTAAAAAAAAAAAAAAAAACAGTCTCAGACAACTTGTTTAACACCCTAGTTTCTATTTTGATACCGATAATGACCCAGAATTCTCTCTCATTTCTCTCCCCTCTGCTCCAGTTGTATTCGAATTCTTTACATTAGTTTAAATCTATAGCGTACGAGCATGAATGAACTGAAACAAGTAAACAACACAGATCACACTAGTACACACACAAAGAAACAGGTAAACAACACAGATCACACTAGTACACACACAATGAAACAGGTAAACAACACAGATCACACTAGTACACACACAATGAAACAGGTAAACAACACAGATCACACTAGTACACACACAATGAAACAGGTAAACAACACAGATCACACTAATACACACACACTGAAACAGGTAAACAACACAGATCACACTAGTACACACACAATGAAACAGGTAAACAACACAGATCACACTAGTACACACACTATGAAACAGGTAAACAACACAGATCACACTAGTACACACACAATGAAACAGGTAAACAACACAGAACACACTAATACACACACAATGAAACAGGTAAACAACACAGATCACACTAATACACACACACTGAAACAGGTAAACAACACAGATCACACTAATACACACACACTGAAACAGGTAAACAACACAGATCACACTAATACACACACACACTGAAACAGGTAAACAACACAGATCACACTAATACACACACACTGAAACAGGTAAACAACACAGATCACACTAATGCACACACACTGAAACAGGTAAACAAAGCACATCATTCTAGTGCACACAGCATCTACTGTCACACACATTCTCCAATATGAAGGTTTGAACTTTGACATGATGCTCTAGAATTGTGGTGGCACTATTCCTTGCAGCCATTGCTTTTCTTTCTTTCATAGATCGCTAGATAATTTTAAACGGTTGAGAGATATGGAGAGAGAAAGGTATAGATGTGTATGCAGAGAGACATGTAGAGAAAGACAATCAGAGACGTAGAGAAAAAGAGAGATAGAGATGGGCAGAGAAAAATAGACAGAGACATGCTGTTCTCACTCCTTTCATGGCGTGTATGGAAAGTAAGCCAGAGTTTCAGTATCGAAAGTAAATTGAAAGCTCATCTGATGAATGTAATTTAACGTCCTGTTACAGTTAATTCGCCGGATACACTAGTTCCAGTCTCGCCCTGTGACTAATTACAATCTTAAAGATGAGTCTTTCTATGCGCTTTTTCAGCACCTTATTATTATTTTTTAACGCTATATATCCACTTTTAGCGACCGTTGATTTCGCGCACTGCATATATGTTTATTGCACGGTGTCCTCAACACGATTAATCCAGAAAAAGCAAAACAGGAAGGAGAAACAACTTGTTCAATCATTTCGAATTTCAAAAACACAAAGTCATTGCATTAGTTTCTAACTGAACTTTTAGGATTAATTATTATTGAGAAAAGGCATTTTTTAAAAGTTAGTTGCTTGCCCGAGATATTGTGCACTTTTCATTTATTTTTAAATCAGTCAATAGCAATAAAATACAACCCCACAACCAATGCTTCGGGGGGGGGGGTTCCTTTTACAAAACGTTCATACTTTTTCAGCTATTGTACAAATCCTGATTTTTTTTATATTTGTTGAGATAACACTTAACGCTGCTGATCTTGTGCAAATCATTCAGTGGAGTTGCATTTCCTACTTCTGCTGCCATTAAACTTATTGAATTACTATCTTCTTATTGCTGTCTTACCAAGTGTAAGGACATATCTTGGAAGATCTAATATCCGGATTTTTAACTTGTTAGCCCTCAGTGGTTTGTATGGATCAATTTTCTTTTGTTTTGGTCAGACACGCCCGAACGAGATGTTCAACCGTCACTTAGAGTATGTTAATGATTCAAATGCCACACCCAAACATACAAAACAACAAGTGCCTTTCAGGAACTATCACTGAGCTAAGCCAATGACACATTTTGTCGGTCATACAACTTGTGTATGGAACTCAACTTTCAAAACAGTTTCTAAACTCAGGGGTATAGTAAGATCCAGTACAGGGGAGATAAAAATAATCTACATGGCGTAGATCCTAGGAGTTAGATCCAGCACAGGGGAGATAAAAATAATCTACATGGCGTAGATTTCGAAAAGAAAGACCCACCTTCAGTGAACACTGGACTGCTGCACCATTAAACTGGAATTGTCATCTTGACTAGAAAAGCTAACCACTCTTCAAGTTTTCAGTCTTAAGTCAAGCACAACAGTTTCCGAAAGAAAAAAATTTATGTCTCACAAAGACAGCAGGAAACTTATGGAACAATTTAATTTCAATTAATCTTCACCGTTATATGCAATGAATTTGGTCAATTACTTTTCGTATTCAGAACTTCTTGACTTACACTTTAGACTAGGCAAATAAATTATTTTAGCCAGCACGTGCAAGCTACACATACAAATAAACAATTTAATGCAATAAAAATGTGAAGTGTTTTGGGTTGTTTTTTTTAAAACGCCAACATCCACAACACCATGATCTACATAGTGTGCATTAGAACCCGTCTCTCACTTGACTTTTACCTGGTTATTTAAGCCTGATTTATGCAAAAAGATTAAATCTGCTCGTTTGTTTTATCTTATTTTTATTTATTACTTACTTAAACCTCAGAGTTCAGTGGTTTTAAACAGTCTTCACTTCCTCCTGTCCATAGACGCTCGCACAGGATCATTTAGGAGATTATAATTAGTAGTATGTATTTAATCTTAAAGTAAACTATTTTCTGTCTTCAATCTCAATTTATGTCTTGGTAGTGGTAGTCGGGGAATGGAGGGTAGGAGGGAGAGTTAGGAGTTAAGGCGCTTGAATTTGGCTACACGTTTAACTTTATCTCTTGCCTAAAGCATCCCAAAATCTCCACCCGCAGATAAGCAAACAATCCACGAAGTAGCCTGAGAAGAAAAGAAAAATAGTTGTATTTCCAAGACAGCTACACGCAGCCTGTCAGATAAAGCACTTTCGTTATTAAGACGGCGGGGACGTACAAAAGCACTCATTGACATACATAAGAATTTTCCGTTTTGTATAAATGTACAACTATTCGGTAACGCGCGTCATCCTTCAGGGGAACAAACTCGTCTTTCAGGGAGGCAACGCTTCCAACACCGAAGCATTCGCTGCTTCCTAGCTTATGTCATGGTAACCGGGATTGAAAGCGATCGTTATATCGCTGCGGCATGAGGAGGAAGAGTAACAGAAAAGAAAAAAAAAATTGTCGACTTTATCATCTTCGTGAAGTATTTCAACTATTTATGTTCGAGGCTGGATTGTTACCGGGTAGTTCAGATGTTTCTCAGACCGCGCCAATAATACGCACCCCCCTCGATCGCCATTCGTGCTCACAGCAGTTCTTTGTATATTGTTCCAGCATTCTTTTTTTAAAACGCACTTTGTACACTTGTTTACCCACTGTGGTCCGTTTAAGGAGTAGGTATAGATATACATGTCTCAGATGGATTTTTAATTGGTGTAGCATTTGTTGTTGTTGTTTTAGTGTTTGTCCTTGATCATAATCGTGCGATTTATTAATAACACTTTTTTTTTCAAAAAGAAAAGGTTTGCCTGTCGTTTTTTTTTTTAAGCCTACAGACCAGGTAAAGGCAAGCAGTAATATTTTTCTTTTAAATCAAAAACGTTTACGGCTAATTCGATTTATGAGAGAAAAGTAACACGGGGCCATTTGGGGGCATTGTTTAGGTTGTTAGGAGTAATTGATAGCTATTAAATTAATCCTTCCTCATCTATCGAAACTTGATAACCGGAACATAATAGTTTCTATTTTTATTTTACTTCTCCTGTTAGTTGGAAGGTCGCCACAAAATGTTCTGCGTTAAATCGTTTTTGGATGCGGCTGCTGATCAATAGCTGAATACTTTCTTGACTCGCTCAGTAGCCAAGACTGTTTTCCTCAGTAGATAAAACTAACTTGAACTGTCTTGTTTTTCAAAGTGGCTGAAGATATTTCTATATAATTCACTTTTGTTCTTTTTCTTTTTTTTTTGTTCGTACTAAGACTTTCTTGATTCCTACAGCGATAAGAATTTCTTCATTCCCTCAATATCTACAGTAGCTAGGACTTTCTTAGTGTCGACAGATCTAAGATATTCTTGATATTGACAGAACTGAGATTTTCTTGATGTTGACAGATCTAAGATTTTCTTGATATTGACAGAACTGAGATTTTCTTGATGTGACCCCAAAGCTGAGGTCATAAAAAATTTTAACTGAAATTCAAAAACATCACATATATTGACTGATTCGCTCTGTCTAGCGCGTAATACTGTGAAGTCGTGAGGTTGTAAATAGTACCCAATATTAACGCTTTGCTCCACCTGATGGCTGTTGCAGACTGGGATAATTCAGTGCATTGGTCCACATGCTGGCAGTGCGTTCGTTACTCATGGCAGGAAAACGTAAACCCTGTATACAAGAGTATACACTATTCAGGTCAACAATTTTTCGATACCTACAGTACCGACCCACACGGCAATAACGGCACAGCAATATGCTAAAAAATATTTTCGCATCGATATTTATATAACAATACACAACATGTCTATCCTTTCTTCGAATCGATCTTTTACTTATCATAGCAATACTTTGGTATGCCTATAGTGTCTTCTTATTTTACATTCTTTATCATAGCAGTACTTGGTATGCCTATAGTTTCTTCTAGCACTCGTGTGTGAGTTTATACAACAGCTACAGCTCACAAAACAATCCACTTGATACGATGTCATCCACGTTGGACGATCGCACTTACGCATACAATGCATCTGCAATTTCCTTGGGTCCCCATTTTATATACATATACGATTGCGTAGATATATATATACTTGCTTGCACGTGTACATTGATACTTATGTACACGTTACAGGTTTCCTAAACAATTCACAAACAGCCCACGTTTTTCTTATAGTTTACTCATTGTCAAGTGTCTTCTTTATTTCGATGTGTTTGTTTGTATGTAACATATTTGCCTAACAGTTACTAATATTTTTTTTTAATTTAAAATCCTGGGACAATTCCGTTTCCCATTAATATATCTCGAATCTTATTTCCTGCCCAGTTCAGTGCCCTTTTCCTGCTTACTTCGAAAGTCCGTGAAATGATATAATAATAGTATAGTACTTAAAGCATGATAAATGCACTAACTATATATTGTTAGTTCATCACTTGACATTTTCGCTCACCACTTCTTTGCAGTGACGTCTGAAAGTATTTTTAGACCAATAATAATTTTTCAACGTAAAAGTAATGAGGTTCCTTCATTCTCCATCAGCACACACACACACACACACACACACACACATCAGTATTCACCCACCAATCCACCGCCGCTTCCATCACCTCCCTTTCGACACATTTTCAGTTTTATCATGAGTTTGTTTGCGTTAGCGTTCCAGATTCCGAACAGCCGATAATACTACAGTGACGTCAGTTTCGCACAACGTATATGCTTTCTCGTTTATGAGAAATAATTAATTAGCACTTGGTTTGTGTGAGCTTCGTGGGGATTTTGGTGTGTGTGTGTGGGGGGGGGGGGGGTAGTGTGCTTATCTTAGATCCGTGCTTTCACTGCGGGAACGTTCGTTTTGCTAACATTGCTCAGCCACTCATAGAAAAATGGTACGTTAGAAATCACTTGCCCTCTCACCCATCAATATATCACAAGAGGGCACTTTGTCGACAATTTTGAATAGCGTATTAGTGGAAGCACAATTTCCTTAATTTCCCACAAGCTTGCGCACGCATGCTGGCGCGCGTGCACTCAGTTTATTCTTCCGCCTTTAATTATGACGTTGCTTCCAAGTAATCAGCGAAAAGTAATAAGATTTGTCAAATTTGTTTACCTCAGACCCATAAACACCCAGCAGCCTAGTTATTCACGGTTTAGAATGACGTCTCAGCAGTTAGTGTCACGTGTAGTTTTAGAAACCGGCGTTCGGGCAGATGGGACAGTTAAGAGGGTAATAAATAGTTTTACGTTTTCGCTACTTTACGCTGTGTGTGTGCGTGCGTGTGTGCATTCCATTCGAAAAGGAAGTATATGCATGTATATAAAGGCACCAACACCATCTAACCAACTTAGCTTTGGCCATGTAGACACGTTTTTTTTAGCCTCTCTTAACGTGTTCTCTTAGCCAGGTCAAACTTGTTAGCTACCTTAGCCTTATTTAACTCATTCTCTTAGCCTTGTAAAAAATGTTTTCTTAGTGTTATAAAACGTAGGGTTGAGAACGCATCTGTGATGGGCAGCGTTACGTTGGAGGAACGGTAGTATGCACTTCGCTTCTGTTCCGTTTTAAGATGTTTACTTTATTTGCAGAGGAAGTGTAAGGTTTGTCTTCACGCTGATAAGAATCCCAACCCCACCCCACCAATCATCGTCAGACGGGTTCCACGCTCACTTACCTGATGACTGTTCAGCCTTGTGTTGTGCCATAACCATTTCCGCTCATTTGTGTTATGTTCATTTCCGAGGTCTTGGGATTCTCAGGTTCACTGGAAATTACTGGTCGGTGTGTGTTCTTTCCTGACTGGCTCAAACCGTCCCATCTGACTGCCTCTGAAGTTTTCAGAAACAGAATGAATGCAGTCACTACGGCAGGATAATAGTTTTCCCCACCTTAACATTGAAAAGTGCGTGCATATTGAACCAACAGTTTTTCTACTTTAAGTCATGAAAAGCAAGGACTGTCGATATGTTCCATTATCGGCGAACCCTGTCGATCTCTGGTGTTCGAACGTATCCCTCTCGCGGACCCAGTACCAGCCCACGTCTACCACTGAGTTGTGTCATCTGGGAGCCCTGAACTGCCCGTCTAGCGGAAATCCCTTGCAGACGGTGCTGGACAGCTAGGTGCCAGGTGGACCAGAGTGGACGTGCAGCCTGGCCGAGGAGGCGCCGAGTGGCGACAGTAGTATGCCCGGGGTGTCCCACATGTCTCAGGAGTCATGGAAACAGGTGCGCCCGGGCGTCCTGTCTGGCATTCGGCGCAAGAAGTCGCGCCATAAGTTGTCCCTGTCCAAGCTCTGCTCATGCATGACCGCCCAGTCGGACGACAGCCTGGACAACGCACGCCCATACGAGAAAAAGGAATCGGTGAGATAATATGTGTAGCGTCCGTGTTTAGGTGAACGGGTAGCTAGTTACCCGTAATGTGCGGTTAGTGTCTAGGTATTTTTAATTTAATTTTTGTTTTTGTTTTAGCTTTCGAGTCGATTTCCATTACGCTTTTAGGCATTTTGTATAATCACTGATTTAATATCCACGAAATGGTCGGTCTTGTCAGTGTATTCGTTTTGTGTAAAAGTGTTTTCCTCCTCTGTAAACTTTGTGTTGTGTCCAGCATTTTTGTTTTATTTTTCTTGGCAAGTTTCAGCAGACTGACAAATGAATTGATGGAGGTTAATTGTCTGCAACATTCTAGAAGCCTTTCAGACCCCTTCGCTCGAATCCGTTCGACCAGTGCAGACAGACATTGTTTTCTGTCACTCACACACACACACACACACACACACAAACACAAACACACACAAACACACACACACACACACACACACACACACACACACACACACAAACACTCGCTTTTTGAGAATCCATTGAAACATTTGCTACCTTCTTAGAAGTACTCGTGCAGGCTTACTTTGCCTTCCTGTTGTTTAACTATTTATTATTGGTACTAAGTTAGCAAAGTGTATTATGTAAGAATAGCTAATGTGATTGTTAATATGCCCAGTGTTATATAAGAATAGCTAATGTGATTGTTAATATGCCCAGTGTTATATAAGAATAGCTAATGTGATTGTTAATATGTCCAGTGTTATATAAGAACAGCTAATGTGATTGTTAATATGCCCAATGTTATATAAGAACAGCTAATGTGATTGTTAATGTGTGTCCAGTGTTATATAAGAACAGCTAATGTGATTGTTAATGTGTGTCCAGTGTTATATAAGAACAGCTAATGTGATTGTTAATATGTCCAGTGTTATATAAGAACAGCTAATGTGATTGTTAATATGCCCAGTGTTATATAAGAACAGCTAATGTGATTGTTAATGTGTGTCCAGTGCAAGGAAACGGAGCCGGGTGTAAAATCATGCGTTAAATCTCTCTTTTCGTCCTTTTTTTAAAAA
The DNA here is from genome assembly GCA_028829895.1 of Sinotaia quadrata. Taxonomy (NCBI): domain Eukaryota; kingdom Metazoa; phylum Mollusca; class Gastropoda; order Architaenioglossa; family Viviparidae; genus Sinotaia; species Sinotaia quadrata. The sequence continues at coordinate 11,174,317 of CM054182.1, forward strand.
CAAATTCCCGACAAGCATTTTAAACATTCTGTTACATCCTCGTCCTTTCTTTTTGTGCATATTTTTTTTTTTTTTTACTTTTCAGGTTAGTACATATTAAGAATATATTTTTATACAATTAATAGTGTAGCTTATATAACTGTGAAGTACATTTTTAATGAACTGGCGTCTCGAATTTGTGCTTCAAACTCTTTGAAGAGAATCAATGTGTAGTAAAATATGTTACTGTTCTTCTTAAATATAGTCGTTTCTGTTGTCTACATTTATCTCTGTTTTGCTGTGTAAATCTTTAAATATTGTCATTACTGAGAAGTGATGTCATTAAATTTACTAAAGAACTTCCTTCTAGTGACCCCCGTCCCTCACTCGACTTCAGCATTCGATCACCATTTTGTTTTCCAATGTCCGACAAGTTCATTGAAAATCTTATTAGGGTGTAACGTTACTTTAAGTTTTATGAATTCATTGCCTTTTTAAAAATATGTATAATTTTTTAAACAATTCATCAGCGAGTGTGAAAAAAATAAACTACAATTTTTTCATGCTACCCTCAGGCTTGGGCATTTTAAAAAAATGTCCACGAGTTCAATGACGATGATGTCAAAAATTTAAAACCGAACACTGCAGTGCCTGTACTTAGATTGTTTAGGGAATTTCAAGTGAAGTATTGTGAGTTTTCTTTAAAATATTTGAAAGTCATTTTATATAGTTTGTTCGTTCGAAGAAATACAATTGCTTGCCGAGAGTTGATGTCTCAAACTGTCTTACACAACCAAACTGTATAGTCAAGGTCAGGGTCAATGTACTCAAGGTCAGTTCACTAATGGTTAATGAATCACAGTCACGGACATTATAACATTACTGTTAAGGTCATTGCATCGAGGATAGTGCAAAAACTTATAGTCACGTTATGTACAGTCAAGGTCAGTATAGTAACTCTCTATATAGTCAAGGTCAGTAGAGTAACCCTCTATACAGTCAAGGTCAGTACAGTAACCTTATACACATTCAAGTTCAATACAGATACGGTCAGTACAATTAAGGTCAGTAAAGTCACGGTATATACAGCCAAGGTCAGTACAGTCATTATAAGTTCAAGATCAGTAGAGATACAGTCAGTACAATCTCACTCTTTATACAGAGTATAGTCACTGTCTACACAGTTAAGGTCGGTAGAGTTACTATATGTACAGTCAGAGTCAGTACAGTTACTGTCTATACAGTCAAGGTGTGTCAGTCACTATACATTCGAGATTAGTATAGTGCAGTGTCTATATAGTGTCAAGGTCAGTACAGTTACTATAGTCCAGGTGTGTCAGTCACTGTACAGTCAAGATCAATATAGTCACTGTCATATAGTCAAGATAAGTACAGTTACTATATGTACAATCAATTCAGCATAATCACTGTCTATACAGTCAAGATCAGCAATCGCTGTCTTAACCGGCGTTTCACGGAATCTTAGGGTTCCACCAGAGGTCGCTAAGAGTTCTCCGAAAGCTCGTGACTGAAAAAATATAAGAATTGTAGATAGAGTAATTTATATGCAAAAGGGGGGTGTCCCTGAGGGGTTCCCTGAGATTTGTTTCAAGGGTTCCTTCAGGTAAAGGGGTTGATAAAGGCTTATCTATACAGTCAAGATCAATGCATGCATACAGTCATGGTGACTGAGTCATTGTCTATACATTCAAGGTCAGTACAGTTACACTCAAGGTCAGTACAGCCACTCTAAAGGGTCACGGTAAAGTACTTTTGCAGCAGGAAGTGACGTTGTGTAAAATTGAAAACATTAGTGCTTACATACTTACTACATTTGCACGTTGACGGTTTCGATTACCGTGTGTTATCTATTCTTATCTATTGCAACTTTCATCATTGCAAGTTGCATTAGTGTGAACCAATGAAGAAAAAAATGGTATCTCCGTTATTGACCAGTGAACAGTGGCTAGATATATAACGTGTTCATGTCAAGCTACAAATTAATTTTTTAAAATTAAAATCGACTAATTTTGAAAACATATAAAATCCCAACAGTCATTTCATATAATACTTTTTTCCTCATAAAATGAAGTTATTTTATGTTTTAAAAGTTATATTCTAACAGCTTTAACAAAAATGTAACAAATAAACGCCACGTTTTCTTTCAGAACAACATTAGTTGTTGTATATTTTGAACATCAGAAGTCTGCACTATAATGGGAGTGGGTTATTTTTAAATATAAATAAAGAATAAGAAAGAGCAGTGTTCCTTCAAGGTTCTGCAGAGTATAGAAAGATAACATTCTGATTTTTAATACAGCGTTTTACTTCAGCGGCCTAATCGTGAAGACTACTTGACATCTGCACTTGGACAAGTTCGGAATAGACAAGATCAAATATATGTCCTGTTTATGGGCAATGCTATGGTCTTATGGGCAATGCTATGGTCAAGTACGGTTAGTGTTGCCCATCAAAGTGCCACTATGTAGTAGAACTAGTACATATGCCTGTCTTTTGATACACACCATGTCTATCCATTTTGGTACACACCAAGCTTGTCCCTTTTAGTACACACCGTGTCCGTCTTTTGGTACACACCATGTCTGTCCCTTTTGGTATACGTCATGTCCGTCTTTTGATACACATCATGTCTGTCCCTTTTGGTACACACCATGTCTGTCCCTTTTGGTATACTACTATACGTCTTTTGATACACACCATGCCTGTCCCTTTTGGTACACACCCTGTCTGTCCCTTTTGGTATACTACTATACGTCTTTTGATACACACCATGCCTGTCCCTTTTGGTACACACCCTGTCTGTCCCTTTTCATAATCAGCATGCCGGCCTTTTGGTACACACCATGCATGTCCGTTATGGTATATTTGGTGTCCCCCGGCCCCTTTCATACACACATGGTTTATGTATTTTTTGGTACACGTCGTTTCTGCCCTTTGATACAAATGGTGCCTATACTACAGTCGCAGCCGGAAGTCAGTGTTGTCAGTAGTATTACATGTACTGATGTTCCCCCCTCACCCAAAACAGCAAAGTACTCGACCAATCATCTCAATGAGTCATCTCTACGTGTGTTCTTATTGGTTAACAAGGATAAACGTGAAACAGTAGACAACATTTATCGTTGACTTCTCTTGTACTTGAAGGTTTGGGAGGTACTCAACAATCAATTGAAGAACTCTTCTCACGTAAACCAGGTCATCAAGTCTTGTGAGGCGGGATGAGCTACTTGTCTGTCCATTTCTCTATGCGAACACGCCTAATCGACGTGATTTCACTTGGGTAGGCCGGAAGAGGATTGGGATTTTGGGGTCTGTCCTACTTTCGCAGTTTTAAGAGATCAACATCATTGAGAACATCGCATTAGTGAGTTTTAGCTTGGGGATGGGGAGTGGAGAGGTGCTTGTTTATTTTCTGCTTTTACAGTCTTTTAAGACCTTTATTAGGAGCAACATACTGGCGAATCTTCACATAAAGCTGAGAAAGATGGGGGGGGGGGTTCTTGCCTGATTTTTCACTCTCATATGAACCTTACATTGGCGAGTTTTCAATTGTGTTGTGTGTGTGGAGGGGTTGATAGTGGTGATGGGTGGTGTGCTTTCTATTTCTTTTCTATTTTTTGCAACACTTTTAGTCTTGGAGTGGTTTAAAATGGATAAATCTTCCTATGTTTTTTTCCTTTTAGTTTGTTCGGTTTTACTTTTGGTGTTGATGGTGAGGTTGCTCTTTTTATTTTATTTTTTTGTTCAGTTATCATTATTAATACTAATGGAAATTGGCTGCAGTTTGTAGGTTTTTCATCACTATTTGGTGTTGGTGGTGAGGATTTTTTTGTTCGATTATCATTATTAATACTAACGGAAATTGACTGCAATTTGTAGATATGTCATCACTATTTGGTACAGTTTTATCTGTTTTATCTTCACTTTAACTACTGGCTTGCTACAGTTGAGCGCAGTGCGTGCTTGAAACAGAACATATAGCAGAAATGTTTCAGTGACGAAGGCCGAGAGCGAAGGAAAACATACAGCAATGTTTCAGTGACGGAAGGCCGAAAGCGAAGCAAAACATACACAGCAATGTTTCAGTGACGAAGGCAGAGAGCGAAACACAAAATAACAGCAGAGATGTTTCAGTGACGAAGGCCGAGAGCGAAGCAAAACGTACAGCTGAGATGTTTCGTTGACGAATGCCGAGAGCGATACAGAACATACAGCAGAGATATTTCAGTAGGAAGACCGAGAGTGAAACAGAACATACAGCAATGTTTCAATGACGAAGGTCGAGGGGGGGAAAAAGACCTGTGCACTTGCTTGCTAATGTAGGGGGGCGCTTTCGGCTTTCGCGCAGGGACCCGTGCACCGGATACCTGATTGCATTTTATAACAGCTTTAAAGAGAACGGTTTTCTCTGCGCGCGCGCGCGCATTTACATCCTCCCTTTAACGATTATTAAGCATTATCTTTGTTTTCAATTTCTTCATTGAAATCTAGACAAATAAGCAGTAAAAAATAAAACATATTTTTAACTTTAAATGTGGTGTGTGAGAGCATATATAGTTTTTAATATTTTACCGCTTTTTAATCATTAATCATTAAATTATTTTTTCCCAGAGATGTGCATTCTGGTTTTTATTTTTTCTTTAGAAAGAACCAACACAATGAGCAGCAGAACATTGTAGGAGCGTGAGAGTGTGTCTATGTGCTTGTATCACATTTATTCGTCAGGTTTTTTTAACTTTTGATCTTGGAGAACTGTAAGGTTTTTCTTTTCTCTCCACACCATCACCACCGCTTTCTGTTACTTTTTCTAAGTTTCAGTTTCATTCATCCTAATATTCAATACATTTGTGACATATAAAAACTGCTAACGAAAGTTATAAATTGTCTTGAAAAAAAACTTAATATTCTTGAGAGCATAATGCACTTGGCAGGTGTTTGCTTGTGGTGATGCTAAAACCACTTCTAGTTGTGGCGGCTTTTGTCACTGAAATTTAGAAGTGTGTGTGTGTGTGTGTGTGTGTGTGTGTGTGTGTGTGTGTGTGTGTGTGTGTGTGTGTGCGGTGGTGGTAGTGGTGGTGGAGTAAATTGTGCAATCATCAAGACAGGGCCAAGATAGGTAAATGTGTACGTTATTACTACGTGTTTGCTTTGACTGAAAGGGAGAATACTTCTTGCATTGAATACCGTTTTTATTGCGTCCCTTTCATTCTGGCTAAAGGAATTCAGTTTTCTGGGTGAAAACAATAACAGAACCTAAATTTTATGTAATACGTAATATTTATATTTTCAGGAAAACATTTTCATTTATTTTCGGTTGTATTTGTATCTTGGGGTTTCTGTTTGGGGATTTTTACTTCACAACTAGATAAGTACCTTGTTAGAACAGTGTGGTATTGCATTTTTTCAATTTGAGTAAGCATAATAGGTCCTTTGTCTAAGGGGATATGGTTCTTAACCAACCAATCAAGTTCTTTCTTTCTCTCTGTCACCATATGCTATCACCTATTTTAATCTCAATTATGAAATAATTATGATTTACACAATTTTAAATCATGCATAAACATATTTTTCCTTTCACTATGTTTTTATTCTTTTTTTCCTCTACCTAACTTATGTATTTATTATTTCTGGTGGTTTGCTTCATTTAACAAGACACAGGATTGTTGAGGTTTCCTCTGTCTCTCTCTCTCTAACTCACACACACTCCATAATTTATTTCCATTTGTTGTGTTTTTTAATTTTGTTGTTAATGTGGTTATAAGTTTTAATTTGAAAACACTTAAATTTTTATCTTAGTGGCTTTAAATGCTTTAATGATGAAAGCAATTTGAGGGAGAGTCAGTGCTTTCAGAATTTCCTCTTTTCTCAGATACACTGTAACTATTGTTCTAGAGCAGTGACTGCATTTTAATCACAAGATGTGATAAACACTGCATCTATTTTCATGTGCATGAGTATGAGTCATTGTATCCTTAGATTCCTCAATAATCAACTCCCATAATTTGCTCCCTTTGTATGTATGAATGTCAGTCACTTTCATGCCATAGTGGTTAGGGTGCTTGCCTGGTGTATTTTTAAGTTGAAGCACTCAAGTATCACATTTTTTTCCTTGTTTCTTTCTCTCTTCTTCATAAAGATTGAAAATATACAAATTTATTTTAAAATGTATAAATAAAGAATATCAGCATTTAACTGATTTTCATAGTTTTTAACTTTTTTTTTCTTTATTAGTGATGCTATTTTGGGGTTTAAATTCAAATAATGCATTATTAGAGTTTTATTATTATTACATATTATTATCATGAGCAGAGTATTTTTTAAAATTATTAAAATTAGTTATTAAAATTTACTTTAAAAATCGATTGATATAATTGGCAGCATAGGGTACTCCAATTAAAAGCGAGAAGGAAGGAATCGCAAGACCTTCATGTTTTCATGCAGGACACTATACAAGGAAAGATCTTTGATGATGAGTGTACACTCACAAAGAATGTAGTTATTAATGAAATTTTAAACACGACACTATACAAGGAAAGATCTTTGATGATGAGTGTACACTCACAAAGAATGTAGTTACATGTATTAATGAAATTTTAAACAAGGAAAGATCTTCGATGATAAGTGTACACTCTCAAAGAATGTAGTTATTAATGACATTTTAACAAGGACAGATCTTTGATGATTAATGAACACTCACAAAGAATGTAGTTGTTAATGAAATTTTAAACAAGGAAAGATCTTTGGTGATGAGTGTACACTCACAAAGAATTAGTTATTAATGAAATTTTAAACAAATATCTTCCTTTTATTCAGGTCAATGCTTTTTGTTTCCTTCCTAGCATTATTGACAGATAAACTCTAGTATCAATAGAAAGACATAAACCTTTATATGGAATAGGTGTTTATTATTTGTTTCATAGATTCTGTTGTTATTGGAGATGGTTTTGCTGTTGAATAAAGTAGATGGTATAATTGTAACTGTAAAACAAGAGCATTGTTCTTTAACTGTTACATGAGACGACTTTGTTAATAAAACCAATGATAGCTGAACACGTAGTAAAGCTTCTAATCCCATTGAAAACCTGATATACAGATATATGTCATTTAGATAAACCTAATGTGCATAAATATTTTTCTATGTATTTTTTTTATAATAAAATACCAACCAACCAACCAACCAACACACACACACACACACGCACGCACGCAGGCACACACACATTCTTCAAACTTTGGCCTAACAATTTTTTTACAATCTTACAAAGTTGTGTTCATAGCAGAGAGATAAAGGAATGGTTTTTGTCATTTTATTTACATTTACATAACTCAGTCCTAACTAACATCACTAATCACCCATTATGTTTATATGACCTAGTCCTGTGTCACCAACCACCCATTATGTGTACATAACTCAGTCCTAACTAACATCACTAATCACCCATTATGTTTATATGACCTAGTCCTGTGTCACCAACCACCCATTATGTGTATATAACTCAGTCCTAACTGGCATCACTAACTACCCATTTCGTTTAATAACTCAGACCTAACTGATGTCACTAATCACCTGTAGTGGAGTAAATTTGCCCATCCCTATTTCTAGACTTAATTGTTATATAAATTCTTAAATTGTCAAATTAACCCGACCTTGGGCATTCAGTATAATGTTGGAGTTGGAGTAAACATCTTGAGTTGAGAATATGCTAGAAATTGCTGATGTAGTCTAAACCAGTTCCAACTGGATGAGTAGTTTTATTCTCTAATGGTTAAGATTTACGAGAACGAGACCAGCCACTGGGCTGAGATCAAAAGTTTACCTGCTGTGAGAATTCTATTGTCTAATATCTTGAATATGGAGTAAGGCATCAACAGTAAGAAACACATCTCCAAAACAAATGTTAAATTCTTTTGGGGGCTGGCCATTAACTATAGAAAATTCATTCCCAAGTTCAGTGCCATCGCCAAACCACTCATTGATTTGATGAGGAAAGGCAAACCTGAGATAGTGGTTTGGAGCAAGGAATGTGAAGCCAGCTTTGCTAGTTTGAAAGACTGCCTAACATGAGCTCCTGTCCTCCATTTGCCTGATTTCAATGAAGAATTCATACTCAGAACAGATGCTAGTAATGCAGGACTAGTGGCTGTACTGATGCAGGTAGTAATGCAGGACTAGTGGCTGTAGTGATGCAGGTAGTAATGCAGGACTAGTGGCTGTACTGATGCAGGAAGTAATGCAGGACTAGTGGCTGTACTGATTTCAATGAAGAATTCATACTCAGAACAGATGCTAGTAATGCAGGACTAGGGGCTGTACTGATGCAGGAACTAGTTGCTATTCTGTATTCAGTAGTTTACACCACTCGAACGTTAAATAGAGCTGAGCAGAATTACCTGACTTCAGAGAAAGAATGTCTCAGATTTGTCTGGGTAGTCCAGAAATTCCAAGCCTACCTTTATGGCAAGCATTTTTTCATTCAGACAGATCACCAACCTCTTTAACCAGGTGGTCATTACTACTACAACAGTAGAGATATACTGTGGAAGTCATCAAAGGCACCGATAAGTTGGGGCCGGCTATTTGTCCAGAGCAGTAGAAATGGGAGTATAAATGTCCAGTATATAAATCTCTGTAAATGCTATGAAATCGGTCAGCGCGAAAGCGGCGGAAGCCGGAAGCGCCCCCTACACTCAATCAAAATCAAAATGAAATCATTCTATAAATATTTTGTATCTTCTCTACGGTAGAGAGGAAGGAATAATCTTACTCAGAGTTCATTTATATGACGGTAACATGGTTGTGTATGTTGTATTTTCCTATCACAAGAAGAAAAGAAATAATGATAATGATTTTTACATATGATCTGCATTTGTATTCCTAAGTATAGAGACATAATGTGTCATGTCTCTAACTTATAACAAGGAATATTATGGTGATTTTTCGTGATAAATTGTCCTTATATCTCTTTACATGTGGAGATATAACAGGTCATGTCCCACCTTATAATGAGAGAAATTAATATATTTGATACTTTAATGCTCAGTGATTATAATTATTGAGGCATGTCAAATTATATTCTCTTTTTGTTTCTAAATATCTTGAATTAATTATGTGTATGTCTTAAAACTAACATCAGTTTATTTATTATTATTATTATTTTATATTTATTTTTTTGGAGGGGGGTGGGGGGAATTATGAATATTTATGTATGTGTCTTAAAACCAACATAGAATTTTAGTCTTGTGAATAGTTAAGCATTTCATATTGTGGTGGAAGCTTCACAAGTAATATTTGAAATTTACTCATAATAAATTAGATGTTAATAGGATGGATAACATCTCAAAAGGAGGGGTGTATGTGGCGGAGTAAATTGCCTATCCCTATTTCTAGACTTAATTGTTATATAAATTGTTAAATTGTCAAAGTCACCCGACCTTGGGCACTCCATTTGATGGTATTTTTGTAAGTGTCAGAGTTGGAGTAAACATCTCGAGTTGAGAATATGCTAGAAACTGCAGATGCAAGCTAATAGTTAAGATTTACAAGAACAAGTCCAGCCAATGAGTTGAGATCAAAAGTTTACCTGCTGTAGAGAATTCTGTTGTCTAATCACTTGAATTTGGAGTGGCAAGAAGTCTGGTCATGAAAGGCAGCTGTTTGCTTACAGGGAATAAGCAGCCTTTCCTTGTTTTACCTAAATCTCCTGGTTTACTGATTAAACTTCTATGACACAAGAAGTATCTACTGCAGTAAGTGTAAAGAATACACTGCACTCCGTTGATGTATAGTGGCAAAGCATGCTGCTACGTGAAGCAATTCTGGTACAAGGGAGTTACTGGAAATTGCTACAACTGTTGTTCTGCCTGGGGGAACTTGGCCTTGAGAGAATAGTGACTAGTCAGTGTTCTACAACTTGAGAAGTGAAACATGTGGAATTGACAGTAATAACGTGAGCAATAAACTTGTGACTTTGTTACGAAAAGCACATGAAAAGACTATTTGCCTCTGCCCAGACAAGATTACATAGAATCTATTATCACTTATCTCTAATAATTCCATTTATTTTCTCTGATAAGAACTATCATGTGATTTGTATTGACACCAATCTGTATAATTGTGTTTTATGATATAAGACTGTGTATGTATTAAAATTATTCAAATGTGGTTTCATGGAAATAATGATGTCAGGTAATCTTTTTCATTATATTTGTTATATGTATATTTGTTCGGTGATTTAATAAATTTATTGACCTTCTTACACATACTGATAACTTTTTGTTGGAGAGGAAAGTGGGTGGATTGGGGGTTGCTAAATATAGATTAAAGACGGTTTTAGCTTCTTCTTTAGTAAGAAGTTTTCCACCTACGGAAATATTGTGTGACGGTAAATGTTTGTCTTTAATGTTGCGCTAACAGCGCCCGCATATCCGCCAAGTGAGAGAGACGAGTGGTGTCTGCTGGAAAATTATTAATAATATATAAATTAAGATTCTCATCCTTGTAATTAGTCAATAATAATCATAACCATTAACTAGATGGCGTGCACTGTGCACTGCTTTGCCCGTGGGCCTGTAATGTTGTTAAGACGGCCCTGGCATCACAGTATGTCTGCCTAACAGTTTTCTGAATCACTTACCACCGTCATCAGTGTACCTTCCGCCCTTATCAGTATGTCTGCCTAACAGTTTCCTGAATCACCTACCACCGTCATCAGTGTAACTTCCGCCCTTATCAGTATGTCTGCCTAACAGTTTCCTGAATCTACCTACCACCGTCATTAAGTGTACCTGCATAATGGTGTCCTGAATCATCACTTTTCACCCTAATTAGTGTACTTAACAGTATTTTGTATTAACCTTATTACCATAATTACCATAATAGTATCCTTATCAGTGTCCTGAATCATTACTTTTCACCCCAATTAGCGTACTTAACAGTATCTTGTATTAACCCATATTGCCCTAATTAGCATAATAGTATTCTGATTTATTACAATTTGCATACTTATCAGTGTCTTGAATCGTCACCTACCACTATAATCTGTACTTTACAGTGAACCTAACTGACAGTGTTTACCACATTTACTACACAGCAACCGTGTCAGTCTTTCGGTCTTAGCTACAAAAGCACAATTGGATGCCAGGGGAAATGGAGGGGTAGGTGGATGGGTTGGAAGACGTAGCGGGATCTAACAAAGAAAGGCTTGGAGTGGATCCAAGGTGATGGCTCACTTCCTAATTTATCTTCTCGTGAACTTTGCAACCCGATTGTTTTCTTTCCAGTAACTACTAACCTCATCACGTCACAGTGGCATCTAGACTTCACCCATAGCCACTTTGCAACGCCAGTCCTTTTAAACCTTACCACATCACAGTGACAGCTAGACTTCTATCTCAACCACTTTGCAACGTCATTCCTTTGAAATCTTAACACGTCACAGTAACAGTTAAACTTCTCGTAACCACGTCACGGTGACAGCTAGAAGTTCCTCCTAATCACTTTGCAAATGATAACCCTTCTAAATCTACCCACGTCACAGATGCGAGTAGGTTTCGGCCTACTCATTTTCATTTTGCGACGTCAGACGTTGTGTTGGAAAATCAAATCAGAAATTATGTCTTTCATTCTCCTCCACTACCACTTTAAAAAAAAAAAAAAAAATCCCCTCCATCACACCACCACGCCACACCAGCCACCCCCAAAGAAAAGAAAATGCTGCCTGGAGAGTTCTTAAGTGGGTACTAAGTGGTTGCTGCACTTTGGAGCAATATCGTGCCTGTGACCTATCAACATTGCAGTCCAATGTAAATACGATAAATAAGGGTCTGGGCACAACCTACCACCTTAAATATATATATTATAAAAAAGGAAACAGGTGCCCGATTTTGCCTTTTTACGAGGTGTGTGTGTGTATGTAGTGAGGAGGGGTCGGGAGAGGCGATGATGTGCTGCACTTATTTGTAGTCATATCTAATGTAAATGTAGACTTTTATTTCCATTATTTGTAAGTCATATCTAATGTAAATGTAGACTTTTATTTCCATTATTTGTAAGTCATATCTAATGTAAATGTAGACTTTTATTTCCACAATCCTTATAGTACATTCTTAAGCTCGCGTATTCTGTAAGCGCCTTTCTTGATATTTGTAATGTAAGTAATACAAATGTATATTGTAAAGTGCATGGTTTATATTTACAACAATAGCACACACACACACACACACACACACACACACACACATACACACACATACTCACACACATACACACACACATACATAATATACACACACTCACTACAGATATTGAAGAAAATAACTTCACACTTTCAAAACAGAAAATTTCTAAAACTAATCACACCTCTAAAATGACATAGAAAGCTAATCCCACGAGCTTTCATGGAAAACATTGTCGAGTCAGTGAGCAGCAACCAAGCTTAGAGAAATTGTTTATCAACTGATTAAGTCCTTCCTGTACCACATTATTTGCCTGTACTCGTTTGGAAACTTGGTGATACCATTTATGACGCAAGTGGTTCACTATACGTGTGTAAGGTGGTCGTCATTCACACCGTACTCCGTGCGGGCTCAAACCTCACGCATGAAGTGATTTCCACAGACCACTTCTGCTGCGTTTGTTTTTTTTTTAAAACGACACACGTATAAAGGGATCCCTATGCATCGTCTGCTTTCAGTATTCATCCATTTATAAATGTTCAGTGGATGTGTCGTCTGCTTTGGGCGTTCACCGGTATTTGCTTTAAAGCGTAATGTGGGCAGTTGAAGAAAAAAAATGGGGGGGGGATTTCATGAATATGTGTTTATTTATATATTCTGTGTATAGCAGTTAACACGCAAAGTCTTATAAGCAACTATTCATTTGTAAGTACACGAACTTGCATACTGAGTAGTGCAGCACCTAGTGATGCATGTATCGTTCACTGTTGTAATTTACGTGCACATTTACCGAGAGCGGGAGTGAGGGGGGGGGGTGCGTGGATGAAAACGCATTGCTATACCGTGCCTATCCCCGAATCTACAGTATTTACACCAGCAGTGGGCGGTTTTTCTGAGCCACTAGCATCGCCACTTGTAGCGAGAAGAACCGATAGAGAGAGTGCAGCCCACAGAGGATTATTTATAAACGCGTGTCGCCACTGGATGTATATTAGTCGAGTTTCTGTGCGTACTGTGGCTGCTAGCTGCAGACCTCCATCTTTGCCTTCCACACGGCAGTGAAGTCGGTAGTACATAACGATTTCCTCAAATATCGACGATTTGTCAAAGAGGATGGCAGGCAGTCCGACAGAGCCCAAATTTAAAGTGTTCTATCCAGTAGTTCTGCCAGCACCTTAGGAGTGCCTCGGCCAAGACGGCAGGATCCTCCCTAGTCTGAGCCCCAGCGCTTCTTGGATTGTTTTGTAGGGGCTTGAGCATTCGTGTGCCTGGCCCCGGATGTCGATGTGATATTGTTCTCCACTCTCTCTCTCTCTCTCTCTCTCTCTCTCTCTCTCTCTCTCTCTCTCTCTCTCTCTCTCTTTCCGTCTCTGTCTCTCCCTGTCAAGAGTTTGGGGCTTAGCTGTGACGCGAGTACCGATCACCAACAGCCTGAGAATGGGAGATGTCCACTCTGCCCATGCCTCTAACGCCGGCTCCAGGGAGTCCTTGGAGGTAGGCTACAGACACAAATATACCATTAGATCGCACAAACAAACGCCAGTGCCCGTCATTTAGCAGTTGACATGTAGTAGTAGTGCTTGTATGTGTGACTTTTCATTTGTTCGTCTTTGGCTTAACGTTTTGTCTTATCTCACGTACAGTTAGCATTATCCGACATACCATTTCTCTCTTTTTGACGTACAGCGTCTTTTTATTTTACCTTTCCCCTACCATTTGCACTTTGCTATAGCTGTTGGCCTACCCTGTTCTCTTATTTACTCTACCATGGTGTTCCTCTCTGACGTATGTCTTATCGAAATATTATTTTGCTTCTATCTGACGTAACATTTTGTTCATATATAACATCCTTGTCTGTAATTTTACTTACCATTATCTCTTTTTCACATGCCAGTTTGCTTTTACAGGACACACTCTTTGTCTGTTATTTGACACGTTGACTCTTATTTGATCTACTTTTATCTCTTATTTGACACTGTTTCTGTTCTTATCTGACATACCATTTGTTATCTGACATGTCTCTAACCTGACCCATCATTTTGTTGATACCCAACATACTGGCATAAATGATAATCTCCTACCGGATAATTCTTGTATTTGTTTCACGATTAAGAAAAGCAATAGTAATATTGTATATCAGTCACCCCGTATGGGGAGAGGGTCAGATTTGTCATGCCTTTGAGAATTAAGATAACAATCTTTTACCAACATCTAAGCTTGTGGTTGGTTTATTAGTCTAGTGTTTGCAGATTGTAATGTTTAGCTTTCGCTTGGCGAGTAATAAATTTTACTCCTATTTCTGTATTCTAAGCGCCGTTGAACAGCTTGTTGACTTTCCCCTCAGCATACAGCCACTTTCATGCTTACAGGCCGTGCTTTGCAAAAACAGTAATAACTGACCAAAGAATAAATAAAACGATGCCTCTGTGTGTGCGTGCGTGCGTGTGTGCGCGCGCGTTCACCTCGAATTCGGTTCGAGATGGTACCATTAGCCCAGACCGATAACGTGCAGCCTGTCGCTTATATTAGCCGCTTTTTGGTGCACGTGAAATACACAAGAGAATGTTTTCTGAATGGCAGTGGACTGCTGTGGCTGTTTGCCTTTCTGCTTAGTGTCTCGTCTATTCTCGCGTAATTTTGTTTCTTTCTCTCGAGGCATCCTAGTTTGTGAAGTGCGACTCTGGGCTGTGTTGTTTATTACGAGTGATGAGGCGTTCATTTTGTTCGGGGTTTTATAACTTGTTGCAGATGATGTTATGTTTAGTCTATTCGGGTTCTTTTAAGGGTGTGTTCAGGTCTATTTTATTTTGTTGGATATAAGCTTTGTGCATTAAAGATTGTTTTATTCATTACAAATGTGTGTTCAGTGAATTTGCTGTGATTAAAGATAATTATAATCGATGTGTTAATGATTATTTTGTTACAGATGTAGGTTGTTCGGCGTGTTATTGATTATTGTATTACAGATGTGTATTTTTTCCAGTGTGTTAAGAATTAACTTGTTCATAACAGATATAGATACATTCACTGTAGTGAAGGCTTTGTCACCACAGAAGGAATGTATGGGTGTAGCAGTTCGTTATATAATGAATAAAACATACTTTGCGTGGGTTTTTTTAATTTATTATTCAACATGCCGCAGTCTCAATCAAAAGTTTTTAAGTGTTTGTCCTCCACACGGATATACCCAGTGACGTATCCCTAGTGACACCTACTTAAGTTTTGAACTTTATTATTTCTCAAGTGTTTGGTGACATTGCACCTATTAAGAACCATTTTGTTTGTTTTCTGTTTTAATGTGCTCATTGTGTTAAGGACTGTTTGGTTTTCCGTGTTAAATGTGTTCATTGTGTTAAGGACTGTTTGGTTATCTGTGTTAAATGTGTTCATTGTGTTAAGGACTGTTTGGTTATCTGTGTTAAATGTGTTCATTGCGTTAAGGACTGTTTTGTTTGTTATCTGTGTATGTGTCAGTATATATATATAAACAATACATAGAAATAACATATCAACATTATATACATTTACACTCGCATGTTAAGGGATTGGCCTTTTTTTCACACACACACATCCGTGTTCAAAAACAATCTTATACACATGCAACGTACTTATATATATATACATCTGTATGTACAAGCATATATACATATCCGCAATATAATACATTCTTACGTGTACATTAACATACATGAACATAGTACATACATATTTGTTTCACATCTTGTCAAAGACACGGTAATATTCAACGTTGGGCTTGTTTTTCTTTCGGTGGGTGTCCAGGGGTCGTGGGGAGAGAGGGAGCCTAGTGGATAACTCTCTTCCTGTTCAGTATGTATCTCGTGTCGGTTCAAAGTTTAGAAAATCTAAATAACACTAAAGTGTGGACATTGTGACAGAGCTAGTCGATGATCCTAGGACAGCGGCAAGAACCCATTACGCTGTTCAAGGCGATAGGATGTTTGTGGGTGGTGGGATGGGAGGTGGAGGAGCAAATGGATAATACTGCATGTGTCACACACACACACACACACACAAGCACATGTTGTTGGTTGACGTGTACGTTTTGCCTCAACGTGGAATGATTTTTCAGAGCTGCGGGAAATACAGTGAGCGTTCTCTACTGCTGCCCTTTCGATCAGGCCATTTGTTTTAATAATAGAACTGTTAAAACTGCAAAGTCTTATAGATCAGGCCATTTGTTTTAATAATAGAACTGTTAAAACTGCAAAGTCTTATAGATCAGGCCATTTGTTTTAATAATAGAACTGTTAAAACTGCAAAGTCTTATAGATCAGGCCATTTGTTTTAATAATAGAACTGTTAAAACTGCAAAGTCTTATAGATCAGGCCATTTGTTTTAATAATAGAACTGTTAAAACTGCAAAGTCTTATAGATCAAGCCATTTGTTTTAATAATAGAACTGTTAAAACTGCAAAGTCTTATAGATCAAGCCATTTGTTAAAACTGCAAATCTTATAGATCAGGGCATTTGTTTTAATATTAGAACTGTTAAAACTGCAAAATCTTATAGATCATGCCAGTTGTTAAAATAACAGAGCTTCTAGACTTGCATAGTCTTAAGATCAGGGCAACTGTTTTGACAGAACATCAAAGGCCTGTCCATTTCTCACAGATTAAGCGACCATCTAGCATCTAGATCTCGTCCACTCCTAAGGACCAGGACATTTTGTTAGACATCTAGATCTCGTCCAGTCCTACTGTCCAGGATATTTTTGTTGTAATAGAACATCTAGATCTCGTCCATGTTCTGTCGCCTTCTCTCTCTTATTTCTGTCGGACTGGCTGTGATAGTTATTTCAGTGTTCTTTTTCATTTTAAAAAAATCACGTGACATATGCTAATTTGAAAACTATTCATTCAATGAATTCATTTATAATAATGTTTCTGATACATAAAAGTGTTGCAACACTAGCGAGACTCGCTGTAATTCTGATGTACATATATATAATCGTATTTAAATTTTTAATTGTATACTTAATTGTCTTATTTCTATTTTTTTCTTCTTTTCTATTTTTCCGTCTTTTGAAAGGATCTTTAAGTAACTTATGTAAAATTCTTTCAATAGAATCTTTAAGTATCTAAATAATGTAAATAAAACAAGTAAACGGTTCGGATATTACACTTTACAGCAAAATTCAAGCAAAACAAAATCAAATAAGCATTGTTGTTGAGTGTATAAAACTTTGCTGTAGGCTATTTATTTAAATTTCGGCTTTATCAGCACACTTTACTTTTGTTTGGAATCTCTGTGGTTTGATTTAACTGCCATGTGTACCGTACAGTAGGCCTGTCACATTTAAACAGCGACTCGAAATCCACTCTTTAGCTATTTGTAGCAATCAGCACTGCTTCGAAAACTTAAATCAGCAGTTACGTTCATGGTGACTAGATTATTTCTATTAAAGTATAGATACCTTCATGGTGACTAGATTATTCCTATAAAGTATAGATACCTTCATGGTGACTAGATTATTCCTATAAAGTATAGATACCTTCATGGTGACTAGATTATTCCTATTAAAGTAATGATACGTCCATGTTGACTAGATTATTCCTATAAAGTAATGATACGTCCATGTTGACTAGATTATTCCTATAAAGTATAGATACGTTCATGGTGACTAAAATATTCCTATTAAAGTGTAGTCACGTTCGCGGTGACTAGATTATTCCTAATAAAATATAGGCACGTTCATGGCGTCACGATTATTCTAACTAAAGTACAAAGAACTCGCCAGGCAGCTTAGATGTATGAATTTCATCCTGCCATTTCGTCCATGGTTCAAATTTTTAATGAAGCTAGGTTGCACTGTTGTTGATTTGTGATTGTGTGCGTGCAGCGTTGAAGGCAGCCAAAATAAAATTTTTGTGTGAGCCTTTGTCCAAATTGGTATTTTATTAAAAGGCTAATTGAAATGATAATTTTTTTTAATTTTTTTTTTTTTTACATCTCCATTTATTTTCCAGACCATGGCTAAACCTGTATTAACTTCCCGAACAAGCTTACACTTTCTGTACTTTTTCGACCATAGTTGCACTTCTTTTTATTTACACGACAATACTTGCACTTCTGTTTATTTTCCGGATTTCACCAAAAACTTCTGTTAATTTTTCCGACCAACGCCTCCTCGTGTGTTCATTTATTGTTTTATATATAAGGAATGTGTGTGTGAGAGAGAGAGAGAGTATGCTTATCATCTGTGTACTGTGAGACGCACAGCACGTTGACATATTTAAAACAAAAAGCAACGAACTTCCTGCTGTGACTGAAAACGGCACGTTGCAATTTCCATGTTTTCCTTGGAACCTTATGCTTTGTCTAACGATCCGTTGATTGTAATCAGGTGGCAAGGAAAGGCTTGCCTCCAGCAATGTGCAGACTGGAGTCGACGTTTGTTGGCGCTGGATTGTTTCCAATCACCACACAGCCACAGCCTTTGCCCTCGCTCGTTTACCTCTCGGTTTCCTTAGGTCTCGGGAGAGGGGTGGGGGACGCCTTTTCCTCGATAGCACGTGCATGCACAGACATGGACGTGTGTGTGTGCGCGCGCTTACCAACGCGCGTTAGCTAGGAATATCTTGTAGTTTCTTCACCATGGCTGTTTCAGAACTCAGGAATCATTTGAACAGAAGTATGCTAACGTGTGTCGTCAGCAGACAAACAGCAGACAGCCTTCTGTGGAGCCCTGTGGATGCTTCTGAGGATTTTTATTTCTGATTTGCCCCTTTTTGTCTCCCTTGTTGAAAAAATGTATCTCGATTGTTGAAGAAGAGAAGTTAGGTTGGGCCTTTTTTTTAATACGTATTTGTTTTAAGTGTGTTTGTTGTTCATTTCACTTTTTGTTGTTTGTTTTTGAAAGTGCCTTTGAATGCTTGAAACTTGCCATCAGCCTTCCGCACGCACGCACGTACACACACACACACACACACACACACACATGCATTGGTTGCCTTATTGTGTGACTGTATTCCTTTATTCTCGTTTTAATTTTATTTCTTAGGGGTGGGGATTCTCATCTCATTTATGTCTAACGAATAGTAATAATACTTAAATGCTGTCTTAAGTGGTTTCTACCAGCTTGTTAATTTTCCCTTGACACTCCTTGGTTTGAAGTGTGCTTAATTCCTAAATCGTTTTCATGATTGTTTTAAAGGGCCCTAACTCCATATATTTTAGGTTTACCACTTTTTCTTCCATATTCCTTTTTTTATTTCTATCTTTCTCACTCTTTTTTTTTTTTTTTTTTTTTTTTTGGGGGGGAATAAGTACCTTAACTCCATAGATTTCAAGTTTTTGCATTGTGTTGGGTGTGCACGCATTCAAACACAGGCATAATTCTAATAGCTTTTTATGGTTTTCGACTTGTATAGACAGTGGTCCTAACAGTTACTATTTTTCTTTAGTTGGTTTGGTTGTGGTGGGTGCTTTTCTTTAAATGGTTTGCCAATTTCCTAGATTTGAAGGTTCTAACAGTAGTACTGTTTAAGACTTTCCAGTTGTCTGGAATTGAGTCAAACTAGTCAGTATTTTTTTTAAAGATTGTCTGCTTGTCTACACAGTGGAAGTAGCAGCATATACTTTTTAAGCTCTGCCGGGTGCCTATACTGTAGGTCCTAAAAGTAAGCTTTTAAGGTTTCTACTTAGTCTCGGAGCGCTAACAGTCATTTTTACTTTGCTACTCTGAAAGTTCTAACAGTCTATACTTTTGAGAGACCTGGTCTTTTGGTTTCGCTTGGACTTGTTTCTTCTTTTCAAGTTTTCTAGTACTTTGGAAATGTCTGAAAACTTTTTTGTTAGCCTGATACACACACACACAGTATAAGAAATATAGTACTGATCAAAATTCACAAGTATAATGTACAACATATTCAAATTACTGAACATAGAAATAATGGTTCAATTACATAAGCATTCTCTAGTTCAATCCTAGATCAAACATGTACGAAATATTCTAAGTCCATTCTACTTTATCAGTCAATTAACTTAAGCTAACGATCGCCTTGATGACCAGACTCAAATTCAAATTCAAAGTGATTAGAATAGAGTACTTCTTTAGCAAAGAAACTTTCGGTTCATCCCCATTCGATGAGTTTGTTACGAACAAGTTCGGGACTATTAGTCAGAAAAAACTACTCATCCATTTGGAACTGGTTTGGATTGTATCAGCAATTTTCTAGCATACTCTCAACCCAAGTTGTTTACTCCAACCCTGACACTTACAGAAACTACAATCATAACCAGTGCCCAAGATCTGGTCACTTTCACAATTTATATAACAATTAAGTTTAGAAATAGGGATAGGCAAATTTACTCCATCACACTATCAAAACAAAAATCTTGACTGAAATAGTTAACAATATGCCATCTTCAAGAACAGTAACCTTGGCCCCTAACCGTCATTTTGCCTGATAACTTTTTTTTCTCTAATTATCTTTCTCTGAAATATGGCTTGGAACCCTTTATCATATCACACCTGTATTATGAAAGTGTTGTTTTATTTTAGTCGTTATTATACATAGTTTATACTGGGGTTTCCTATGCCTATGTGCATGACTGTATGGGACCATTTTGAACTGAAGCCTTGGTAGATTCTCTCTGCCCTCCTCACCCGTACCCCTTCAGGCCCAATCTTGGTAGCTTGCCTTGACATCGACATCCTTTCTGGTTATTTTTTCCCTTTTACCTCGTCTGCCGACCAATTTTTGACTGAATTATTCGCTTAGTTTATCTATATTAATGATGGTGGTGTCAGATATATATAATCATTATAAGTTTGTGTGTGTGTGTGTGTGTGTGTGTGTGTGTGTGTGTGTGTGTGTGTGTGTGTGTGTGTGTGTGTGTGTGTGATAGAGAGAGAAAGAGATTTAGGACGGGAGACTTCTATTTGCTTAATATGATTACTTTGAGTGCCCTCAAATGTTTTCACTTGGCTTGCTGCGCAGTTTTTGAGTATTTGAGTTTGGGGCCTTTAACGGGAATAGAAGGACGATTTCATTTGGCCCCAGTTGACTTTTTTAACAGAGACCTTCCGACGCCGATATGCTGTTCATTGACCTACCGCATAATAACCGAACCCTAACTAGTGAAGACATTTTTCAGCGCTGTATTTAAAATAATTTGTTATTATGTTTTTCTTTGCTTTGCTTGTTGTTCCTTAGTCTAAGACTTTCTTCTCATTTCGTTTATTTTCTTTTCCATCTGTAGTTGACATTTGTCGTACAGACACGCCCTTATTGAAGAAAATTGGATGCAAAACATATTACGCTGTGTGGGGGGTCTAAACATTTACATACGTTTGAATCTCTTCTTCATAAAATAATAATAATTTATAGCTGTAGTTTTCATTATGGAGTGGTAATTGTTTTGATTGCATCCCCATCCCCAATGCGTTCCGTAGAACAAGATTAATGGGCTGAGCTGCAAGTTTATGAGGGTATAAATTAATTTTGATGTTTTTATTGGCGCTTCCTCTTAATTCATACGCTCAGCGCTTTACAATCACGGCAGTCCAACGTTCCTGAAACGGATATGTTTATGTGGGCGGGAGGAGTGGGGAGGAATAAATGGCTTTCTTAACCAGTGGGGTACATACAACTCGAATTCTCATCACCCGCGAGCGATCCAGTTCAAGATCTGTATCTGTTAACATTAAAACAGTATCATAACTATAATTTTCAGAATCACTAAACATAAGTTTAATATGAAGCAAGTGTGTGTGTGGCTTGACTGATATATATATATATATAAGAGATATTCTCAGTCACTAAACACAAGGTTTAATATTTACTAAGTGCATAACTTGGCAGATGTATATGAGAGATTAAAGCAGTATCATAATGTTTAGTATTAAGCAAGTATATGGCTTGACAGAGATATATGAAGAGATTAAGACAATAATGATGTATATAAAGATATTTAATTCTCAGTCACCAAGCATAAAAAAATGTTTAATATTAAGCAAATATTTGGCTGGTCACGTGTGTGAGTGTGTGTGTGTGTGTGTATATATATATATAAAACAGTATAAACAATAATTCTCAGAGTCACTAAGTATAAGGTTATTGAGAAATGTATTTGAAGAGAACGGTGCT
Organism: Sinotaia quadrata; assembly: GCA_028829895.1. Lineage (NCBI taxonomy): Eukaryota > Metazoa > Mollusca > Gastropoda > Architaenioglossa > Viviparidae > Sinotaia > Sinotaia quadrata. The sequence goes on from CM054182.1 coordinate 11,196,605, forward strand.
ATGAATATAATTCTGAGTCACTATATGTAGCTTGACAGATGTATTTGAAGAGAACGGTGCTTTGAATATAATTCTGAATCACTATATGTAGCTTGACAGATGTATTTGAAGAGAACGGTGCTAGGAATATAATTCTGAGTCACTATATGTAGTTTGACAGATGTATTTGCAGAGATTGAACCAGCAGCAGCATTATATTCTCCGCCGTGCAGTAAGAGCATAAGATTTATTTACACAGAATTAGTGGATATAAAATATATTTGAAGAGATTAAAACAATATCATAACTATTATCAGTTATTCTATGGTCTCTATTGTCAGCGCCACTCTATGCTATGAGAGTATCTGTTTCTTCGTGCTACACATTACCAATTAAACATTTGGACTCCTGCACAATAACATTAAAACTCTTACTGTTACACATTACCAATTAAACAGTTGGACTCCTGCACAATAACATTAAAACACTTACTGTTACACATTACCAATTAAACAGTTGGACTCCTGCACAATAACATTAAAACACTTACTGTTACACATTACCAGTTAAACAGTTGGACTCCTGCACAATAACATTAAAACACTTAATGTTACACATTACCAATTAAACAGTTGGACTGTTAATTGTAACAGCATAATACTTGAATTGTTACACAGTAAAAATAAAACATTTAAACTGTTAACGCAATAACGATACAACACTTGCATCGTTACACATTAACAATAAAGCACTAGGTCTGAACACAACAATAATAAGACATCTGAAACTGTTACACGTCGAATTAAAACACTTGGACTTTTACGCAATAACAGTAAAACACTTGTACTGCTAAACAGCAGCAGTGAAATTATGAACCAGTACAAGTAACAATTCAAACACCTGGGCTGTTAAGAAATCATTATTACAATAGCGCGCTACTATTTATTTGTTCACACGTCTGTAACACAGTCCAACAATATTGTTCACTAAATCACTGCGCATGACGTGAACAGCAGACAGCAAGGGGTACTGGCATCACTGTCGTTGAAGCCACTGCCAATCGATAACCGAAGTGTGGCTGCGGCAGAACCGCTTGAAAGAGACTGACTTTCTTCCAATTACCAAAGCATTCCAACGATTTTTTTTTTAGGTGGGATGCATAACCGTATGCTTTCCAGCAACCTCCGGGGCGGTCGAAGTCACAACTGTAGAAAACCTGTGGGCATGTGGCCACCGCTTCTTCACGCTCTTGACTCTCATCAAGTGACCTGGTACTGACAATTTTTCTTTGTCTCTCCAAATAATAATAGTGAACATCGCGTTTTCGGGATGTTTGCTACACAGACCCAAAACTAAGCTAAAGGACGGCAGCATAGAGAAACCGCGCGGGATTTATGTGTTGCAGATGCAGAGGACGCCGGGATTTGTGTGCTTTAATGCATGGCAGAATGTTGATAAGAAGGGATTGTTGCTGGATGACCGCATCTTCGCTTCTGGAAATTCCGCACGGCGGCATAATTTTCGCTTCAAGTTGTTCTAGAATTTTTTTTTTAATTGGGAAGCAAAAGAAACCACAACAAAAAACTGGAAATTGTCTGTGCTCGCGAGACTTAGTTTGTGTTCTAATGTGAAGACAGTTTAGTTACTATCCAGTAATTAAAATTTGCAGTGTGTAATCATTTTGATTTGGTTACTCTCTATTTATTAAAATTTGCAAACAGTTCGTAAACATTTTAATTTAGTTACTGTTTTTAATTAAATTTTGCAAACAGTTTGTAAACATTTTAATTTAGTTACTCTCCATTAATTAAAATTTGCAAACAGCTCGTAAACATTTTAATTTAGTTACTGTTTTTAATTAAATTTGCAAACAGTTTGTAAACATTTTTAAACCTCAGTATGGGTGCACGGAATCAACAAGTCACTAAGTCAAAACATTTGCTGGTGCTTTTGAGTGGTAGATGAGATGTTGGGATGTATTATCTCTCTCTTTATTTTTTACGAAATAGTAATGCTAATAATAGCCGTGACGCTGTATTTGAACTGATAATTTAAATATATTTGTATGAACTTTCTACTGGTCGGAGTATGACGTCGCAAACATATTTCTTTCTTTTAAACTATCAGACTGCTTTCTTTTCTTTTAGTTAAGAAAATAATGTCGCTTGTCCCTGCAGAACCAAGTCTAACGGAATCTGTTGCACAATTGTTACTTGATCAAAGGCGTGCTGAAAGGAAGAAAAATAAATTTAAAAATACAATACATAAACACCCACAATTTATCTTTCGTGTCTAGTGTGTGCTGCATTATTGTCTACCTTTCGACCTGATAAATAAACACAATGAAGGATTACTGGGATAAATACTCACGGGCTGGGAGATTTATAATTAAATATTGTTTATCGCATGAATACGATCTAGGTCATATGCATCTGTCCCTGACGTGGCTGTTTTCAATTCAGCACACGAAGTGAAACCTGTAAAATACAGTATTTGCTGAGGATGGAGAATACGATTGTGTCAGTAATTTTTATTTTTTGTTTTGTTTTGTTTTTGGTGGGTGGGGATAAACAGAAGAAATGGTTACCGAGGCAGCCCCGCTATTGTTGTCGGTAAATTTCTATTATTTGGCGTGCATAGGTTTACCCGAGTTTGAGTTGCAAATAACGTAGTGGTTTCATGCCTGATGCTATCACAAATATGTCACTCTCCGGTGTCCTCTGCCCAGTTATAAACCAGACTAGATGTGTGTCCTTTGCCCAGTTATAAACCAGACTAGATGTGTGTCCTTTGCCCAGTTATAAACCAGACTAGATATGTGTCCTTTGCCCAGTTATAAACCAGACTAGATGTGTGTCCTTTGCCCAGTTGTAAACCAGACTAGATATGTCCTTTGCCCTGTTATAAACCAGACTAGATATGTGTCCTTTGCCCAGTTATAAACCAGACTAGATATGTGTCCTTTGCCTAGTTATAAACTAGACTAGATATGTGTCCTTTGCCTAGTTATAAACTAGACTAGATATGTGTCCTTACGCGAATATAATTTACCCGCAGTTATACTTACAAGTCTCCAACTAGCCACTGACGAAACCTCGAACGACGCTCTATCGGGGAAGGGGGGGGGGGGGAGAATTCCAATGAAGTTGTTTTGCTCTACGCTGAAAAATATCCCGACTGACCAGATTTCTGACTTGATGGTCAAAGGACCTCTTGATATCTATTAGCTAATCATTCTCACTGTTGGCTAGGCCCCTCAGAGCTGGCCACATTTTAAACATTCTGACCCGGTGACCAGATGTTGCAGGTGGTTTGTATCGTTGCGGGCTTTAGCGGCTGGGGCGTGGCAGATGAGACCTGTTAGAATGCCAACAGTTGCATTTCAGCTGTTCTTGGCGTTGTCTTGAAGGCTCCTCCGTCGCGATGCTGCCGTTTGGCGCCGCGGTTGCCCGCAGTACGGAAGACGTGCTTGGTTGTCACTGACAAACTGGCGTGAGGGTGTTCATTCTTCAGTCCGTTGTCGCTGTACAGCACCTTGGACGAAGACAACGCACTCTGTTCGTTTGTTGTGGATCACGATGATCTTCTCTCATCATCAGTATTCGTGCTCGTCTTGTGATGTGCTTTGCAGTTTTCAAGTAGGTCAGCGATGCAGTTCTCGCTTCTCTCAGAGACGTTGTTAATGGGTACGAGACGGTTTTCATTTCGTTAAAAAATAAATAGCATTATTACCATCTTTCACTTTATGTAGGGCAAGTCACTCCCACGTAGAAGTTTTGCTTCTTTTAAAAAAAAAATATATTACGTAAAACTAAAAAGACAAGAAAATACGTTTTTATGTTGCACTCTAGTATATCGTGAGATTGTGACGTCATGTGATTTCGGCTCTTGGTTTACTACCGGAAGGATAAAGTATTATAAACTGGAAAAATACGGGGGGGTTTTCTACTAAGAGCATTGCTGATTGCACTGATAACGTTGCGTTGTGCTTGGAATAGGTTTTTTCTGATTTAAAAATAATTTAATTCCGATCTGTGGCCACTGTTCAGTACAGCAGGGCGTATCGTTTCTTTTCATTTGAAAATTTTCTTACTAATGATAGCTTGTCATTATTGTTTTAAAAAAACAATAGATTATACTTCCTTTTTAATTTGAAAATTTTCTTACTAATGATAGCTTGTCATTATTGTTTTAAAAAAACAATAGATTATACTTCCTTTTTAATTTGCAGATTTTATTTTTAATGATTTGGTTGTAATGTTTTACAATTGTTCAGAACAATTGATATTTCCCTTTTCTTAAACTATTGTCTTAATGATTTAGTTTCGATTTATAATTATTCTTCAGTAGTAGCATAGGTATTTTGAGTGTATTTTTTTAAACCTGCCAGTTTTTTTTTTTCAAAGAAGCTTTCTCTGAAACGTCATAAATTTTATTTTGAAGCAGAAACACTTCATCTTCCAGCAAGAAACAGTGTAAATAAATATGACCTGGAAATCTACACAAATAGAAACAAATCCTATTTTACTGTGGTTATATTTAATGTTCAGCTTTGCACCTTGTTAGTCTGTAGTGGTTTGAACAATTCAGAATTGGAAACCTGTCAGTGAAGTTAGATATAATTGATATTCTACCTTAGTTGACTAGAATTTCTTTTCTAACCCTCGGTGCGGAAGTAATTGGAAAGCAAATGGTCCAAGGAATAGTGTTGAATTTAAAAAATGCCCAGTTCCCTTGGGCCCTATGACGTCGTCAGAGAACGATGAGTCCGTCAATTCATCAGTCTGGCGCTGAGAGATCACGTGAATAGTTTGCTGCTTAGATTTTTTTTTTTTTTTTTTTTTGGGGGGGAGATGTTGCAATGGTCTCCAAACCTCGGAAATTCATTAATATATCAGTGAACAAGGATTTATTAACAAGTCACCGATCGTTTTCTTCCTGAATGTGAGCCTCAGCTTTACAACAACGCAACAATAATTGAGATATCATTGGCTCACTGAATCCCAACGGTAAAGCCCTTCTTTTTTTAAATTTTACACAGAAACCAGTAAAACCGGCAATCTTGTGGCCACATTGTGTATTAGCTTTACCGCTGTCGTAGTCCCCCAAAGTAATGCACCCAGTTTGTTGACAATTCCACCTGTGGGCCGGCAAAACCCAGAGACTGTCGTAGTCCCCCAACAGTAATGCACTCAGTTTGTAGACAATTCCACCTCTGGGCTGGCAAAACCCAGAGACTGTCTTAGTCCCCCAACAGTAATGCACTCAGTTTGTAGACAATTCCACCCCTGGGCCGGCAAAACCCAGAGACTGTCGTAGTCCCCCAAAGTAATGCACTCAGTTTGTAGACAATTCCACCTCTGGGCTGGCAAAACCCAGAGACTGACTTCACGCGCCATCCACCAAACAATGTGGATTGTTTTTGCACCGACCTGTCGCACGGTGACGGGTGTGTCGGAGACTGCAGTGAATGACGTACGCCTGATTGGCTCCAACACGACGTACATTACGGCCACAGGAACAACCTGAAGACGTTACCATGGACTCATCTTGGCGCTGGCTGCTGTACCTGGCTTGCCCCTGTCGCCGTGTGCAACACCAGCGGAGCTCCAAGTACCTGTCGAGCACAGCGGTAAATTTTGTCTAAACGAAATCAGAGTTAGCAAGCTACCTTTCCTCCAACCCCCTCCACCCCCATCCCGGGTAACCACTGGAAGATGTTTCTTCCCCCCACCCTCCCACCCCGCCCCTCCGCGCGCCATTTGCTTAGTCAGCGGAGCGCTGTCCCGTCGTTTGTTTCAGTTTATTTGGTTGGAAGTGTGTGTATTCAGGCTTCTGCTTTCGCCAGGTCGTTCGTTGTACAGCAGCGTTCAGTGTGAATTAATTCGGGTGGCTTATTGATAGGTATATGTCGTGGTGTGTGTTTTCAGCAAAATTTAATTCCCTTGTGATAACCTGAAGAAAATATACTAATATTTTAATTGTTAATAAAACCTCAGAGGCACGTAGAGGTGATGCACCGTTTTTTGTTGTTATTTTTTTCCCGTTCGTTCTTTCAGTTTTTCCCCGTTTTATTCATTAATTTGTTCCTTAGTTATTGTCTTTCTCTTTCGCCTTTATTACGTTTTTTCCTGTTTTCGTTTCAGCCTCCCTTTTCCTTTTCCTTCCTTATTACCATCTTTCATTCTTCTCTCTCTCTCTCTCCCTCTCTCTCTCTCTCTCTCTCTCTCTCTCTCTCTCTGAATGAATGAATGAAAAAGTCAATTTAATTGTTTGCCACTTGCAAGTTACAGGTAAAATCGATCTCACAGTATATTCACGGTATAGTTGTACTTACTGTGACTGATGGATTAGCTGGACAGTTTATTTACGAGTAGGTGGACAGTTTATTTACGAGTAGGATTAGCTGGACAGTTTATTTACGAGTAGGAAAGGAACTCGTGGGCTTTGGTCGATTGAGCTTGCCCAAGCTGAAACTTTACTCAGGTCTTTGCGAGAGATGTTATTAATGCATGCTCTGTTCGTCCTTTTGGAGTTTTTGTTTTCCTGTTACACTCCTCGCTGTCAGAGTTATTTTATTTTAATTTTATATATATCTCTTTGTGTCTTTCTTTCTGTCTCACGTGTGCTTTGTAAGTGGGTCAATAATGTGCCAGCACAGTTCCTCATGCTGTTAAAGAAGCATTGTCTGAATGAAGATAAGCTGAGTCGAAAGTTGGGAGTTTGAAAAGAAAAAAGTAGTGTTTGTGGGGGGAGGGGGTCGTAAAGGCTTGTAGGTTGAGTCATCGAAGATGTGTGGGTTTAATGGATAGCAGTGGCACGAAAATCGTCTCCTCTTGTTGCCAAAGAAAGAAGTCCGCTTAGCAGTATCGTACGAGGGTGAAATTTCCTAAGGACGCCAAAGGGGGATAATTTCGCGCATGTATTGCCAGTTCTAGACACGAACAACATTCCGTTTTCATAGACGGGCACCTTTTTTTTTTAATGTCATCAGAACAAAATTATAAAGGTGTTTTTGTTTGGTAATTTCTTCAGGACAATTATTTATTGCCATCAAAGCAGCATTAACTTGAATAACAGTTTATAGAGCTAGCCAGTGTGGCTGATTTATCACCATTCTCTGCAGATTTTGTGTAAATTTATTCAAGTTTAACTACCAATCAGTTAAAGTGGGACTGTACACCGTGTGATTTAATTTTGCATCAGACTCGCATTCATTTTGACTTTAAATTAAGCAAGGTTATCGATTAGAGGCAAACCTGTTGGCATTAATTTGATCTAACTCCGCCCGGGAGCGAGAAAAGGTCAGCAACTAAGATGCATTGTCGCTCTAATGTCGTCATAAAAGAGCATCTAAAAACCAGTCCTGATGGGCGCGGCTCCTTGCGCTAAACATTCTTATACGAGCGTGCGACGTAGATGGGGAGGGGTGATTGATATAGAGAGGAACGGGGGTTGTAGACACAAGTAAATGAGTGAATTATTGTATGTGTTGAAAATTAAAAAGGGCTGTAAGTTAAAGATGAAGGGCCGTGGTTGGGGAGGGGGGGGACATGGATTTCTATAGTTTTTGCTGTGGGCCTTCCATATTATTTCTTCAGTATTTGACGGGTTGTTATTGTTTATTTTGTCTGCATTTCCCGACTTTCACAGGTCTTTTGTTTCTACATCACTCTCTTTCTTGTATGGTATTCTATAGCCTTTACATTAATCTGTTGATGTTACGTCATTATGTTGACTTTACTTTATTCTCTTTCTTCTATATTATTCTATGGCCTTTACATTAATCTGTTGCTGTTACGTTATTGTATTGTTTTTATATTATTATCTTTTTACATTTTGTTTCTTGTATAGTATTCTTTTGCCTTTGCACTAATCTATTGCTGTTACATTATTCTGTCGTTTTTTCACATTATTCTTTTGCTATTATTTTGTTGTTTTTATATTCTGCTGTTTTTACATTATTCTATTATTTTTACATTTTTTCCTGTTGTTATATTATTCTGTTGTCTTGGTGACATTAATTTATTGCAGTTATATTATTTTGTTGCTTTTATTCTGGGAGGTTTTTTATATTATTCCTTTGATTTTGCACTATTTTGTTGCTCTTCCGTTACTCTATTGTTTTTGTATTTGCCTGTTCCTGCATTGTTCTTTTGTTTCAAAATATTTTCCTTCTCTGTTACTCTTGGGGTATTTTGCTTTATTAAAAAATGTTGATTTTAAGTTTGTATTCAGCTAAAGGGATGCAGTGACTTTAAGTAGGTGACTTTATGATTGTCTAGAAGCCATTAAATTGGATTTCACCTATACATCTTCGAAAGTCGTGCTAAAATCAAGTTACTGTATTTTTTAGATCTTGAATTGTTCATTTTCGTATGTAATGATTTACCGCATCTCTTTAATGCTTACATAAGTACTATAATTTCTCATATACTTATATAATTACTATGTTTGCCTTCACATCTACTTACTCTACCTTCATTCCCCGTACTAAGTTACTACACACTTTTACATACTGTTAGTCCATTTTCATATGCATGTATATATAGTTGCTATACATTCAGTCACATCGAGTTACTCTACCTTCATTCCCCGCACTGTTCCTATACCTCTTGGCATACTGTTAGTCCAAACACGCGTGGTGGTTGTTTTTTTTTTACAAGACGTGCTAAATTTTACGATAAATGCATGATTTTTGTTTTTCCAGTCCTAGTTATCAACCATACCACGCCCGCGAGCAGTTATTGAATCAATACCGTCAAATTCTCTTGAAATTTCAGAAGAATGTTTTACGAATTAATTCATGTTTTATTGGTCTTGTATGCATGGTTGATGATGGCTTGTACACTTTCATCCCTGATTTTACCTGAACGAGGTCATTCGGCGTGATGCCAGTTCAAAGGCACGGCAATAATTCCATAAAGATATGTGTGCTTCTGAGAGTTGCCAACACTCTCTGGCTTGACGTATGCAGTATTTATGTTTATAGCATTTCCACCACCAATTTCATTCATTATAAATAGCAAAATGTTAAATAAACAGACCACAAAAATTAAATATTAGGCGAATGACGACTGTGCGGGACTCTTATCCTCTTCTCTGGTGCCTTTATCGAGACGCTCCCCAACTAGCGCATAACTTCATTAATTGAAAAGGGAATATTATATCAGTAGATTTAATTTAGAGATCAATCTCTCCCCCCACCATCACCAACAACTTGGCAGGCCCTAAATCAGGCTAGCCTCTAGCAGGAGGGCTGTAACTGTCGACGCTCACAAATTCCTTGTTTGAAATCAACTCACTTAGCGTTCTACATCTAGCCTGCTCGGCGGGAACTTTGTTGCTATCACAAATTCCTTGTTTGAAATCAACTCACTTAGCATTCTACATCTAGCCTGCTCTGCGGGAACTTTGTTGCTATCATAAATTAATGACCTGACTAATTAATTACTCTTAGGACTCCATCCTGCCACTTTCTTTTCATGCCAATAAACAAGTGTGGGCAAGGAAAGTATGGAGAGTTCCTTTGTTCGAACATAAATGGGTAGCGAAATTGTGATGCAATTAAAATAAATATATATATAGGTACGTTCATTAATCATTAATCCAATCGCCTTTGATGATACTATACTTAATGGTATAATTCCCATCGTAAAAAAAATTAAAAGTATCGAGTATGTAAATAATATTATAACTTGATATCAATAGGATTTAGGCGCGCCGCGAAATAGTGTACACATGCACTAATAGAGAGAGAGAGAGTCCTAACATTTCAATGAAGCGTTGATTCTTGATATAACAATTCATTAAAATTTGACACATGAAACATCTCTCTTTTTTCCCTTTGGTTCAAAGGGAGCTCAAAACAATACAAACGACGATCTCAAATCACAACCACACCAGATGGAGCAAAAGAATATATCTCCAAGAATATTCTATTAATTTTTATCTCCAGAAATCTCCTTAGCTCCAGGTCAGCCTGTCAGTCACTTTGAAACCAACCCTTGGATTCAGAAAATACAGACGATTCAGCACTAGAATTAAGGTCGAAAGTCGCAGTCGAGCGTAGGACTGTAAGTAAAGGTTTAAAAATTAAATTTAAAAAAAAAGGGGGGGGGGGCCAGAAAAGGGCGTGCCGCTCCAAGGGCTTAAACACAGACCTCAGCATAAATTTTGCAAGTTCTTGAAATCGACACTGCATAGGGTATTTAAGCAGGTGTAAAATGTCTAAAATTATACCACAATGTTTAGGTTGTTCACAGGGGTTAGTGATTAGTATCAAGTATGCCTTTGGAGAATTTCTCTACAAAGTTATCAAACTACAGGTAGTTTGTCCCGCCTCGTCACGTGAATGCCCACCTCCTCTCCTCTTCCTTTGTGACTGTTGATGTCACAAGTGAACCAATCACGACTTGCCTGACTGTTCATTGAAGCACCCGAATCAGCCTCCCGTGACCTAACAACTCTTCCATGCCCCCTGCGTGATCGGCTATAGCAGTGTGCTAAACCTACATATGCGACTAAATCCTTCAAAGTCTTGATATCTATAGGTCACCGAAATAACAGTATTATATGACAACAAATTTACAATGATTCCCCCCCCCCCCAAAAAAAAAAAAATAGAAAGTCGCAATTTATTAATAAAACATATCGCAACACCTGTTGTTTTTTTACACGAATTGTGTGGGGTTTTTTCTTTTCGGGGTGTATTGTCCATCGGAACATAAACGGATTTTGTCCAGTTCTGATTAGGAGAAGCAGCTATCATATGGGATCTGCGAGGCCGTTCTATTCAGGTTGCAATCAGTGTGTGCACATATTAGAGCTTCTTAGGGTCAGTCACGTGACAGAGTAACTACTCTGGATGCTTATATTAGGCGGATAGCAGGGGACAGCATTTCCTGAACAGAGGGTAGGAGGCGGCCTCTTGGAACTAAAGCTAAGGCACACGTATATATCTTTCCTGGGTTCCCCTCCCACTCCACCGCCCCGAGCGGACTTTTGTTCGAAAGGAATTTGAGAATGATGAGGAGTGTCTGATTTTACAACTAATTCACAGCATAAGTCAAGATTCTCTCCCTCTATCTCTTATGCTTAACTGTCTTGCTCTGGCCATAAATACCTACTTGTCTGTCTCAAACAAGCCAGAAACTTATATTCATTACCAGGCAGGCGCATTTTCGAAAGCATAAATTATATGGTCAACGTTTCTTTTGCTTACCAGAATCCATCCACCTGGAATACAGTGGTCGCTTTCACAAGAATTCTCAAGACACTTTATTTTATTAAATCAGGAAAAATAGTACTGACTTTTTTAAATCGTTGTAGAATCGCACTGTACATTTGGAAATCCATGTGTATAATTCATTCTGTAAAATAGATTTATTTGTCTGTGTTTTCCATTTCGCATCTGGCTTCAACATTTTGTTTTGTCGTTTATCGTTCGTTTCCTTGAGAATGCTATTGGAAAATGTTTTGTAAATACTGTTAAGTGCTTAGAACTTTTATGCCGTCCTCATTTATTATTATGATTGCGGGAAAGGTGGACAAAACTGAAAGTCTTGATTGTTTAAGCAGGCTGCATTATTTCATATTACTTGAAAACCCCAATACTATTTTCTATTAAAGTTGGTGTGAAGGTGACACAGCATGGGAAAACAGCGTTGCCCACTTGCACAAACACGACTCCTTGTTACATTTACAGACCAATTGTAGTTTTTGCCTACAATACAGAGGTCTTGCTTTTGGCATACAGTGACAAAACAAACAAAATAGCTTTGCACTGAGTAAACGTGTTTTCGTCGAAAAGCGGACTTAGAGACCCAAGTGGGACAACTTCTGGTGAATGTTGTGTCAGTTTCCTGTGCGCCTCATTTCTTTTCCTTCGCCGAGCTGTTGTCGTGCACGAGTTAACCGTCCCTTGCGGGGGGGGGGGGGGATTCTTTAAATAAATAACTTGAATTTATTTGAGGGAAATATGTGTAGAACTCTTGCTAACTTTTCCTTCATTTACAATTTCCGAAACAGTAATATGACTAATCGGTCTATCCACTGCTTAACGTTATTAGAAATTCACAATACACAATTCAACAGGAAAAAGAAAAATATTTAGAAAATTCTTAAGAGCGACTCTACTTTATATGACCCTGGGCATCGTTTCCGTCTTCACACTCTTTTACGCCTAAATTTTCTCAAATTAGTCAAAGGATTTCATGTAAATATAGAAAAAAAAATAGACATTTTTCAACTGTAAGCCGAGACTTCCCTAGTTTCTGTTCACATGTCCAAGCAGTGCGCTAACCAATCAAAATGAGTGTTTCTTATAGAACAATTGTAACTGTTGGCGAACTTCGACAATTTTACACGTGTACTCTTTATTGTCGTGACTGTGATCATCCTACATAAGATCGTCTTTTTAAAAAGTAAAATAATAATCATCACACCTATTATAGTTGGTATTTTTTGGTTTTGCTTACGTTTATGTTGTTCTTCAGTTAATAAAGTTTTTTTTTGCTTGCTTGCGTTCTCCTACTATAAAGCGGGCACTGGATTTAAAAACGTTTAGTAAACTTCGCCGTCTATTTTGCACCGGAATTGAATTTGCAAACAAAAATGGCACTGTGACACAACGCCATCCTAGTTATTGGTTATGATTAATATTATTATTAATCATCCATAACTAATTACAAGTGATGAGAATCTTAATTTTGTTATTAATAATTCTCCAGAAAACAACACTCATCTCTCTCGCTGATGCTGTAAATGTTTTCTCTCTTCCACACCGTTAAAGACAAACACTCACTGTCACACAATATTTCCGTAGGTGGAAAACTAACCAGGGAAGAAGGTAAATCCGTCTTTAATCTATATTTAGCGAGCCCCCATCCACTACTATCTCTCCAACATATGGTTATCACTGTGTAAGAAGGTCAATAAATTTATTGAATCAACATAGCAAATACAATGAAAAGATTATTTTACATCAATATTTCCATGAACCACATTCAAATAGTTTCAGTGTTTATATACATAATTCAACAAATAAGGGGCAATATAAATCACAGGGTAATTTCTTATCAGAGAATAGAAATGGAGTTATAGAGATTATAATGATAATAGTTTGTACATAACCTTGTCTAGGCGATGAAGCAATAGTCTTTTGCATCCTTGTCTAGGCAATGCAGCATTAGTCTTTTGCATCCTTGTCTAGGTGATGAAGCATTAGTCTTTTGCATGTTTTGTAACAAAGTCACAACTTATTGTTCGCAATGGAATTGTCAGTCACATGTCCTCTAGCATGCAGTAGAATGTTCTGTCAGCCTCTTTTCTCTCAATCTAATCTGGGCACTCCTTCACCAGACACTTCCTCAAGCAGAACAACAATGTAAAATTCCAGTAACTTCCTTGTACCAGAAATTCCATGATATAATTGAGCAGACTTTGCCACCATACATCAACAGAGTGCAGATATCCTTTCACTTACACACTGGGATAGAGATTTATTGAATCTACCATGGTCATATTAGTTTATAAATCAATAAACCAGGAGATTCTGGTAAAAATAAAAGGCTGCTTCTTCCCTGTAAAATATAATCAGGGAACAAATGCTAAGTTTCCAGTTTATTCATCTCTAACTCCATTCTTAATTACATTCAGTCTCAACTTACAATTTCCTGCAACAGTATTTATTAGCCCAATACAAGCATACAGCATAATAAATACAACATAACAATTTTATGAATGGGTTCACTAGAAACAATGTCAAGTGTTTAACATACTACTTACAAGCATCATAGTTCACAATTTGTAGAAATGATAGTCTGCTCATATAATAGAACTCTACATAAAATACAAGTATAACATATCAATAGCAAAATGCATGAAATGTTTCTAATTCTCTCTCAATCAGTAAGTTAACTCACCATTAAGCTAGCAGCCACCTTTCATGACCAAACTCTGCCATACCAAATTTAAAGTGATTACAAAATAAATTCTTTTCAATGTGTAAACTTTGATCTCAGACCATTGGTCGGTCTCATTCTTGTAAATCTTAACCATTGGATAATAAAAACTACTCATCCACTTAAAACTGATTTAGATTACATCAGCAAGTCTAGCACATTCTCCACCTGAGTTGTTTACTCCAACTTTTGGCATTTACAAAAATATCATCATAAGCAATGCCCAAGGTTGGGTCACTTTGACATTTAACAATTAAGTTTAGAAATAGGATAGGCAAATTTACTCTGCCATAGGCAGTTATTGTTTAAAGTATCGTATTAATTTGTTGTTTTATTTAGATTTTTATTAAATCAGAATTATAATGAAATATATATCTTTCTAACTTAATTTGTGGAGAGTGCTTCCAGCCTAGGCTGATTTCATCCTGGGGGTTGGTGATGGGAATGGATCATGAGGGGTGTTTGGAACCTTTGGGTTAGGGAGTATGTTTACACTTTGATGTTTGTTCTGTATATTGTAATTGTTTATGTTATTTGTTTGTATATCTGAAACCTGTGAGCTATTATATTTTTTCCCTGGAGAATTAATGAATTATATTAACAATTATATTCAGAGATGCACATGAGAACTCTATACTTTCTATTAAGATTTATATCACTCAGGAACATTACTAAATTTAACTTCATTTCAAGAGAGAGAGAGGGACACTCAAAGCAAGTTAGATTTTGAAATCAAGATTGATAGTAACAGTTGATGAAGAAAATATTACTAAATAGTAACTGAGTATTTTCAGATGAGGAATACATTGCTTTATTGTTGATGTTGTTGTTGTTGTTGTTGTTGCCATGATGTACTTGTAGCATCGGATGGCCATGATGGCATCTGCCCTCCTATATGCAGAATACACATGGATCCTCAGAGTCATACCTACCTAGCTTCCCACTCTGTCAACATGGTATTATGCATGCATTTGATCTCAATTAAAATGGAATTGCAAGTCAATTTGGCTGTTATTTAATTTCTGTAATTAACCATTCACTTCCTGCTAAAGGGTAAAGGCAGTTGTGCTTGTAATGAATTATTAAAACAGATACTTCTTGCAGTTTCAACTTGATATATGTTTTAACATAATTATTAGTATGATTAATTAACTATCAATTAATCAAATGTTGTTTAATTACTTTGCAATATCAGATTTAATTTTTAAAAATCTACTGAATAAGATGTTTCATATATTAAATATATATTCATCAAACCCCTTTTAATCTGAATTTGTATGAATGCATTTTATTACATCAGTGGTTGCTTGTGTTTTAATTGTATCATAATATTTTACTTTATAAACTGTAGCATTACTTTAAACATTATTCATAACATAAATTTATATGACAAATTTCCTTGAATAGATAACTTTATTACTCTAGCAGTACCAAGACAAAAACTGTAGTCTTTATTTTCTGCTTTTAACTTTAGTTGGTACATCCATTATAATTTAATCATTATTATTATGCATCTGCCAAAACTACTTACGTGCAAATAAATAGTTAAAGTAACTTGATCATAACTAAATATTTTACTTTACAGTTTATGGTTTCATAATACTGCATATTAGTAAAATTATAGAATTTTGTCACATTAATTATACCAGGTGGCAAAAACTTAATTTTTTTCTCCTAGAATTACAGCAATTTTATTTTATTTGTAACTGTACTTGATTGTTACTTTAGATCTTGTGAACACAATATACTAATAATTGTAATATTAATAAGAAGAAATGCATATATTTAAGCTTCATAAGATTATCCAACTATTAAATTAATATAACTTTGGCCATTAATTGTTAAATTTAAAAGCTTTTGATTTACAATACTAAATAAATAAAACAGTACACACACACACACACACACACAAAATAAACACACATAACAGATACATGCATTCATGCACAAACATGCAAATGTATAGAGAGAAATATAAAAGAAACTACTCCTAGCTAAATGCTCATTTAAAAACAAAACTATACTTCTATTCTCTATAGTGATCATCTTTTGAAAATAAAGTAATTTTAAATTATATACAATAATAATCATTTATTTAAAACATAACTATACTGCTATTCTCTAAATCAGTAAATGTTAGTACAGATCATTAATACTATCACTAATAGTAATAAATATCAGTAGTGAATATAATGACAATTAGAAGGCTGTACTTAAAAGCTTTTGCATTCATATAAAAATACATATCTCATTTTAATGATAGTTAGAAATATGTCTATGAACTTAACAGTGACTAAAAACATGTGGCATGTAGTATGGTTACTTTATATTATCATCAGAAAAATAACTTACTAGGCACGATCATCAGCACAAATTGGATCAAAGTCCTACGATCTACCAGAGAAAGTTACATTGGTGGCCATTTGACCCCCTGCCCCAACATCACTTCTGCCTGCTTTTACCCCAAGGGCTTGAGGGTTATGTATTTAGTAACAGGGCAAATCTCATTCACAAACTATGTTTGATCTAGATTTCATTTCACTTGGTCTTTAAGGAGCACTAAAGCTCTTCAAGGGGAGTAACTGCCCCAAGCTTTAAACCTGTGATTCTTAACCTTTTCAGCTGCCGGTATACCCCTTATGTCCTTGCACCCCCATGAAAGATTGTCCAATTTTTAATTATAGTGAAGAATGAAAATTGTGTTTTTTTATCATAACGTCTTGCAATCCCACCCCCTGGTTAAAAACCACTTCTCTAGATGGTAGGCTTTGTCCATTGGAGTGGAGAAGAGTTTTCTCCCCTCCTGTATGCAGCTGTCCCAAGAATGCAGAAGGTCTTTTGACATTTGGACAATAGATTAAGATCCTGCAATAAGGTGGTGCATCTATCAGCACATATTTAAATATGTGACTTAATATCAGTGTATTGTTGTTAGCAGTACATCTTTTTTCATTGTTCTGGTATATCCTGTGCTGTACATGACCAATGGGTGTAATGTCAGATCATACAATAACTAGTGGCTGTAGATATATATATGTGCTTTTTTTTTTTAATGTGTGTGTTTATTTATTTTATATATGAGGGCAATATTTTTTTTTAATGTTTGTGTTTTTTATTTGACTCTACTTAATCTGGATTGTTAAGTGCAACAAAAATGAACATTAAACTTTGGGGTTTAAAATAATTATCATAGTTTTGCTTGGTTTACATATATTTACATGCATGCACCTGTGTGCGTGTGTGCGTGTGTGTGTGTGTGTGTGTGTGTGTGTGTGTGTGTGATAGATTATCTGAGGGTTTTTTTTTTCTTTGAGATTAATAGAATAGAAAATCTATATATTTTTAATTTTTGGAAGAGTGACTAGGTGTATGTGTGAACCTGACTGATGAGAGTGCACATGTGAGTTGAGATTTACAGAAAGTGTAGATGGTACATAAGATTACATTATTTATACCTCTGACCTCTTGTATAGAGGGGGAAGTAGAGGTAAATTGTTCTTTTCCACACATTGAGATCATGTATTTATGTTTGTTACATTTAATTTGTAATTTTTAACAAGCGACTTGTTTGAAATCATAAAGTCAACCTCTTTCCGTAAACAAATATTGATATATTTTATTTTTTTCAATTTTGAAGGAGGTCGTAGAGACGAGTCAGAATGTAGAACCAGTGGCAGCATCAGTAGCAGTCAGTAAAGTGGCCCTCGAAGTGACCAATGAGGAGCCAGAACCAGCTCAAGACATAGAAATACCTCCACCCATGGCTATCCAAGATCACAGCTTTAAATCTAGCTCTGAAGCAAGCTCAGCTCCAGTGGATGATGCTGTGTCCAAACTTGTAAGTGGCTCACTTGGCTGTTCTTGCTTTGTACTGAATTGTGTCTTTGTTAGTTTTGTAGAGTTTCCACTACACAAGTATTTCAGTTTTTATTCTGTATTCTGCTTGGGTGGGGGTAGAGATATCATTTATAGATAGTCATGACCCTGAGTGCTTCCTTTGACCTAATTGATCTCACTGACACTCAGAGAGGGAGGAGGAGGCTTGAAAAGAGCTGAAGCAAAACATGCTCTTTGTTGAAATTGTCTTCTGTAATGATACTAATTTCTCTTTCAAAATGTCACTTTTGCATTGATTATCAATGCTACTCAAACCATTTTATCTTTTCAACATTCCATGTTTTGAAATAATTATCAGCAGTAATCAGACTATATATTTTTTCAACAAGCACTTGTTTGAAATTATCAGCAGTAATCACACTTCTTTAAAATCTTTACAACAGTAAACAGACAATTTATCTTTTTAACAAGCGACTTGTTTGAAATTATCAGCAGTAGTCACACTTCTTTAAAATCTTTACAACAGTAATCAGATTGTTTTAGTCAGACTTCTTTAAAGTCTTTACAACAGTAATCAGACAATTTATCTTTTTAACAAGCCACTTGTTTGAAATTATTAAAATTAATCAGACTGTTTTATCTTTTTATAACATGATACATGTTGAAATTGTAATCAGACATTTTTCTTTTAACTTTTATCACTTAAAGTAATGGACTGACTGCAGTTGTATAAAGCAGTTATGTATCTGAAATTTCTGTATAAATTCATAAAAATATAGAAGTTGCTCTCCTCTATACATAGACATCAAAAAAAGTATTTATTAACAGTCCAGTTGGGCCTCATTTTATTAGGTTAATTTTGCCTCATTTCGTTGATTTGCTTTAAAATAATCAGCAATAATTTGTTATAACAGGGAACAATATTTTATAAAAATATCTTTCTTGTTGTTGTCATTGAAAAAGTAGACAGAAAAGATTGCTAAAAAAGTAAGTTTGCTAAATATGATAATTAAAACATCAACCCATTGTTTCTTTGGGTTCAAATCATTTCTGAGGCAGCAGTAGTTATTGCAGATTTCTTCATAATTGTTATTCAGAAACCAAAACTTCTCGTAATCCTTCAATAAAATGTGACAACATATTTTCCTAGTAAACATTACCTCCAGTATTACATTTTCACCTGATAACTATCATGTTAGCTATTACTTGGTGATCTTTTTCACCAATGTTTTGTTTTTACATTTAACCAATCACATTACATATATTGCATTAATGACTACCTAGTGATTTCTCACTTCTTGATACTATATGATAGTGAAGAGGTGGTCTATTTGTTAATGGCAACACAGTGTAACAATATTATCTAGTTTACCTCCTATTTGATGGTTGCTACATTACTGAGTTAGAGATGAGCCAGCAGCTCAGCAAAAGTGGGGATGTGTTATTATATGTACTTTTTGGGGACTCATCTGCAGTAACTCCTATTTATTGAGTGTTGTACTCATATCTGTGGCTGTTTTGCAAACCCTTTTAAATAAGACTGTACATTTTCCCTGGAGTAACTTTTGCCCCTATATGTCTAGAGCTTGTCACTTTAAAAAAAAATAATAATAATTCTTCCTCCTTTCATTTTTCTGAACAATTGCATTGCTCTCACAGAGACCTTGTTGGTTCTTGGCAGTATTATTATGGTATAACTTTTGCAGAAACTAGGGAGAGTCTGACTTATATCTAAGAGTAAAAGTGAGTTACACTATGTTATTGTTGTAGTTGTATAAATTAAACTGTTTCCACTCATGACATTCAACTCTTTTTTCACTTATTACATTCAGCTTTTTCTTTTTTTTTTAATTATGTTTTGTTATGTATAACAAGTCAGAGGATGGCTAGAATTTGATTAAATTTACTGGTAATCACAATTTTTCAGAGTGTCTGGGCTTTTCCTATCATTTTCTTTTCTCTTTTTTACTGTAATATTTCTTTTCTTTGCTTACTAAGTACAGATTTCAAAAAGTGTTCAGCTAACTTGAGGACATTTCTCATAATTTAATTAACACTTAAATTTTGATGATATTATCTAATTCTTTTGTCATCTTTCAACCACTGATGAAATCAGTAATTTCCTTGTATTTAATTCCTATTTATTCACCATTTTTACTTTAAAATAAGTATAATTTCACTATCTATTAAATATTATTTTTAACTTTTTCTTTAATTAAAATTTTATAATACTCTCATATACTGCTGCATTTATATATTGTCATGTCACACTGCACTTTATATACACTGTTCTTGGGGTTTTAAAAAAAAATCACCCTGGAAGTGTCAGTAAGTATACATTCCTGTCTGGTTTGTCTTTGTAATTCACAATGTCTCAATGTATCAAGACTTGATACTTATGCAGCCAAGGAGAATAATATAAGATCACAGATTTAGCAGGAAGAGGATTTGCAAAAGGATTTTCATAAAGATTTACTCTACTTTGAAGCAGGCAGTTTTCAGCAAACGCACATCTTTCCAAACCCACATTTGTACTGCTACTAGTATGCTGGTTGTTGGGAACTGAGATGAAGATTTACTCTACTTTGAAGCAGGCAGTTTTCAGCAAACGCACATCTTTCCAAACCCACATTTGTACTGCTACTAGTATGCTGGTTGTTGGGGATTGAGATTTACTCTACTTTGAAGCAGGCAGTTTTTAGCAAACGCACATCTTTCCAAACCCACATTTGTACTGCTACTAGTATGCTAGTTGTTGGGGATTGAGATTTACTCTACTTTGAAGCAGGCAGTTTTTCAGCAAATGCACATCTTTCCAAACCCACATTTGTACTGCTACTAGTATGCTGGTTGTTGGGAACTGAGATGAAGATTTACTCTACTTTGAAGCAGGCAGTTTTTCAGCAAACACACATCTTTCCAAACCCACATTTGTACTGCTACTAGTATGCTGGTTGTTGGGAACTGAGATGAAGATTTACTCTACTTTGAAGCAGGCAGTTTTCAGCAAATGCACATCCTTCCAAACCCACATTTGTACTGCTACTAGTATGCTGGTTGTTGGGGATTGAGATTTACTCTACTTTGAAGCAGGCAGTTTTTCAGCAAATGCACATCTTTCCAAACCCACATTTGTACTGCTACTAGTATGCTGGTTGTTGGGAACTGAGATGAAGATTTACTCTACTTTGAAGCAGGCAGTTTTCAGCAAATGCACATCTTTCCAAATCCACATTTGTACTGCTACTAGTATGCTGGTTGTTGGGGATTGAGACGTGTAGGGCACTAGGAGGCCACCTTTCCATCAAATCTTTGCGTCATGATTATCTTTTACCTAACAGCACTATCTCTTGCACTTGAAGGGATCGACCAGTCAAGATGTATCATTAACATTTTAAGCTGCTTTACTGCAAGAGAGCCTATACATTCTGGGTGGTCCAATGAAGATGTTTGAAAGGGAAGTGTTTGTCACTTAATGCAGGCACATTTGACAGGGTTTCGTGTGTGTGTGTGTGTGTGTGTGTGTGTGTGTGTGTGTGTGTAAGAGAGAGAGAGAGCATGTGAAAGATAGAGTGAATAAAGAAATAAACTGATTTTTCATTTTTTTCCATCATTAGTTATTTTTAAAGTGTCATACTATGTTATGTCATAAAATTAGTCTTGAGCACTAGCTCATTTTAATAAACCTGAGAGTTGTTTATAAAACTTTTTCATTCTAACAAATAAAAATTATGAAATCTAGATTATGTAACAATATAAATATTATCTAGTCCAGATTGTGATAGGTGTCATCAAGTCCAAATTGTGTAATGGTATAAGAATTATCTAGTACAGGTTATGTAGCAATATAAATATTATCTAATCTAGTTATGTAACAATATAAGAATTATCTAGTCCAGGTTATGTAGCAATATAAATATTATCTAATCTAGTTATGTAACAATATAAGAATTATCTAGTCCAGGTTATGTAGCAATATAAATATTATCTAATCTAGTTATGTAACAATATAAATAACAATATAAGAATTATCTAGTCCAGGTTATGTAGCAATATAAATATTATCTAATCTAGTTATTTAACAATATAAATAACAATATAAGAATTATCTAGTCCAGGTTATGTAGCAATATAAATATTATCTAATCTAGTTATGTAACAATATAAATAACAGTATAAGAATTATCTAGTCCAAATTTTGTAACAGTATCAGAATTATCTAGCCCAGATTGTGTAAACAATAAAAGTATTATCAAATCCTGATTGTGTACCAATATAAGAATTATCTAGCCCAGATTGTGAAACAGTGTAAGAGTTGTCATGTCCAAGTAATATTAACCAATCCAGATTGTGAAACAGTATAAGAGTTGTCAAGTCCAAGAAAATTAACCAATCCAGGTTGTGAAATAGTAGAAGAGTTGTCAAGTCCAAGTAATATTACTAATCCAGGTTGTGAAACAGTATAAGATTTGTTGAGTCCAAGTAAATTAACCAATCCAGGTTGTGAAACACTATAAAAATTATCTAGTCCCAGATTGTGTAAACACTGTAAGAATTATCTAGTCCAGGTTGTGTAACAGTAAAAGAATTATCTACTCCGGATTGTGTAAAAACTATAAGAATTATCTAGTCCAGGTTGTGTAACAGTAAAAGAATTATCTACTCCAGGTTGTGAAACACTATAAGAATTATCTAGTCCAGGTTGTGTAACAATATAAGAATTATCTAGCCTCTGTTGTGAAACAGTACAAGAGTTATCAAGTCCAAGTAATATTAACTACTCCAGCTTGTGTAACAGTATAAATAACAGTGTAAGTATTAACAAGTTCAGGTTGTGTAACATTATAAGAATTATTTAGCCCAGGTTATGTAACAATATAAATATTACCTAATCTCTTGCATTGCATTATCAAGCTCAGAATATAAAAATTATCTAGTCCAGAATGTTTAACAATGTAAGAATTATCTAGTCTAGGTTGTGTAACAATTTAAGAATCATTTAGTCTAAGTTATGTAACAGTATAAGCCTTATCAAGCTCAGATTTTGTAACAGTATAAGAATTATGTAGTCCAGATTGTGTAACAATATAAATATTATCAAGTCTAGATTGTGTAACAGTATAAGAATTATCTAGTTCAAGTTATGTAACAAAATAAGTATTATAAAGTCCAGATTGTGTAATGGTGCAGGTATTAGCAGGTTATGTCTGAATTATTTTGTGCAATTATTTACAGGCCACCATGAACCTTAAGGCACAGACAGAAGCTGTTAGCTCCCTTGACCTGGCCAATGAAATTGAGAGCATTGTCAAGCAAAGAATTGTACGTGTTTTTGTTTTTATCATTGCTTCAACAGATACACTTTTTATTTTATTTGTTTTGTTTAATATTAATTTTATTGTTATTATTTATTATTATCTTTTGTTACACTTTCATCTCATAAATAATATATTTGTATTCTATTGTTGATTTCTTTGACTGTTAGCTGCAGTGTGTGTGTGTGGAAAGGGGAGGGGGCTAAAAAAAATTTTTAAATCAACATTTTTATAGTATTTAAAATATTTAAAGTTTCCTGTCTGTATAGAGTTGTAATAAAATAAACTATTGTTTTCTAGTTTACTTAGTTTTATAACACAAAGTGTGCGTACCATTCTTACTCTTGTGTTGTTTTCAGCATGGAATGCCTGTGACATTTTCTGCTCATCTATTATTTATAAAATAATGGTTATATCAAAGTGTTTTGCTTGTCTGTGCAGGAACCTTCTTCAGAGCTGACACTAAAGTCTGAGAGCAGTGCCGAAGATGATGGTGTGCCGGATATTGCCAAGGAGAACGAAGCAGAAGACAGTGAGAAGACTGAAGTTGTAGATAATGAGGAAAAGGATGAGGAAGCGGAAAAGGCAAAATATTTGAAGAAACGCCAGTGAGTGTACTTTTTTTTTTTTTTTTTTTTTTTTGGGGTGGGGGGGATTTAATCATTTTCTATTTTTGCTTCTGACCAATAGAAAAGTGTGTAGCAGCCTTTGCTGGGTCTGTTAGCTACATGTTTGTTTCTCTCTAGTTATGTGCATAATAAAGTGTTGAAATTCTTATAGGGTCTTTAAGCTGCACATTATTTATATATGTCAATTCAAGATATAGAAAAGTGCTTAGAAATCTTCACAAAATCTATTCACTACATGTGTTTGTTTCTAAGTGGATGATTAGGTTTGTGCTTAAAAAGTCTTCACTAAGTCTATTTGCTGCATGTGTTTGTTTCTGTCTAACTGGAGGAATAGGTTTGTGCTTAGAAATCTTCACTAAATCTAATAACTGCTTATTTCTGTCCAATTCAAGGAATAGAAAAGTGCTTAGAAATCTTTGCAGGATCTGTTACCTGCATATGCTTATTTCTGTCCCAATTCAAGGGATAGAAATTGTGTAGAAATCTTCATCAGGTCTGTTACTGTATTACTTTGATAAGTAGATCAGTATGAAGAAACTTTCATATCCACTATAATGCACGTTTCTTATTGTATAGAAATAAAGTATTAGTCAATAATTAGAATGTATTTACGAATATGTGAATTGCATTTGTGTACATTTGCACTTAAGTGCATGCATACATATGCATATATGCACAAAAGCATTCACATTGTTTACTGTATCCATAGGAATTGTATTAATTGCCTAGATGCAGAAGGAAACCAGTGTTTTCAGACTGAACATTTGCAAATGTTGAAATGAAAATTGGACCTTGATTTAAAGTGCTGCATCCCTTTTCAGGTTTCATGCTATTTGTTGATAGTGATTGACAGCATTTACCAGCAGTAGTTTATAAGTGCTAGTTCAAATTCTTTCCTTATCACAAGCACTTTTTCAAAAGTTCTCAAAGATTCATTCACACATTCATAATCAGATGTGCAAAAGAATTTTTTTTTTAATTAGAAAAATAAAGTTATTAAAAAATTAATACTATATGTTTGATAACAAGTTGTTTTTCCTGAAAATGCAACAGATCTTTTCACTTGAACTTATTTTTGCTCTACATGTTAACAATATATTACTATAATGTTGTTTCCTCATCTTGCCAGTACCACCCAAGTCATCAACAATTCAAACTTTAATGCAAGGTCACTTGTTAGCATTCTAAATTTTGCTTTCAAACTATGCAGTCAATTAATAGCAATCTACATTTTGTTTTGATCAGCTATTTTTATTCAAAGCAACTCATGCTAATCCATAGACATCACAGAACTTGGGGAAACTTATTATTTACAACTGAGCTTCACAGCACATGAAAACATTATATGTGTAGAATATTCTCCCCTTTTAAAAAATGTTTGTTGTTGTTGTAGGGTTTGATGCTTTTTTTTTATTTGCGTGTTGGCTAGACATGTATGTTTTTATTTAGCTCACTGAGCCAAATCATTTTAAAGATTACCCAGTTGGGGTTCTGATGATAGTGGTGGGAGAGAAGGGTGGGTGAGGGATAAACTGAAGTTCTTGTAACACTGATCAGTTTCAGGTGGAATTGTGGTAGTGATGTGAAAGAAGGATGGTGTGAGGATGGGATAAACAGGAATTCTTGGAACACTGATTCAATACTGTTTAAATTTACCCAAATGGCTGAAAATTAAAATAACCAGCTGCCTGATAGGAAATCAGAACCAGATAGGAAATTTATTTTTTTAGTCCACCTCATTACCCTTAAAGAAACACAGAAACTCAGAAACACTGCAAATTTTCTTTATTGCAAATAGCCATCTTTGTCTTGTAATCTATGAGCCTTGTAGAGAAACTTTTTAAAATTATTTTATGTGTAATATAGCAATAAGACAATTTTAATAAAACTATTTAAAGGTTTATGTGTGTTGTTTTGTATATACAACTAAATCCAGAAAGTTTACATTCATTTCTTTATTTGTGTTTTTTTTAATCTCCTTTGAAATTATTAATTTTATAGCCAAATCCTGCTGAGCTGTGGAAAGGATAGTTTACAACTTCTGTTTTATAAATATTTCATCACTTTCCGACTCTAGTAATTTCCCTTAGCAATAGATAGATACACCATTTGTGTTACAGCAGGCCTGGTCTCTTTCATTTCCTGCTGCCAAAGGATCTTCATCCACACACATGCCCAGAGAACACAAACACACATGCCCACAGAACACAAACACACATGCCCAGAGAACACAAAGCCCACAGTTTATTATGCCCATCTAATATATATATATATATATCCTTTGATTTTAATTATGTAACTGTTCTCTGTTAGTATTAAAAATTATGTAGGAGCCATTAGCTGAGAGATGCCTTTTAGCAAAGGTAATCCAAAAATTTCTTTAAACAAAGGTGTTCTAAATTTTTTTTAAACAGAATTAAGTGTGTTCATTTTATTTTTTGTTTGTAGATTTGTCATTCAGGAACTATATGACACTGAGCAAGTGTATGTGGAAGATTTGGGTACCATTGTGGATGTAAGTATACTTAGAGAACTGCAGAGTGTTTATTTGGTCATGTGTACATGGGATAGGAAGTGTAATTGTGTGACATGGAACCAGTATGTGTGGAAACAGATTGTTTTTGGTCACCTGTACATGTGATAGAAAGTGGAATTGTGTGACATGGAACCAATATGTGTGGAAACATTGTTTTTGGTCACCTGTAGATGAGTGGAAAGTGAAAGTTAAAGAACTTGAGTTGAAAGTTGAAATACTTGTTCTTATAATCATCATGTAAATATAGTTTAACACAGCTTACATAAAATGTGTATCATGCTGTATGATAGCTAAGCTGATTTTTTAAATGTTTGCAAATTGAAAAAAAGATCAGCTTTTGCACTTGTTATTCATGTAATAAATACATTCATCAACTTAAAACACTCTCTTGTAACAGACAAGAGAGTGTTTTAAGTTGATGAATGTATTTATTATCACGCACTGTTCATGTAATAAATAAATACATCAACTTAAAACACTCTCTTGTAATAAATACACCTCACAGTGTTCGTGTAATAAGTACATTCATCATTTTAAAACACTTGTAATAAAGGTGTGTTCATGTAATAAATGCATTCATCAACTTAAAACATTCTTGTTGTAAAGAAACCATGCACTGTTCATACAATAAGAAAAACCTTGACATTGTTCAGGTAGTTAAAAGATGAACAACTTAAAAGCACCTTAAATAAAAACAAAAACACAGCTTCACTATGTATAAAACAACTTAAGCTATGTTTCATGAAATAAAAACATTTAGCAATCTAAAATACAAAAGCTGCAGTTTTTACAAGAATATATAGTTGCATAACAATTAAAAATGAAATTCTGAAGCCATACAGATAACTCAGTTCATCAATAGTAAGGGATGTGTCTTTTGGAGGACTTACAGTACATGGACATATTTATGGTGGGGTGTGACTAAATAGATGGTATATGCAACATCATTATAAACAAGATAGCACTGTATGCTGGGACCAGAATATAACTTTGCTGATATATAAAAGTTTTATATATTCTTGGAGAATTTCTTCATTTAAAATTATTACATAATAATTGTTAAAATTCAGTATGTCTTTGCTTGGGATTTTTCTGAAAAGATTTATTGCAGTATCAGATTCATTTTTGCTTCATGCTTGCAGGGTTATATGCAGTATATGAGAGAAAACCCAATGCCAGAAGATCTTGTAGGCAAGGACAAGATTGTTTTTGGTAACATACATCAGATCTATGACTGGCATCGGGAGTAAGTATAATCAGAATATTGCTGTAGCCATTCTAAGAGTTTCTCACATGAAAATGAATATTTCCTAATTAATAGCATTTGTACTTTGCTATTTTTATCCTAACACTTACTGAAACATTGATGTGTATAGTTTGGAGAGGGAGATTGGGGAGAGTGATTTTCAAAAGTAGCTTTCACTTACAATGAAGAAGTGATTCCAGTGATTGAGGGTTACCAGCAGAACTAAATTTTAGGAACAGTATATTGAAGATCTGTCTTTTGCAGGAATGGGTGAAGTGTTGCATTTCTCCATAAATAATTGGTGAAGTCAGATGATTCAGGTGGTAACAGTTTTGTGATTAAATTTGTGCAACATGTTCTTTCAGCAGTTGGAATCTATAACTGATCACTTTTGCTTTAATGACACTACTTGTTTTTCGATACTGTTTCACTATTTTACTTATCTACTATGTAAAAATAAAGCCTTTAGCAAGAAAATTTAAACCCCAAGTTAAGATTGCAACAACAGCAATCCTGACCTAATTTTTATTCCAGAGTATTCATATTATCAATCACTAATGCAGTTCTGCAATTATTTTATGGCCTGGTTTTTTTTCCTTATTTGGGGTAATGTCCATTTGCCAACTCAGTAAGTCATTTATTTTCAAACTTGATAAAACAATGACTCATAAATTGTTTATATTTTTGTTACAGACAAATAGATTTATTGATAATATTATTTTGTACGCTGTTTATTAATTTCAGTTGGAGAAGAACCCCTGATATCCATTTAATTCTACATTTATTTAAGGCCATTTTTTTTCTTTCTTATCACTTGTTCCATAAGACAATGAAAGATTTTCTCATCAATCATGTATAAAATATACATATATTATTATTTCAGAACCATGGTAACAGAACTGGAAAAATGCCTGACAGAGCCTGATAAAGTAGGATCTGTATTTATACGTTATGTAAGTATTTTATATGCTGTTTAAGAATTTGATACAATATATTAGTATTCACTACATAAGTATTTTAGTTGTTATCTACTATCACTAATCAACTGAACATCCTTTTAGTTGGTTTGGTGTAGTTTAGTTTGCTTTCATTTGTTGTTGTTATTTTTGTTTTATAAAAAATGGTCAACATTTTAATTTTGTTATTGTTCGTGTATTTAAAAGATGCAAAAAAGTATCAGCCATAACAAGGAAATCTGTGAGATAATATCTCCTGTTCCTGTTATAAATGTCTGTGTACTTGCACGACGGTTTTAAAAAAGTAAAAATGGCAGGTTTAGAGTCATTTTAAATATAGCACAACTGTTTACAGTTTTAAATCATGCATTTTAGCAAGTAGTTCTTTTATTGATGCTAGTTTTGCATTCTTATTCGAGTAAAGAAAGAAATTAATTTTGAAAATAAAATCTGGTTAATATTTTATAATATTATTTTATTTCCTCAAAGTTTAACTATCATTATTTATTTGTTGTTTTATCATTTTAAAATTATCATTCAGAAATATATAGGTGGTAATTTAGTTTTTATTTTTAATCTTTGTTTCAATGGTTTTAATTCCACATATATTATTTTTCCAAATACTTTGTAATTTTATAGACATCCAGTTTGGTATTTTGTAATGCTATAGTGTATGTAGGTATTATTATTATTTTGTTTTTGCAGGAAAGACGCCTTTTGATGTATGTAAAATACTGTGAAAATAAGCCAAAATCTGAATACATAGTGTCAGAATTTCTTGACACGTACTTTGAAGAAATCCGACAAAAACTTGGCCATCGGCTACAGTTGCCAGATTTGCTCATAAAACCAGTTCAGCGCATTATGCGATACCAACTCCTGCTCAGGGTAAATATTTCAGACATTTAATATTTCACAGTTTTAGTTTTACTTATGTTACTGAATTGAAATTGAAGAAGTAAAGCTATCCTGAATTTTATTTGCTGTGAATTTCAGGATAAGCAGTTGTAGTTTGCATCTATTGGTAATTGTTATTTTAAATCTTTATACACTAGATGACAAAATTTGCATGGGGAGTAATATGGTAAGCCACTGCAAGCAGCAAGGATTTTCTAAATTAGTTAGTACCTTATGTAACTGGTGTCACCAAGAAATGCGCACCCCGACAAAAACGCGATGGACAAAAGCGTGACGATGCGTTCTGGCCCTAACCCTAACTCTAACCCTAACTCTAACTCTAACCCTAACCCCTAATCATTGCAATAGTGATGTCTAGTCAGAAAATAGTCTTGTATATGACCCAAAGTTTACAAATAATTGTTCCTAGATTCCAAAATGGCTGACAGACATTGCTGTAGAAAAATTTAACACTTTCTTGGAGCATAATTTTTGGATTTTGAAATAAAAACTGATAGGATAGTGTATTTGTGTTACATTGTGTAATTTGTATTTCAGTGCATGCACTCACTTTAGCAGTATACAAAGGAGATTCATATTATAACATGATCTTGAGTTTTTATTCTAATATAAATATATTCATCTTAGCAGTAGAGCAAGGAAATTTATATTGAGTACTGTAATATGATCATGAATTCTAATATACATATGTTCATCTTAGCAATAGAGCAAGGAAATATATATTGAGTACTGTAATATGATCATGATACATATGTTCATCTTAGCAATAGAGCAAGGAAATCTATATTTAGTACTGTAATATGATCATGAGGTTTTACTCCAATATACATATGTTCATTTCAGTAGAGCAAGAAAACTAGTGTTTTAGTATTTGGCATCAAAATACAAACATGCACAAAAATACAATATAATACAATAACTTACTAGCATTTACTTCCTAGCTCTCTATTATTGGTGCTCAATTACAAACTTAGAAAAACATTTTTTTGCTTTTATGTTTCTAAACATTTTATTTCCTTAAACTTATACCACAGTCGTTGTTTTCTTTTCTTTTTCTCGCACAATTCAGGATATTCTGAAATACACGGAAAAGTCTGGCCTGGACTGCACAGAAATGAAGAAAGCCTTACGAGTAATGTGCATTGTGCCCAAAGCAGCTAATGACATGATGCAAGTTGGCCGCTTGCAGGGCTTTGATGTAAGTTTGTAGTTCTTTGAGGGAGGGGATGTAGTTATAATTTTAAAGCTGTGTAGCTGCATATGATTTTGGATTAAATTTTTTAAAAGAAAATTATTGTGACAATTTTTGTTTGTTATAACTTGTTTTTATTTTTCTAATTACAAATATGAAAAAGTGTTGCAGAGATTAATTGTAGGACAAATGCAGAAAAAGATAAAATTTATTTTTTTAAATATATTTTTTTAAAGGTGTTGATTTGTGTTGGTTCTTTGTAATTTATATATTTTTTTTAAAAGTAGTTAGACCTAGCAAAGGTTATTGTAACCAAACTTTCAATACTACTGAAATATAATTATGCCACAGAGTTAGGTCACAAATTATATTTTGTTCTTTTCCCCTTGACATTCCTATCAATTGCAGTGCACCTTTTTCTTCTTTTCTTACTTTTAAAACTCTGTATTCTAGTTCAAAAATGTTGTTGTTTTTTTATATTTTTCATCTGGAAATCCTTGTTTCTTGTCTGTCACAACTAATGCAATAATACTTTGATAGGTTCCAATGCTAACATCTTAACAATATTTTATCTTAACTTTCTAGGGCAAGATCACTGCTCAAGGAAAGTTATTACTTCAGGTAAGTTTTGTAAGAGTTACCTTACTTGGTGTAATGACCAGTACATTCATAAACAAGTCATTGGTTCGTGATCATGTTCTGTAGAGTTTTAATATTAATTTAGTAAATACATCATTATGTACATGTACTTATTACCTACATGCAACAGACAAAGCTTTGGTATTCATTAAATTCTTTTTCAACTATATCTACTTCATAAAACTTTGTTATATATTAATAAATGTTTGCAACTTAATGAACATTGTTATGTGTTACTTTATAATAATCAGTATGACTTT
The DNA here is from genome assembly GCA_028829895.1 of Sinotaia quadrata. Taxonomy (NCBI): domain Eukaryota; kingdom Metazoa; phylum Mollusca; class Gastropoda; order Architaenioglossa; family Viviparidae; genus Sinotaia; species Sinotaia quadrata. Next base: position 11,228,076 of record CM054182.1, read on the forward strand.
TTTCTCGCACAATTCTCCGAACACCAGAAATTTGAAGTGTTAAAGCTAATAAATTATACTGTTGTTTTCTTCGCATGATAACAGTGAATGATTTTGGTTTCAATTTCTACAGGATACATTACTCGTATCTGAAGTCACGGCAGGCATGCCACTAAAGGCCAAAGAGAGAAGGGTATTTCTCTTTGAGCAAATCATTATTTTTAGTGAGATGATTGAGCGCAAGAAAGGAGACTTTTCCAATGCAAGTTATATCTACAAAAATAGTCTCAAGGTCAGTTTGAATTTTTAACTGTAGCAATTAGTTACTGGAAACTGGTGACACTTTGATACATCTCTATTTCATGTTGTGTGTGACATTGTAATTGACCTAAATTTCAAAGATTTTAAATTAATATAGCAACTGACACTTTGAGACATTTCAGTTCATGTAATGACTGACATTGTAATAGATAGATCTGTTCTACACATAATGAGTGACACTGTAACAGATCTGTTCTACATGTAATGACTGATACTGTAATAGATCTGTTCTACATGTAATGACTGATACTGTAACATATCTGTTCTTCATGTAATGACAGAGACTGTAATAGATTTGTTTAACATGTAATGACTGACACTAACAGATCTGTTTAACATGTAATGACTGACACTGTAATAGATCTGTTTAACATGTAAGGACTGACACTAACAGATCTGTTTAACATGTAATGACTGACACTGTAATAGATATGTTTAACATGTAAGGACTGACACTGTAATAGATCTGTTTAACATGTAATGACTGACACTGTAACAGATCTGTTTAACATGTAATGACTGACACTGTAATAGATCTGTTTAACATGTAATGACTAACACTGTAATAGATCTGTTTAACATGTAATGACTGACACTGTAACAGATCTGTTTAACATGTAAGGACTGACACTGTAATAGATCTGTTTAACATGTAAGGACTGACACTGTAATAGATCTGTTTAACATGTAATGACTGACACTGTAACAGATCTGTTTAACATGTAAGGATTGACACTGTAATAGATCTGTTTAACATGTAATGACTGATACTGTAATAGATCTGTTTAACATGTAATGACTGACACTGTAATAGATCTGTTTAACATGTAATGACTGATACAATAATAAATCTTCACTTAATATAGAGAAAATTATCTGTTTGTCTATTGTGGCAAGAAATGCTTGATATTTACGATGCCATTAATATTAAATTTATGTCATAAGTTTGGCATTGTGTGAAGAAAGATGTTAGTATAAATACTGATGATGATAATCAGATCTTTCTTTAGAGCATATGAACACTTATTTTATGCATTTCAACCCTTAATGAATAAATTACTTAAAAGTGTTACACATCTTCATTTTTATTAGAGTTTATAGATTTCCAGATAGAAACTTTTACTTTTTGTACTATCAACAAAACAAATTGTGAATCATTAAAGTATCTTAAAACCTGGTGATCACAAAGTTTTGTTACTGGCTAGCGTATGGGTAATTGGAGTTTGGACACCACCCATTACTAGAGTTGGAATTTTTTCAGCTGATACATTCCCCAATCCCTAGCCCACAATTGTATTCCAGCATTTAGACATATAAATAGGACATGACACACTAATTAATTTCATTGACAAATAACATTTTAAACTATTCCTTTACAGTGTATGAAAGAAAATTTATGTTATAAGCCTTACATATTGATTGTAGGTGAACAAAATGTCTATGACAAACCAAGTGGAGGGGGAGCCACTGAAATTTATTCTCATCGATCGCACGCCAGGCTCAGATATGAAATATAACATCCAAGCACCATCAGAGGAAGTGAAGGAGACATGGATCAGGGAAATCCGTTCTATATTAGACATGCAAGGCGATTTTCTTAGAGGTTTGATATTTTTCCCCTAGTAATTAATTTTAAAAGATTTTATTTTTAAATTTCAGAAATTTCTTCATAAGGACTGAAGAAAATAGAAAGGATGTTTAGCATGTAAAAATATCAAATATATTTTTTTTTAATAATCTTGATAAAATAGGTACTTTACAGTAAATGAGAGTGTTTCTTATGTGGAGAAGTGAATAGCAGAAGAATTGAAATTCCGAAAAAAAATAAAGGATTAAATGGTGTCTATCCTTAGCATGAAATTGATTTAAATTTAACTTTATAATTTGCCATTTAAAGTATTTTATTATACATCACTGTTTTAAAATGTTGTTGTTTGTTTTTATATTAAAATTCTTTTCCTACCATATAAAAACATTGTTTTAAATTGTATCACTTATATTAATATTATTCAGGATGTATAATAAATACATAGTTGCAAGTCTGCCTTAGGCAGTAAATAAATAACTGTCATTTAGGGAGAGAATCAACATAAAAGTTTTCAAATTAGCATTTCTCATGTTTTCCAAGTTAGATTAAGTCCTGAAAATAGCTTCACTGTTCCTGTCGTTTTCACATACAAATACCTGTTTACTAAGAGGACGACATCTTACATCAGTTACATTCTAGTTTACCCTGTTCTCATTTCCTTTGTAATAGTTTGTTGTCATTTTAATATGTATACATATGATGAACATAAATTAACAGTGATATTGGTCTTGATTCATTAAATGCTTTCATTTATTGTTTGTTAAATTTAAAAGCATTTTTAATTTTACTTTGGTTGCAGCATTGCAGTCACCTATTGCTTATCAGAAGGAGCTCACAAAAGAGTTGTGAGTATGAGTTTTACTGTCGTTTCTTTTTTGTGAGTATCAGTTTTAATTTCATTTTATTATTTTGAGTATAGCTTTTATGTATAGATTTTTGTATTAATATTATTCACTTTGAGTAGATGGTGGGGGGGGGAGGCCTTGAGGGTTTTTTTTTTACTGTCAGAAATAAACATTTGTGATAGAGTAAGTTTTACTGTTACTAATTTGTGTTCATGTCAGTTTTACTACCAATTTTGTTACTGAATATCAATTTTACTTTCATTTCGTTACTCTCATGCCATTTCTATTTTTACTGTAGATTTTGTTTGGGTTTTTAGTTTGAGTTTCTTTATTTAAAAATTTTTTTTTTTTTTAAATGCAATATCTTCTTTTTCTTATACTTTTCTGAATATCAATCCATACTTACTCTGCATGTAAGAAAATATTTTATTTTTGTAGTTTTGTTTTCAGCATTGCTTTTTTTTTTTTTTTTTTTTTTGCATTTATTTTTACTGTAAGTTTCTTTCATTTATGAATGTGACATTTTAAATTGTACTAGTTCTCATACTCTAAGTTTTCTTTTCTTTTCTAATGTGACAGTATGATTTAAATTGTACTAGATTTTGTTGTTGTGTTTGTCAGTTTTTATTATCATTTTGTATTTGAGAATCAGGAAATAGATTTCTGTGCATGTATGCATCTGTGCCTGCATTGACACCCACATTAAGGTGGCAATTTTATGCATATTCTGTAAGACCATTCATTTCTGCAATTGCCTGTTTACAGTTACTTTGAGCACACATCCAGCCTGATAGAGTTGAAATCCTTTGCGACATATTGAACTAAATCATAAAGACCAAGCAAAGAAGAAATTAGATAAAAGACAATAAATTGATGTTTTCATTTACACAGCAAATTGAGGCTTTCATTCAGACAACATATTGATGTTTTCTTTCAGACAACAAATTGAGGCTTTCATTCAGACAACATATTGATGTTTTCATTAGACAACTCACACATATGATGTCTTCCCCATATTAAAAATATTACAATGTTATTATTTAATTTATTGACGTTAAAATACTGACAGGTTTGTTTACTGAAGCCTTATTAACATCAATAGCATGCTAAATTTGTTAACGAGTACAACAGCCACAAGTGAAAAGAAAGGGCGTGAGCTATGGTGATTGGTGATCTGTGTCGTAAATAATTAGATCTAGGTACAGCGGCTGTTTAGCGCGTAAGCCAATCCACAGCCAGCACATTTTAGCAGACCCCATTTTTTTTGGGGGGGGGGGGTGGAAGTGTGACCAGAGGGGGTGTGTGCTAAATCATGTATAGACATAATGGCCGCATTACCATGGGTACCCGTTCTCAATTTTACTACCCAGGTATTAGCATGACAATGGGTACCCAGGTACCACTATTAAGAACAGTAAATTGATGCTTTGAATAAAGACAGAAAGACAGCAAGTTGATATTTTGAATAAGGACAACACATTGGTGGTTTGGTCAATGGCAGCAAGTTGATATTTGCATTATGGACAGTAATTTGATATTTTTATTTTTTAGGACTGCAGGTTAATATTTTGAATGAGGAGAGCAGATTGATGATTTGATTAAGGACAAGAGACTGATGTTTGCTTCAAGACAGCAAATTAATATTTTGATTAAAGACAGCAAGTTGATATTTTGAATAAAGACAGCAAGCTGATATTTTGATTAAAGACAGCAAGTTGATATTTTGATTAAAGACAGCAAGTTGATATTTTGAATGAGGACAGCAGATTGATGATTTGATTAAGGACAAGAGACTGATGTTTAATTAAAGACAGCAAATTAATATTTTGATTAAAGACAGCAAATTAATATTTTGATTAAAGACAGCAAGTTGATATTTTGATTAAAGACAGCAAGTTGATATTTTGAATAAGGACAGCAAGTTGGTATTTTGAATAAAGACAGCAAGTTGATATATTGAATAAAGACAGCAAGTTTATATTTTGAATGAAGACAGCAAGTTGATATTTTTATTAAAAACAGCAAATTGATATTTTGATCAAGGATGACACTCTCAAGCCATAATCTCAATAAATATTGTAATAGAAGCAATAAAAGAAGTGATGTTTCTGCAAGATTTTCAATTTTACTAAAATGAACATGGAATGGTGATGATCTGCATACCTACAAATGTGCTCTGTGGAAATTTTATTTTAAGGTATGGCAACTAATCAAGCAAAAGTATCTGTAAAATGATATTTGTAGCTCTTAAATGCATAAATATATATATATATATTTATGAATGATATGGATTCTTCTTTGCTTGGTCTTTAAGTTAATACAGACTAATAAAAATTAATCGTTATGACTGTTATTTATTCATTAACAAGCATACCTTGTTTAAAATGCTTATGAAATGATACGTTAATTTCCATATTGCACACACACTTTAAAAAAAATTCTTTTTTTTTATTGTTATATGAGAGTTTTTGATAATTTATTTAACCATATAGGCAGGCATACATTTTATTTTTAAATTAAAATATTGATAGATTTTTATTATTTGAATCTTCATTGTTAAGAAAGATCCATAAGTAGATGTTATTAATGTGTAGGTTATGCCTTTCCACAACGTAAGTTTGACGTTTTTATTTACTGTTTTGTATTTCATTATAATTTGTGCCTTAAGGGGTAGAAAATTCAATCCTCAATATAAAATTCTGTTCACAAAAATGAATTCTCATTGCCCAGCAATTTATCCATCTTTTCCTGTGTCTTTCTGTCTCTATAATGTCTTTGTGCACAAGTCTATGGTAAATTATTATTACTATACCCTGCAACTGAAGGGCTACAGCATGAAGATTAAATTAGGTGGCATTAATACATGCATCCTGTTCCTGATATTTATAATTAGGTAGTGTGAAAATTAGCCTGCAAATTCTTTCTTCTTTCCCAGAAGCAGTACACTGTTTAGCCTAGTTTTTCTATTTGATGGCATTGTATGATGTGAATACGAATGTAATCATGACATTGTACAGTGTGTATATATAATGTAATCATTACATTGTACATTGTGAATATCACTGAAATCATGACATTGTACAATATGAATATTAATGTAATCATTGCATTGAACAATGTGAATATCAATGTGATGAGCAATCTACAATGTTTTCTATCAATATAATGAGCTGTACCTGCTAAGTTGTATAGGAATGGAAATGGGATCATTTTAAACAGGGGGAAAAAATTGTTTATACATATTGAAATCTGTATTGATTTTGATTTTTTTGGTATTTTTTTTTTTCATTTGAGGATTTTTGTGTGTATGTAATTGGTAGAAGATGGGATATGGTGGATGTGGATGGGAGAGGGGAATGAAATGTATAAATAGTTGGTAAAATACTCTTGAAATTTAGGTATAGCTAGGATGCTTAAAATGATGAGTGACATCTCAGAACAGTATCACTAGTCCTTAAGAAACTAGGACTAACACTAGTATAATCTATCAGTTATCTTTCTTTTGGAAAAAAATAAACACTTGCAACAGTTACATTGGCTAGTTAATTTCTTCCTGGAAATATTTGCTTTGTAATATTTTATTCTAATGCTGAAATACTTTCTTAAAATTTTCTTTTTTCTTTAGCAGTTATCTTAAAACACTTTTTTCATATCTCTGTTACTTGAGTAAAAGAAATTTTCATTGTTGACCACCATATACAAATTGATCATTCACAATTCACTTGATTGTCCCCTTGTTTTTCACTGTCATTTTCTTAATATTAGCATCTGACATGTAAACTTAAATCCATTGTACAATTTCCAAAATTTAATTTTGTTTCTTTTCTTAAATTTTTCTTTTCCTAGTAACTTTTGTAAAAAAAATAAAATTAATTTCTTCATTTCTTTAAACATATCTTCATTATATTATCTCTGCTTTCAATGGGTTGGGGTTTTCTTTACCTTTTTGTTTCTTATTAATAGGTCTGCACCAGAGTTTGGCAGCCTTCCACGTGACTCTGTTCTTCGCAAGACTCGCTCCCACCCTGCCTCTGGCACAAAAAACACTTCACCTTTAGCTGCTGATGGCAAACATAAAGGTCGGCATGACTCAACCAAACATGAACGATGCAGGTCCGTACCCAACCCCTTGACAGAAGTAGCTGGGGAGAACGCTGATGATCTTGCATCTCAGTCAAACAAGCTGTCATGTCCAAATTCCCCCACCGACACATCGAAAGACATGAATACTAAGTCCAGCCCAGTGGGTGATGGTAGCAGCTCAGATTTACCCAAACCTAAAAAGACTAATTTTCGTGGCATCCGCTCCCTGCAGCGCAAGTCCAGAAATGATGGAGGAGCCAGCACTGGGAGCCGGGGAGGGGTGGAGCCAAATGCAAACACACAATCTATGCCTGATGTAGTGCAAGACAGTGGGGGCAGGACTCCTAGCGCTGACTCCCCCATTGCTGCCCGCGCCCCCCTGTCCCAAGCTGCTGACTCCGAGCAGGTGCCGGTAAGTTCACCAAGTTTGACTAGCTGATGGCATGGGGGGGTCGCCACCCAGCCACCTCCCCCATTTTTGCTTGCCCTGTGGAATGTGCACGCACTGTGTCCTTGTCTCAATGCAGATAGGTCCACCATATCAGTCAGCCCATGTCTAACCAACTGGATGTGTCAAGTTAGCATATGCATCCAAAACTTTGGTCTGCGAAGGATGCAACCTTTAGGACAAGCGACCAGACTGTGGTATTTTCTAGTGCATGCATTCAGTGAATTTTCTGTTTTCACACTCTTATGTGGCTAGCTTACAGCTTGTCCAGTCTCTCAGACTGGCTGGTTGTTAGCTCTGACTTCACTCTGAGAGCTCCCACTGTGCAGAGTGTTAAACTACAAAATATTGGGGAATGATTTAGTGTTGTGCTCGCTAGTTCCAGAATTACTTTAACATTGCCTTGTCATTTTTTTTAATTATATTATTATTTTTTTTGTTTGTTGGTTTGGTTGGGTTTTTTTTTTTTAACCTGGCTTACTCAAGTCATAAGAGAGGCCTCGGGCAAGGGTGGGGGAAGTGGTCAGTGCAACCCACCTCCCTGCCCCCACACCTTAGACCATGTGCATGCCAGCCATAGATTTGTATAACGCCATGACAAAATTCGACGTCTTGCAGCAAGAAAGGATTTCTTACTGTTTTTTTGTGAACTTGTGATGCCGAATTCTCTGACACCTTGGTTTACTTCTTTAGAAGACTTGTGTTCCTGTGGATTTACGTTGAGTTGATGTGTTCATGTTTTCATAAACTGAAAGGACGTTTCATCGTTATTTTTAGTGATGTTTGTCATCCAGGTAAGCGTGCTAGACTGAATTAAGTTTATATTTTTGTTTGTTTTTGTTTTGTTTTTTTTTGTTTAGGTTTTGCATGCTTGAATGAGGAAATTATTGTATTTATCAAATTTATTTTTACATTTATCTAATCCTTGTTGTTGAAAATAATGCAATATCTTGTTTTACTAGCAATCTTTTTTTGTTTTTATACTTTGAGATCTCATTGCATGGTAGTATGCTATTGACTATGAAATGTACAGATATTGTCTCAAGTTTTGAGCTATATTTAGTAACATGTTTACTTTTGAAATTTCGTCATTTGCAAACAACCACAACAACAAACAGTGCGGATTTCAGTTGGAATTTTCTTTAATGAAATCGTCCTCTCTTGTGCACATTTGGCAATCAAATTGCATTTTATATGACGATCAGTCTTGATATATTTATTAGCAAGCTCATGCTTGACTGTTTTTACAACTTGGTCTCATTCCGTTCTCACATAACTTTTCATGACTAGAGGTAGGCAGTGGTACCATTGGTGGCTATAGTCAAATGTCTGTTTAATAAACTACACTATGCTATAATGTAATAATATTTATATGTGCTGTTTTGACAGAATGTTTTTGAAATATGTTTGTATGAAAAGAATGGTAGTTATAAATAGACTAGTAAAGTGTGTGACAGCATACATGATTGTTTGACTAACTGGGAGCGTGAAAAAGGACATCTGACATGGAAACTTAAAGAGAGTAATAAAATAATATATTTTTAATACGTCCTTCACTTCAACATTTAGTTTTTCTTATCAGAATAGCTGTAATTTTCTTTATTTTTATTTTTTCTCAAAGTATTTCATGTCCGAGAGAAGGAACATTTTTTAATTTCATTTCATTCCCTTGGTTCTGATTCACTGACTGAACAGCTTTCAACTGGATCAGAAAAATAGTTTTTAAGACCACTTAGTACAACTAAACTTGATAAGTCTGCTGAATTTGTCATCATTTCATCAATAATGTGTTGATATAATTTTGTTATAACACAAAGTAACATTATATATATAATTACAAGTCCTCATTTTACACTTTTAGTAATAGTTTGTATATGCTTTTTGTGATTATTTTTTTCTATTTCTTTTTTTTATAATTTTCAACTTTAGCATTAAATAATCTCAATTAATTTAGCATTAATTAATTAAATATTTTGTGAACTTTTAATTTACTTATATATTTTTCTTTCCCCCCCCCCCCACTTCTTTTGTGATTTTTGAAACTTTAGGAAAATAATGATATGAATAATAATTGATGTGATGGGGTGGCTGAGGGGGGTGTTTTTAGCTGTTTTTAAAGGCATCCTTTCTTGAATCTAACAGTTAATTTTTTTTAAGCAAGCATGTTTTATGTTTAATATATATTATAATTTACTTCTTTACATAATTTGTTCAATAAAGTAGTAATTTTTAATTATATATAATGAAGATTGCTGTTTACAATCATCTGTTGATTGCATAATATTTAATCATCAGACCATAAAACTGACATTTATTCTAGCAATCACATCTAAAATGGTTTCCTTAATAACAATGAATTGTGTACTTGACACGTGTGCTCACTTTCGCATGTGAATTGTGAGTGAATGTGTATTTTAAGAGATTTTTTTTTTTAATTTTATTATTTGACCTTTTCTACTACACTTTTAATAATGGCTGAACATTTGAATGGTACTAAATCACTCTAATACCCTATTATGACCTATGATTTATTACTTGAGAAACTTAATTGATTATCATTTCATCATGGTGGGGGTAATGGGGATGCAGGATATTACCACCTTAAGCAAGTTAAGTTAAATTTCATATACACAGTAGTAGCATTGACAGTGAATTACATATATTCGTAGCATTGAAAGTTGAATTTCATATAGTAGCATTGACAGTGAATTACATATAGTAGCATTGACAGTGGATTACATATAGTAGCATTGAAAGTCGAATTTCAAATAGTAGCATTGACAGTAAATTGCATATAGTAGCATTGAAAGTTGAATTTCATATAGTACTAGTAGCATTGACACTTGAATTACATATAGTTGATATATAATTATCTCCAGCCCCAAGCATTGAAAATTAAATTATACGTAATTATGTGCAGTCCCAAGTATTGAAAGTACATATAATTGGTAATGATAATCTGGTGAATCAGAACAGCAGAGAAAGATTGTCTTTCACTTTGAAATGATTTTTAAAAGTTGTCTCAAATTTAATTTTCAAGAATGAAAGCATTAATGTTAAAATAAGTAGTTTTAATTATAAATATAAAATATAGACAAGAACATTTTAATCTTACAACAACAGTGTTTTGATCCACTGAAGTATTTTGATTTTGGGGGTTTTTATGGGGTGGTTGGGTGTCTTGGTGAATGAATGCATTGATAGACATTCGGAGGTGTTTATTGATTTATTTGTTATGGCTTTACTACTTATTTAAAGGTTTAAGAAATATTACCTTTGTACATGTAATTTGTATACATGTATGATTTTTTTTTATTATTATTGATCATTTCTTTGACAGAATAATATTGCTAAATCTTCCACACTATGGTCTCTTTCATAGATTACAAGTATTTTATAGATGCAATTTTCATATTGATATATTTTATTATTGTCAAGTAGAGGGTTTGGAATTTATTCAGTGTGTAAAATGTTTGGCATTATGATTAATCTTTAAAAAGTATAATTAACTATTTTTACATTGAAACTTCGTGTCAAAGACAAGATGCAGTGCTTCAAAAGACAATCTCACTAACTGATCACACTATGATAATATAAATGTGATATTTTTCTTTGGATCCAGTATAAATACATTTGCTAACTTTCCACTCATTATTTAGTATTTTATTGAAACTATAAATTATTTTATTATTACAGCTTATAATTATAAGTATAGGCTGGTATTGACAAACTATAGAAATTTTATTATTTAGGTGGCAGTTTCAAAAACAATTGTTTCTCATGATATTTGATTGATTCAGTTGTATTCACATATTTAAATTATTTTGTTTTGATTTCATTTGATTTGATTTTAAAATGACAGAATATTTCAGTTAAAACTTTTATTATCTAAGTAATTCAGAAAGTCTTTGCCAGCCTATCCGAACTTGTTTGAGATAATATAGTTATAATTTTATCAACAGTCTCTGCACAAATCATAATAATAATCTTACCTGTTTAAATTTACAAAGCCTTTGGAAGCATAGCTGTATTCTGTTATTTTTCCACAAAAGTGTAAAGCATAATTTTGGGTGTTTTATTTTAGTAGGCATGATTTTTTATTATTAATACTTTCATTTATTGTTTTTGTTTTGGTATGTGCTTGTAAATAGATTAAGTGAATAAACCTTGTTATCACTACATGAATGAGGAGAATTTCTGGTTTGTAAATTGATATGTTGTCCATTTCATTTGCAGAAATAAAAGCTATTCATACTGTTTTGTATGTTTAATTTTGATGTAGTTTACATTGTTTGTTCCATTTGTGGGACTGCTGTGTTATCTGGATTTTGTTTATTTGTTCATTCACATTTTTTTTTCATCTTCTGCTTTTCTTGTGTCTTGTTATATATTTCAACTACCCGGTATAAATTAGTTTAGTGTTGGTCATGTCAGAAAAAATAAAACAATTTTTTAACAAATAAAAAATACTCCAAGTGAGATTGTAGGGGTGGACGATTCTTTGCGTTGCAGCTCTTTTGCTATATTTCACACGTGTTCACCTGTATAGGAGTTTTAAAACACTTGTGAAAATGTTTTGGAAATTTATGTTGGGCTGTTTACTTGTCATTTCTTCATATTCTGTTTTGAGCTGTAATTAGACTGATTTCATATAATATCCACACAATACTAAATGCACATTTATTTTCAAAGCTATTCATTATTTTTCCCCGTGTATTCATTTCTTGTTTTCTTTAATTTCTTTTTACTGCTCATTATATTTTGCTATCAGCAGCTCCAAAATACTGGGCTGGATAGGTAATAATTATTATAATAACAGGTATTTATTTCACTAATTCTCAAAAATAACTCTAAGGAATGAGCTTCTCATTCATAAACTAGAGAGTAAATAAGTGTTGATTGAAAAAAGAAATCTAAAGATCAATGCAGTGTTGAGGCCAGTTCCTTCTACATGTGGGCTAGCACCTTTATCGCAGGTCATCAAGGACCCCATTTTTGCTTCTAAAATGTTTAAATTTATACATCCCAGACACATATTGTACTTCATATTCACCCTCTTTGTAAGAAATTACTTGTTATTATTAAAAAGAATTATTTGGTGATGTATAAATTTTAAAATGGCTAACATAGTATTTTGACTATATCACAATTCAGTGCATATATTTATAATCATTCAAAATTCAGTGTTCACATGTTTATAAACTTACAGTTACACATTTCAGTATGTATGTTTTTTTTTTTAAATCACAACGCAAATCGCAAATCAATATGGAATCACATTGCAATTCAAAGCATAATTGTATAATCACAATCAGTGCATGCATAATATAGTCAATGCATAATTGTATACAACAACAAATATGTTATTTTTTTAATCATATACTCATAGAAATGAATTGCCAGATAGACAGCTTCCATTAATACTGGTAACTGAGAGAAGTGTGTAGTATTTAGAGAGAGATATATATATTGAGGGAGTTCATAATGCCTAAAAGTAGTCTTAAATATTAAAGTCAAACTCTTCCTATAATTTTTATCAATATAGAAGTAGTTTTAAATAGTAATGTCAAACTATTCCTATAATTTTTATCAATATAGAAGTATACTTAAATATTAAAGTCAAACTATTCCTATAATTTTTATCAGTATAGAAGTAGTCTTAAATATTAAAGCCAAACTATTCCTATAAGTTTTATCACTATAGAAGTAGTCTTAAATATTAAAGTCAAACTATTCCTATAATTTTTATCAATATAGAAGTAGTCTTAAATATTAAAGCCAAACTATTCCTATAATTTTTATTAATATAGAAATAGTTTTAAATATTAATGGTAAGTTTTGTGCATCTTAAAATAGTATTAAATGTAAAGTTTTGTTCGTTCAACACTTTTAGAATTAACACATATTCATTATTATTATCATATTACTTCTTGCAGAAATATATTTTATTCTTTTTTAATTTGTTTTTCAGCAACAAGCATTAAATAAGTGGTGGCTGTTCGCAATTTTAAAAAAAAAAAACCTTCATATATGGTACACAGATGTGCGTAAAATTATTTAGTCATCTTTGACACTTCGAAACAGCTGGCTTGGCTACAGCTGACATAGTTGATGAATTTTTAAATAGAAGGGGGAAAATATGCTGGATGTTTGGGGGAATGAGGTGAAATGAAGGAAAACTACTTGTGTATTAAGTTGACTTTGAAGACGTTCTGTTGTTTGAACGTCTCTTTATTAAGAAGTTTTAGTATGCTATATAAGTTAACCTCAGTTCCTCTCACAACCTGGAAATTGATTAGGGAATTCACAAATATAAATGAACAATTTTGTGGGGTGGAGTGGCAGAACAAATGCAACAAGGAATTACAAACAATGCACAATTCAGACAAAATGTTCTTATGAAAAATGTCTTGTACAAATCAAGGAGGGGGGAGTGATTGTGATGGGGAATTTACAAGCATTAATATAAATTTATTCTATACAGATAAGGAATATTTTCTGAGCACCACATGCTAATAATTTGGGTGTAATGTGTGCATAACTATTTCTCTTCAATTACTTGTTTCTCTTTTATGCGCCTGTTTGTGAGTTGTTTTATAGCCATAGTCATTGTGCCAACACTTTCTTGAACTGGGTATTTGGTAGAACCAGTGTTTGGCTTGTAGCCTTAATAAGATGTCATGCCCATTATCCCACAGTTGTAATGGTCTTGTGAAGAAAATGTTTTCCCTCCATGAGGATATTTATCAGTTTGGAATGTACAGATAATTCTTCACTATTTGAATGTTATGCAAGAAGAAAATTACAGATGAACATATTAATAGAAACATTTTTTTAAAATTAGTATTATTGTACTTTGAAGACTTGGATCAGTATATAATAACATTTATATATATAATACATACTTAATACTGAATTCAAAACTCCTAATACTTAATTAGGTTACTGTTTTACATTTTATTTTTCAATATTATTGCTGGGTAATTAAACAGAATATTGCATTTTTACAGTTAATTTGAAAAAAAATGTTTTAACAAGATGATGCCAATCACTTGAACTGGGACTACTCATGAAATAAATTGAAACACACAAAGCATCGTTTTCACTGCTGCCGTTTTTTTTTTGCCAGCTGATCAATAAGAGAAGGTGTGTTCTTGTCAAGGCTTGCTAGAATCAATCAGCTACTCTCTCTCTCTCTCTCTCTCTCTCTCTCTCTCTCTCTCTCTCTCTTTGCTTGCATTCTCTCTTTCACCCAATCTCCACCCTCTTTATCCTCTTCTATTGCCTTTTCTTTCATCTTCTTGTGTTTCTGTATGTATGTCTTTGTATGGGGAAAATTTGAAAATTACTTGTTAAGTATTTTAAACTTTGTTGTCAGTACAGCCATAATATGTTTAGAGACTTTAGAAGAGACATATCTCCCTCATATCCTCATTTTAATTTGGGTGGTGGTGGACATTTTAAAGGTACTCCTATAACATTTAGTTTGACTGTTGAAGCTTTTGTGCATTTATTTATTGAAAAGTGAAGAGGGTCTGTTTGTACTTTTGGATTGTTTTTCTTAAGTACTTGTTAGCTTTGCTGGAACAAATTGTTATGTGCTTTTTAACATTTGATAGCTATTGTGGAGCAATTGTTTTCTTTTTGTTTGTTCTGCTGACATCTTTTTCACATCAGTATTAAATTTTATACATGTGCATATGTGTTTACCATTTAGCAGTCTTCTGATTTTTTTAAAAATTTGGTTCTGTTCTTAAAGTCTTATAAATATTTGTAATCTTTATTATTTCTTTTTAATTAATGAATAAATATCCTTATGACCTGCTGTCCACTACCATTTTTCTCTCATACACTCTTTAACTTTCTGTTCTGACTTTCTTTACCATCTCCGTCACCCATTTTCTCTCATTCTCTCCCTACCATCTCTCTCACATCTCCGTCATTTCTCTCACTCTCTCTCCCTCTCACATACTTTCCTCATCTTTCTCTCACACACACCCTACCATCACTCTCACATCTCCTTCATTTCTCTCACTTTCTCTCCCTATGATCTCTCCCACATACCTCCATCTGTCTCTCATATTTTCCCTATCATCTTTCTTACATACCTCCTTCACCTCCCTCTCTCATACGCTCCCTCACAAAGCTTTTCTCATCTCTTTTCTACCATCTCACTCACCCACATTCTCTTACCTGTGTCCACCACACTCTCTATACTATCTCTCTCATATAGTTTACTATCACCTTTGTCTCTGTCACCCAGATTACTCACCAATCTCTTCCATCTCTCTCTCTCTCTCTCTCTCTCTCTCTCTCTCTCTCTCTCTCTCTCTCTCTCTCTCTCTCTCTCTCTCTCTCATGTCTCCTCTCACCTCTGTATCTCTAAGCTTGCTCTCTCTTCCCCCTTCTCTGTGCCTGTTCTCCTATTTTTCTTTTTTGCTCTCTCTTCCCCATACCTCTCTCTCTTCCAGCTTCTCTTGACTCTCTCTCCCTATCTAAATATCTAGCTAGCTAGCTTTCCATCTCACCCAGCTTGTCTTTTCCCCTTCTCTCTCTCTTTACCATTTCTTTCAGTCTACCCAGCCTTTTCTCTCATTATCTCCCTTTCTAATCACTTGTTTCTTGCACAATCTCTTTCTGCTTCTCCCCTTCATGTCCATTTACTGCACATTTTCAGGAAGTTTTATGAATAATTTATATTGTATCCCCTATTGAAACCAACCAAAAACTTGATCTAAAAGCAAGTTTGTTCATTTTTCATTCCTCTCTCCCTCCCTTTTTTCCTCTCACCACTCTCTCTTACTCCTTTTTCACTCATTCCTGTTCTCCCTTTCTTTCTTTCGCTTTCTTGCTGTCACTCCTCCTAACTTTTCTTTAACTCTCTTCTTGTCACTATTTCCTTTTCTCATTTTAACTTCCAGTTGCTCTCTCTCTCTCTCTCTCTCTCTCTCTCTCTCACACACACACACACACACACATACATACACACACACACACACACACACACAGCTATCCTCTCCTTTCTTACTTCTTATTTTCTTTCCCTTACTTTCCATTTTTTTTTATGTTTCTGTTGTTCTGACTCAACTTCTCTCTCATACTTTTCCACCTCCTGGTTTAACTTTTTATTTCTCTGACTCTCTCCCCTCCCTCCCTCCTTCCCCTCTTTTTCTTCTCTCTCTCTCTCTTTCCACTCTCCTCCCTTCATGAGTGAGTGCTACTTGATTATTTCTTTCAAGTTCTCAATTTTGAAAAAAATGTTATTGATTTGATGAAAGTGTTTTGGCCTCTTTTCAAGCAGTCCTTTTTTCTCAGTCCTTTCCTTTTTTATAACTGTTCATATTATTTTGTGTGTGTGTGTGTGTGTGTGTGTGTGTGTGTGTGTGTGTGTGTGTGTGTGTGTGTGTGTGTGTGTGTGTGTGTGTGAACAATACACTTTTTCTCTCCATAATTTTTTTTTTATTACTAGTGCCTTGTATTTTAAGGATTTGTAAGAATAAAATTTATTATTATTATAATTTTTTTAAGCTCAAATAAAATTAATTGATCTTGCCTTCTTAAAATAGCACATTACAAAATTATTTACAAGTAGCTACAGTTTGCATTTTAAGAAATTACTTGGAAGGGGGGCGGTGTTGTAATGTCACTCATAAGAACAATTGTTTTCCTTTTTTAATTTTGAACTATTTGTTTTAGATCTGTGCACTTTCACTGTTATGATGTATTAGTTTAGATATAATTTTAAAATGTCTATAAACTATTAATTCTCAATAAACACATACACACGGATATATATTTGCATTCTTTTCTCAGTATACATTTGTAGTCATATGATCATTGATAACGATAATTTATCTGAACCTGCAGATTTAAAGTGTTTCTTTCGTCTCCTTTGCTGACCAAAAAGAAAGTAATAATAATAGCTGATTTTTATTACTGGTGGTTATTTTTGTTGTGCTTCTAAATTTGTTGAGTTATTATTTTAAAATAGAATTTTTTTTTCTAAGCATCGATAGTCAAGATGCCAACAACTGCCTGACAGTAACTCTCTCTCCTTGCAAACAAAGTGTTCCAGCTGTTTATAACATTAGCGGGGCAAGCTGACATTGCATTTGTGTGTAATTATTTTTTTTCTTCATTTAATGGGGCGTCTTTCTTTTTTCTTTCTTTTTTAAATAAAAGATGTTTTTGGTTCAGATTTCAAGATATGTTACTGCTCTAAAAGTAAACAGCTTACATTACATGTTATGAGGGGTGTCCAGACAATTACTTCCTTGAATTTTGTTACTAGACTAAATCATATATATCCACACTTGACTCACTCCTTATCATGCTTTCAAGGAAAGTAGCTAGTTCACTCAGATAAAGCATATATATTGATATAACACTTATAGTTATACATAAGATATTTTTTTTTGCATCCTTTCTTTTATTTGTCATATAATGAATCATCACATTTACCTTAAACCACCCTTTATAGCACCAAAATTAGTCTGCTTTTGATTTTGCTGTGTCATTGTGTGTCTAATTCATCTTATAGAGAACTGTTTTAAACCAACAGTACAACAAAATTTCAAGTGAAAAGACGTACTCAAGATGGTTCACTAGTCATTTTTTCTCCTAATTTTTAGAAGAATCAGAATATAAAGAAAATAATTGTTTAACTGAATTTACTAACTGACAAGATTTTTATTAGTCACTAAATAGATATGCAATGGCATAAGTAAAGTTTAATGATATGTAGGGGAAAATGTATGCAAAATTTATCAAACTTAATAATAATGTGACTTATTATTGTCATTAAATTTGAAAACAAATGTTGGGATTTTTTTTTTTTTGAGAAGAATATGTCCCCCCCAAATTTTTTTTAAAAGTTATTTTACATTTGCATTGAGCCATAGTACACTTTACCTGAGCAGTGACTGTTGAAAAATATGGAAAAAATATTTAATTTTTTTAGATGATCTTTCTCTTGTGAAAGGGTAAGTGGCCAAATAAAAAATATAAAAATAAAATTCTATAAATTCTATTTCAAATGCTATTATAAAACCTTATTTATCTCAACTTGTTTTAGTCAAGCTAAAAATAACCACCATAGGTGTTTTTTGTCTTGGCTGTGAAATTTTTTATTTCTTGTTCGGTTTTACTAATCACAGGAACAAGAATAGGAAATTTCTGATAAGTGTTATGAGTTTGATTTGTAAAATGCCATTGCTTTCTTGAAAACTTCATTTACAGGCTGTTTATAATTTAAATAGGTGTCCTGAATTTGCCACCTTGTGTTTAAATAAAGCATTTGTGATTTTTTTTTAATTGGGGGGGTGGGGGTGGGTAAGTGGTCCTTGTTTTTGCTTTTGCTTTTTTTTTTTTTTGGGGGGGGGGGAGGCGGGTGGGCTTTTTCCCCAATAGTCTGAAGGATGAGTGGTGATTTTTCCAATAGTCTGAAGGATAAGAGGTGATTACCCAATAGTCTGAAGGATAAGAGGTGATTTTAACCAACAAAAGTTCATACCTAATTAGTGTTTTATGTGACCCATTAGGTCTTGTGCATTTTTTGATCAGCAAGTTACATAGGCATAATCCAATTTTAGAGTATAGTATTTAGAGTATAATATTAGGTTACCATAAAAGATTATTATTGAAAGTTTGTTTCCTTATGTTCAATGTAAACTTTCCTAGATTGTGGTGTGGTATGCTTTATCAATGCAAATTATGCTTACCAGTTAGATTTTGGTGTGGTGTAGTATGCTTTATCGATGTAGATGAAGCACAACAATTAAATTCTGGTTTGGTATGCTTTATCAATGCATATAATGTTCTCAATCAGACCGTGATGTGGTATGCCTTATCAACACAGATAATGCTCACCAGTTACTGTGGTGTGGTATGCTTTATCAATGCAGATAATGCTCACCAGTTAGACTGTGGTATTTTATGCTTTATCAATGCAAATAATGCTCACCAGTTAGACTGTGGTATTTTATGCTTTATCAATGCAGATAATGCTCACCAGAATTGATATTTCCATTGCAAACAATGCACACATAGAGAGAGACGTGCTTAACATACCTAGGAACAAATCTGACTTTGCTATGCCAGTGGCAGATGTCATGAACAGTGTGTACTGTTTTTCATGATGCATCAAAGTACATTTCATCATTTCTGGCCATTCCCAGTTATTTATAGGCGAAAAGAAAGTTCTCCCACATTTATACCATTAGGCATATTGATTAGTTGCTGTCCTTGTGGTTTGTTACTGTAGCAACAGTCAGTGAATATGAAACGAACATTGACTGACAGTTGTGAAGACAAAATTGCACTTGAGGTGTTCAGACCAGATAAAGTAAGCATGGGATAAGGGGGAAATCTTTGGCTGTTACTGTTTATTGATAAAGTTGGGATGATAGAGGAAAATCTGAAGGAGGGATTCTTGAATGTTGCAAAAATTGAATGGGAGAATTTAAAACACTTTAATCAAACAGGATCAAAAAGAGCAGTATTTCTTTCTTTATCCATCTCTAATGAGCAATTATATCAACTGTTAAACTAGTATAAATGTGTCATGCTAAAAGACTTATATTCCTTTGTCAACATGATGTATGACTGTCTCTAGTGTCAGTATGACAGAACTAATGTTCACAGTTGTTTCATAAAACAAGAGATTAGCATGACTGTCAGAAGTTTAATATTAAGGTTTATCAAAATAATAGAAGCGTTGCAATTCAGTATTATTTGCAGGAGAATAATACAACTGTCAGGAGATTAACATTCAGGAAACTAACATTCAAAAGACTGCTGTGACAGCAGGGTAACATTCAGGAGAGTAATATGACTATCAGGATACTTTTAACATTCAGTTCATTTAGTACAACTGGCAGGAGACTTACATTCAGGAGAATATTATGACTGTTAGCAGACTTTTAACATTCAGGAGATCAATACAACTGTCAAAAAAGTAATACAACTGTCACAGATTTTTAACATTCAGGAGACCAATACAACTGTCAGAAAAGTAATACAACTGTCACAGATTTTTAACATTCAGGAGACTAATACAGCTGTCAGCAGACAAAATATTAAAGAGATTACATGTAACTTAACTATCAGGCATTTAAGTGTATATTAGTATAATGGCAGTCTAATATCACAGTGTCCTCAGTGCAGGAGACCAATTTGACTTTCAGGAGACAAACATTTCAAGAGACCAATATTACTTGATGACAGTGTTCAATCAATTTCACAGCAGTCCAGTATCACAGTTTTAATAAGGCAATAGAATCAGAAGACTAGTATGAAATGAGACTAATATGATTGACAGGAGACAACATCTTTATAAAATCAGTGCATCAATGACTCAAGCATCACTGTGACATTATGACATAATAGATACTAGCAGAATTGTGTTAGCATAATAAGAAGCCTAGAATATTCGTCAGATTGACAAGCAACCATTATCACAAGCAGTTTGCATGAGTCAATGTGACACTGTGTCAAATGTGACAATGTGTCAAATGACTAGAATCACTGTTAGTATGTTAGAAGATGCTGCTCCCAGAATTAATGTAAAGACTTTCATTTAATGAATGTGAAAATAGAATTTCAAAGAGCTAGATATAGAATGTATTTGCGGATTGTTGGAGGGTGTTTTGTTTTATAATTTAAATTTGCCATCTACCCAGTGCTTGTATTGACACAGAGGACTGTTTACTGTTTTTTTGAAGCTATTCAAAAATATTTTTTTTAAGTTTTTTTTTTTTTTTTTTTTTGGGGGGGGGGTAACCAAGAAGCCAAAATGCATTTTAGTATTTTATAATATTGTTTATTTTGTCCAAGCTAAAAGTCCAACTTTTCTGCTTCATGTTTAAACTTATAATACTTATTAATTGATATTAATACAAGAGTACATTTTTATACATCTTTTTGATTTATTTTTAAGTTAGAATTTTTGTCTTACTCTTTCCTTTAATTACTGCATGACTGTGCATCTTGCGTCTGTAGAAACTTTGCATGTTTCTTTGCATTGGTTTGCATGTGCACACTTGAATGCACGCACACTCACACACACACACACACACACAAACATACACACACACAGTACTAAACTCATACTGGGATTACCAAAGAGCCAGAAATTTGAAAGAAAAATAATACAGAATAGACTGCCAAAACTCATTGTAGTGAAAAAAATAATACAAAATAGACTGCCAAAACTCATTGTAGTGAAAAAATAATGCAAAATAGGCTGCCAAAGCTCATTGTAGTGAAAAAATAATGCAAAATAGGCTGCCAAAGCTCATTGTAGTGAAAAAATAATGCAAAATAGACTGCCAAAGCTCATTGTAGTGAAAAAAATAATAAAAAATACTAAATAGTCTGCCAAAACTCATTGTAGTGAAAAAGATCAAAATGCTAGTTGACAAGCTTTGTGAAAGCTTGATATATATATACCATCATATTTTGTTCATTTCATACTTTTTCTTGTACTTTATATATCAGAAACTGAAATTTAAAAAAAAAAAAACTTGTGTGACCTGTGCTTTCTGGATTAGAGGTTTGGCACTCTATTTATAGTACATTTCTGACCATCTTTGTAAAATTAGATCATTTATGTGAAGTTCAGCAAAATGATCATTTAAAATTTCTGAAGATGGTAATCCTTCAGTAGATGGAGAGACTGGGACCTATGTTAACAGTTACTCTGGAAAGGTTGAAAGCTTGATAAAACACACTGGCTTTCTGAGGCAAGAGAACCTATAAAAGTGGGTGGGACTTAACAGAGAGTGAAGAATTTAGCCTTAGGACAAATGAAGCATGCAAAGCTCTGCTTTGACAACTTAATGAAGCATATGGACTTTGAAAAACTGAAAGCTTAAAGGACACCCTTTAGACCATTTTAAAGGTGTTGGTCATCCACTTCACTTACCCCTTGTTTCAGGGGTGGTTGTAACTTTAATTCTATGTTTAGGATAAAATTAGTGAAAACAAGAAATGTCTTGTTAATGTCCAACCCACTTCACTTACCCCTTGTTTCAGGGGTTGGTTGTAACTTTAATTCTATGTTTAGGATAAAATTAGTGAAAACAAGAAATGTCTTGTTAATGTCCAACCCACTTCACTTACCCCTTGTTTCAGGGGTGGTTGTTGATTCAATGTTTGGGATAAAATTAGTGAAATCAAGAAATGTCTTGTTAATTTCCAACCCACATCACTAGATTGGAAGTGTTGTTAATTATGAACAAGATTATTTTTGTTTAATACCTCAGTTGATATTCTCTGTACTTCATAATCATAAAATATCTTCTTTATTTTCCCTCCTTGAAATCAGGTAGTACTGCCAAGTCAATACAGGCATTCCATAGTGAAAGTACTACTTTGCTAAGCAGTGCATAGCAAAGAGTAATGTATTGCGGCATATGTAGATTCTACATAACGTTCAGTAAAATCTCATCATTTTGTGTTCATTTCAAATTTTATTTTCATATCTTTGATTAGATTCAAATTCTACTGGCTATTTCAAAAACCAACTAATATAGTATTGATCCCAAGTCTGAATCTTGTATTCACTTTTGATTGGCTTTTGAAGGCATCTTTTAATACACCCAAAATCTCTCATTTTAATTGAGCAATTTAGTCTGGAAGCCTATTGACATTTTGAGACATACAGTACAGTAAGGATATCAATATGCTAAAAGTTCCCATTGGGTAGTGTGGAACATGTCACTGAATGAAGACCATTAATGATTTAAGTGATTATGAGAATTTAAATCATGGTGAGACAAGATGCAACATGGGAAGTTATACTGCCTTGCTATAAACTCTCTTGGAGTTTGTTAAATTGTTGATTTTATGAATGTGGTTATCGTGTCATTCTTCTAAACTTGATCTGAGAAAATAATTGGAACCATGACACTTTGATAAATCATTTCTGAGCTCTTGTTGAATTTTGATGGCATGATTTCAGCAAAATGCTTACGACTGATAAACTATTAGAATCTCTTAGTGGACACTGCACACCATGACCTCCTGAGATTTCTTTGAAAGTAAAAGTTTTCCCAGGAAACAACTATCTGCATGGGATTATGTCCTAAAGTGTGGTTGTTAGATCAAAAAATATCTTGACTCATTAGTGTTTGTCCAGGATTTCAAGGCTTGAATAGAAATGAACATAACTTGAGCCTGGTCATAAAGGTGATCATTAGCTTATAAAGAAAGAATTGACTTGAATATTTCATACATGTTTGCTATTGATCTATGATTTGAGTTAGAGAATGCTTATGAAATTGAACCATTATTTCTATGTTCATTAATTTGACTGTGTGTGTATCGAGCTAATGAAATTGTTGCGGGATTTTATAAGTTGAGAATGTTTGTAAGACAGAAAGGAGTTTAGAGATGAAATATGCCTAAAATTTAGTACTGCATTAATTTGACTTTTGCAGAGAAAACATGCCTTTTTTTCTTTCGCCCCAGGCAGCAGTGACTTCTGTACTTGCTTGGTCATATTGGTGTGTGGATCCAGCGTTGTTGTCGACTTATCAGTAAAACATGTTGCTGTAAGTTGATTTCTGTGAATTCCATTCAAGAGCCAGTACAAAGGAAATGGTGGCTTGAATTTGGTCTCAAGAATTCATGAACATTATTTGGAATGTTCCTTGTGGTTTGCCGAGTACTACACATAGAAATTCAATAAACTTTCCTCCAGATGTGCTTGATTGTGCATGTGAAATTCAGGATGATTCTCTACGGTGTGCTTTGTGAACTCATCAAAGATTCTGGAACAGTTGTGCAGCATGCCTAGAAGGGACACATGAGGCCATTGCCTGAATAAGAAAGACAGTGACTTCTTGCAAACTGCATGATTGTGAACACATGCTGGTGACAGCCACCATTATTGACTTTCATTTATTCTCTGAATCTCTACTCTCATTTCCATGATGATATCCATGAACTTGATTATATATTTATGTTAATTGACTGCTAATGTCTAAACTGAATGATTGTCCAGCATTAATTGAACATTGTTGTTCAGTGATATAAATGTCAACACTCTTTTGATTATATTCATATGTTGTGTATTTTATTGTTAAATTTATTGACCTTTTTTACACATATTGATAACTTATGTTGGAGAAGAAAGTGGATGGATGGGGACTCGCTAAATATAGATTAAAAGATGGATTTCTCTTCTCCTTTAGTAAGAAGTTTTCCATCTACAGAAATATTGTGTGATGGTAAATGTTTGTCTTTAATGTTGTGGGAGAGAGAAAATGTTTACCATGCCTGCATATCTGCCAATTGAGAGAGATAAATGGTGTCTTCTGGAGAATCATTAATAACATAAATTAAGATTCTCATATCTTGTAATTAATTAAAAGTAATAATCATAACCAATAATTAGGTGGTGTTGGCATCACACTTACTATTAACAAAATATACTGTTTATTAATATAATCTGTCAGCAGTGCCATTGATTAATCATTCAAAATGGATTCATGAACTTACCTGAGATTTCCTAACAGTTACCCTAGCATGCAAAAATTCTGTAAATTGTAAATTATTAAATTTAACTGGTCTTGTGTAGTGTTTTCCAAAAGATCAATTTATTACACATTTCATAATCTTTTGGAAAACACTACACAAGACCAGTCTACAATCTACTTAATTTACTTGTATTAAGAACATTAGATACTAAGAGCTTATCAAACAGCCTTTTAACTTTGCTAGACTCTTTTTTCAGTATAGCATCTGTGATGTCAGTTAACTAGTTCATCTTCTAATCTAGGTTTCAGGTTGAATGAGCAAATAAATGAAATAAGCCTTTTTTAAAAAATAATGTTACAGAAAAGAGTTTGATTCATACCTTTTCAAAAAAGTAGTTGTGCTCTTCCCTTATTGTTGCCATTACTGCTTTCATTTTCCCTCATCAAATGTGACTGCATCTTACAAAACAATCACTACCATTTAGACAAAACAATCACTACTGTTTAGACAAAACAATCACTACCATTTAGACAAAGCAATCACTACCGTTTAGATAAAACAATCACTACCATTTAGACAAAACAATCACTACTGTTTAGACAAAACAATCACTACTGTTTAGACAAAACAATCACTACCGTTTAGACAAAACAATCACTACTGTTTAGACAAAACAATCACTACCATTTAGACAAAACAATCACTACTGTTTAGACAAAACAATCACTACCATTTAGACAAAGCAATCACTACTGTTTAGACAAAACAATCACTACCATTTAGACAAAGCAATCACTACCGTTTAGATAAAACAATCACTACCGTTTAGACAAAAAGCAAACTACTACACCATTTCCCTTTAACCACTTTTTGGACAAAACTAATACATTCTTCTTTACTTTCAGTCACCATTGTTTTAGGCAAAAAAAAAATTACTTCCTTTCACCCTTCTTTTCCTTTCAGTCACTTGTTTTAAACAAAAGTACCACACTTTTATATCCTCTCAGTCACTTGTTTTAAAACTACCATACCTTTATATCCCTTCAGTCACTTGCTTTAAACAAAACTACCACACCCTTAAATCCCTTCAGTCACCTGTTTTAAACAAAACTACAAATCCTTACATTCTTTCAGTCACCATTGTTAGGCAAAAATACCACTTCCTTAAATCC
The DNA here is from genome assembly GCA_028829895.1 of Sinotaia quadrata. Lineage (NCBI taxonomy): Eukaryota > Metazoa > Mollusca > Gastropoda > Architaenioglossa > Viviparidae > Sinotaia > Sinotaia quadrata. The sequence continues at coordinate 11,253,993 of CM054182.1, forward strand.
TTCTAGTCACCACTTCATTCTTGTACCCTTCAGTCACCATTGTTTTAGGCAAAACTATTGAATCCTTCTCCCCTGGTCCTGTTTTAGGCACAACATTATGTCCTTGTCTTAGATAAAAGTATTACTTCCTTCTTTCCTTTGTTTGCAACAAGTCTATTAAATAATTCCATCCTCTCCGCATCCTTTATTTCAGACACAGCTGTTTCATTTCTCTCACCTGTCAAAATGTTTTAAACAAAATTGTTACACCCTTCCTTGTTCTCAGTCATTATTGTTTAAACATAACTATTACTAATTCTCACTCCTCAATCACCACTGATTGAGATAAAACTAAAAACTTCCTCTCAATCACACTTGTTTAGACTATTCTGTCAAAACTATCACATCCTTAACCTCCTCTCAGTCAAAACTGTTTTAGGTAAAACAATCCTTTTCTCTTGTCTATGTATATGAATGTAGGGGTGTTTCCCACTTGTGAGAAGGGGGTAGATGGGCGAAGGGGAGTTGTGGTTTGACCTGTTAGCTACATTGTAGTGGAATTTATATAAAAGCTACTTGCAGTATCATTGTGCGCTCATCCATTGCAAACATGTCTGGCCAGCAAAGACGGACTTAAACCCAGTATTCCATGGGTTAAAGTTGTGGTGGATGTTGTTGCTTTTGTTCTGTATGTTGAAGAGGTAGGGCAAGTGGGAAGGGATGTCTTAAAGAGCCCAGGTTAGTAACACTAAGTCTGTACATGCTCCCAGGATGCTCATCCCTGGCCTCCTCACTGTTGGTATTGTCATTGATGTTGTGGTTGTCCCCAATGTCCACTGGGATGCGCAAAGATGGTGCCAGATGGTCATGCAGCTCTTGTATCATGTCCACAACAGGGTGGTTGAAAAATCCCCAATGGGGATACTGCTGCTCATAGTACTGCCATTGTTGTTGTGGCTGTCTTCGTACATGCTGTGATGGGCAATGTCTTTTCTTTCCATCTCCTTGTATTGTTGGAATATGGATTTCTGGTATTGTTGAAGTTGAAGTTGTTGTTGTTGTCGATGGTCTTGGTGGTATCTCTGGTAATGGTGAGAGCAGTGGGACTTTATGCAACTTTTATGGTATTAACTTCATTGTCAGTCTGCTTGTCAGATTTCTTTGTCATATCCATTTCTGTCTGCATTATTTTGTCTTTCATTCCATCTTGCTGGTCTGTGTGTTGATTTTAAGTTGCTTCTTTTTCTCTTCTTTTTTTGTTGGTCGTTTGGATATTTTTTCTTCCATTTTTTTGGCTTGGGTCTGGATTTCTTTCCCCACAGATTCTTGTTTTGAAGACTGTCTGTCTGTGAGGAGATGACTTTGGTTTTTGGTGGTATCTTCCAAATGATGTGCATATTTATTTCCTTTTCACATGTCATCTTTGGCAATGTCTGTGTATCTTTGTTTGTTTCTGGTTTATTGCATTCTTCTTTGTAGACTGAATCACATGGACTATAAATGCTTCATTTAGTGCCTGGTCCATATTGCTATTGTTGATGCATTGTATCAGACCATTGAAAGCATTGTTTAGTCTTTTGATGTTGGTTTTTAGATCCAGGCTGGTAGTTTGGGGCATTCTTTTTAAGTGGAGGACTTCTGATGGAAGTGAATATCTCCCTTGGTAATTTTTAATTATTGCTGTGACATGAGGAGAGGCTGTTATTAAGATAGTGTTGACTCTACTATTTCTCTGCTGATTTTTCACACCCTGATGAGGATTTTGGAATGGTATGATTCTCACTGCTCTGAAAAGGGCTAGGGAGCTGGCAGTATAGTTGTTTTTCCCTCCAGCCCTAAAACGGCTGAGGTGTGCACTGGCAGCTAATCTGGTGTTTTGCTTCTCCATTGTCTTTCCACCAGGTAATCCATTTGGAGCAAAGGCTAGATGTTTCATTTCATGATGAAATAAATGGAATGTTCTCTTGTCTATCACCACTGTTGTAGACAGAACTAGTACATCCATAAATACTTTCAATCACCACATTTTAAGCAAATTATTACATCCTATTCTTTTCTCAGTCACCTTTGTTTTAGACATTATTAACCCATTTTTCCTTTTATTCACTATATTTTAGACTAACAGCCATCTCTCCTTTTTTCAGTAACCAGAATTACAAAAAACCACTACACCCTCACTCCTCAGACATCACTGTTTTAGACAAAACTAATAAATCCTTCCCTCTTAGCCACCACTATTAGAGGCAAAATTATCAAACCGTTATTGCTACTGTTGTAGGCAAAACTTTCATGCCCTTTTTCCTCTTAGTCTTCACTTATTTAGATAAAACTATTACACCCTTTTCTGTCTCCACTTATTTAGATAAAACTATTACACCCTTTTCTGTCTCCACTTATTTAGACAAAACTATTACACTCTTACTGCCCTCTCAATCACTATTGTTTTAATCATTTTCTTCTCTCAATTTCCATTGTTTTAGAAAAAACACTTGTACTATCTGTATTGCTCCTCTCTTGCACCATTGTTTTAGGGGGAAAAAACTCTTCCTCTATTCTGTTCTATCACTGCTCTTGTATGCAAAACTATTGCACATAACTCTTCTCTGTCACCACTGTTATAAACAAAATTGTTTCACCATTTTATCCTCTCTTATCAGCACTATTTTAGATAAAACTGTCCATTCTCCTCTCCTCACATTTACCACTGTTTTAGACAAAACTGTTTCACCATTCTCTCTTTTACCACTGTTTTAAACACAACAAAACTGTTAAACCATTCTCTTTTTTACCAGTTTTAAACACAACAAAACTGTTACACCATTCTCGCTTTTACCACTGTTTTAGACAAAACTGTTACACCATTTTCTCTTTCACCAATGTTTCAGACAAACTGTTATATCCCTCTCTTGACTTCGTTACCACTCTTTTCACCAATATTGCTGCACCCTCCTTTTGTAATAAAACTTGCTTTCCCATCCCTTTCCTCCCTAACACACACAACTATATCATTATAAACTTGCTCCATCCTGTTTAAATCATGCTAAGAACCAATAATTTATTTGTCAGAAATACACATTTTTATGCAAAGAGCTTAACTCTGTTTCTCACAACAAAAAAATTCAAGAGAGAGACAAAGAAGCATACTCATTTTTCCAAAAGCAAAGTTTAGGAAACACTCTTTTTTTTCCAAAATAAACTTAAGATATCAAACTCTTTACAAAAAAATATCAATGCATCAGTGTTCTCAAAAATAGAATGGTATCTTTTTACTCCTTTGTCAGATTATAGCTGCTGTCTCTGAAAAATTGCAAAAATAGCATTGCATCTTTTGTTTAATCAGATTATAGCTGATGACTCTAACAACATTACAATTTTGAAGTCTGCTCTCCTGACTGAATGGCATCTTATCATTACCAGGACTGTCATAGCAGTTTTCTCTTAAGCAGTGCAGAAAGAGAAAAGGGTATACATTATTACAATACTTAATTTAGCTATTTCTAGGACTGTCTCTGTATGCATTACAATATTGAAGTCAAATACTACCAGAATTGTCTCAAGTATATTACAATACTGAAGTCAGATGTGACCAGAACTGTTTGATATACATTACAAAACTGAAGTCAGCTATTACTAAACTGTCTTGTATACATTACAATACTGAAATAAAAAATTACCAGAACTGTCTCGTATACATTACATTACTAAAGTCACACAGACTACATCGCACTCTCTTTACAACTATTTTGCTTAATATTGACATTCTGAATTGCACTCTGGAACTGTATTGACTCATCTTGTCATCTACAACTGTGTGTATACAACTATATTACTACAGGTTGTTATCTACAAATACTGCTCATTCTCTCTCTCTCTCTCTCTCTCTCTCTCTCTCTCTCTCTCTCCCCCTTTACTTTATTACCACATGCTGTCATCTACACCAATGATGAAACATATTCTCCACAGCAGTACTGCTCCATTCCACATTCACATTCATCTCACAGTTCTATTCTCTTGACCAACAATTCTCTGTAAAATTCAAAATCTTATAAATAAATAAAATATTTCCAAGTGTAATTATTGATTGGATCAAAAACAAATGAGGGGAACATAAAATACTTTAACCCTGTGCCTGCTCAGCTTTTAAAATGCTTTTAGCTCCAATTCCAAGAAACTACTACTCTCTTTATTTTATTTTTTTTAAAAGAAAAAATATCTACTTTAAATCAGAAATGTACATAAGGGAGACTGTAAACAAAATTGCTGTTAAATGATCATAGTTGAGTTATCTGTTCTTGAACATAATCACCATTTGCTGATCATCCAAATTTGAGAGCTACAGCTGTTTGGGCAGGCAGGGTAAGGTTAAATGTGTTTGTTGCATCTGATTTTGATTTTTTTAATTTGGGGTTGGATGGTGTTTTGGTTGCTTTTGTTTTTCTTTGAGGGGGAGGGGGTGTGAGAAGACAGATGCAACGGCTTGTTCTGATTTTAGTTCCACTCATAAAATATTTGGGGGACCTTTTACATTGAACAATTCAGAATTGAATTCTGCCTGTTTCATTTTTAATTATAAAATTATAAAGAACTCTTGAAAATAGGTGTTTATTTGACTATCTTTTTCAGCCAGTGCCCTTAAATTGTTTTACTCATATAAATGATCCAAGGTGGGTGACATTTGACTGACTTTCCTTTCAGTATAAGTAGATCAGTATGCATTCCAACTATTCCAGTTTGTACCTAGTTAACAAGGACACGTTTGAGGGGGTTTTGTTGCTTTTTGAATTTTTTTCTTGTAAATATTTTAACATAATTTTTTTATCTTGCACTTTACTATTTTTGTAATATTTTACATATTTAAGTAGCTGACCATTGATGTAATTAGTATGTCATGTAAATTTGCTAAACATTGATTTTGGTCGAGGATGTTTTTATTTTTTTCACTTTCATTCCTGACTGAATGTTTATCTACAAGGAATATTTATTGCATTTATTTTTTTACCTGTTTCATGAACATTAATGAATATTATGTCACATAATATTTGAGAGTTATATTCAGGTAACAGGCACATTTTCAGCATGTAATCTATTGGAAAACCATATGTGATTAATAACTGCTTGGTTCTCCTCCAAACACTGGTGAAATGAATCACAAAAGATTACTCATTTTGTCAGCATCACTTAGTGCTTGTTGCAACAGAATTTGATAAAGGAGCCATGCTAATATATGTCCAGTACAACACTCCCAGCTCTCATGTGTTGTATATCAATATGAATTTTATACAGAATCATGTTAAAGTCAGTCCATTACAAATATTCCAGGTCCCCAAATGGTGTAACACCAGTTTACAGAGAACTATTTTAAAATCTATCCAGAATAAACACTTCCAGCTGTCAGGTGTTCTTTAACACAAATTTCATAGGGAACCATTTTAAAATCTATCCAGTATAAGACTTCCAGCTCTTAGGTGTATGCCATAAATTTCATTAATTTATGTGAAATGTCAGCAATAATAAAGGCAAAAGAATTTGGCATATTTGTTCTTTAAATATTAACTTGCCACTTTGTTAGTGTGTGCAGAAAAACAATTTTAGAATTCTCATTTTCCCAATTTTTGCTAATATCTAGCCATGAAATAGTTTGGGTTTTTCACTCTCACTTTTCTGTTTTCTAAAATAGATAACTATGAAATGCTGGGGTGGGTGGGGTATTATTATCATTTTCTTATTTTCAAATCTATACACTTATTTTCTTATTTTCAAATCTATATATTTATTTTCTTATTTTTAAATCTATACAATTATTTTCTTATTTTCAAATCTATACACTTATTTTCAAATCTGTACACCTAGGTGACAGTTGGAGGAGGTTGGAGTGGTGAGAACACTCTCACAGCTGGACGTGTGCTCTGTGACTACACTGCTGTGCGTGAAGATGAAGTCACAGTCCACAAAGGGGAGACAGTGCAAGTCATCTCTACTACCCCTCATGGCATGTTTCTTGTGCACCGACCAGCCAACGAAAATTCCCCTGCTGCTGAGGGTTGGCTCCCAGCCCATGTGATTGGACCTAGAGATATAGATGGCAGTCTAAAGTATGATATGGAATATTTATATTTGATTGTAGATGTTAATATTGTCAGCTGTTTGTGATTTCTGAAATGCTGGAATGTTTACACTGTCTATTGTTGATGTTACAGTAATAGTTTGTCAGATATGCAATTCTTTATGAGATATAAAATCAAATGTTTGGTGTATATGTATTAAAATGAATGAATGAATATATTTGGTTCTCAAAATAACATCATAAAGAAATTATGGAGAAACAAACATTTTTAGTGTCTTTAACCATTCAGTGCCTTAAAAAAATCTACTACAGCTCCAAGAAAAGATTCAATCACTTATGTCAAAACATTCAACAGCTATTATATTTTTTATTGCACTATGGCCTTTAAAAGCAATTTGCAGTGTCTAACGTTTGTCCTCTAATAATGATATATGTTGAAGAATAAAAAGAAAAGGAAAGAGAAAAGTTTCTAGTATTTAAGTTTCTAGTATTTAAATTTACTCTTTTTGATGTTATAATTCTTTTTTATATTTTTTTATGCTATTATTAGTAGTAAATTGTCTTTCCACAAAGTGTAAATAATAATAATAATAATTTTATTATGTACTAAATCATAAAAGCTATATATTGTTATTTGTAGATAGTGCATAAAGATGGAAAAAATAAAATGAATATGTTTGCACATGAACTATTTGAAATTAACACTCTTCAGATATTATAAAGCAATACCTCTTATTGTTAAACTTTCTTCAGATATTGTAAAGTGTACCTCTGTATTTTTAGCCTTTGTACAGATGTTGTAAGGTGTACCTCTGCATTTTTAGCTGTTTTTCAGATGTAAAGCATACCTCTGGGGGTTTTGTAGTCTTTGTTCAGATATTGTAAAATGTACCTCTGGTTTTTTTAGCCTTTGTTCAGATATTATGGGGCATACCTCTTGGCATACAGTTTCATGAAGAGGAATAAGCCTTGGAAACTTTAAGGTCCAAAACTGTAAAGAAGAAAAATTATTATAATTATTTTAAAAATCTGGTATCAAAATATACTTCAGTCTCTTTTTTTTTAATGTATTTCAGTTTTCTTTAATTTTGCTTCTGGCATTTTTTCACAGATGCATAACCAAAGTATGCTTGTAAGTTGGCTTTTTTCCTAATTTTTCATTAGCAGATGTTTTAGCCATGAGTGCATTCAGTTTTCACTTCCTCTGACAAAATATCCCTTTACCATTTTGATCATTGTATCTGGCAGTCAGTATCTGGAAGGTCTCACTTAAACGTGGACTATTTTTTTATGTGTGCTCCAAAGGCAGTCAACACCTGGAAGGTCTCGCTTACACATAACTGGACTATTTTTGTATCTGTGTTCCAGTCATTGTCTGGAAGGTCTCAGACATGACTGCATTATTTTTGTATCTGTGCTCTAAAGGCAGTCAACATCTGGAAGGTCTCACTTAGACATGACTGCACTATTTTTGTATGTGCTCCAAAAGCAGTCAGTATCTGGAAGGTCTCACTTAGACATGACTGCACTATTTTTGTATGTGCTCCAGAGGCAGTCAATATCTGGAAGGTCTCACTTAAACATGAGTGGACTATTTTTGTATCTATGCTCCAGAGGCAGTCAATGTCTAAAAGGTTTAGGACATGACTGGAACTATTTTTTTTATCTGTGCTCCAAAAGCAGTCAACAATTCTTGTTATATCAAAAGGCTCAAACAAGACTTGAATATTCTAAACTCTCTTCTCATGCAGTAGTTCAATCCTGACAAGTTCTTTTAAACAAGACTTGAATTCTTCTATCTATGCTCCAAAACAGTTCTTTCCTGACAAAGTTCTCTCAAACTATTCTTGATTATTCTTCATATTTATCTATGTTCCAAAGAGAATTCATTTCTGAAAATTTGTCTCAAACAACATGACACCATTTTTTGTGTATGTGTGCTCAATATACAGTTCATTCAGAACAAATTCTCTCAAACATGTGACTAGATCAGTTTTGTTTCTTGCTCCCAAAAGCAGTCTTCTAATGGCAAATTAGAGTGTGATGTTCAAAAGAATATTTGTCTTATCTTACTTGTTTTTATTCAGCTTCAAGCAAAATGAAGAATTCAAACACTTAGGAGTATATACAAGTCTGAGATATTAGCAGTTTTTCAGATTTTAAGCATTTTGGGGGTCAAATTCATACTCTTAATAAGGTTATTAGATATTGTTTGATACTGTCATCCTATCCTGATCATTGAAATTTTTAGTATAAAATTCTGCACTATCTTCATTAAATGTCCTTTATGTTTCTTTTCTTTCAAAACACAAAAATAAATCCCTTTATGATTACTGTCTCTTACTATTATCCTGTTGTAGAAAAACCTGGCAGATGTTTAAGCTTAAAAAGCCAAATTTCCGAGGTCGGGAAGACATTGCCAGTAGCTTGGAGCGGCGTTCCAAATCACTTGGCCGTGATATTAAACCCCGTAAGGTAATAAACTCTTGTAGTTATCACTTTTTCACATTTAGTCATTTTCCATTTTTATTTTCAAGCTGATATATTGTAGCAGTTTTTATTTCATTTTTTCCTTGCCTTGTTACTGATTTCTTTTCTTTTTTTCCTTCTTTCTTTGGATGATGAGTTTTGGCTATTTTTAAGAACTACAATTACTGACCTAGTTTTTTTTTCATGAAAATATTTTTTTTAAATAAATATTAGCTCACAGCTAATCAGTACACACATATTCATTGACTCATGTGTGTGTTTGTGTGTTTGTGTGTGTGTGTGTGTGTGAGTGAGAGAGAGAGAGAATTGCAGCAATCAACTTAAGCTACTTTTAATTTACCTATAACAAGAGTTTTCCTTGAGTCCTAATTACCAGGAACATTTCTTTCTTCATATTTATTCTACTGGTATTATTATTCATATGATAAAACAAGAATATTTTCTTGGTACAGACAAAACACTGCCAGTATTATTCATATGATGATATAAGAATATTTTGTTCACACACAGAAATGCTGGCCGTTTTATTTATAGGATGATGTAAGAATATTTTGTTTGCACACAGTAAAACTACTGGTTTTATTATTTGTATGATGATGTAAGAATATTTTGTTTGCACATAGAAATGCTGCCATTTTTATTTATACAATGAATAAAAATATTTTGTTTGCACACAGTAAAACAAAAATGGCATTATTACTTGCACAATACTATAAGAATATTTTCTTTACACACTCAAAACTACAGATTGCAGCAGACCCAGGCTGTGAATTGCCACCCATCATACAACAACCTTTGACAAGTATTACTGTGCAGGCAGGCAGCACTGTTACTTTTACCTGTCGAATTTGTGGCCGACCTCGGCCTACTCTCTCCTGGCATTTTCAAGACAACACCCCCATCCCTGTAAATCGGCAAGCAGTGCTGATGTACACTGATGATGGAATGGCAACACTTGAAGTAGGTATAGCTTGACCTGAATTAGTATATTCATTATATGTGTATTATATTTTATTTATTATATGTAGACAAATGTCAGTTAATGTGCTGTATGTGTTATGACAACACTTGAGGTAGATCTGAATTAGTACATTATAAGTATTACTGTATAAGCATTCTATTTATTATATGTAGCTAAGTGCCAGTTAATGCTATATGTGTTCAGACAACACTTAAGGATAGACATAATTAGTACATTATATGCATATAAGTATTACTGTATAAGCATTCTATTTATTATATGTAGCTAAGTGCCAGTTAATGCTATATGTGTTCAGACAGCACTTTAAAGTTATTATCCTGGGATGAATTATCAATGTCCAGAATCTAGATAAGGTTAAAAGGTTAATATTAATATGGGTGTGAGGTATAACATTTTATCAGAAATTTTTTATGATCTTAATATCAAATTTAAACCATAATAAAAGTTATATTATATAAGATGAGATTCTCCAAAATTATTGTAAAAGAATTCAAACATAAGCAAGCAAAATGTTTAAAACATTTCAGTCTAAAAATTATGAAGGCATCACAGTATTATAAGAAAATGGACCATGATTCATATCTAACTTGCTCACAAATGGCATACCACCTGTATACTTAATTATTTCTTGTTTTGCATCAGTGGAATACTCTGCAATATAAATTTAATAAATAAATAAATAAATATAAATTTATTTATATTTCAGCTGCCACAAGTATCAGTGGAAGACAGCGGTGAATATTCCTGTGTAGCGAGTAGTGAGCTGGGTTCTAATGTCACTAAGGCTACACTTACAGTCTTAGGTCAGTGCTCTCCCTTTATTTTTAAAACAGGCATCAGAGAATTTTTGTTCTTCCATTATTTTAATATTATTATTTTAAATTCTTCCATTTTAATTCTTAACATAATCAAGCTGAGTGGCCATGGATTTCTCTTTAATTTTCCCCCCTCCCTTCGCATCACATTGATAATCTTAGTAATTTAGTATTATCATTTTAGTGCTCTGTCCTGTCAAAAACTCAATAATCACCAAAAAAAAGTGCACTTACTGCTTGAAGGCGTTCATTTGTGCCACTCTTTCCCTTCTAGCCTTGGGAAAAAATAATTACTGTTTACTTTTTACTATGTCACTCTGCATACTTCTTTTATGTTCAACTGTTAATAATTATCTTCCTTGCTTCTGATTATTACATTTGTACAGATCAACCTTTTAAGTTCAACAGTTAATAATTATCTCTCTTGATTCTGATTATTACATTTATACAGATCGACCTGGACCACCAGGACAACCAACAATACGAAATCAAGTTGGTACAGCAGTTCACCTGGAGTGGTGTCCCCCACCATTGATACATAGTAGCCAAATACAAGGCTACACTATTGAGTTCAGGGAAGCTGGTATATCATTTTGCAGTATTTCTGGCAAAGTATTTTTGAGTGTTTTTGTATGAAAGTGTTCTTATTTGACTAGTTCTTACCATCAGAATGATCAATAACCATTTTTTTAAATTACATTTTAATATGTGACATACAGAGCCAAATGATTTTTAGTATCTGTTATAATTTTGGCAACATTCTAAGTATAATAGTTTAGTTTCATGATGACCTGATCTTTGACACTCCATTCTCACAAATGTTTTTTGCTCTTATAACAGCTTCTTTACATACTGTCTTCACACACAAGTTACTCCTGCCAACTGCATACAACTGCATGCACATCAACCAACATACGTTTATTTATTAGTGGTGTCAATGGGTACCCGGTGTCATGCTAATACCTGGGTATTAAAATTGTGAATGGGTACCCATGATAACATAGCCGTTGGCACAGAAATGGTAATGCAGAAGCAGAGTGCAAGGGAAACCGACAGAGGCAAACCAGTCACATGATAGATGAGAGAAATGACACTGGTGACTCGATTTAGCACGCTTCCCCCGCCCCCCTTCCTGTCACACTGGCATCCCGTTCGTAGATGGCAGTCTGCTAAATTGTGCTGGCCGTGGCAGCCACTGTACCTAGATCTAATTATGGATGATATGATCACCACAGCTCACGCCCTTTCCCGTGCTCATTAACACATGTAGCCTGTTAATAAGACTTAAGTAAATAAACTTGTCAGTATTTTAATGTCAGTAAATTAAATAATAACATTGTAATATTTTTAATGTGGGTAAGACATCGTCATTTGGAGTCACGCCAAGCAATTGGATAGTGACATGGCAAAGTGCAATCTGTGCAATGAAATTCTGTCAGCGATGGGCGATTGAACTTGATGCCCTATTTTTAAATATGTTATTGTTGTTGACATTTTATTTAGTTTTAGTTTACTTTAGTTTATGTAATAATAGATCATATTAAAAATAAAAGTTTGTGTTGTACATATAAAGATCATAACTAATAGTAAGTCACTAGATGCATACCATTGGCTATTGTGTGAAATAAAGCGCATACTTAATGGTTAAGTAGCTTTGCATAGAGATTACGAGTTGTGATGGAGATTATGCTAATTTTCAAGTAGGTACCCGGGCAGCTTTTTTAGAAAAAATTGACAGCCCTATTATTTATATTTAATATTTTCTAACCTCAGTATTTGTGCTTTAAATTAATAATTGCATTCTGGTTTCAAAATTCCTCATGTTCAGAAATAAATTATATATTATAAAAGGAGAAAGAATGATGTGTGAATGTAAACAGTGATTTCTGAAGTCATTGTTGAATGTTTAATTTGTTGTTTTTACCTCAGGGTCAGGTTTATGGCATTTGGCCATCCCTTATGTACCCAATACTTCACAAGTGATAGGGGATTTGGAACCTGGACTGACATACCAGTTTCGTGTCAGCGCTAATAATGCCATTGGTATCAGTGAACCATCACTGCCTTCTGTCTACGTGGCTATACCTAGTGAATATGGTGAGATTTCAAGTTTTTCTTTTGTGTTTATATTTGTACTATAGTTAGATGGCCTGCTGTGTTTATATTTGTACTATAGTTAGATGGCCTGTTGTGTTTATATTTGTACTATTGTTAGAGGGCCTGATGTGTTATATTCAGTGTTGATTGATCTGTTTCTGTTGTTAAATGTCTGATTTTTTTATATTGTGAATTATATTACCTTAAATATTGACTAAAGTTGTGTGTGGAAGAGTTAATGGGGTTCATTGCATTCAAGTTTTAGAGTCATTGATGAGTAACTTTTGTCTGTAGATGAATGTTTTGTTTTATAGATAATGATAAAGCTATTGCTTCTGTATGGCCAAATGTTTTGTTGTAGAGGTGAGTGATGGAAACATGCTCCTTGTATTATAGGTAAATGTTTTGTTACAGAACTAAGTAAACACAACCGTGCTCCTTGTATTATAAGTAAATGTTTTGTTACAGAACTAAGTAAACATAAACGTGCTCCTTGTATTATAGGTAAATGTTTTGTTACAGAACTAAGTAAACATAAATGTGCTCCTTGTATTATAAGTAAATGTTTTGTTACAGAACTAAGTAAACATAAACGTGCTCCTTGTATTATAAGTAAATGTTTTGTTACAGAACTAAGTAAACATAAACGTGCTCCTTGTATTATAAGTAAATGTTTTGTTACAGAACTAAGTAAACATAAACGTGCTCCTTGTATTATAAGTAAATGTTTTGTTATAGAACTAAGTAAACATAAATGTGCTCCTTGTATTATAAGTAAATGTTTTGTTACAGAACTAAGTAAACATAAACGTGCTCCTTGTATTATAGGTAAATGTTTTGTTACAGAACTAAGTAAACATAAACGTGCTCCTTGTATTATAAGTAAATGTTTTGTTACAGAACTAAGTAAACATTAACGTGCTCCTGGTATTATAAGTAAATGTTTTGTTACAGAACTAAGTAAACATTAATGTGCTCCTGGTAAATGTTTTGTTGTAGAAATGAGTGAATGAAAAGTTTCCTTATGTTATGTGGAAAATATAGTTGAATGTTTTGTTACAGAGCTAAGTGAATGAAAACGTGGGGTTTTTTGTCATATGGAAAATACAGCTGAATATTTTGTTACAGAACTAAGTGAACGAGAAGATGCTCCTTGTGTCATGTGGAAAACAACTTACGAGAACGACTTTACTGATGCTGGGGAAATTGGAAAGTATGTTTATTAGAATCAGTATCTTACTACCATTGTAATGGGTTTTTTCCCCCACCCTTTATTCCTTTATAGGACTACATTTTCATTTAAATATTTTCCCCACCCTTTGTTCCTTTAAAGGACTACATTTTCATTGAAATATTTTGCCCACCCTTTGTTCTTTATAGGACTACATTTTCATTAAAATATTTTGCCCACCCTTTGTTCCTTTATAGGACTATATTTTCATTTAAATATTTTGCCCATCCTATGTTCTTTTATAGGACTATATTTTCATTTAAATATTTTGTTCCTTTATAGGACTACATTTTCATTGAAATATTTTGCCCACCCTTTGTTCCTTTATATCACTACATTTCATTAAATATTTCACTTATAACAAACTGTTAATGAAGTCCAAACTAGATTTTAACACTTACTATTTATAAGGTTTGAATTAGCATTAATACATGCTATTTATAAAGTCTAAGATACACTTTAATACATATTGTTTATAAATTCTGAATTAGGCTTTAATACATACTGTTTAAAGCACATTAGACTTCAATGAATTACTAGTAAAGTATGGAATAGATTGTAATCATTCTGCTTATAAAGTGTGAAATAGACTGACCAGATGGCATGAACTATACTTTCACCATATACTATTTATAAAGTATGGAGTAAGCTTTAATACATTAGATTTATAAAATGTGGTCTGTACTTTAATATAGAAAATGTTTTTTGTGTAATCCAAACTTTAATGAGATGCTATAAGCTAGGTTATTAAACATTCTTCTTTGAAAGAATTGAACTGGGATTTCAGACATTTCTTGAAAGGATAATGGATTGTGAACAGTTAGAGGGTTTATTCAACTGCTTAAAAGGGTTTAGTCAAATACATAAAAGATTTTTGTCAAGGGTTTCAAAATCAAAGACTTAAGGGGCTTTGTCAATGGCTTCAAAGTATTTTTAGTCAAGGGATTAAAAAGGGTTTTATCAAAGGGCTTAGTTACAAACTTAAAGAGTTTAATTGTGAATTTCAAAGTTAGCCAAGGTTTTACAAGGGTTGGGTCAAAGCTTCACTTTTTGCCCTCTTTGTGTGCACATACACATCTCTAGAGAACTTGTACTTAGCTTCATCTATTTTATTTATTCTCTAGAAAACTTGTACTTACTTCACCTATTTTATTTATTCTCTAGAAAACTTGTACTTAGCTTCACCTATTTTATTTATTCTCTAGAGAACTTGTACTTAGCTTCATCTATTTTATTTATTCTCTAGAAAACTTGTACTTACTTCACCTATTTTATTTATTCTCTAGAAAACTTGTACTTACTTCACCTATTTTATTTACAGATTCTCTAGAGAACTTGTACTTGGCATCCACCTTAATATGAGTTCAAATTCAATCTAGTTAGACACTCATTCCTTTTCACCTTCTCTGGCAGATTTATTTAGAGCATGTCTTTGATAACCCTGCAAAAGCTTGCAATGTTTCATCGCTACAGGAGGGAATAAGCTATCTTGAATCCTTAGCTTGTCTGAAGTCTGAAATCTGCACAGCTGAAAAACAGGAAACCCTATAGAGGTTTATTGAACATATTTTGTCACAAGGGGCTTTTTAATGTGATGATGATATAAGATATTTACATGACACATTTTGCCTAGGAATCATTTTGGTGTTTTGATGCTATTTAAATGAAGCATTTGCCACAGGTAATATTTAATGACATTTTTCTGCCCTAGGGGTCGTTTTGGTGTGGTGAGGCGCTGTATCCAGAGGTGCTCTGGACAAGAACTGGCAGCTAAGATGATACCCAAGCGAATGGTAAGACGAGAAGCTGTGGAGATAGAATTCAACACTCTTCAGAGTCTTCAACACATACACCTCATTCAAGTGTATGATCTGTATGAGACATTTAATGCCAGCGTCCTCATCATGCAGTAGTGAGTAATTTGTAACATTGCATTATTTGTATTTGAATCTGACAGTCTTAATCCACAGTAATTGATCACCAATAGAACAGCAACCACTCTGATATCCTCATCATATAGTAATGAGTTGTCGGTAGCAATGCAACAACTGGGCATATGTCTGTTTAATTCCTCACTGTACAATAATCAGTCAGTCAGTAGCAATGCATTGACCAGCTTTGTTTTTAATCCCACATCCTCACAATACAATAACAAGTTCATCAGTACCGATGCATTATTTATGTTAATTAATTAATTTTAGCATCCTCAACAGGCTAATGCTGTACCAGTCATAATAGAAGTGTTTACTGTCAATGATCTCATCAGGTAATAGTCTAGATCAAATCACCAATACATAAGTCAATGCTGAAGTACAAGAAATGAAAATCTACATAACTTCATGCAGCTCAGGCTATTTAGATTGTGAGAGTTAATATTTAGATGTGTTAATTGATTAATCACACTTTAAATTAATGAAAAAACTGCAACAGAACTAAAACTGAATGAAATAATGTAGTGAAGTACATTTTTTTAAATAATCCATATTTATAGGCTCTTCAGATTGAGTTTGGATTTAACGGAATGCAGTGATCTGGAGTTTAAAATAGAAAAATAGAGCTCGTCCTTTAATGAAATGTTTTTCATCCATTTGAGATTATTATTCATTGTAACAGCATAAAATATGAGTAATTAAGACCTTTGGTCACAAGTGAATACCATTTTTCACTGGCTAAAGTGTCAAAATGTTGAAAAATCACATCAGTGTAGGGAATATTTCCTTCTCTCTTTCAACAGAAACTAATGATATTTATTTGTATTACTTTTTAAATAATTGTGGTGCTCTCACTATTCATTTATATACAGAAATGAACTTTCAACCTTTGAAACAAACAGCTAATGTGTTTAATAGTCATGTGTCATTCAACAACAAAAAATTATAAAATTGTGTTTCAGACATATCATTTGCAAATTTATTTTCTTTTTGCATAAAAGCAATCCCTGCAAAATAATAAAAGGTAGATGTTGATAATACAAGATTTTGAGAATGTCATTATATGTGATATCACATAAATTACTTTGGGCTGTAACAAACCACGCTCAGCCATCCTAACTGCCCACTTAAGAACACTTTTGACACATGATGATCTCATTCTCTCTTTATATAAAATTGAAAACGATGTTATTTACAACACACGTACAATTTATATTTCAGTATATATGCAGTTGTTAACAGTACCCCACAGAATCATTTTTAACTGTAATTCTTTGATGAAAAATGCACACAATATGTTAACAGTGCTCCTTAATGTTGTGTGTGCTAACAGTATCCCACAGGGCCGACTTTTTGAATATATATGCACATGGCAGCAATTTGACGAGCTGTTAGCAGCAGAGTATGTGCGACAAACTCTGGATGTCATGCAGTATTTACACAATTGCCGCATTGCTCACTTGGATATCAAGGCAAGACTCGTATCATTTCATTGTTAACTTTTCCCGATTATTTGTATAATTTTACAAATGTTCAGATTGATTGTGTCATGATATTTATCTCTAGATTCATTTGTGGCTCACACCCCTGTATGCAGACATGCTTGTGTTGTATGCTTGCCTTTCTCACTCATGCCCCCTTCGCAGCAAAATATTTAATTTTCTCTTAAGTGTGCCCTTGGGAATAAATTAATTCAGCAGCAGTTTTATACCCTAAAATCTACGGGAGACTATTTTTCCCATGTTGTGTCTATTCCTGTCCACAGCAGTCACTGCTAGCATGATAAATGATATTAGCTACAATACCAGTCAATAGTTTAGGAACCAACCTTTTAGGAGGGTTCAGAGTTTTGTAATCCAGATTTTGCATGTGACTGATTTTCTTAAGCTCATGTGATTTATAGTACTGCTTTGCTATTTGTCTGGTGTAAGTATTTGTCCTGTATTAAATGTATAAGTGTTTAGACTGTAGTATATGTCTTGTATTAAATGTATAAGTGTTTAGACTGTAGTATTCGTCCTGTATTAAATGTATAAGTGTTTAGACTGTAGTATATGTCTTGTATTAAATGTATAAGTGTTTAGACTGTAGTATATGTCCTGTATTAAATGTATAAGTGTTTAGACTGTAGTATATGTCTTGTATTAAATGTATAACTATAAGTGTTTAGACTGTAGTATTCGTCCTGTATTAAATGTATAAGTGTTTAGACTGTAGTATATGTCTTGTATTAAATGTATAAGTGTTTAGACTGTAGTATATGTCTTGTATTAAATGTATAAGTGTTTAGACTGTAGTATATGTCCTGTATTAAATGTATAAGTGTTTAGACTGTAGTATTTGTCCTGTATTAAATGTATAAGTGTTTAGACTGTAGTATTTGTCCTGTATTAAATGTATAAGTGTTTAGACTGTAGTATATGTCTTGTATTAAATGTATAAGTGTTTAGACTGTAGTATATGTCTTGTATTAAATGTATAAGTGTTTAGACTGTAGTATATGTCCTGTATTAAATGTATAAGTGTTCAGACTGTAGTATTTGTCCTGTATTAAATATATGTGTTTAGACTGTAGTATTTGTCCTGTATTAAATATATAAGTGTTTAGACTCCAACAGCCAGGTCAGATAACTGTTACACATACTTTTTTCACAATACATCTTTTAAAGTGTTTTTATCTTAGTTATTAAACTTTGAAAGTGTCTTTATCGAGGGTAAATGAATTAAAATCTTGTTTCTCTTCTAATCTGCAGATTAAAAGCCTATAAATAAAGTCTACATTATTTTTAAAATATTGAATTCCCTAACTTTCATGTTTGTTTTATATGTTATAAATTTAAAAGTTTTGTTGGTGTATTTTATTTTGGGGGGTTTGGTACTTTTTAAATTCAGTTTTGTGGGTGCTTTTGTTTGGTATGATATTTATTTTAATGCAGTTTGGGTAATGCTTGTTTGTTTTTATGATATCTGTTTTAATTCAGTTTTATGGGTGATTTTGTTTTTATGGTATTTATTTTAATACCGTTTGTATTTTATGGTATATGTTTGGGGGGGGTTGCTTTTATACTATTTAATAGTCTTTGGGGGATGGATGAGTGGGGGGTGTTTATTATTATGGTATTTTTTAAATAGTTTGGGGGGTATTTTTGTTTGGTATATTATTTAACAGATTTTGGGTGCTTTTGTTTGTTTTTTTTAATGGTATTTTAATACAGTTTTGAGGATGCTGTTATTTGGTATGTTTTAATACAGTTTTGGAAGTGTTTATATTGTTTGTTTATTTTTACAGTATTCATTTTAATGCAGGGGAGTTTTTTTGGTTTGTTTTTTTTTTCGGTGGGGGGGATTGTTTGTTTCTTTTACAGCCAGAAAACCTGTTGGTCGAGACTGGTACTGGTAGCACGTGTATCAAGTTGGTAGATTTTGGTGATGCTCGACACATTTACAACAACTACTACATTCATCCTATGGTGGGAAACCCAGAGTTTATGTCTCCGGAGGTCATCTCTGGGACTCCTGTAGGCCTTCTCACTGATATCTGGTCAGCATCTTTTTGTCAGGCCTGAGCTAAGAGTTCTTTATAAAAAAAAAATCTGACTAGTCATTCAGAGAGACCAACAGTTAGCACACACATTTCAGATTAAAAATATATACAAAAATTGCTTTCTTTTTAGAATCCTGTGATTTGTCATCAGATTTTAAAAGATAATATTTCAGCTAACTAGTCGGTAAAATCTTTCAAGTGAAAAACTTGAGTAACTTAATGTAGCATTTGAAATATTGTAGACAATTGAAGTCTTAATTGTTATTTTAGGTCATTTGCAATAATTTTTTTCTCTCTCCTTGTAGGGGTCTAGGCATAGTGACCTACGTGCTCCTGAGTGGTGTGTCTCCATTCTTGGATGAAAGCCAGGAAGAAACCTGTTCAAATATAGTACGTAATGACTTTTGCTTTCCAGAGGAATATTTTGCTGGAATTTCCACGGATGCAAAAGATCTTGTGAGATCCATGCTTGTGGAAGATCTGCAGTATGTAAAATTATTTTATATTTTGTTCATATCTTCAAATATGTACAGTTGTAACAATTTTTTTTAAAAACTTTGTGTATTTATTTTTTTTTTTAATGGACTTGTGTCAAATCTCATTAAATTTATTGATGCATATGTCTTTTCTGTCTGAAATAAAATTGTTTGGACTTTTAATAACAGATTTTCCAATTACATTGTTAAACCTTAAGTATCTTTTATTTTCCTTTGTATTGGTTTCTTTGATTGTAATTTAAGATTTAAAAGTGCTTAAGATTTCATTTTTTATTCTCACAAAGTGAAATTTCTTGACTCAACATTAGTTATTGTTGATGCTTATAAGTTTCTTAACCATACTGAGATAAATGGCTGTAATTCATCAGACATTGATAATATAAACAAAATATTTCTAATCATTTGTTAACTTTATAATTCTTTCCTTTATATTTGCATTTTTTTTTTCTAGAATATTATTTTATGGCTCTTTGCAGAGTTTTTGAGTATTTTCTGTTATAAGAGATGTTTCTTCTTTTTCTTTTTTTTTTTTTTTTTTTTTTAAGTGAAAGATTTATTTGTTGATGAGCTGAATGATCTGTTACTATGATTATTCCAGCGAACCACTGTTTTGACTAGTTAATCTGACAGTTGAAATTATAAAAGTTTTAACCTTTTCACTACTGATCTAATTAAAACCACCAGAAACAGCAGTATGTATGGATCTCAGCAGTGAAGATATTAATGTAGATCTAGACTATACAGTTAAGCAGTTCAACAGTTTAAAATTAGACACATACATATTTGTATTTTTGTTTTTAATATTTATGCTTAAATTTATCTTGAGCACATTTACTGCTGGCTTAACACTTTGTGGGGCAAGTTTCGTTTCACCACAGGCATATTTAAGATGTTTGCATTTATATTTAATGTTCACAGTTAAACTCACCACAAGAAGCATACTTTTTGTTACTCTTACAGTGCAAGTTTATTTTCACCATAGGCATGTTTGACGTGTTTGTTTATATTTTAATGTTCACAATTAAAATCAAGATATTGACTGTTTGGGTTTTACTCTTACAGTGCAAGTTTATTTTCACCAAAGGCATGTTTGACGGGTTTGTTTATATTTTAATGTTCACAGTTAAATTCACTGCAAGTTGTTTACTGTTTGAGTTTACACTAGTTTAGATACACCATAGGAATATTTGTGATCAACAAATAAAGGTAAGACAGATCCTTCGAGTCTTCATTTTGTATAAAGATGAAAAACAGTATGCTACAGTCAAATGCCAATTTCCCTTAGTGACTACAAAATAGAAATACCATATTTGGAACAGACTGTATAATATCAGTAAATAGATTTACTGCAGTATCTTAAACCTTTGTTTGCTTTTTTATATTTAAAATATAAAAGGAAAATTATGCACTGTGATAAAATTGCAAATACATGGAGATAGAGGCACAGTACAACTGATCACGTTTACAATATAACCCGAAAAGAATTAGAAACCCATAGAATTAATATTTAGCTTGATTTTCATAGTATTTTTTATATCTAAGTCAATGTTGGCATAAAATATGTCCACTCTAATCCTCTCTTCATGGATATGAGGCATTGTATTCACCAACAAAGACTCAGCATTGGCTGCCACACAACTAGTTTTGCCAATCACCAAAGGAACACCCACCTAGTGATGTATTGTTTACATTCTTCACCTTATTTTCTGAGCTCTCATTCAACAAGTATTCTAAGATCATCCAATGGAATGTGCACAAATCTAAAGACTAGAGGGTCAGAATGTCCACTGATTTATAACTATAATTGAGTCATTTCAAAGAGTAAATAGAATTTAAAAGTAGACATTTTGACCCTTTACAAGAGGAGGAAATGCATAGCTGTATCTTTCAGAATGTTTTTAATATTTTCAGGTCGGATATAGCCAAAATATTACAGATTCTCACAGAATAGCCATTAAACTTTCCAAAATGAAGCAAAATATCAAAATCTTGTCATCTCCTCTAGCCTAGTTTAGCTGGTAGCAGAAAATAAGATGAGATGCAAAGTGATTCATTTTGTGATTATGCATCACAGTAGTGTCTTATTTACACTTTACAGTTACAATAATATTTAACACGTTATATTTACAATTTTATACTTTTCAGTCACAAGAATATTTCATGTTTTAGTTACAATTTTATACTTTTCAGTCACAAGGATATTTCATGTTATAGTTACAATTCATAGCACAAGTTTAGATTCAACACAGATGTCTTTAGCATTTCATATTTACACTTTATAGTGCAAATTTACAATCATCAAAGGCATATTGAATATGATTGTATTTACAGCAAAAAAGCACAGCTTGAGCATATTTAGCTATATCAAAGGCATATTTAAAATATTTGTATTTACAGCAAAAGACCCACAGCTCAGGCTTGTATGGAGAGTCCTTGGATTCACAGAGCATCCACACCTCGCAGTTCTGGTCTTCGTCCCAAACCCATTGCGACCTCTCGTCTTGCAGACTTCGTGGAGCGCAGAAAACATCAGGTTCGTTGTAGTAGAGTTTACTCTATTTTCCCTACTTCCTGTGAGACAAAGGCTAGCAGTGATGGTAGAAACCTATCCATCTTTCTTCCTTATTTGTTTTTTATCTATTTCCCCCTCATTCAGTTCTGTTGTCTATTAATTCCTTTTATTATGTGGATATATACTTAATGTCAGTGCACATGCTTATTATTATCAAAAGTTATTTCAAAATAATAATTCTACAATAACTAATATTAATACAGAGATGTCTTTACCTTATCTAGCCAAGGATCTTCTGTTCCATGTACAACCCAAAATTATAGGGAGGGACTCGGTCTTAACGCTTGCCCAGAGTCGTTTGCAAAGAGTAAAGAATAGAATTTCCACACTGGTTTTCTTAGATTTGAAACCATGCCCATCTCTACCTAGACTCACACTTTTACTCAATCAAATTTAAGAATCCACCTAGAGCTAATTAATATTTATGACTTCCTCGCATCTTCCAACCCACATTCTGTCAACACATATTTCACCTATCCAAAAACAAGTTCACAATTGCATCAGCCTAAAAGTTGCATAACCCATAACCACGTCAAAACCAAGATTATAGATCTAATGTTTAAGTTGACCATGCTACTGCTTAGATATCAGGGATCTAGTATTCTCACAAACAATAATAATAGTCCTACCCTGCAGCTAATATTCTACAATCGCTCACTTGCTCAGCTCATATACACTGTCACCCCTGTCGATCTGGACAAATCCTAAATCCAAACAATACTCAGTGAATATGTTTCACTTTACTCTGACTCAGATAATCGGCAGTAACATTTTTGTTATATACCACCATCTGATTTTCTCCTATGTACATTGCCTGTTGCATACTGCGGACACAAATCACACATTGTTATCACGAACCAAATATGTTTTGAATGTTTTGAATGTTTGCTCACAATGTTGTGTCCAAGCTATTTAGTCTGGTGCAAAATCTGGGTTTAACAAGCCACTAACCCCGTTATGCTTAATCTTCTCTGTAGTGGCACCACAATGTGCATCTAACATCTTGTATAACTCATGTTTTTGCCTGTCATCATACTTGAGGTCATCATACTCTCAGTCAACAGACAAGTAGGAACTATGTCATCAGTCTCTTTTCCTTCCTTTATGACTGTAGCAATAAGAAATGTGCTTCATTCTGCACAGGTGTTTGCTCATTTACAAACTTATCCCGCTCAATGTAAGAGACATAACAAATTAATATGAAAGGTTGTCTCTTTTCTGTCTATAAATATGATAATTCTTACCTTTATGTTCTCCACTATCTCATATGGCCCTTTCCATTTCACTCTAAGTTATGCTGTTCTGTTAGCATATACAGTTTTTGTTTTGCCTGTTTTGTCATCTTTTGACATACATCACACAACTTACAATATCACCATATTTCCTCAAAACATTCCAGGCCAAAAGAAATGTTTTTCTATTCTCCCTGAAGTATTAGAAATACCCCCAATGTTCAACTAACTCTCGAGCTGCTTTCATTACCTCTGTACATGTACTTTTTGGCACTATAAGTTACTTATGACATCCTTTCTTTTTACCTGGTTCATGGTACAAAATACCTTCTTTATAACGGTAAATAACTGAATCAATTGCCAACTCTTTATTTTCTTTTGCATTTTCATCAGTGATTTTACATATTCCCCCAAGAGTTACCTCATCCTGTTGTAGTTAATAATATTAATATCTACAGTTAGTTCTCAAACCTGGCACTGGGTGTCAGCATGAGCAGGACAAATCACTAATGAGTAATGAAGTGTCTTTATCAATTTTAGTGACATCATTTAGGCTTTAAGAAATCAATAAACAAACTGTACAGCATTAGTATACACATGTATTACATTGTATCACTTTTTCATAGTAATCATGTTGTCCGGAAAGCATACAGCATTCTATGAAAAGTATGTCTAATACAAAGAAGTAATGTTCATGTATATTCTCTTTCATTTTTATAATTATTTTTTCTTTTTAAATCTGAGATGCGGGCAAATAAAGTAATAAGTTTAATGTATGAATATCAAGTAGCTTTATGTAGTTCCAGTTAGATGAGTGGAATAATTATTGCCTAAGGGCTACGTACATAATTTTTATCACATTAGGTATATGCACAAAGAACATCTACAGGCACACAAAAACATAAATATATCTATCACACACATATAGAAACCTAACATTCATATAGTCAATATATTGGCTAGACTAAAAACACCATTAACATAATCAATACAAGTAAGTTTGAATACAAGTAAGCTCACTAAAGCCATGATTTTTTTTTTAACATCATTTAGTAGGTTTGCAGTCTAGATTGAGAATGTTACATTTAATCAATATAATTTTCCAAGGTGGCAAAAGACACTAAAAAAAATATTATTTATTTAAAAGTTAATTATAATTCTGTAATCTAACTTATTTCTCAATCATTTTATCCATTTGTTCATAAAGACAATGCTTCAAAAGCTTCAGTTCTATATCTTCTGATTTGAATACTTATTTTAATACAAGATCAATCTCCAGTTTAACTTGGTTTGTTTAGCAAGTACTTTAAAGGTACTGCAATATGTCAAACTTTGAAGAGCAAAACAAAAATGCTTTATACTTTCAGAGCGATACTTATATGCTGAAATCTCTGCCATGATCTGCAAACGAAGAACTCAGACTGGCATCTTTACCTCTTGAACTCTCCACATGCACGAAAGACAGTTTTGGTATTTTATGCTGTTACCAGATCAAACAATGGAGGAGTGTATATTGAATACATTGATCAACATGCAACACCTCCTGCCCAAGTTGTGTTTTTTATATATCTATCAAAATGTGTAGACATCTAAAGTTCTTCAGAGGAAGTCAGCATTATAATGTAGCAGAGCCGGCTTTGATTTGGGTCATGGATGATCTATTAAGCTTTTACTGTACAATGAAATTATTGTCTACATGTGTACATCTGTACATTACATACATGTAGGAGTACAGACATGCTTGTGTGAGAGTGTCTGAAATTGTTATGTGGAAGATGTCAGTTTATGTACAAAACGGGTTTTACCATTTGTTTTGTTAGTTTATTTTTTTTTAATTAATTATTATTCTTGATGTTTCCTACACCTCACTCAGTATTTCATGTTAGTGGTCAGTAGACATAAGTGTTCTTGTTCTTGATTTCTCCGTATTCAATTGAAAGAATTACTAGATGCAATCTATGTCCTGTATGCTGTTTGTGTGCGACATTTTTGTATGTATGTGTATATATGCACACACACATATGTGTTCTGAATGGTGGTGATTCATGGACCTTAATATTAATGTTTAAACTTATTGCATAAGTCTTGATTAAAAGTAGAGAATTAGTAGTGGGTCATTACCACTGTTTTCTTTTAAGTGGGCTTTTGTCGAAGAAAGTCAACAGAAGCAAAATTAAATAATAAATTAGACAGATAAGGTTGCCATTGTTGATCACTAACTTTAAAAAGCTAAATTAGACATGCTTTCACATTTTTAAAAAAAAAAATTTTGCATGCAATGATTTTATCATTATAAGCTGACCAACCAACATCTTGCCTCATTTTGCCTTGTTTTTCTTATTAAGAAATTGTTGTTTGTATATTCCAGTTATTTTGTAAGGAATGGTGTTTTATCTGTTCCACTTACAGGGTGTCTATTGCCAAGAAAACCTCTCCTATCCTTTGTATCGATCTACTTGTGCCTACGAAACTGCAAGCACTTTTTAGAAAGCCTTGGCCTATCCAAGTGCTGTAAGGCTAAACACCTTTCAAAATATTCAGTCTATCTAAACACAGTAAGGCTACACTTTTCAAAATATTTAGGCCTATCCAGATATTATCTGAATATCTAGGCCAAGCTAGACACTTTCAGGTATCTATCAGAATATCTAGACCAGTGTTTTTCAATCAGCATGTGTGGGAGTTTTGGGTAAAGGTCAAAAGGAAGCACAAAAAAAATAGAGAAATAAAAAAATTGTGAAGGTAAATTTTAGAATTTTTTTTTTTTTATAAAAGGCCGATAATTAAATAACAACAGTTTAACTCTTTCTAACCCACTGTTGTCAGATGGCAACAACACATGTTCAACTTTTAAACACAGTATTGTTTTTTTAAATGGAAAAAATTCACTCCTTAAAAAAATTGATGGGATGCCCTGATAATTTTAGTGCCTTGTTCATTGTGCTGTAAATTGAAAAAGGTTGAAAATCACTGATCTAGACACTAGCACTTTTCAGGACATGTAGGCCAACCCAGACACTGTCAGAATATCTAAGCCTATCCAGATTTTTTCAGAAATATAAGTCTATCTTGATTGTCAAATACTTTTCAGAATATCTAGATGCTGTCAAACATCTTTCAGGATATCTAGACAGTCAAACACCTTTCAGGATATGTACCTGTATCCAGACACTTTTAGAATACCTACTGTCCAGTACCTTTCAGGGTATCTAGCACCATCCATCCTCTTTATGTTTTGTAGATTCTAGAAAATCTAAAAACTGGCACATTTTTAGATTATCTTGACACTCTCAGACACCAATTTTGAATATCTAGGCATTTATGACCATATTTCAAGATTGTCCATACCATTGAGATGTTACTTATCTACTTGATGTTCTGATTATCTAGGCATGATATGCTTTTCAAGTATGAATATTGTGAGGTGTATATATCATCATATTGATAGTATTAGAGTATTAGATATTGTTTTGGGTTGAATTTTTTTTTTTATCTAATAACTGGTCTTCAGCTCCAATAGTTTGAAAGTGACACATCAAATTATCAGATCATGTAGGTATTTGGCATCATTTAGTTGGTCATTTGACTGCAATCTAATTCTGTTTGTTTCACCAGCAGTTCGATCATTTTCCAGTTTCCTGACAACTGTAACACTTGCAAAGAAATATGCAAGGATTGACTACAATGTTTATCAATTTGATAACATATGAAAATGACAATAAACTATGTACGGTCCGGTCTCCTTTATTCAACATGGTATGTTCCATGCAATCTAGACAAACAGTTAAACAAACAAAAGTTGGAAAAAAAATGTATGCATAAGAAATAATAAATAATAAATTTCATTAAGTGTAATACAACATTGCTGTTCACTTTAATCATGCAGTGAATACAGGGGGAATCATTTTTTATTAGGAATAATGTAAAAAGCCAGTGTTAGTGTTTTCTGATTTTGCTAGTTTAACCCTTGACATAAAAAAGAGCAAAAGTTCTACTGGCTGAAATATTTCAGTCTCTCTATAATAAAGAGCAGATCTTAGGTGATGAAAGAGGATTTGCTGTTGGCCAAACTACACTTAGTAACTCTTGTTGACCTAGGATTATGCTTTACACAAGTAACAGAGGTGATGAATTATCCAGTGGCACTTAAGTACACTCTAGTGTACTTAAAGTGCTATTGGATAATTAGCTAAATGTTTCTGTTTAGCGAAGATATATTGAAGAAATTTTTAATTGTTGTTTTTAAAGTAAAAAAAGTATTGGGAATTTTTGTATACAACTGATGCAAAGAAACTTCACTTGTCTTGTATTTGCTTATCGTACTAAGTGCTGAGTTAAATCTCAAAGTTTATCCCTCAGCGCAATACTGCAGATCTTCTGGTAAAAGATGTTCACTGTTTGAACTACCTTTTTGAATGCAGAACTAAGCCTGGTTCGGACTACACCTGAAATTATTTTCTGCAGGTTTACAATTAAGATTGAACCACAGAATGACAATTATTTAATTTTGTTAAAATTTACATTAATACTGGACAGAATGTATAATTTACAATGTATCTATTTTTTTTTCTACTATTGCAGCCAATCAGCAGTAATTTACATATATTTATAACTTTTTCACTGTTACTGCTTGTCAGTTTATATAATTTAGTATAAATATATTATTCATGATTATATAACATCATTATATTGTGTTGATTAATGGGTTATAGTGAGGTTAGTCATTGGGTAAAGTAATTCTAAAACTATCCTCTTTCTGTGTGTAGTAGCTGAAGATAATGCATTGCTTTCATTACATTGTGGAATTGTCTTTAAGTGTCCTCTGAACTGCTGAGACCTCTGGTTTATGTTTAATTGTACATTTATTTGCCTGCTATTTCTGCATGTGATAATGTGTACAGCCTGTATCCTTGGTCAATTTGTTTTTTGCAAACTACTCTGCTGTAAGCATTTTAATATGGTTTGTGATATCTAATTCTTTCAATTTTCTTTATAAAAAATGTTTTTAAAAAAGAATGTGCCCCACCCCACCCCCCAAAAAAATTTTTTAATCCACAAAGTATTCATTTTTTTTAAAAATTATTTTTAAAAGATTTATTTTCTTTGGTTTTCTTTTAAAAAATGTTTTGACATGTTTAAATGTGCATTGTGGTTTGTGAATAATCAAAAACTTCTTCACTTGGGATGCAGGCAAAAGTTTAAATTTATCTATCATATTTACAAAGTCAACAATGTGAAATCGCTTTATCATTTGTTTCATTTCTGTTAGACTTTTTGCTGATCTCGATGGTTGAAATTGTGTAAACATAGAATAACAGTACTGTAACTAAAACATACTAATACTATATAATTGTTCATATAGAATAAGTTTAATTACATTTTTTATATTCAATGAACTTTTAGTAGTACAGATGTAAGCTTTGATTGTTGGAGCATCTGTGGTGTTTGTTCATGGGTGTGATTTTGTGTTTGGGTGCAGTCATCTTGCGATGTTTGTCTAGGTTGTTTTCCAGTCTTCTTATCACCCCAATGTGTATACACATGTTCCGTAGATTTGTTCTCCTAGTTATTGCATGAAATGTGCCTGGTGACACAAAACACTCCCAAAAAATTATCTTGAAGGTATGAAAAATATCTCTGCATGGTTTTTATCTAAAATAATCATTGTTAAAGCCATTTACTGCCAGCAAGAGTCCTTTATAAATATTTCATGTTAGCCTGATATCTCATTAACAATATTGACCAAAATTTTTCATTAACAATACTGACCTACAGTAATCCAGCTGCTGTGTGCATTTTATTATACATATACTGTATTGTTTATTATATTGTTCATTGCAAACTCATAATAAAACTGAATTATTTAGTTTTGAGTCAATTGGTTGAATCTGTCAGTAAATGTATCAGTTATCAGCTTTTAGAACTATTTCTTCTGCTGTGTAGATTTGTCATTCTTTTTATTGTCTTGTGAAGTTTTCATCAAAGTGACTGAATATGGTTTGTCATTGGAAACTATTCCAGTCCACATATCATTATTCACTACACCAACACTCTTTAATCTGTACAGAGACTATTAACTCCTCACCAAATGTGCAAATCTGTGATTGACCAAATAAACTTGCTTCTATCGTCCCCAAAAGACACAAAGTGTCATCAGTGCCTTGTTTGAAAACTGGCCTGCTTTTCAAATTATTTTAATACAATTTTTAATAATCAGTAAACAGTAATGCTACCCCACTATTTGTGCTTAGGTGTCAGTTTGGACATTTCTACTCACTGCATCAGGAACATAATGAAGTACTGTGGCACCTCTCTGGGCATACTTCACTCGTTATGGTTATTATTTATTAATTAGCAGCACAGTTAATTACAAGTGATCGAGAATCTTTGAGTTATTATTAATTTTCCCACAAGACCAACCTGTCTCTCACTTGGCAGATTATATGGGTGTCGTAAAACTCTACTCTTTACACAATAACTAGACATTTTACTGTCGCATAATGTTTTCTGTAGGTGGAAACTTTTTATCAAAGGAGAAGATAAATCCATCTTTTAATCTATATTTAGCTAGCCCCCATCCACCTACTATTACTTCTACATAAGTTTTAATATATGTGTAAGAAGGTCAATAAATTTAACAATAAATTTATTAAATAAACAATCAAATATACAATATATGAATATAATCAGAAGATCGTTGACATTTACATCACAACAATGTTCGATTATCCTAGCACATATATCAACAGTCAAATTAACACACACACACACAAACACATTATATATATATATGTGTTTGTGTGTGTGTGTATATATATAAGAGAGAGAGAGATACTTAACAATGTATATCAATGTATAAAACATTTTCAATGATGGCAGATGTTTATGGCAATTAATTCACGCAATTCACAATCACACAGTTTGCAACAAGTCACTTTCTTTTTTATTACATGACAGTCCAACGTACCCCTACTAGGCATGTTACACAACTGTTCCAGAAACTTCAATGTACTCACAAAGCAGACCATAGAGAATCATCCAGAACTTCATATGTGCTATCAAAGCACATCACGTGGAGTGTTCTAGAATCTTCATGTGCACTACTCAACACCACAAGGAATGTTCAAGAATTTTTTGTGAATTCTTGAGACCAAACTCAAGCCTCAATTTTCGCCATATTGGCTCTCAAAAGGAATTCTCAGGAATCAGATTACAGCAAACATTACTGGTACATATGACAACAACATTTGATACACACACCAACGTGATCCTTTAGAGTACAGTAGTCAGTGCAGTCTGAAGTGGATCAAAAGCATCAACGAGAAAAAGGTGCACTCCTTCCTGCAGAAGTCAAATTAAGGCAGCACTAAATTTCAGGCATATTTCGTCTCTAAACTCTTTTCTCTCTTTTCTCTCTTTCATTCTCGTCTTACAAATCCTGCAATATTCGTTAGCCCAATACACACATAGCATAAGAAATATAACATTGGTCAAAATTCACAAGTATACTGTATAACATAATCAAATTAGTGAACAGAGAAATAATTATAATAGTTCAATTATATAAAGCATTCTCCAATTCAAATCATAGATAAATAGCAGGCATGTACGAAATATTTCTAAGTCCATTCTTTCTTTATCAGTCAGTTAACTTACCATAAGCTAACAATCGCCTTTATGACCAACTTCAGTTTCATCAAAATTATACAAGAATATAGGACTTTCTTCAACAAAATAACTTTCAATCCATCCCCATTGGATGAATTTGTTATGAGAAAGTATGAGACTATTAGTCAGAAAAACTACTCATCTGCTTGGAACTGGTTTGGATTGCATCAGCAAGTTCTAGCACATTCTTTACCTGAGTTGTTTACTCCAAGTCTGACACTTTAAAAAAAATACCATCACAAGCAGTGCCCAATGTCATGTTGCTTTGACATTTAACAATTTATGTAATAATTAAGTTTAGAATAAGGGATAGGCAAATTTACTCCACCACAAGTACTTATCAACATAATGAAGTATTTAGTAATACAATTAAATACTCAGTGACTTAAAGAAGAGAGAAGTATTTAGTTACCTGAGGAAGTATTTAGCAGCACAGTGAAATTACAAAATGAAGTATTTACTGGCATAATAAAGTACTTGTGACATAACAAAGAGAGAAATACTTAGTGACATACTGAAGTACTTAGAAACATAATGAAGAGAGAAGTACTTAGTGGCATAATAAAGTGAGAAATACTTTAGTAACAATAAGTAGTTGGTGACAAAATATGAGACAATTAGAGATCTAATGAATACAAAATATGAGACAATTAGAGATCTAATGAATAAAAATGTACTCAGCGACATAATGAAGAGAGAAGTACCAAGTGACATAATGAAGAAGTATTGTGTTATATAATAAAGAGAGAAGTACTGGTTGGCATAATAAATTGCAGTGCATAGTGAATTGCATAGTCTGTAGTTGAGCCCTGTAGTTGACCCCCACCCCATGCCTTCTACATGAGACTAGAATCTGAATTCCCACACCCCAAATCTACTCTTGCGGTTTAAACCAGTACAGGGCAATACCACAAATGATAAAGTATCACAACACCAGGTCACAATTTTAATGACTTAATATCATTTACTTTAGAAATTTATCTTTGACAGTTAACTTCCTGCATTAAGATGTTGTAATCCTGAACTAATTGTTCAACTTCCATTACTTTTACCAAAACAATATATAATTATTTTAGATTGCAAATTTAGGTTTCAGAATAGGATAAAATGTCACTAATAAAGTTAATTTTTAGGTAAACACTTGTAAAACCTGTGCATTAAAATAGAACCTTTCATAGGCAAATTTTCACAATACCAAAATTACAAACCATTTTCTGTTATTATTTTATTCGGTCTTTGAAAAAGACATTCATCAGTCCCCATGTATAAAAGATACACAGCTGAACAGAATTTAAACAAAATATACTACAGCTGATTGATCAGCCTGAACAGTTTAAGGCATACCAATCTAAAAGAAAGCAAAACAAAAAAATATGACACACACACACACACACACAAGATCACATATACAGGGATCCCCATTTTACATGTCTTCACTTTACATTTAGCTCTCGATAGGGAACCAAATAATTTAGGGAGTCTGCAGGTGGTGAAGATCCATGAGTTTCCCAACAGAAAATAGTTTGCAATTCATGCACAAATGCAAGTTTTCTTTCACGTGACTGTATCTCTTGCTGCACGAGCGCTTCAATCCACCACCATTTGCAACAGCCCATGCAAAATGCTTTTCGGGGATTTTCTATTGTTTTCTTGGCAACCTGTGTTCAAAACTTAATGTCCTTGTTGCAGCCATACATGAATAAAAAGTTATGGCTGTCATGTCTATGACAACCGGGCTGTGACAAATGTGAGACATTATTGGTAATAAACCACCAAAAAAAGTATGATGCACTGTAGGGGGTCTTCCGATTCCTGAAACTATTTTCATACTGTTAATACTAATTTGAAGAATGTATACAAACTGAAACAAAGGTTAACTCACTAAAAGCACCTTAAAATATACCAAACGAGTGCTGTGATGAGAAAAAAATAGAAGGTCACTAATATATACATAGAAACAATTTAATGATATAAATGCTGTTTGCACCTAAATAATGTTTTTCATTAATACTGCGGACACACCTATAAATACAAACTCAATTTTAAAACTGAAATGTTAACCATATTAACTTCTATTTACATTTTATCTTATGGCAACAAATTTCTCAGTTAAATGTTTCAATATTAACCCCTATTTACATTTGCAGAAATTAAATTGATTTTACTTTTAATTGTCATTTTCTGGTCTCAATTAGCCATGTAAAATGGGTTTACCTTGTATATTAAAAGCAATTATATTTTTTTAATTTATTTAAAAAGAAAAAATATAGTAATTTTCTTTCTTTTAATTGTAAACAGAACTGTACCTTTATGATACATGAAAATACAAGTGTAATTCACATCTGCATATTATGAAGATACAGACAATCTGATAATAGCAACTCTGTTCCTTTTCTCCATTCATTTACTTATTTTAATTTTCTCTTTGTTTATAAAGAAGAATACTGTATATTTTAGCACAGAGTATATCAATGTTCTAAATTACTTCTTCACACAAGTATACAATAAAGTTTTCATTTTATAATTTGAGATAGAGATTAATTCCATATTCTCTTAGCAAGTCAAGATTTTACAAGTAAAGAGTCTGGGGCGATGTGTTTTGCTTTTAAATCAGTTTCTGTCTTCCTTTCTCTCATAGACAAATAATGCATTTTCATGACATTACAAAAAATAAAATCTCTCTAACACATATACAGGATATTGTTTTTTAAATCTTTATAAATGCTGCCAGATTCTAAAAAATCTCTGCAATCGCACATTCTTAACACATATGTAAACAAAAATATCATACATACACACACAAACCACACAGCATTAAAAATGCAAATGACAAAACACTCACAAACATGCACACCAATCATTATAAAATGCAGGTGTCAGGAAGAGGCAGTTCCTTGCTTCTGTGAATCTGAGCGAATGGTGCTGATGAGATCTTGGTTGATAAGAAAGATGAAGCGCAGACAGGAAATCTGGACCAAAATAAATAGTTGGGTTTTAAAACCTAATTATTCTATAATGATCCTTAAAATAATCTTAGACTTTGTCTATATTTAATCACTGCTGCAATTTATAAAAACATGTTTTAAATTCCCAAAGAAATGTGCATGCACAAGTGTAAATGAATGCCAAAGCTCTTCTTCAAATACACCTGCCCTCCCCCTCCCCAACAAAAAAAAAAAAAAAAAAGTAAAAGAAATTGATAATTGAAATCAATTCACAAATCAATGATTGTAAATGAAATTTAAGGTCACCATTATGAAAAGAATACTACAATGCAAATATAAATAAATTATAATAACTGAGACAATCTCGAGGATGGAGGGGTGGGAAGAAATTGAATCACTGAATGGAGATGGGATGGACTAAATAATCTATTAAAATTAGTACCTCCACAACAGAATTATTGAATAGTTTCTGTTTGTTTCCTACTAAGACAGGCTTGCCATCAATGTGAATGGGGCGTTTGCCCTCATTGGCAATAAAAAAGTCCCCATTGTTGCGAAGTTTGATAACTCCTTGTCGGCGAGAGATCTTCCAGGCAGGGCCCTCCAGTGATAGGTCTACATCAATGGACTGCTCGCGTGTAGCTCGCCCCAAAGTAATCTGACTCACAAATACAAAGACCCAGGCAAAATTAGTAACTTGTCATGACAACTCATAAAACTTTCTCTTTTTATAAACACAAATATTGTCTAGTACTAAAACTTTTATATATTTTGTTGAGAGGAAGGTGCCCTCAAATTTCCTAAGATATAGATAATACTGAATATTACATATATTTTCAAAGTAAATAGTGAGTTAAAGTTTAACTGTTTAGAAGACACATTAAGCTCAAATGCTCTACTTTAATCAGACCCATTTGTTGACATGATGATATATGCAGACTATTTTAATATCATTTTGAAAGATGCAAGTCAACATGTCATTTATGTAAACAGTGATTTTCTTTAGTAATTGTGTTCATTAAGTATAATAAGTTTATATGGCATTATTGAAATACATGCTTCAAGAAATCAAGTTGATTATTTTCTTCCATTCTGTCTAAGCTAAAGATGATCACACATATGAAAGCATAACATTGTTTCTTTGGATACACCTTGTTCCATGTTTTTTGTTAATTGTTTTGTTCATCTGCCAAGCTGAAAATCTAATTACTAATAACTGTCAGTCATCTAGAGCTATTAACTGTCAATGTTCAAGAGAATTTACAATATTTATTTAAAATAAAACATAAGAAGAAACTTTCAAACACCAAGGTACTATAATTGATGTACATTCAATTAAAAATAGAAAAATACATATAATTGAGCATAAAAGACAATTACTGATGATAGAATTTCAAGCCAACATGGAAGGCATTAATAGAAAATTTTTAACAGTGCATAAAAGCCACTTAAAGAAAATGATTCGCAGAAGTAAAGGAAGAATGAACAATGTAGGCAAAATTGATTATGAACAAAGAAAAAAAGTTTCACAATATAAAACAGTTATAACAAAAATTAACAATACTCACAAGATGGTTATAGAAAGAGATTAACAATGTTTTATAATTGTTGACAAGGATTCACAATGCAATGGTTATAGACAAAGAATTAACAATTAAAAAAATTATATATCATCAGCAATTTAACTGCAAAGTCATTATAAACAAATTCACGTGGCTATAAACAAAAGTTTATAATGAAAAGAAAGTGAAACTTTCTTGTTACCAAAAATCTTCAACTGACCTCTCTAGATCGCATCAGGTATCTGA
This sequence comes from Sinotaia quadrata, assembly GCA_028829895.1. Classification (NCBI taxonomy): domain Eukaryota; kingdom Metazoa; phylum Mollusca; class Gastropoda; order Architaenioglossa; family Viviparidae; genus Sinotaia; species Sinotaia quadrata. The sequence goes on from CM054182.1 coordinate 11,289,848, forward strand.
CAAGACGGCCTCGCAAAACGGCTAAAGTTTGGTTGTCAAAATCAGGAGGACTAATCCCTGAAAAAACATTCAATCAAGAGCATGCAGACCATATTGGAGAAACTCTCTACACTATTTATGAGTGGTAACCACAAACTGTAAATTAACAATCATTATCTGCAGGCAAAACTAAGCTTCTGGAACTTAGCCAGAGATCTTGTTCAAAATAACTCAAGATAAACATTAGTCTGCTCTCAAGTCTCATACAGAAACAATTAATCATTCGTAATGTCCCCAAAAATGCTCACTCTACCCCAAAATCCCTTTTTCTTTTGCTACAAAACTAAGATGAACTTTATAAACCTACTTAAAATAATAATTAATAAGTGCTGTATCTTTAAATGGTGCAACTAGGAATGAAGAACTAGAAGATGTTATGCCGAATAAAATAGTGAAGTAACAATTACAAATAACTGCTCACCTGTAACTGAGTCAACAAGAACCTGCCATTTAGGCAACTCCTGTTCCAGGTGTCGAATCTCTCGCTTATTGCGTCGATCAGTTACGGTTAACTCTATTAGCCAAAAAAATCAATTTAATTTAATTTAAAGCTGCTAAAAAGTCCACTGTGCATCTAGCTCAAATATAAGTGTATATTTTTAAAAAATATACATAATTTACTGCAATATTATAAGTATTCTACAGTCAAGTCCGGATATGTCGAGGGCCTAGGGGTTTGCCAAAAAGTGTCGAGATAACTAAAGATCGAGATTACAGAAAACCAATATGGCGGCAATATATTACAGTACTATAACATGCGCTTGACATTTCTTTATGTACATGATGTGCGTTAATGAATGAGAATGTACATGCACGAGTTTGGTGATTTTTTACACAACAGCGTTGCCGCAATTTGTTTGATGACGCGATCGGCATGCTATAAAAATGTACATGTACGTGTTTGCTAACAACAAAAGGTTTATGTACACGCGGTAAATATGGTTTCTGTACAAAGTCTAAACTGCTTTGTTGCTTTTTGCCTTTAACATTCTACTTGAAAACAAATACTTCAATATTACATATAACGTGCTTGAAATTTCTTTATGTACATGATGTGCGTTAATGAATGAGAATGTACAATGTACATGCACGTGTTTGGTGATTTTTTACACAACAGCGTTGCCGCAATTTGTTTGATGACGCGATCGGCATGCTATAAAAAAAAAACAAAGAGGGAAGTTGGTCCACCGTCGATTCTCGATACTTGTATGTACCGTACATGTATTCTCCAACATTGCAAACACAAAGATTGCTCACAAAATAAAAAAAATCTGTGTGGTGTACGTGTAGTTCGTTTTTTTTTTACAAAAAGCTAACCAAGTATCAAAATTAAAGTTGCGAGTCATTTTGTGTGCGTGTGTGTGCGTCTAAGGTGGAGGGCAGGAGGAAGGGGAGGTGTCGAAGCCGCCTCTAAAAAGTACATGTACATAAATCGTACAAGCGGTTACTTCAAAGGTAACTTTAAGAGGTGTAAGCCAGTTGAAGAGCAACAGTGTGCCTAGTTTGCCCTTTATTGTTAGCGAGATGGCGAAGTGGCATCGGTAACTAACATTTTCAAAAGCCGACGAATAACTGATTTTAAGTGGTGATTCGGGCCCTCTTTTGTGCTAGAGATACATGTACAGTACATTACAAAGAAAGAAACAAACAAACAAACAGACATTGTATTAGTGTTCGGCAACATAAAAGAATCGCCATTACTGATAAGAAAATGTTAACAAAGAGGGAAGTTGGTCCACCATCCATTCTCGATACATGTATGTACCGTACATGTATTCTCCAACATTGCAAACACAAAGATTGCTCACAAAATCAAAAAAATCTGCAGGGTGTCAAAGTTCGTTTTTACAAAAAGCTAACCAGTATCAAAATTAAATTCGCGAGTCATTTTGTATGTGTGTGTGTGTCTGTCTGTGTGTGTGTGTGTGTTTCACTCACACACATCAAAAGCCGCAATAGACCTTTCATCTTCATGATGTTCTCGTCTTGATTTGCTTCTTGCCTCCCGGTGCGTCTAAGGTGGAGGGCAGGAGGAAGGGGGTAAAACAGATCGCACCTATTAGGCGCACACCCTCAACAGCTCTCCGGGGGGAGGGGGCCGAAGCCGCCTCTGAAAATATCCTACAAGCGGACAAGCGGTTACTTCAAAAGTGGGCTAACATAAGTTCTGAACCAGTTGAAGGGCAACAGTGTGCCTATTTTGCCCGTGGCAAACACCGTGCCCAATTAAGAATACAATGCCCTTCTTAAGTTTAAGCTGCAGTTTTTAACAAGACATGGTCATTTATTGTTAGTGATTAGTCAGCAGTAGGGTCGAGATAACCAACTTAAGTGGCGATTTTGGCACTTTTGTGCCCGAGATACTAGGGTTCGGCAACATAAAAGAATCGACGTAACCGATGAGAAAATGCTAAGACAAAGAGGGAATTTGGCGGTTCCACTTCAAAAATGTCGACTTACTAGGGTTGGCAAGTTAACCGATGCCGAAATAAGTGGACTCGACTGTATTTAAAAAAGTCAAATGCTTAGATTTAAATTATCAGCGTTTTCTGTAAAACTTCTATTTTAAAAAATGTATCCTTCGTTTTCTGTAAAAATTCTTTAAAAAAAAAAAAAAAATCACATTTTCAAGTGTATAAAAATAATGTCACATGCAAACACAAACAAAACTAAAAATGTAACCAAAATGAAAGTATTTAAATCAACTTATCAATCTTTTCAAGTTCACAAAGCAACAATTATCATAAATATATTATAAACTTACTACCTGTAAAGTTGCAAACCGTGCTACAGATGGCACTTTATTAAATTGTTCTTTGTAATACACAACTACAATTTCACACCCATGAATGTATTTTTAATAATGCTTTGACATTCAGAGGTAGTTTTATGAATCAGAATTTAATATCTGGTCAGAAACACAAACTATATCTTTTCTGAACAATATAAAATATATCTTTTGGTCATAAACTATATCTTTTCTGAATAATATAAAATAATATAAAATACATATTTAAAATACATTTTTCACTCTATGTGTAATACTACCAGTCACTTAGCTATAGTTAAAGTTATAGTTATACAGAGATCCCTGGATCACATCACCAAAATGTAATGTCACTTGTTACTCATAATATCAAAATTTAATTTTATTGCTAATACAATGTAGCTTTGATATCTTCCAATCATTATGCAGTCAACATCTGTTTGTGCTTGTAATGTTAAAAATGATTAATTAGTAAATTCAAGAGAAAATATCATAAATGAGCATTTTTGTTCAGTGCAATATCCATTCTCAAATGCTAATGCTGAACTTAAAAAAAATATATATATATATATATATTAAAAAATAAATTATCAATCAAAATGCTCTGATTTTTTTCATAACTTACCATGTTCAACTAAATCATCAGGAGGATCCCTGAAAAAAAAGAAAAATGGAAAAAGAAAAAAGAAATAATACATTCCAGGTTTGTAAACTTCATGCAACTACATAAAAGCTGGGTGTTAAATGATAAAAAGATAAATATATTTCATTTTAAATACTTAATTCTTAACAAGTAAACAACAACAAAAAAAGAAAAATGATTACATTTTAACAGGTGGAAAAAAACAATACAATGTTAAATGGAAAAAACAAAAGGTTCATTTTAAATAACCAGTTAAAAAGGTAGATTTAAAAAGGAACTAGAAGAATTTAGTTTTTTTCTCCTACTGAGCTAATTACATATTCATGATCAAATCAAGTATATATTCATGATCCTATAAAGAACATACTCATGATCATATTAAGTACAGACTCATGGTCATTTAAACATACTTAAGATCATATAAAGACATACTCAAAATCACATAAAGATCAGTCATGACCATATAAACTCACCAAAGAGTTGGCATGATGTAAACTTAAAATGAAAGATCAAAGTATATATTTATAGACTTTCTGATCCCTTTAGAATCAAAAAGAAGGAATTCCCTTCTAGGTTCATGCTGTAGCTGTCTTCACCAGACAATCTGGTTAAGGAGACGGCAAGTTTTTCATCACCTCACTAGAGATGACCATCTCTGACAAAAGCACTATACAGAATAAATGGCAATTTGTCAGACAAGACCTCTAAAGCATCAAGACTTTCACTAGTCATTAAGCCTGCACCAGAAGTAGATCCATGCAAGAGCATGCTGGGAAGGCTGCTGATATGGGATGATATTTATGCAGTCATGTGTGTAACTAGCTGGATTGAGAGTGTGTAGCAGTTCCAGAGAACAGATGTGTTTTTCTACCTGCATCATGTAATATTCATTCACAAATAACAGTTTGTTGAAGTTATGTTCCTCAATAAGTTCATTGTAGAGTCAGTGGTTCGTCATTCTGTCCATCAAAAAATTCGGAGTCATCTCAACATTTATGCTACAGACTCAGTATGTTTAATTTTTATATTTATTTATCATTTATTATTAATAATTTGTAAACTGTTGACAATGTATTAAAAACCAATTATGATTTAACAGAGAACCCTATCAATGTGGCATCAGTTTGTGTTCACAGCTAAATATGATCTTTATAATTTTGTGCATTTGATAAAACATATTTCGTTGCTCTGAGCATGATAATAAAGTAGGTTAATGAAAATGAAAGGATGTAAAACAGAAAAATAAATTTAATTAAAAAAAATATTTTAGAAGCAAAGGGAAAAGAGGGAATGTATTAAAGATGATGCTATTTCCATTTAAGATTGTTCATCTTTTTCTGCCTGTATGGTTTTAAAGGTAACTCTATCTGTTTTAATAATTAAACTCACTTCAAATCCACATCTTTAAGAATATCTTCAGCATCTGAATAATTAAGAACATGGTCTCCCCTTGGCATTGGTTGCACTGAAAATTAAACAAAAAGAGACAAAAATGCCTTATAGTTGCATTTGATGTTTTTGTTTCCTATAAAAAGATCATGAAAGATAAATACTGCAGCTGTCCAAATGACAAAACTTTGAATTAGACATCTAAATGGCATAATTTTAGCCTTCTGCTACTGTACACAAGATACAAAATATTTGTTTGAAAATATTAAATACTACAAGCAACACCATTCTGTTAAAGCAAGTATTTAATGTGATCATCTAGCGGTGGTTCCTGAAATTCAAATGCAAAAAGCCAGTTTGTCTACAATTTTTGTTAAATATATACATCAATAAGTTTTTCTTTGAGATCTAAAATAATGTATTATTAACAATTAAACATTGTTTGGACTGGACAAAAATTAAGAATCTTTATCAGTATAGGACAAATGGAATCTGAAAGAAAACATTAAAATTTGTCTATAAATAAAAAAATCATCTGACTGAATGATAATAAAAGCAGGGAGATTGTTATTAACAATCAAAATTAACATGATTTAATTGGTGTTTAAAAAATGTTTAATTTATAAAAAAAAAAAATTTAAATCAACATTCATATTACCTGACTGGTCTGGAAGAAGGTGATATTGTTTCATAAGTTGCCAGTGAGTTAAAAGTGTCTTTGGGGTACGAAGTGGGTGGAAAGTCTCTGGGTGTGCTATCAAGAGTTCTTGGAACACTTCAAGCTGAGGAGAGCTCGTCTGTCACAGAAAAAGATAAAGGTTATGAGCATATTTATTTCTTTTCTAGGCATCAATTAACACAATACTTTAAATATTCTTTAGAATTTATTGCCTGTAATTTATTTATTTTTATTTTCCTAACTGTTTGTATAAAGACACATAATTTTCCCATGTAACCATATGACAGCATTAGTGTGTGTTTCTGCAAATTATAGATAACTGTAATTTCTAACAGAATTGGTGTGTTTCCATTTAGTTAACTTTATCAGACTTATCTAAGCCAGAAGTGTTTCAAGCAGCAATGCCTTCTCCCAAAAGCATCTTTAAGGTGTCTCTCTTAGTAGCATATGGCCTTCATTTAAAGTAAGAAAAAAACAAACAAAAAAATGTTTTTCCAGTCATGCACACAAACACAACTAGATCTGTTTGCTTACCTTAAAGCATAAATGAAGAGAAGCATTTTAAAAAACGAGCTTGCATGCGTGCGTGTGGTGAAGTTTACTATCTTAATGCACTCATGCATACGCATGCATGCAATAATTAATAATCTTACCGATGGAATCTTAGCCAACAGGTTTTCTTCATTCTGGCTAAAGAGCGCCTTTCCCTGAATGGCAGCAATATTATCAGGATGCAACTGCTTCATAGCTTGTAATGCCAATCTGAAAAACAACAAAGGTCAAAAGTTTACCATCCTCACAACAAATATGCAAGGAAAAAAACAGAGGTTCTAATCTTCTATTTTCAAAATGTGCTAAAATCTATTTCTGCACATGACACCAAAATTGCTACATTCATACTTTTGCAAAATTATTTACAAAATATAAATCTCATTGATACCTTTTTGTGTGAATTATAATTTTAAAAGAACTATGAGACTATACAATACCATGCTCCAACATCAATATTTTCATCATAACAATCAACATCAATATTTTCATCATAACAATCAACATCAATATTTTCATCATAACAATCAACATCAATATTTTCATCACAACAATCAACATCAAAGTTATTATTATTATCAATCAGCTGTCATATTCTTCTTTCTTCAAAGCTATCTACTTTAAACAAGTGTTGCACACCAAATGCAATTCAATGTTAATGCTCAGTGAATTTCCAACTTATAATTGGTGTGGTCATTTTGCTAAAAATGAATGTCTCAAGTGAAATTAAATTTAACAATATGTATATTTTCAAATTTCCAACTTACTAACAATTGGTGGGGTCATTTTGCTAAAAATGAATGTCTCAAGTGAAATTAAATTTAACAATATGTATATTTTCAAATTTCCAACTTATAATTGGTGGGGTCATTTTGCTAAAAATGAATGTCTCAAGTGAAATTAAATTTAACAATAGGCAGCATACTTCAAATTTCCAACTTACTTACAAATGGTGGGGTCATACAGCAAAGAATACCACCGTTCCTGGATTTCTTTGAGTGTGAAGTGACAGGAGAACTTTACCCCTGTGTACACTGCATTCAAATCATTGGTCTGCGAAATATTTTTAGATGTCAAAGGAAAAATGTTTAAACACCATGCAATTAATAATAAAATAAGCATTTCCTTTGCAATCAATAATTGATCAGCTAAGCAGGTATTATACATGAGACAGCAACAGAAGACTTCCACACCACTTTTAAATAAGTGATAGAATGTGCAACCCTAGAAAATCCCACTCGCAAGCTCGCGTTGTGTGAGTGGAAAACTGTCATTTACAAGCTCAGAAGATAACAAGTATGCTATCATAAGGCGATATTTTGACAAATAAAAATAAAAAATTTTTAAAAAGCATGACTTTCTATCTACTTTTTATGAAAATAATTTAATTACTAGCAATCAATTTGACTAGTGTTTCAGGTTAGATGTGAGAGTCATGATTGCCGAGAACATAGAATTAGAATAACAATAATAACGTACTTATACATCTTGAATGTGTGCCATGTGCAGGTGAGAGGCATGCATTTTTAGTGTCTTATTCAATACTGTCAACTGCACATCTGTTCCAAAGTAACTCAGCAATATTCGAACCAGTTGATTTGAGTCAGCAGCAAGTACCCTGACCCTCTGAGATATCATGACGATCACATGGCCAAAGTGGGTATCACGAGTTGTGCGTTATTTCCGCAGGCTTTATTTAGATTCATTCTTTTTCATTCTGTGCTCATTTAAATCGTCAGTCTTTATTTGTCACTCACATCATTAGGTAGTTTAAAAATCTAAATTAAAAATTTCCATATAATAAGTTACAATGAAGCAGTCAAAATATTTTCGTTTTTTAAAAAAGTGATACTGAAACCAATTCAATGGAACAATCACTGCCAACACAACTTTTCTGACCTTACTTAAATGGTGACATTTGTAAATCCTCAAAGCTTTTGTTGGTTTTGTGAATTTGTTACTAAAAAAGTATATTTGCTTCGAGCCACTTGTCAGAAGTTAGTCACTTATAGAATCTCACATAATCATGGATACTTTGAAAGTAAGATTGGATCAATCAAAAAGATACGTTAAGGAGACAATCAGATGGGTTAGAATTGCTACTTTGGTAAGATAAGGCATATGTATTAGCAGCAGATGACATTATTTAATACGTATCAGAACTCAGTGCCTTTTAAATGCCTTCATTTTATAACCAAGATATAACTCTGGTATAAGGTAGGATATTTATCAGCAAGTTGTCATAATAAATTGCAAGTTACGCATGGATAAAATTTTCTAGGGTTGAGAATGTGTAGTTTTCAAGGAAAGAAACTAAACCTATGCCAACTATACCAAACCTATGTTCACATCGATTTCCTAGTCTTACCTGCTGTACAGCTGTTACTAAGGCAACATCATCTTGTGGTTTCCACCGCCCCAGGTCTTTGGTAGATCCAGGAGCTGGGTTTTTTTGCTTCTTCACTCTTTTAGATGAAGACTTTGAAGTCTGGCAATTTAAAATATTATCACATCTTAAGAATAAATCTTAAAATACCAATCCTCAGAAGATTTTAATGACTTTTGAAATGATCTTATTCACATATTCCATAAATTATTTTACAAGTTGTATCCCCTATGCTCTTTTGAATCCCATTTTGCATCAACAGAAAAAAAATAATAATTCAACAAGAAAGAACTCTAAGCATGTGAAATCATCACTGCAAAGCTCAACATTAATATGCTAGAAAGGAGGTGAGAGATGATGAAGAAAAATTTAAATAGCACTAAAACCCACGACTTTCTATGTGTGGCTACTGCCATTATCTCACAGTCAATGAACTGTCCAACATGGCAAAGAACAGAAATCCACTTTGTGAAAGTAGTTAATAAGGGAGTTTAAATTACTAAAGGAGGCAGATAAAAATGAATTCTATGATCAATTCTACAAAAAGCAAGAGAAATAGTTCCTTAATTTATTATTGCTTATAAAGACTGATTTTAAAAATAACTTTATTTCACACTAGAAATATTGAAGGAAACATTTAATGTCTTTATTACACTATATGTGTTTTTAACATTTAAAATAACATACAAATATAGAGCAAGAATTTTACATTTTCAAACTTACAATTTTGAATTAGCATAAAAAAATCTAATGTTGCATGCAATGAGTTATATAATCATTCTCTGAAGGAATAATAATTTATATTCTTCATTCTTCTATATTTATTTTTTTAACTTTGTACATTTAAAGTGTTAATGTCACCTTTGAGAAACATTATTCATTTTTTTAATTTATTTTTTATAATACTGACATTGGAAAACGAATGCTTCTGTGTAAGAAAACAATCACCCATGTTCTATTATACACAAATCTCCCATTTGCTGGATAAAAAATGTGGGAACATAAAAGGGTAATCACAATTTCCGGTCACTTACAATTATTGTACTAAAGTGTATTATACACATATTTTATCTTATATTTTTTTATATGATTGCATGTTCACAACTAAGAACCATTGTTTAAGTGAAATAACATTTACACAAAATGAGTCAGTCATGCGAGCATTGCCAAAGGTAGGTCCCTACCTTTTGGGTGCTTCTTTTCGTCTGAATAAGTGAGAGTTGCTGAAACAGATATGAAAATATATTCATTAGCTTCCCTTTCATACAACAAATAATCCGTCAAATATAGGAATCATTATTATCCTTTCTTCTAAAACAGACCGGAACAGGAAAGAAAATGACACAGAAGTCATTAATTGCACCCAGTTTACTCTCTTCTTCATATTATAAGTGTTTCTTTAAATTCAGTTTTCAGTAACTGATATAAATGTATATATCAGAGTATATATATTCAATAACGCAACATAATCATGCATACCTAGAAATGTTTTGGTCATTTGCATCTCGTAAATCTCAAACATCAAACATATTCCCATGCTAAGAAAACACTCCAGAACAGTTGTAATAAGAACTTCTTGAAGAGATGACATTTACACAGAGTTTTCTTCAGAACTTCAAGGTCAAAAGGTCTACCATTATGTCAATCGGGTGGGAACGCTTTAATTAGCGTAATCTGTAGTGGGAGAGCTGTAAATGGGTTTGGAAAGACTACAAAAACAAAGGGTTGATGGGAATGGGATTAAGAAAAGAAACATTAAAAAGTATTAAGTCAGAGGAAAGTCTCACTGTATATATTTTAATGTAACTAAAAATTTCTTGTGCATCAGTTAACTTTACACACCATACTGTGTACTGATAAAGGGAACAACTGATATCTTCTTTATTTACTGTCTTTCCAAACACAGTTCAGATGGTGTCAGAAATGACAATTAGCAGTTTCAATCAGATCAGCCATCCACAGCACTCTAGATTTAATCATAATTCAAGAAAATAAAATTACCTACTAATACTAGTAATAGTGAATGTTCAAAGAAGTTTCCTTGCCTGAATAGTTTAAGTGTTTAATATATATGAATTCAGTGTAAACTATCTCAAGCAGTTCTTGTTTTTCACACTGTTCTGAGATAGTTTACACTGAATTCATATATATTAAACACTTAAACTATTCAGGCAAGGAAACTTCTTCCAAAAATACTAATGAACTTTTTATGGCTAATCCGTAATCTGTCCATACATTTTGTGAATATACAGTTCATACACAGACACGTGAATGTATATTATCTTTTCTTGATATAATTTTTATTAAAGTAGACTGGCCCAAACAAATTTTTATCAATGAAAGTTACTTTTGAACACTCATAATATTAATAATATGATATCAAACTCCCTCTTTCAAGCAAAATGTGATAGAATTACTTCTCAAAAATCATAAATTAATAAATAATGTATTGCTCTGGACAAAACATGGTATTTCAATAAAGGCAATTTATTAACAATTTAAATAGTTACGTTTAAAATGTACTTACCCTAGAAATTAAAATTCAAAACAAAGTAAGTTCAGATTAGCAGACTACAAAAATAAATGAGGTAACAGCACTACTTTAAAATGTACTTACCTTAGAAATTAAAATTCAATAATAAAGTAAGTTCAGATTAGCAGACTAAAAAAATAAATGAGGTAACATCACTACTTTAAATTGTAAATTTCATAAACACATTGGGATGTGTGAAATAAATATATGAGGAATTTCCATGCCTGATAAGACACAGAATAAATAATAAAATTATATATATATATATATATTTAAAGGCACTGTCTTTTATAGTGGGCTTAGATTCCTCTTTACTTGGTCTTTAAGTTGTAAAACTACAGAAATATTAAATAATCATGCATTTCAAATTTCAGCTCAACAGACTGCAGTTTATTTAGAACCAAAGATATAAAGGTTAAAAAAAAATTTGAAAGAACGAGACACACACAAACATATGCAAAATTAAATAAAAGTGAACAAAAAGCTGACCTTTTGTGGTATTTTTTGACTGACTACTTTTTTCTTCTCTGGATGAGGAACAGAAAGATGAGGTTCTGCAGTTATTACTGGCTCTGCCTTTTCAACTGGTGTCTGTGGAGACTGAGTAGTTGTGGTGGAAGCTGGCACTGTTGTGGGTGTGGTAGGTTGTAATGGTGCAGAAGGGGCTTTGAGGCGACCTCGGTCAGATTTGACAAGACTGCTCTCAACCAGTTCATCATCAAACTTTTTGCGCTTAATGGAACGTGTGGAACTACGACGTGGTTGAATCAAATTTCTATTTCAGAAAACATTACAAAGAGTGGCTGGATCAAAATTTTCATGATTCTGTTATCAGCTGCTAAAATAAGTCAATGATTATTCACTTAACCCTTTGACTTCTGAAACTATTTAATTAATTTTATAACAAAATCAGTTATCATTGAATTCATTGAATAATTAATGTAGTAAAACTAATGTGGGCAAAAGTATATTTATTCTCATAGGGAAGTGAATGGAGAATCAATCAGTATATTTGCTTCAAAGGGAAGACAAGTGTGTAACAAGGGAGATAATCTACACTTTTTCCTGCTTGGGGGGGGGGGGGGAATAGTAATGTTATTTCTTTTTTCTCTGAACATATTACACAAAAAGTATTGAGGTCATAAAGGACACAGCCAGAAAGTGTTTATGTTTTAGTGAAATACAATTAAATTTAGTTCTAACTGATGCATGTATTCTTCTGTCCAAATGCCTGAACTCATCACAAAGACATAACATGCTAACACTGACAATCAAATGCAAGGCTTCGCCCCCTCCCCCCCAATCAATGGAGGGCAGTTGAGGGTGTGCGCCAAACTAGGTGCGACCTGTTTCACCCCCTTCTGCCAGCCTTCCTGCCCTCCACCTCAGACGCACTGCGAGTCTGTGGGGCTCCCCCAGAAGTTGCCCAAGACAGAGAACATTGTGCAAATGAAAGGTTTATTGTGGCTTCTTGGGTGAGAGAGAGCATAACACAATCAAATGCATTTTCATGCAGAACAAGAAATACAAGAATACTGCTTATCAATAAACCTATCAAAAGAATCAGTATGCATAGACTGCAGCTCAATGTTTGCTTTACTTTGACAATTTTGTCCACTAACTCCATGCCCACATACACTGCGAACACGCCTACCTGTTGATGCACTTGGTTGTGCTTTAAAATCACTGTCACTAGAGTCTGAAGTAGTGTTCTCAATATCTTCCACAACATAATCCCCTTCATCACCAATAGTTTCTTCATCATTAACATCACCAAAAAATCAAGCTACCTCCTCAGCACTGAATCGCTTAGATACCATTTTGGCTGCTACTGTGCTATAGAAAATCACACTTCACAACTATGGCAAAAAAATTAAGAAAATCGACCAAAAATGAAAGATAAAGATTTAAAAAGGCAGCCGCCATTCGCAATGTGTGTTGCTTCAGTCACACAATCTCTGCTGTTTGAAATCATACAGAGCTCTCTGTGTAGTGACCTATGAAAAAGCGCAGCTGAAAGTTAAAGGGTTAAGTTTATGTACAAGTATGTTTATCAGAATGTGTTCAGCACATTTTAGTTTAGAAAGATATTATACTTGATTGCTATGCATTTATCTCTTACATATAATAAAATTGTTACATGGGTTTAAGTAAAAGTAGTACTGGATGAGTTTTGATTGGACTTTTACTGTTGCATACCTTAGTGCCCATTTTATATCTCTTTTTTCACTCCATCTTTTTCTCTCTATATTCTCTCTTGCTCTCTCTCTCTCTCCCTCTATTTTATGTCTGTCACTCTACACCAAACAAAGCCAGCTCTCTTTGGTACAAGTCTATGCTTTAAAAAAAAATGCTGCATTATCAGACTACAATGGAAGCCAGCAGGGGTGAATCAAAAGTAAGCCAGATAATACATACATCAAATTCAAAACCAAATTTCAATCTACCTTAAAATAAAACTTAGCCTACTGACAGGATTTCCATGACATTTAGATATAAGGAAAAAAATGGGGGGAATGCTATATTATGGTTCTTACCTGGCAATAAAAAGTAAAAAAAAAACATATACTAACTATTATAAAATAATTTTACTTTGTTTAAGCAACATATTCGGTAAAAACGACATTTACACAAGCAAAGCTGATAGCAAATATCTAGTTTATAAATAAACAAATACCTAGGATCTTGTGGTTGAGTACGCCGACTTGACTTAGGAGCAACCATAACTGCAGGGTGAGCCTGAACATCAAAGACAGATGAAGAGAGTACTAATGGTCCTGAAGATGTGATGGAGGATGGAGTCAATGACACTGTAGATCCTTTTGTAGTAAGGTAAGCTGAGTTAGAATCTGGCTGTGAAAATTCCATGGTATTTGCTACAGCTGCATGAAATAAGATTTACAGATTAGCTCTTCTTTAGTCATAACGTCCATTATAAATTTAACCTCCAGCTAATGTTCATTACACTTATCAGTTATCTAGGTTGATTTAATTACTATTTTATAAAAACTTTAAAAGAATAAAAGAAGTTGCAATGCACCTTGTCACGGGGAAGAGAATGGAGCCAAAATTATATTTTATTTCACGCTCTAAAACCCACTAACAGACTAGGGGAAGTAACCCGCTTTTGTTATTACACAATACATGTTATGTTATGTGACTCTAGAAATGTTCACCTAGGATTTCATTTAGATTAGACAGATGTTGTAGATATAGTGTGTGTTATCATTTCATGCTTTAAATATATATATATATATATATATATTTTGGAGAATTATATATATTGAATGAATATGGAGTATTCGCGCATGAGTGACGATGAGTGTTTACGAGTTGGATAGTTGACGCGCATTAAAGTCGCCAATAGTGAGCGTGGCGCACGCAGATAAAAAGCATGCCTCAATGGATTATGTCACAAGACATAAAAGTTCTATAAGCCTTTGAGGACTCTTATTCTTAGTAAAACTATATAAGGAAAGAAGAGAGACTTATACTCTGATCCTGAAAACGTGGATTTATGTGAAGACATCATACTTCATTTTGTGTGGAATTTCATATACAGAGATTTCATTAAGGAAAATTGGGAATATCTCCTTCCACCCATTTTTTCATCCGTCAAGTGCCTAGTGTTGAAGCGACAAGGTAATTTGCTTCAATATTTTCCTGGCAAAGTGGGAAGTTTGACTTCAAGACAGCTTATGCACGCAACATTGGTTGTATGCAGTTAACGATACAGGGGCCATTTTCGTCTCCTTATCTGAGTTTGTTTGAATTCATATTCCGCGGTTGGAGGGACAGCATCTCGGTACCCCACGGACACAAAAAGTTCTGCATCCATAAACGTGACGACACACCCCACTGGACAACACATCTGGAATGCTAACCATCGCTGGGTTTTTCCCGTTGTCATGGTAACCAGAGAAAGCAGTGACAATTACCAAGGTTGGCAACATGCCAACAGAGTATAGATTTTCCCCCAGGTCAAATTTGAGACGGTGCCTAGAACCTGCTGATCTTCACTGTCAGGCGACGCAACGATTGCATCATATCTTCTCTTCGAAGTACCCCTTATGAGTGATGTGTGAGATTACGTCATCTCCCTTGGGACTGACATTAAGTGAATAACTGATAAAAGGCAAAAGTGAATCTAGAACTGTTATGAATAAGAACATTTAATCTATTATGTTTGAACCCATTATTATTATCATTTTGTGTAATATGAACTCTCGGATAATGTTTAAATACATGCCTATGTTGTATATGAATTATCATTGTTGATAGCAGTGCCATTTAAGTTTAACCACATAAGAATTGTCTAATTAATTTTTATTTTACATTTTGAAGTTCATCATTTTCATCCCCCCTTTTATTTCCCACAGAGTGTATGACATTGGAAAGTTGTATGTTTGACTAATCACTGTGTGAAAGAGTAGTGTCCCAAAGTAGGTAATAAACGACCTAATTTATCATTTTCAAACAAATTTGTTATTCACAGGTTTTTTTTTGAGAGGGGCAAAAGAATTTGTATTTGTATTGTTTTGTACCGTTCATCTGTTCATCCGTTTATTCACTTTTAGTTTTATGATACTTGCTCACCCACATGCACAGCCAATAAAACGTTCCCTTTACATAACAGAATAAAAATGGCCCCACCCAAACATCTATGGCGTCTGTAATGTGTCTTGTAACTTAAGACAACATATTAGTTTATTACTGGCACATGTCACATGAGCTTCTTGGAGATACACTAAACCTGAATCACCCCTTGTGTCTTTAACTTAGCTCCTGCCCTAGTAAAAGTAGTATATGTGACACACCTAAATAAATTTAGCACCAATTTTACAAAAAGTCAACAATATGAACAACAAAAAATCATTCACAAAGAATGGAAATATAGCAATTTCATGAAGTGAGTACCAGTAAAATATTTAATGACACAAGAGAAGCCTGAAATATTGTTTTACTCATAAGAGTCATGTTTCTAAAATAGTTTAACTGGCATTTAACAATTTTCACATTATGAAAATTTAACAAAATAGAAACTGACTAAGTCCCTCAAAGTAAACTGTTTTGTAGGTCTTGTATACAAAAATCTCATAGAATTTAAAGATAATGTGTTGACTTTTGAGGTCAACAGTAGTAGTAGTACTACTACTAGTAGTATTATAAACTTATTTTAAATCTAGGTGTTCTTTTGAAATTCTAATTTTAATGTGATATACGGATATCAAAATCCAAATGTTATAAAACAAAATGAATAAAAAATTTAAAATTTAAAATTTAAAAATTTAAAAAGAATATATTAATTATTATATGTAAGAAGTTCCATTTCCAGTAGAGAACAGTAACAGGTTTTGTCTTACTATTAATGTAAGACTGGAAGTCTAACTTCTGATTAAAGTAAATCAGCAAAAAGAAATATTTATCAGATTTATGGTTTATATAATCGCTTAGTATATCAATGCATCTAATACTAGTATGATACGTGTCGACTGTTTATAACAATTATAAATATAAATTATAATGTTGATATTTCAAAGTTCCATTGGAATACGATTAGGTTATTTTCGTTTGGAATTTAATATATATATATATCACAAACCTTGACACTCAAGACAAGGTCAAAATTTAACAATGAATTTCGTTCGGCCCATATCTCGCTGTCAATGATACCTAAGTATCCTAAGTACCCTACTCCAACTTCCAGTCCGCAGTACTTCTTCGCCTCTATTAAAAGTATTAAGTGATATTATTTAATTTAATAATTATTATATCTGCATTATTTTGTAAAGCTGTGAGCACCTGAATTATTCGGTTTTGTCTATAGTGATACAAATTTAAACTAATTATCACAACAATTACAATATATTATTAATTACCTTTTGAAACGTAATTTTTTTCCGTGGCGTTATCCATTATTGAGACATCAGTAATGTGAGATTAACTCCCCTTATGAAGGGAGAACTGCGCAAATAAACATATTAAATATATATTTTACGTATATGTAATATTGTTTCTTATGCAAATTCTCAAATCTAAATAAAGTAATATATTTGAAATATGATGATGGTGTGTCAGTGCTTTCTGGTCGTGTAAAACAAAAATATGGATATCCTTTGTCGAGTGAATAATACTCCCTTCCTTACCCAAAGGGGATTATCTAAGTCTAAATATAGTTTCTACATTCTCTTCACATTCTCTTCACCATCCTGTGTCTTGTTCTGTGATCTGCAGGTCGTTTCCATAATTTTCTCTTTATTACTTGCTTTACTCAGTCCAACCTGTGATATTCGCTGTTTGTCTTGCTTTTTATTGTTCCATTAAGCGACGCTATAAATAAATGCACGTTCTAATAAACTTTGGGTTTTATTATCTTTTTAATTAAACTATAAAGTATAAGTTTCTGGCATTGTTCTATCAACTTTTGTGTATGTTTTAGATGGACTAAAATAAATTAAGAGTAGAATATTTTTTAATTTTTAGTACATTTTATCCAATTGAAAAATATGTATTCATATCACGAGTGGAATTTCGACTAAAACTAAAGTTTTCCTAATTATAAACATAACTGAGGGTTAGGGGTGGAAATTTATCACAATTCATAAATGGATCTTTCTTTTATAAAATGATTCAGCAGTTAATTTCTTTGATTGTCTGTTCAGCCCCTTAATGCTTAATAATTGTGTTCTGGAATGTGTAGAAAAATAATCACACATTTGTACAATTGTAGCCTGGATAAATTTGCATATGGCGACACTCCATTTTATTTTAAGCAGATATACTCATATAGTCACAGAAGTTTTTTTCTTGTTTTTTTTTCTCTGGGATTGTGATGGTGGTGATCATGGTATAGATGATAATTCTTAATCTTTGCGTAATAAACTGTTTTTCTTACTGGAATTGGAAATGAGTGCCTCTGTTTCTGATAATGTTTATTTTTAGTTTACATTATTAAAAATTGTAGGGATTTTTTTTTTTTTGCACTTTATTTTATTAAAGAAAATAAGTGGTCTTGCCTTCTTTTTATCTTAATTCTTGTTTAATGTTTGAACTGTACATCTGAATAATAGGTGCATAAAGATGAAAGATGGCACACAATATGTTGGATGAAGATGCTCAGACTCAGGAGCCACTGGACCTGCGCACAGTGGCAATGAGAATTGACAATGATATTCATGATGAAGATGTTGACAACCTAAAGTTTTTATGCCAAGGGCTACTTGCTGGAAACAAATTAAAGCGTGCTGGCACTGCACTTGAACTTATTAGTCTTTTAGAGAGTGCAGGACATGTATCCAACAATGATTACTTCCTCCTGGCTGACCTTCTCCAATACATCCATCGGATTGATGTGTTAGAATTGATTGAATTTGATGAGCAGGAAGTGCTGACTGAAAGACAGCGACGCAAATCAAAGATAGATGCTTTTTATGTTTTGTTGTTCCAAATTGCAGAGGATATGCCTGATGAGGATGTGAAGAAGGCAGCATTTATGTATGGCAAGATACCTCGCTCTCAGAAACTTTCCTCTGGATTGGACGTCTTCACTGTCATGGTTCAACACAAAGCCATTGCCCCTGGCAATATCATTCATTTAAGAAAGATTTTGGAATCCTTGGAAAGAAATGATCTTGTGGAAATTGTTGATAAATATTCATGTAAGTGTGTTGCAGATTATTTATTAACTGTGTGCATTCTTGCATTCTTTTTATGGTATAAGTGAATGTTTCTCTCTAAAACATCACATTTCAAGATTTAATATCAGGTTTTATCCATTTTGTAAATTATCCTTTAAAGTGCCTAAAATTATAAAACATCTTTCTGAGATGCCTTATTTACTTTTTTTGAATGATCATCCAAGTGAATGTCAATATTAATTTTCATTACTGTATTTAGTCTCACTATAAAGTATGTTATAAGTATAAACATGAATAAATGAACAACAGACCTCAATGATTTGCCCTAGTCATGTGAGCCAAAGATCTGGGTAATGTCCCCTAGCTAAATGAAAAATATATTTATGACTGTGCAAAAAATAATTTCACCTCAATAGTTAAACATTGAACATAGATTGAAATAGATTCTGCAAACAAAATGTCAAACATTGATACAGATTTTCAGTCAAAGCTTCAGATCAAAATTTGGTGACAATCATTGATTGTATATCCTTCCAGAAGCAGGATCTATGTTTTACTTTAGCTTTTAATAACTGTTGTGAGCCAAGGACGACTGTCTTCAGAGATCAAAGCAAATAATAGGACAATGGTAAAACTTCTCTATCCTGCCAAAATTCCACTAACTATTGTCAAGTGCTGCTGGCTAGCAAGGCTCATATCAAAGTACATAACATTACAACTATACATGCTGATAAGGGAGATCATTCAGACCTATTCACATATTTTTTTTTTTAAAAAGGATTAATGATTTGCAGTTAGTTTGTTTTCTTAGTGTAAAAATTATACATTTGTATAAGGCAGAATAGAAATTGTATGTAATATAGTGAAATGAATGCATTTTTCCTGACATTTGAATATGAATATTTGGTAACAAATTCTTACCTGCCTATTAGTAAAAATATTTTAAATATATAAATTAATAATTTTCTCCCTTGTGATATACCCCTCCCTTTCCCCCACAACCCCCTCACCCAGCGCAAAAGCAGCGGAAGCCAAAAGTGCCCCCTACATTAGCAAGCAAGCCTTGTTACATGATTTATAAATGTATCTCTTAATTTTATAAGCTAAGTGAAGAGGAATCTAGGTTAACTATACAAATTCTATCAGTACCACTCAACTCAGTTAAATTATTTGCTAATTTCAGAATCAAAGTCCCGATGGGTATTTTCATTCAAATGATTGTTTAAAGTATGTTCCTACAATATATTCAATATTACTAATGTAAACAAACAAATTTCTTGATGACACAAACATTACATATCTTTACAAAGAAATATCCCTTCAAGATATAGATCAAAGTATTTTAGCCATTTTGTGTCATCATACAGTGATCTCTTGCATCAATGGACATTTCAGTTTTTAATATTCTTTAAGATTAACAGTATTTATAAAAGTTGTTTGCTATTTAAACTTTACCAGGACATTTAACAGAGTTTAAGTTATTGAAATATCTCCATTTATTAATATATATTTGATGTAGATTCCTGTTTACTTAACTGCTATGGGTAGTTCTTTCAATATGTTTTTTTCAGCAAGTCAAGGTCAGTCAGCAATGCTTGAACAGAACTTTATTCGGTCAAGGGAAGATCAGGAGTATGAACACCAACTTGGTCAAGGGGTAATCCATTTATTCTTCAACTTTGGTTGTTGTTAAATGACTTTGTTGCTAGTGTAAGATCTAATACTTTAAAATGTGTGAAAGTGCCTATGTAAATAGTAAGTAGTGCATGAACCATGTACATGCATTTTAAATACACAGTTGAACATCCTGTTATTTTGATTGAAAAAAATTGCTTTTCCAGTCACGTTAGACTTGTAAAAATCCAATTGCTTGAATTTATTTTCTTGTCAGATGGATATAGGAAAATTAATTAGAATTAATTTTCTATAAGTGATACAACTGTTGATTTATATTTATCAGGTTTTGACAGAGTTGCCTTCCCTACATGCGACCCTTCATTTGCCCAAATTTTAATATGGTGGACATAAGGTCTTTGTTAATAATAAAACTACATCTGAATTGCACTATTAAGCTGTAAGGAGGTGGTATCTAAAAGTCCTGCACTATTAAACTGTAAGGAGGTAGTATCTAAAAGTCCTGCACAATTAAGCTGTAAGGAGGTAGTATCTAAAAGTTTTGCACTATTAAGCTGTAAGGAGGTAGTATCTAAAAGTTCTGCACTTTGAAATTACGTCATTGGATCAATAATGGAAATCATATTACATATCTGAAAAGTAATGTGTTTAAATCCAGCATTTTTATTTGATCTAGTACTTTTGTGTGTTGTACATAATCAATTTTTTTTTTTAATTATTTATATTTTTAACAGGACATAGAAGTGAAAGATGATGACATTGATGTATCTGCCTATCGACAAGTGCATGGCATTTCATCTACCAGCTCACCAACGGATGATGTGAACAATGTAAAACTGAGTTCAAAATCAGAATTAAATATCTCTCAATCCAAAAATATGGATAAGACTAGTATTGGTCAGCGTCAAATTCCCACTCCCCTTGAATTGCAACGTATATCAGACAAGCAGCAACTACCAGAGAATGAAGCATATCTGGCGGCTTTGCAAACAGAAGGTACTTATGTATAATGCATTCAAGAAACTTGTTCCTCGTAAATCACTTTTATGACCCACACTGTTAATAAAGAAATATATTTAAATCATATTAGAACACAAGATGAAGTATTGTAAGACTGCAAGGAAACATTTATTTATTTTGTTATCTACATGTTTTTCTTTAATTCTGTTATATATATATAAAAAGAAACATAGTTCTTGATGCATTATTATGCTGAAAAGTATTTGTAAGTAATATCTCTTAAAGAAAAGTAATAAGGTAATATCTATAAAGAAAGGTATTTCTGAGTAACATCTCTTTAAAAAAATATGAGAACAATTTTGAGAGTTAAAAGTGCCGAGAATACATTCCATTCTGTGCTTTGCTTTTAATGTTTAATTCACTTCTGTTCAAAAGTTGCAATATTTGACAAGATTCTCCACTTAACTGAAACACTAAAGAGACACTAAAGTTTTAAAGTAGAAGTGGGTAAACTTTTAAGAGCGTGGGTCAGATAAAACTGTTGAAACAGTTTGCAGGACGGTTAGACAACCAAAGGTCACAAAGTCCTGAAAGTTCAGAATATAAAATGAGAGCAAAAGTCATTTTAAGAGGTGTACTTTATGTAAAAAAAAAAATTAACTCAGTGTGAACAAAACATTAATGAGATCGATGATGTTGCTTTCAGTGTATCACTGATTCAATGACAGGCTTAGTTGATGTGGTGGACAAGCAGGCCAGATGGCAATGTTAACTGTAAATAGCTTGGCGGGCCAGACAAAAAACTTTCACAGGCCTGATTTGGCCCATGGGCCGGAGTTTGCCTGCCCCTGTTTTAAAGGCATAGGCAAGGAGTTTCTATACCTAACACAGAAGTGTTTGCTATCCTGCTCTATGCAGATAATCCATGCAAAACTTACCTAAACTTATGCAATCAAAAGTCTCTGGGTTTAAATTATCATATGTTGGTTTTGCATACATCATAGAAACACTCCTAAGATTTTAGTTTGAATTGAACTTCCCATAAATTGAATATAATATTTTCACATTAATGTTTGTTCAGTGAAGTTTAGGGCAAATGATACTTTTAATTGTAATGATTATATATTTATGTAACTCTGACGGAATGAGTGCACTGGAAAGATAATTTTTGTATTCATTAAATCAAAAAATTTTAAATGAAAGCTCATAATCAAACTGGTGTAAAAGAAAATGCAAAATAATAAAGAGCATTTTAAAAATGTAGGAAACAACTATGTTTAAAACTGTACCAAGTCATTGCCAACATGGAAAGTATGTGTACATGCAAGCATATTTGTGACCTGATCTGGAGATATGGCTGTTAGCTCTCTAAAGATGAAATGAGATAAACGTTGGAAAAGCATTGATGGTCCCACTAGGTAATTTTCATCAGATCTCACTGTTAGAGCATTATAATATTATATTATATTATATTATTATTACAACACATTATTATGTTAAGTTAGTGAAAAATATATTTGGTAAACTTAATCCTGTGCGTTTTGATAATTAAAAAAACAAAACACCTAATTTGGATCAAACTATACCTTTGGTAAACTAAAGAAAATCCCTTGTGTTTTACTTTATTGTAAAATCTTAAAGTGACACATTTTAAGAACTAGACATAAAACCAATTACAGACGCTTTTTATAGCCAGTTTCATTTATAAACTATCAGAATTTGGGGCTATTTTTTGTACCTCACTTTTTCAAAATAGCTTACTTTCGAGTGCAAATAGTTATGAATTCTCAATTTGGAAATTTGGAACAAAATAATAAGAAATGGTTGACAATTCAGAGCTGCTAACAACTCATTACATTAAGACATTTTGCCAGAGAATGTCTCACACACACACAAACACATATTCAAACAGTAATTTAATGTCTCTATAACCAAAAATTCAGTCAAAATATCCAACAATCCATTGTATATCCACAATTCAGTTTATTTGTCTAGTATATATTCTAGCAATCTAGATTCTCAGGGATTCTTGTAATATATCCAGTGATCCAATCTATATATCCAGTAATTATTTGTCTCGTATATATCTAGCAATTCCACTTTCTATATCCAGCATTATTCATAACTAATTCTGATATTTGTATAAGATTGTAGATTTTCAAGTGTCTCATATTACTTTTAGTGTTTGCTTGGGTTTTGTTGTGGTTTTCTGGTAATGAAATTTATAAACCATTTATGTTAATATACATTTTCTTTTCTTTTTTCCAGTCTTACCTATGGCAATACAAGAAATACTCATAAAAAATATTGAAGGTAAAACCTGGAAACAAATCTTTCTGTCTCTCCCTATTTCACAAAAGTTGTTATTTTCTTTGTTCTCTTCGTATGATTGTTTCCTGTTGAAAATTAAATTTATTTTGAAATATTTTTATATTATATTATTCTGCAGACATTTTCATTGTGCTTGATTCATTGATCACATACATGCAATTGTAACACACTTTTCAACTCATATGCTTTGGCCATATGCCTTTTTATTTGTTAAGTTTACTCTGTCAATACTTAGGGTTTATCTATATATGGCTTTTTATTTGTTAAGTTTACTTGACTTGTCAATACTTAGGGTTTATCTGTATATGGCTTTTTATTTGTTAAGTTTACTTGACTTGTCAATACATAGGATTTGTCCATATATTGTTGTTTATTTGTTAAGTTTATTTGAAACTATTGCTGAATTAATAGAGGCAGAAGACACAACAATAATAATAATAAATACAAACATCTGCAAAGGAATGATATTTGTATATACTTCCCCAGTGAACCACTACTCATTAGACTTAATTGCTTGTTATACAGATTTAGCATTTTAAACCTCGGTGAACCACTACTCGTTAGACTTAATTGCTTGTTATACAGATTGGGCTTATACAACTCCAGTGAGCCACAACCTCATCAGATTTAATTTCTTGTCACCATATAAATTTAGAGTTTAATATGGCGTATGTAAGATATAGTACTTCAGGGAAATCAGATGAGAATCATCTATACAAGTTAACGTCTGATGAGGGCAAACCTTAAAAAATACAATTTCGATTTTGATCAGCTTAAAGGAACATAGGAATATATCTTTGACTGTGATCTATTCCTGGAATATGTCGGAAACAATCCAGATAATTTTATTGCCTAATCAGTGACAGAACCCTACATAACATACTTTTGACTTATACAGCCTCTAATTTGATCTTAAACTTGTAAAGCTCCATTGTTCTTGTTTGTGTGTCAGTGATGTAATGCATCATTTGTATTGCTGCTTCTATGGCCTTATTTAGATGATAAAATTTTAACGAATCACTGATTAATAAATGTTTCAGTAGGTCATATGATGATAAAAAGAATTTGATAACAGTTGTAATTCAATTGTTTTATATTCTCTGAAGGTCCTTCAGTGATAAATAAAATTTATAGCTGATAAGTGTTGTTGCTTTATTGGTTCTCTATTCTCATTTCATTAATAAAATTGTAAAGAAACAGTGAATGAACTCATGATACCTTATATTTTTGTTGTTCGTTGGTTTTATTTCCTCCTCACTAGGTTCTCCACCTAATGATATAAAGAATTAGTAATTGATAAGTGTTGTTAGTTCACTGGTTCTGTATAATGCCACCAGCTCCATTGACAAGAAGAGTAAATGGTTGATAAATATTGTTGATTCATTAGTTGTAAATTGTTATATTGAATGAGAGCTACAGAGAATTCCTAATTTTTATTTTTATTCTTTAATTCCAATACATACTTTTCATAATTTTTAATTCAATAAACTTGTTGAATGCATCAGTGTGTCTTATTTTTAACATGTACTTAACAAATAAGTCTCCTGGTATTAAGTGCTTTCATGACCTGTTCATAGTTTTGCTACTCAATAAGATCTGAAAATACAGACTGAGAAACTTTTTATAAGGGCACCAGGATATACGGCTAAAATTTCAGCAGGCATATAAGACAGCGGAAAGTTATATTGAGGACTCATTCCCCTTAAGAAAGGGGGAGATAATAGCTTTTTAAAATGTAACCAGCAGAGTGTTGTCACTCCCACTTCACTAAATGTCAATATCTCTCTGTATTCAGACTTTTATTTTCAAGCCAGAGTTGTGCTTTTCTTATTTTCTTTCAGGCATTAATTAGCCTTCTTCCACATCTATTGGTTGAGGTTTGTCCTCGTTTCACTGTCCTTTCCATTTGTCTTTTTCTTACCATCTGATTGAATGATGCTTCTACTTTTTCTTCATTTTGACATTAGTGCATCAGGCTAAGTATTGTCTGTTGTTGGTGTCAGTTATTAAAGGATGATTTTGAGTGCCATCCCTCTGGTATCACTTATGCTGGTTGCAAGATTGAGAGAACATGTCTTTTGTGAATTTCGGCCAACTCAGCACTTTATTTGGCAATAGACATTAGAGCAAACCATTTTACAATGACAAAGATATTCCAACACCCTCTGTAGTACAGGAAATTAAACATAAGTCAACTGTGCACCAAGCTTGCTCATAAATTACCACACTCCACACATGCTTTTAGTCTTTCAACTGGTCTCTTGTTGAAAATGCATGTCAATACATTCTACCAGCTAAGGTTGTATATATATATTTTAGGCCTTAGTAATGTATTTTTAGTTTTAGTTTTTATATATAGCTTCATTGATTATATAAATTATCCTGACGAGATTTTTATCCCTCTTTATTTTGATTTTTTGGTTTTCTATGTAAACATTACTAGTCATGGCATGATATGTTAAAATAATATACTTTATTTTACTACCTTTGTTTCACCTAAGTGCCTGAATGAACTTTTGTTTTGGGTTGACCTCGAAGGGATTTGGTTCCCCTCCAGGATTCTGGGATCTGATCACTAAATTGGACCACTTAATATCAAAGCAGGGAATATCAGATACTTACAGTTTTATTGTTGGATTTTGCTGCTTATTGATTCTCAAAACATACTTCTTATAGTTGTGAAAGAAATAACTATTGTTCTAGCTTAACAAATTACTTCCCTTGCTTAATTAACCATTCAAATTAAACATTGGTTCCTTTATCACACATCTTTCTTTTTTCTTTTAAGTCATAAACCACTAGTACCATTGTAAAGCTATCTCTGTTCTGTTTTAATGGTTGGAAAATTCCCACTTATTGCATTTTACTTTAAATAAATTTATGTCTAACCTCTTCATTTAGAAGCAGTCCACACATAAAAATATAGAAAGATTTATAAAGACTAAAGGGAGAATGCTTCTTAATGTTGAAGTTAGATCCAGTACTAAAGAAAATGCTTGTTGAGGCCTCATGCCTAATAAACACTAAATGTAGAACCAAATGATATATAATGTAGGATTCATATTTAAGTATTATTATTTTCCGTTTAGTTGTTTATTTTTATTCTTTGCAGCAAAGTGTTGGATAGATATCCATAACAACTTAGGATTACCAGCATTCCCAACTGCAAGTGGAGCTTCTTACAGCGAGCGGCCACAGACGGGCAAAATAGTGCTTAATCACTGGTTGAACCATTCAGACACAAAGAAAATGGATTTCAGGTCAGCTCGAATCCACTTTTTAAGAGCATTGGATAGTGCTGGAAGAACACTCATTGGAAAGGACCTTGCAAAGAATCTTGGTTTAAACTGTACGTCATTAAAATGGCAATTTTCCTGAATACAATCAGATACCTACTGCACTAATGTTGTTAATCTTCTCACCTGATTACTAGAATTTAAAATGCTTATTACTAGATCTTGGGATTCCATAATAATCATAAAGAAAACAAAATGGAAGAACTTCTTAATGATTTATAAATCAACCAATCAGAATCAATATCTTTTTTATTTCTGACAGTGATAAGTCACATTTCTTAACTGTTGTGGAAAATTCAAGATATTTTGCGAGAGCATTGATTTTTATTGAATGTTTTATGACTTCTGCTGCTGTCTTGTTAGCATTCTTTCATCCTATCACTATTATCTTTTGAAGTAAGATATATTTCTTTCTTTCATTGTCTGGCTAACACCCACCTATAGTCTATAGATGGGTGTTAGCCATTTACTGCTACAAATTTTGTGTCTGCATTCTACAGTTTTATTTTTAAAAAATGGACAAGACTTATTCAACCAAACCCACAATATGCTCCAAAACCCAAGTTTTTCATGAGACATATAGAGTTACAACTAGCCACATAAAAGCAATTAATTTAACAGTAAAATAACAGCTTCTCAAAAATATAACTATCCCCAAAAACATGTTCTCAAGCTTTAGTAAAATGAATACCTCTCAACATAAGAGGATTATAGACTTTTATTTCCAAGTAACATTTGGGTATATGTTTCTTATATATGATCATCATTATTCATATATGATTAAAAGTATCTATAACAAATCAGTTTGTTTCCATGTTTTCGTTTTAGTTTATTAGTATTCCAAATACACATATTTTTGTATTAAGACATCATTTGGTTTGAACTAAATCAAACCTGGAGCTATATCCCATTTTAGATGAATCAAGCTAACATGGAGACTTGAAAAATATTCCTTAACAGAGTCCCCCCACAATTAGTAATTTTTCTGTAGTGTTTTAACTTTTAAAACAGTTGTAAGTGCATAACTACTACTAAGCAGTTAGAGCTAATAGCACACTGTACAATTTTCTTCCTGTCCTGGCTGAATGTCATTGAAGACAAATCTGACAGTGACTTCTCTTCACAGATAGTTGGCACACTTATTTCTTTATTTTCCAAGCCCACATAGATTTTTTCAATCCCCTTTCCCTAATCCAGACATTTGTTTTGTTCCAAGCACACATACATTTTTTATATTACCTTTCTTTGTTCCAGACAAATTTGTTTTGTTCCAAGCACACATACATTTTTTATATTACCTTTCTTTGTTCCAGACAAATTTGTTTTGTTCCAAGCAAACATAGATCCTTTGATATTCCCATTCTTTGATCCAGGCACATTTGTTTTGTTCCAAGCTGGCATGCATCTTGTTTATATTCCCTTTCCCTAATCTAGACATTTGTTTTATTTCAAACATACATAGGTTTGCTTATCTCCCCTTTCCATGATCCAGACACATTTGCAAAAGATATTTTATCATCTATTTTGGAAAGCGTGATTACTTATACCATCGTTCTGCCTGTCTAATTCCCAGAAAGTTAGTGAAACTTCTACAGTAATGGATAATACCTTTTTACTTATAGCATAAGCTCTGGTAGTGCCTCAAAAACTACCAGGCTTGCTCAGCAACCTTGAATGTCAGTTTACCATCCAATTCAAGTCAGCGATGTAAAGGAAGTTATTTGAGTATTTTCAGTAGCACATCCAGCAGAAAATCAAGTACTCAGAAAGTGTATCAAACAAAATGGTGTCTGTGTTATAACTAGTGCTCATCCAGGAGATGCAAATATATTTATTGCGATTCTGGCACTTTTTTTCATTTTAGCAGTTTGAAGGCAGAAACTGACAGCTCTCACCATTAAAGGATCTCTGCATGCTGACAGTTTTAGACATATTAATATCTGTAATCTAACCTCAGACCTAATCTTATTATTGATCTAGGAAAGAAAGAAAAGAAAGAGCCTTTTAGGACTCAGTTCTCTATTTCCTGCCTGATAAATTAGACTTAAATTCTCAAACATTCAAACCCTACATGAGGTTGAGGTTAGGCTTTGACATTTAACCCATTTTGGCATCTGGCATTTTCAGTCAAAGAAATACACTGTTTGTCTGGAGACTTCAGTAGCCATGTTGTTTTTTTTAAAATAGGATGGCTCTTTTAAATTCTCCCTTTATTCACAACAAAAATATGCATTGCCATCACAGGGTAATCAATCTATTTTCAACAGAAATAGACAAAACTCCCACTGGCACGACCCTTTGAGAGTTTTCAAAATATATCTGTACTAGTATAAACCTCTTGGATTCTTGGCTACTGTATGTAACACATTTTCAACCCAGTGAAAGATGTTTGCAGCCAGACAGTTCCATCTTGGCTTAAGTTACTTCTCAAGGATTAATGTAATTATGTTGTGTCATTTTCAGTACAAGTGCATTAGATTCAAGACTTCCCCCCCCCCCCCAGATTTTTAGAGGAATGCAGTCCTGAAAGATCTCATGCTGTCATTTGGTTACTAAGCCCCATCATTTTTACAAGATTTTACTTGGAGGTATTGTTGGCTTGCTTCTGATTCCTCTTTAAGATCTCTTTCAGTCACTCAAACTTGCTCCTTTCCTTAGTAAATATTAAATAGAAATTTTTGCCCTGTACTGTTTTATCTGTGCCTGAATGCTCTTCATTGCGTATTTATTTGTCTGGAAATTAGAAATTATATTCTCCTAATATTCTGGATAATGGGTTATATGATGTTGGAAAAACTGTATTTTTTAATGTTAAATAAACATATTCTCCTAATTACTTACAAGTACCGGACACCTACAACTATGTATCTCTCCCAACCACCATATATTTTGTTTTTCTGCTAGTGTTGACCTTGCAAATCAGGTACTACAGAAAATAGACTGCTCTGGGAGCAAGGACTGTTAACTCTTGAAGAAGTTCTTCACTTCTCAATCTTTTCAACTGTGTGATTTCATGGAATCCCAAATAGCTATGTTAAATTTGTATGCCTAATTACATACTAAGTACCCAAATGCTAGTATGTTAGATATCTGGTAAGTATTCAGGATGAACTTGTATTTAATCTTCTTTTTTTATTTTGTCTCTTTGGTAACCTTACATGTTTCCTATTATTCTTTATGCCATTTTTGGTCTTCATATTATCTTTGTTAACTTGTTATATTGGTTTCTTATTATATTATTATTTTTTTATTTGATTATTATTTCTTATTTGGGCTTTTAAAGTGTAAATGCAGTCACAGATTTTTTAAAATATTAGTTGTATTGAAGCTGTCATGTGACTTTTATGCTAAATTGTGCTAAGACATTTCAATAAATTAGAAACATTTGTGTACTCTTTAGGAATCATTTATCTTTTAATAAGACAAATGCTGTTACTGTGGTTGTTACTGATGATTTTATTTCTGTTCACTGCTGATAAAAATTCATTGACTCTCGGTTATCTAGATTAAAGGTGAATGTGATGGATAATCCAAACACAAATAATTCACTGCCATTTAGAAAACTATGCATTGTAATAGATTTTTTCAGCATTGCTTAGGAGATTGTAAAATAAGCCAATTAAAACACTATTTAGGATATAGAAAAAGTAACCTCAACCATTATTTTAATACAGTAGAAGGCATTGATAGCTCGGAGGTCCCTTTAAAGTTTAATCCCAAGTTTACAAAATTTCACAAATGCAGTGAAAAAAGACATTGCTTTGGTCATGAGTGTTTATCAATTTGATGACATTTGCCAATAAGAATCATTTGTCATTATGGTGATGTTTGCTAGATTCTTTCACTGGTTCCATTCGGAGCAGATAATCCATCACTGAATAATCAAGTTGACTGTAATTTGTTATTTCATCATTAAAATCTTTTAGTTCTTTAGAAATTGGGATTGCAAAATAAGCTGCATGGGGAAAAAATATTGCTTTTTTTAAATATGCACGCAAAACAGAAATTCTCATAATGAAAAATGAATAATTTTTCTTCAAAATTCATGCTTCAATCTCGCCTCTTTGTCAGATCTATTAGTAGTGTGAGATGATGTCATTTCTTTGTAGAACTTATGTGAGTTTTTTTCAGAGAATCAATGTGAAAATGTAAGAATAAGCAAACATGTAGCTTTTTCCTTTCTTAATAGATGACAAAGACATCTGTCTGAAGACACCAACACAGGCATCCAATGAAACTTCCAGTCAGGGTAAGTTCTCTTAAACAGAATTCCTCTAGGGAACTCACCTATTAGCACCACTATGTACCAGCTGAGGTAAAAAGAAAATTGTCTGTATAGTCTTAATTTGTACTGTTACAGATGCTTCAGTTGATAATAATAATGAGGGCAGTTAACCTTTACAGAAAAATCTGAGTGATTTTTACAGTACTAAATAGTAATGCACAATACAACAAAAAAACCCCTGAACATTTATAGGTTTTCCTTGATTTATCACTTTTTGTTTATGCGAAAAGTATATTTTACTAATGATTTTTCTCTTTGCAATCAGAATTTCAATCCTATGAATGTTATCTCTTCCAAATGTGCTGTCAGTCGCTGACCTTAATTAATTAAAATATACTTCGACAAGAACTATTTTGGGTGACAGACTGGTCTATTGGCTCATTAATATGAGCTACCAGGCAGAAAGTCATCTGCCAACATATAAGGACAGAGACAATACAATAGATTTAAGTGGGATGCCTTGGTGGTATTCTGACTGTCCTGATTGCTATATTAAGTGGAATGTTATTTCTTCTATAGGGTCAGTGATTTCATTTGTTGCTGTGTTGTATTTTATAGTGATTGTTTGGGAGGCATTAGTGTTGCAGCGAGGTGTTGTTTGAAGTTTACATTCAGGGACATCTTTGAGTGGGATAATATTTTACCTGCTGATTTTCATAATCCATCTGAAACTGGTGCTTTAATTATTTTAGTTAAGATATATGAGTTTTTTAGGGCAGTTAGGATTTCAAGATGTTGCATCTCCCATAATAGAGGAGTTAATTTTTTTCCATGATCATGCAATGATAATTTTGATTATGATTATTAGATTTGTTGGTTATGCTGCTTTGTTATTAATGTTAAATAGACTAAGTTGTCAATCATTATTTAAGGGGCAGGAGATTGAGACTATTCGAACAATTATCCTGGCTGTGATTTTAGTTTTTGGGGCTTTGGTTTCATTATGGTTGTTATATTTATTGGATGGGGTTGGGGATTGCAGTTTAAGTATAAAGGGAGTGGGGCACCATAAAGATATGAATATTCTGATTTTTTAAATGTTGAATTTATTCATATATGATTCCAATAAATGATTTGAGTTTTGGTGATTTTCATTTGTTGGAAGTTGATCATTGTGTTGTTTTACCTATAGGGATAGATGTGCATGTGTTGATTACATCTGGTGATGTTATTCATTCATGGGCTGTTCCATCCCTCGGTGTAAAGGTTGATACTGTTCCAGGTCATCTTAATCAGCTTTGGTTTATATTAAATATCCTGGTATTTTTATGGGCAACATTCTGAAATTTGTGGTGCTAATCATTCATTTATGCCTTTTATTGTTGAGGCAGTTTCGTTAGTCTTTTATTAGATGAGTTATTTTTATGACTAAGAAGGGTTAAGTCATAAAGTTAGTTAAAGAATAATTTTAGGTTGTCAGTTTTAAGTTGCTAATAAAATTTACTACTTTATATTATGTCACAACTATCACCATTGAGATTAATTCTTCCTTTTTTTTTTTTTTTTTGTTCTTTTGGGCTATGGTTTATTTGATGGTTTAGGAAGGTCAAGTTTAAATTAGAGGTTAAAGAAACTAATGATAGTTTCAAAAATAAATGGTAATGATAAAGAATGCTTGTGGATATCATTTCTGTTTTTGATGATCATAATCAGGTTTTTACGTCCTTTTATATTTTGTTGTGGGTTTTTAGGTTAATTATTATTATATTGATTAGTTCAAGATTGTGGGGGATTTGGCTTCATGAATTAGAGTAATTAATGTTTTAAAAGATATAATTTTCGATCTTTTGGTTTAATTTTGGGTGGATTTTAAAATTTAATTATGTCTTTGTTTTTATTTTTAATTTTAATAAATTTAAATGGTTTAATTCCATATATTTTTAGGACGACTAGGCATTTAGCTGTTTCATTTTCATTAGGGTTTCCATTATGAATATCATTAGTTTTACCTGGTGGTTCTTATAATACAAGATCGTTTATTGATTCTTTTCTTCCTATAGCTCCTGCTATCCTTTTTTAGCGATTATTGTGACTTAGGATTAGTGTGTGATCAATTACATTGGCTGTTCAGTTAATTGCTAATATAAGTGCCGGTCATATTGCTTTGACTGTAGTTGGAAATTATTTAATGTTTAGGATTTTTATAGGTTCTATTTCTCTTAATTTTAGTTTTTATTCAAGTGATATATATATACTTGTTTTGAGTTTGGGATTAGTTTAATTCAGACATTTATTTGTTTATTAATTACTTTGTATTTAGATGATCATCCTCATTAATTTTGCTGTGGTAGCTTGAATTTTTTACAGTGCTTTTTACCCCCGCATAAAAATAATTAATTTTATTATTTATTTATGTAAGAAAATCGCTTTCATTTTGAGGTATGAGCCTAATAGTTTATATTTGTTTATTTTACATTAAAGTGGTTTAGTTAAGGGTGTTATGTTTATGTTGGTAGACTGTAGATTTATAAAAAATTGACACTGCTATGGTCCATTTACCAATCTTGTTGTGTGGGATGGGGTAATTTGGGAAAGTGGCCCATGTATCAAGAAAAGAAAAAGTTTCAATATTGAACTGAGTGAATTTCTTTTTATTTTTTTTATTTATTTTATTTATTTATTTTTATTTTTTTTTTGGGGGGGGGGGGGATATTCTTGTATTTAAATAATCGAATTTAATTATTTGTTGAAATTTATTTTTACAAAACATGCAATTTGTATATTTTGTTCAGTTTCAAAAATTTTGCAGAAAAGACTGGTTAGAGTGTGTATGCATTTTGTCTGTATGTATGTGGTGCTTGTATGTACATGTTTTGATTGAAACTGCCTGAATGCTTTTTCATTGTGGTTTTATATCTTCAGGATCAGCGGCACACATTTCTGAAGTTATGTTATTCCAACAGGGTGCACCAGCACCAGGTGAGAGAAAGTTCTATTTTATAAATGTAATGTGGGAAATATTTTATCTAAGACATTCATGAACCAAATGAGATTGTGTGCTTTCGTGGGGGGGGGGGGGGGGGGATGTGTCTATGAGCAAGTTAACAAGTAAGCATTTGCTCACTATTTTTATTTTGTACAAGAGGGTTCTGCCATTCTGCCAATGTATAGATTTAAGCAATATTTTACTATAAATATTAAAATTTCAAAATATTTTGGATTTTATGCCTTTTGAACGTAAATTTTAGGTTTAAATTTGAATAACATTGTATTTACTGATTGACATTGACATTTAATTGACAGTAGTCCATCTGCTCAAGCTAAATCTTTATTGAGCCTTCTTAACAGGACTTTAAAACAAACTCCAGACGTTTTCATATATAACACTGACAACACAATAAGTATTCTAATTACTATTTGATGCTGCTTTCATATATAACACTGACAACACAATAAGTATTCTAATTACTATTTGATGCTGCTTTCATATATAACACTGACAACACAATAAGTATTCTAATTACTATTTGATGCTGCTTTCATATATAACACTGACAACACAATAAGTATTCTAATTACTATTTGATGCTGCTCTCATATATAACACTGACAACACAATAAGTATTCTAATTACTATTTGATGCTGCTTTCATATATACCACTGACAACACAATAAGTATTCTAATTACTGTTTGATGCTGCTTTCATATATAACACTGACAACACAATAAGTATTCTAATTACTATTTGATGCTGCTTTCATATATAACACTGACAACACAATAAGTATTCTAATTACTATTTGATGCTGCTTTCATATATGTAACTGATTCTAAGCTAATGATTTATTTTTTAATCTATAATTAAGTTAACAGCTGCATATTCTTTTTATTTTAAAAATTAAAAAAATAATTCATTTCTTTTATTACCATGAATATCTGCATCTTATCAATTGTGACTGTTATCATTAAGAATCTGTATGGTTATAATACTCTGAAAATAACACAGCACCAATAAATTGTTGTATTCTCATTGTCATAGTTTTAGAAAACCAGATTAGGCAGTTGAATATAATCCCATCTGAGACTCCTATCATCCCAAGATACAAGATGGATGCAGTCCCCAGAGGTATGTTATATTTTGGTACAGCATTTCATTTTCAATATTTCTTAAGAGAATCTTAAAACTTGCCTCATTTTTATGTAAAAGTCTTATTCATTATTATGCCTATCTCTTAAAAATGTCATCTTTCAACCATCAATTCAAAAATGGCAGAAGTGATTGAATAAATGAATATATTCAGAAAAGAATGCATTTCACTCACTCTGTAAATATAAATATGGTGGCTTAAAACAATTGAACATACACTCCAAAACTGTCAAATATTAGGCCCCGAAAGATCTTTCACTGAATATCTAATTGATAATGACATCCCATCTACACTAGCAGTTTTTAACCTCCCCAAAAAGAGCACCAGCATGAGTGCCTGAGTAAAATAAATAACTTAATCATCAATCACCCAATACACAAACAACTAACTGTAAATAGGAAAGTAGTGATGGGAAGCCAAACTGTGTGATATTTTCAGCAATGAGGCCCAACCATTTGACTCCTTTAAATAAGAAGGAGGAATGTGAGAATTAAAAAAAAAAGCACACAAATAATGAAATAAATAAATAAAACAAAGTAAGATTAAATATTCAATGCACCCACTGCCATAAATATCTAGGTGGTCCAATATGCCTCATTATGAAATAGATGGTGAGTACTGGGAAGCTCTCTGTCTGGACAATTATATTCTGAGTATGTATATAACAATATCCCATTCAGGGCCAAGCAAATATATATTTTTCATAATTTCAGTCTTCTATAATTTTATTTTTATCCTAACAGTTGCTGGCTTTGTCTGTCAGCAAGTTGGGAGTGAACCTGACATGAGGCAAACTCCCTAAAATCCAGCCCAGGAGAGGGACTGGATGGAGTAGCCCAAAACAAAATACTAAAAATAATGGATCTGGTGCACTCCATCAATGCAATACTTGGATTACTTTTAATGTTTTCTGTTTCAGGAATTTGCTTCATAATAAACAACAAAGACTTTTATCAGGAGCCCAATGTTCCTGGTGCCAAACTGATGCCAAAAAGAGATGGCACTGATGTGGACAGAGGTATATTGCTCCTTAAAAATTATGTTTTAATCTTCCTTAGAATTCATTTTTTTTAAAATTTAAATAAAAAATTGATTGTACCCAATATTATGGTAAGGCTTTTTTTGTTGTTGTTGAAAAAATGGCATAGAAAAGCATATTTGAAGCAGCTTATTTCAGTCATGCAACTAGATGTGCATACTATAGAAAAATAATGTGATAATTTCACATATATGTATGTACATATCTACCAGGTGGAGATTAAAGTTTTCACCAGATAACATGCCCTTTGTTGAGAGTAATCTCCCTTAGAAATGGTCTAACAAGATTATATCCTTTGGCATGTTTTGGACATTCTCCAAGCCAAGGCAGTACAATTTTCAGATTTTCTAAAGTGTCAGCTTTATTCTTTTTTTAAATTGTTCTGTTAGTTATTCTTTGTTACTGTTTGTCTATCTCAAAGTCATTGTAAGGCATATTTTTATTGTGCTTTTTGCTGACACTCTTTGCTGTTTGTTTCTTTTGTTCATTCAATTCAGCCACAGCTAACTACCTTTGTTTTGAATATAGCTGCAACAAACTTTGTGAATATTCATGTTTTACATTAACTAGAGGGACAACACAATATGCATTTAACCATAGTCTGAATTCAGTAGTGTTGTTTAAGATTGATTGTTTCATTAACAGTAGTGTTACTGCAACATTCTTTGTGAATATTCTTGTTTTTGCATTTACTAGATGGAAAACATAATAAGTATTAACCATAATCTAAAGAACTTCAAAACAGACCTGGGAAAAGACTAGACTTTTTTCAGTAAAAGTATTCATGTAACAGATTTCTTTTAATTGATGTTTTTTCTGTGTGCCTTGCTTTTGTTTAGCATCATTACTCCTGACCCATATTACATTTTACCTCGATTGTTTTTCATTCATGACTCATTTTATATTTCACGTTTCACCTCTATCATTTTGACTCATTTTATTTTTCACATTTCATCTCAGCAATGTATAATTTTGGCTCATTGTATATTTCACATTTCACCCTAATTATTTATCATTCTTAGCTCATTTTATATTTCACATTTCACCTCAATTATTTATCACTTATATCATTTTACATTTCAATTTTACCTCCATTGTTTATCAGTCTTGCTTTCTAAAATGAAAAATTCTTGTCATATGTAAGGCACGAGATACATTCTTTGGGATCTTGCTTCATCAATCACCCTCTATGCATTCAAATCCATTTTTGTTAAATACTGCTTAAAAAGCTAATTTACTGTCCTAAAAAAAAGCACTGAACTGTGTTAAATCCTGGAGTAGTAATAGTTTGATCATTAAGAGTACTTGTAAACATTCATTTGCTTTTTTTTACCCTTTCATTCCAACATGATACAAATCATTTTATTTGCTTTCAGACAAACTTAAACAGACTTTTGAGAAGCTGGGTTTCATTATCATTCCTAAAGATAATCTCACGGATAAAGACATGATTAGGGAAATGAAAATTATGAGTTTAACAGACCACTCTGCATATGACTGTTTTGTATGCTGTATTCTGACGCATGGTGTGCTTGGTTCTTTGTACGGAATAAATGGGATAACCACTCCTATCCGGGATTTGACAGGACCTATGCGAGCCCAATCCTGTCCTACCTTGGCGGGAAAACCCAAACTCTTTTTCATGCAGGCTTGCCAAGGACGTGATAAACAAACAGGTGAATTTATCATTTGTCTTTTATGCTAATATAATTCGAGCTAAAGATTTGAATTATTACATTTTATTATGCTAAATTTAGTTTGCACATTTAATATAGAGAGAGTGGGAATTATTATAGGTTTTTGCAAGAAGAGACTTTACATTTTATTTTTAGTTTCCATGGGGAAAAAATTTTAATTTGAGAGGATAAAGTTAAACTAGGTTTACAAATTCTCAGAGTTTCTATGGTGAACTCCACAGATGTTCAGCTCTATGATAGATACGTAAAACTAGTTTGGTCAGTGCAGTCAGAGAAAATTTGTTAACAGTTCATCTAAAAATTATTGTTATAAAGAGCCTGACACATATCCATGGTGTTTTGTGTGTGGACTCTGTGACAACACCTATACAGGTCCTGTATGAATCTGACTAGCCATGCTTCCTTTTGTCAGAATGTGGGGTGGTGGTGACAAGTTGTTTTGTGATTGATTTCAAGGTGTTCTAATGTTCTGTACTAACTCATTATTTATATTTAATTTCAAGCCATTCTAATGTTCTGTACTAACTTATTATTTATGTTTGATTTCAAGCCATTCTAATGTTCTGTACTAAATCATTATTTATGTTTGATTTCAAGGTGTTCTAATGTTCTGTACAAACTCATTATTTATGTTTGATTTCAAGCCATTCTAATGTTCTGTACAAACTCATTATTTATGTTTGATTTCAAGCCATTTTAATTTTCTATGCTTCTTCATTATAGGAATATTTAAGCTAAGTCTACATTCAATCTTTGTATTAATTGAGCACAGGGCATAAAAAGTTGAACTGTATTCCATTTAAATGAATACCAGAATGATGAAGTAGGCGACTGTAAAATGAACTTGCTGAGGAATAACAATGAAAACAGCCTATTTATAATATAATGAACTTTACAGCTAATTAAAGAAACTGGTTTTCCTTAAGCCCGAGTGTGTTTTATGTTTACAAATCTGATTCTGATCACCATCATGAATTGTTGTCTTCTTGTTTTACATATGCTAAAAGTGTAATTGTGCACACTTTGTCTGGTTGAATAATTTGAAGCACATGCTCTTGATCTCAAATGCAATCCTAAGAAGTCTGGCATCTCTCATAGCTTAAAAGTGTAGAAAATGCTTTTTATTTTCTCAGAACCAGGGTGAACAACAGGATAAAATGTATATTTACTCATAGACCTTAGCCCATGGGAATATTCATAACATATACTCACAAATTATTTTTTAAAAGACAGGCCAAAAAGAATCCATTAAACAATGCATTAAGTAAAATTAGGCTGTAGACAAATATCAGGTGAATTTGACTGTAAAATTTATTATCAGTTATTTTTATTAAAAGATACTACAAAATTAAAACAATAATAATACTGTATTACTTTTTATTAAATTCACCACATGAATTTATAATGATTAAAGACTTTTTTATGACTAAATTGACAGGTCACCCCATCTCAGATATTCAGAGGGACTCTGAAGTTGAGATAGATGGACCTGGTGAAGTGATTCCAAATGAGGCAGATTTTCTTTTGGGTTATGCTACTGTTCCAGGCTATGTATCATACCGCAGCAAAACCCGCGGGTCATGGTACATAACTAAGCTGACGGAGCTACTTGCAGAATACGCATTTCAGTATGAATTCATTCATTCAGTTTAATTAAAGCAAATTATTTATAATATTTTTTGTTTTTTAATGTAAACTGCTGTTTTTTAATTTAAAAGACTTTTTTAATGGTACATTTAAAAAGTTATTGATGTAATATTTATTTTGGTTCTGTCAAACGATTACTGATATTAGGACATTTTTACT
This sequence comes from Sinotaia quadrata, assembly GCA_028829895.1. NCBI lineage: Eukaryota > Metazoa > Mollusca > Gastropoda > Architaenioglossa > Viviparidae > Sinotaia > Sinotaia quadrata. Next base: position 11,329,609 of record CM054182.1, read on the forward strand.
AATACATAAAATAATATATTGAAAAATATTATTTCTTGACATTTGGGAAAGAACTCAAGACTAGGTGCTTATAAGAATGCTTGACCTTGAATATTTTTTAAATGCTGAACATTTTACACATGTAAATAAACATACAGTAATAAGAATACAAAATTAAGTGGTGGTGGTTTATTCACAGAATACATACTAGACCTGTGCCGTCCATGAGTTATTTGACTCAGCATTTAGGTTTTCTGTTGATTCATGGGGATCGATTAAAAGATGTTCTCCAGAAATTTCCAGCAGAGTAAACTCACCTTGCCCTGTTGCCCTATATCAGCCAATAGTGCATTTAATACAAATAAAAGTGAGAAGGCTTGGAGGATTATGTATTGTAAATATCTTACAAGAATTCTGGTGATGATATTTATTTACTTTTTTTTACAAGTAGGAGTTTTTTTTGAGTAAATTCTTTTCAAGAAATATTACTAGATATGTATATATCTAGATCAGATGTTTTTCCATTTCCTTCAGATCAACTTAAAGAAGTATAAAACTGTATAGGAATAAAATAATATCCTTTTCTAAAACTTTCAAATCAATGCTTTTCAAAATGGGTTTGACTGTACATGAATGAAATGGAAATCTCACATATATGGATTCATTCTCACATGTTTAATTTTATTTGTGCAGTTATGACATCCTGGACATTCTCACCAAGGTAAACTATGAAGTTGGGCGTGGTGATGCCAACATGGAGGATGGTACATATAAGCAGTCACCTTCACCAATGTATTCACTGCGTAAAAAGCTCATCTTTGGGTGTCCTTAAAGATCAAACACTTCTATTTTTTAAATTGACATTTTAACACTTTTACAACAGGAAAAAAACATTTTCATCAACTTTCATGCACTGTTCAGAAATGTAAAATAGAACAGATCACAATCACAAATTAAGCAGCTTGTAGCTATGGTTTATTCAACTCTTGGACAAAAGTTATTCAGCTAAGTGAACTGGTCATATGGCCAATACAAAACCACCATCAACTATTTATTTATCACTAGAAAATTACTTATTCCACTGCTTTGAAGTTAGACATCTTGATAGTCAGAAGTTACATTGCTGTTGTCATGCTGAGACAAGAAGTCACAGTTCATTGTCATGAATCAAACAGTCTAATGTCATGGGATATACCAGTCTATTATCATGAATCAAACAGTCTAATGTCATGGGATATACCAGTCTATTATCATGAATCAAACAGTCTAATGTCATTGGGATATACCAGTCTATTATCATGAATCAAACAGTCTAATGTCATTGGGATATACAACTTACAAGTCCATTATCATGAGTCAATCAAATGTCATTGGGATATACAAGTCCATTATCATTAATCAGTCTAATGTCATTGGGATATACCAGTCTTATCATGAGTCAAACAGTCTAATGTCATGGGATATACATGTCCATTATCATGAATCAATCCACAACCTTGTTACTATCCTTAAACTTGACTGACATTTGACAACAGAGAATATTCAATCAGTTATATGGATTTGTTGATTTGGAAAAAAGAGACATGACCGAAATAGATGGTTCAACTCCACAACCAGAAGAAAAAAACAGGAAAGTCCTATAAGTTTTTTAAATACATGTATATAAATGGTCTTACTGGAGAAGAAAATTACTCACAGATTCAAAATACTTTTGTCTCAAAGGGAAATGAAATCTGGGAAGTTTATAATTGCCTTCAATAACAGAAAGATTTGAAAATAGGTAATAAAGTAAAACAGATTTGTGGTAAGCAGGAGATAGGTAAAAATATAGTTGAAATTGGCAGTACATACTCTTAAGTTTGAGAGTAGCAGTGCATGCAAGCAAGTCTTAAAGATACATGTGTTTTCTTACCAGCATGGCCTCTAGATGCAAGTCAGCTACACGTACTTCATTTGATACTCAGCTCAAGCAACACAAACAGTTAAATGATTTGATGGTCTATGAAATGAAGCATCAAGATGATACAGTGTCAAAATTACGCTAAGTATTTTGGAGAATTTGAAACTGTTTCAAAAATTTTTGTTAGCAGCTCAGTTGCCAGAGCCCACCTTTTTCAAGAAAAAACAAAAAGCAGCAGATGAGCCTATGACCTCAGTTTTTTCTTCAGAACCAGAGCCAGGCACGTGTATAGTTTGATGCTCACTGCACAAACCTGACACTCACCATCTTCTGGATCGACATCAAGCCCTGATGATGTCCCAGTAGTGTTGTCATGGGAAGAGGAAAACTATACACACCATGTACAGTGCCGATGTTCATTGTCTCTTAGTTCATAATATGGGTGCTGTAATATTAATCATCATAATTTCGACTGTGTGAATTTCAATGCAAACTTGCTGACATCACAACATAACCCTCACAAGTGTGATGTGTCACCACTTTATTATGTGCATTTCACTGCAGGTTTCATGTTTTTTTTTAACATCAGTACTTGTATACTGTCAGCATTATTAATTCCATATCATTCACATATTTATTAAAATGCGTTGTGTGTAAATTTTATAATGATTTCTGTCATTGTTTTTATAAGTATTTATTTCTTTAAATGTTATATGCACAATGTAACATTTTAGATAAAGGAAAAAAACATCCCTAATACAGTACACATTCTTAACTAAACATCAGTTAAAAGTGAGCTAATCATGAATGTAATTATAACCAATCTGATTATGTTGATTGTGATTATTTTTTTTAAAGATCGTGTACTGTTGTTATGTATATATCAAATTAGATTTTTTAATAAACAGCATTTTATCATTTTCTTTTCTTGCTGTTGCACTTACAAGTTTAGTGAGGGATGTTAATAAGCGATTGTTACTGAGAGGATGCTTAGTGAGTTAGTGTTTTTTCGCGAGTAGGGGGATGTTAGTGAGTGATGTCACTGAATGAATGTGGTGTACAAATCAAATTGCACCAGGTCATAATAAATTGCAGATTAAATCATATTCTGTTCAAATTTAACTTTAAGAATAAATAAATATGATTGATGTAATGTTTCATGTGTTAATTCAGATTTTCTTCATTTGGTTATTTTTTCCCCCGTGCTACAACAGCAATTTACAATTGTATACAATGAACAGACACAGCTAACTGAAATGAATCCTTGACTTCAGAGTTAAATGATATGGTGGGCTGGCTCGCTGCCGAGTGCTGATGTTCAATGACGTCACTAAACTGTTTGGTGACTGCAAGTTGTGACTAGCACTTTAAAGATAATTATTTCATACTAAGATTACAATTATAATTAAAGAACCAAATTTTGTTGTATTTTATTTAATCACTTTTAGGTTGTCCTAGTCAGTGTGTTATTTTCTGCTTCGATCGCTAAGTGTCGAAGCAAGTATATGTACCATAGTTTTAAAATGCAAATTATATTATAAAAGGAATATCAAACTAAAATGAAAATATTTATTTAATGGTTAGTGTGGCATTAAAACGTTTTTTTTTATAGTGATTTGTCTTTTGAATCATATAAGAAGCGACACTCCCCCCTTCGTTCTGAATCTGTCTAGTCTCGCCTTGTCGCATATTATCACACCAAGCTGTCATAGCTATATATAGAGATATACTACTTTTAGGATTATCGACATTCCTACCACTCCTGAAAAAAATATATCTTTGACATATTACTCTAGGCCAGGTGTGCACAAATTGCAGGCCGCATGCAGCCCGACACAGGGCTCTATGCGCCCCCTGGAGGACTTTTGGATGTTACCATTATTACAAATGTAAAGCACATTATTTGTGTTGTTTTTTTTCTACTGAGCCATCCATGTGGCGGCCCTCCACGCACTATCAATTGGAAATTTGACCTTCTGTCCTAAAAAGTTTGTGCATCCCTGCTCTAGGCCTAGGGTCTACAAAAGACCCCAGAGCGGTCTGGCTGGGCTTGGCGGGAAAGTGCTGGCAGACACGCGTCCCATTAACAGGTTTTAATGTATATACTCTCAAACAAACTGACATAGCCCAGCTATACACCAATTTTCACAACATTCCAGCCATGTGCTCTCTTGGAATAAGTATTTGAATTAATTTGAAGAATGAATACAATATATTTTACGTGTGGGTAGATAGGCACTCCCACGAACAGGTTTTAATGTACACATTCTCAAACATGCTGACTTTGTCAAGCTATACACCAATTTTCACATTCCAGCCGTGTGCTCTCTTGGAATAAGTATTGGAATTAATGTATAGAATGAATACAGTATATCTTACATGCAGGAGGATAGGAGGCACTCCCGTGAAAGGTTTAGTACACACTTTCAAACATGCTGACATAGTCAAGTTGTACACCAATTTTCACCACATTACTATTGTGCATTTTCTTGGAATTATAAATAAATAGTTTAAATGTAGAATACAGCATAACTTTTGGTGCAGCTAGTAAGGACAGACGCACATGCTCCCGCAATCAGGTTTCAATGTACATAATAATACTCTCAAACACTGATAAAAACAAGCTAGATTGAAAATTCCAGTTGTCAATCAGTATTTGAGAATTTATTTATTTTTCTCATGATTTCAGGTTTAAATGGAATAATAAATTCTGAGACCTGAAAATACTGCTTAATTTGTTTATTTTTAATCACATTAATCATAAATGGACATTTTCCCCTGTTATGAGACGTTATGCATGAATGGACATCCTGCTTCCCCCCCCCCCCGACTTTATGCATAAATGGACATCCCCCCTAACCCCCCCCCCCGGAGACGTTATGCATGAATGGACATTTTTTCTTGTGACGTGTGAATTATATTGGATGATATTATGCACATCACTTGAAACAAAGATGTATGAATTACTACAAAAAATGCAATATATCTACTTTATGAACCACAGACTGTTTTTTTTTTCCCTGCAAAATCTGAAAATATCCTAGTTTTACTTTTTCTAGTTTTGCATCAGTCATTAACATTTGACTTCTTCAATATTAAAAATTATAGAAAATATTATTATGCTATATTAGAAATTGGAAAGTAAAAGCAAAAAAAAAAATCATTCAAAATATTATAAAAGCTTCATTAATAGATATAATATATATATATATATATATATATATATATATATATATATTTGTTCAGGTATCGTTAAACATAAATATTTTTTTTTAAGACCCACATCTATCGTAGTTAATATTAATATAGAAAAATAAAATATCAATAATAATAATTTTTAATGAATTAAAATGGTGACCTATACTGTGTAATGGACATTTATATAATTTACTTCTTAAATATGAGTCATATTTATCCATTGCCTTGTTTTCCAAATGAGTAAAACATTTCATGCACATTCACATAGATGATTGCTAAGTTCATTAAAGATTACACCACTATTCCAATGCCTCAAAATATAGAAAGGCTCTATTAAGATCACAACACTATGCCAATGCCTCAGAATACAGAGAGGCCCTATTAAGATCACAAAATTATGCCAATGCTTCAGAATACAGAGAGGCCCTATAATTAAGATTACAACAATATACCAATGCCTCAAAATGTAGAAAGCACTATTAAGATCACAACACTATACCAAAATGTAGAAAGGCACTATTAAGATCACAATACTCAAAAAGGCCCTATTAAGATTACACAATGCCTCAAAATGTACAAAGGCGCTATTAAGATAACACTATGCCTATGCCTCAGAATGCAGAAAAAGGCCCTATTAATTTCACAACACTAAGGCAATGCCTCTGAATGCAGAAAGGCCTTATTAAGATCACAACACAATATCATTGCCTCAGAATGCACTATTATTAAAGATCACGACACTATTCAATCGACTCAATGCCTCAGCAAGCAGAAAATTTTGACTCTTTAAGATCACAACACTATGCTTCAGAATGCAAATGGGGAAAACCCGGAGTAAAACCCGTTCCTGGACTTGTCAGTCCAATCGTCTTGTTGAAGTCAAGCATTGAGTTCCAATGCCGGTCGTTTATTCATTCAGAATTTTTAAAATAAAATATATGATTATCAACAAATCATTATCTGAATAATAAAGACAATTTGATAAAAACATTCAGACACACCGAACATGATCTGCTAAGATAATAAAGTCAGATCCCCTTTATACATACTGAAACTGAAAGAATATGAAATTTCTCTTTCATATAGAAATGTTATCGTCAGAGAATATATCAAATAAATTACTTAAAATCTACTTTGAACTTGTTGCCGTTAGTGAAAATCACTAAATGACTAGAAACTGACTAAAATAAATACTCTTGTGCTAATTAAACCATTCACATCCGAGCCCAACAAAATGAACACATTTTACAATTACATGTACTTAAAAATAATAATTAAGACATGTTAGTACTATTACTACTAAATTTAAATTATTATTTGTTATTTTATCCCCTCCTACAAAAAGCAAACATTAATGCGCATTCAAATTAAATTAATTATGCAGTTTAAAACCATAACCAATACAACTATCAAAAAGTAATTTGTCGATGTCTGGAAATCCCCCCCACACACACACACACTTTCGCTAGGTTAGGTGAAACGTATGTTATAACTTATACATCCATGTAAAACCGGTTACGGATGTATCGGTGCAAGTTGTGGTACATTCCTGCTGCATCTCAATCGACCTGCGGGCATAGGACAACAAAAAAACGGTAAAGGAACGGGTGAATATTAATATCGTACCTTTGAACCCTAAATTATTACTTCCACCACTTTTGCGTCCAATATTTCCTGTATAATTATCATGCCATTTAGTAATATATCTATGTATATTGCTTTCATGCCTTTCGCATCCAATATTTTCTGTATTTTATCAGCATCTCCCCAAAGTATTGCAATAGTGCCGCCCAGTAGCAATCTACAGACTGTCATGTATATTGACTCTTTATTCCCATCCCACCACGTCCAGTCGTTTACTGCTGCCGTTATGGCTTCCCTTGTGTTTCTGTACAACAACCCTTTGTTGTTATAGGGGTACTCCATCGTTCTTGAATTTACTTGTTAGAGCGCCATAATTGTTATTTTTAACTCTTACGAGGCAATGATCCCAAAAAGAAATCCGAGAAGAAAGCATATCAGGCATCATAATACCAGCAGATAATTTGATTTAAAATGGCTGCATACTGTGACGCACTTGATTCAGCCGCTATGGTTGAATATGCTGACATTTTCCTTTAACCAATCGATACGCCTGATATGAGTATTAATAAATCAGTCTTGAATAAACAAGATGGATATGATGTGTGTGTAGTTTAGTTTGAATTAATCTAATTTTGTCATGTAGATGTGTGTGTGTTGTAATTTTTTTTTAAATACAGGAGTCTAGACACACTGTATATCAAGATGGGTACAAAGAGTGTACGTTTCATATTTCTCAGCTTAGAAATCCATAGGCATCACTTTATTCATCAAACTTAAATTTGAAATGCCTATTGTTTTCACGAGTTGTTAGTACATTCTAAAACAACGCAGTCTCTAAACAAATTGTTAATTCTTTGGTAGCTCTCACTTACTACTACTATTGTTTACACCACCTCCCAATTCTCAAGGGAAGTAAGTCTGAATGCGCAGATACTAAGATTTCCAAGAAAATTGATGTGTAACTTAAAAAACGAAAGTTGAGATTGGAGATTTCGAAGTCTAAGATTAGCGATTTAAGGTTTCCCATTAACTATATATATATTGTTTTATAGGTATTTCTAGAATCTAGACCTTATATTTAAAAGAAGAAGTCGTGTAAGTTTATAGCGCCTGATATGGTAAGTTAATTTTGTTTAATCTGTAGTCTGTAGGTAATAAAAATGTTTTCTAATATGATAATACATAGGGCATGTGTGTGTGTGTGTGTGTGTGTGTGTGTGTGTGTGTGCCCGTGGAAGCTGGCGTGGTTGGTGAAAGAGACAGAAAAGAGATGAAGATAAAGGAAGGAGATAAATAGGAAAAGAGAGGTAAACGAGAGAAAGGGGATAAATATATTAAATAGAGAAAAAGATGGAGTAAAAAAGATATATATTTAGAAGAAAATGGGAGGAGATAATGAAATAACAGAGATACATATAGGAATTAAGAAAGGTAGAGTGTCTGGGAAAGAGACAAAAAGATAGAGGAATTGAAAGTAGGACATGAGGAATAAGAGTCATAGACTGAGACACACACACACACACACACACACACACACACACACACACACACAAAGAAATCACATAAGGAAAGGTTAGAAAGAATGAAAAGATAGAAGGATGGGAGAATGAAAAGTTTGACAGAGAGACAGGAGAGAAATAAATGAATGAAAGAAGGGAATGGAAGATATATATATATTATTTTATAATCAGTCCTGAAATACACATTTATTTATAAACAATGAAACATACATGCTATTTGTTCATTTATATAAAATTTAATTATAATAACAACCAAAAGTTATTTGCTCTTAATTAGTCTCACATTCACATGGAAATTCATTTAGGTGCAAAATATCTTGAGCTTATTTTCTAGTACAAAACCAAATTTAATATGTAATCATTACTGGAAAATATGGTGTATGACTAATATATTTTCCCAGACTTAATATGTGTTCATCTAATTCTAATTATCACTCTGAGTCAAAAGACAAGTGAATTTAGAATCATTGTTAATATTAACATTGTACCTTTCAGTTTAACTCTGTGTGTGTGTGTGTGTGTGTTTTATTTCTGTCTGTCTCTCTGGATGTAAAAACTCTGGACTAAAAACTCTTGATCCAACATCATAACAACAGTGAATGAAATTATTTTTGCTCTAGACGTCTATCCATATGCAGCAAAAGACCAGCAACTTTAGTATTATTGATTGTAATATATATGCTTACTTGTACAAATTCATTATTTGCCTAGTTAAACTAACGTTAGCACACATCTTGTTTATAAACATACAAGGTAAATACTTTTTTTTTCAATGAATAGTCTTAGTATTTACATTACATTGTATTTTACTTATGATATTTTGTATACATATATTATTTCCACTGTAAAACTATAACTTTAGTTTATATAAATATATAATACTTAATAGAGTAACATCTTACTTGGTGATTACATTTTGACTCAAGTACATTAAAGAAAAATCACATATACTAGTCAAAATTATGATGACATTTAGTACAGCACTCATGTGATGAATGGTGAGACATACCAGTTCTTAACTAAGTCCAACACTCTCAGGCTTTCCTTCAGTGTTCGAAAGATAATTTTTCTTCGATTGAGCATCAGATGAAGCATACATTGTTAGTTTAACATATATGGTACATTGGTACACAAAATACACATATTTATATACTGGAATCACACTTAATGATGCAAGATGCTGACACCATGTCCGGCACATGGAAACTGAGACTGGGTGAGTGAAAAGCAGATTAATGTCTTTCATATCACCACTCACTTCAGGTGATGAACAGAATTGCCTACTCTACTTTTTTCTCTTTTTATTTATTATTTGCTTTTTGTCAAAAAAATGCACATGTGTGTTTACATAAATTAAATGCCTGCAAGATGTGACTCAACTGTGTGTACAGTATTTTTGCAACCACTGTAGTATAGTAACATTTGCAGTTTATGATAAGTCTGTTTTTCATTTTTACTTTTCATATTTTATTATTTCTCACAATAACATTGTGGTTCTTCTGTTTTGTTGTTGCTGTTGACCATCAAACTCAAAGGGTGATATCTATTGTGCTTCCATGAACCAAACAATGGTGCTCCCACACATCTACTAAGAAGAGTTCTAGAAAGATTGAGAGAAACTGACTGTAAGTATACGGTGTCAATGCTATTTAAAAGGAAAATAATCCAAAGAAATCTTTTTGAGTTATATACTCAAACTTTACTTTACAATATTCTGATAGTTCTTAATCTTATATGAAAAAGAAATACAAACATATTCCTTTAAGCTTTTTTATTTTAAATTAATTCTCAGAATATCTCACTTTAAGTCATATAAAGACCTAACATACACACACACACATGCACACGCGCGCGCGCGCACACACACGCACACACACACACACACACACACACACACACACACACACACACACATTTTATTTGGTGTGTGTGTGACTGTGAGGCTTAATTTTTTTCATTGATTTATTATTTATTGTAGTTGTAGTAGTGCATATATCTTCATAATTAAATTAATGGAAGAAAAGTAATCAATCATATTGCAACTCCAGACCTACTTCTTAAAAACCTTTAAAGTTTAAACATCATTAAAAATAATTTTATGTCATGGCATTTAAAAGTTATCATTTTATCTTAACTCACAGAGTCATTTCTTTTTCTTTTAAATCATGGTGGTAAAGGAACTTTTTTTTATATAATATTTCTTTATAATTTTTTTCTTTTACCTCTTCACAGTATCTGTTTGTTCTGAATAAAACTTCTCAGTATCAGTTGTGCATTGATATCACCAGTATTGATTTCAGAAGTATTCAATAAAGACTTCTCTGATCCTAAAAAGAAAAACCAATCCACATATAGATCTGTTGATGATGAGCTTACTGATTTGATTGTTAAGTGAAGCAGAATCTCTGTCAGCAGTAAAGTACATTAGTCACTGCAATCTAAAGTGGATCAAAAGCATCAAAGATAAAAGGTGTGCTCCTCTCAGCAAAAGTCAAATTAAATTAAGGCAGCGCTAAATTTCAGGCATATTTCATCTCTAAACTCCTTTCTTTCTCATACACATTTTCAACTTACAAATCTACAGTAATATTCATTAGCCCGATACATTCACAGCATAAGAAATGTATCATTGATCAAAATTCACAAGTATAGTGTATAACGTAATCAAATTAGTGAACATAGAAATAATGGTTCAATTCAAATCATAGATCAATAGCAAGCATGTACAAAATATTTTAAAGTCCATTCTTTATCAGTCAGTTAACTTACCATAAGCTAATAATTTTATGACTGGACTTATGCCAAAAATTAAACTGATTAGAATATAGGACTTCTTCAACAAAGTATCTTTCGGTCCATCTCCATTGGTTGAATTTGTTATGAACAAGTTTCAGACTATTATTTAGAAAAACTACTCATCCAGTTGGAACTGGTTTAGATTACATCAGCAAGTCCTTGCACATTTTTTACCTGAGTTGTTTACTCCAACTCTGACACACAAAAAATACCATCAAATGCAGTGACCAAGGTCATGTCATTTTGACATTTAACAATTTATATAACAATTAAGTTTCAAAATGCAGATAGGCAAATTTACTCCACCACAAAAGGATACTAGGTTGTTTGATTATCTCATGATATTGCATATCTTAAATGCATGATAAACAATTCAGAATTTATTATAATGTAGCCAAGGTGTGCACCCAGTGCTGAAGATATCAGACCTCAGAAAGGAAAGTAGTGAGAAGGTTCTAGGAAAATTAAAAGTAATTGATTGAACATATAAATATTTTCTCTGCTTGTATACTTTAACATTGGTAAAGAATATTTAGCAAGAATAAGGAGAATTCTAGATTCTACAGAACTTAGTTTATTAAAAGGACATTCTGGACTAATTATAATCATAATCAAGAAGAGTTGTTGGTTCTCCCTACAAAGTTTGACATTGAAGCCTCTGTTTGTGTTACATGACACAGGAATGGCAATGGAGTTAATTTTTTTAAAATTTTAATATTAAAATAACATACTTTATGTATGTTGTTGACTCCTTCAGCTTTGCCACAACATTTGAAATATCTTAGACAGCTGTCTTGTTTTTTATTAATACAAATATATTTGCATGTTGAATTTGTATTCCCTAAGCTTTACAGTATGGGCAGAATCTTCCTCTCATTTTCCCTTGCTTTGCCACTTCATGAAACTACATTCATTTTTCATTTCTAATCGAATTTTATAATGTTTATTCTGGAAACTATTTTATTTTAATAAATGAATATATGTTTGTATATTGTGTGTATATCATTCAACAGGTATCCAAAATGGATGACCAGATGCTGGTAGAAGATGCATTGATCCAGCCACAGCTTGACCTGAGGTCAATAATCATGAAAATTGACAATGAATTGCATGATGACGATGTTGACAACCTGAAGTTTCTCTGTCTTGGGCTGCTGATTGGGAGTAAGTTAAAGCGTGTTGATAATGCACTGGAACTGATCGACCTTTTAGAAAGTGCTGGCCATGTCTCTGCCAGTGATTACTTCATCTTAGCAGATCTTCTGCAGATTATTTGCAGGCTGGATGTGTTGGAATCAATTGGATTCACTGAGGAAGAAGTTCTTTATAGGAGACAGCAATGTGGCTCCAGGGTTGACCCATTCTATGTTCTGTTGTTCAGAATCTCAGAAGAAATGACTAAAGAAGATGTTAAGAAAGCAGCTCATCAGTTTGGAAAGATGCCTCAGTCTAAGAAACTGGAGAAAGGAACTGATCTCTTTACTGTCATGTGTCAGCGCCAAGCTATTACTCCAAATAATATCAACTTGTTGTTAGACATTTTTACATCGTTGAAAAGAAATGATATTGTACAGATGATCAGGAAATATTTGGGTAAGGATCTTCTGTTTGAATATTTAAAATTGTATTGCATTTAGTATTGCTATCCTTGCAGCTTCTATTTCTTATGAAGGATATTTCTATTGTATAAGCTATTATTTTTTTGTGGGACATTTGCATACAGTATGTGTTGGCCAACTGTGTTCTCATGTGAAGTGTTGCAACTGTGCATACATGCATGTGTATGTGTACATGTGTGTATGCATGCATATGTACACAATGTATATGTGTATATTTTATGAGGCAAGGCAAAATACAATAACTGTTCATCTAGTTAAATTTGTAGATTTTATATTTTTGTTTTTATATTTCAAATATAATTTGCTTCAGAATAATTTCTTGGGGGGATGGGGGGAGATGAATCTAACTGATAGAAGTGTTTATTATTTCAGATTGGTACATGTAATGATTAGGAGTATGATTGTAGTTAATAATATATTTGGTATTTACTATCAAATGTGCAGCTCAGATGTCAAGAAATTTACACTAGCTGAATTTATAATCTGTAATATATTATTATAGAAATTTTTAAATGTATTTAAAAGAATAATATAAAAATTTTCTGATGTGGTTTGAGATCAGGCTATAGGTTTACATATTTGCTTTAATAACAAATTATTTTTAACATTAGCAGAGACAATTGGATCAAACCCATCATCAGGCAATATGTTCCCCACACAGATAGGGGTAAGTTTGAATGTTTCTGGATTTTTTTATTCATAATAGTAAGACAGAATTGTAAGAGCAACTCTTGAAGAGAATTATTGTAAAATTTGGAGTATAACCATAATTGTACAAAATAAAATGCTTAAAATTACTTTCCTGAATATTTTATACAACACAAACTTGATGAAAGTTGCAAAAAAATGTATGCATTCTAATAAAAAATTTTACACTAACTGAATACTTTAACTGAATTATTTTTCTGGAGTTATTCAAGAATTATTTCTCTGTATAATTTTGTACTGATGAAAGAATTTTTGTCATTTATTATATCATCTGATTATTTTAACTTATAAGTGGAAATAATGTAACTTTTTTCCAGTTGTATTTATGTACACATACTTTTACCACTGCAAATCAGTAATCATATCATTTAAGATAATATTTTACTACAACAAGAATCACTCTTTTAAATGTATTTATAATGATATATGCAACATATTGAAGCATAACTAACCATAATACACACAAGAACAAAGTGAATTGAATTTTCAATAAAAAGTATAATGATTCATTCATTTCCTTTTTAGATAATTCCAATGGAAGGTATGGGTCATATGTCTGGTGATATTTCCGTTTCCATAGGACGGAATGCAGCACAATTCCCTCCTCTTCCTCAATTTCAGCATCTCAGTCCATCGTCTTTTATACCAAATTCATCCCTGCAGATCATAAATCCAAATTCTGCATTTCATATCAGCCAAGATCCTAAGTTCAGATCTCAGCAGCAAAATGCAACCATGGAAGGGATTTTGACAGACAAAATGGCTTTTCAGGCAGCACTGGAAACAGAAAGTAAGCAAACATAAATAATATTCATAATTTTCTTTGCGTAGTGTAAACTTTTCTTTATTTATGGAGATGTCTCTTGATAAAGAGCAACAATCACTGTATTCCACCAAAACATTATGTATATTGCTGCTGTTTCCGACAACTAGAGCTTTATGTATAGTAATGCTGTTTCTGACAACCTAAACATTATATATAGTACTGTTTCTGACAGCCCTGTATAGTACTCTTGTTTCTGACAGCCTAATAATGCTGTTTCTGACAACCTAAACATTATATATAGTACTGTTGTTTCTGAAAACCAAAACATTGCCTATATTACTGTTGTTTCTGAAAACCAAAACATTTCCTATATTACTGCCATTTTTGACAACCAAAATGTGTATTGCTATTGTTTTTGATGACTAAAACTTTGCATATTTTAATGCCATTTCTGATGACCAAAATATGTATATTTACTGCTAACCTTGAATGTAATGTGCAATTTTTCTAGAATATTTATTACAAAATTTACATACACATATATAGGGAACATTTCCCAAGTAATTAAAGATTTATTTTACAAAACTTAGGAAATAAAATCTTACAAACTTATTACAAATAGAAATTTGAGGGATATATATATATATATTATTTGCTGTAACTTTTTTTCTTTTTTCTGCAGTCCTTCCTTTGGAATTTGTGAAAGAACTTGCAGTTTTTATTCCAGGTAACTAAATGAAGTTTTAAAATTCTGATTTCCCCATTGTAACTATCCATTTTGTCAGTGGCAATCACTTTATTTCCTATATTGATAACTTTCAAATCTTTCTATAAGATCCAATCAATTCTGAGGCATTAGGATCAAGGTCAAGGGATGTTTATTTCTTTCTTAACATAATTTTATGCCACCAACTAATAGAATATGTTTTTTAAGTGTTTCCAAAATGACTGACTGTCTTTAATACTGTATTCTTCAGTTGTTAGCTATTATTAAATGCAAGTAATACACAGATTGTTTTCATTTGAAATTATATAATTAAAACTATCTTTGTTGGTATATTCACTGATGACTGCCTATACAAATTCTTTAAAGACTATGTATTTTTTTTATTATTAAAGCAACATTTGATAAATAATTATAATAAAAGGAAAAGCACTTTATTAAATACTCACAAGTACTAGCATAATTAATTATATTTTGTATTTGAATCAAACCACCCTTTTAGAGTCCATATAGTGCATCTTACATTTATTTTCTGTAAATTTGATAATTCTTACATTCTATTTTCTTTAATCATACTTAATTGCAAAATGTTGCCTTGCAGACATGTATCTTCTTATATTCTGTATACATTACCTTACATTTCTTAACTGCAAAATAGCATCATGCATTCATTAACTGCAAACAGCATTGATTCTTTGAATTTTTGTCATGAATGTACTGTTGCAGTTGAATACTGGCAAGAGTTTTTTAATAAGCTTGGTGTCCAGATAGAAACAACCAGTGTTTCAAATGCAGCACAGCAACAGCAGTACAGATTTTATGTGGCTGTCATTCGGTGGCTTTCACTCCCGGAAACAAAAAAACTGGATCCTGTCCTTGCTCGCACGAAGTTTGTGCTAGCTTTGTTGCATGCTGGACCAGCATTGCTGGCTCAGAATGTGGCAGAACACTTAAATATAGACTTACAAAGTGAGTTATTTTATTTTAAACAATTATTAGTTTTCAAAGACACTTTATATGAGTTGGAAACAATTATTAGTTTTCAAAGAGATTTTATATGTGAGTTGATGCTACTTCTTATTTGAGTAGAGATCTTTGGTAAAACAGTTGAAATTTTTGTCATCTGATGTGAAAAAATAATAGTGAAAATAAAATACTTTCTCAGTTCTCTTTATAAAAAAACTGCATATTGTGATTGTTTTTCAGTAAGTTGAAAAATAAATTTGTGAAATAATAGTAAGTCTTCTTTTTATAGAGATCTCAGACCCGGTACTGCCTCTTACCAAGATTTCACATAGCAGACAGTCCAGTCTGAAATAGCAGCTGAACTCAGCAGAGTGGCCAGCCATTCTGATGGTCTGGTTTGACTGTCTCGATGATTTACCACAGTGGCTTATTAGTTGAATAATAATCTTGCCAAGGCAGTAGAACTTGTCTTGTTCAGTCAAATTAATTGTCTTGAAAAACCCAGTTGATTTTCCAAGTCATTTAGAAACTGATATCAACATCTGAAATTTACTACAGCTGCTTTCATAAGATTATTATTTTTAAGTATGTTACTTTTTAAAAAATAAAATTAGAAAAAGAAATTGTCTGGTTTAAAATAGAAATATATATATACTAATTATTAAAGTACTGAAGATTTCAACAATGAAATTTTTTCTTTAATGTAATTGTTTTCTGTTTTATAATTTTTAATTTTAAAATTTGTTTGTTTTTATGGTTGATGTTGTTGATTTAAAAATAAATCATATTAATTTCTCTGTTTTTGCAAATGAAAAGGTGTTATGCAAGATTCAATGGAATCACCCGTAGGAGATCTGGTGAACATAAAAAATGAAACAGCCAGTACAGGCAAGTTCAGCTTTTATAATCATAGTTAAGGCTCATTCACAAATTCTTTAGCATATGATTGACTTTTGATTCACAAATATGATCTGTACCATATGATCTGTTATGGATGGACAGCAAAGTAGCATGAGAGTAATATTTTTGTAAGTTAAAGTGCATGTCTTGCATGCACGGAGATGAGGGGAGGATTTGGAAGTCTTTTTAAATTTGAGATTTTACGTATATCACAATTAAAAAGGTTTTCAACAAATTAAGAGGTTATCGAAATACATGTATTTTTCATAACTGGTTCTTATTTATCAGGCTTTGTATACTTTACCACTGATGCATGGGTTTATCAACTCTTATATTCCACTGATGTAGGACTTATCAAAATGTACTATATTACTCGTACTTGGTTTATCACCAAAAAAAAAATACTTTGGATGTATGACTTTTCAAAGGTACTTTTCAGCTGATGTCATGTTTTACTGAACCTCATACACTACAACTGATCTAAACATAATCAAAAAAATTTATGTTTTTCTTTGCAACTGATGAATGACTTAACAAATACTTTTGTTTTCCTATACAGCTGATGTTATACTTTATAAAAATACACAGTATTTAAAGTGCTGAATAGTTTATCAGATTACATATACATGTACATTGATATATAATTTTATCAAAATACCTGTTTTACTTTACACCTGATGTATAATTTATCAGATTACATATACACTGATATATAATTTTATCAAAATACATGTTTTACTTTACACCTGATGTATGGTTCAGGTAGTGCTACTGAGGAGGAGCCACAGGTGGCACCGGTCACACATCAGATGCAACATTTGAGCCTGAATCAAGCCACACCCTCTTCCTCTCCATTGCGCTATTACAAGATGAATGCCAATCCTGTTGGTAAGTTTCTTATCTGTTTAGTCATTGCAAGACCAGGATGCAGAATAAACTACCAATACTTTATTTGAATAGGAATAAACTCATTTTAAAAGTCTCATAGCATAAGTGGCACACTTTGTTGAAATTTTTTTTATATATATCAAGAAATTTTAATATGAGAAGGTATTTTTTTGTCGTTGTAAAACCTCTCTAATTAATTTTTGATAAACATTTCATTGTACATTATTTCTTTTGTTGTGCTATAACAACTACTACTAAACAAAAACAATCCTGTTTTTCAAGAGACCATTAGTGGTCAATACATTTACAGAACTGGTCATGGTACATTATTTCTTTTGTTGTGCTATAACAACTACTACTAAACAAAAACAATCCTGTTTTTCAAGAGACCATTAGTGGTCAATACATTTACAGAACTGGTCATGGTACATTTACAAAGTCACACAGGAAGAGATGATCAGCACATTTTCATTCTTTAAGAATACAAAAATATACGCCAGAAGTAATTGCAGCAGGAATAGGTAGATTTTTTTAATTATTATTAAATTACTGATTATTTCATCTAACCAGAAACTGTCATGCTTCACATTGACCCTTAGAATGGAATGAAAGGTTAAAGTTCAGTTACAGCATCCCTCCTTCACTGAGAGTTACTTCCTACATTGCCTCATCTTGCTTAGTGCACTATTGTCGTGCTTGCCTGCCAGGGCTGTGCAGTTGTTCAGAATTTTGTAATTGTCAGTTTCTATCCTCTTCTGTTCATAGTTGTTGGTCCCCATCCATTCCTCTGTTTCTTTTATTTCTGTTTCCAGTTTATCTTCAGTGTATTTACCTTTTGGATTAGTTGTTATTTCTCTTACTGTGTTTAATTTGGCTAGAATCTTGGCTGATTTTTTTTTTTAATAAAGTCTTTAAAGGGACTTAACTCCCAGTCATGGAACACTTCTCAGTGAGCTTCAATCTTCCATACTCCTGCATGGAGCTCGATGATTCTTGGTGTGGTGAATGTAGGTCTAACTGATTAATCAGTCTTGAAAGTAATCAACAGTATCTTAGCAACTGAATAGAAATAAAACAATACTATGTAAGTGGCAAATTCAAAATCTGCTTAATCAGATTTTAATCTTTTGTCCATTTTTCTGATGCATGGCAGTCATAATGGTTTATGGGTGTGTATTCTGAGTTAAGATGTCTAAGAAAAAGCTAATGTACTGTACAATTGCTAGTCAGTTGTGACTGAACCTCCTTTTTTTTTCAAATCCCGTAATTTTTGCACATATGTAAAAATAGCTTATTTTTCCCAGCAACCTTTCAAAGTTAGTGACTTGCCAGAAAATATTCTTTGTCCTTCTTCACATTACATGGAGAACACCTCCAGCTTATGCTGGTATCACATCAGAAACAATAGGGGGGGACTGGTGAGGTGCTGGGTGGAGGCAGAATTAGGGACTATTGCAAAATGACACATATACACTTTCAAAAGGTTTTTTTAAAAATTTGTAAACATTTTATTAAGGAGTTTTTCCTGTGACCCATTGGTACTTTATTATCTGCATTGAATTTCTGACAGAATGTTTTTTCCACTGTTGTAATTTAACAAAAGAGAGGCATGAATATGTTTTGTAATTGATCAGCCAATCAAAATAAAGTAAAAGAGATCTTTTTATTTTTCTCTTTCTGCATGTCATCATCTGCTCTAAAAAACATGAACTTGCTGTCTGCTTTGAACAGTGACATCCATACAATCAGTAGTTAGTTATCAGTCATTAACATATGCAAGCACTTTTTTTTGGTCTTTACTTGCTATTTAAAATACTTTTTAGTGCCTAATTCATTTACTACTTTCATAGATTCATTTCACTGAGACAGTGCTTTTGTATGATAATTAATAATTATGGAAAAACGTTTGGTGTTTGACAAACTTTCTGATGCCAAGGGTTTGTTGTACAATGTCTTATATCATTTTTTTGCTTTCATTTTTTTTTTCTGCCCTTCTGTGTTTCTCTGTTTGACTAAAATATTTTTGATTTTTTCAGGTGTTTGTCTTATTATAAACAACAGATATTTCACAAAAGATCCTGAAGATGAGAACGCTAAACTGATGCCAGAAAGAGAGGGTACTGATTCTGATAGAGGTATATATATACTTTATTGAAAACTTTTATTGCTGAATCTATGTGTTAAAGATAGCCACATTGAACTTCATAACTTAAAATAAATTTAACTTTCTAAAACACAACATAACTTAGATATATAACTAATTCAAACTCTTTTTTTTTTTTAAGTTTTTATTTTTTTAAAGAGAAATGACTAATCAGTAACATTATAGAATTATTAATTATTATTAATTAATTATTAAAATGTTTCTTTAGGTTTTACAAAAAAAACAACTCAGTTTTCATTCTTGTTGGAATAATAATTTTAAAAACATACTGGTTTATATAATGTTTTAAATGGTGGATGTTGAAGACATGTTTGAATTGGGTATCATCGTTAGACAACACTAATTTTAAGGCTTTGGTCTTTAATTAAAGTATTTGAAATTAATGCGTTCATTTGTGGTCTGTGTAATAATGTAAATAAATAATTATTTTTTTTCTTTTATACAGTATTCCTCATGGAAAATTATGTTTGTTGGTGAGCAAATGTCCTGACTGAAAATTTAGCAAGTGTGTATGTGCGCATTTGTGTTTCTAAGTTGTTTGCACAGGAAGTAGAAAGGGAGGAAAAGTACACTGTAAAATTTAACAAGTGTATGTGTGTGTGTGTGTGTGTGTGTGGTGTGTGCATATGTGTGCACTTGTCTTGCTAAGTTGTTTGCACAGGAAGTAGAATGGAAAAAAACCCAGTAAAATGGGGCAAATCGTGTGTGGTGTGTGCATGAATGTGTGTGTGCAGAATTTCAAATTTTGTGTACATACTAAATGAGTAGCCCTTCCAAATAAATCTAAATATATGATTTGTTCTTAAAATAATCATTTTGAAGCTTTGAATTTAATCTTAAATTTAAACACTAGTTAAAATAAAATACTTGTACCATTAGTTGTTCATATGAGAAATAGCAGAACTTTCTAATTATATATCTTTACAAGGGCTGCCCTTTTTATTATCATATTGGTGGGTTTTAGGTGTGATACAAGTTGGCTCAGTTCTAAAGTGTTTCGTAGACACGATTTTTACTTTGATCCAGAAGGGTATATTTAAGGAAGAATTGTCCTAGACAACTTTTTTAGTTATATCAGATAGATCTAGCTTTCCTTTTCTGAGGGGTAGAAGAGAGCAGATTTACACCAAGAGAGTCCAATGGAGTATTGTTGCTATGTCATAGGTGGACATGCAAGACTTAAATACTTTTGTACAGCCTTTGTCTATTTTTCCCTTTGTACATTGCAGATAAACTAAAGGATGTTTTCCAACATCTGAAATTTAAAGTTTATACGTGTGAAAATCTAACCAACACACAAATGGTTGAGGCTATTGAGAGCTGTGCCAGGATGGATCATACAGAATACGATTGCTTTGTTTGCTGTATTTTAACGCATGGTGTCCTTGGTGAACTTTATGGAATAAATGGAAGAACTGTCCCCATTTCCACCTTGACAGCCCCACTTAGGCCCCAGTATTGCCCAACCTTGCGGGGGAAGCCCAAACTATTCTTCTTACAGGCATGCCAAGGGCGTGAAAAGCAACCAGGTAAGTCAAATATTTGTGTTAAATTGCTGAAGTATGAAGTTTAGATGGATGCAAAGATATAAAATTACTATTGTTACTGTTCATTTGCCTTTTATTTATGTATGTTACTTGATGTGTTATTTCATTTATAATGTTTTACATTATTGTTTTTTATCTGGTCAAAGGAATTTCTTTTGACAAGACTGAATTTTCTTTATTTGTTGATCAGCACAATTGTGAGAATAAAAACTTAATGTATCTGGCCCACTGTGATATATTAAACAAATACAAGACACAGATGACTTACAAATATAACAAACTGTTCTTGGTGCACTATGCCAATTAAGGCACCTTAATCTCTTACATTTACTTTATGCTTGAGTGAGTGTGTGAATGTCACAGGTAGCTCCATACAATGAATGTGTTTACACACAGACACAAACAATAATAACACTTTTATACTCTTTCATGCATTAGATATACCATGGGTAATACTTTAATTTTTATTCACAAAGGATAGCAGTTGAACAGATAATTAACATGTAACAAATGAAAATACCAAAACAATTCCTTTAGAATTCCCTTATCCCTAAGTAATTTCCAAATAATCGGCATTTATACGGCTTTTACAAAAGTGAGTAATGCTATGTTATCATTACTGAGTGAGTAATGCACGGTTATCGTTACTGAGTGAGTAATGCAAGGTTATCTTTACTAAGTGAGTAATGCAAGGTTATCATTATTGAGTAATGCAAGGTTATTATTGAGTAATGCAAGGTTATCATTACTGAGTGAGTAATGCATGGTTATCATTACTGATGAGTAATACAAAGTTGTAATTACTGAGTGAGTAATGTGAGGTTACCATTACTGAGTAAGTAATGAAAGATTATCATTACTGAGTGAGTTATGCAGATTATCATTATCACTTAACTAATGACCTTCAATGATATAATACACATATATTTTATGATTGTGTTTCAATAATAAATGAGCCACATATTTTCAGACATATGTTAATAGATTGTAATGTGTAACATAATGTGCTTATCTCAATATATCATATCATAACCATAATGGGTCTGCCTAATGACACTTTCACACATTGGACTTTGTATTTAGTAAACAATGAATAATTACTCATACTCATAACAGAAAATTTACATTCGGTAATTTATCAGAGACTGCATCCTATCCTTTGAAGCCACACTGATACATGCCATGAACCTGCTATTTATTTTATCTTCCATTATCCATTTAAAATGAACAGGTTATCCAGACATTCAATCAGATGGCATACCAGAAACAGACAGTCCTCAAGAAGCAGATGGCCGGAGAAAGTTAATCCCCAGTGAAGCTGATTTTCTCATTGGCTATGCTACTGTCCCAGGTTTTGTGTCTTATCGCAGCAAAACCCAAGGTTCTTGGTTTATCAACAAGCTTACAGAGTTGCTCAAGAAATATGCTTACGAGTAAGTATGCATAACAAGAATTTTATTTTACAGTATCTTGATGAAATTGATTAAATTTATTTGCAATTAGAAAATGATTATCTCTTGAGATTAAATTTCTTTTAGTCTGGTGTATTTTGATGTTGAATATAGAATGATTATAGAGCAACAAAAAACAGTAAAAACTTGTATCATTGTGAACTTCTGATCCACTTTGATGGTAGGATAATGAAGTTGCATAGCTATATTTGACTGTATTTCACAGACCACCAATTCTAGGAATTAATGAAAAATGAATCCTGTAATGGCAGACATAAAGGTTTTCCAACAGAGGACAAGAAGTTAGCTCCTCTTAGATATTTGTAGGGGGGTCATTTTCTGATTTGGAATCAATTTTTTAGTGCATTTATTTGTGTGTGTTCATGTGTTACTTCACTTATGCTGACAACAGAACAGGCAGTTACTTTGGTTCTCCACAGCTATTCTATTAAAAAAAAAGAGAATTTTTTTTTTATTTGATATTGAGTTTTTATGCCATTATTGTTAGCCTTTGTGTTTTAAAGCTAATTCTAAGAAACATATTCACAAGTTTATTTTGAAATTATATTCATATATTGCTTTTAGTTAATGGATATAGCTTGGTATTGCTAAAAAATAACTCAAGCGTAACCTCAATAAATTCATAAAATTTCTTTTGCAGTCATGATATACTTGACATTCTAACGCTGGTCAACTATGAAGTTGGGCGAGCCAATGCTGAGATGCCAGAAGGTGTCTTTAAACAGTCACCTGCACCACTGTATTCATTGCGAAAGAAAGTTGTCTTCAATCATCCAGGACAGTAAATTAAAGCAATCAACCAGGACAGTAATCACCCAGAACAGTCAGTTAAAGTAATCCAAGGACAGTAAATTAATAATCCATGGCAGTGAATTAATCATCCAGAACAGTATATTAAAGCAATCATCCAGGACAGTAAATTAAATCAGTCACCCAGAACAGTATACCAAATCAATCACCAAGGACAGTAAATTAAATCAATCACCGAGGACTGTAAATTAAATCAACCACCCAGGACAGTAAATTAAATCAATCACCCAGGACAGTAAATTAAAACAATCACCCAGGACAGTAAATTTAATTAATCACCCAAGGCAATAAATTAATCATCTAGAACAGTAAATTAATCACCTAGTACAATAAATTACCTAAACAGTAAATTAAAGCAATCACCCAGGACATTAAAAGAATCACTCAGGGCAATTAAATGTCTTAAAACTTATAATTATTGGCTAGTTTTAACAGCTTAAAATGTTAATTTACAATAAAATTATTAATAATGAGTCTTGTCTTAAATAGCTTACTTTCAAATAATTTTTAAGTTACATGGATTTATACAAAATCTTTTTCAAGGTTAAGACTATAAATTATTTGTTTAAAGAATTTTTTTTAATGTATATTAATGAATTTGTTCAGTTGTTGAAAAATGATTAACCATTTCCTTGTAGCCAATCTACATGGTACATTTTTTCTTAACCATTCAGAGGGGATAAATGAAACCAAAAATTGTATAAAATGTTAACTAAAATATTGCTTTAAAAAAATATATGTTAAACTGGTGCTGTCCCCACATATTAATGTTCAGAATATTTAATATTTACTTTCTTTTCAGTAAGTTTGAACATTTTTCAGTGTGTTTGATAAATGTTTAAATGAATAAAAAAAAATAAATGAGCTATAAATCATCAGCCAATATTTTAGAGTTTTGCACCTCTTAGAATAATGCACCTTCTTAGCGTCTGTAGCATAGGAATACACTTACGAGTCTTGCTTGTGAGAACTGTTTATGTATAAAAGGATCGAGGAGAACTATTTTAAACCAGTGCGCGTCGTCTGGACTACTACAGACGCTAAGAAGGTGCATTATTCTAAGAGGTGCAAAACTCTAAAATATAATCCCTAATAAAATTTATAATAAGAAATATTAGTCAAAACTAAACACATTTTCCATATATTGTAAATATAGTTATCAAACAACTAACACTAATAATTTATCAAATATATTTTTATAAAAATGTTAAAAATATAAACTTAGCCAACTTGCTGGCAGTGTATCTAAACAAAACAAACAAACGCCCTGACATTAATTGGAAAACAAACTGCTTTCAGTACCTCTAATTGACCTCTCACCCTGTTCGCAGATGAACCCGAGAACGTCCCCATTGGGTCGTGCATGGGGCAAGTGGAGACAATCACAGGAGAAAAATAAATTTTCTGATTACCCCCTCCTTTTTTCCGTGACATTAAAAAATATAAACAACCCATTTTTATAGTTTGTAAACCTGTCTTTAAAAAGCTAACAAAACTAGAAAACAGACATTAAATCCTGTCCCAACCCAACCAGACAGAATAAATCTATGAAATTAAGTACTGAAAGCTTCATTAAATCCCAACCCACTCAGCCGGAATAAGCAAATCTGGATATAAAATTAACAGTTGAAAGTGTTATTCAATCCCAACCCACACAGCCAGAATAAATAAATCTGAGCATGAAATTAACAGTTTTGAAGGCTTCATTAAATCCCAACCCACTCATCCAGAGTAAGTAAATCTGGGTATGAGATTAACAGTGTTGAAAACTTCATTCAATCCCAACCCATTTAGTATGTAGCGTCATTCACAATCCCAACCCATTCACACAGAATAAATAGACATTATTAATTTGTTTATTATTGATTTAAAAACTTTGTTAAAATGTGATACAGTAGTATAGATGGTGTTTATGCATGTGTTTGAGAGAGAGAGAGAATTATATGAAATGTAGAGGGGAAGATTTGATGAAAATCGATATACTCATTTTGTATCATATAATCTGTTGTTAAAAATTAAACTTGGAAATATACTAGGACTGTGTTCTTTTCATTGATTCATTGTTTTGTTCAGTGCTTTTCTAATCTTTGTTTTGTTCAGTGCTTTGCTTATCTTTGTTTTGCTCAGTGCTTTCATAATCTTTCTTTGTTTTGTTCAGTGCTTTCCTAATCTTTGTTTTGTTTTGTTCAGTGCTTTCCTAATCTTTGTTTTGTTTAGTTCATTGCTTTCTTTTTGTTTTGTTTTGTTTAGTGCTTTCCTAATCTTTGTTTTGTTCTGTGCTTTCTTTATCTTTATTTGTTCAGTGCTTTCCTAACCTTTGTTTTGTTCAGTGCTTTCCTTTTGTTTTATCTTTATTTGTTCACCTTTGAGGACGAGAGGAGTTGGAAATGTTCTAATGATAATTTATATCTACTTCCATCATTTGCTGATTTTGAAGACCGGTGCCACAGGCACCAGTGAGATTCTGATGAGGACATAGAAACAGGCATTGCAGACAGTGATAAATGGTGTTATGCCCGGTCTCAGCTCATTTCTGTTGTCTATTTGCGCTCACTCGATAGAAAAAGCATTATCAGGTCAGGACAAGGGAATATGGTGCAGGTGATCTTGCATTGATACATAACTGAAATATGATTGGTTGGTTGCTTTTCTATCACTAAGATGCTCTTGGATGTGTGCACTGGTCTAATTGTGCTGGTCCACAGACTATTAGAGTGGCAATATCAACCTGGGTAATGGTGACGGAAAAAGGTAGTATACTTCTCTGGTGGTTAAAATAATCAGGATATTTAGCATGTAGTGTGGTGAAAATAATGACCTACTGTTTCCCTTGGTTTCTGAAGTATGGTGGGTCTTGAATTTTATTCGTGGGACTGCTCTGATTTCATGTATTTTCATTTATTGCAGAGCCAATTTATTCTATTCTATGCACTTTACTTTCAGGCTACTTTTACCCTTAGAGTGCCAAGTGTCATTTATTTGTCGTGTTTCCATATTTTTCATCTTTTGTGCAGATGTTTCTTTGATGTTGTAAATAGTCTTGCTGTCTTTATCAGATATTGTTGCCCATCTAATGGCTAGGGTTGAGGCTTTTTGTTAGTACTGAAGCTAAGCATGGTCCTCTTTTTCTGATTCATTAGTAGTCTTGGTATTGTTCAGTGTCTTCATCACTATGTTGATGTTCACTAGTTGTGGAATTGTGGGCCATATATGATAGCCATTGTATTGCAAATTTTTAGTAAGAGAGTTATTTTGCATGCACTCTTTAAGCAGCAAAGCTATCTACCATAGGGTTGTATGAAGAGCATGGTTGGCTCAGCATCCATGAATTGTGATTTAACTTCACTAGATGCCATGAGTTTGGGTAGCTTTTGAGTGTGCTAGGAGCTTTGCTGCCATCATTTTGGATAACCAAGGCCAGATTGTTTTGACTTTGCTTTGTTCAGAGCAGAAATTTGAATCTCAGTTATCTGCATGGTAGATAACCCACGCCATGGATGTTACAACTTTGTTGAAAGCAGAAAAACTGAACCTCAGCTATCCTTGTGGTAGATAACCCTGGCCAGGGCTGTTTCAACTTTCTCCACTCAAAGCAGGAAAGCTCCTTTCATGTCAATGAAATTCAAGGTGGGTGCATTGCTTGCATCAAACAGTTTGTTCAGCAAGCGAATGATTAAAAACAATGAATGAATTTTTTTTAAAAACTAAAATGATTTAACTTATTCAAACACATCATTAAAATAATTTAATTTTCGTGGCAAAAATACTTTTGTATGAAATTTCACAATGTTTTACACATATTTCATTTAGAATTTTACCACTAAGGTACAACAAAAGACATTTCATAACATTTTAGGGGTAAATATCTTTATTAATTTAATAATTTCACTTGCAACTGAATGGAATGTTGAAGAAATTAATGATTAACGAAGTCCTCTACTCACACACTCAATGATTTCTTTAAAATGTATATCAGACGTTTGTTATCTTTGCATCTGTTTCTTCATGAAAATTAACAAAATCCTCCAATAAACACTTTCATTATCTCTTGTTAAGGTTACATTTTTGCTTCACATATTTTTACAAGGTTACTGCTGAAACATGAATCAACATTTATGCATATTAAATCCAAAGACGATGACAATCAAGCATTTACAAGGAAAAGTCTGTGATACAATTGAGTCATTTTATTGGTAATTAATTCATTTTTAAAAAGAACTTTCTTTTGACCTGAGGATATGCAAAATTTGACACACACTTCAATCATACTTGCTAAAGTTATTAACTTCTGAACAAACACATCAGTAATATTATAATATTGCACAAGTAAATTTATAGATTTGATAATAAAAAATCAAGACATATATCAATCAACTGACATTTATCACAAGCGACAACACATATCCTTTCAGCTTTCTTCAATATACACATTGCTTGAATCACTCAAATACATTTCTCTATTTTATGTCATTCAAGAAAGAGAAACTACAGAGCCACAAGTGTTTCAAACACATTTTGATGTGCAGTTATACCTAATGGTAGTATCCACATTATTTCCAAAGTTAAAAGATGACTTGTAGCTTGAAACATACATAAACAGCATTACAAAATATATCACATTATATTAACGTTTCTATAGGAAGTATCCAAGTGTTTCCATGCTGGCAAACGCAGTTCATGAAATTACACATGCCTCAGTGCATTTATAAAATATCATGACATAAATCATATCTACTGAGTTTAGGTTAAACAAGTGACTCCTTGCTAAAAAAAATAAAAATAAATAAATCACAAAATTAGAGATAATTTCAACTGTGATCTGTGATATTAATATAATGCTGCATTTAAAATGATTCAAGAGAAGACCAGTAAATATGGAACACAACACAAAGTATTTAGCTTAATTCCATTGGAGGGGGCGGGGCCAATCGAAGGCGAAAATTCTCATTCTGAAACATGCTTAATGGTTTCCAATGGCCTGATGACTTTTCTGGCTTGGATAATTCTGCAAGAATTGTTAACTGCAACAAAAATCAGAATTTACCACTAATAAAACCAAGAGCACAGCCTGCTACATTTATTTTCTAAAAAATGGAATGGTTATATTAATAAAATTTTTAGACATGTCTTCCCTTGCAAGTACAATGAGTAGGATGTTTAGTTGGCTCATACAACAGTACAGGTTAATATGAACAAAACAAAACGAAGAAACAACTTAAGTATAAAATAAAAAATGTTTATGATAGTTTCTCCTGAAGACCTATTTGTAATCTGATGTCTCAAATTTTGGTCAAACAATACTGATAATATCTAAAATAAAACATATCCATAATATGTAATATCTAAAAGATGCATCCATAATGCATCTAAAACATGTATATATTATATCACATCCAAAAGATGTCCCCATTATCATCTAAAGATGTACTCATAAAGTACTCTGATGATGTACTCTGTCTGCTTGTTTCGTATTTATTTATCTTCCTTTTTATTGATCGTGCACACTTTGTATAATATTACTCTTAAAAGTTTTATTTTAAAGAATATAACAATTATATAATAAAAAACATATCTTGAAACCATAGAACATGTAATAAGTTTTATATAAGGTTATAATGATTTATAATGTTTTATAATGATTAGTCCTACCCGTGAAGGTGTTTTCATCGATTGGCGAATGGACTCAAAAGCTCGCACATGTTGTGAATCCAAAGACATCTGAAAGGAAAAAGAAAATCAATCAAAATGATTGCATAAAGTTCATACAAAAGGTATGTGACTTGAGCAATAAAAACATAATATAGGTATATTAAGTCACTTGTTTAGATTCTTTTGCTCTCTCAATGAATTTAAATGGAAAGGTTTGTGTCACAGGTATTACTAGAGTTAATAGTATGGACTATAAGAAATACTGCTTCAAATATTGGAACAAAAATCAAGACTCTTTATACATTTTTTCAGCAGAATATTATACCTTGAAGCAATAATTTCACAGCAAAGCAAATTTACACTAATACTTCAAAGCAAACTTAACAGTCACACTTCTCTAAACAACTTAACAGTACATAACCAAAAGAAGTCACACCCACAAAAGTTACATCTCCAAGTTGTGGTACATGTAGGAGGGTGCTTTCAGCTTCTGCTGCTTTTGCACTGGGAAATTGGGGGGAGGGGAGGGAAAATACAGCCTGCTGGCTACATCGTCCTTGCAGTAGAGTTTTAAATCATCTTGTAGTGTTGTTGTGTTCCTCGAAGTAGAATTTTTTAACACATCTTGTAGTATTTATGTGCGTTCATCTGTTGCAAGACTCTAGCCTGGTACTCCATGGGCTAAAATTGTGGTAGATGTTGTTGCCTTCACTCCTGATGTTGAAGTAGGAGGGTGGGTGGGAGAGGGTGTCTTACAGAGCCCAGGCTAGTAACACGCCAAACCCATACCTAGTGTGTATGTGCACCCAGGATGTTCAACCCCCTAGCCTCCTCACAGGTGGTGTTGTCACTGTTGCTGATGTTGTGGCCATCCACAGTGTCTGTTGGGATGCACAAAGATGGGTGCTGGTGGCCAGTAAAGATTTTTGAGCATGAGCTGAATTATGTCCACAACAGGGAGCTGAAATATCCCCACTGCAGATATTTCTGCTCATAATACTGCCATTGTTGGTGATTTCTATGGAGTTATTGTGGTCGTTGCTGTTGTTGTTGGCGCTCTTGTTGCTGTTTTATGTCACACTTGATGTGTTGAGATGGTCTGTTTCTTTTCTTTTTCTTTATTGAAGGCTCTGTTGTTGCTGTTGTTGGTTCTGGCAGTGGTGAGAGAGCGGGGTGGGTCCCCTAACACAGTTGTGCCATTGTTGATGAATCCCTCGATGTCAGTTGTTGATGTTGTGCTGCAAATGATTTTCTTGGTGGCATCACTGGCAGGGGTGAGAGAGGTGGAACCTCAAGGTAATCTCATACTTGTTGAGTGTGGCCTCAATTTCAGTTGCTACGTTGATTTTCTTAATGAAATCTTGATCAGTTTGAATGATTTTGTTTTTAGTTTCTGTCCTTGCCATCTTTTTGTTTGCTATTTTCTGTTCTTTTTAATTCTTTTCATCTTTTTTTACCAGTTGTTGTTGTCTGCAATTTCTTTTCTGCTGTCGTAGTAGTTGGTGTTTGACTTTTATTTTCTTCAGCTGTGGTAGGCGTAGTTTGTGAAAAAGCCTGTTTTGTTGTTTTTTCCTGGCTATTAGTCTGTTCACTTTCATGTCTGGGAAAATTTTCCATATTAGTTGGGTATTCATCTCCTTTTTGCAGGTAGTCTGTTGATTGTTTGTGCCCATTATTCTGTTCTTGGTGGTATGATGTTGACATTACCTGAAGGTTTTTCTGTCATTTGAAAGTGTTCCTGGAAGTATAACATGATTGAGAAGAGAATCCAACTTCTCTGTGCAACAAAAGACTGTGGATAAGTGTTACATCCCAGTATCTCCACAGCATGTTGTTAGTGATTTCTACCAAGCTATCTGGTCACACCCGTAAATATCGTGGTCTATATGTACCGCCAGACACGATTTTTTTGCAAACTCATACTGAGCAATTTCATCTTGTTTTTCCAGCCCTATAAAGGGCATGGGAAGGGTGGCAATATAATGTATGACACCCCCGTTTTTTCACCCTGAAAAGGGCTTGGGAGTGACTTAGTAGCTGTTCAAGTGTTTTGTCTGTCCATTCTTGATTCAGCAATCCATGAAAAAAGATGGGGAGCAAAGAGCGGGTATGTCCAAGTTACTCAGCTGCTGGCAGTTGAATGTTCTGACTATTTGTTCTGTCTGTCATACTTCCAAGCAACTTAACAACCACACCTCCAAACAACTTAACCATACCTCCAACAATTACATCTCCAAACAACTTAACAGCCATACCTCCAACAGTTACACCTCAAACCAACTTAACAACCACACCTCCAACAGTTACATCTCCAAACAATCTAACTACCATATATACAACAGTTAAACCTCCAAGCAGCTTAACAACCACATCTCCAAACAACTTAACAACCATATCTCCAACAATCATAGCTCCATGCAAATTTAAACATACCTCCTTGGCTTGTGTCCTCTCTGGCTGTACAGGTCGAAGGTCTTGGTTAGGGTTTGACAGTGAGCGATGGAAGCGTGTACTAGTGAGCCTGCCACCAGAACGCTTCGTGTTACTGCATAGATAGCACACAAAAGTTTCATCTCCGTCCAACACATGTATGGAGCCAACTGCCCGTAAGCATGGCTCATGGTAGCAGTGCCCACACCTGCCAGGAAGATGAGTTGTAAAGGTTGATAATACTCAAGTTATAAAGGTTTATAATACTCAAGTTGTAAAGGTTTATAATACTCGAGTTGTAAAGGTTTATAATACTTGAGTTGTAAAGGTTTATAATACTTGAGTTGTAAAGATCTATAATACTCGAGTTGTAAAGGTTTATAATACTTGAGTTGTCAAGGTTTATAATACTTGAGTTGTAAAGATTTATAATACTCGAGTTGTAAAGGTTTATAATACTTGAGTTGTAAAGGTTATTATACTCGAGTTGTAAAGTGAGGGACAGAAGTAATTACACAGACGTTGCCTGTGCAGATATTCAAAACAGTCCAAGTCAGTAAGCAACAAAACCAAAATAATATTTCACATCTATCAACTTCCAAACAAAATTTATATGATATGTAAAAACATTAATCACAAGCCTCTACAAATGGGCTGTAATGCATATTCCATTCTTACCTAAATACAATTACAGGTTCTGTGTCACTTGGATGAGTTATGATTGTGAAGTCAGCATTGCACAGGTTGCAAGCATCCCCACGAGGCACGAAGCCTCGATTGGCTGCACCTGTCAGACTATGTAGGTGCACATAAAGATCATGATACAAGAGATTCTTGCAGGTTTCCATTAATGTCTGCAACAAAGCACAGTCCTCAAGATACAAGAATGTATATTTCTCAGACTGTGAACTTGTCTCTATCTAATCATTAATGTCTACAACAAAACACAGTCTTGAAGATGATATTTCTCAGACTTCAAACTTGTCTCTTATCTAGTCATTAATGTCTACTAAAACACAGTTGTCAAGGTATAAGATATATAGTCTCAAATTTTGAATTTGTCTCTGTCTAGTCAATAGTATCCATAACAAAGCACAACTTTCAAGGTATAAGATGTATATTCTTAGACTCTGAACTAGTTTTTATCTAGTCATTAATGTCTGCAACAAAGCAGTCTTCAAAGTAGACAAATATATATTCTCTGACTGAATTTGTCATTTTCTAATCAATAATGTTCACAACAAAGCAGTATTCAAGGTATTCAAATTATTTTCTCAAACTTCAAATGCACCTTTATCTAGTCATTAATGTCTGCAACAAAGCAGTCTTTAAAGTAGACAAGTGTATATTCTCTGACCTTGAATTTGTCATTTTCTAATCAATAATGTTCACCCAACAAAGCAGTCTTCAAGGCACAAAAGTATAATGTCAAGTTAAGATATTACTTCTAGTCATTCATATAGTGCATGAAGAGGAGTGAGTGAGAGCAGAAAGATTCTCAATTTTCATTTGTATTCTCAAAATTGTCTAAATTCTCTCCTTTGGTTTGTCTATCAGTCTATTATCTATATCCTGAAATGTATCTACATTTATTAATCTCTGAGACATACATGCAAATGCAAGTATCGTCTTTTTATTTATGTTTAATTATCCATCCTACATCTAACATTCCGATTAAGAATATGTGAACACCATTCAAGGTTACCTGTTCATAATTGTAGTTTTCCAGCATACCAATGATAAGCTCTTTAATTTCTCCAAATTTTCCAGTATTGTAAGCAGGATCCTGAACACAAAAAGACAACGGTTAAACACTATTGTTTTTTTAAAGTCAACAATAAGAAAAATACTGTCAACAATAAACAGCAGGGAAAAATGGAAAAGAATAAAAATATAATTTTTGCACTAAATTTTATCTCCATAAAAATATTTAATTGCATGTAGTTATTATTAAACTGAAATAATCTGTGTAAATATTCAAATTCAATCAAAATGTATCTTTGTTAAATCTTCCATTGTGGGGTAAAGGTTTTAGTTGATATTTTATACCTGACCAACATGTATAATCTGTGCACTGTAGAGAAAGGGTTTTAGTTGATATTTTATACCTGACCTACATGTATAATCTTCTGTGTTTTGTGCAGTAAGGGTTTTAATGTTCCCATCCTACCTACATGCATAATCTTCTGTTTTGTGCAGTAAGGGTTTTAATGTTCACATCCGACCTACATGCATAATCTTCTGCAGAAGAGCAGGTGGAGCAATGTATCCCATCATGCTGTTCAATATGTGGTGAGTCATCTCCTTAAAATCTGGGTACAAAAAAATGTTATAGGTATGATTTTTTTGTCATTCATACAAATGTGACAGTGAAAATCCATTATCATACACAATGCCAGAAATAACAATTAAACAATAAAACATTCACAAAATCTGTCTCTCTATCTACCTATTTATCTATGTTTATAATATTTTTAAAAAGGAAAAATATTTCTTACCAAAACGGGTAGGTAAAAGAATGAAAGAAGAAACCAAAGGAAAAACACAATATAAAAAGGCTAACAGTCAGAAAAAGATCATCCCCCCAAAATGCCAAAGCGATAGGTACAGAAATTGTCAGCAATAATGATACCAAAGTAGATTAACTGAGAAACAGATAAAGAATGGTACATGATTCTTTTTATTTTGAAAAGCTTTTGTGAAAATGTTTTGTTTTAGATCAATGCCTGTGGAGTAGTATTGAATGCTGGATAAAGGTGTTAGAGTTTTGGGAACTTAACATTATTCAAAACACTTTATTTACCTTCAAAAATGCATCTCACGTGGCAGAGATAACCTTTAAAAAATAATTTTCAATAAAAAATCTTTTCATTAAATATTGAAGGATGCATTAACTAGATTTTATATATTTGAAAGCTTCTCTATGCAATCTGTATGGTATAAATCTCACAATTCTAAAATATTCTCTAGAACACATTCGTCTAATGAATTTTCACAACATTAATGATGACTTACGATCCATGCAGCTCTTGTCGCTCATGTCTTTGAGTTTTCTCTGTGGAGACATGATGGCCTCAAGCAATGGGAACCATAACGCCTGAAACATTGTCGCCCCAAAATTAAATCAGACAACATACACCTCATTCTTCTGTTACAAAACATCAATGTCATATTCATTCTTAATGTCTCTGTGCTTAATTCAATGGAAACATTTAACAGCCTTCATCTGGTGAATGTTTATTTACAAATATAATGACATCTGAATAATGAAAATGAAAATAAACTCTGAAGTTATGTCATTCTGCTGGCTCTCTGATACTTTAAAAAAAAAAAAAAATTAGAATACATTTATCACATAGATTCAAACATGAAAATCTTTCTCCCCCATAAACATACAGACACCTATGCTAATTTTTTTTTTACACTTATCATAACCTGGGTAGGAGAACTGTCCCAACAGTCTCTTGCATTTACAAAATATTAGTGAAATCAAAATCTTATATATACAAGTGAATAAAGACTTACAGACAAAGTCATACGTACATGTAAAGTCAGAATCTTACAGAAGTGAATTCACACATACAAGTGAAGCCAGTCTTAGAGACAAATGAAATCTTACATAATGTGAAGTCAGAATCTTACAAAAAGTGAAGTCAGACGCTTACTAGTAAAGCCAGTCCTACAGATAAAAGAAATATGAGTCTTACGTGAAGTCAGAATCTCACAGAGAAGTGAAGTCAGACAATTACAAAGTAAAGTCAGTCTTAGAGACAAGAGAAGTCTGAGTTTTACACATATGTGAAGTGAGAACTTTACAGAGAAATGAAGTCAGACAATTACAAGTGAAATCAGTTTTAGAGTAAGAGAAGTTAAGTCAGATACATACAGATGAAGCCAGTCTGACTGACAAGTGCAATATGTGTCTATTTGCCAGTATGACTGACAAGTGAAATCTGTGTCTATTTACAAGTGAATGCATACTATACACTATTATCAGTCAGAAAAATGATTTATCAAAATATAATAATAGGAATAAATAAAATATACATCAGAAAAAATGATGGGGTGATAGTGTAGATTTATAACCAGGAAAATAAAGGATGCTAAATCAGAAAACTGCCAGGAATTTAAAGAAGTACTTTATAACTTATACTTAAATATTGAAAGTTTACAGCTTTTGACTAAAATAAAAAGACTTCAGTTTAAGTCACTAATATATTATACATACACAAGGTGATACACACAATTCATAATGAACACACCATTCACACAATTGTTAATGAACACACCATTCACACAATACATAATGAACACACCATTCACACAATACATAATGAACACATGATACAAAATTAACAAACCATTCACACAATTCATAAACAACAAACCATTCATGCAATGCATAATGAACACGCCCTTCACACAATACAGAATGAACACACCATTCACACAAATACATAAAGAACATACCATTCACACAATACATAGGGAATACACCATTCACACAATACATAATGAGCATCATTCACAATACATAATGAACACACCTGTCATGCAATACATAAGGAATACACCATTCACACAATACATAATGAACATCATTCACACAATACATAATGACAACATGACACATAATGAACACACCATTTACACAATTCATAAGACACATCATTCACACAATACATAATGAACACACCATTCACACAGTATATAAAGAACACACATCACTCACACAATACATTAAAGAACACACCACTCACACAATACATTAAAGAACACACCACTCACACAATACATAAAAAACACACAATACAACTAATAATGAATGCAGTATACATGCAGCTCATAATGAACACACCATAAACAATTCATAATGAACACACCATACATACAACTAATAATGAATGCACTGTACATGCAGTTCATAATCAACAAACCAGTGACTCAATCTTCAACAGTCACAGCTTGCACATGTACTTGTTTTTAATATGGCAGAAATCCAAGCTTTTAAGTTTAATTTTTCAAGTTTTGAAACAACCCACTGCATTTCTGAAATACAATAATATAATAGTTTCCTTACATGAGATATTTAAAAGAAGACATTGAAACCCATAACATACTGCCGTTACTTTACTAGGCTACTGAAAATGCAAGCATCTCTGGAAACTAACTGGGAGAAACCCTTTAACTTAGGAGGAAGGAATATTCAATCAGTATTTGTCCCTATTAAATTAACCACTACCCAAGCAAGCACCCAAAATATTTTAAAGTGTGTGCACCAAATGAAGTTGTACTAAACACTGACAGAATTCAAACCACACGTGAAGAAAACTTTAAAAGGTGTAAAACAAGTCAATACCTCTCTAGCTGCCTTATCCATCTTGCCAGAGTTCCGCTGACACAATTGAACCACCACATACAGTTCAGTCTTCACTTTAGAAAATAACACCTCAACATCTGCAGAGAAGTATTAATAAATACTTTTAAAAAATAAAATAAATAATGCTCCTTTATTTTAATTTCTTTCAGATTTATAAAAGTTGCAATTTGCAATCAATTGTAGATCACTCTTTTTTTCTGTACTTATGTTTGAATAGTCTGATTTGGAATTATTACCTGTTGTTTTGCCATCTGCAGTTTGTAGGATCTGCACCAGTTGCTTTAGATTTGTCTGTAAGTTCTAAAAGAAATACAAATACTTTCAGAAGATTATTTTTAAACTTTGCTTTCAAATCAACATAAATGAGTAAAATAACAAGTGCAAATATCTCTGCTATAAAAAAAATTCACTTAGCATCAATAAGAACAAATGCTGTTATTTATATAGAACAATTGTTTTAAATTTATCTGTAAAGACAGTGACATACAAATAGAATAACAAGGATCATTAATCTTGATGAACCAACACAAATGAATAAAATAAAGACAAGAAAAATTACACTTACAGTCAATAAGTGCACTCTTGCTTTAATTTACACAACTCATGCAAAGGATGAGAAAGACTTACTTCTAGTAAAATTCCAAAAGCACCCTGAATATCTCCAGCCTTCTCTAGCAAATAGGCTGTTGCTTCTGACACTTTATACTTTCGACAGATCTGTAAATTGTTATAAAAAAATAATCATCCATATATCAATTAAAATCTTTCTACTTTCAGACCTTTCAAACAATTTTTCAAAACAATCTAAGCACACACACAAATATATACACACATGCATGCACAAACATACTACAAACACATACAAAGCATGAAAGTTTACACATACAAACATGCACATATATACTAATATTCTTACACACACTTTAACACACACACATACAGACATACAAACACGCATACATATACACATAAACACACATACACACACAGTATTTACAATGTAGAATAATAATAATTAATGAAGACAAACAAACCTTGAGTGTTTCCTCCAAACGGTACCCATCATTCATTTTGATGAAGTTGCAGACATCCTGTGGGCGAAAGCGACACATAAGGTCAACATAAAACTCCACAATGTCTGGATCCAAAGGTGTCTGTTTTTCCGGATTGACAGTATTCATGCTGGATTCCCTGCAAAGTACAAAATCATTTATTTGCCTCTGTCTGAAGATAACTGAATTCTAAAAATTAGAACAATGAATATTTACCCTATTGAACTAACTCCCGACTCTTTTTTTCCTATCTCTCCTGATTACAGATATTTGCAGCCAGACACTTGTTTTGACTTGTACAGGTTATTAATATGCACAAAGCATGCCCGATGTGCTTGCCGTAATTATATATATATTAAAGTCCATGGGATTAAAGATCTTTTGCTGCATCAAAAGGAAGCCTTTTCTCCAAGTATACTTGTATTCATATGTTCTGTGAATGTACATTCTCTGTTTTAATATCACTGGAATATTTCAACCTCCTATTTATTTTCTTACTGTATGCACATTTGGTTACATGACAGAAACACATTTCTGCTAAGATGCCCCCGAATATTTACATATTCGGGGGCATTTACCCTCTTGTATGCACATTTGGCTACATGACAGAAACACATTTCTGCAGTAAAATAAGATGCCCCCAAATAGTTACCCCCTGTGTATGCACAGTCCCCCTAAGTTCTCAAATGTTTTCAGGCTTTACATTGCAAGCAGTACTAGAGACATTACTGTCTGAAAATGGGGATAATTCAGTGAGTACTTTCATTTTGTCACTAAGGTGAGTGCACACTACTTTGAATGTATGCACATATCATGTTTTCAAGAAAAACATTTTTTTCACTTTCAAAAACACATATAGGCAAATAATAGGAATTTATACCTAAATATAATAACATTCTTGACCTGTAGTGAGCGTTGAAAAAATATGAACACTGGAATTCTAAGCCAATAGTACAAAGCTGCATTTCAATGAGTACCTGTATGCCATCACACCCTGCAGGAACTCAAAGAGAACATTTGCTTTGGAGGTCAGTTTGCTCATCACTGTCCTCAAACTACTGGCCATGCAGGTCATCACAGTCATTGCAGCGTGCTTACAGTCAATGGACACAAGGTTCTAAAGAAAGAGAGAAGACTTTTGCAATAGAATGAATGTCACTTTTGAAAGCCTGACTTAATCACAGGTTAATATAAGCTTAAGTAAGCTATGAATAACTTGTTCATATTTTCATCATTTTACCAATCATCAATTAAAAAAATTCAACACTCTGACATTCATTTGATTATTTCCATTACCATGAACAAAGCAGTAACATTTTTTATGTTGTCAGAAATCTGCATGCTACTTAAAACAGTGTTTTTATGATACAGAATCAGGCATGAAAAATAAAATTTGTGAAATAGTCTAAAGATTTGGGGGAACCAACTTAGGTGTGCCATGCTAGAGGTGGAGGGTTTTTTTTTTAATTTTCTTTTTGGAAAT
Organism: Sinotaia quadrata; assembly: GCA_028829895.1. NCBI lineage: Eukaryota > Metazoa > Mollusca > Gastropoda > Architaenioglossa > Viviparidae > Sinotaia > Sinotaia quadrata. The sequence continues at coordinate 11,369,144 of CM054182.1, forward strand.
AAAAGTTAAATCTATGCATTTTAATTATGTCAAATGTTGAAAATGCCTAGAAATCCAGTTACATTAAACATAAAATTTTGGAAGATAAATTAGTTTAGTTTTATCAAAATATTTTTTGTTAGTGTTTGTAACAATCTATTTACTATATAAAGTTAAATAAATTGAAATAAAATAAAAATAGAAATACAATTAAAGTTGGAAATAAATAATATTTGATAAAACTAGTTTAACAAGATAATTACATTCAAAGAAATGAAAACTTCACATATCTCTGAAAAGAAAACACAGTGAATTCTCAATAAAATATTATGAAAAGATGTAACACTATGATAATAAGCTGACACATCCAACTATGTGAAAAGTGAATTTCTAATGCAAAAAAAAGCAAAATACAATCTGGCTAAAAGCAGAATGCATGAATTAATAAACAAATGCTTTTTATTAGATCATTAAAAATGTGTCTATCATACGACTCTACCTGAACTTAGTAGGGGCTAGCAACAGCACATTACTGTGTAAGAATAATTTTTATGTAGAGTTCACATTTGCTATTTTTGAAAAAATTTTGAATTAATCTGTAACTTTTAAACAATTTTTAAAAAAGTCCTGTGAGGTGCAGGGATTTTATTTATGTGTGTGTGTGTAACTGTGGACTTATGCAGTATCTGAATGTAGATGCAGCTGACAGATTCAACAAGCACAACCATAAGAGATGAACTAAACAAACTTGACATCATAGTTCGTCACAATAAACAGTACCTCTAGATTTTCAAGTGTCTCTTGCTGTAGCTGCCTCTTTTCATTGTCTGTATAACTCGGACTCAATATTATGTTGTTGATAAAGTTGAATGACTGATACTGCAAAAGATACACACCAGTGGTAAATTATTTAGACTTATCGATTAATGGAAAAAAATAATACAGATTAAACAATTTAATTAGCCTTTTGGCTGCCCAGTTTTTAAATGCTTGCAAGTCTGTTTCACCCAAAAATTCTGCATTATTTTAAAGTCCAATAACAAAACTTGCTCAAAAGCAAAACTAAAATAGATAAAGGTGGGACATCTTTTAATCAATACACATCCATTCACCACCTCATGGATGATTTTAGTGGCCACTGGAGAATTAGCACAAATAAATACCCATAATACTATTATTAATAAGGATTCATAAACTACTTTTGGAAATACAAGATTCAGTACTGTTTTATCAAACCCTAATTTTGCACGAAAAACTGAACCTCAAGCCACAGTGGTCACTTCCCAGATCTGATCAAATGAGAAATCAGAAGGGAGTGGAGGGCATGCATGAAAACAAAAGGAAAGAACCCACTCAAGAAAAGAAATCAATAGTACCAACCACTCGAGATGGGTCTCTAATGTAACATGGTAGGATCTTATGGAATTCTCGTCGCTTCTCGTACAGGTGCTCACAAACTCGGTAGCTGCAAAGCATAAACACCAATTTACCTAATAAATTTAAATTAATAAAGATATGCTGTAGCTAGTGCAGTGATAGAACATTACAAAGAGTAAATATGACTAAAAGCATGGGCACAAATGTAAGTCTATATGAATCCAAAACATCAGAATATAAATTCAATAGTGCACAAAACACACCCAAAGATCACTTCTTTAAAATCACATTTACTAACAATTTAGCATTTTCAGCCAACCGAAGAAGCCGTTCCTCATCAAACTGAGCCAATCCCCCAGCATAGATAAGCTCCATTAGAGCCTGCTGTCTTTCTTCATGGCGGGACTCATCTGCAGGGTTTGAAAGGAATTCAAGCACCTGAAAAAGGTAAAAACTTTATTGGTAATTAAAGGAATGCTCAATGTTATACCTGCGATTGAGCATGAACATATGCAAACTTTTAAAATGAGAACTGAACGATGAGCATGTCAAGTGATAGCTATGAAATATGAATCATATACATTTTACTTAATCTGTAAATTCTTTTACATCTGTAAATACTTGTGTATATGTAACTACTTGTACTGAGCCTGAGAAAAGAATTAACTGAACAAAATAATTAGCTTTCCCTACAATACAGAGATTTAAATACTTCTGATCTATTAGGTTAAGAGCTGATTTCTTTAACACTGCCTGAAATGCTTTAACTGAATGTAGCATAAAAAATAACAACTTCTGTGAAATAAGGTGACAGGTGTCTGATTAAGAACAGATTAGAGACTATAAAGAAACTTAACATACAGACAACTGGCAATGGCAGGAATGAGATGCAGTAAGATTTACCATGAAAATCCGAACTGTAGTTCTTCGTTTTACAGAATGTTTCAATGTTTTCAAGTCAACCAAGTCTATACTGGACTAACTAAAAAATTAAATATTCATCATTTGTTTTGATAGTTTTCACATACTATCAAGTGACATACAGCAACAAAACATTGAACCTATACTGAACAGCTTTGTCAATTTTGACCTCAATTTTCCTTTCATCAGCCACACCAGATTTCTTTTATAATATGCATTTACCTGCTCAAAAAGAACCCTGTTGACAACAATTGTGTTTTCATGGCGAGCCATCTGCCTTGCTAAGAAGGTGAAGAGAACTCCGACTTGTGATGGCTGAAAGAGACAACCGTAATGTTATTGCATTTACATAATGATTCACTTAAACTGATTGTGTACATTAAGCAGTCATGATTTTTAATCAACAGAGAATGTTCATCACATAATAAGCGCAATGGAAGCTTACCGAAAAACCAATGCTTTCAACCATGATTTGCAGTAATATGTCAACGACCCTCTGCCTTTTTTGAATGCTGGTGAAAAAAACACACAAAACCCCGCAGCATTTGATTATTCTTATTCTTTAATTTTAGTCAATAAATATCTATTGGTTTTGTACACAAAAAAGAAATGAAGTATAATTATAACAGAACAAAATAATTATATCTATACCTAAGATGTAAAAAAAATAAAATAAATACATTGTATTAAAACACTGAAAAGAAAACATAATCTTTCAACATAAACTAGATAATGTATTAATTATTTCATGGGCAGTAAAAATAACAATTTGTAATACTTTTTCAAGTGATCATGAGTTAGAGTTTACAAGATGCATGCCTAATATTACATGACATATAAAACTACCAAGAGCAAATATATATATATCTATTACACACATGCACAATACATACTTAAAGTGAACTTGAAGGGAAACAGGAAAAAGTCCGCATCGGCGAAAATTAAAGTTAATGAAAACTTTACAAAACAAAAAGTAAAACATACCAAAAATAGAAAAAAGTAAGATTTAAAAATATGCACATGCATTTAAAATATGTGAGCTGTAATAATGAAATTCAGTACTCACTATTAAGTGAATAAAGTTACTCTAATGAAAAATAAAAAAATCAATGGGTTCCATACCACTTGGCCTCTTAAGACATACAGCATCAAAAGATTTCTAGAGCAGTCCCTTTTACACAAGTTGCATCTTTTCTAAATTACTCAATAAATGAATTTAACCCCTAGCAGTGATATGAAAAGGAACACCATTACACTCAAAAGCAAATTTAAAGCTTGTTGCTCCAGTTCTCACTTTGGCAAAATGTTCCTTTAAGCTTTATGGCTCTATTTGGCAAACATTTGAAAAACAAACCAGCTCATTTGCACTAATTTTGTCATCAATGAATACATACACTAATACATATTAGTTTATGAAAGCCTATATCATTCTGTTGATTTTATAAATTCACGTTGCTATCCACTACTCAAATAAAATCCATATCTAAAACACATTCTGATGTCTTTAGAGAATATTATATAAATATACTTTATTGGTTAAACATTCTCTCAATTATTGGGTTACATGGAGAGTACAGACCACTTTGATCTAAAGGCACATGTGATATATTTGGTTTATTATTTATCACTTTAGTTGATGAAATAACCAAAGAATTTGGTCACCTGTTTTCAGTCATATAAGCATTGTAACTTAATGTTTCCGTTTACTAATTAAATCTATTAAAAATGAGGCAGATTAAATGAACAAAAAAATGTCACCTTTAATTTTAGCTATATCACTGTGGCAATTAGATCCTGACAAAAAATTAGATTATGTATGTATGCATACACTCTATGCTTTCATATTTATTCTTATTATAAGCAAGAAGAATACACAGAAACAAAACAATAAAAGTGTGAAATTCTTTTTAACATTTATATTTGTGCAAGCTATTCAAAATAATTTAACTTTCTTACCCATCATCATCGTTAAACTCTGGTTCTTCAAATGCCTGAAACAATAATTGTGCAATTATGAAAGAAAAATAAATCATTCCATCATATGATCTTTAATATACTAGACCATTTAACTCTTGTCTGCAAGGTTGTTGTTGATTTGAAAGACAATTAATTCCAATCTCAGAGCATTTTTTTGTTTGTTTTATTAAAAGAAATACCATTTGTTCATAACTAGAAAACATAATCATAAATAAACAAAATAATCACAAAGCATAAATAAACTGAATTGATATTAAACATGCCTGGTGGTGTTAATCAGCCAATTTTGAGGAACAAACACTATTTGCTCATGGCATTAAAGGGGTTAATACATATAAATATATAAAACATTCAATAAACAAAATAACAACACAAAACCATTTTTTTTTTAAATGAACCAGGTTTAGGCTAACAGGTGGAATGTATCCTTTTTTGGGTAAAATGTCGCACTGAAAATGGAAACATACCAAAGCCAGCACATTGAGAAATTCCCTGGTGTCAAACTGGAGCAATGTCCTCAAGTGGGGGTAAGCAGACTCACCTGTTCACAAGTAAACATTGACACAGGTGAGTCAGAAGTGTCACAGACATGCAATCATACATACAGTTCCACTGGCACACGCACACACACACACACACAAGGTATAGATAAACAAGTTAATGCTTTTATTCACTTAACAGACTGTCTCTTAACTGGAAAGGTAAACCCCAACTGTAAACATAGATACTATTATAGCATTAGTGTGGGCATGTTAAAGCAGGCATTTAACCCTTGAATATACACTTATATGTGGGCAGTGCATACAAAGATATGTATTTACTTTTTTTTTTTGTATAAACATTTAATACAGATTAATCACAGATTAATAATTAATTAATTATTCAAACCATGTGACACATTTAAGTGTATCTATATTTTTTCTAACTTTACCATTAGGAAGAAGACAAGACTATTTAAGGAGCATCAGTTTAAACTCTTATTTGATAATTTAGGGTTCTTGTTTGCAATATTTAAACAAAGCCACATATTTATAATGCAAAAGGAATGCCAATTATATGACCTTAATATTTGAAAAACAAGATGTGAAAATATGAAGACAATTCTCTGACTGTCAGAGGGCCTAAGTATCATGTGCTTCTATTTCAATAAAACAATACCAAGCCGATCAAAAATCAAGAGTGTTTTCTTGCATTTCCTGTAAAATTACAAATTAAACAGAAGGCCTGAAACTTTACTTAAGCTGGATTGATGTTAAACAATTCTGAGATTGCAGGCAAATGCATCAACATCATTTTAAAAAATAATTAAATGGAAATAGAATTTAGGTGATAGTCAAATCCATGTACTGTATCAGCATGCATGGTAGAGATGTGGATATCAATGTAACAATACAGTTTTTGACATAATAATCCCAATACAAATGCTTACTTTCAGCATGTTTTGGTGTATGCAGACAAGTAATGGTTTTGAAAACTTGGTTCTTGACACTAGCCACCTGGTCGGGTGGAATGTCGCCCATTGGGTATGCACGACCAGCCATGCAGCAGCTACAAACGATTTAAAAAGCATAGATTTATAAAAAAATAAAAAGTGAAAAATAAACTGTGAAGAAACTTGATCTATCAAATCATCACACTAACCCAAGTTAATATAATCTGATAGGAACTGAAATAGGTCAGATCAAACATTTAATGTCACAAGAAATCTATCTTGTTCTTAACAAACTCAACCAATACCCCCCCAACACTCCTCTTATGATATGCATTACATGTTATTAAAATACCTGATAAAATGCTTCCTTTTTGCTGTTAAATTTATTTTTTTTAAAATACAGTCATGCAAAAGAAAAACCTCAAATCTTACCATAAAATTATACACTTCAGTTTTTGAAGAGTAAAGATCTGAAATGTGTAGGTATGCTAATAAATTTAGTTTAAAAAAACTCCTCATCAATGAATGATATATTTTAATGTTCAACAGTAACCATGATCACAATTAGCATTTTATAAGAAATGAAATGGTACTGACATGTCACATGATCAACAGGGAGCAAATTAATAAAAAAAATAACAAATAATATAAAAGAAAGAAATAACTATTTTAAAAAAGCAAATGAATATCAAAGAAGCAAATAATAATCAAAGAAGTAAATGAATATCAAAGAAGCCAATAGCATTAAAAGAAACAAATAAATTATCAAATAAATATCAAATATCCAAGAGCTATAAATGAAGCAAATGAATATCAAAGTAACAAATAAATATAAAAGAAGTGAAAGAATATCAAAGTAACAAATTAATATAAAGAAAGCAAATGAATATCAAAGTAACAAATAAATATAAAAGAAGTGAAAGAATATTGAAGTAGCAAATTAATATTAAAAAAGTGAGTGAATATATTAAATGAGTCACTAACCTGATGTAAACCAGCAGTTTGTTGCCTAGTCGAATTTGGTTATCTGCAACCCCCACAACATTTTGTCAAATGTGTATTTTCACTTAAATTTAATGTTTGCAAAACACCTTCTTTCAGTTATAAAATAAAACTATACATTACTGCTAATTCTTGCAACACAGGTGTAAACATTAGACTATTAATACTTATTGTGAAAGGGACAACAATATTTTGAATTTAAAGTAAATACAAATCTTCCACATTATATATATATACACATTTAAAATTTTTAAGTATTTATAAAGTTATTTCACATAGTATACATTAACAAATTTTTAAAAATTGTTAGAAATAAAACTAACATGAATCTTGTCTTATAATTGTGGCTGAGCTATGTTTTGAAGATATTTTTTTTAAAACACTGCTAATACATGTGACCTCCTCTTTTAATAGTTATATAGTTTCTAAAGTGATTTTTAAATCAAACTCTTATCCATATTATGTACATATAAAACAGCAGTTCTATTTCTGGAAACCACTATCAGAAATTAAAATATCAAAAAAGACTAACGACAAAAAAATTAAATAAAACACTGATAATATCTTTACAAACTTTATTGACAAAAATTAAACACCAATGTGTGAAAATAATGACTTTATAAACTTTTATAAACTAAAACCAAATATCCAACATGATAAAAAGTATAAAAAATACATTTAAAAACTACTCTGTACACTGTCATAATACATCATAAACCAGGAGGTCTTAAGGTAAGGATTACATTTCTCTTTTTGTACTAAACATAACTGTATTGAAAAATAATACAAATTGTATTTAATATGGCACTGAATATTCTTTAATTACAATCTCTACTATTTTTTAAATCTATGATTCAAACCATTATTTCTTAAGTTCCTTATACTAGATGGATAATAACAGTGTGCATATTTAAATGTCAATGAATATAAACAATACTATGATTTGTATGAGCAAAATTCTTTGCCAAAGTGAAATGATACAATTTTCTTGACTTGCCACCTGCTGTACTACACAGGAAAAGAACGAAACTGGAATTAGCAAGAAATACTGAAGATTTTGTAAATAAAAGAAAAATCGGACCTGTGAGTTGCTTGCCTGTACTGACGGCAGAGCCCAGCATCGTGAGTAACTGTTCTAGGGGTGTTGTGTAGTCTTTCATACCTTGGGTGTACACATAGATGATGGCATCATACAACCCATGGCTCCAGCACAGACTCACAACCTGATAACAGCAATAAAATTATTCATTCAGTCTCAACACAGACTCACAACCTGATAATAGCAATAAAATTATTTATTCAGTCTCAGCACAGACTCACAACCTGATAACAGCAATAAAATTATTCATTCAGTCTCAACATAGGCTCACAGCCTGACAAAAGTAGTTAAACAATTTCAGTCAGTCCCAGGAAAGACTCACAACCTGAAAACAGCAATTAAATGTTTTCATTAATTTCCAGCACAGACTCATAACATGAAAATAGCAATTAAATGTTTTCATTCATTCCCAGCACAGACTCATAACCTGATAACAGCAATAAAACGATTTTAGTGAGTCTTGGCACAGATTCACTAACTGATAACAGAAATAAAACGATTTCAGTCAGACTACACAGAGATCAGCTAACTGGTAGAATTATATCCTTAGAGACTATAATGATAAAGTTATATATGTTCACCTCAATATGATTGTTTGGATGAAAAGATAAACTGCCACAGTGTGTCTTAAATATATACAAAAATAAAAGCAACTATAACCTAGTGGCATTCAGAGCCCTTGTGTTCAATTATTTAAGTGTCAAAATTCAAACAGAGAAATGCCACTCTATTCTAAGAATATATCATCATATTGTTTTAACCTCGGACTATAATAAATGAAAGAACAGACTAATACAGTTTATTAATTTACGGCCTAGAATGTGTGAATATTGTCTATGCCTAAAGGATTATCATGGCTATCACAAAGTAAAGAACAGACAGCATACAGTATGGATTTATGACCTAGTAGATGTCAATAATATCTAGGCATAAATTAATCTCTGGGGACTATAATAAATGAAAGAAAAAGATAAATAAGGATTTATATATAACATGACAGTTTGTGACTGATTTTAATATTGCTTATATTTAAATGAATCTCACAGCTATAATAAACTAAAGAACATGAATATAGTTATTGGATTTATGACCTGGTAGGTGTCAAATTATCTATATCTAAATTAATCTCTGACTAATAAATGAAGAAAAAGATAATTGTGGATTTGTGATACTTTGTGGATGTGATACTTTGTGACTAATTTTAATATTGTCTATGTGTAAATGAATCTCAGAGCTATAATAAACTGATACTTTGTGACTAATTTTAATATTGTCTATGTGTAAAGGAATCTCAGAGCTATAATAAACTAAAGAACATGGGAAAAATTTATAGATTTATGACCTGGTAAATCCTAAATAAGTGATCAATGACTACAATAGGCTAATGAACAAACTTAATTTTATTTATTGATTTACGGATATCAATATTGTCTATGTCTAAATAAATCTGATGAATGTAGAAGAGAGCAAACCTAATACCATTTACAGTGTACTTGTAAACAGTAAATCTGACAATTATCAATATTTCTATGTCTAAATAAATCTGATGAATGTAGAAGAAAGCAAACCTAATACCATTTACAGTGTACTTGTAAATAGTAAATCTAACAATTATCAATATTTCTAAGTCTAAAAGAATCTGATGAATCTAGCAAAGAGCAAACTTAATACTTTTGTGGATTTACAACTAGACAGATGTCAATATTGTCTATAATTTTAAATTAATCTGATGAATATAGTAAAGAGCAAAATTAATACTATTTGCAGATTCAGGACCTGATGGATATCCAGACTGGCTATGTCCAAATGCACTATGCATGACTCCACACTATCCAGCATGCCTCGAGACTCATAGTGGTCAACAAAGTCTTTCATCACAGCAGGAGGGATGACCGTGAGTCGGTTTGAATGAATGTATGGCTCTAAGCACTCCAAAAAGGTGCCTTTGGCAATAATGTCAGCAGAAAAGCGTTCGTATATTCGTCCAAAAAGTATATCCCTGAAAATAATGCATAACGTATATAATTGTCTACACCAAACCATTATGACATTAAAGAAATGGATGAGCAATTATATATTTTTAAAGCACCTGTATTTAAAATCTGGTATTGCTATATAACCCACAATTATTACTTTTTCAAGGATAAAAATAAGATAAAAATATTTTATGATTGCTGCCATAGGTTCAACAGATCACAATTTAGTCCAGTTCCTCGAGCACATCCACCTTATTTAGTAATATGTAGAAAATAAGAATTATTTAATTTCAACAGTTCAGAAATAATAATTTAGTATACATGGACAATTTCAAATATTATTATTATTATATCTATCCATTATGTATATAAATAATATTTATAGAAACTAAAAGTAGTTCCTGGTTAGAGATTCTGCAAACTGTTATAGCAACCCCAAATCCTTCTCATTAAGACCTTTTCAACTTTATGTGGAACTCATGTAAAAATAAATCATATTTACTTATGACCGATTGCTTTACCCATTTTCTTCTTTTTATAAAATTAGATTGATTTGTCCAATATTTAAATTACATTAGAAAACAACAAAGAAATTAATATAACATTTTAAGATCAAGAAATCTGGAAATAAGTAATCTCAATTTGTGTAGCATATTTTTATTTATATAGCACATTTATAGTTTTATTAAAGTATACTTACATTTTCTTAAGATGAAGGCAATAGTCAACACAAACAGGAACAATTTCCTAAAAAAAAATTTTGAAATTCACATCCTGAAGCAACAATCAAATTTACATCTTAAAGTAACTAAACAAATTCACATACTGAAACAATCAATCCAGTTCACATACTAAAACAGTCAATCCAGTTCACATACTAAAACAATCAATCCAGTTCATTAAAACAATCAATCCAGTTCATATACTAAAACAATCAATCCAGTTCAAATACTAAAACAGTCAATCTAATTTATATCCTGAATCAATCAATGAAATCTGAATTATTAATAATATTCACATCCTGAATTAAACAATCAAATTTACCGCCTGAACCAACCAATCAAATTTACAATCTAAAGTAATAACCAAATTCATATCTTGAAGCAAACAATCAATATACATTCTAAATCAACCAATCAGCTTACACCTTGAATTTACATTCTAACAAAACTAGCCACAACTGAAGCAATCATCCAATTTACATTCTTAAGTAAAATTAAATTCATATCTTGAGGCAACCAATTAATTTACATTCTGAAATAACTAACCAAATTCATTTCCTGCAGCATACAATTAAATTTACACCCTGAATAAGCCAATCAATTTACATTTTGACATTAAAAATTCTAAATTCATATCCTAATGCAATCAATCAAATTCAGTTATTGAAGAAATTATTCAACACCTTGAAGCAATTGCTTCAATTCATATCCTAATGCAGTCAGGAGTATTTACACACAAATAAAAACCTAGCATTTACCTTTATTTATTTTTAAATATTTATAAATTTTTTATTTTTTAAAATGGCATAATAAAGATCTTCAAGGTATTACTAAATAACAGATTAATAATTTAGTTATAATCACTGCTCAATGTTTTTCTACTCTTTTATTTTGAGTATACACATTTTAAACAATTACATCAAATTACTTAGTAACAGTACATAGTCAGAGTTATTGTTTTATTTCATATATTTTATTTCATTTATTTTATTTTTATAGTTTACAGGCATACACAAGAAATATTATTTTTTTATAACACAATTAAATCCTGTGGTTAATATAAAGAGCAAAATGCTATAAGCATTTAAAAACAAAAACAATATAACTTTAAGATTATTTTACACATATATAATGATTAGTTAGACTTGAGATTGTATATCTTGAAAAGTGTTGTGAATTTTCAAGTTGTATTGGCTTCATTTTGAACAGTACATTTATTTTTTCTAGATCAAGACAGTGAACATGTCATTAGGTTTAATTTTCATTAAAAGTAAAATGCTTTAACTATTATTAATTACTGTCTGCATTTTAGCACATTAATTCTCTGTTGATCTGTCAAATCAAGCATAAACAAACATTTCATTTTAATAGACATCTTTCTATTGGGTTTCATGATTCTTCATTAAAAATAATTCTGTACCTTTTTTACTCAAAAGACAGTTTTCAAGCTAGTTAGTCATTAAAAAAATATATGATTACATATAAACCTAATTCAATAAACTTTTTGTACATATCTGGTTGTTTAAAAGGCAAAAGAAACTACAACCATAAAAATTTGACTCATAATAATAACTCATGTATGACCACAAATTACAAATAGATGAAATATTACAATTAAAAAAATGTATGTGTATTTGTGTGTGAAAGAGAGAGTGAGACAAACGTGACTTTTTTAAATTATAGTTTTCATGTTATCATTTATATTTTCCTAAAAATTATTAGTTAGGATGTAAGAATGATTTGAAAAATTATTATTCATTAATATATAAATAAAATAACAATTATTTATTCATCATACAGACAACTTTGAAAAGAAATATTTTAAGGTAATATTTTCCCAAAATACTTATCAAGCTGCCTACAACACTGGGAACTCTTTTACCACAGATATGTCCAAACCAAGAGGAGATAATTATGGTCAAGAAACACAGCAGACTTCTCTCCTCCTACTTACAGCTGTATAGTGAAGCACTTAGAGGTCCTATAAGGTTCTAATAGAAATCCACATTTTTTATTATTAATAACTATTTGCAGTCAAGCAGACTCCTCTCCATCTTTTGATTATGTAGTGAAAGTAAGAAAATGTGTGTTTTAGGAAGACTAAATGTGAAGGTACAGGTATGTAAAACAGGGCATTAGGGTTGAAGGCTGGACAGCACATACAGAAAAATAATTTTGGGATCATTAAATTAATTATATATTCTGCAGCCTTTATGTACTGTTTCCTAATAAGTCTGCCTGTCAGTAATGGTGTTGTGTTTGATGCATGATGTTAACAAATAATTACAGAATAAAATTCTCCTTTATCTTTATACTGATCTTTGATTCTCCATCAAAGTTTTACTTAACAATAAGTACATCAAACGTTTTGTCAGGCATATTCTATATTAATCATGCAAGAACACACACAGGAAGATTCTAGCAACAAAGCCATAAAAATGAATTTAAAAAAATAATTTAAAAAAATGAATAAAACATTTTAAAACAATTCTTTTGAAAAAAATTATTTGTATTGGCTTCATATCAATCTATCTCAGCTGTTTGTTCTTTCTACCTATCTTAATCTTTAATCTTTCAATCTTTCTCAATCTTTCTTTTTTTAATAGCTATTAATCTCTAAGCTATTCATTCACAGATCAAATAAGTTACAAATAACAGTTCAACAATTATGAATTTTGCAAGCACAAATAACTCTACACACTTCAAAGGGATAACAAGTGCTGACTTGAAGACACCTAAACAAAAGGAAAAAATCAGGGGGGCAAAGCCGAGACTGACAAGAAACACAAGTGCCATTAAACATCAATGGTGTGAGAATGTTGAAAATGAATACCTTGGATTTTCTTACCGAAGTCTGTCCACAATAATAAGGAATAAAGTTAGATGTGACACAATGCAATTCTAACAAAAAAATTATTAAGGGGATAAAATACACAATCTTACAAGTTATACATGATTTATTAAATACTGCCCCCAAAAAGTTCTTTAAAAACAAAAACAATATTAAGTTTGAAAAATTATAAATGAAATGAAATAAAGGCAATCGATAATACAAATGCTGATGAAAGCATATATCACATGCATGCACATATGCTCATGCACACACACATATATGAAAACATTCACTGCCAAACATACCCATATAAAAACAAAAAAAAGCACTATTCTTTTTCTTGCTTTTTTAATATCCTACTCCCATGAACTTAAAAATCAATGTGCAACAACCACAAATAGCAAAGAAACTAATTTTTTTTAGTAACATTAGTAATGTTAGTAATGAGCATGAAAGTAGGCTTAAAAATGCTTTTTAATACATTCATCTTGCTATGAATTGTTTAAATAATGTGTTTAAAAAAAACAAACATGTCATACAGCAATCCCTTGGAAATCATAAGTTTTTCTAAAACTGAAATTCATATATGCAAAATTTTCAAGACTGCTTGGAAAAAGAATACTGTATCATTAATACTGGGAAGAGTTTTGCAGTAGCAATTACTTTCTAAATATTCAAGTTCATGATCTTAAAAAAAGTCAGAAGAGATAAACAAAGCAAAAATTAATTTAATAAAAATATTTTATAAATCTTTAATAGAAAGTACCTGATAGTAATCTTCCAGCTCTTCAATTCGTCCTTTGCCAGGACAAAGTTTGGTCATGGACAGGTCAACAAACTCAAATAGAATGTCCATTATCTAACATGAAATTATAAAGAATGTTACTGAATGATAAAAATGTTATAGTTTAATAAAAATTAAAATAACTAACATATTTTGTAGCTAACTATTTTAACTATTTTAAGACTAAAAAAAAAAAAAAAATTTTAATTAAAACATAATAATAATATTAATGGTAACAGGAATACATAAATACTTCCTTCATAGCATAATACAACCATAATTGGTACCATTGACATCTAAATGAAATGCACAGGTGAATTTTTAAATTTATAAAATAAAGTCTTGACAAATGGAGAAGTCAGGTTTTAATTTTAGGAAGTTAATAAAATGGCACCGAGAAATGCACCTCACTGAAAATGTTCATTATTTCATCATTAGTTCATACAAGAAAGGAAAACAAGCGACAGAAAGTGTCTGCTTGACTTTAGAAACGTTGTGTAAAAGTTCTATATTCTCAGATACTAAGACAGTTAGTCAATAAAGGTAAAGCATAAGTTAATAAACACGACAACCACATACCAACTGCGAGACAACTTCAGTGCGTTTGCTATGGGATGATGGTAGTGCAATAACAGCCTTGGCCTTGCCCTCGTAAAAGGACAGAGCTAGTGAAAGAGCATCCTGATACTGACCTGCCTTCACCAGCACATCAATTCGCTGAAATATGAAAACAAAAATAAATAAATGCACACCAAAATGCCACCTCAATTTGCTGAAACAGTGAAACCAAAAATAAATAAATGTATACCAAAAAAATGCCACATCAATTCACTAAAATAAGGAAACAAAAATAACAAAATGTACACCAAAAAATTCCTCATCAATTTCCTGAAATGGGGAAACAAAAAGCACACAAAATGTACACCCAAAATGCCAAATCAGTTTGCTGAAACAAAAGGTACACAAAACATACACCAAAAATACCACATGCATTGGCTGAGAGAAACAAAAATAACAAAATGTACACCAAAAATGCCACATCAATTCACTGAAACGGAAACAAAAATAACAAAATGTACACCAAAAATGCCACATCAATTCACTGAAACAGGGAAACAAAAATAACAAAATGTACACCAAAAATGCCACATCAATTCACTGAAACAGAGAAACAAAAATAACAAAATGTACGCCAAAAATGCCACATCAATTCACTGAAACGGAAACAAAAATAACAAAATGTACACCAAAAATGTCACATCAATTCACTGAAACAGGGAAACAAAAATAACAAAATGTACACCAAAAATGCCACATCTGTTCACTGAAATGAGTAGACAAATGGTACATTCAAATGTACACCGAAAATGCCATACCAGTTTGCTGAAACAGGGAAAGAAAAATTACACCACATGTACAACTAAACGTCACATCAATTTCACTGAGACAGTTAACAAAAAGTAGACCAAATGTACAACTAAAAAATGCCAATTTAGTTTGCTGAAACTGGGAAACAAAGTATACAAAATGTGTACCACCAAAATGCCACATCAATTCAATGAAAAGAGTAGACAAATGGTCACAAAATATGTACCAAAAATGCCACATAAATTCACTGAAACTGGGAAACATAAAGTACACAAAATTGTACCAAGAATATCACATCAATTCATTGAAACTGGGAAACATGAAGTACACAAAATGTGTACCAAAAATGCCACACCAATTCACTGAAACTGGGAAACATAAAAAAATACACCAAATGTACACTAAAAATACTTCATCAAAGTAATATAACAAACATGCTGAAACAGGTCAAGAGACATCATCATTACTACATAAAAACAGACATTTCTCTATGATGATAAATTTTAACCTTTACAAAAACTTACAGTATAATCGTCTGGTAGTATGACAGAAAAACAGACATTCTGAGATAATTTATTAATCAAATGAATAACATTTTACGATCCTATGCAGATCTCAATTGTATAGGCATGGTCACAGCACAAAGGCACTTAAATATACAGGTATGCTCATTACTTGGCAACCTGACTTACCTCTTTCCAAGTGCGCAATGTGAAAACATGTACAGCCTTTGTGCCCAGCATAAATATCTGACCTGGCTGACTCGCTACACTCTGATAGCAAGCTTGTTCTCCTGCAAATGCCTGAGGTAAAAAAGGTGCACACACTTTATTATTATAAACTCACTATTATCAATTAACATAGACCAAAAAAGTATCATGATGCATAGCAACACCATTATCTTTTAAGATAACAGCATTTGCAGCTTGGAGATACAGGATATATATAATTAATATTATCTAATTATACACTCCTGGCACAATAGTATTTAAAACCCTCACACCATTTTAATTTATAAAAAAATTCAAATGAAAATATAATTCTCACCAAAGCCTGGCTGACATTGCCACCAGTTGCCAGTGATTTGAAACAGCTACTGCCATATACAAGCTGTACATCAGACACATCAAGTACCTGTCAACAGAATTACTTTCAGTTTGCATGCCCACAATTGTAGTAAACATAAGCAATAACTAAGTAACGTGTAAGTACTAAAGAATTGACAAAAGATACAAACGACTAACAATCAACTCACCTCTAACTCTTCTTCAGACCTCACATCAATGACGTGGAGTTTTTCAGATTTATCCAAGACGACCAGTGTTCTAGAATTCATCCACTGAAATGAAAAAAGAATGGTTTTTAAGTCAAAAAGTGGTAGTCTAAAATGAGAGGAAAAATGGAATGTGAAAAAATTGTATTACTAAAATTTAGTAAATATATATATCTCTCTCACAATCATATGAACTAATACATACATTTACTCAAATGACCCTTGCACTCAGTAAAATTGTTTTCAGAATCACTAATAAGAGTTAACTTTTACTTTACTCAGCTTCTCATTATACAAACATACAGAAGTTCAATACAGAGAACCCATTTTGTCTGCTCAGAATGCCAAAACTGATTATGGAAATGGAGATAAATGAAATAAAACTATATAAAACAACTAGTATATGTTTATATATTCAGTATAAACAGAATAACTTATTTAAGTGACATGTTATTGTAAATATGGAGGGGTTAGAGATTTTAGAGGCTCCTCTACAAGAAAAATAGTCATGATATATATATATAATTTACAGGAAAAATAGTCATGCTACATATATATATAATTTACAGGAAAACACGAGACAGGTTAAACACAAAAGTAGAGAAAGAAAGAGCTAAACATGAAATAAAGAAGATAATAACATGCAAGCAAACAAAAAAGATAAGCATGTACAAGTAAATATAGATAAAAGTGTACAAGTAAACAAAGAAATAAAACATACAAGTAAACAAAGAGATAAAAACATAAGTAAACAAAGAAAGATAAAAACATACAAGTAAACAAAGAGATAAAAACATATAAGTAAACAAAGAGATAAAAACATAAGTAAACAAAGAAAGATGAAAACATACAAGTAAACAATGAGATAAAAACATACAAGTAAATGAAGAAAGATGAAAACATACAAGTAAACAAAAAAATAAAAACATAAGTAAACAAAGAAAGATAAAAACATACAAGTAAACAAAAAAAGATGAACATATACCGCAAAACTGAGAATCTTGTACTGAAGCTGCAGCTTTTGCAGTCCTGACACCCGGATGTCCAGTGGCCCTGTGCAGATGACCTGATAGAACATGATTGTCTTATCACGGCCAAATGCAAGCACAGGATCAATGACTCGATCTTGTTCTGATACTTGAATAATGACAAACTGCCAAGCAAGTTGCGGCAATGTAGCTGGATCTCCCTGAAATAGATATTATCTTTTTCACAATTAGTGAATATTATTCGGAGTTTGCATTGCTTGTCTTTCCTTAATATATAAGCATAATGCTTACATACAAACTCACACACAGATAAACGAAGAAGACAAAGGGAGACAAATTGGACAGATTAAAGATGGATGGATGGGATAGAAAGACACTGATTGATGAAAAAATGAGTGGATGGATGGACAGCCAGATAGATAGGTTTACAGGCAAGACAGACATACATACAGACAGGAGGATGAATGAAACAAAGAATTGATGGTTAAATGGGTGGGAGGATGGAAAAATGGACAGAAAGACAGACAAACAAAAGTGGGACAGATAGTTTGACAGAAACAGTTTGTGTTATTTGTGTTCAATAAATAATTAACATTAACTATATTCTATTAAAATACTTCTTAAGATTGAATTTACAAACAAAAATATCTTCTCTAAATCTTGGATTAGAATGATACAAGTGAAAAATTCAAAATGACACATACCTTGAGTGGATGGGTGAACATCACTTTCAGCTGAGGTCTGAGTGTTACAAGAAGAACCTACAAAATGCACACATAAATTTTGTAATTACAAGCATGTACAAACTTTGCAGCAGATCAACAAAAGACTATGACGATGCTCCAGCATAATTTTTTTGTATAATTTGTGTGTGACAAGCATACAAGTGTGCTTTGTACTATATGCATGGTTTAAACAGAGAAAAAACCAGTAAGTAAGGTGGATATTTAGCAAATGATAAATGGGTATACACTAGTAATGGCATATCAAGTGTCATCATTCTATCAATAATGAGAAATGGGTATACACTAGTAATGGCATATCAACTGTCATCATTCTATCAATAATGAGAAATGGGTATACACTAGTAATGACATATCAAGTGTCATCATTCTATCAATAATGAGAAATGGGTATACACTAGTAATGGCATATCAAGTGTCATCATTTTATCAATAATGAGAAATGGGTTTATACTAGTAATGGCATATCAAGTGTCATCATTTTATCAATAATGAGAAATGGGTATATACTAGTAATGGCATATCAAGTGTCATCATTTTATCAATAATGAGAAATGGGTATATACTAGTAATGGCATATCAAGTGTCATCATTTTATCAATAATGAGAAATGGGTATATACTAGTAAAGGCATATCAAGTGTCATCATTCTAACAAACTCCACATACTCTCCTCACCTTGGACAGGGAAGCCATGGCCAGCACCATGACGTCTTGCATAGGGTGATCTTTAATTGTATAGTTCATGTGTAGTGGTTCAATTGTGCACACTTCTCCACGACTGCAAGAAATACATAAAGAGACACTTTGTCATGTGGTAAAAAAAGTAATGTACATATACACTCTGTCATGCAATTTAAAAACAATAACCTCTCTGTAGTTTATGTTTAGTGGTTTCATGTAAATCATCTTTGTCATGTAGCTCATGTGTATACTGGTTTAATGCAAATTATTTTTGCTGTGTAGTTCAAGTGTAGTGGTTTAATGCAAACATGTCGTGTAGTTCATGGGTTTAAAGCAAATGATCTGCCATGTAGTTCGTGTGTAAGATTTAATGATTTAATGTAAATGATCTTTGTCGTGAAGTTCCTGTACAGTGGTTCAATATGCAGACTATTTTGTGCTGGAGTAAAACAGTAAGTCTTTGTGTAGTGTGTACGTGTGTACATTGTTTCTGATCATGTAGTTCAAGGATGCATAAAATACAGCCCACATGTAGCATAGTCCACTATACTGTTACTAAACAACTTTCAGAGAATAAATACTGACCTTCCAGAAAAAAGGCACTGTGATTCACATAATCTGACACCTATTACTCGCCTGTAACAAGAGTAAATTTCGATTTTATTAATTGTAAAAGTGATTTTTACAAAAATGTGATTAATTTAAAAAAGCTAAATGCTATTAAACGTAGAATACATAATATTGTTGAACATGTGTTCATGGCCATATTCACTGTTTAACCATACTACTCTAAGATGTAACACTTTCAATAAAATACACACAGCAATGTAAACACATAAAAACTTACTTAAACTCAAGTTCAAAAACAGATCCACCACTGTCACTGCACACTGCCAAAACAAAACTATCAGTAAACTGGAAAAGATATGGTCACAAAAAATTAATTATATTATGCAGAATCAGCAAAATAGTTTATTTAATAATAAGTAGCAATATAAACTTAACAAAGTGGACATAACCCATTTCAATAACCAACTGCAAAATTTTAACAATAAAACAGCAAAACAATCTGCCTGCACATCAACAATAAAAATGTCCCCCACTAATCTCAAACATTCTTTCACACTTTGATATAAATAGTAGCAAGATAAAAAAACAAAACAACAACTAATGAAATGAAAGTATAATTTTGGGCTTCAGTATTTCTATATATTTTTAATAAAACGAATGTTTAATACTAACTTTGATATGAAGCACAGCTGTACCAGGTGGATGTGCATCTGTAATGGTTCTGAGCAACTTGCCATTGTTCAAATCCCACATGGTTATCTTCAAACAAAATAAACTTTTTATTTGTAACAAAAACATGTAAAGGGATCTGTAGAAAGGTCTTCAAGTGGATGTAAAATCTATTGCATGAGATAAGCAAACAATGAATATTTATTTAAACATCTGACATTCAGTTACTTTCTTGGTACTTGCTGCATTTCTGATCTTATCCTTTCCTTTCCTCAATTTCCCCAAATACCATTTTCTGACAGTCAGGCAAAACCATCTTTACTCACTGTTCAAGAGTAAAGGTTTTTATTTCATTGTAAAATTAACATATTAATTCCTTCAGTTTGTGTGGAAAAATGTGAAGACATGTTTCTTTTTTGCATTTAGAAATTTATTTCATCTCATTTAGACTTTTCTATCTAATTAATTAGCTCTTTTCTCTATTCATTTAGATAACTGTTTGCAAAATATCTTCAGTGCATTGAAATCAAAATACTCTAAATAATTATGCTTGAAATTAATGAGGCAATATTTTTTAAATCTTTCTTTTTATATAGGAAATCTGCATATAAATTCTTTTAAGATAAAAATAAATCAACCAAAACACATACCTTTTGTTTTGATTACAAAAATTAGTTAAATTTTTAGAATTAAAATGGTACACTTGAAATTTCTCAACTAGGACTAATGTAAATACCTGTCCCTTAGCAAAACCACAGAGAAGACGAGAACAATCACGGTTAAAACTGAGAGCTGATACAGCTCCATACTGAGCTCCCACTGCAGTACTTCCTAGACACCATTTTAACACCTGTTTGGAGTCTGGAACAATTAAACATGAGATTGAATAACTCAATGTCAAGAAAATCAACAATGATTGGTTAAGATTTCAGTTACTGTAAAAATAAATGTTGCAAATAGTCCCATTGATTGTTTTATAAATTTTATAATTAACTATTGTGTTAAGAAAAATAATAATGGGTCAACAATCAGGACCACAGACTCCATGAAATGCAGAACATATTTACCAGTTATTAACTAACTGAGAAAGTACAATATGTATATTATTTGTTTAAATAATGCATTCAGAAGAAATCAACACACATTCATCCTAATTTCCATGTTTGTTTTAGTGTCCAAATCTGGCATAACTTACCAAAAATAAGAACTAGTCCATGAGACGTTCCGATGGCTATAAGTGTTGAAGATATAGCCTGAAACATTACAGTAAATTAATATCTACAAATGATACATATATAAGCACCTTTTTATTGTAAAAGAAAAAACGTTAAGTTAGAGTTACTCAGATAATGCAAATAAAATATAATTATATTAAGGAAAAAGTTAACTAATCTCTATTACTGCAATGATACATATTTATTGCATTTTCTATTATTAAGTTAAGATAAGAGAACCTGTAGAGTTTTAAAAAAATATTTATTTTCCCCCCTATTAAATTATAACAAATATTTTTTTAGTTTAGTACATTTACTGACTCTTTTCTCTATTAAGTTTAAGCTATCTAAATTAATAATAAAATAGTTTAACACTACCCATTCCTCATTCCTAAGAGGCACAGTGAAATCAAGAAAGCTATGCATGGACATTCCCAATACAAGTGTATTCAACGAGTAAAAAATATATACACTAAGCAAAATAAACAACTTTTTAGGACTTACTATGGCAGTTGGCATTCCAGCATCAACTCGATCCTGAAAATAAAACAAAAATTAGAAAAGTCATTAAAAATGCACATCTCAAACACACTGTTACCTAAAGGTCAAATGTCTTTGCGTAAGTGGCATGTCTACTTAACACAAAACCTCTAGGTAACTAAGATCATTTAATAATATTATTCACACAATCAACATCTTAGCAAATTACAAAGAAACTGTGAAAGTCATGTGAGTGTGTATCGGATGTAGAGTTATGGGTCGCCACAGGATGCGTGATGAAAACAATGATGATGGAGAGGACGAAAATGTCACACGATTGATGACAGCACAGGAAGAGATGACAACACGCAACTCCACATTTTACAGATGACCTAAGGACTTTATTAAAGACAAAGAAAATAATATAAAGTAGCAAACAAAAATATATAAATACAAACTATAAACTATTTCCTATCTAAACATATAAATGTCAACTTTAGTTAATAACTCCCTAAAACATTGTACAACGATTAAAGCATGTACTCTAACGAACATTCTATATTAAGTAATGACAATGTACTGTGCCACAAGATTTAAAACAGAGCAAGCGCTGACCTCATTTTGGCGTTACAATGAAACAAAACAAAAAGCGCTGTACACACATACACACATTCCAGTCTCTAATCATGTTATAAATTATAAACAGAAGGAAAATATAATATGCATATTAGCACAATAACTCATTGATTAAAAAAAAAAATGAAGCAAAAGTACTTACTGAAGCTGATAATATCTGTGCAGAAATACTTTTAAGTATTTTTGGTTTAAGTATTGAACCATGAATAGCTTTTGAAGCTTTGGATCTACATAGGAAAAAAGAAACAGAAATAAAATTTAAAAAATATAATGCTTACCTTACTGTTAATAAAAATCAAATACTGACTAAAATTTTATAACGCAAAATTCTAACAAGTGCAATAAACCAAATCAACTTTGCAAGAGAATATTTCATGCTTTAACAGTATGGTGAGTATTTAAATCAGAAAGCAGAGTCTTAAACATCTTGAAAACATCTGCCTTTCAATACAACACACTATCCTTAAAATTTACTCATGCATTTTGATTATCTTTAATATTTAAAGAAATAATTACTGACTTGTCCCTTCGACGAGATTCCATGCTTTCCACACTAGAGAGTGATGATGATTCCCCAGAGTCTGCCTTAAGCAGATGAACTGCAGAAGGAATGGGCAGTTCTTCTTCTTCCATAACATCTCCATCAGGCTGCAAGGGGACCAAAGCCAAAACAATAACATACACATCACTTATGCAACGAATTAAACAAACTAAAGCAAGAACAAACCATACTAAGACAATAAAAGTTATGACAAGACCTAGAGCAGAATCAATTCTAATCTTTGGCAGAAAAGCTATGAATGCATTTCTTAAAGAAAAGCACTTGCCAGCAACAATGCCAGTGCTACCTGGTCAATAATAATTGAACAAATAACATTGTATGGGTGTGTAACTGGAGTAATATGTTTGTGAAAGATGAATATTACCTCATTAAGGATACTTTCAAGTGTTGGTGGTTTTTCGATGGTTGGAAGGTCAAACTCTTCATCATCAAGATTGTCCAGCTGCAATATATATATATACATGTATATGGTAACTTAGAAACAGGTGAAATAATTAGATGACCATTACAATAAGATATACAGTAAGATAAAACCATAAGAGAAAGATGTATTAAAACAACAATGTGAGAGTGGGAAGACAGATCAATTTGTCAATTTGATAAAAAGAATATGGAGATAAAATTAAATTATACCTGTTACTAATCTTTAAGTCTGTATGCTGATTCAGATTAAACACAGTAGTATTCTACATATGAATATATATGGACTGCTAATGGGTTTACTCTTTTATTATTCATGACTTTCTTTTAATAAAATATTAATTAATTCTTTATTTCATACTGAGATCAAACACAAACTAATGTTTAGGGGCACAAAATATGAAGAAACAGATGAGATATTCTTTTCTCATTTTTCTTTTTCTTTTCTATTCTTTTTTTTTTTGTGCAGTGCATCTAAATTAAGTACCACATTTTCTTTCAAGAGATTTATCCAAGCTAGTATTTAGTAACTAGCTTTCTTATATTCTGTTCACTTTGCATCTATCAAAGTTAATGAAGCTAAAAACAGCAAGGTGAGATTCAAACAAGAAAAGAACTGACAGCAAATGATATTTTCAGATACACTATCTATGAAATTGATTATCAAAGAAAATTTAAGGCATTACCTAAATGTGTCATACCCTAAACTTGCTAAAGGTTAATTGAACATATTGTTCATGTGGCCAAGGTTATTGTTGAGTACTGAAAAGTGAAATACACTGTTGTACTCTGACTCAAAAAGAACAGTTTGGATATCTAAACTAAAAGTAATAATGAAAATAGAAAATCAAAGATTATTTTTCTATCACATATTTATTATACTGACACCTAATTTAGTATGGGTATTTGAGATTCTTATTGCTCGCTTATATACTAATGACACAATGTGTGATGTAGTACTGTTTGTAAACAGAGATAATAAAAAAGAGAGAGAAATTCATGACATATGATGACTAATATGATAGATATCCAAAAACAAAAACAACAGCATTCTTCTGAACAAAATGAACTTTAATCAATTTCATCTGTAAATCCAATAAAATAAAAACATTTTCAGGTTATATTGCAGCTACTGTTCTCACATATTTAGGCCTATACCATTTTATAAATTAAAAAAATATTGAATACCCTAAGCTGGATGATTAATCACCCAGTTACTTTTTAAAATAATTAAATTAAAAACAATAAAAAGACTAGAAGGAATTTTAAATTATCGTCCATTGTGCTACTACAATGGTTGTAGTTAGAACGGAGAAATATATTTCAAACTTTTCAGTGCAGAATGTTATTTGTGAATGTTAAGAGCGACATTCAATGAGAAAATGCTACAGGTCCTACATAAATGTATACACAATCTGATAAGGCAACAGAGGCTTCTGCTTGTATTTATGCAATTTTATAATAATTTAATTTGTTTTTAAAACAATGGAATGCTTTTTTACAACCAGATAAAGATATTTCCATATATTTTAAATCATACCTCATCTAAATCAAAACTTATCGATTTGCTTGTATTGCTTGACGCCGAATCCAGCCCTTTAGATGCCGACCCCTCCTCCATCATTGAACGGAAATAATATAAGAGTTATTTCCCGTTTTATAAAGTTGTCTGCTATTAATGCGGAAAAAAAACACCACTGCATTAATTTATTGGTGTCTGCTACGTATACATGCATTCATATATGAATTATAAAGATGTGATACGTAGGCTTTTATATATGTAGTATGTGAAAATTGATTATGATTCGCCATCTCAGTAATGAACCATTTTGCTAGTAGAAGTATTGAAATATGTTGGTTGTAAACATAATTAGGGCAATAATGGTAAACAATTATGTTGGTGGTAAACACAATGTTGGTGGTGGTATGTTCGTTGTAAATATATTAATAGTAAACAATTGTTGGTCGTAAATATGTTGATAGTAAACAATTATATTGATAGTAAATATAATTAGCCTATTGGCCTAAACTTAGTAGGCCTACCACTGTTTCATGTATACGAAGCATTTCGACCTACAATAGTGCTAATACTTAATAGGTTTAATTAAGCACTCGGTAGTTGACAACCAAATTTGACTCTCTGTGGCTACTAAAGGGAGTAAGTATATTGCAAAGTACAATTACATAAATACGTGTCCTTTTTTTTCTTTTTTTTTCTTTTTTTTTTTTTTGCCGCATACCCGCTCTGCGTCGTATTTTTTGTTGAAGGAGTACTCTATTCTAATCATTTTGAATTTGAAATTAACTCAAGTCCAGTCATAAAGGCAGTCGTTAGCTTATGGTAAGTTAACTAACTGACAAAGAAAAAGAATGGACTTAGAATATTTCGTACATGTTTGCTATTGATCTATGATTTGAATTAGAGAATGCTTGTGTAATTGAACCATTATTTCTATGTTCATTAGTTTGACTACGTTGTACATTATACTTGTGAATTTTGATTCATGCTATGTTTCTTATGCTGTATGTGTATCGCGAAAAGCGATAATTGTGGCAGGATTTTGTAAGTTGAGAATGTTTGTAAGAAAGAAAGGAGTTTAGAGATGAAATATGCCTGAAATTTAGCGTTGCATTAGTTTGACTTTTGCAAACAAAGCACACCTTTTTTCTTTTCGCTTTAAGCAGCAGTGACTACTGTACTTGCTTGGTCACGTTGGTGTGTGAATCCAGTATTGTCGTGAATTTATCAGTAAAACATGTTGATTCCTGTGAATTCCATTTGAGAGCCAATATAGAGGAAATGGTGGCTCGAGTTTGGTCTCAAGAATTTCGAATGTTCTTCATGGTGTGTTGAGTACTACACATGAAAATTCAAGAAAATTCCTCCTGATGTGCTTGTTAGCACATGTGAAATTCAGGACAATTATCTACAGTGTACTTTGTAAGCTCATCGAAGATTCTGGAACAGTTGTGCAACATGTCTAGAAGGGACATGTGGGGCTGTCACCTGAATAAGAAAGTCAGTGACTTTTTGCAAACTGCATGATTGTGAACACTGCCAGCGACAGCCGCCATCTTTGAAAAGGTTATGTGCTTTGACTTTCATTATGTATCTGAAACTCTACTTTCATTTCCGTGCTGATATCCATGAACTTAATATATATTTATGTTAATTGTCTATGCTAGGATAAACGGAATAATTTTCCAGCATTAATTGAACATTGTTGTGAAGTGATGTAAATGTCAAAGTTGTTTGATTATATTCATATGTTGTATATTGATTGTTAATTTAATAAATTTATTGTTTAAATTATTGACCTTCTTACACATATTGATAACCATATGTTGGAGAGACATAGAATAAAAGATGAATTGTCTTCTCCTTTGGTAAGAAGTTTCCACCTACAGAAATACTGTGTGATGGTAAATGCTTGTCTTAATGTTGTGGAAGAGAGAAAACGTTTACAGCGCCCGCAAACGAAAGAAACGAGAATGGTGTCTCTCTAGAATAATTAATAAAATAAATTTAGATTCTCATCACTTGTAATTAGTTGAATAAATAATAATAATAATAACCGATAACTAGAGTGGCGTTGGCATCACATCTCCAATCCTAGTCATATTAGTTGTTACAGCAAATGGATACAAACATTGCACTGAAGTAATTTTATCAAGAGAGTGGATAAAAGGGCTTATAGCTAGCTATCTTTGTAAGTACAGACTTTGATTTAATGGGAATATTTTTTTGTTTTATTTTATGAACTATTCTTTATTTATATAGTCAGAATGTCATCGTTAAATCGATGACTGAGTTAACGAACTACATTTCAGAACACGGAGCTTGTTGGGTCTGCATGCTCTACGCTGACAGCCGAAGGGAGTTAACTCTTAATAATCAATTCGTGACCTTTTTAAAGTTCTAGTCTGGCATAATGTCTTCATTTTCTGTGTTCATAAAATCTTAATGCTGTTTGCTCCTTATTGATTAGCCGTAAAGCAGGACTAGTACTCAACTATCTCGTTACAGATCAGCAATAATAGTAAGGTGTTTTTTTTTTCTACCACACTCTAGGAGTATTCAACTGAACTCGTTAAAAAATGTAAGTCTAATCATTCTTCCCACCCACCCAACCCCCAAAGTTCTAGAGAAAAGGCGTATTTATTTTCAATGTCTCGTTTAGTCACACAAAGTTCTAGAGAAAAGGCTTATTTATTTTCAATATCTCGTTTTAAGTCACACAAAGTTCTAAAGAAAAGGCGTATTTATTTTTAATGTCTCGTTTTAGTCACACAAAGTTCTAGAGAAAAGTCGTATTTATTTTCAATGTCTCGTTTTAGGCACACAAAGTTCTAGAGAAAAGGCATATTTATTTTCAATGTCTTGTTTTAGTCACACAAAGTCCTAGAGAAAAGGCATATTTAGTTTCAATGTCTCGTTTTAGTCACACAAAGTTCTAGAGAAAAGGCATATTTATTTTCAATGTCTCGTTTTAGTCACACAAAGTTCTACAAGGAAATGGAGTTCAATCGTCTCATTACAGAAATAGTATTTATTTTATTGTCTCAAAAACAACTTTTCTGCTGTCTTGATTTTCTCTAACAAGTGTGTTGCAGCAGGATTTTTTTTTGGGGGGGAGGCAAAAAGGGTTCGAATTCAGATAATGCCTTAGAGTTTATTAATGGATTTTTTTTTGCATGAACATTTGTTCAAGTGCAAGTGGATCCAGAATACACTGTAATACTCTGGCCTGTGTGAACAGTGTCAAAACTTCTCTGTCCTGAATGGTCTAAAGCAGCCTTTCTCGTCTTTTTACAATGGAGAAACCCTTAAAATAATTTTTAGATCTCATGGAACCCCTGCATAAAAAATTACTATAGCTACGATGTTTATTTTTCTTCAATCACATTCTCTTGGGGGATTCCTAGCGACCACTCGCAGAACCCCGGTTGAGTAACTCTGTTCTAGATTTGTCTCCCCTGCCCGGACTCTGGTGGGGAGGCGAGATGAATAGATTTCAGGAGGATTAAACTTCTAACATCTCCCCAATAAAAGCTTTTACAGAATTAGAGGCACTGGATTCAGGTAAATTTTGTGCCCAAGATGTAACTGCCCCTGAGGAGGATCACTAGTTATCTTGGCTCCGATCTTAACTTTATCTTTTTTTTTTAACTGTTGATGTCCGTGTCGGCAAGATGAGCGCTGCATCTTATAGAGTTGTATTTTGACTCCAGTATTGACGGCCATCTGTTTCCGTTCTGATGAGTGACGTGCTGCGCAGCTTTGTGGCGGTTGTGAGCTGTAGTGTTGCTTTCACGTGTTGTACAGTAATAGAAAACGTCAGTTGCGAGGTGAGGTGGTGGAGCCATTGTTTTGTGGGTGCCTTATTCTGGTTGTGGAGTGGTGCTTTGTTGTCTGAAATCCTAGCTCTTGTTTCTGTTTTTTGTCTCACTCACCTTGTTTACTGGTTAGGCGATTGCTTGTGGCGATTTCTGGTTGGGCGATTGCCTGTGATGATTTATAGTTGTCTGATTCCTGGTTGGGCAATTCCCTGTGGTGATTTTTGGCTGTCTGAGTACCTAGAGTGATTTCTGATTGAGCGAGCGCCTGTAGAGATTTCTGTTTTTGTGAATGGCTGTAGTGATGAAAGGCTTACATATATGTGTATGTAGATATTTCGGATTGTGTGAATGTTTTTAGTGATGGAAGGCTTATGTATGGGTGTATGTAGAGATTTCTGATTGTGTGAATGTCTATGATGGAAGACTTATGTATGTGTGTATATAGAGATTTCTGATTGTGTGAATATCTGTTGTGATAGAAGGCTTATGTATGTGTGTATGTAGAGATTTCTGATTGTGTGAATGTCTGTAGTGATGGAAGGCTTATGTATGGGTGTATGTAGAGATTTCTTATTGTACATGTGCATGAAGGATGGCCTGCTTGTGCATATAGTGAAGGATGGCTTGCGTGCCTGTAGCGGTGTCCTGTAGAGATTGCTGGTTTATACGTGCGACTGTAGTGATGGCTGGCTTGAGTGTGTGCCTATAGTGGTGGCTGGCTTGTGTGTATGTGCGTGTGCACGCGTGTATATATGTATATGTGTGTGTGCTATAATGATGATTAGTTTGTGTGTGCCTATAGTGGTGGCTGGCTTGTGTGTATGTGTGTGTGCACGCGTGTGCGCCTGTAGTGATAATTTTTTATGTTATTGCATGAGCTGTTTCTGACTGGTTGGCTGTTTTCAGGTTTGTTTCCTCGTTCTGTGTTTATTGTGTCTTGTGGGATTTTTTTTGTAATGATATTCAGTTTGTCTATCGCTTTATGTGTCGATAGTTGTGTCCTTTTGACTGGCCTGCTAAGGTGATTGAGTTGGTCTGAAGCAGCTTTTGTTTTGTTTTGTTTTTTTCCCGTCCAAAATCTCTGCTTACAATTGCACTTTCCTGTCTGTGCAATGTTAGTCTTGGTTTTGTCTGGATTTGTGTGTGTAATTGTTCCTATCGTGTCCATTTAGGTGTGTGGTAGGTAAAGATGATTCCGTCTGCCTGTCAACTAATTTTGTAGAATCGAAAGAAGCTGATGTCTGTGTGTTTCTTTGAAGTTGGTTGCTGGAGAGAGATATTTCTGGTAAAGATGATTCCGTCTGCCTGTCAACTAATTTTGTAGAATCGAAAGAAGCTGATGTCTGTGTGTTTCTTTGAAGTTGGTTGCTGGAGAGAGATATTTCTGTTAAGGTGTCATTTATTTTGCCTTCTGTGAAGTAGGTGCCGTAGTATTCGGCTCTTATTTGTTTTGGAATTTAGATTTTTTTTTTTAGTCCTTCTAGGACGCCTCTGAGTCTTCTGGGATCAGTAGTGTGTCATTTGGTGGCAGGCGTTATTCAAGGCCATTTTGTTATTTATATAGGATTCTGAAACAAAATTATTTGATTGCTATGACATCTTGGTATTTATATAGGATACTGAAACAAAATTATTTGAATGTTATGACATCTTGGTATTTATATAGGATTCTGAAACAAAAGTTATTTGAATGCTATGACATCTTGGTATTTATATAGGATTCTAAAACAAAAGTTATTTGAATGCTATGATGTCTTGGTATTTATATAGGATTATATAGACAATTTTTTAATGCACGTTATTTTGATATTTATATAGGAAACAACTTTTTCTATAATGCCATACCATCTTGATATTTTAATAGGATTCTAAAGAAGCTGTTTTCTTTTTTTAATGCCATGCCATCTTGACAGTTATATAGGATTCTGAAACAACTGGGTTTTTTAATGCCATGAAATCTTGACATTATTTTATGTAGGATTCTGATACAACTGCTTTCTGAATGCCATGAAGTCTTGATTTTTATAAAGAATTTGAAACAACTGCTTTCTGAATTGCCATTTCATCTTGACATTTACCGTATATACTCGAATATTGGTCGAGAAATTTATTCACCTTTTGGAACAATAAATACTGAACTTTGACTTATAGTTGCGGTCGCAAAATCTGCCAACAGTAATTTCAGGTAAAATTATAAAATGTTAACGTATTTTCTTTAAATCTGCCAACAGTAATTTCAGGTAAAATTATAAAATGTTAACGTATTTTCTTTAAATCTGCCAACAGTAATTTCAGGTAAAATTATAAAATGTTAACGTATTTTCTTTAAATCTGCCAACAGTAATTTCAGGTAAAATTATAAAATGTTAACGTATTTTCTTTAAATCTGCCAACAGTAATTTCAGGTAAAATTATAAAATGTTAACGTATTTTCTTTAAATCTGCCAACAGTAATTTCAGGTAAAATTATAAAATGTTAACGTATTTTCTTTAAATCTGCCAACAGTAATTTCAGGTAAAATTATAAAATGTTAACGTATTTTCTTTAAATCTGCCAACAGTAATTTCAGGTAAAATTATAAAATGTTAACGTATTTTCTTTAAATCTGCCAACAGTAATTTCAGGTAAAATTATAAAATGTTAACGTATTTTCTTTAAATCTGCCAACAGTAATTTCAGGTAAAATTATAAAATGTTAACGTATTTTCTTTAAATCTGCCAACAGTAATTTCAGGTAAAATTATAAAATGTTAACGTATTTTCTTTAAATCTGCCAACAGTAATTTCAGGTAAAATTATAAAATGTTAACGAATTTTCTTTAAAAAAAAAATACCAAGATGAGCGAATTTAAGAGGAAAAGATCATCATACGAAGCTGGTTTCAAGCTGAGAGTTGTGGAACATGCAGAACTTCCTGGAAATTCTAACATAGTGCCAGAGTTCGGTGTGAATGAAAAACTTGTTCGTGACTGGTGGAAGATGCAGGGCATGCTAACTGACATGCCGAAGACAAAACATGCGCAATGTGGGAATATGTCTTCATCCCCAGAATTGGAAGCGAAATCGAGTGGATCCTGTTTCAGCGTCAGGTCGGTCATAGCGTTACCCGTGAATCAATGTACCATGATGTACATGAGTCGACAGCTATAACCGAGAGCAAGGACAAAAATGACGATTACACTGTTGATGCAGAGTTCACACAAGAACAATATTATGAACTGTTTGGTGGTTCAGATAATGATGAAGAGTTTGAAGGATTTTCAAATTATTTTGTTTTGTTTAAGAATGTTTACTATTAATAGCAATTTATCAGGAACTTGAATTTCTATTTACCTACTTGAACTAATTTGACATTTAATTAATTACTATTCACCATTTTTTATTTTATAATAATTGAACATGCTTCCCTTACTAAATTTCTTAAACAAACCGGAAGTAAAGAAAGGAAGTTATCCATTTTTATTCAGTGTTGATTGTTTTCAAATGATTTTTCAAACAGTTTAAATTTTATTTCAGTTTTTACTACGGGTACATAAAAGTGATTCAATAAACAATGGAATAATTTGTCGTCTTTTGGGTCGCCACATTTAATTATTTCGCCTTTCGACTTGGATGCTGAATTTTTTACTAGGATACAGTTCTTAAATTTTAGGGACTTATACTCGATTAATATTCCAATATATACGGTATATAGGATTCTGAAACAATGTGGTTGTGGGGTTAATGTCACGCACGCAGTGACACGCAAGCGAAATAACTCCGTACAACCTTTATTTTGGAAGAGTTTTATAAACGAGTCATGATTATTTTTCACTTCTACACAGGTTGAAATGTTACGATCTTTCAACTGTAAATACCTGTAAACAACAGTCAGTTGTTGAATTATATGTATTTTTTTCTTAGTTACTTCACTGCTTGTTTATAAAGGATATACCCAACTCTAAGAGTTTCTCGTCTAGCTCTGTTGAACATATTTAATAGCATCGGATTTGTCATATTGTTTGAAGTAAACTAGGATGTGCTTGGCATTAAGTGTTACCGTCTATGCCCTTATTCGTGCATTTTAAAAATCAGACTGAATATAGACCAATAGATGACAGTTCTGTTGTTTATGTCACAAATGAGTACAACTCTATGATATGCTGTTTTGCAATTCTTCTTTAGAGCAACTGTTACATGTGCTTGGTCAGGTTACGTTGCCTGGCCGTGTTGCGTGCTTGGCCGTGTTACGTTGCCTGGCCGTGTTGCGTGCTTGGCCGTATTACGTTGCCTGGTCCTGTTGCGTGCTTAGCCGGGTTACGTTGCCTGACCGTGTTGCGTGCTTAGCCGGGTTACGTTGCCTGACCAGTTTACGTTGCCTGGCCGTGTTATGTGCTCGGCCGGTTACGTTGCCTGGCCGTGTTACGTTGCCTGACCGGGTTACGTTGCCTGGCCGTGTTATGTGCTCGGCCGGTTACGTTGCCTGGCCGTACATGTTTAGTCCGTGCATAGTTCTCACCAGGAGGTAAATAAAAATAAAAATAAAACAAGTAAATGAAATAACAGTGAAATTCACTGGAGAGTAGGACAGCAAAGACGTGCAGAATTTATTGATTGATTGATTTGTGCTTCAACGTCCACTACCAACTATCACGAAGGTGTTGATGCACAATTCATTCAATTGACTTGCAGTGGAAAACAGGGGAAGTAAATCCAGGATCGAACCGTTCATAATTTATAAGCTATTCATCACGACTTTCGTCCACTTTTTTCTCCTTGAAAGTTCTGTTGTGAGCAAACAACAGTCATCTTCACGATGGTGACAACTACATTAAGACACACAGCAGCAAAATCAGTTGATTAAAAGCAAACCACCAAAATCAATCGATCGAGGTCCAAGAAGAGTCAACAAAACCAAAATATACTCCAGGTGTGACGCTTGATAAAAACGATGCACTATAATCACCCCTTCCATTTCTTGTCGCCTAGGAACGACTTTAAAACACATCCACACGTGAGTGGATGTACCTGCAGATGGACATACCTTGAATGAGATGTTACACAAATTTAAAGTTGCTGGATAAAAGATAATAATAATCACTTGTGATTGACAGTAGCAAAATGATAATAACAGATGAAATCATTCTTGTGGTTTTATTTAAATTTAATTTCTTGTGGTTTTATTTAAATTTAATGACTTAAATAATTAAGTTAAGACAGCTTTCCTTTTAGTCTGTAAAAGAAAGGCCGCCACCACCACCCCAAACCCCAAGAAATTAGGAGGGAATTAATAAAAAATTAACTCATTCCATAAAATATTAGTTTGTCATGAGAGTCGTAATATCTTTTCTAACGAACTATTGTGCTAACAAGAAGAAATTTTTAACAGATCTTGCTGAGAAAAGTAACAAATGATTTACTCAATCTCTATTTTTAATTGTAAATTTTTATTTATATAATGAATGATTAATAAATTAATTATATGACCCACTGACTTTGCTTTAGTGGCACTAGTTCTCTTAGTCACTGTGAAAGCTCTACTTTTTACAGCTGATTATTTTTATGACTGAAAGTGAATTAGCAACGTTCTTAAAATGGGCCTTGGTTATTATTTCAGGAGCGACTTCTGTTTTTCGAAGAATACGTTAAATTAGCTTGGATGCGATGGACAATTGCCCAGCTAATTGGGTCTTTATTACCTTGCTATAGGTGTGTGATTCATTCCATCAACTAGTGCAAGCGCGGGTTATGCAGGGTAGTGTGGGCAAGCGCGATCAAAGTGAGGACCACTAAATTTCCCCCAAACTTTAAGTTAAGCAAATAATTGACGGCAGCTGTAGAAGTTGTAGTTTTTTGTAGTTTCAGTTTTAAAAAACTCTGATGATATGGAGATTGTAGTTTCTAGTAATATTTGAAAATATTATATTATATTATATTATATTATATTATATTATATTATATTATATTATATTATATTATATTATATTATATTATATTATATTATATTATAAAATAGTATATTATATTGGGCAAACTTGTTCTGATAATTAAGCCACTGTTAAATATAAATACAGAGTGCTTAAATTAATCCTTTGTGGACATTTTTCTGATTATTTGTTTAGGGGTTGGTCTATTCAGAGGAAAAAGAAAATTAACCCACCTATTAGAAGACAGTTATGATAAGTTTGTTGGCTGGTGGGGAAGGGGGAAACGCTGTGATGCATGCCCTACTATTGTTGTTGTTGGTGGTGGTACATTTGAGATTAATTATACTCAGCAATGTACTCCAGAAATCTAGAGAGACTAAATTGTCAGTTTAATAAGGTATTTATATCCATAGGGATATGCACACTATATCCATTGGGATAGCCTCAGCTCGAATCTGGACAATGAGCTGTTTAATTAGACGTGGGGTGTCTTTGGAGTGAAGCATTGATTAATTTCTAAAGTGAAAACAGTATTATTTTGATTGTTTTTTCGTGGACATAAAATTCTTTAGTCATCAGCTTAACTTTGAAGAAAGACATAGTGGTCAGGGTTGGTCAAACAAAATTTATTTATTTTAAAAAGATAAATTGGGTTCAAGAGATATTTCCAACACAGTAAGATGCCATTTATCTTTCTATATAGTTAATATTGAGTTAAGATGAGGTTATTAAGTGTATAACTTAGTTTTTGTTTAATGTAGCAATTTTTCTTTTTTAATGGTGCTAGAGAAAATGAGAGATAAATATAAAGCATTCCAGTTTACTGTTCATTTATAAAGTTCAATATAATTTAAACAACATTCCACCCAGCTAAGTTTAAATTTCTTCATCACTCCTCCAGGCTCAGAAATCTTCACTGAAAACAATAACAGACCTACTGGATGGTTTAAACGAAGCAGCACAAGAAAATAATGCAACAAATATGAATATATATCTCAACATAAACATAACTACGTTATTACATAATAGCATACCACTTTCACAGGAATTCTCTATTTGCTCTGAAAATTTCTCTGTTCCATTTTTTAAAAAGTACAGATATTTCTCATTGTCTTCAGTTAAGAAATGTTACTTGATTCGGCAAATTATACAATTACAAGCACACAATAATAATGGGATTTATAAGACTCACTCACATGGCTCAACCAGAAGTTTGCTCCCGCGACACATAAATTTCTCATGGGAACACGTTAGTTCTTAAAGACATCGTACAATTAGTTCAGTAGCGTGCTCCGTAAATGATTTTTTTCCCCCGACCGTTATTTCGTTGCTCTGTGTAAAGGAGACCCGTTTGAAGTCCTGAACACTGGTTAACGATTCGTAGAAATATACAGCCACGGGAACTCTGATCGTGAAACCGTTCACTATATACAGTCAACAAGTTAATCAGGTATTCAAATTTAAAAGTTTTATCAGTCAATATTTTTTGTAAACGTTCGTATGACTCTATTTTTTGTTTTTTGTTTGTTTGTTTTTGTAAAACTTGTATTTTATATTTTCTTTGAGGGGGTTAAGTTAGTTTTTTGTTGTTGTTTCCTTCTTAAAAAAAAACTCATGAAAGAAATTACCTTTTGAAATTTTGTAATTTAACGTAGATTGTAGATTGTCTGCTAAATCAACGTTATGCTGGAAAAGGTTGGCAAACCCCCAACACATCCAGGCGGACAACTAAATTGAATAATGGGTATACAATACACTTAAATGAAGAGTAGGTTACGTATAGGATACGTCTTCTGCCAAACTAAGAGTCTATATATAGATAGGTAGTCTCAATTTCTCGTCTTATTTGGCTTAACCGTTCATTAAAATCTTTTCCTCGAATAGAATGTAAAAATAGAATTCAGCATACGACATACTGAAAGACGAAGACATTTCAAAACAGACATTTCTATTCAAGCCCGTGTTTTAAAAATGTATATATCGGAAGACAGGGTATCATTAAAATCATTCAAGCATGAGGTACTGGTATTACAAAACAAATATTTAAAACTTAACTTTAGTTTAAATTTAAATTTAACCCAAAATGAGTAAATGTTTTTTAACAGTACGAATTGTGAAGATTTTCTTCCCAAAACGTGTTTCAGTTTATCATATCTGGAAACAATTTTCTGAAATAAAAGTGGTGGGGGAAAATGTGCTCACTGCTTCCACAACTCTGATATTTTCCGTCCTCGGTTGAAGAGATGTCGCCCATCGAAACACCAACAGTCATCTTCACTGCAGCCACAACAGCGAGCAACGACACAAGATCGTCGACTTCCATTAACGCTTCTCCTCACACGAGCTCCACTAATATGCCGCTTCTTCCTCACATCGTCATCGCCGTTTTCTTTGTTTTCGTCCTCTTCCTTGACTTTCTCCGCTACGTTCGTCGAAATCGCACCCAGCTGAAACACATGTACGAGAAAATGGAACTGGAAGCCCTCTATCCGAAACGCGTTGTGTACAGCGTCTCTTACTGCATCACGAAGTACGGACTTCCGGTTTCGTCGTCCGAGTCATCGTCGACCGCGTCGTCACCGGAATACAGCAATATCAAACGTTTGAAGTCAAAACTAAGGAACAAGATCAAATCCAGAAGTAAGATCAGCGAGGTTGTGAAGATGTTTACGGCAGACAAGTGGGACAAGAAAAATTTTAAAGTTATAGCGGATGATTTAAAAGTTACAGCAGACACGTGTGTCAGAGTAGATTTAGAAGACACACTAAAAACTGATTACGAACCCCCACCATTGGTAATAGAGTCCTAAAGGAACAGAAGCCAGGGGTAAGGAAGTACATCGACGCCTAAGTGGTGCAATAAATGGACGCCAAGTCAACTAGTGCAATAAATGGACGCCAAGTCAACTGGTGCAATAAATGGACGCCAAGTCAACTGGTGCAATAAATGGACGCCCAATCAACTGGTGCAATAAATGGACGCCCAGTCAACTGGTTCAATAAATGGACGCCTACAGTCGTGCAATAAATGGACGTCCACAGTTAACTGGTGCAATGTATGACTACTACTGTCAAATGGTGCACTTGGATAAAAAGCAGAATGTTACCTGCTTGCGTATTTGTGTGTGTGTGTGTGTGTGTGTGTGTGTGTGTGTGTGTGTGTGTGTGTGTGTGTGTGTGTGTGCACGCGCGCCGCGCGTTCTGACAAATTCAGAAAAAAATTCTATATAATCAATTTAATTTATGTCAGTTAATGTCCCGAAATACTCAAAATAATTTATCTATCTATCTATCTATCTATCTATCTATCTATCTGTCTATATATATCTCTGTATGTCTCTCTCTCTCTGTCTATATATTTGTCTATCTATCTATCTATCTAACTATATCTGTATATTGCTTGTTCTGACCCGCAGTGATTAAGTGCATAAAATTAAGTATGTAATACTTTGCACGTTGTCTTTGTTGTTTCTAGCAAGTAATAAAAAAAGTGTAAATGCACTCTAATAATTGTTTGATTTATTTTCCTTAAAGAACAAAGGCATACACTAATACAGTCTTTGATGGTACTTTCATTTGATCGTCGCGTAAATGTGTAAATCGATTATTCTTAATACATTATTCTATCAGCTTCCAGGTATGTTCTGATTAACTGACTGTTTAATCGGCACTGAACATATAAAGTCGTCCTTGCTGCAGTATGAACGGGATTGTTCAGTGTCCAACGTAGACTTAAAAACTGAATATTAAATCTGCATATCTTCAGTGGTAAGTAAAGAATAACAGTTCATCAATGTTTTCTATAACAGATCTTGAAGTGAATGTTTAGCCGGAAGCAATCTAGTAGGAAGGGATTGTTCACCACTCTTTTTTTATCGTGGACTCAGCATGTAGAGATTGTTCATCAGTCTTTCTATAGTAGACTAGTCAGGTAATTGTTCATCAATCTTTCTATAGTGGACTGTACAGTTAGAGATTGTTCTCCACTCTTTCTATAGTGGATTCAGCAGGTAGAGATTGTTCTCCACTCTTTCTATAGTGGATTCAGCAGGTAGAGATTGTTCTCCAATCTTCACCAAAGTGTAGGCTAATGAAATGTTTAGCTGGCTGCAATCAAGTAAGAAGGAATTGTTCTCTAATATTTCTAGAGTGAACTCAGATTGGAATTGTTCTCCAATCTTCACCAAAGTGTAGGCTACTGAAATGTTTAGCTGGCTGCAATCTAGTAAGAAGGAATTGTTCTCTAATATTTCTAGAGTGAACTCAGATTGGAATTGTTCTCCAATCTTTATTAAAGATAGGCTCATGAAGTGAATGTTTAGTCGGGCTACGTATCCGTAGAAATGATTGATAACAAGTTTTGGTCCCCACCTCCAAATGGCTAGTTTCAAAGATTTCGATCTGCAAAGCATGTGAAATTATTACGAAAATGGAAAATTGTGTTTAACTGATAACAAGGTCAGACACAAGATACTACTGACATTCTGGGTATTAAAAATGGAATGATTGATTCATTCAGACTCCAAGTGGATATTTACAAATTCTGCACAGAACACTGGTAATACCTGTAAATCAATGGTTGGAGCTGGTAAGTGACGTCACTTGTCTCAAGAGTTCGCGTACAGATTGATGCCACTTTAGTTGTTGATAATTCAATAATATAACATCAACCTGCTGATTTTTTTTTTAAAAAGCCATTTCATTACAATTTGAATATGTGTTCTGAGTTTAAAACACTCTTTTTAAAAAAAAAACACACAACTTTAAACTCTAAGATCTTGTGGGACTTCAACGCTGAAGATTACCACGAGCTATTCACTAGCTTTCACGAGACTAAATCAGCAGTGCGCAGATTTCTTACTATTAATGGTTGTTCGTATCGATAGTGTAACGGTGGGTATTTGGTTAAAATATCTATTTGATTTATCGGAGACGAAATTTGAGAAGCCGTCCGCTGAAACGTACACATTAAGAAAGAAAAGTGAGCGTTACTGCGGGTTATGATGCTTGGTACTTAAAGCTTCCTTCATGGAGCGAAATGTCAAATCAGGACATAATTAAGTTATATATGTGCCGATTTAATCTAAAGACAAAAATTCTACTGCCATAAAGATATGACACGATTGTCAACATAAGCATGCATTAACGTTGCTCATAGGCTATTAAAATGTGAACCAAAATAGCAAGTTACAAGACACATGTTTTCAACCGTGCACGAAACATTTAACAAACAGTTTAATTGAACCAAACTAGAACCGTGGCTTGAACCGCCAAGTATATCTTTCAATTTTAGCACTTAATCTAATACTTTTAGGTGCAAAAAGACAAACATTGCCTCCGGCTAGGTCAACTTCGATGTACCGACACGTTGGAATAAAAGTCTTCTTCAGAAGCCTTCAAGTGCAGTCTTCATATAAAATGGCGAACTGGTTTTAGGTCAAGTCCTTATTGCCTTCTGGTATGACGTCAAAGTTACCTCTCACATTTAAAATGACGTCAAGGAAAGATTTTCTTTTGATTTGGGTGCGGACACAAGGCGGGCAATGCACACAACTTAGCAGAAGATAAATATATAAATGGAAGTATATAATGCTGCTTGTTTTCACGTGTTTGCATGTGAATGAATGAATGAATGTGTCTTGTCTGACTGTTTCTAGAATGATAATTTCTATTTTAAAAAATATTTATTTATAGATGTTTGTATGCAGACTATTTTGAGACGAATATAAGGAATGTCAAGTGTTATTAAATTCGCATTTACTCACTTACTTATATCATTTCTGATTTTCTGGAATGCTGATCTATTCAGGGTGCATATGAACACATCAGGTTTGTCAGACGCATTGGCACAGTAATTCTGATAATGAATTTGACAATGAACAATAAAAATTTATGGAGGACTCATCTCTCTTTCTTTCTCTCTCTCTGTCTCTGTCTCTGTCTGTCTGTCTCTCTCTCTCTCTCTCTCTCTCTCTCTATATATATATATATATATATATATATCACAGATACACGCGCGCACGCACTAACTATAGCGTCAGATGTTTGTGAGTCACAAGTAGAACCACTTGCAATATTTACAATCGTGTTACTGTGTGATTATAACTGTCTTTCAATTGGTGAAAGCGTTGTTCTAAGGCAAAGTTTTATAAAGAAAAGAAAAACAAGACCCTCAAATTAATCAAATACATTTAGCCTTGCTATTTCCGTCCATTATGTGTCATTTCATATTAGATGGAATGTGCATAATGGTTGTATGATTCTTTTTATTGCTGATGCATGATATTGTTGCATTATGTTTTGAGGCTGATGATGTTTAGACTGAACGTTCGTATTTGTTGTATGATGTTTTGACTAAGCATCCGTACTTGCTGTTTTGTTGTTTGATGTTTTGATTGCGATTCCGCATTTGTGGCAATGTTTTGTTGCTGTTTGTGTAAACAATCGTAATTCAAGCTGTAAGGTGTTTTGTTGTTCTGTGATGTTTTGATTGCATATTCGTAATTGTTGTATAATTGTTGTTCAGTGGTGTTTTGTTGTAGTAGGATGCTTTTATTACATATTATAATTGTATGATTGTTGTTGTGTGATGTTTTGATTGCATATTGGTAATTTTATATTGTTGTTATGTGATGTTTTGATTGCACATTCGTAAATTGTTATATAATAATTTGTGATTCTTTGATTACGCATTCATAATTGTTATATATTTGTTATTGTGGGATGCTTTATGCTTTAATTGCATATTTGTAATTGTTGTATAATTGATGTGTGATGTTTTAATGCATATTCGTAATTGTTGTATGATTATTGTGTGATGTTTTGTTGTAGAAGGATTTTTGTTGCTGTATGATGGTATTTGTTGTAAGATGTGCTGTTGTTAATTTTTGTTGCTACTTGATGCTTTGTATTATTATTTGTTGGCCTTATGCTTCGATGTCGTGTGATATTTTATTTTATTTTTTTTATTTATGATTATTTTCTTGTATAATGTTTGAGTGTTTTTGAAAGATGCTTTGATTGTACAATCGCACTTACATTGTAAGTGTTTTGGTACTATGTTTTGTTCTTTCATGCAGTTTTGGATGAACATTAGTATATGCTTGACTTGAACATTCATACTCAATGTAAAATATTTGATTGAAATACTTTTTTATTTAAGCATTCTTACTAATGTCATAGATATATCAGTGAAGTATGTTAAGTTTGAACAGTCGTATTTACTGCTTGAATGTTAATTTGAACAGTTATTCTGACAGCAAGAGATTTTATTTGAGCATTCCTATTATTTTCCTGGATTACCTTTGAACTGAACATTGCATTTATGCTGCATTCTATTTAATTTGTTGATTAACTGGAGACAAAGAGAAAGCCATTGCCTACCGTAAGGATTTGAATAGAAAGCAACCTTTCCCGGTCGCTATGGAAACGAATGGCTTGAGAAATGACAACACACTGGGGATAAATGGCGCTTACATAGTAAATGGTCTTGCTGCAGGCTGAAAGACAATGAATGGCCGATGTTGATTCACCGATGTGAATCTAATTAATGTTTCCATTTCCGGCGCTGGATATTGATAAAAGACCACTTTTAAAGTACGAAGACAAAGGCTGAGAAAAAAAAAACCCAAAAAATAAAAACCATCATGTACAATGTACAAATTATTTCACTATTTTTTATAATTGCTGCGAACAAGACTCGCGTCATTATTATTTATTGTTTATATATATACACACACAATCTGGAGAGGGGTGTTGTCAATAAACGTCAGATACGACACATCATTGACATGTACACATTGCTGTTAATGCACACGACGAATTAAATAAGGGTCAAATGTCAGCTTTACTATTTGTGCTTGCTCTATACCGGCTTTATTATTTGTCTGTGTCAATGGATCTCCTAAGACAACCTTGTCAAGGAGTTCAAAGGTCGAGGCATGGTAAGCCTTTCAGAAAAGAATTAATTGTTCATTATATTAGTTCTATGTTTTCGTCAGCAGAAATGATCTGTATTTAGCATATTTTCAGCTATATTTGCATATCATGCTAAGAATGGAGACTACTGTTTATAGAGCAATAGTATTGTTTTATTAATAGGGAAATTAGTTGTATTCAGAGCCCCATTTTCCTTTTGTTAATAAGGAAACTATTTATAGAGCTACAGTACTGTCGTGTTAATAGATAAACAGTCAAACTAGTCTGTATCGATTAAGCAACACACGCCTATTGATTAGATATGAATATTGAGGGAGAGAATATGAGACAAGCAAAGAAAGGTACAATTCTCTAAAAGGCGTGATGTAAGATGAATATGTAAATGAAAGTTGTAAGATATCGCAACACTCGAGCGAACCTATTTTTAGAGAGAGCGAAAAAAAGAAAAGACGAAATCGCCCAC
This sequence comes from Sinotaia quadrata, assembly GCA_028829895.1. Taxonomy (NCBI): domain Eukaryota; kingdom Metazoa; phylum Mollusca; class Gastropoda; order Architaenioglossa; family Viviparidae; genus Sinotaia; species Sinotaia quadrata. The sequence goes on from CM054182.1 coordinate 11,412,501, forward strand.
CGAAATGGATTAGAGATCAACAAAAGGCAGAAGCGTTATACAGAGCAAATCTGCAACAGCAACAGCACCACATGTACAACGATCTGCAATCAACAAGAAGGCACTGCCACCCACTGACTTTTTATGGTGGCTCTACGATATGTTCAACCAGAACTACGAACTACAACGGCAACTTGGACCTCGCCAGTACGGCTACCGATGGCGAAATCGTAACAACCAGACAACACCCCACGGATGCCGGAGGTACTAATTCTACTTTTCAGTCTACTTTTTTTTTCCCGAGTACAACAGCAACACGGGGAACAAATCACTAGATGACTAGAGTCTGAAACTTTTTTTTCCATGCGATACCGGACCTACCCACGGATTTCGCTGGGGTGGCCCGAAAAGAGGACGAAGAACTGCACGACACAACAACTACATCTCAGAAAAAATAAAAACTAAAAAAAAAAAAAAAAAAATTTTTTTAAAGAGGATCCACAACATTCGCAACAAGGAGCAGACGATGACAGACGACATTCAAACGCAACACCACAGCCCTCCACTAACCTCTTTGAATGCTAGAGAAGAGAGGAAGGTCCCACGGGAATCCTCCAAAAACTGAGAACATCAAGAAGATGAAAAGTTTTCATGCAATTCCTGTGGGGTAAAAGAAGTTATCGAAACAACAACAACGACCCCGATTTTTTTGTTGCAATTATCTTTGCGAAGAAAAGAATTACTGTAACATATGTTTAATATATTTTTTTAAAATAGTAACAAACAGAGTGTGTGTGTGTGTGTGTGTGTGTGTGTGTGTGTGTGTGTTCGTCCTCGCGCTCATACCCACACACATTCATGCACTAAATGCAAATGATATTTTGTAATAATCGAAACTCTACAAGATGTACATAAAACTCCACTTTGGGAGGAAATTAGCTGTTATATTTGCTGCCCTTACAGGTGGGATCAATATAACTTCCATCAATAAGTCGGCATTGGATTGCGAAAGAGGCTGTCATTAAATAATATGTAAATATATTTTGTTTTTAAATACTTGCATAACAGGGGAAGCAACTGCTCACCCTGCATGCTATCGACACAGTTAAATAGCAAACTGTTTATAACAAAACATTAAAATAATAATGTAGTAATATTCATTAAATATATTCAATTTATTTCCTTTATTGGCTGGAGCAGGGTATTTTTTAAAAATAATTTACACGTGATTGTAAACAAAATGTTGTTAAATTTCTTCCCTTATATGCGACAATTTGACAAAGAACTTAGGTAATAGTTAGAAGGTCATGAGTTTAAAGGGTAAAGGCTGAAACGATAGTAGCTGTAAATTTATTTTTTTTAAAAATACACGGAGTTTTGTTAACCAGAAAACAATGAATTTTAAATATTTTCGCGTGCATATAAACTGTAATATGACCTACGCCTGCATAATGAAACAATCTCAAACAAATAAACGAACGAATTAATTTAATTAAATTAAGAAAGAGTTATAAATATGTAAATTAATAAAATGATACAGAAAAGCAAATCAGTAGAAAACGTCTTCGAATGTGTTTAATGTATATATCGAATAGAAATAAACTGAAATTTAATTATCAAGCATGTGAATTCAACAATTCAACCAATCACTAAAATCAATATGCCGTTCAAATACATTATTAAATTAATCAATTGACAAATCATTTACTCACTCACTTAATCAAGCATTCAGCTATTTATTTAATTGCTCATTCAATTCACGACTCAAGTCATTTAATCAATTGTTCAATCACTCCTTCGATCTATCATTCAATCCATGATTCCGTTCACCATTTAATCGTTCAAGCAATCATTTGATCAAATCATTCACGTTGCAGAAAGTCAGTCCGTGGAAAGTACAACGAAGACAACAATCATCTACATTGCAGAAAAGCTGTCACTGAACAATTGCAATCAGTCATTCACATTGCAGAAAATCACTCACTCAGACGAGAGAACAATGAAGAAAGCAATCATTCCAAGAGACCGATTTGTGTTTTGTTCATCAAAGGAAATCGAAATCCACTTTATTGGCCTTGTCAGCAAACCTTTCGACCAACCACCCCACCCATCTTTTTTAATGACAGTGAGCTTTTGAGCAAACGTTAATTCCTCAACCAGCGCTCGTTTCAAATGAACTTCTATAATGTCAGTGTGACCACCATCCATCCACCTACCCACCAACACACACAAACGTACACCTCTAATACTAACACTATTATGCTCTGCATGTAGCAAACAAGGCTGTCTCCGATTTTTTGTATGGTCAGATTCATACCAAGCACAAAAAACATTTCATTTCAGTATGTTTACACATAAAATAGATGACCTCTCAACGCTGCGTTCAAACTGAGATCGAGCGTTCCGATGCCGAACTGAGTTCCTTTAGTGCATTATATGTATTTTTAAAAATAGGCATATACAGTTACTACTGTCAGTATTGAGCCTTCTGACGTAACTTGTCCTTACTGTACTGACGTGAACTTTCGGCACAATGACTGAAGGTGTTCTTACTTTGTCCCGTTTAAATCTATTTTAATGCGTTTGATTTTTAATTTTTACGAAAGCATTTTTCAGCGCTAGATGAAGTTTGCCACTTAGTCCAGCTAAAATCACTATGGGAGACGTCAGCTCTCAGACATGCTAATCACCTGAAGGACAAAGAATCAATTTCTTGTAGAGAAAGAGTAATTTGCGAAAAAGTAATAACGCTTGAATTTTCGTAAAAAACCCCATCATTTTGAGAACGGCACGATAAATTTTGTTTTTATTACCTCACTTGTTTTGAAATTGATTTCCTGATATTCAGAATCCAAGTAACGAGACGTGTCTGATGATTAATTTTGTTGAAAATAATATGCTTCCCTTATTTACAGATATCAATAATGGTCCCTTTATACAATCGACTCAGTTGTATTTGCGTGTCCACGAGTTTGCCGTCTTTGAGGAGCAGACGAGTTGTAATTGGGGTTAAAAAAAAAACCGTTCATATTGGTGATGTGTCATAGGGTTCCCTGATCCAGAAAGGACCTGCATTTTCGAGCACTTTCTTTGTCTCTCCACGGCCTTGCATATCTGAAACATTGAAATACAAACAGGTCTGACTAGACATTGCGTATCCGAAACACTGAAATACAAATAGGTCTGACTAGACATTGCGTATCCGAAACATTGAAATACAAATAGATCTGATTAGACATTGCGTATATGAAACATTGAAATACAAATAGGTCTGACTAGACATTGCGTATCTGAAACTCTAAAACACAAATATAGGTCTGAAAAGACATTGTGTATCTGAATCATTGAAACACAAATAGGTCTGAAAAGATATTACGTATCTGAATCATTGAAACACACCTAGGTCTGACTAGACATTGCGTATCTGAAACTCTAAAACACAAATATAGGTCTGAAAAGACATTGTGTATCTGAATCATTGAAACACAAATAGGTCTGAAAAGATATTACGTATCTGAATCATTGAAACACACCTAGGTCTGACTAGACATTGTGTATCTGAAACATTGAAACACACCTAGGTCTGACTAGACATTGTGTATCTGAAACATTGAAACACAGAAAGGTCTTACTAAACATTGTGTATATGAAACAATGAAACACCAGTTAGGTCTGACTAGACATTGTATATTCGAAACAAGGAAACACAGATAGGTCAATGTATTTTAATAGTGAACAGGATAGTCGGACCTCTAGATATAAGGAAACTGATATGTAAAATAAGGAAAGAGTAGATCTAAAGATATATTTATTACAAGAGATCAAAGTGAGATCTGCACAAGCCCAACGTGAAGAGATAATGAGACATATGAAGTACGTCAACTGGTCAATGTACTTTGCTAGCGAGGAAGATAATGGGGCATTTGAAGTAGGCCAGCTGGTCAATGTATTTTATTTGTGAGAACGATGATCAAGCAACACAAACAAATCTATCGTGATACTATTTATAGCTGTCTCGATTGTATCAGTGATGACGTAGCCAATTATCTTCATGATCTTCTAGTTAAATACTCCGTGAGTGTTACAATAATTTAATTAATCAATTATGTTGTAAGTAACACTGTGTTGCACTTATCGATTACCAGACGAAAAAGTATACTTTTAGATTTGATACATAGCACCTACGATCTTGTAAATAATGTTGTATAAGACTCACAATGGTTTTAGCATGTGACGGAATTTCTTATCGAGTGACGTAGCATTCTGCAGGGGTATTTACACGTCTATGCTGTTGATTTCTCTTTAAAGAGTGAGAAAAAGAATAAGATCACATTAATACCTTCAATGCCAAGAATATATTTAGAAGGATGGTATTACAGGATTAAGGAAGTGGAATAGTAAAAAATTAGAAGGATTATATTACAGGATTCAGGAAGTGTAATAGTAAGAAATTAGAAGGATTATGTTGTAGGATTCAGGATCTGGGATAGTAAGAAATTAGAAGGATTATATTACAGGATTCAGGAAGTGTAATAGTAAGAAATTAGAAGGATTATGTTGTAGGATTCAGGATCTGGGATAGTAAGAAATTAGAAGGATTATATTACAGGATTCAGGAAGCGGAATAGTCAGAAATTAGAACGATTATGAGAGACAGGAAATAGAAAAGTAAAAAAAAACAACGAAATTTCAAACATAATCAAAAATTTTGTTTTGATTATGATATTTATATAAAAATCACACCTATACCCGGATTGTGGACATTTTAATAAATTTAATTATAGAAGTACATAAGAATACTGCGTTTCTTGGTTTTGTTAATACTGTCAGCATCAGTTTTTAACATTTCTGTTTGTAATAGGATACTTATGCAACAGTGCACTGGAATCAATATGTCTCAGGTGCAATGGGGTCACAATATATATATATATAGTACATGATTGGGACCATTATCTAAAAGAACAATGGGATAAGAAAAGGATCGTTCTCATGACTGGCAATTAATACAACAACGACCCCCGCCAAAAAAAAAAAAAAAAAAGCAGGGAATCAAGTGAAAATCCACTGTTTTTATCCGCTTGGCCCTGATTTGTTCGTCCCAACCTCCAGTGCGAACAGCACGCCAACAGCTAGCTAGTCGAGTCCAAAAGTAAACTGATATCTGGAGAAAACTGTCCATAATTTTTAGATCGATAAGTGAATTTGTTTCAGTGCACATGACGCTCGCATTCTTTCAGTCAAACTGATTCCCCCCCCCCCCCCGAATCTGCTTCAGGAAGTTTGCTTTAACAAGAAAATATGTCAGAAGCTCGAATTATGAGCTAGGATTAAGTCAGCTTAAGTATGCAGAACATTCTAACAAATAGAAAACAAATATTACAATTAAATATGCTGGTATTTTTATTTATTTATTAGTGGGGGGGGGGAGAGTAGTTTTATCGAAAAGTTTTGCAAGAAGTGAATTTTACAATTTAATTATGACTCCCCACTGTATTATTAAACAGGTGTTCTTCGTCGAGGAGCGATTGTACACTCGGGTGCACAAAGATTGTATGTGTCGTGTGCAAAAAGCACTATTTCTTGTATTGAGATATCTTTGCTCATGCACGAAAATTGTATGTGTCGTGTGCAAAAAGCACTATTTCTTGTATTGAGATATCCTTGCTCGTGCACAAAGATTTTATGTGTCGTGTGCAAAAAGCACCATTTCTTGTACTGAGATATCCTTGCTCGTGCACAAAGATTTTATGTGTCGTGTGCAAAAAGCACCATTTCTTGTACTGAGATATCCTTGCTCGTGCACAAAGATTTTATGTGTCGTGTGCAAAATGCACTATTTCTTGTATTGAGATATCCTTGCTCGTGCACGAAGATTTTATGTGTCGTGTGCAAAATGCACTATTTCTTATATTGAGATATCCTTGCTCGTGCACGAAGATTTTATGTGTCGTGTGCAAAATGCACTATTTCTTGTATTGAGATATCCTTGCTCGTGCACGAAGATTTTATGTGTCGTGTGCAAAATGCACTATTTCTTGTACTGAGATATCCTTGCTCGTGCACGAAGATTTTATGTGTCGTGTGCAAAATGCACTATTTCTTGTATTGAGATATCCTTGCTAAAGCACGTTGATACGCATTTCGTCGTTGGTGTGTTTATATACTAATAGGACAAGATACATTTCTGGACATTTTTCTATTTTCAGTCTCGCCATCTGCAGTAAATCTGTTCCGATGTGTGATTGATAGCATAAACTACATTATTTATTATTATACGATTAATTAGGACAAATCACAATTACTTATTATAATCAAGAGACATGTTTATTTTGTAGCTAAAATATCGCCTTACCTGATGACGCGGAGGTTGTTTTTTTTTTTAATTACATTTTGAATCATTATTCCTGATTTATGAACATGTCATCCATCCATACAGCCAATTTACTTATGTTTTTGGTTTGTTTTTTTTGCTACAGTTACTCTGACCCTTACCTTTAGTCATAAATGAAACTTTACCATTGCTTGTGTCATTTGTGCTTTTGTAATAATGTCAAGGGAGAGAATGCGGCGATCTCTTGGAGCTTTTAATTTCAGAAAGACAAAATTTCTTCAATTCACGTCTCTCAAAATCTACAGATTTCCTTCGCGCCACCAAATGTCACCTAGGAGATATTCTGATACACAAAGAACTGGTCGATAACTCATTTAAAGGTTGACCATTCAGTTAGAGTGATTTCGTCTGTACAAAGACTGAAAATTGTCATGAGCTTTTCAGTAATTTTACTTATTGTTACCGAACACGAAATGCCTAGTGAAATTATTCGAACTGGTTGAAAAGGAAAATAGACTGACATTTTCTATCAGTGTTCTGTGACCTCTTAATGATACTTACAAATTGTTCCATGACGTCAGTGTAAGACTTCTAGAAACAATTTATAATAGCACCTATGACTGGAAGGTAACAGTACGTTTCAAAGTTAAAATGAAGCTTGGTTGTTAAAGTATTAGACGAACTTCGGTAATTTCGTGGGAAAATTTTGTTTGTTTGTTTGTTTTTAAATTCTAAACTTTTCATAGGCTTGTATTTGTACTTTCCGCTTTCAGCCACCAAGATATTGCAGAATAAACATTAATTTTGTATAGAGGAAACCATATGTTTTACATCACTATTTTCCTCCATAACTTTAAATAACTCTTTACATAAAGGTCTATAACTAATATATATATGTGTGTGTGTGTGTGTGTGTGTGTGTGTGTGTGTGTGTGAATATGTATTTGAATATGTATGTGCATGTACATAGGTATGGATGTGTGACACCTCTGGGCATACTTATTATTTATTAATTAATAACACATAACTAATTACAAGTGATCGATAATTTTAATTTATAGTTATTAATAATTCTCCCACAAGACCAACATTTCTCTCATTTGGCGGATTATAAAGGTGAAGTTCTACTCTTTTACACAATAATAAGATAGATGTTTTACTGTCGCATAATGTTCTGCGGATGGAAACTTTTTACTAAAGGAGTAATAATAATTTATATTTAACGGGCCCCCATCCATCCACTATTACTCCAACATAAAGTTTTAGATACATGTATATGTACAAGAAATTAAAGTTGCTCACATGGCCAATTTTCTAACTTCTCTTGTGTAATAAATTGGAAACAGCTTTGAACTCAGAGCTGGGAGCAATCGTTAGTAAGTAAGAAGGGTTCGCACGACCGATTAAACTAAACCGGAAATCGTATTAAAACGCTGACCAAGTTAACCTCACTTTAGAAATGCCCGAGCTACAATCATCTTAACGTCAGCAGCCATTTTAGGTGCCAGCGGAGGATGCCACTTGAAAAGAGAAATTGTTCTCAACAACTTCTGTTCACTTACTAGAGTGAACTCTTAAATATTGTATTCATATTATAGTAGTATTTGTATAGATTTTGCACTTTTTTGGACTTTATTATATCTTTAAACAGCTAATGGTTCCAATCTACCATTTTGTAGCTTAATAAATGTCACCAGTTTAGTCTTCAGACTTTTTAATTTATGTTATCAGATGTCTACACTTGTCTAGGCATGATTGGGGGAGGGGTCGAGCCTGCACCTGTCTATCAATCTGTCTGGTGAGTGACCATTCTAATATCTGTCTGTCTGTCTATCTATCTGTATATCTATCTATGGGAGAGTAAATTTGCCTATCCTTATTTCTAAATGTAATTGTTATATAATAATATATATATATAGAGAGAGAGTTAAATATCAAAATGACCCGACCTTGGGCACTCCTTATGATGATATATTTGTAAGTGCCAGGAGTTAGAGTAAACAACTCAGGTGGAGAATGTGCTAGACTTGCTGATGCTTTTTGGGGGCTGAGTAGGTTTTGTTATCCAATGGGAAAGATTCACAAGAATGAGACCAGCCAATGGGTTGAGATCAAAGGTTACCTATTGAAAAGAATTGTATTCTCTAATTACTTTGAATCTGGAGTGGCAGAAGTCCGGTCATGAAAGGGGGCCATTAGCTTAATGGGGAGTTAACTGACTGATTGAGAGAGAATGGACTTAGAAATATTTCATGCATTTTTGCTATTGATGTATTATACTTGTGTTTTATGTAGAGATGCATAATATGAGTAGACTATTATTTCTAAATTGTTAACTATGATGCTTGTATGTAGTATGCTAGACATTTGACATTGTTTCTATTGAACACATTCATAAATTATTTTGTTGTATTTATTATGCTGTATGTGTGTATCGGGCTAATAAATACTGCTGCAGGAAGCTGTACGTTGAGACTTGAATGTAAGAAAGAATGGAGTTAGAGGTAAATAACTGGAAAACTTAGCATTTGTTCCATAATTATATTTAACAGGGAAGAAGCAGCCTTTTTGTTTTTACTAGATCTCCCAGTTTACTGATTTATAAACCGCTAAGACCATGGTAGATTCGAGAAGTTTCTACCTTCAGTGTGTAATTATAAGGATACACTGAAATCTGGTAATGTATGGTGGCAAAGTAAGCTCAAAGCTCAACTACATCGTGGAATTTCCAGTACAAGGAAATTGCTGATAATTGCTACCTTGTTGTTCTGCTTGAGGGAACTAATATAGTGAAGAGGCACCCATATTAGTCTTGAGAGAACAGTGGCTAATAAAATAATCTACTGTGTGCTAGAGGAACACAACCATAAAAAAATGACAATTTTATTATGAACAATAAGCTTGTGACATTGTTATGAAAGTGCATGAAAATCTATTGCAGTAACAGTCGAGATAAGGTTATGTACAAATTATTATCACTATTATTGCTTCTTTCTCTGTAAGTCCATTTCTGTTCTGATAATTAATTAGTATCCTGTGATTTATATTGATACTAATCTGCTGAATTGTGTATTAGGATATCAGACTGTATAGGTTTTGAAATTATTCAAATGTGGTTTTGTAGAAATATTGATGACAAATATTCTTTTCATTGTATCTGTTGTATGTATATTTAATTGTTGATTTAATAAATATATTGTTAAATTTAATGACCTTCTTACACATATTGATAACCATATTTGGAGAAGAAAGTGGGTGGATGGGGCTCACTATATATAGATTAAAAGATGGATTTATCTTCTCCATTGGTAAGAAGTTTTCCACCTACAGAAATATTGTGTGATGGTAAATGTTTATCTTTAATGTTCTGGAAGGGAGAAAACAGTTACAGCACCTGCACATCCACCAAGTGACTTCTGGAAAATTTTTAATAACATAAATTAAGTGGTTTATAATCAATAAACCAGGAGATAAAACAAAGAGAGGCTGCTTTTTCCCTGTAAAAACATTCAGATATGTTACCAGCTGGGGATAGGGGTCAGCCTTTCTAGAAGGTAGGTTTATGTGTAGTCTATTTTTAGACGAGGGGTGGGTGTGGGCTACATAAGCCATTATGTAACAGTATCTGGTAAATGAAGAGGACAGCCAGCCATAACGCTACTTTTATATGATAATTGGAGAGGACAGACCACTGTAACGTTACTGGGTATCTGATAAATGGAGAGGACAGACCGCCAAAACGCTACTTGTATGTGGTCAATGGAGAGGACAGACTGCCATAACGTTACTTGTATGTGGTCAATGGAGAGGACAGATCGCCATAACGCTACTTGTATGTGGTCAATGGAGAGGACAAACTGCCGTAATGCTACATATATCTGGTAGATGGAGAGCATAGACCTCCATAATGCTATTTGATATCTGGTAGATGGAGAGCATAGACCGCCATAACACTATTTGGTAGATGGAGAGCATAGACCGCCATAACGCTATTTGGTAGATGGAGAGGCAGACTGTCTGATCACCGCTTAGCAACGCTTGAGGAATGGTAAAGGGATAAAAACCATACTCATTTACTATGGTAATCAGATTGTTTGACTGCAAAAAAGGAAATATTTTTACAACCATCTCGTTATTTCTTTTAAAAGCACTTAAAGCACTTTTAAACTTACTAGATTAAAAAGTTAGAAGTTTGGACAAGCTACCTTAAAGCTAACCCACCCACCCAGAAGCACGTGACTAGTACAGGTAAATGAATGTCCTTTCTGCAGGATTGTCCGGTAGAAATGAATATATGTGAATAAGAATTTAAACTGTTTACTGTTGAAAAATGTCTAATGGCAAGAACCAGTAAAAAGTTTTATATACGAATGTATTAAAAATTATATAAATTATTGCAATAAAAAAATCAAGTCCTGTATTTGTATTAATTACATTATCATTCATATTTATTTCTAAATTCTTATCATAATTTACATAAGTCGTAGTATTGTGGACGCCTAAGTACCGAAGACAAAAGAATGTTATGTAAGAGAAGGGAGACAAGAATGTTTTGTAAGGGAAGGGGGACAATAATGTTCTGTAAGGGGAGACAAGAATGTTATGTAAGAGAAGGGAGACAAGAATGTTATGTAAGGGAAGGGAGACAAGAATGTTATGTAAGGGAGGGGGGACAAGAATGTTATGTAAGGGGAGACAAGAATGTTATGTAAGAGAAGGGAGACAAGAATGTTATGTAAGGGAAGGGAGACAAGAATGTTATGTAAGGGAGGGGGGACAAGAATGTTATGTAAGGGAAGGGGGACAATAATGTTCTGTAAGGGGAGACAAGAATGTTATGTAAGGGAAGGGAGACAAGAATGTTATGTTGTTATGTAAGGGAGGGAGGACAAGAATGTTATGTAAGGGAAGGGGGACAAGAATGTTCTGTAAGGGGAGACAAGAATGTTATGTAAGGGAAGGGAGACAAGAATGTTATGTAAGGGAAGGGAGACAAGAATGTTATGTAAGGGAAGGGAGACAAGAATGTTATGTAAGGGAAGGGGACAATAATGTTATGTAAGGGAAGGGAGACAAGAATGTTATGTAAGGGAAGGGAGACAAGAATGTTATGTAAGGGAAGGGGACAATAATGTTCTGTAAGGGGAGACAAGAATGTTCTGTAAGGTGAGACATACACATGAATGAAGTTAAGAATGAAAAGTTTGGAAGGATGCGAACGGAACCGACGAGCCGGAGTCTGAGATCCATCCATCTAGCTATCTACCTACCTACTTACCTATCTATCTACCTACCTATCTATCTATCTATTTATTTATCTATCTATCTATCAATCCATCCATCCATCTATCCATCCATCCATATGAACTAATAAATAGGCTTTTCGTAAAGATGCTTATATACGAGCAATCCTTGTTGAAATAAATTTTATTTGACAGCCACAATGCAACCGACAGTAATTAGTTATAGCCTTCATGTGTTAAGTGTGTGAATTGATTTTTAAAAACGAGTTGAGTGAATGAGCTATATCTAACGAACTTTTAAGATTTAAAATTATGATTGGTGTGGAAATATATATCTGCTGTCAAATTTATAATATTCAATAATTTACTATTGATTTTTTGAAGAAACAATTTGTTTGTTTATTGAATTTACGCTGTAACAAGGATTAAATTGACAGTTGGATTATAGAAACAATATACTAAACCTTAATAAGATAACAACTTTGTCCAAAGAAACAAAATGCACAGAAATAAATTGCACGACTGTCACTTTAAACAATATGCACAGAAGAACATTGATTTTTCACAAGTATGACGTCACCACTGAGAAAGAAGATACTTAAACTATTTATAGAACTATCCACAATGTCGACCAAAGGAGGCTAAGAAATAAAGTAAACCTGCTTGACTGAAGAATCTTTTGACGGAGTCAGCTGGCTATTATATTAATGAGCAAAACTAAATCAAAAGGCTTGTGTCATAAATAAATACTAAATTAATAAGTGAATAAACATAATTAACTGTAAATGCCACTTTAAAATACAAAACGATCCAATTTATATTTGCAATGGAAATGTGTGAGCAACTTACCGACATTAGGCCTGCATCGAAAGTAAATAAGAACCCATAGTCCAGTTGCTCTGATACTACAAGCTACACTACATGTGTTCTCAAGAGGGATGCAGTACACAAGATGTGTTCTATACTATTTTTGAGCAAAGTGCTCAATCGAAAGAACAAAGTAAACCCTAGATCGTTAGTGAATACACTGTCTATCATGAGTAATTGGGGGGGGGGGCAATTTTTCAACTAATTTCACATATTTATAAATCATCCATTAACACAGCCGTACTAAAAGTTGTTCTACTGAAAGACATAGAAGGATATCTATATTTTTCAATGTATATGTTCTGTTACCTTAAATAAAGTAAACTTTCCATAAGTTCTGATCAGCAGAAGTCTTTACAGAAAAGATCGAGATGAGTTTCCAGAATTAGTCAGTCACAAATGCCATCTGCTTGTTCTTTTGCCACAATTTTGAAAAACTAAAAATAATTGTATACGAGAGTGCAGACGTAAGCTAAAGGAAATTTAGAATACTGTTTTATCACCAGACTGATTTGAAAACTTTATACTTTGGGTGGAGAGTCATTGTGCTGTAAATAAACTTGGTCATTATTTGTCTTTCTATATTTTATCATACTGAATGCTTGTCGCAACGTTTTAAATTGGGGGCAATATAAATGCTAGAATTAATCAGGTCAGTGACAATAATAGAAAGAGGACTCAAGACGTTATATAACTACCTTTTGACCTCCAGAGATATTAACAAATGAATATCATTAATTGTAATCTGCTATGCATACTGGGTTGGTCGACGTGATTTCGCTTATCACTAAAATAATTGGGTTCCATTCCGAGAGTCGGTTACACATATCTGCATCAATTTGGATACGGGTGTGGTTTTCAGAAGAATATGCATACAAATGTGCTTCCTGCCAAATTATTACAAGAAGCACGTTCACTTTACTGACCTTGACGCTGCAAGACGTTGTACTGAGCGAGGAGACTCTGACGTTGGTGTGTATCATAGCAATCATAAAAATACGGGAGATGCCGGACCTCAGAGGCCAACCTCCCCCCACTCATGCTCTCCAGTCCATCTAGGGACAACACCGTCTCAGCAGTTCCCCTCCTCAGCACCCGTCGCCTGTCCAGCAAGGTTCCTTTCCACTCAGTGCTTCTGACATCAGGAACGTCTGGCATCTTATCCTCACCTTCCACGTACATTTCACCATCCAGCATGGCTCCACACAGCGTACCGGACTCGCCTATTTCAACAGTTTCAACCGCTGGCGATGTCTTAACACATTCGGTCGAATTGTCACGAAAGCTACAGAAGTTGAATTTATCCTGGAAGTAAGATGCATTTTGATGATTCCAGTCAGAAATACCAAGATCTGGAGGAGTGCTTCGGTCAGGCAGTAAAGCCGTTGTGGACTGTATGGAGAGGGCTTTTTTTAGCGACCTGCGGCCTATTTGTTTTGGGCTGTTGTAGCTAACGTCATTGCAACTTTTGGAAGCCATTTTACATTTGGATTTCCTTGTGACCTGAAATTTATTGTTCCATGAGACGACTGAAAATTTGTGCTTAGTTTTGAGGGAGCCACAATCTGAATTCGAATCCCTAACTTTTGCAACAAGCACTGATGGCAAAAATGTGTCTTTTGAGGAAGGTGGAAGCGGTCTTTGGATACCCAGTGGGAAAAGAGGGTTATAATCGAGACCAGGCATGTCATTTTCTGAAGGCTGAAAAATAAGAGGCTTGCTTACCTCTCGGTCATTGACGTCATTGATAAAGGACGAATTGGCTTCTATTCCTTCACTGCAAGGTTTTTCTATATCTTTACAAGTCATCTGATCTACTGCTGGAGAGTTGGTCAGAATTAACGCCTTTACTTCAGAGGTGCTAGAATCTTCTGTTATGTTAGTGTCTTTTAGATGTATGCTTTTGTTGATCAGAAATCCATCATTAGTTTGTAAATAATCACTAACACGTTTAGTCTGCACTTCTCGGTCGTCTACTGGACTTTGGTTCCCTTGGAGGACTGAGCAACCTATTAACTGCCCTTGAACATGTGCCACACAGGCTAGTAACTGCTGCCCTTGGTCAGGTGCTGAACTGTTTAGCAACTGCGGCCATTTATTAGGTGATGAACAGCCTAGCAACTGCCGCTTTTGGTCTAAAGCTGAACAGCCTAGCATTTGTGGCTCTTGCTCAAGGAATGAACAGCCTTGCGATTGCGACACTTGGTCAGGGGATAAAGAGTCTAGCAACTGTCGCTCTTGGTCAGGGGCTGACTTTGTGGGGAAAAGACTTTCGTTTGCATTAATCTTGGCATCACATTCCGACCTACTTCGTTCAATGCCATTGCGAAACGCCATTACACCAGAATCGCCACTGTTCTCGTGTTTGTTGACTAATGGAGTTGAATGCGCTGTCATGCCATCATTTCTGATCACAGTGGCCAAATAAATTTCATTACGAGGCCTTTGCAAACTGTGGTTTTGGTCCTGCACTGAAAATTGACCAATCAGATTATCAGCACACAGTGTCTGAATAGACCTTCCTTTCAATTCATAGCTGGAATTCATTAGCGAGTCTTGGGAAACCTTGTCCAAAACATTTTCCTTCATACTGGTCTTTGAAAAGTAAGAGTCTTTAAAACTTAAATTCACGAGTCGTTTTTGATTGCCTAGATTCATCTGTTGCAATATCATATGAGTAGAGTTTCCTAGGTGGCAGCAGCCGTCAACCTCTTCGCTACATTGCGAACGTGTCGACATAGACTTTTCACGCTTCTTTGAGCGTTTGGGAAAATGGTAAACTGCTTTCGACTTCACACGCGGGGAACGAAGCGAAGTCACGTGGCTCCGAATATCTGCGGTGAGATCGCTGTGAAGAGAAGTGTTGTGAGTTCTGCTCTCTGTCTCCGATGCATTTTCAATTTCGCTCTCTATTACCGAAGTCGAGAAAGAAGAGGTGAACGAGCGCTTCCGGTGACTCTGAGTGACGTCGCTAAAACTGCGCTCGGAAGCGCATGGCCTTACGGGACTGCCGTTCAGCGCCATGTGTCCAGCAGCACGTACCAAGCCATGGTGGTCGATAGGCACGGAGTCGAACCTCCTCAGGGCTTTCCTCTTGTCTTTGCTCATCCTCGCGACCAGGTCCTTCAGGTACTTGTCTCCGAAGATGTCCATGGGTGGGTGTTGCTCACTGTCGTTCGTGGATCGGACCTCAAAGGACTGGCTAAGGTCAGTGAGAGAGATGAAGTTCGTATTGCAGAGGATGCTGACCGAACGGCCGCGCGCCCAAACGCCAGCGTACATGAGGGTGAAGAGATAATCAATCAGAAGGTCCTTCTTGCGGCGGACCCGTCTGTGGTGCCTGTAGAAAGAGAAGCTCAAGAACAAGACCATGCCGCATGCCATTGCCAAGGCCGGCACCCATGGGAAACGACTGAGGGTCCAGCTGCCGTTTTCTTCGTCTTTATGCAGAGCCGCCATGATGGTGCCGTTGAGAGAGCTGTCTTCCGATAACGCTTCCGCG
Organism: Sinotaia quadrata; assembly: GCA_028829895.1. Lineage (NCBI taxonomy): Eukaryota > Metazoa > Mollusca > Gastropoda > Architaenioglossa > Viviparidae > Sinotaia > Sinotaia quadrata. The sequence continues at coordinate 11,428,423 of CM054182.1, forward strand.
GCCTTTGTGACGTCACTCATGTTCTGGGACATGAGCATATTTTAAGAGGTCTTTGAGTCTTCTGACTAAGTGCAATTGTTTCATGGCAAATGACAAAAATATATCCGAGTATTAATTTCGTGAAATGCTTGTATGCTACGATTTTAATTCGTACATTGCTTCGTATGTTACAGTCGCCGTTGAAATGCTTCACTGTTTAAATTACTATAAACCTCTGAGTTGTTTAAAATATACTTATACAATTTAATGTTGAATAATTTCGTTGAGTTTAAGGATTAAAAATGTTTGTGAACAGAATAGAAGTTTTAAATACTCTACTCCGAAGATTGTGCTTACAAATTATAGTTTATATCCCTTAGGTCAACAGAATACTCATCATCAAATGTATGGATCGTGTGCTGCATCCTGTTTTTGTAATTAGCTGCACAGATATGGCACAGGATTAAAAGAAAAGAAAAAAATAAACAAACGAGTCCTGAAAGAAATCCTTCACCCAAAACATGTAATAGAAGAACAGTTGCCTCCCATACAAAATCGTTGGGCCTCGGGCGGTTTCATCACGTTCGTTAAGAAGAACTACAAGTGACGTATCACACTGGTGTGATGGAACAGTCTTGTTTTGGGGTCAATCCACCTGCACACAAAAAGCATCAAGGAGAAAATACTTATTGTTCAATTAAGGATTCTCAACTCTGCCTTATTTTGTTTGCACTTGTAATAACTTACTATTACTTTTAAAATGCATTAAATTTAAACTGTCCAAAAATAAAATAGAATTAACTAGAACATCTAAAATGTGCAAGCACATACACACACGAACACATGAATATGCACAAAAGCAAGATTGCATACATACACGCGCACGGATGCATATTTAAACACGCACTCATGCATATACACACAGACACGCATGCATATACACATATACGCGCGTAAACACAATTATTTGCGTATACGTGCATGCTCTCGCACTTATACAAAACTTACACGTATACGCATAATTGCACATAGCACGCATAACAACACATAGCACGCATAATTACACACGATGCGCATAACAACACATAGCACGCACAATTACACATGTCACGCATAATTACACACGACGCGCATAATTACACATGGCACGCATAATTACACATAGCAGGCATAATTACACACGACGTGACATGCATAATTACACATAGCACGCATAAATACACACGACGCGCATAATTACACTTAGCAGGCATAATTACACATAGCACACATAATTACACATAGCACGCATAATAAGACATAGCAGGCATAATTACACATAGCACGCATAATTACATTTAGCAGGCATAATTACACACGACGCGATGTACATAATTACACATAGCACGCATAATTACACATAGCACACATAATTACACACGACGCGCATAATTACACATGGTACGCATAATTACACAAGACACGCATAATTACACATAGCAGACATAATTACACAAGGCACGCATAATTACACATAGCACACATAATTACACATAGCACGCTTAATTACACATAGCACGCATAATTACACATAGCACGCATAATTACACATAGCACGCATTATTACAAATAGCACGCATAATTACACATAGTAGGCATAATTACACCCAAAAAATGTAATAAGTACAATACAGAGAATGTTCTTATCAGTTAATATATCAGAAGAATGTATCTCTTCCACTAACAAATTTACTGTATGTTTACATATCACCTGATGTTAAAATTATCACAGACTATAAAGTTATCTTACGAGACAATCAATTACACGCAAATTTTTAAAAAATTATTCACTTTTTCACCTAAGAAATGCTTAGTAATTTTACCTGTCATATGGTATTACAATTTCACAATCAACTGAAACAAACACAGAAAGCAAATTTAAAAGAAAAATATTCACCTTTTCCGCGATACCACGATTGTCATTCCTCACCCATGGGAGGGGGGTAGGGAAAGGAGGAGGAGGGTCATATTTCTAAGAAAATATGCCTATTCCTCGAACTGCCTAAATCTATTCCATCTTAGCCTATCATACGTTTTCTTCCAGTAGCCTGCACTTGTTCATCATCTGTTCCAATAGCGTGCACTTCCAGAGCACGATGTGTATGCACTTCGAGTAGCTAAACAAATAATTTCTTTTCAATGGAATAAAAGTGCGGTCTTAAAATCCAAGCAGCTCCCCATTATAGTTTGTCTATTTAAGACAACAAAACAAAACAAAAAAAATAATCATTAACGGTGACAGCGGTAATGATGTTGGCGGGGGAAGGGGCGGGGGAGAAAAAATCCCTTAGGCGTGCATTATATTGTCCGAAGCTCTCTGGATTCAGCGTCCGCGAACGAAAGATGCTGCTTGCTCTTCCTAGCGCATGCAGCTCCTCTTGCCAGGCCGTGAGAAATAGATGTAGATTGGTTGCCATGACATCGTATAAAAATGGCAGCTAAATCCGGTAAGCAACAGTTTGGGGTGTGTGTTTTTTTTTTTTTTTAAAAGAAAAACAAAAGCAAGGAGAGGACGAAGGGAGAAAATGTATCAGAATCAATGACACGCCGGGTGCACACTTTCGTGCACACAGTAGAGGACATCATCTCATTATCTAATGCTCTGCCGTGTCAAACGTCTGAGGAGGAGCGGGCCGAGGTCTGATTGGGGCTTGATGATGGGCAGCAAATCCTTAAAGGGCTTCGTGTCTGGATCTAGTTTTCTGGCATTCATACAGCTAATGATGATGAAGAAGATGACGATGGTGGGGAGGAACTCAGAGAAATGAGATGATAATACATTTACGCAAATATGTGCAAAACAATTCAAAGTGCGTTAAAAAGGCGTATTTCATTTAGCGGACATAACTGGTGTCTCAAAGTGCGTTAAAAAGACGTATTTCATTTAGCGGACATAAGTGGTGTCTCAAAGTGCGTTAAAAAGACGTATTTCATTTAGTGGACATAAGTGGTGTCTCAAAAGTGCGTTAAAAAGACGCATTTCATTTAGCGGACATAACTGGTGTCTCAAAGTGCGTTAAAAAGAGTATTTCATTTAGCGGACATAACTGGTGTCTGAAAGTGCGTTAAAAAGAGTATTTCATTTAGCGGACATAACTGGTGTCTCAAACTGCGTTAAAAAGACGTATTTCATTTAGCGGACATAACTGGTGTCTCAAACTGCGTTAAAAAGACGTAATTAATTGAGAGAAAATATTTGGACATGCACCTCGGCAAACAACTCAACGTGCGTTAAAAAGACGTAGTTAATCCAGAGAACAAACAGTCTCAAAGTGCGTAAAAAGATATTGTTAATTCAGAGAACGCGCGCGCGCACACACACACACACACACACACCCATGCCACACACACAGGTGTCTAAAGTTAATTCAGAGAACACACACACACAGATGTCTTGAAGTGCGTCAAAACGATGTATCGAGTGTGCGTTGAAAAGATGTAGTTAATTCAAAGAACACACAGTTTCTTATCCTCAGTCTCATCATTAAAAAAATTAGGGTGAATAAAAAGGAATAAAATTAACTTTGCAAAATAAATTAGTAAATATACTTTTTAAAATACCTTCCACGATTTCTGCCCTCTCCACATCAATAAAATAAGTTTTAAGAAAACAAGTAAGTAAATAATTTTTAGTAAATAATTTAATTTAGTAAATAAATAATTTTTAATTTAGTAAATAAATAATTTTTAATTTAGTAAATAAATAAATTTAATAATTTAAAAGAGCAATTAATGCAAATAGTTAGAAAGAAAGAAAGAAAGAAAGAAATATAGAAAGGAAGAAAGAAAGAAAGAAAGAAAGAAAGAAAGAAAGAAAGAAAGAAAGAAAGATTCTTATTATTTGTTTCAATGTAGACCATCAGATCGTGACAGGTAATCGTACTTCTCCCCATCCCCAAGCTACCACCCCCCCCCCATTTTCATTAACAATTTCCATTATTAATAGACCTGAAGAATAAGAGGTCATATTAATTAAATCACAACCTCTTGTAAATATTCTGACAAGTCTTTTAAGAGACTTCTACACAGAACACGGAATTTTGACACTGAGTCTTAGCAAAGCCAAGACGGATGTTAATAAGTGGCATTTACATCACTAATGCTGAAAAAACTTTGTAATAAGTATAATGATTAGATTGGGACTAGGCTTCGGTGCCTGTCGGCCTTTTACCAGTACCATCCATAGAATGGACATCTGTTCTGCCTCTATTCACTCACCATCTTTAGGCGCGGCTCATTTTACTAATTAGAAAGTTATGTTATCTAGTGAAAGTCTTCTTTAGTGATAATTAAATACAAATTAATAACATACCAACAAGAATAATAATTAAAAAAGAATTAATTAAACAAGCTAAAATGGTTATAAGATGAAAAAATTAAACGTTCAACAATAATAATTTGGAAACTAGCCATAAAAGAAAGAAGGATAAATAAGCAATCACCGCTACAACTACCACATATACACACGCATCACCATCATTTTTTTCTCTACTATCTTTTCAACAAACTTTCTCATTCAAAAATTCTTCCCACAAGCCTTGCATCTTTACGAGAAATCAGCTACCGTAATAAAACAGGACGTCAATCGCCAATTAATGAACTCAAACAGTTTTAGCACCTCTGTAGAACTCTTTCAGCAAATTCTTGTGTTCCTTAAGCATAATTCCGTTAATTTTTTTAAATCAAGGTCTGACAAAATCTATTAAATCATTCATGAATTAGTACAAGTTGTCTCTCAGCGTCAAAACAGAAAGATCATAAAAAAAAATTATTGTATGAAAACAGAAATACAGCATCAGAGTGTTACGAGTGGGAATAAAAATGCTATTAAGTTAAAAATAAAACATATCATGGTATCGTTATTAACAAGTAAAGGCTAACCATTTTTTTTTTTTCAAATTAATATTTAGCCTGCTCAAAATGTCACAATACCTAGAAACAAAAGTGTGTCAGTGTGTCGGCTCTAGTTTTGTTTCTTTTGCTTACTGTCTCTACTATGAAACAAGAAGCAGGACACGAAACAAAGAATCTTAAAGGCGTCAGTTATTTCTATTGTTCTTATCAATAATTTGAATCGTTTAATTGCAGATGCTAAGGGGCGGATCATTCTTGCATACTTGACAAAGGATAACAGATTCTTTGCAAGTTCAGTATTTGGAATTTAAGCTTAATGTCGATGTGACTGATTGACAGCTGAGACTAGTCTACCGTGAATAAAGTTAGTAGGTTTTTAAGCAGCTCCATTAGTTGCGGAATGCTGTCAGCGGGACAATCGAGTCTGTTGAGCATTACCTCCCTTTTTAGTACGCTTGTACGTGACCATGATCTGAGTATCGTCAAAGTAATGAATCATTCTGCCAGACCTGTGTGGATCTCGCAAACATCTGTTCGTGAATCACCGATTACATTTTGAAATGATAATACTGTAAAATGCAAAACAATTCTTATTATTTTTATTTCACACAAACGGACAATAAAATATTTTTTGTGCTGATCAATCATGCATTTCCAGATGAGATGAACTTGCAGGAAACGTAGACAGTTAATGTGTGGAATACTATGTGGGCCACTATGGATTGTTTAAAGCTTAACTCTTTCAAAGTGAGCACTTAATATAGTTAGGATGGTTTACTATATTAATTTTAATCAGGAGAAACAATAAGAGATACACGAGGGGAAAGTTAAACTAATTAAATGATGGTAAATTAAATTATGTTAAATAAAATTCCAATGTAAGAGAGAATGTACGAGCGGCGAGAAACAACTATTTTTGTGACGTAATTTATTTCATGTAGCCCTAATATATAATGGTATGATGTTTTGCATAATGAGATATGTCGCGCATAATTCCTCAAAAGAAAGATCGAGCTGTTGACAACATACGGTTTGGTCGTTCAGATTTGGAACAATCAATTACTTGCGTTCGTGACCTGGCAGATCAGTGCAGGATGTTAGTATAGGTAAGACTGGATTAATCGCCCGATGTCCGGCTTAATAGAAGTGCATGCGATCAAGTCTTTTGTCATGGCGCACGTGTCTGATACTTCGACAATGCAATCAGTTCACACAGAAGAGTCCGGGAGATTTGCAGAGGTCAGACTGAACAGGCAGGAAATTAAAAGGCGAGCTAGGAGAGTTGCAGAAAGAGCCACATAGTCATAAGAGACCAAAAGGAGAGTTCAAAAGGTCAGATATGAATTGCCAGGAGAATTGTATAGGTCAGACTAGAAAGACAAGAAAGCAATAGTAGAGCCGGGGAAGGGAGGGGGGGGGAGGAATTTCATAAATCAGATTTAAAGGCAATAAATTAATGGGAAAACGACTGAAAAAGCAGGAACTGAATAAAGGCGATGTTCAGCTTGTTTACTTAAGAGTATACGTACATACCTGTGGGTTTTGGTGTATGTGCTTAAAAATATGCATTACGAAAAAAAAAATGCCTTGTATAAGTGTTGGGGTGGGGGTGAGGTATGTAGGTGCTTATGGGTGCACCCTTTAGGTTTGCACGCGTGCGCTTACTAGGCTCGAGTCTACGCACATGTCGGAGCATGGCATTTGAGAGGTTAGTCCTGTAAATACTGTCAAACTCTAACATCATAATGTGTGCGCGTTAAGCTAAACGAGAGGTAAAGAAAGCCACGTGCACTTTTCAGGCACTAACGAACCAGAAAGTTTGTGTGTGCGTGCGTGTGTTTAACTAAAGGGAGATATAAAAGCTGCACACTACAGGGTGGCCCAAAAGTAGGTTTACAGTTATCACGTAGACTATTTATTTGAAAATTTGACACAAGAACAGCGGGAAATTTGTTATACCTGTTAAACATAAACATAAACAATTTAATCTCTCAGATGCTCAAAATGTCCTTCAACATTGCAACATTGGTATTACTAAGCAAGTAACTTCAACCATATAAAAGGTAGTTTAATAACTGTAAACCTATTTTGGGGCCACCCTGTATAAGTGTATATCAAGCGTCGACGAGTCCGAATGTGTGCATTCAGCTAAAGGGAGATAAAAAAAAAATTTCTAAAAACCCTCTGTATAAAGCACTGAGCAGTAGTACTTTTACAATAGTTATTGCAGTAGTAAACTTATCAGACTGCAGTATATGCGCGTTGAAAATTATTTTATCTATCAAATCTTTCGTATCTCTGCGCCTTATTTCCGATCTCACTCACCCTCCCATCTCCACCACCACCACCACCCTTTTCGCTCCTGAGAAACTTTAACGTTGACAAATGGACAATGATGCTCGAAGGAAATTTTAATCTTTTAAGATCTGTTTAATATATTTCTCTTCATCTTCTCGTTTTTCTGGTTATTGTTCCTGGTTTCAGGTAAAACAAACCGAAGCCAGCAACAATAACTATAATCAGCCAGCACCATAATATTTTTAAAGCACTTATTTATTTATTTGTGTAAATTTATTTTAACTCATTATGATAACTGACAGGAGAATTATCTTTCGAAGGATTATATATCTGAAGGAATACCTGCACATGTGCTCAGGTCGCAGGCCTGATACGTAACTATGGCGTATGGCACAGCTCTGTTTAAAAAAAAAACAAATCGTCAGTTCTTTTCAGGACAATCAGACGAAATTAGTACTCGCTTTTAAATCAAATTGGCACTAGATTTTAAATTAAATTAGCACTCGTTTTTAAATAAAATTAGCAATCGCTTTTAAATCAAATTGGCACTAGATTTTAAATTAAATTAGCACTCGTTTTTAAAATAATAAAATAAAATTAGCAATCGCTTTTAAATCAAATTGGCACTAGATTTTAAATTAAATTAGCACTCGTTTTTAAATAAAATTAGCAATCGCTTTTAAATCAAATTGGCACTAGATTTTAAATTAAATTAGCACTAGGTTTCAAATTAATCTTGTACTTGGTTTTAAATTAGCATTAGGTTTTAAATTAAATTAGCACCAGGTTTTAAATTAAATTAACACTAGAGTTTAAAATTAAATTAGTACTAGATTTTAAATTAAATTAGCGCTAGATTTTAAACTAAAAGAGAACTAGGTTTTAAATTAATCTGTAATCTAGTTCCTGAATAATTATAAAAACATATAATTATTAATAATGCTACCATTTGACATTTAAAAGAATTGTTTATAAGGATACTCATTTTTTTTTTTAAAGAATTAGTTTTAGGGATAACCATATTTTTATAACAAGAATTTTTTGTAGGGGTAGTCATACTTTTAACAAAAAAGTCGAGAGGGAGGGGAACTGTGGGCCAAATAGACTGAGACAAAGAGACAACACACACACACACACAAAGAAATATAGAATTAAAATTACTGACTTTTATGAATAAGGTCGGGTGGTGTCTGTTCTTACTTTAAAAGCGCAACTGAAATGAACATTATCCCATGTGTCTCTTCATTCTTATGAACTGACCGGGAATGGGTGGGGACTTCCATTGAATGGTATTATCCGGTACTGGCTCTTGATCTTACCGGAATGCCGATCACTCACACACTGATTACAGACTGATACATGTTGGCCTGCTTTGATCGACAGCGTAACCGTAAACGTTTTACTTGCTGAATTTGTCAAAAGTTATTTGATTTTAAGTTATTTATTTTACAATTCCCTTTATTGAGTTTTAAAAGCACGATATTTATTCAATTAACACTGTTGAACAGGTTCGAAAACTAACCTACTGAAATCAGTTGAAAATTAGAAAATGTTTGAATAGAATGTATGAAGTGTCTGATTCAGCACCATATGTATAGGGTTTATATCTACTGATTCAGCTTTTATTGTAAGTAAAAGGCTTACACCTGAGTCAGCACTCTATGTATAGGGCTTATAATCTGCTGATTTAGATTTGTATGTGTAGGGTTTGAACCTTACTCATTCAGCACTCTATGTATAGGACTTACATCTACTCATTCAGCGCTGTATGTGTATGGCTTATATCTATACATTCAGCACTTCTGTATATGTAAAACCCTATACATCCACAGTGCTAAATGATTAGTTATAAACCCTCTACATACAGTGCTGCAAAAGTAGATGAATGAAGCTGCTGTAGTGATTTCACACTAGTAGATATAAAGCAGTGATTTCGTTTGCATAAAATCAAGCGGGCAGCCTAACAATTAAGGTGACCGTAGCGTTGTGTAAAAAGAGTTCGGATGAATGCATGCCATCAGTTGCTGATTTTTCGTTTTTAAGACTTGCAGCAATTTGTTTTATCTTTTAAGGTGTACATCTTTAAATTTAATATTTGGCTTTGGGTGTAACCACGTACAAAGTGACGATTTCTTTTTAAATATTCTTGTTTTAAAAAGTCTGGTTTAGTCGTATACCGATATTGTGACAACAATCACTAATTTAGTACAGAGTCTAGAATTATAGTCCAATCATGTACAAAACATTGTACATTACCATTCACAAAGTGAAAGCAACAGGTTGTGATTACGTCTTATATACAGTATTGATTCTGTGAGATCGCCAAATTGGGGGCAATGTTTTAGATCGACACGTCCAAGTTTTGCTGTGTTTTTATTTCAGTTTGTTTCGATGTTTTTGAGCTTTTGTTTTGTTTTTCGCTAGTAGTGAACAAAAAATTTAATGGGGAAGAAACGGGGAACCTCTCATTAGCACCAAATCGTCCTCTGATCAAGCGCCTGAATAAAAGTTGAAATTATAAGAAACTAATTGTCTTATATATATCAAATATTAACGAGGCGTTCTTTCTTTCTTTTTTTAATTAAAGCTTTGGGGGGTGTATAATACTACTCTTTGATGATGTATGATGCTGCTCACTACATCTGAACAAGCATTTGTTCCACGATTTGAATACAGACGTGCACTTATAAGAACTGTTTCACTACATAACTATATTATTAGAGTTCCGAGTCCGTGGTATATAGTGGCCTCCCTTGCGGAAGAATTGGTAACCATAAGCAACGGCGTCAGACTTCCCTTATCTGCTCCTCGAAAAATACCAGCGTGTAATGTTATTTTATAATAATTCTTTAAAAATGCTTCTCTGGAAATTTGCATGTACTTGTATATAAATGAAATGTTTTATACGTAAGATTACGCTATCTCTATTTTCATTTGTCTAAATGTGATAATGAATGAGACGATAGCGAGCGATCTGTCGAATGCTGATGGACTTTCGTATTTAGTGTTTGCTTTCTATTTAATTTTTTTAGGTGGGTGAGGAGAAAATTAGAAACTGGGTAAATTATGTTACTCCCAATATTGAATTTTTATTTATTTTCTTATAAGAGAACTAATTTTTAGTGCGTATCTATATTAGCTGGTTTGGTTTCAGCGTCAGGTGCTGCTAAACGATGGCACGCAAAAAGCAAGAAACACAACTTCTAAGAGATCTTGAATCGCAAGAAGACTGGGACGAAGTAATGGGCAAAGAAGGTCTTTGGGGTATGGTCATTAGAGAATATTTTATGTGGAAATGATGCAAGTTTTAGTGAGAAAAACTTGTTCCTTTAAATCATAATCAGTTTAAATCATAAGAGATAACTGTCTAATAGTGAAGCTAGAGTAATAATATACAAATAAATTTCCAGAGAAAATCACTGTGATAAACCATATTAACAAACTTGTATTGAGTAAATAATGTTTTGTTTTTTTCCTTTTTAGTAATATTATTTTCTTTTATTGGTTTAATACATTTGTTAAGGGTTAGAACACAAACACACACAAATGCAAACCACACACACATCCACAAACAAACACACACAGATATATTGTATGAATGAATGTACAAACTAGCACTCTTTTCTGAACACAAATCAGACCAACTTGAATTTATATGCATGATTTTAGAAATAAACTAGTCCATGGTTAATGCAGTTCCAGTATTTCTGCACATTGAGCAAGCCGAAGTTGTGCAATTCAACAATCTTTGATTTTGACAAGATAATCACAGCTTTATTGATTGCTTTTCTAACTTGTTTACATTAATTATGCTAATTATTAGGTGAATGCTAATACATTTTAAGTGTTAAAATATATAATAGCAGTTTTGATAGAAAGACTAAGAGACCATGAAAGTGAAATTAAGTTTAGCTCAAAATCTTAATAGTGATTTAATAGGAAGAAGGGAAGAAAATGCTGGCTGAAGATGTAATACTTTATAAGAAAAACAAAAACAAATGTCAAACAAAATGATAAAAAATTTAGTCATATTAGTGTATTCAAATAATTGTATTAGTTGTCATTTAGATTAAGAATATATTTTCCAATTACTTTAATTTTTATGCTGTATGAAAAATTTGTGTTTATTGCAGTTTCTTTTCTTACTTATATTGTTGATGATACATGCAAATACAAACACGCACACTGACACATTCATCCATTCACATATAAATGATAGGCACATTGTTCAATGTTATCCCCACAAGTTTTTGAAAAGCACTTTACCAGTCATGTAAGACAAAAGTAATTAGAATATATAATTTCAAAATTTTTTTTAGGCAAACGTTTTGAAGTATTTATTATACATTTTAAAAACTTTGTGACTCATATTGCCATTTAAAAATTAAATAATTTAATCTTGATGCTGACTGCATCTACAACATCTGATAAGTGTTTTATATTTTCACTCAACTGAGAAGTTTCTAGTACAATTAATACAAACCCTGGAACAAAAAGTGAAGGTCACCATTTTTTATTTTCACTGCAGCCATTCCTTTCTTGTTAAGCCTCTGTATGCATGCACTTATTGCATTGTCACCAGATGTATTATTTTTGTTTTAAAATGATAATGTATTGGAACAACACAATAATGCAATAAATGTGAGGTTCCTTACAGTAAGAGTCAATTTAAAGTTTTTGCAATATCACAACCTATTGATTTATTAATTAAAAACAAATTATATTTACTTTTTAACAAAAGCAAACTTTTAGTAGGTTTATACAAAGAAATCATGAGCATTTTATTGCAATACAATATTCATCCATGTATTTATGTAATGTAGAATTTATGCAAATCAAAGAGTAATTCTTGAGCACCATTTAAAAGACATTGCATCTTTTGAAAAAGTATATGGAGGATGCATATGCTACTTGCTTTCAAGAATTCATAGAATAATGATGTTTTTCTTGCAGATTACAAGGGAATTAAAATGTTTAGATGTTTATGAAGAGTAAATTTTAATGTATACAGTTATTGACATGTTAGAGATCTATGTCTGTACATTGACACTAAATATTATATTACTGGGATTCCTTATGGTGGAAACAAAATAAAAATGCAGTATAGGATCTATTCTTTTCAATACTTTATATCCTAAATTAGTAATTTTTTGTTTGCTGTCTTATTCATGCTTTAAAACTGAAAAATATTTGACAGTTATGTTTGTATGCAGGTCTTGAAGTTTAAATTGTGAGCAATGTGTTTCAATCATGCAATCAACTTGTTATTATTATTATTATTATTATTATTATTATATCCATGCAGTGGTGGATGTGTATCAGGATTGGGCAGGTCCCTGCAATGCAATGGTTTCAAACTTCCGGCGAATAAAGAATGAACTTGGGGATGATCTACTGCAATTTGCCATGGTCAGATACTAACAAATAGCCATCTATTTCTGTAGTTATTTTTTTCAAGCTGTATTAGTTCATTTCCATATCTTTTCATTTTCTGTTGTTGTCTTTTATTCTTTCCTTCCTTCTTTCTTTCTTTCTTTCTTTCTTTCTTTCTTTCTTTCTTTCTTTCTTTCTTTCTTTCTTTCTTTCTTTTTTCTTTCTTTCCTTCTTTCTTTCTTTCTTTCTTTCTTTCTTTCTTTTTTCTTTCTTTCCTTCTTTCTTTTTCTCTTTCTTTCTTTCTTTCTTTCTTTCTTTCTTTCTTTTTTTCTTTCTAATTTCTTTCTAAATTTCTATCTTTCTTTCTTTCTAAATTTCTAAGTTTCTTTCTTTCTAAATTTCTAAATTTCTTTCTTATGAAACCTCACTTTTTACAATACAAACAAAAAACCAAGTGAACAACAATAATAATAAATTTGTAAATGGAAGAACATCAATGCTCATATGCTGTACGCTATAATTTTACAGGCAAAGGCAGATACTATTGATGCTTTGGATAAATACAGAGGAAGTTGTGAACCTTGTTTCCTGTTCTTTGCAGTAAGTGCTCATTAAGTATTTTAAAGTAGAGAACTATACATGTTAATGTAATCAGTTCATTCATTTTATTTAACAGACCATGGAAAGATCTTCTATCAAAGATAATTAGCAAATTAAGCAAAATTTTCTAGCATAAGTACCAAATTCACATAAAATAAAATATTTTTTTTAATCTTATACAATTAAAGAAACAAAAATGAACTATGAAATAAAAAATATTTTAAAATAGATTAAACAAAAAGAGAACACATAAATTCTCATAAAAAATCAAAAGAAAGAATTTGCACTAAGAATTGAATACAAATAAATTTGAATGATAGTAGTTTGGCTTTTTTTAAAATTCTGTCTTTGGACAGGGAACTCTTTCTCTATTTCATTTATGTGAGATTCTTAGATATTAGTATTGGGTCTGTGATGGGAATTAAATTCAATCTATTCCTGTCAAATCCGTATCTTGACTCATGGCACAAAACTTTTTCTGAATAAGCAAGAAATCATCTTTGGCAATTTTTTTTTCTTTGAAAAACAAAAATATGATTTTAAAAATATGTTCAGGCCTTTTCTTTAATTGATAAACTAGATTTTTTTTATTTATGTAAAAAAAATTAAATTGATTTGCATTTTGTTCCAGGGAGGTAAGTTGGTGGCTTTTGTTCATGGAGCTAACTCCCCACTGATCCTTCGAACTATTACAGAGCAGTTAGCCCAAGAGCACAAGATTTTAGAAGGCAGTATTGAACGTAAAGAGGTTAGTGTATATATGTATTTTTTCTGGATTAACCTGCATTAAAAATTATACTTCATCACTGAATCAGCATTTTTTGTTTCACAAAGTTTAATCTGGTTACTGATTTGAATGGTAAGTAAAGAGCACATTATGTTGCAATTTCATTCCCCCCCTTCTCGACACACACACACACACACACACACATTTAAATACATCTTAGTTTTACATGATTCAGTACAGCAAAATTAAATACAAAGACTATGCCATTTCAGGCTATTTAATTTATCCACATATTTTGCTTTCTTGTTATTTTATTCAAAGGTTTTCTACTTATTTGAGAAGTGAAAAATCTGTCATAAATTACAGCTATATTTGATTGTGTTACTATATTATGCATTGCTATGATGAGAAAGTTAATAAACTTAGTTAATGTTTATTCAGCACGTTACTAAACTCATTCATTATGAGAGATCAGTAAACTTATTCATTTCATTGTGAAGGTGCTTGTTATGAAGGGTTAATATACACAATATATTTTACTTAATCATGGTTTAATTGCCTTTACAGTTTGGCGAAAGAACAGTTGGAAAAAATTAAGTATTAAAGTTTTAAAAAATTCTTCTAATGTTTACAAAAATATTGTTACCAACTGAAACACTATCTAAATTAAAATTATACATGTATGCATTTAGGTGAAAGACCCATTTGCAAGCAAGAAGGAAGAAGCAGAAGAAGAAGAAGAAGAAGAAGAGGAAGAGGAAGAACAGGAGGAAGGTAGATGTGATATTCTTTTTACATTCCATTTTCAGCACCTCATAGATGAATGTAAATTATATTAATGTCAGATTTGTAACTGGCCACATTGTTTGTTAGCTCAACTCCATCATTTGCTGTAGATATTCCTAATCTCTTTCCATATTTCATTTTTCAGTATGCTAAGATGTATTAATTGTTTAATTAATTATAATCCAAATATTGGTTAGCACTCGTTTTTTAGCATACCAACTGTGATATTAGCTTTGTAAATCTAGTTTCCTTGTCAGGATATACACACAAAAATCTTTTGTTTTTAATTATTTTAAATGACAGTGCATTTCAGTAAAGGAATTTAAACTCTGTATTCAAATTAAAATAACTCATTCAAATACTTCAAAACTTAAACTTGGCTTATACTCATTTAATTCTTTATAACTTGATTCACAATTATATAATGACATAATTTTTATTTATTCAATACAGAACTGAGAGTTTCTGAAAAGTTTAATTTAGAGAAATAAATTTTACCTCATTGCTATAGGCTGAGAGTACTTGAAATTACTTGTATTCTGAGACAATGGTGAAACTCTGTATATGATTACTAAGTTATGTTCATTTGTCAATATATAATTATACCTAAATCATACTGAATACTTTCTAGGAAGTGCCACCCATGGCAGATTGAAGGAAGGTGAACAAGGTATCACTTTGCTTTGTGTCTACGGCTAGAAATTCAACTTTTCTGCAATATTCATAATACTTACATTAACTTATTGCAGTTAAAATATAATCACTGCTGATTACATTAGCTTGATGTATTGTAATTGTCTGAAGCTACTTTCTTAACTGATATACTTAACAAATGGTATGCTTACCTTAACTTGGTGTATCTTGATCTTCTAAGGCTATTTTTTCTACTTCCTGACATATCCTTAACAAGTAGCCTGCATATCTCAGTTTTGTGTATTTCAGTATATCCTTAACAAGTAGCCTACTTATCTCAGTTTGGTGTATTTCAATGTGTTTAGGCTGCTAAATAAAAAAGTTCCTGATACATACTTAACAAGTAGTCTACTGATCGTGACTTTTGGTGTACCTTGATTTTTTATGACTATTGGTAGACCATATCAGTATCAAAATTTTGCTATTTAGGGGCTGTCCTTAAAATTTGTCATGCTGTTTTGAGACATTTGTAACCCCCCTTTTTTTCCCTTGTCAAAATCTTTTTCACTCACTGACCAATACCTCTCTTCTGAAAATCTCTCTCTCTCTCTCTCTCTCTCACACACACACACACACACACACACACACACACACACACACACACACACATTTACAAGTAAATAAAATCCATTATGTTCATGTTAAAAACACTATTGCATTGAATTTAATAGATTTATACAATTTTTTTAGCAAATTACTTTTAAATTTCTGCATTGACTAAAATGGGCACATTTAATAATATTTTACAGAAAGCAAGCATTGGTTGTAAGTGACAATGTATTAAATATATTAATTTCTAATGATATACTGATAAACTAATTTAAAACATGTAATTAAAGTACTGTTTATAGCTAAAAGCAAAAAGAATTAAATGAAGTACCTTAATCTTCTTTTAGTTGTCTTTAAATGATACACATCACTATTTATTAGTGTCCAGTTAGAGGTTGCACATGTCAAACAATTTCTTATACTAACAGTAATAATATGCAAAATCACTATGGCCTTTTAAAAAAATATGTGATATCTGCATATGTGATAAGACTCACATTACAGTAATGGTGGTGGTCATATTGAAATTCTGATGAAAGAAATTTCTCTGTTGGTTTCTTGATCTCAAACCAAAGCAAATCAAAATGCTGTCTATGAAAAAGCAATACATCACAATTTTTGGACCCTCCATACACTTTGTCACAGCATATCACATTTTTTCCAACTCTTCCCTCTTTTTGCATGACATACTTTATGGACAGCTTGGAGTGGACCTCATTATTCTAATAAAACATTGTTCTAAAACTTGTAGATCTAATTATGTGACATACTTTAATGGACAGCTTGGAGTGTACCTCATCGTTCTAAAAGAACATTGTTCTAAAACTTGTAGATCTTATCTACATGACATACTTTATGGACAGCTTGGAGTAGACCTCATTGTTCTAAAACTTGTAGATCTTAACTAAATGACAAATGCTAAATGTTCTCAGGCTTTTAGCAGATCTGACATTAACTGGGTGTGCCTCAGTATGCTAAGACAGTGGTTCCCATCTCTTTTCAGTCTGTGGACTACAAAGGTAATCAACACATTTTCACGGCTGTAACATTTTTGTTGTTGTTTGAGATCGATGCAAAAAATAAAAAGCAGTATCCTTTGGATACTTTCACTTGACATTCCTACCTGAACTTGCCATAATAGGATATCTGTGGGGTTACAATGCAAGTTGATTGTAGGTCTTTTCTACATAACAATATTTCCATTAGCACATTATAATCAACCATCTAAAGTCTAAAGCAGTGGTTTCCAAATTTTCTCAGTTCATGGCAACATTAGTATATCAGGATTTTTTTCCACAATGCCCAAAGTCAGAAAACACCTACCAATTGCGTTTATGTTAGTGAGATTGGTTTAAAATCTGTGGTGCCCCTGTGAGTGAGCCATGATGCCCCAGGGTGCTGCAGCACACACTTTAGGAAACACTGGACTAAAACTTCTTGAAAGTTTTATCTAATTAACAATTAATCCTACTTACTTTATCTTGTTTTATTTCACAGTCTAATGCTTGTCCATGGACCTTGTCTGTACAAAAATAGTTTTACTTACCTTACCTCATTGTACCTCAATCATCTACAATCTAAAGCTCCTTTTAGGTCTTGCCTACAAACAATTAATCCTGCTTACCTTACCTCATTGTACCTCAATCATCTACAATCTAAAGCCTCTTTTAGGTCTTACCTACAAACAATTAATCCTACTTACCTTAACTCATTTTCCTTGGTGTGTCTTAATCCTCTTTCATAGGCCTTTTCTCCATATAAATTGTCTGAAAATATTCAGTTGTCTTCATTTAGTTAAAACGCTGTTCAGTTGTCATCATAGTTAAATAAAACTTTATTGTTCATATTATCTTCATACCTAGTTAAAACTTTGCTATTTATTTGTCTTCATACCTAGTTAAAACTTTGCTATGTATTTGTCTTCATACTTAGTTAAAACTTTGCTATTTATTTGTCTTCATACTTAGTTAAAACTTTGCTATTTATTTGTATTCACACTTAGTTAAAACTTTGCTATTTATTTGTTTCCATACTTAAATAAATATCCCAATTTCTAAACTTAATTTGTTATATAAATTGTTAAATGTCAAAGTGACCCGACATTGTACACTGCTTAAGATGATATTTTTGTAAGTGCCAAGAGTTGGAGTAAACAACTCAGGTGGAGAATATGCTAGAAATTTTGCTGATGCAATCCAAACCAGTTCCAAATGGATGAGTAGGTTTTCTGATTATTAGTCTCACACTTGTTCATAACACCCTCAACCAATGGGGATGGACCGAAAGTTACTTTGTTGAAGAAAGGCTATATTCTAATCACTTTGATTTGAATATGATTCCGGTCATAAAGGCGATCATTAGTTTTATGGTAAGTTAACTGACTGATAAAGGAAGAATGGACTTAGAATATTTCATAAATGTTTGCTATTGATCTATGATTTGAATTAGAGAATGCTTATGTAATTGAACCATTATTTCTATGTTCACTAATTTGATTTCGTTGTACATTATACTTGTGAATTTTGATCAGTGCTATATTTCTTATGCTGTGTATATTGGGTTAACGAAATTGTTGCAGGATTTGTAAGTTGAGAATGTTGGTAAGAGAGAACGGAATTGTAGTCGAGGTTAATCACGAGTGTGGTAGATCAGACAGAGCGGCAGTCACGACAACATGCTGAGAGAGTGTGTGTGTTAATGGGAAAAAGAGATACAAGGCTCATAGTTACTGGCACAAGTCACATTTATTTCACTTCGTGCAGGCATTTCACAAAGCCACATAATAAGTAAACACATCACAACACTTATCAATGCCGAGCGTTCACACTCCACAGAGCTGTAGGCTATTAAGCAATGCATCACAAACATGGATCAAGAAACACTTCACGGTGAATGTCATAGAACATGCTAGAGTTTCAAACAAAGTACAAGAAACCTGAGTCTCTTACACAGCAAAGCATCGCAGCATGTCCACAAAAGTTCTTTATCAATCCTATTGTTAACTTGACATCATTTCTAATATGAGCGTGACGCTGGTCAGCTCCCTTTATAGCAATCCAAAATAAATATCTTATCCCGTTCTGATGATAATGATGAATGTAGGGGTGCTTCCGGTTTTCAAGCTGGGAGAAGAGGGTTGATTGGAAGGGGAGTGTTCGGCCTGTCGGCTACGTCATCTTTGTAGTGGGAATTTTTAAAAAATATCTAGCAATGTCGTTGTGCGCTCGTCCGTTGCAAACATTTCTGGCCGACAAAAGGCGGATTCTAGCCCAGTAATCTGTGTGCTAAAGTTGTGGTGAATGTTATTTTTGTCGCTCCCGATGTTAAAGTGAGAGGGTGGGTGGGGTGTCTTACAGAGCCCGGGCTACTAACACATCAAGTCCTTATCTAGTATGTATGTGCACCCGGGATGTTCACCACCCCCTCCCGGCCTACTCATTGGTGATGCTGTCATCGTTCTTGTTGTTGACGCTGTCTATAGTGTTTGGGATGCTCAGAGATGGGCGGTGGTGTTCAGTATAAATGGTCGAGCAGCAATTAGATCATGTCCGCAACAGGTGGTTGAAATATACCCATTGCAGATACTACTGCTCATGACATTGCCATTGTTGTTGTCGCTGCCATTGGTGGTGATGGTTTCTGCGGCGTTGTTGGGCCGTTTTTCTGGCTGCTGTTGTTGACGCTGTTGTTGCTTTCAGATGTGCTGTGGTGGGCGCCATCTTTTACTCTTTTGGCCCTGTTCTTTGTTGTTGGCTGGCCTTCTGTTGTTGATGTTGCCATCGTGGATGATGCTCTAGGTGGCGTCACTGGCAAGGGTGAGAGGGGTGGGGCCCCAAGCACCCTTGAAAACGTGTCCAGAGCGGTGTCAACTTCAGTCTGTCTGGTTCTTTGGTGTAGACTGTTTCGGTTTGAATTTTCTTTTCTTTCATCTTGATGGTTTTGGTCTGAGTATTGGTTTTTTCTGTTGTTTTACATTATCCTCTTTTTTTCGTTGAGGTTGTCTTTATTTTTCTCCTCTGTTGGAGTAGTTGGTGTCTGGCTTTTCTTTTCCTCAGTCATTGTAGTTGGTGTCTGGCTTTTCTTTTCCTCATCATTGTAGTTGGTGTCTGGAAAAAAGCCTGTTTTGTTGTTTTTTTCTTCGTTCACAGTCTGCATAGAGTTCACTTTTGTCGTTGGTGGTATTTTTCATATATCCATACACACACATACACATATACACAACATAATCAGAAATCATTTGCAGGAAATTGTTATTAAACAACTGAAAACAGCAAGAAAACTCAGTAACATTTAATAGCAAACTGTTTATTGACTGCCTTACTAGTTTCTAGTAAACTTGTGTGTGAACTGAAAGCAGATTTTATAAGTGATGTAAACAAAGTCTGACTGCTGGAAACTAAGCAGTTCAGCTCTTGGGTGATATGCTTACTGATGTTTTGAAAAATCAGTACTTCATTAGAATTTATTACATTTTCTTGCTTTCTCAATTTATCTCATTTGAATAAACTCTACAGAACTATTCAGTAAATTAAAGATTTTCACAGTGTAGCTGTTTTTAAATATATATATATTTATTTTATCTAGTTGCTATAATTAGTAGAGGTACTAAAAAGTTCTTCTATAAGATGGTGCAGATTGCATTTTTATGGCAATTTGTATTTCACCTACAATTGTACTTCAATCTACATTTTTTCCAGGTGAAAGGAGAATCTTTGAGTATAATGATGAACTAGTTTTCTATGGTGACACTCTTTTGCCAGACTCTCAGAGCATGGAAGGTTGGAACCCACCTTCACCTTTAAAAGCCAAACCACCCATTTCAGTTTTATAACCATACACTTTTTGTGCTCCTTATTTTTTAGGTTAAAGGTCACCTGTGTTCTTGGATTATTTTGATTTTCACATATCCCCATCTTGTGTGTCATTACTGTCTCCCGTTTCTGAACTGATATTGGTTTTTGTTCAGTGACCATGTGCATGGCATTCTTTTATTCATCTCAGAAGTAACCTTCTGTTTTGCTTTTCATTCCTGTAATAAAATCCCCACCTAACCCCATATAACCTGAAATAATACATGTGCACAACAGTACTTTACTTTAGAATTTATCAGGAAGAATTTTTTGTTCCCTGATTTATAGCAGTTTTCTTCCCTGAAATTGGTTTTATTATGGTGTTTGACGATGTACATTGAAGAAAAACATTTTAAATAAACAAACAAAATTCTTAATAGGGACAAAACTAATTTATAATTTTATTGTGTTATAGCATATATTTTAATGATTAATAAGTTTTTAATAATAGAAAACAGGCTAAGCAAAAGTAAAAGTACTTAAAAATACACAAACAAAATTCAAGAGGGACAAAAGTAATTTATAATTTTATTGTGTTATAGCATATATTTTAATGATTAATAAGTTTTTAATAATAGAAAACAGGCTAAGAAAAAGTAAAAGTATTTAAAAAGAGAATGGCTAGAAGGCACACTGTCATAATAAAACATTATTTAAAAAATAAATACATTTTGAAATTCCCATAAATATAATATTCAAAGTATATGTATATCAGAGATCTTAACTATTGTTAATAACAACAATAAAATTTATATTAA
This sequence comes from Sinotaia quadrata, assembly GCA_028829895.1. NCBI lineage: Eukaryota > Metazoa > Mollusca > Gastropoda > Architaenioglossa > Viviparidae > Sinotaia > Sinotaia quadrata. The sequence continues at coordinate 11,449,929 of CM054182.1, forward strand.
TTTCCTAAATATATAAAAATATTTACACAAATAAATCTAAACCCATTCTTAATAAAGAATAAATAAATTGTTTTAGTTCTTATTTATGGTAAATACATCATCCACACTATTCATAGTCATTTTATTTTTATCAGTGCATGATATTTACTGTACCTATTTGTGTTTGTTTCTGATCCTAATTATTTTACTGGCCAACCAAAGTGGTATCTTTTCCTTAAAATTTTGATTATATTTAACTACTCGAGAATAATGTATTTTTGTCCCTTATAAATGTAATTCCATATGTAGTTGCAGTAGATGCAGAATTGTGATTTATTAAATGTAATATAAATACGTTAATTAAGTTGATGAATGAGCATATGTCATATAACAAGTTTCTGAAAAAAATGCATAATATATTTAAGTATTACTTTAATTTTTTTTTCTCAAAAGTAACTATTAGATTTGAAATGCAATTTAGAAATTACTTTGAATACTCATAATATACTTGAATCACTCCACAAATACATGTATGTCAGATCAAGTGAGAGTTACTAGTAGCTTAAAGACTGAACAGAGTTTAGGAACAGCTGAAAAATTAGAAATATTTTGAATCTCTTGGTGAATAGTCTTTGAAATACATATTCTTGTGAATGCAAGATTTCAAGAAAACATAAAGTTCTAAGCAGCTTTTGTTTGATTGCGAGAGGCAAGTAAATTTAATTTAACATTACATTTTAGAAGGCTTACATTACATTACATTACATTTCAGAAGGCTTACATTACATTACATTACATTTCAGAAGGCTTCACAGTTGCTTTAATCAAACCCAATGCTGTTCGAGATGGCAGGGTACCTGAAATCCTTGAAGAGGTTAGTATATATTTAATTTGTGTTTGGATGAAAACTGAATGAATGGTGTTCTCTCTACTGATGGCATAGATAGATGCCTGTGTTCACTGGTTCCAACATCTGTCCTTTGTTTCAGTTTTTGGGAAAGATTGTGGCTTCAGGATTGAATGAAATTTATTTTTTGTAGCTTTCTGGTTTCAAATTTCAAGATTGCAAGGTTGTAGTTAACATGAGAAATATACCTTGTTTACAGTCTGGATTATTTTAAATGAGATTTTTCATTTGTACAAGAATCATCATTTTCATACCAAGGAGTATATAATCTTCATTTAGTATTATTAATGCATGCACATATATGGAAATATGAATGCTGATAATTTCTGTATAAAAAAATATATTGCACCCTATTCTTATAGTTTCAATATTTTGAATTTTAATTCATTTAATTTGATGCTTTTTTAAATTTTTATGTTCAAATATCTTTTTTCTATCCTTAGGGAGAAAGACTTATTCAATTTATTAATCCCCATGTATGTACAACTTAATAATGTCTTTTCTTTCCTGTTGTAAAGGTGAAATTATTCCATGTACCCAAGTATGAAAGGTGGGTAACTAGAGATGAGATATAAGAATATACTATAACTTTCAGTTTCTCCTTTTGGTCACTTAAATTAGTGCCTGATCCCAACATGTTTAAGGGAACACTTGGGAGAAATTGCCTTGAGTGGCCTTTAGTGAGACCTATGAAGTACCTGTAAATGATTCAACAATTATGAAGACAAAAGGCAAAAAGACAAAAGGCAATTTTACAACTGAATTAGCAGAGTCATATCAGTAATTAATATCTCAAAGAATAAAAGTTACATCTACAGAGCTGATTATGCAAGTGGTGAATGAAAATATTACAACAATATTTAGAGACCAATTATAGAAAAATCTATGTCAACCTCGGAAATATATTAAATTAATAGTTTTTGGTGTTTAGAATAAGTACAGCAAATTTTAATGTCATTGTCCTAAGGATATTTTGAAAAAAGCTTTTCTGTGAGATTTTGATTTTATGTGTATATGGAAGGGTGATTACTTAAGAGGGACATTTGGATGTTCTTTTAACATATGCCAAACAGGCAGAGCAAACCATCTTAATTTTATTTATTAAATATAAGAGGAACAAGTCATAGAACATATAAAGAGTTATGGAATGCACTTTGACTTGAAGATGTCAGACATCATGATGTCAAAAGAAAGTAGTGACATGGTTTTAGAAAAAAAATAATTGAAGTTATAAATAATTAAATTTTACCATTACTTGTGTAATCTAATAGTACAAATAAAAAATATTAAGAAGAAATTAGAGATAACTACTTAATCTCTATAGAAGTGTGTTTGGCCAGTTTTTATTTTGATCAAGCAGAGTTATGAGTGCTCTATGTACAACTATCATTTAGATGCTCTCTTGCATTGTGTTTCACTGATATGGCAGTCTTAAAAGTTAACGAGAATTTTTTTTTATGCTTTTCTAAATATAAGGTATTCTACATTTTTCTATCTCACTGATATGACAGTTTTGAGTATTAATGAGAGCTTTTATTTGTGGTTTTGTAAAGATAAAGTATTCTGCATTTTCCTGTGCCAGTATGTGGCATAAAGTATTAAAGGTTCAGGCATTCTATATTTACATGTGAGGCCTTGTTTACCTGTATGTTGTAAAAATGAAAGTACTCACATTTACCTGTTTTTTTTAAAAATGAAAGTATTCTACACGTACCTGTTTGTTGTAAAGGTGAAAGTACATGTACTCCATATTAAACTGTGTTGTAAAGATGAAAGTACTCACATTTACCTGAATTGTAAACATAAAAGTACTCCACATTGATCCGTGTTTTCTAAAGATTACTTTATACAGATGAAAGTACTTCATCTTATCTGCAAGTTATAAAGATGAAAGTACTTCAACTTATCTGTGTGTTATAAAGATGAAAGTACTTCAACTTATCTGTGTGTTATAAAAATAAAACTGCTCTATTCTATATTTGAGTTGTAATGACAAAAGTACTTCACATGTTGTTAAGTGAAATGTGTATTAATAAATGAAAATACTTCAGATGTTAAGTAAAATGTGTGCTGCAGTTGAGAGCTCACAATATCAAGATTCTGGCTAATGAGGAGCGGCTTCTGACGGAGGATGAGGCACGTAGCTTCTATTCACATCTCAAGGATGCGGTTAGTGTTTATCTTTTTAGAAATACACTGTATTGTGATACTGTTGACTGAATAATGTTTAACATAGCACAAAAAGTATTGGTACTATTATACGAGATCGATTGAGTAATGTTTAACAGCACAAAAGGATGTTGGCACTGTTATGATGTGGTTGACTGAATAAATGCTTAACAGTATTTGTGCTTCTGTGGGATGATTGAATGAGTAATGTTTAACATAGCACACAGTGGTTTTTTTATGGTATAGTTGCCCAGTGTTTTTTTATGGTATAGTTGCCCAGTGTTTTGTGCTTAGGTCCAGAGTTGTTTTGTGCTCAGGCCCAGATTTGATTTGTGCTCACACCCAGATTTGATTCTGTGCTCACACCCAGATTTGATTTGTGCTCACACCCAGATTTGATTTGTGCTCACACCCAGATTTGATTTGTGCTCACACCCAGAGTTGATTTGTGCTCACACCCAGAGTTGATTTGTGCTGACACCCAGAGTTGATTTGTGCTCTTGCCCAGAGTTGTTATGTGCTCTTGCCCAATGTTATTTTGTGTTCATTCTCAGTGTCTTGGAGTTGATTCATGCTCCTGCTTAGTGCCCTTTTTGTTGTCAAATGTTGTTCAGAGTTAGGCAGTTCAGTGCTTTAAAGAACTGATTAAATAGAAATGTATTTTCTGATCTGCAACTGCTTATATCACAGTTACGTTTTGATATTTTGAATTTTAGAATCAAATTTTTTCAAATGTGTTAATAAGCTACATGGGATTTCATTATTTAATTGTGAATATTTTACCAAATTTAGATTTATTGTTTAACTTTCTTGAAAGGAAACATTTTATGTTTTCTCTTCTTGTCAACAAACTTAGCTTTGATAATTTTTTATTCTTGAATTAGGAATACTTTGAAGACATGATTGAATTCATGACAAGTGGTCCCAGTCATGTGTTAGTGCTGAGCAAAGAAGGTGAGACTGATGACTCTATCATCTTTGACTGGCGAGACCTGCTTGGACCACCATCCGTTGAGGAAGCTAGAGAAAAAGCTCCTGACAGGTTTTCAATTTCTATTTAATTTGTATCGATACTTTGACCCACTTTCTATTTAAATGTTAAGTAAAGCAAACTAAAAGTTTTCATTCAGTGAGGAATCCAGAGAAACAATTCTTGACAGACATTCTGTTTGTATTTAATCTGTACTGAAACACTAAACTACTTTCTATTGAAAGCTAAATAAAGATGACAATTTTAATCCATTGAGAAATAGGTCTCCTCAGGTATGGTATTAATATTTGATCTGCATAAGTGCAAATTGGTACAACAAAAAAATAGAAAATATATGCTACTGATGCATTCATATTTTTTAATGATTTTCTTTCTTGACATGCATGGCAAAGATTTGCATAAATTTTTGAGTAAACATCTGTTAAAAAAAAAACACACATTCATATCCAGCAGAAAGTATGGGAAAAAATGACAAGTTTAAATAATTCTCACTTCAAAATTGTCGTATAAAGAGAGAATATCTGTTTGTATTCACTGCTGACATATTTATAAAGGTCCAAGAAAATTAGAGGGCTATGTTGCTGCAGTTATTATTCAGTCTTTTTTCCATGATTTTGTTTGACTGTCAGTTGTGAACCAAGGTCTCAGAATCTTACCAAGATTCTGGGAGATCCAAGGTTTTAAGGAGGATGTGGGCACTTCCAAGGAGTGCTGCTTTGAGTAGTGGGGCAAGTCTGTGGTTTCCAGGGAGTTTATTCAGATAGCCTCCCAACGCTCTTATCACTATAGGTATCACCTCTGCTTTTACATTCCACAGTCTCTGAATTTCTAATCTGAGGTCTTGGTATTTTTCTATTTTTTTCTCTTTCTTTGGTTTTAATATTTCTATCACTTGGAACAGTGACATCAATGATTGTTGCCATTCTGTTGGACTTATTGTAAACTAAAATGTTTGGTTTTCATGCAGGAATCAGTCTTCTTTCTTATCTCAAAGTCCCACAGTATTTTGACTTCTTCTGTTTTGGTGACTTCTTCTGGTTGGTGCATCCATGCTCTTTCTGGGGTTTTAACTCCATAGTTCCCACATAGATTTCTATGTAGGGGTATTGCCACTTCATTGTGTTTTTTGGTGTATTCTGTTCCAGCCAGAACCTGAAATCCAGATAGCATGTATTCTGTTGTTTTATCCATGGATTTGCAGAGTCTGCATTTGGAATCATTTGAGATTTTCATAATTTTTGTTTTATGTGACTTCATGTTTAGTTCTGATCTTGCACATCTATTATGAGTGCTTCTGTTTCTGCTTTCAAACCTGCATCTTTCAACTATCTGTATGTTGATTGTTTTGTTGTTTCATCAGCTTATTGCACATACTGGCCATGGAGAGGTTTTGGGGATCCAGGTATTTGCTAATGCCTGTTCCATTTTCTTCCTTGTTTCTCCATCTGTTTGTGGAGGCTGGTATAATCCACTCATCTTTACTGCTTCTATCAGTGGCTCATCTTTTGTTGTTATTCCAGATGTATTCCACAAGGCCTCTAAATTCTTCTACAATGACATCTTTGATTTTCTTAAGACCTCAGCCTCCCATTTTCTGACATTTTCAGTCATAGAGTCTGTCGACATTTGCTTTTGAGTGTAAGGCTGTTTGTATTGTGAATAGTTTCCTTGTTTTTCTGTCCAGTTCATTTATTTCATTTGTTGTCCAATCTATGATACCTCCAGTGTAGCTGACTACAGGTATTGCATATGCCTTAAGGGCTTGTATTTTGTTAGCCCCATTTAGCTTATTTCAGGACTTGTCTAACCCATTTTTCATACTCTCTCTTAACTTTAGACTTTACTTCACTCTGCATATTTTCTTTAATTTGTAGTTTGTAGTTTTCTAAGTATTTATATCCCTTTTCCATTGAAACATGGTTGATTTTTTCCTATATTGAATTGTAGGCCCTGTTTTTTTGACCCAGCCTTTCTGGATAATAATTCTTCCACATTTCTCAAGGATGAATTTCATGTTAATGTCCTCACTGTAGATCTTGATACTATTAATTAGCAAGGTGATGTCATGTTCATTTTTACCATAAAGTTTTATATCTATGTACAGCTTTAATTTTGTACCCTACTCCTGTTTTCTGGATGACTTGATGATGGTTATTATTATTATTATTATTATTATGATTATATGATTATTATTTTTATTATTGTGCCTCTTTCCACGACTTCTGCTTGACTGTCGGTTGTGATCCAAGGTCTCGGAATCTTACCAAGATTCTGGGAGATCCAAGGTTTTACGGAGGATGTGGGCACTTCCGAGGAGCGCTGCTTTGAGTAGTATTTTTATTATTCAGTCTCTTTCCACGACTTCTGTTTGACTGTCGGCTGTGATCCAAGGTCTCGGAATCTTACCAAGATTCTGGGAGATCCAAGGTTTTACGGAGGATGTGGGCACTTCCAAGGAGCGCTGCTTTGAGTAGTGGAGCGATTCTGTGGTTTCCAGGGAGTTTATTCAGGTAGCCTTCCATTATTATTATTATTATTATTATTATTATATCTTGTGGTCTTATATTTTTAGTTTACGTGCGAGGTACGGTGCAGAAGGATACATGAATGCCCTCCATGGTTCAGACTCTAAAGATGCTGCTGCAAGGTACGATCTTTAACTTTTACACTTTTGTAAAATCTGTATAAAATGTATAATCTGTCTTTTGTGAAATCTCTATTTTACTGTTTTCATATTCAGTTTTAATTTATTTATCCTTCTAATCTTATGTGGAATCTCTGTTGATTTGATTTCAAGTTCACTTTCGATTCATTTGCATTTCATCTAATCTTGTGTGAAATCTCTGTTTACTGATTTCAAGTATACTTTCAGTTTCATTTATCCCACCTCTAATCTTGTGTAAAAATTCTATTTACTGATTTCAAGTTCATTTACTTTTCATCTAATCTTGTGTGTAATCTCTCTTTATATGATTTCTAGTTCATTTATGATTCATTTATCTTTTATGTAATCTTGTGTGTAATCTGTTTTACTGATTGTAAGTTCACTTTAATAGCAAAGCTCAAGTTGCTTTTCTTAATGATATTAATTTACTTAAATATTATTTCATGAACAGTGAGAGAAAGCAATAACAATTTTTTAACACTTAAAAATAAACAAATATATATACAATATCTAGTTTTTAAAATTTGGCATCATTACATTATCATATAGATCAAAATGGAACATATTTATCCATAAAATAAAATTCAAGTAAAACTTTCAGCATCAAGAACTTGACATGTCCATGCATTATTATCAAAATAAATTAAGAGTAACAATACATTTGGCATACATGTAGTTTTGAAAGGCATTTATCATAAATGTCTGAAAATTTTTCTCTGTAATGTTGTGAATGTGAGTGAGAGAAAGACACAGAGAGAGAGAGAGAAAGACAGAGAGAGAGAGAAAGAGAGAGAGAGAAAGAGAGAGAGAGAAAGAGAGAGAGAAAGAAGAAAGAAAGGGAGGTAAAAGTGTAAATGAAAGAGAGAGATTTATACTTGTAATCTTCTTGCATATTAAAAAGAAATGTTTATTTTAGACTGTAAACTTTGCATTTTGACTAAATTATAAATGTTGTGTTGTGTACAGATAATATTTAACCAGTTGCTAACTGAATCATTTTATGAATTTTATATGTGCAGAGAATTAGCCTTCTTCTTTCCAAATAAGAACATTCAAGAAATTAGTCAAAAGTCAACTGGAATCCAGAGAACACTTGCCCTCATTCGACCTGAGGCTTTTGTTAGAAACAATGGTATGTCTTGATTACATTTGTAGACTCAGTTTAAGGGTTTAATCCTCAAATATAATTTCTTAATAAATTTTAAAATAATTCTTAGATCTGCTTAAAATCATCTGTCTCTATATGCTGTTCTGAACATGATTTTTTATCATTAGTAAACTCGTAGTCATACTAAACACCCAAGTGACCTCTCTTCACACAAGGATAATGTGCACAAACAATATTTCCAAATTTTTTCTCAACATTGATTTAATCTTCAGTTCATCTTATGGTGTTTGTTTTATGTTGAATATTTATATCATGTTTAGTTTTAGTACCTTGTGACTGAAGTTAAGTGACTGAAGGGCTGTTGACATTTATGCTTATTCTTTGTGAATCTTTCTTACTTGCTGATTTTCTAACTAAATTTCTGTTTGGTTTTATGGTGCAATGGTACTTGTCACCAGTTGCCAAAAATTAACTGGTTCTTGATTTCAGACACAGAGGTCTTGAGCTCAATCACACAGAAACCTTGAAGTCAGATGCACAGAAACCTTACACAACTTTGAGCTCAGACACACAGAGACCTTGAGCTCAGACACATAGAGACCTTGAGCTCAGACACATAGAGACCTTGAGCTCAGACATAGACCTCGAGCTCAGACATATAGAAACCTTGAGCTCAGACATATAGAAACCTTGAGCTCAGACACATATAGACCTTGAACTCAGACACAAAGAGATCTTGAGCTCAGACACACAGAGACCTTGAGCTCAGACACAAGGAGATCTTGAGCCCAGATATGCAGAAACCTTGATTTCAGATGCACATCAACCTTGAGCTCAGGTACACATCAACCTTACACTCAGACACACAGAGACCTAGAGATCAGATACACAGAGACCTTGAGCTCAGACACATAGAGACCTTCATCCCAGACACAGAGAGACCTTGAATACAGACACACACAGAAAATACATTAAATAATTAACTTCAGACATTTTTCCATCAGCACAAGCTATTTTATTTTAGGATGAGTGGATTTATTTTTATAAACACATTTACTTCATGTTATCATTTTGCAAATCAGTTCATTGTTTTAAAGCAATTTCTAAGAATGCCTCTGAAAAGTATATTATATTCTCTTTTGTTAACTGAATATTAAAGTACATCACCATCAGTCTATTTTATTTTTAACTAACTTTGAGGGATATACAGAGAAACTGTTTTGAAAACTAATATTGACAATTTAACTAAGACTAGCACATCAACATATTTCTTTTTCAGAGGAGATCCTAGCCAAAATTAAAGAAGCTGGTTTCCAGATTGCAATGAAGAAGGAAATACAGTTGACTAAGCAGCAGGCTGAGGAATTTTACAAAGAACACGTTGGCAAGCCATATTTTGATAAACTCACTACATCTATGTCCAGGTAATTTCAGACTATTGCAGAATGGTTTCTTTCCATAAAAAGCATCTTGTTGGTCCATCATTACAAGGCAAGATAATTTCAAGTAACATTTCTACATTGTTCCAGTCTCTTTAATTGCAAGATAATTTCAAGGAACATTGCCATGTTGTTCCATACTGTTATAGTTATTTAATAAGATAATTTCAGTGACAGTTTCAAAATCAGTGTTACAATCACTCGTATTTTAAAAATATCAGAGAACAACCCTCTCATTGTTCCAGTCAGCCAAATTTACAGGATATTTTCAATAATTTTTGTCATATAGTTCAAGTCAGTTACAGTCATTTAATCTAAGATCAGTAATTCCTAATGCTTAAGCACTTTTCATGATAATTTGGTGGAGTAAATTTGCCTATCCCTATTTCTAAACTTAATTGCTATATAAATTGTTAAATGTCAAAGTGACACGACCTTGGGCACTGCTTATGCTGATATTTTTAAGTGTCAGAGTTGGAAGTAAACAACTCAGGTGGAGAATATACTAGACTTGTTGATGCAATCCAAACCAGTTCCAACTGGTATGAGTGGTTTTCTGACTAATAGTCTCTTACTTGCTCATAACAATTTCATCCAATGGAGATGGACCGAAAGTTATTTTGTGGAATAAAGTCCTATTTTCTGATCACTTTGATTTTTGATGAATCTTGATTCTGGTCATACAATCATTAGCTTATGGTCAGTTAAATGACTGCTGCTCTACTGATGTGTGGAGATTATACTGTTTACATTGATTGTGCAATTTAAGTAACTAGATTTAAAATTTATCAGTTACTTGAGTGTGTGTGAATATATTAATATATATATAAAATCAGTCATGTAGCTCACCAGTACACTAAGTTTTCACATGACCTCAGTAGAATTATTTTGTGATTTAAAAATGGAAGTAGATTCACTCAAGAAAAAACAGTTCACAGTAAAATGTGTATGCAAGAAATTAGAGGAGGAACTTGAACAGAAAATGGAATTAGTTTCCATAAAAAATAGAACATTCAGAGGAACAGGTAGATTAACTATTTTCTAGTCCTGGTATAGCACAAAAGGAAGTGAAGATATTTCTTGAGAGGGAAGAGAAAACCAAAGAGCTAGAAAAAAAACATATAAGATTGCTTGAGTTAACTGTTCTGTTTGAAGAATTGAAAGAAAAGGAACTCAAGAGGGAGAGGTTGGATAATTTAGAACTAGAGGAATTATAATTAACTGTTGAGGGAAAGAAAGAAAGCTTGAATGTGTGGGAGGGTATGTATGATGAACCAGAAACAGTTTGTAATGTGTGTGAAGATGATGCAACGACTTTGGCTGAACCCATTGTTAGTGGGGCATGTCATCTAAAGGTTGCAGCACATTTGGTCATGGCAGAACAGATAATTCTTCCTGATTGCCTGATGGTAGCTAACTCTGATGGGGAAGGAGCCCTACTCAGAATGGCACAGTTGTCAGACAATTCTCTCAAGAAATGTCATGAGAAGACTAAACTCTCATGGTCATATGTATCCAAATCTTCTGGGAAAATTGTTGAGTTTCACTAGAAGGATGGCCTCATTATTCAGAAGCAGGAAGGGGCCAAAGGGAATCAGTTAGTGGTACCCCTGAGCTATCAAGCAAGCAATCTGCATTTGGCTCATGACCTACCCACTGCTGGTCATCTTGATCCAAGCATTAGCATATGTGGAATGTGGAGTTTTATTGGCCAGGTATGATGAGGGACATCACTTGTTACTGTTAGTCATGCAATATCTGTCAGTGAGTGAACAGGAAAATGAAACATCCCATCCCACTAAGGGAAATCCTATTATTGCTACTCTGAAATGCCTTCAGGGCAATGCTGTTGACATTACCAGTAGGTCAGCAAGAGAATGCCTATGACTGTCCTGTAAACGGTATTTACATCTCACAGTGAACTTAGCCGTGTAGATTTTACTAAAGAATATAGCTTTGGGAACAAACTCAGCATCATATTAAGGAATGCTGACTTGATAGTGCCATGAAAGAAAGGCTCAGACTTTGTTTAAAGCTTGTTGCTTTTATTTTATGATAGGGGGCCTCTGCTGGCACTTGGCCTTGCACGACAAGATGCTGTTGAAAAATGGCGTGATATGTTGGGTCCAACACTAGTGGAAGAAGCTAAATCATCTGCTCCTGAAAGGTGAGTCAGTATGACTTCATAAAATGTAACTAATGATTTTATAAAAACCACCATGCATCCAGTCCATTTGCACACACACACACGCACGCACGCACACACACACACACACACACACACACACACATTTTGAAATTTGTATAGTTTAAAATATGTTGCTTTATTCATTGATACTTACTTGCAGTTTGCGAGCACAATTCGCTTATGATGCAGAGGAGATTAATCAATTACATGGGTCTGATTCCCCCCAATCTGCTCAGAGGGAGCTGCAGTTTTTCTTCCCAGTAGAACAGACTGTGGCTGTCATCAAGCCGGATGCCATAGGCACTAAGGGTAGGGAATGCCATTTATGTACATATGATTATGAATGTGTATTTTTGTGTTTGCATATGTATGTATGCACAAGCTGTGTGTGTGAGTGTGTGTGTGTGTGTGTGATCTTTGGCTGCAATATAAATAGATATAAGCATAGGTTTTGTGTATTTGAAGTTCACTTGAAGCACAGGTGCTAATGAAAAGTTCATAATTGGTCAGATCTAGCTAATGAAATTTAGAATTGTAAGTTCTAATATTTTATTTTTTTAGTTATTTATACTCTTATTTTAAGCTGCCAGCACCTATTGCAATCATGAGCTATGTTCATGACTCTGGACACCCACATTTGTTCTACTGATTCATTGTATTTATACAATTACAATACATTTGTCAGTAACTCATCCAAACATAAACAATTCAAATTTGACAGAGTTTATAGTAAACATTCTTGACTGGTGTAATGAAGAATAACCATCTGAAATTTTTTGTACCATTTTTGGTACCATTTAGCGAATCTGAGCAAAACTCAAGATGGAAGGAAATAGGATAATAATTATCATGCTTGTGTTAAGTAGCATTAGAAATTATTATTGTTGCTATTCAGCCTTTTTTATCTCATTATTTTTGTTGAATGTCATTTGTTAGCCAAGGTCTCGGAATCTTACCAAGATTCTGGGAGATCTAATGTTTTACAAAAGGTGTGGGAAATTCCAAGGAGTGCTGCCTTTAGGAGCGGGGCAATTCTATGGTTCCCAGGTAGTTTATTCAGATAGCCTTCCAGCTCAGATGTTATATTCCCCAAGGTTCCTATCATTACAGGTATCACGTCTGCTTTTACATTCCACAGTCTCTGGATTTCCAAGCTGAGACTCTTGCATTTTCATAACTTTTTTGTTGTTGTTGTTATGTTTCTACCCCTTGGAACAGCAACAGGGATAACTGCTACTGTTCTCTTAGGCTTATTGAGAACTACAATGTCTGGTCTTCATGTAAGAATCACTAGATTTCTTCTTATCTCAATGTCTCAAAGTATTTTGACTTCTTCTGTCTCAGTGACTGCTTCTGCTTGGTGATGGCTTTTACTCCATAGTTCTCAAATAGATTTTTATTTATGATTTTTGCTACTTCATTGTGTCTTTCGATGTATTCTGTTCCAGAAACTGACATCCAAATAATATATGTATTTTTGTTTCATCCATGTTTTGCAGAGTCTGAATTTGGAATCATTTGAGATTTTCATGATTTTGTTTTGTGTTTAGTACTTGATCTTGTGCAGCTGTTATGACTGTTTCTGTTTTGTTTTTTGTTTTCAAACCTGTCTCTTTCTGTATGTTGATTGTTTTGTTGATGTTTCATTAACTTGTCACACATACTGACCATAGAAAGATTTTTGGCTCGATGCATTTGCTAATGCCTGTTTCATTGTTTTCTTCAAAGTTTCTTTGTTTGGATGGAATAATGGTATAATTAACTAATTTTTACTGCTTCTATCAGTGGTTCATCATTGCTTTCCAGTGGTTCATCATTGCATTCCAGATGTACTCCACAAGACCTATAACTTCTCCTTCAATGACATCTTTGATTTTCTTGAGTTCTCTGTCTGTCTGTCTGCCCAGTCGGTCTGCCTGCCTGCCTGTCTGTCTGCCTGCCTTGCCTGCCTGCCTGCCTGTCTGTGTGTCTGTGTGTCTATCTATCTATCTATCTATCTATCTATCTATCTATCTATCTATCTATCTATCTATCTATCTATCTATCTATCTATCTATCTATCTATCTATCATTCTATCTATCTATTATTGACTATCCTCATCACTTCTGTAAGTCACTTTCTAATCCTACAAAGATTCTGAGAATTTTAAGGTTTCACAGAGGATAAAGACACTTCAAGGAGTGCTACTTTTAGCATTATGTCTATGGTTAAAGGCAGTTTATTCAGCTAACCATCTAGTTCACATCTTATGCTCCCCAAAACTGATATCACATTTGTTGTTATATTTCACTAGTTTCTGGATTTCTAATCTGATCTGCCAGACCTAGTAGTTTTCAGTCTTTTTCTCTTTTGTTTTGATGCTTCTGTAATTGGATACAGAAACGTCACTGATTGTTGAAGTTTTGTTGACTATTATTATTATGATTATATCTGAGATTCTGCTACATCAATGTTTGTAATTTTTATACCAGTAAAATGAACCATTATACTGATTATGACTGAATATGCTGGTACAATTGTATCAATAAATTTTAAACTAATTTCAACTTTGTATTCTCAGTCATTCCTGTCACCACATAGTTTTATCCCTATCTGCCAGGGTCTGATGGCTACTGGTACTTTCAGAATGCAAGTAATTGATTGTGGTATTTAGAATCTGGCTACTTTTCATAAGGAAACTAGTAATATTGCATATACACTTTATATGTAATTTGAATATAAATTGTAAATTCTCATCCATATCATTGATGACAAACTTGATGTTGAACTTTTGTTTTCAACATTTATTGAAGTCATGATGTTGAGGATTCAAAATCATCTTTTGACTGTCTTCATGTGTTAAGAACTCCATTTCAATACAGTGGAATAGATAAATACACAGACAGACAGAGAGATAGTTCTTAATGCTGACAGTTAATTTTGTACCACTTTTGTTCATCTTGGTTGATACAAGTAATTGGCAATTGCTTACTTCTAGCAAAATCTCTGTACTCTTAACTTTGCTTTTTATTATGGCATGGCATAAACTTTATTAAAGAAACAGTTTGATACAAATTTCTCTCCAATATCTCTTATTAGATGCAATCATTGATAAGATCCATGAAGCAGGATTCCGCATTGCAGCTCAAAAGGAAACAAAAATCACTCGTGAAATTGCTGAAAGTATATATGCAGACCAGAAAGACAAAGAATACTTTAATAATCTGGTGGAATATGTTACAAGGTAAAATAAATCAAAAAGGCATTTTATTTTAGAAAGTTACTGTTGGTAAAGAAAATATGTGGTAAATATAACTTATTTATTTCCACCTGAGAAAATGTACTAGATGTTCACAGACATTATGAATGTTTGTTTCATTGAATTACATTTCATATTTCACAGATTACATTGCCATGGGAAAATTTATGTAATTAAAATGAGAGATTTAGAGCCATGGAGTCAGATTTGGGGTGAATATTTGATTAATTAATTTTCTGACGCAGTTTTGCAGGGCTGTGAACACAGTTAGTCTAGCAAGCTTTACTCAGTTTAAAATATTGTCAGACATCATTTGAACATGGCATTAAGGGGGAAGACAGCAAAATTTATCAAAAACAAAAACAAGGCTGAAACACATCATTTATCAGTCACTGGTCCTAGAAATAGAATGACACAATGTTACAAAGAAACAGACAATCAGACAGAAAGTCCATATCTTGCCACAACAGACTGAAAGTTTCACAGCACTAGTCATAGATAGACAGATAGACAGACTTGCAAGTGCCCTCTGAAGGAGGCTGGCTGTTCTCTGGACAAACTGATTATTTTGTATCCTTGCAAAAACAAAAGAGTGAAACTTCCACATCACTATATTGCTTGTCAATACCCAATTATAAAGATACTGAAGGAGAATGGCTGATCACAGACAAGTAGGAGATTACTCTGTTTCAGGATTTTTTTTAATTCCCCCCCAAAATATAGTGCTAAGCTGGAATGATAGAAACATCTGATTGTAAAACATCTGATTGCATAAAAAGAGAAAAGTGACACATTGTTTAAGCAGGATCATTTCATGAATGTTTTTGCCTGAGCCTTTCAGATGCTATATTATTAATATTTCTTAATCTTAAGTGTAAAATTACTGTTGATTTGGAGAACAAAATAAAGCTAAAATGTTGGAATTGATATTGTCCAAAGAAATTAGTGCATAGAATTATTGAAATTGTTTTTTGTTTTCTTATGAGCATAATGTTTCAAAGAATAAATGCGTAACAAATTTTAAGTTGTGCTTTGTTTTATTTTCTCAGTGGGCCCACAATGTTTATGGTTCTGTCTCGAGAAGATGCAGTCGAAGGATGGAGGCAGGAAATTGGTCCTACTGATCCACTGGAAGCTAAAACAGTAGCTCCTGACTCGTAGGTTTTCTTGTGGTTGTTGTTGTTGATATGTGTGTGCCTGTGTGTGTGTTTATGCATGTAGTGTATACATCTGTGTTGCATTTTTTTGTACTTAATACACAATTGCTGTGTTATATACTGAATTTCTTGTCCCAATCAATGTTATATAAATTAATTTCAAGATAATAAAAAGATCGTTTCTTATGTAGCAATATTTTAATTTTCTGACTCGCTATTGATATCTGTGATTATTTTGATTATATTTAATTGTCTCTAACTTTGACTAAAATGTTTCACAAATTCATGATATAAAGTATAAAAGAAATCTAATCATGATTCTTTCTTGAAGGGTGGATCATTTTATTATCTCCCCTGGGAGTGTAAGAGGGTTTGTTTAGGCCTCTGATTTGTACGATATAAAACTGTATGATAATTCCCAAGTATGCTCATCTTGTATAAGGTAAAAATGATTTTTTCAAAGTCCTACACATGTCTGAACATTGTTAACTTTGGCGCTTTTGTTTGTGATATATCCCACAGTTACCTTATATACATATAAAAAATCTTGCAGCTGGCTTATTAGACTAAAGGTAACTTTTGATAGGGTTTTAAAATACTCAAATACAATTGTTCCATGGTGCATGAAGACTATTAACTCAGTTTTAACTCATTAACTGAGCCTGCTGACTCTAAGCAAAGGGATAGCTAAATACTAAGCTAGCTAGCTTTCTGACTCTTGACAATGGGGATAGCTAAGTACTAAGTTTGCTGACTCTAGACAATTGGATCATTAATTACTAAGCTTGCTTCATGAACCTCGACAGTGGAATGTCTAAGTAGTAAGCTTGCTGGCTGTAAACAGTGGGATGGCTCTATTGTAATATATTTTTTCAAGCCTGCATTTGCATTTGCAAAACAGCTTCTCATTCTTAAATCCCACACTACACCACATATAGGGTGGGAGGTGGGAGAGCATTTCTTGGTGTGACTCCAGTCTTTTCTTCCTTGTCTGCACTTACTAGCACCATGGTTGTCTTTCTTAACCATGGTGCTAGTAAGTGCAGAAAAGGAAGAAATGGCAAAAACATCAGAAAGCCAAAACTAAGGAAAGTGCACCTTACCATAACTCGATAAGAAGATGACAGGAATGGGTGTGACCTGACTGATAGAAGTAAGCAAACATGGATAGAAGCTGACACCCTTCAGATATTGAGCAAAATTATACATCCCTGAAAAGCAAAATGGCCATAACTGCATTGAACTAACTGAGATACTAAGGGGTGTAACTCCTGATTAAACAGATATGAATGAACTTTAGATCTGTCATTTCCCTAGTGAGCTAAAATGATCATGGGTATATTTAGTTGTAAAATGGAAATAGATTCTGTTAAGTAAGAGCATAATTGGTTTTTAAAATTGCTTTATTGATAAAACATCCCACTTAAGTAGATTATGGATGTCATTTGTATAATTCTAAATATATCCTCTGATGATGTGTCATGTTAATTTGCACAAAATAAACAAATCACCAGAGACAGAGGTAGATCCAAAACCGTAATTACTAACAGTAATTTTGTAGCATTGTTTCTTTCCTGCAGAATCCGAGCCAAGTTTGGTCAAGATCTTCTGCACAATGCTGTGCATGGAGCTTCAAGCAAAGATAAGGCAATGCTAGAGATTCAGACTATCTTCGGAAATCTTGAATTCAATCCTGATGGTACTGTGAAAGGTATTTGTTTTTGTCCTGCCGGAGTCCTTGACCTTTGCCTTGGTGACACTTCCCATAAGTCTGGTCTGTTGTCAGTGACACTAGACTTTTATTCTTGTAACCTGCATTTATGGTTTTTATAATTTACTCTGAAACCCATTAGGTTTTTTTGGGGTTTAAATTGAAGAAATCACTAGTGCACAGTGTCTAAATTTATCATATGTTAATCCTCAACTGTTTTCTTTCTTGCATCAGATGACCAGGAAAAAATATTAGCATGAGATTATGATAGAAATACAACAGAGAATTCTCCTCTTTTGATCTATGAATAATTAAATACACACACACACACACACACACACACACACACACACACACACACACACACACACACACACACACACACACACATGCACAAAATACATATTGCTTTTTACTTTGTTTAAAGTTTAGATTGACATATTTCACAATATTTCAGACACAAGCTAAAAGTATGTTTGAAGATTAGAATCTGGAATGTTGTGTTGTGTTGGCAGTTTATGTTTATTGCAAACTAAATTTTGCTTATTATTAACAAATACATTCTTAATGCTCATTATTCTTAATTTAACATTTTCTTCTGAAGTGTGAAAAAAGCTTTTATGTATTGTATTTTTTAGTTTGAAATGAAATGTTAGAAATTAATTGTAGCTTTTGTACCGCAATTAATATTGACAATATTTAAAATTCTTTTTAAAAAGAAAAAGATTTTTTTCAGAAAAGCATAGAGTATCAAAAGTCTAATTTTAATTATATATTTTTTCAACTATGAGTGTTTGCACCTATATTTCTTCTTCATTACTTCTGATTAACTATTACTTTTCCCTGAAAGAAGTTTCAAGACAGAAATAATTTCTGAATGAAATGGCACAGGTCATCCTCCTTCAGTGACGACATCACATACTGCTCCTTTTGCAAGTTATTATTGTTTACAGTTACTGATTCAAATTTGAAGTTGTTATTCATGCTTATTTCTTTATTTAAATAATTTAAAGAAACATATTGAATAAATAAGTTGTAATTTGATTGTATAATATATTTTATAAATTTGTTTGGTTATCTGGAAATTTCATTCAAGTTTTACATTTAAAGCATTAAAATTGTACCTCATTTCAAGTCAAGTAATATTTATAGATTGGAACAATTAAAAGAATATCTGCATACAAATTAACTGAAATACTTGTGTGAATTTATGCTTATCAATTAATTTATACTGCAGTGCTGTGTGAGTTTATAGATTAATTCATTTATGGCACTATCTTTAGAGTAGAAAGGGTGTGTATTTATAGATTTCAATAGATTTATGTTTTAGATAAAAATAGCTTTATACTTTATATAATATAAATTAATTCATCTATAGTATTGTAAAAGTTTATGGATTAATTTATTTTGTTTAGGGTAGAAAGAATGTGTAAGTACAGGTTTCAATAGATTCCCCATTGTAGATCAAAACAGCTTGCTGTTTCATATACAACTATATGTTTACTCTCCTCCCCCCACCATCACCATTTTTTATGAGTGGTGTTTTTCATTATCAGACTGTGACAATTTTGTTTTGTGTGCTTGATATGATACTGTTACATTGTTGTATGTTGTACAGCATATCAGAAACATAGGAGACAGTTATTACTCGTTTGTACAGCATAGCAGTAAATATAGAATACAGTTACTATTCATTTGTACAGCATAGCAGTAAATATAGAATACAGTTACTATTCATTTGTACAGCATAGCAGTAAATATAGAATACAGTTACTATTCATTTGTACAGCATAGCAGTAAATATAGAATACAGTTACTATTCATTTGTACAGCATAGCAGTAAATATAGAATAGTTACTATTCATTTGTACAGCATAGCAGTAAATATAGAATACAGTTACTATTTGTTTGTACAGCATATCAGTAGAATTTGTTTATAGTTCATGCAGATTGCTTAGAATACATAGTACAATTCAGTTTTATGATCTACTCACAATTGTACAGCTTTGTAGTAGAATATTTGGTACAATCATTTTTCTTTGAGTGCAAATGATACTGTTACAATAATCTACTCATAATTACACAGCATTGCTGTAGAATATGTGGCTCGTGTGGATTGCTTTGCTAACAAGTTTCCTTGCTATTTTGACAGTTTTCATGAGAAAATGAATTGGTAATATGATGCTAATTACTAAGTATTAAGTTTGCATGCTTGATTATTATAAACATTTTAATGTTCCTGCTGCATGCTTGATTATTATAAACATTTTAATGTTCCTGCTGCATGCTTGATTATTATAAACATTTTAATGTTCCTGCTGCATGCTTGATTATTATAAACATTTTAATGTTCCTGCCAGACAAATTTACCTATCTAATACCAAATTTGTCATAGCTCCTTTGCAAATTCAGGATGTTTACTTGTCTTTGCAAAGTGCTTGTACTGATCAGAATTCTTTGATATCTGGCTGAATTTTTTGTTTCATTGGATGGTTGGTAAAGCATTTTCTTCAACTATATACTGTTCAGTCATCAGTAAGCTATTTTACCATTGTGTTTTTGTAATTCAATTTTAATTTTGACTGTTAGTGTGAATGTGTGTGTGTGTGTGTGTGTGTGTGAGAGAGAGATAGTTTTGTGCAAGTATGTGTGTGTGTATTAAAATATGTTCCTTCCAAATCTATACATTTATTGCAGTATTGAATTAAACCTTTCAGATGGATGTTGTTCTTTGGGAATCAGAAGTTCTATCCATTGTACCTCTAAGCTTGCAGTTAAGAAAGAAATACAGACCTAAATTAAAAAAGTGTGAGAGAGAGGGGGGGGGGAATAAAATAAAGTAAACAATCAAAAGCTCTGATGAATAATAAATAATCATAAATACACGGGTTTTTAGAAGGAGCACATTTAGATTATCTTGAAGAATGCAAATGGTTTCATCCACTGCTTCTAACAAGTAGTACTTTCACCTCTGTTTTCATTTGACAGTTGTTTAATAATACTGATGTTTTACTGAACTGTCTTCATTTGACAGTTGTTTAATAATACTGATGTTATACTGATCTGTCTTCATTGGACAGTTGTTTAATAATACTGATGTTATACTGATCTGTTTTCATTGGACAGTTGTTTAATAATACTGATGTTTTACTGATCTGTCTTCATTTGACAGTTGTTTAATAATACTGATGTTATACTGATCTGTCTTCATTGGACAGTTGTTTAAGACTGCTGATGTAATATTGACAACTCATATAACTTAACTTCTGTTACAGGGAAACCGACGGAGCATAAGGCATCCAAACAAAAACATAAGGAAGCTAAGGGTAAATGTTTTGACTTCTGTAGACTTTTTGAAGTGTGTCTTGGAGATTCTGTAAGGGTTATCATTTCATATCACTTGAGTAGTCCTCATGAATTGTATTTGATAAGATAAAAAAATCACTAAAGTTGCATGGTTATACTTAATATATGTATACTTTCTGTATTGTGTGTTTACAGATAATATCATTAAATAAAACTGGTATTTTAAGGTGAAGACCGATATCATATTTGCCCAAATTGAAAAATTTACTGGTCATCTGCTGTTTGAATATTGAATCAACTTTAAATCCTCGAACTCCCCTACTCCTATAGTGGACTATATTGATGAGAATTTATTTTTTTATTTCTTTGGGAATTAGTACTGCAGTGTATAAACTTCCCTTTGGTAAGGGAGGTAAACCAGCTGTAATGGCACTGTGGTTAAAGGGGCCCTAATTTCTAAAGTCTATAAGGAAAATAATTTCTTAGCATTATTGTACAACATATTTCTGAATTTGTAGCATTTTTTTCAAATATAAATATTATAGACCAAGATTAGTCTTTTTAATAACTGTTTAGCACTATTGCTCATGATACATAAGAGAGCATATCTACAGTAATTTTCAAATATAAATATGATATAATTAGATTGGTTATTTTTAATAACTTCTTAGAATTATTAAACATTATATCTATAGAGAACAGAGTGTCTGTCATACTTATTTCCTCTACCAAAATTGGGGAACATCTCATTCTAAGAAAATGTTAAGGAACTAATCTTAGTCTCTTGTTATTGATATCTGAGGTTCATTCCTTATTTAGTTTTAATAACTTCTTAGCAAATATTGCCTATTATTTTTATAGAGAATATAGCATTCAACTTCATATATACCCTAATGTTATTGCCCCTCATATTTATAGAGAGAATAAGCAGCAAGCTTCAAAATGTAATTGTTTTAGACTTAGATTAGTTAATTTTATTTCAATGCATTATGCAAGCTCTGTATCATTTTGACTGCCAACCTACATGAAATGATGTAAACAGCTGTCATTCATTGGAGTTTTTGAAGGCTGATAAAATTTCATATAAAATAGTCTTTTTTTTCCACTTGTATCCCCACATTTTTTACAATGTTTAATATTTGTTTTTTTCAATAAACAACAATTATATAAATAGCTATTTTAAATAATTTACAGCTGGCCACATTTTTCTATTTAAACATTACTTTGCATTCAGTACAAATAGTAGTTCATTTTTTCCTTAAATATTAGTTTGCATTGGGTAAAAAAAGTACTGCTAATAATTCGTTTTACTGTTTAAATATTAGTTTCCATTGAGGTACAAATGTATTAATAGTAGTTTATTTTTCTGTTTAAATATTAGTTTCCATTGAGGTACAAATGTATTAATAGTAGTTTATTTTTCTGTTTAAATATTAGTATCCATTGAGGTACAAATGTATTAATAGTAATTATAGTTTATTTTTCTGTATTTTTTTCCATTGAGGTACAAATGTACTAATAGTAGTTCACTTTCCTGTTTAAATATTAGTTGCATTAAAGTGCAAATGTACTAGTAGTAGTTCACTTTCCTGTTTAAATATTAGTTGCATTAAAGTGCAAATGTACTAGTAGTAGTTCACTTTTCGGTATCAATATTAGTTTGCATTGAAGTATACACATACAACCAGTAGTTCATAATTTTTTTGGACAGACTTACCTCCAACTATGGAAATGCAGGAAGAAAACGGTAAAAAAATTCGTTCATTTTAAAAAAATTAATGCTTTTTCTTTATGAGAATAGTCTGCATGTTGGTTTATGTTGATCCTTAATGTTTACACTTTTATCTTTGAAACACATTTTTATTAGATTGCTTGTGAATCTTACTTGAAATGCCTAATGTTTATCTTTTGAATAGTCACTGTTTTAGGGCTTTAATATAATTATCTTTTACCATTTATCTTAGGCATTAAAATCTTCCTTCCTCAGCACTAACACTTATTTTACCATTACTGATATAATTTAATAATATTTCATCATATTTTACTTACTGCTATCATTTGATTTTGGGCTTACTATAAAAACCTCTGCCTGTTATCACTTGATCTTTTGCTTACTACCGGGGACCTCTGCCTGATATTACTTGATTGCATTTACACAGGAAATCACTGCCTGTTTTCATTTACTACATGTACTAGAAACCTCTGTTCATTATCACTTGATCTTTTGCTTACTATTGTGGACCTCAGCCTGATATTACTTGATCTTTTGTATTTACACAGGAAACCACTGCCTGTTTTCATTTACTACATGTACTAGAAACCTCTGTTATCACTTGATCTTTTGTTTACTACTGTGGACGTCTGCCTGATATTACTTGATCTTTTGCATTTACACAGGAAACCACTGCCTGTTTTCATTTACTACATGTACTAGAAACCTCTGTTCATTTTCACTTGATCTCTTGTTTACTACTGGGGACGTCTGCCTGATATTACTTGACCTTTTGTTTACTACTGGGGACCTCTGCCTGATATTACTTGATCTTTTGTTTACTACTGGGGACCTCTGCCTGATATTACTTGATCTTTTGTTTACTACTGTGGACCTCTGCCTGATATTACTTGATCTTTTGCATTTACACAGGAAACCACTGCCTGTTTTCATTTACTACATGTACTAGAAACCTCTGTTTATTATCACTTGATCTTGTTTACTACTGTGGACCTCTGCCTGATATTACTTGATCTTTTGCATTTACACAGGAAATCACTGCCTGTTTTCATTTACTACATGTACTAGAAACCTTTGTTCGTTATCACTTGATCTTTTATTTACTGCTGGGGACCTCATTATGCTGTTATTAGTGCATGCTTACTTTGAGAAACCTAATTTTGCCTTTACTAGATCATTTGATTACTTTTGAATGTATTCATTATTTATGTTATTATTTGAATTGACATTAATTATATTAAATATACTTATTACTGTGTACTATTTAATTTTATTTTTCTGTGCATGCAATTTTTCCTGATATGTTTGTGTGTACGATTGTTTTTTAGTGATATGTTAATGTATATATTTGACTATAGATCTGCTTCTGTAAAATCCAGCAAAGTAAAACAGTGCCAAAGAAATAAAAATGGAAATGTATATGGAGAGATTATAGACCAGTCAGAATTATCTTTCATCAGCTCTTTATTTTATGTTTTTCTAGATCAACCTTTGTCAATCATTTTACCCTGGAGGTACCATTGAAATAATTTTCAGGTCTCCAAGAATCCTTGCATAAAAATTACTATATCTATGATCTCTCAGGGTGTGTGTGTGTGTGTGTGCAGAACCCCGTTTGTGAAACCCTGATCTACAAAATGTATAATCACCCTTTTTACCCTTCAGGAATCTTTGAAATAATTTTCAGGTGTCAGGGAACTGCAATAAAATTACTATATCAATGATGCATATTTTTTTCAATTACAATCCCTCATGGAACCCCTAGTGACCTCTCAAGGGTAGGATTCTGCAGAACCTCAGTTAAGAACCTGATCTAGACTAATATAATAAACCCATACTGTGAAAAATATTTGTTATAGAGTTACAATTTGCATAGTTATCTCCAGTTTGTGGTATGTTGGAACATTGGAACACACACACACACACACACACTGACTTATTTTGTTCAATTTGCATTATTTCTTGAAAAGCAATGCTATATTGAGTAATTGTATAAGTTTTCTTATTATAAAGCATTAATGCTGCCTTCATGTCGTTCCTTATTACCAGATTACCAATCTATATTTAGCAATAAACTTTGAGTTCAAAGAAAAGATAATTATGTGTAACACTTTTGTAATGGAAGTTTTACTTAGGTTAATTATCATCTAGTGTGAAGAAAAGGAGAACAAAATGGATCAAGTAGTATGCAATGTTGACGGATTTGAGGGATTTTTTTAAAACTTTTTTCCAGACAACTAATAGTGTTATTTATTGCAATTTTCAGTGCAAGAAGAGCCTTCAACTGATTCTGGGCAGCCTGCAACTGAAGGTATTTGATTATTTTTATGCTACTTGTTAAACCCTATTTATTTAAATTGATTTTACATTTATTCATATCAGACTTTGAAGGCCTTGTTGGATTTATTGGGGAGACCCCAGAAGAGTGATCGATATTACAGACTACTTTTCAAAACTTGTTTTGTTGGAAGAGTGTTTATATATATATATTCATGTTTCTAAACATAGCTTCTGACTGTGTTTAGAATTATTTTGAAAAATTGACAGGAATTTTTTATTTGATTCTGCTGTTGACCAAAGTTTGTTCTGAATTTTATATCAAGATTTTATACTAAAGATTCAGGTAAGAGCAAACTTTATCTGTTATTTAATGTAGTTATTTCTAGTGACTAGAAAATATGCTAATGAGAATGATTTTTTTAGATTGTTTTTATTTTAATATTTTTTTATACATTGTATTTTTATGTAGAATCATGGATTTTCTTTTTGTGTTTTGTATTCACTGTTATTATTAACTGGACTTGTTATTTCTTATTTTAAAATGTAAATTGTTTTAATAAATTTTAAAATTTCTTCTTTTTTTTTAAAAACTTATTTGGAAAGATTGGCTGCCCACAATCAATAAACACTTCTACGTTATTTTGAGTTCAGTGATGATTTGCAATTGATATCATTTACTGTACAGACAACAATGTGCCAATTTTTTACAGCAAGATATACTATCAAATTTCAAATGAAACTAATGCTTCAGTAATGGAGTGAATACTGATGTCAACACTGAGCCTTCTGAACAGCTATTAAACTAATGGAAGATGATAATGTAAATTATACTCAGTGTCAGTTAATGAAAAATTAGTAATAATTAGTAAATGAAAAATTAAAAAATGTTCAGTAGTACTTGTCAATACTTAAGCCCACAAAATGCCATGACAAGCTGATGAAAATGAAAGTCTTGAAATTAAATTGTTGATAAAACACATTGATAAAAATGAAACTTTATAGAAACCGTTGGTAAATAGACCCACAAAGTGAAAAATAAGTTGATGAAAAATGATACCATTCAATAATGACAGTCAACACATAGGCCATAAAAGTAGTGAAAAGGTGACAATAAATGAAACTGTTCATTAGTACTTGTCAGTGAATAGGAACAAAATTCAGTAACTATTTTGTGAAAAATTAAATTTTACAGTAATGATTTTTATAAATAATGCCTGCAAAAAGAAATGACAAGTTCATTTTGGTGAAATGATTAAAATCTGCTTTCTAAGCTTCTGAATTGAGAAATTTAGATGGTAGAAAATAATATTTTTTCTATAAATTATGCCCTCAAAATGCAAAAAAACCTGACTTACAAAATATAATACTAATTTAACCGTTCAGTATGGAGTCCATTTGAACACACAAAAAAGAAAATAATAATCATAATAAATACGATTAACTTCTCCTTTAGAAGCTAGCAGAGATCAGGAATCAACCTCAGAATCTGACATGGAATTGGGGCATTATGATGATGAAAATCTTGAAGACTTAAAACAAATGCAAGAAGATGAGCAGCAAAATGCAGAGGCTGAATATGACGATGATCAGTTTGATGAAGAGGACACAGAAGTTCTAGCAGAGGCATTTGATGAACAAGAACTAGCTCAAGTTGCTGATATATCAAAAGAGAACAGGCAGACAGATCTTGAGGAGAGAGGCAGTGAACACGAGTCTCCTATTGACCAGTCCAAGACAAATGAACAAGAGGTAGTTGCTGATCGTTTTGAGGAGGTGAACTATTTGGACAAAGGTGGCAGAGTGGAGGATGGGGGAGCAGCAGGTAGAGTCTTGATCCATGTGCTTATTGTGCATGGCCCTTCATCTACCCTGAATCAGCTTGTTTCCACCTAGCGAGACATCCCTTTGTGTTTAAGAAACGTTTGTGAAAAGTATAATTTTATTTGCAAAATGGTTTTAAGTTTGTGCTTCTGGCATTATTATAATTATTTTATTTGCATGAAATCATACTTTTTGTATCACTTACCAGTTTGACTTATTGTGGCTATCCTTTGTATATAATACAAATTTCAGACCAATTTTTATTTATTTTCTATAGCTCTTTCCTGTAGAACATTGGAACTTGTTGACCACAGTTTTGTTTTTAAGAATTATCAACAATTGTTTTATAAATTTAATATAAAATGGGATTATTACATATTAAATTGACAAATAAATAAGTTTAGGACTAATTAAATTAAATATTTATTATTATAGTACATTTACTCTAATTTATCTCTTACTAATATTTTGTTGTATGTTTTCGTAAATTTAATTTTTTTTATGTAGCTATCAAAATGGTATGGTTATAAATGATTATGATTTTACAGAACAAAATTTTCTGAATATAAACTAATAAAATTTTAATTGGCATTTAAAAAAAAAATGAATGGTGAAGAAGTAAAGAACAATATATTAAAAATACTGTTTGTGCTAGTATTTTGTTATTATATTTGGGGGATAATTTTTCCTAAAATAAAAATAAAATGCATACATAAATAAAACTATACAAGAGAAATATCTGCAGATAAACTAACTTGTTTGTGCTGCAAGCCTTTGGCAATAATAATTAATATTCCAATTGCAAATGAGCCAGAATTTAATGTAGTCACCAATGAAGCATAAGTCACGACAAATTAAATTATTGAAAATTAAATTTAAAAACCTGTCAATAAAAAAGATGGAATGATGATAAAAGTTTGTCAGCAGATACGTTATATCCATTATATCTTAGACCTATAAAGAACACTAGACTAGCAGAAGACATACCATAACTAGTGACTCATGAAACCAAAATAACCAACATAAACCAACATAATATATTGTACATAAAAAAATATTTTGATCAAAATAATTACATTTCAGACAATTGGGATCAAAATGAATGATTTCCTTTGTTCTCAAGTTTTTATTTCTGAAAGTTGACCCAAATTTTCTATAAGGTTTAAAAAGAAAAAACCTGATAAAGAACAAAAACATTTATTATCATAAATATCTACATCAGTAGTTATTATTGTAAATATTTACATCAGTATCAGTTGTTATCATAAATATTTATCAGTAGTTATTATCATAAGTATCTACAGCAGTACTTATTATCATAAATATCTACATCAGTAGCTATAAGTGAACACAAATCTACATCAGTACTTATTATTATAAATATCTACATCAGTAGTAATTATCATAAATATCTACATCAGTACTTATTATCATAAATCTTTACATCAGTAGTTATAAATATCTACTATATCAGTACTTATTATCATAAATATCTGCATCAGTAGTTATTATCATAAATATCTACAGCAATAGTTATTATTGTAAATATCTACATCAGTACTTTTTATCATAAATATCTACATGTCATTATCGTAAATATCTACATCAGTAATTATTATCATAAATATTTACATCAGTACTTATTATCATAAACATCTACATTACTTACTATCATAAACATCTACATTACTTACTATCATAAACATCTACATCAGTAATTATTATCATAAATATCTACATCAGTAGTTATTATTGTAAATATCTACATCAGTAATTTGCAAGTTAGCTTTCTATTGGTCCTCAAAGTCAAACTTCATGCTCTGCAAGGTTTAGAGAAAAAAAAAACCTTATCAAAAACAAATACAATTATTATCATGAATGTCTGTGTCAGTAATTTGCAAGAAAATGTTTTGTAATACTTTACTCTGTCACCTTTACCTATTGTGTTTACAAAAATTGTAGTTTTACTGTCAAACTATGTTGTTGCTTGTCACATTTATTGATAATTTATAGGCATCAGTATTTACAAGACAATTAGGAATAAATTATCACTTTCTGGTTGCTATTTGATTTATTTACAAGTCCCATTTTCATCCACATAGTCTTATATTCTATATGCTTACATAGTGTTTTTTAAAATCTCTATGAGTTAAATTCAGTACATGTATTTTGTTTTTATAAGTGCATTTTAATTTTAATATACTGTTATTTGTATTCCTGCCAAATGTTACTGACTAATATCATGAGTAGAATGTATTACACATTATAAATGTTTATATAAAATTGCTATTTGAAGACTGACACATTGTAAAAATACAAGAATATATTAAAAAGGTTACTAACACAGATGCCAATAAAGTTAGATGAATTTGTTGGAACAATTATAAGCCATTTAACTTTTAAAACATTGTATTATGATCTTGTATTAAACAATGGCATTTATTCTTAAAAAAGGATTGCTAGTATTACTTTTGGAGATAGTTACAAATTTAATAGCATGTTAATAACCAACTTAGTATTTTTGTTGTTGCTTCTTAAAAGCAAAATTATTAAACTCTGCAGGGTATGAACTGAAGTAGAAGATAGAATATTATGTGCCACTAGTTGAAAATAATTGTATATCTCCTCTCCCTTACTCATTTAGAAGAAAAATTCCAGTGTGTATGTATGTATGCATTAAATGAAACAATTTTTTGTATCAGAAATTATAATTTGATTTAATTTATTAATTTGCCACTTTAAGTAATTTAGCAGTAAAATTTGTCAGATAATTACAAAATTACATATCACTTAAAATGTTAGTTTCCACTAGCATTTAACTCTCTCTCACCAGTATACACACACACACACACACACACACACACTGCAAAATGTATCTCATGTCTACCAATTGACTAATTGATTTAAATATGGCTTTTGTCTGCGTTTTCTGCTGTTATACAATGTACTGCATGTCTTGCAACAGGTGCACAGTCTGAAACACAGGCAGCTGAAGATGGCAAAACAGAGCCATCTGGAGACACAGCAGGACAGGAGCAGAGTGAAGAGGGAGTGACATCAGAAGAGGCAAAGGCAGAAGAAACAACTCCAGAAGTGAACACAAATGAAAATGCAGAGGAGAACAAACCGGATGAGACAAATCCAGAAGAGCCAAAGCAAGAAGCACCAGCAACTGAAGAGAAGCAAGAGGAGATAAATACAAATTCAAATGCTGAAGAGGCCAAGGAAGAAAAGGCAAACACAGACGACAAACAAGAGCAAGAAAACACAAATGCAAATGCTGAAGAGACCAAACAAGAGGCAACAAAAACAGAAGAGCCAGAAGTTTCTCAGACAGAAGAAAAATCTGAGGAGACAAAAGAAGAATCTAAGGAGACAGAAGAAAAATCTGAGGAGACAAAAGAAAAATCTGAGGAGACAAAAGAAGAATCTAAGGAGACAGAAGAAAAATCTGAGGAAACAAAAGCTGAACCTGCTGCAGAATAGACTGAGGTAGTGATCTGTATTATATGTAGGATTATAAGAATTTCAGGAAATGATATAAAAGATTAAGTTTTCTAACAAATCAGATGGGATGCATAATAATTATAGATTTGTAACCTCTAGCATAACAAAGTTTATAATATTAATGTGGCTCAGTAATATCATCCATAAATGAGTGATGTTCTATATCAGTGTTCTCAGAAATTCAGTTTTTAAAATACATTTATTCAACAAAAAACTAAAGAGTTGATTTTGGTTTTTATTTTTGCTTCATTTTACAGGTTCATAAACACAACTTATCTACAAAAAAATGTCTGTATTCATGTTAATCTTCTCAGAAATTAATTTTAAAAAAGCAAAAATTTATATAACAAAAGCTCTTGCCAATTTCTTCTTCTATCTAATTCACATTTGGACCATTACTGATTTGGCATATTTACACAGCTTGTTATGTCAGAAGATTCAATTTGGAGGAAAGTTTGAATTCACAATTACAGTTTTTTACATTCATTCTGCACTGTAAAATATCAATGAAACTAAGCCTTCTACTCTATAACAAACTTATCTTTATATATATTTTAATGTTTATTTTATTTTTCCTGTTTCTTGTATATTGTATATATACAATATTAAGTTAGATTCTTCACTATCTTTGAAAAATAATCATGACTTAAAACAATACAAAAAAATAAACTAACTATATCAACCAAAATTAAGGACTGTTGTTCAGTTCTTTTCAGTATTTAATTTTGTTTTTCATTATATTGCAGTTCTCATGTTCACATTCACCCTTTGGACCATTACTGATTTGGCATGTTTGTATACATCACATTCACCATTTGGACCATTACTGATTTGGCATGTTTGGATACATCACATTCACCATTTGGACCATTACTGATTTGGCATGTTTGCACAGCTTGTTATGTCAGAAGATTCAAATTGGAGGAGAGTAATAATAATAATTGAATTCACAATTACAGTTTTGGCAAAGGAAATCTGCAATTATCATCACTCAGTGCTCTATGGTTTATATTAACAAAATATTTATGCTTTGTTTTAGTATATTATTATTATTGTTTTAGTATATTTTATTTTTAATGTTACATATTAACTGTAATATATAATTAGTTTTAGTTGTTGTAGCTTATTTAAGAGTTGTTCTTGATGAAATTTGTAAAATAATTTATTAGCTGACTTTATTTTAGCAGTAATAGGACTGTTGACAATAAGAATATTTAGGGTAATAAGCATTAACTCAGTTCACCCCACTGGGAGGATTTTCATACAAATAGGTTTTAAAAAAACAGAAAGAATTTAGTTTTATCTATTATTGCAGTTAATATTTTTTTTTAAACAAATAGAAAACTTGGCAGATTTAGTTTGTGTGTACATGTAATTGTTTAAGTTAGGCATGAACATTTTAGGAGTTATATAACTATTGTTTTTTCTTTATAAAAATTATTGGATCAGAATATTTATTCTTATTTACAAAATATGTTGTGTGAGAAAGATTAACAAATATTATTTTTGTATAAATCTGTTGATGAAAGGATGTTTGTTAATTGGTTTATTAAATATTAAAATATTCTATTTGTTGTGAATAAAGAAATTTTAAGAATATATATAATTTTGAATTATTTTATTAAATTACTTTTAAAATACAAAATTAATCAAACTGTGTGACTGACTTTCAAAAACACTGCTACTCATTTCTCTTTCTGCCAAGCACTGAATATTACAAAACAGTATACATAACATTTAAAAAATAAATGTGTACGTTTATTTGAATTTTTAAACTAACTCATTTTTTTTAATACAAACATCACAAAATATCACAGATTATTACAACAATTAATGCTAACATATATTAAAATGGATATTAATAATTTAATAGAATATATAAATATTTTTTAATAGTTTAGCATGAATATACAAGAAATATTTATGTAAAGTTAACAGTGAAATGGTGCTGACAAGACCATATACTGGATATCAAACTTAGATTTCATTCACTTAGGAGTGATGCAGTGATTTTGACAAGAGTCATAATGAGTATATTTTATAACAAGTAATAATTGTGATACAAGTCATAATGTGTATGCTTTATAATTAGTAATAATTTTGACATGATTAATGATGAGTATGTTTATAAATTCTCACACATCATAAAGAATGTGTTTTTTATATATTAGTAATAGTTAGGAATAATAATGAGTGTATTTTAAAATTAGTAATATAAATGAGTATGCTTTAAAATTTTGACACAGGTCATAATGGATATATTTCATAATTAGTAATAGTTCTGACATAAATAAAATAATGTGTGGTTTAAAATTAGTAATAAATGTTGACATGAACAATAATGAGTATGCTTGAAAATATTGCCAAAGGTAATAATGAATACGTTTTATAATTAGCAATAGTTTTGACATAAATGAGTGTCCTTTAAAATTAGTAATAACTGTGACATGAATAATAATGAGTATGCTCTATAATTTTGACAGAAGTCATGAGGTGTTTGCTTGGTAATGAGTAATAATTTTGACATGAATAATAAAGTGTATGCTTCAAAATTTTTGACATGAATAATATTGAATATGCTTTATAATTAGAAATAATTTTGATTTAACAGTCATGGAATAAGGAAAGAAAGGTTTGTCAATGCCAGCAGATATGCACAATATCACAATGCCAGCAGATATGCACAATATCACAGTGCCAGCAGATATGCACAATATCACAGTGCCAGCAGATATGCTTCACATAAATACATTAACACCCATTCATTGTTCAATTTCATGTCCTTTTTATACAGACTAATAAATCGATATTTATCTGAAGTAACTCATATAATGGAAACCACGAAGCAAGTTTTATTTTTTAAATAATACTTTGAGACTTGATAATCATTATCAAAGATGCAAATATGAGAAATATAAATACTAGAATCAAAAATGTAATTAAGTGGGTATTTGTTGCACAAACACAACAATTCAATAAGCGCTTTAATAACTGAACAAATTCAGCACAAGATCAGCTATACATATTAAGTCTTTTTGATATCTTCTAACTGGTTCTATGTTTTCTCTACACCACAATAATTACACATGCTACTTATAATGCAATGAATAGTATATACACATTTAATTATCACTATTAATACTTTTTTATAATGCCTTTACAAATCAGATGCTTAATCAATAAATTTAAATAATTTATTAATAATGAATGTCAACAAATATTAGCTAGAATCATTATGTCAACACTGATCCACAGAAAGTTAACTCACCTCCAGAATAGCCGCACGTTTTGCACACCTAATTATGACAAGGTCCTAAGCAATGTTCCTATTCATAAAAAGGACCATCTAGTGTTCACTTATTTACTGCCTGAGATCACACACATACACATATATATTTTAAAATAATTTAAAAAAAACAATAAAATGTCAATCCATTCTGCTGAGGAAATGAGTGATCATCTAAAAAATAAATAGGATTCCTTTATTCTTTTGCCTGTATTGAAACTTGTAACATAATATTATTGAGTGGCATCCAACATACTGACTTAACACATTCTGACTTCATGAGTCTAACTCCCACCATTATTTCATGTTTCATACAAATATCAAAAATGACAAATAAAACTTTTACCATGCAAACATAAAAAATGACAAATTAAATGTGCTGAGAGAACACATTTTTAATGATTATGAAAGTGCTAAGGATGAATATTGACAGCTCTCTGACCACTTTGAATCTTCAGGTAAGATGTTTTTGAGTCCCTTTCCTCTGTGAACATTGTCAAAAATTTGTTTGCATGATTTTTTAATATTAGGGTTAATAATGCCATCTCTAAGTAAAAGAAAGTGAAAGATATCAAGGCCAATAAGTTTTACAAGACTATAGAGTAGGGTTAACAACACCATTTTCAAGCAAACAAATAGACAGAAATCAAATAACAATAACTCTTACAACAGGATTCTGAAGTAGGGTTAACAACACCATCTTCAAGTAAGAGAAAGATAAATCAAGAGCCAATAACTCTTACAATAGGATTTTGAAGTAGGTTAAGAACACCTTTCTGAAGTAAAAGAAAGAGATAAAAATCAAGAGCCAATAGTTCTTACAACAGGACCGTATTGTGAATTTCAATAAAGTTTACACTACAAAATGCAAATAAAACTCTGTGTGTGCGTGCGCGTGCATGCCTGCTTGTATGTGTAGGGAAAATGCAAAAGGTTGTAAACATTGTGTAGCTGTGAACTGCATCAAAATTTTTATTTTATTTTATAAAAGTTAAATAAACCTTAGGTGAGTACAATTCTAGCACTGTTTTTCTCATGTAAAAATATAATTTCATATTTGAGGTCTCATTATTTGAAATTAGCTTCATAATGCAGCAGTGAATTCCAAATAAGGAAAAATTTTCAACAATGCTCCCAACATTTATTACAATAAATTAATGACATAAATATTTAAAATTGCAGAAATGATTTTATTTAAGGCAAACAATTATGAAATTAAATGAAATATGGCTTACAGAAAATTGATGTTTAATTTGCTTTTCCCCCCAGATAATCATCTTTTCAATGCGTATGTATTTTTTTAAAATTAAACACAAATGGTTTAAACATGACAATAATTCTAAACTATTTTTATGTAATTAAAATGAATTTTAACTGATTTAAGTTTAGTCAATACTTTTCTAATTCTCTTTCCTCATGCAAAAATATATAATATAATTTTATTCATGTCTCTTCATTTACAAGCTTTTATAATGTAGCAATGAGCTACTCAAAATAAGAAATTTATATAGAAAGCAACAATTATATGTTTTTTTAATTTATTAAGTTTTGTAAGTTTTATCAGTATCCTATTGTTTTTAAACATCATAATAAAACAGAAATTTTAATGGCATGATTTGAAACAGCATAGATATTATAGAAAAGTTTTGGAAATAATGATTGTTGCTATTTTCAGTTTTGAAAGTGATAAAATTACTGAATGTCACCTTAATAAAACAATTTTTAAAAAAATGATAGCTTGCTGTATCTGTTTTTATCTTAAATAATTTTAATGGGTGCACACACATACACACATATACATACACATTAAACGTTACAGTATAATAATCATTATACAGTTTTAATGTTATTTTATTCTGTGAGTAACATCACAATTATTTTTTCTTTTTAATTTCAACTGCATTTTTATTTTCAAATTTTTAATTTTGTATTTTGCCAAGTGCATAATCAAATTCAATCTCAGTATAGTC
This sequence comes from Sinotaia quadrata, assembly GCA_028829895.1. NCBI lineage: Eukaryota > Metazoa > Mollusca > Gastropoda > Architaenioglossa > Viviparidae > Sinotaia > Sinotaia quadrata. The sequence goes on from CM054182.1 coordinate 11,485,384, forward strand.
CATTTCCAAACTGCATGAATAAACAAATGTCTAAAACAACAATTACAAAATTACAATAAAACGAAAAGTTAATTAACAATTATTTTTTTGTAATTAAAACAAAAATTGCATCCTCTCACATGCACACTCATATAAGTATATGCATATACATATACAGACACAGACATATAATCACACATATGCACATGCGCACGCACACACACACACACACACACATCACACAAATGTGGCAAACTTTTAATTTGTTTTTCACATATTGACATTTAAAATGTTAAGTTTAAATTAAATTAATTAAGTTTAAATTAATTTAAATTAATGTCTCCTTTTAATGTCATTTTATTTCTGATGTGCAATAAGTTAAATGACAAATGCAGAATACTTATTGCTTGAAAGATGCAAAGATTCTGAAAGAATTTAAAAAATCTTAAGACTCCTGATTGCTTTACAGAATTTAACATTGCTTCACAGAATACTCCACATCACTTCACAGATCCAAGGCTCCACACCATCTCACATCATTGAAGATTCGACATCAGTGCATAGATCTAAGGTTATAGATTACACAAGACTCTGGGATTTAAGGCTTCAGATCATTTCATAGATTGAAGGCTCCACATCATCTCATAGGATCAAAATTTCTATTGTCCACACTCACACCAATGATGACAAGTGCCCCATCACTAGTTCCTGCTAATATGTGGCTACCACCACTGGTTACACTAAGACAATGAATAGAACCCAGAGCCAATGTCTTCAAATGACTTAGCCTACAAATTACAAACAGAAACAGCATTTGAATTTCATAAAAATATATTTTGTAAAGTAACCTTAAAATACAAGATTTTATATTCTATGACATTTTTAATTTTAATATGTGTTTGTGTGTATGTGTATGTGTATGCATATGCAAAGAAGCAATGATACAATAATAAACATTCATACTTGCCTATATATAGTATATGAAAGATAAAATATTAGATAAAACAGTTTCAATGACCTTGATATTCTTAGTGTGTAGGTAGACTTGTGATGGCATATTTATCAATAAGAAATGAAATTAATCTTTAACATAATATGCATATAAGATTTATCAGTTTCTCCACCCAACAACTAGGGGATTCATGAAACAAAAGGAGACATTTAGAAAAGGAGAATATCCCAAGGAATAAACTTCCCTTTGCCCTATATACCAGTTTGACATCAATACCTTAATATTAACTACAAGAAAAATTTCCAGGGAGGCCAGGAGGGTCATGGAATTAAAAAAGTATGGTAATTATTCAGAGAAAAAATATTTTAATTAGAAAGGTTCCCATCAAAGCAAACTGTCCACAATTATAGAACAAACACAAATAGTGGAGGGAGTGTTATTATTTATAACTCAACACCAACAAAAGGTTTCCCTTATTAAAAGAGAATAAATAACGTAATATCCAGCAATGGACAGATAGTTTACAAAGTTAAAAATTACTGTTATGAACGGCAATGAATAGGTACTTTACAAAGCTAAATAATCATTCTAATAATAAAAACAGAAATTTGTAAATCAGTATAAACACTTTATGTCAAACTATAACTGAGCAGCTTTAGATCTAAACATGTATCTAAAAATAATACTTATTTACTCAGTTATAGTTTGACAAACTATTTACTCATTTTTAGAGTGATAAAAAGGGAAGATTATCGAATATTAATAAATGTGCAGTATTTCTGTATTTTTTCTAGCAGCAAGATTTATCTGAATACACATATTTTTCAAAATAGAACATGCATTTTGTTTAGCTTTCAGCAAGGATAGCAATATCACAAGCAAGGAAAAAAAAAAAGGAAAAAACTACTCACCCAAATAGCTGAAAGATTAAAAGACGCCCATCAACATCCCCTATCACAACATGGTCCATCGCTATGGTCATGTAACTAATACAAGATTTCATAGAATGAGAGCACAATTCTTTTCCATTGACTGAGTACTCGTACAGCACATGCTTCTGCAAACAAACACAATGTGCTAAAACAAAAATTATCTTATTTACAAAAAATATCTACTTTTAGTATTAATAAATGTAAAAATGTTCGGAAAAGTCTTATATATTCTTCTCATGGTGTGTCTCAAACTTACATTCTTCATTGCTGTGTGAGCCATTTTCCATTGTATCCCATGAGAATGACTAATAGTTCATATGTGTATACAGTGAGACATATGAGAACATATACCACAATGTGCAAATCACAAAGTACATAAGCAAATGGAAGTAACTACATAAAATATATACTTCACACAAATCACAAAGTACATGAGCAGTAGAAGTAACTACATAAAATACATACTTCACATGAATCACAAAGTACATGAGCAGTCGAACTACATAAAATATATACTTCACATAAATCACAAAGTACATGCGCAAATGGAAGTAACTAAATAAAATATATACTTCACACAAATCACAAAGTACATGAGCAGTTGAACTACATAAAATATATACTTCATGAATCACAAAATACATGAGCAGTAGAAGTAACTACATAAAATATATACTTTACATGAATCACAAAGCATATGATTTATGAGCAGTGGAAGTAACTGTATAAAATATATACTTCACACTAATCATAGTACTGAAAAGCACCTCACAGGAAAGAGACAAGAAAAAGCAGGCATGAATCATAAAAACTCACTACCCTCCATTGTCCCTCCTCTCTCCCTCAATAAAACAACATACCTTCTCATGAGAAATATTTGTCGTGGTGCACTGCAGCACTATAAGCCCTGCATCAGACACGGCCAGAACAGAAATGTCCAGAGTGGAACCAGGTTCACAAGGAGGTCGCAGCGTCCTCATATAATGACCACGCTGCACTGTATGTAGTATCACTGTCCCATCCTATACAGGTCAATAAATTAATAGTCTACTAAAAAATATTGTGTGATTTTTAAATCTATCTCATCCAATAGGTCAATAAATTAATAGACTACTAAAAATATTGTGTGATTTTTAAATCTGTCCCATCCAATAGGTCAATAAATTAATAGACTACTAAAAATATTGTGTGATTTTTAAATCTATCCCATCCTACAGATCAATAAATTAACAGCCTACTAAAAATGGGGTTTGATCTTCAAATTTATCCAATCTTATAATCAATTTAAGCCTATGAAAGAAATTTTGTACAAACCATGGTAGTAATTTAATACTTTCTCTGTAAGGCTGTAAAAATATGCAAGTATTTCTTGGATACAGCAGTATTACTGAATGTGTTTTCTGCTTAATACTAAAAAATTTGCTTGGTAGATAATTCTTTGGTTGAATAGAAAATGTCTTGACAACATGGAGCAATAAAGTGCTCTGTGTACTTTTTAAATATATATTCAATATAACATTTTCAACACAACTACCATTATCACCCTGACATCCATGGTGAACTAAGAAATTAAACTGAACTTGAAAGGATTTTTAGAAAACACAAACAGCCTTGCTTCATTATCAAACTGGAAGTATCATTTTGTATTTGTTATGTTTGTTCCAGGAATTTTTCTTCAACATTTACAATTGATTCTACAAGAAAATCAGTTTCAAATAATGCTTTCAATTAACATGTGATTGTCAAGAACACAGAACTGTAAACTATATGTACTCTTTACAACCTTTTGCTAAGTGATATACACTGAATTAATTTCTTTTAATCTTTTTGGAATATTCACTGCCAACACACCAAAAGTGTTTATTATCTAATTTCTCATGAATGCTTGCATTTCTTTCATTAAATTTTTATTAAAATGTTAGATTACTAATTATTAACTTTCCAGAACTGCTTACTGAATAGTATATTTTAAAGTTTTTTTCCATTTAAAAAATGTTAAAGTTTGAGTTACACTACTTTAACTACTTTCAATCAAACCTATTTTAAACTGATTTCAGTACAGTCATTTTAAATTAATTAATATTTAAATGTGAGAGAATAAACAATTTTAAAATGTACTTTTTAAACTGAAAAGTATAAATTGTTTATAAAAAAAGAAACAGTGCAAACCATTGAAGCTGACACAGCAAGATCTAGGTCAGTAGAAATGTAGACCACACTCACTGCCTGGTCATGACCATAGAGCGTAGTCAAGGTGTTCACATCAATGTTACTGCTGACCCCTCCCTGAAAATATAGCCATCATTAACAGCAAAGAAAGATTGTAAAAGTAACAAAAAGCTTCAGGTTGTGTAATAATCTGTTGTAACACCATGTCTAGTGATCTAAATACAGAAACAACCATTATAAATCTTTACACATTAAATATGTATGGACAAGTTTATAAATATAAATTTAATTTATTAAAATTAAAATTGATGCAATCCATTAAAAGAAAATTACACAGTAAAATTAATCACATACTACTTACAGATGGGAAAAAGAAATAATGTATTTCTTTGATAGTTTAGTAGCACATATTTGAATGGTTACAAAAAGTACATATTGCACTGACTTCGAACTATGTTCAAGATGAAGGCTCAAATTCATTATCTTAGCTCTCTAAGGTCAATACTGTTGTGAAGTTATTTCCCTTGCAGTCCTGTTGAAATAAAGGCTTGTGTCTTCTACTGTACGCAGTAAACTTAACTCCCCACAGAAGGAGAGGTAAATCATCTAAATGACACTTAAGACACAGAGGCCATACATACTGAAACAAGATAAGGGAAATAACTTTAAATGCTCTAAAAGCATAGATTCCTCCAGATATTTCTGACTTTCTAATACGAAGAGTGAAATAAAAGAGGGGTGTAGCTATGACCAGTAACTCATTGGAGATGTAGCACAGTTTGCCACAGCTAATTACTATGCATAGCCTGAAAATACAATCCTTTCCTCAATTATTAACAATATCTAATGTTATCATAGCAAACTCTTAAAATGTGTAAAGGAAATAAGTAATAAAAATAACATAATGTGTTTACAAGGTCATTTTCATAGTGTTTATGCAGATAATGGCAAAGGTTTGGTTAGAAGCATATAAAGAAAGATCAACAACACAGGTTAGATTTTCTTTTTAAATTTCCAATGCATAAGGAAAATTAAATTCTATTTAACAGTAAGCTTTAGGAATCACATCAGTTTGTTAATTTTCAAATAATTTGACAACTAATCTGTTTATATTAAAAATCAGAAATCAATAATAGCATTAGAAAGGTTACAGCATAGATAACTTCATTTTTAAAAATGAATATTGCAGTTAGATTAGTGCAGAAAAGAGATACAAGAATGGTGCATGCACACTTTGACAAATACAAGAGAAGATAATGAGATGTAATCACTAGTATAATTGCATGCTTTAGTATATGTATAAAACACTTAATTTTTAACAACAGTGTTCACAAGTGCATTTATTTTCGTACTCTCTCTTATATTTGGGCTTTTCTTTACTCTGCATATTTTCTTGATGTTGCAGTATTCCCAAGTATTTATATCCATTATCCATTGAAACATTGTTGATTTTTCTCAGTGTCAAATTACAGACCTTCTGTTCTTTTGATCCTACTTTTCTGGATGATAATTCTTTCACATTTCTCAAGGCTGAAATTCCTGTTAATGTTTTCACTGCAGATCTTGACAGTACTATTCAGTGAAGTGATGTCATGTTCATTTTTACAGTATAGCTTTAGATCATCTGGGGGGTATACAGTAAATGGCTGATAACCTGTTGTGATTTCATTTTGTATCCTAATCCTGTTTTCTTGTTGGCTTGACCAAGAGCAGAACTGCAGTGGTGATAAGGAATCACCTTGAAAGATTCCACATTTTATTGGTATGTTTGCAATGTCTATATTTTGCATAAGAGTGTGGTTTTCTAGCTTGTCATTGATTTTTTAATTAGGTTCTGTACCGATGGTGCTATCTTGTACATTTTTATTGTTTCATTTATCCATGAATTTGGAATTGAGTCATAGGCTTTTTGGTATAATCAATTCATGCCATTGCAAGATTTATCCTTCATTTCTTGCATTCGGTAACTATGGCCTTATCAATTACCAATTGGTTGTTTGATCTTTTACTGCCTGTCTTTTGTTCATTTATTAAGTTTGTTTCAAGGTGATACATGATTTTCTCAGATATAATTCCTAATAGTAACTTCCAGGTGGTTGATAGGCATGCGATAGTTATTTAGTATTGTGCCTTTCTCTTTCATAATCGAGTCTGTTTTTCATTTTTACCATCCAGCAAAAATACTGTGTAAGGTGGTAAAATGCTTTAAACAGAATATTTGTATTTAGTCTAGGCAAGGGGCTTTCCAATTTGCCATCTTTCTTACCTTCTTCTTGACATATTATTATTATTGATATTATTATTATTTATTATTATTTATTATTATTAATATTATTACTATGTATTATTGTTAATTATTATTATTAATATTAATTATTATTATTATTATTATTATTATTAAAGACCTGTTGCATTATCTTCCACACCCTACATGTTGTGTCACGTGATCCAGTTATGAGGTGGTGGCCACATGAATCTAAATGCAGACAGGTTATAATATCTGTGAAATGAAAAATTAAAATGAGGTAAACATTATGAGGACATCTGAAAAATGGTAACCTACTTAGAATAAAATGCACAAGAAAACAAAATTATTTGAGCAGTAACCAAATTATCAAAAGTGCAATTCAGTTAAATGACACATTTATGGCTCTAAAGGCAACTGAATAAGAGGTATTTTTTTTTTTACAATAGCAACATTCACAGTTACTTTCAAAACATGTCAACTGTCTACTGTATGCATTTAAAATTTATATCACTATAAACATATTAAACTACACCATGAGGGAAAGACGTAACATAATTTTTATTATTTGTAAGATGATATTTTATTTAATGATTAAAAATGAAATATACACATATTACTAATAGTATATACTTTGCATGCATGGAAATCAATTAATAAAATGTATCTTCAACAATAGCTTGATGAAGTCATGTGAGACCAGTGCCTGGTTGAATACTGGCACATTTCAAGAGAAATAATAAAATTCTTACTTTATAAACCAAAGGTAAATATTTTTTTTTTAATTGCCAGTAGATTGTGGAAAATGGAAATTTCACAACTTCAGGTTGTGATAAATGACACAACCCCCAGAGAAAAAAAAGTATAAAAATTAATAGTTCAAACATGAATGACATTTGCATTTTACAGGTGCATTATAGCATGCAATAACTAGTAAACTAGTGGAGTTAGTGAGCAAACAATTAACAAAATATAATTATGGTTTTAATATAGCCAAAGCACAAAATGTTAATTGTATGAGTCTGATTGAAGAAGCATGGCATATTAGTTCATGGGATATTTGCTTCTTTTTTAAATATATAATTATGATGTGATTGCAGTCTGGTAACTTGGTGATTAACGTAGATTGCAATATGCAGTCCATCTAGAAAAGTTAAATCTATGGATAGATGTTTTTCTCAATGTACTAAACTTTTCAATAATGATGAAAAGACGAAAGAGTCACAAAACTATCTTGGTGTGACTCATCATACTTATCAACAATGATGAAAAGACAAAGAGCCACAAAAATATCTTGGTGTGACTCATCATACTTATCAACAATGGTGAAAGACAAAGAGTCACAAAAATACCTTGGTGTGACTCATTATACTTATCAACAATGGTGAAAGACAAAGAGTAACAAAAATATCTTGGTGTGTCACATCGTGCTTAACTTATCAATAATGAAGAAAGACAAAGAGTCACAAAAATATCTTGGTGTGACTGATCGTGCTTATCAATAATGATGAAAGAAGAGTCACAAAAATATCTTCATGTGACTCACTGTTCTTAACTTAAAGACCAAGTGAAAATGGAATCTAGGTCAACTACATATAAGAATAAGTCCATATGAAATGAGTAATTCCCATTCTTAGAATCAAGACTGCAAAATTTAAACTTTGAGAGATTTGTATAAATGCATTTATTTTGGTAATGAAAGTCAATATTTCTGAAATAAATCAGAGCTCTCATTCATTTGCGAGACTGACTTCTCACCATAACAACATAACATGTGACGTCACGATGTTGAGCTACAATCTGCATGTGCTGTCTGACATAGTGTCATGTAGTAAATACGTAGTTTGAAAAATAAAACATGGTTAAACATTGTAGTGCATATGGCTGCACAAACATTGGATGAATTAAAAATATTAATTTTTTACATTTCCCAAAGATCACAAATTATGAAAAATGTGGATAACAAAGATGAAACGAGAAAACTTTCATAAGAAAGTACATATGGTAATATGTAATGAAGAAGAAGACTATGAAATGCAAAGCAGACAGGTTTTTTGGGACAGTTTAGCAATGCCAGGTATTCAGGGTTACACAGATGTATTAAAATTATATATATATATTAGGGTTACTTACATATATTAAATATATATTCATCAAAACCTTATCATAATCTTTCAATCTGAATTTGTATGAATGCATTTATTACACCAGCAGTTACTTATGTGTTAATTGCTTCATAATATTTTACCTTATATACTGTAGCATTACTTTTAACATAAATGTACATGACAAATTTTCTTGAATAGATAATCTTTCTCCTCCAGCCACTACCAGGATAAAAACTGGTCTTTATTTTCTGCTGTTAACTTTAGTTGTTAAATCCATTAAAAGGCATTTGATACTTATTATTTTGCTTCTGCCATAACTACCTGTGTATAAAAGAATAGTTGAAGTAACTTGATCATAATTAAATATTTTACTTTACAGTTTATGGTTTAATAATACTGCATATTAGCAAAGTTATAGAATTTTGTTGTAATAATTATACCACCATTAGTAAGATGGCAAAACTGGAATTCTTTTCCCTATAATTCTTTCCCTTTTTTTTAACTTTACCAGATTGTTAGACCAGATATACACAATAAACTAATAACTGTAATATTAATAAGAACAAATGCATATATTTGAAGCTTAATAAAACTATTCAACACTGGATATTAATTGTTAACTTTAAAACTTTAGATTTACAATACTAAATAAATAAAATAGTACACAAAACAAAATATAAACACACACACACAACACTTACATAGACATTTATGCATAAACACTCAAACATAAAAAATTTGAAAAGAAGTACTTTACTAGTAAGTAAAGTAATTAAAAATTATATATATATTTTTAATATGAAAATAATCACTAATTTAAAAACATGATTAATGCTATTCTCTATATTGTTCAACATTAATAAGTAAAGTAATTTTAAATTATATAATAATCTACTTACAACATAACTATACTGCTATCCTCTAAATGTTAGTATAGATAGTAATAAATTTCAGTAGTAGATGTAATATATATATAATGACAATTACAAAAACTGTACTTAAAAAAAGCTTTTTTCATTCATATAAAATTCACACAACTAATTTTAATAATAGTTAGTTTATGTCTATGAAATTAATGATGACTACAATTGAACAAATGTATGGTATATAGTATGTTGACTATATTAAAAAATAACTTACCAGACATGGACTTCATCAGTCATTGTTTCCTCAGTATCCCAACATTTTTAGAAATGGTATGTGAACCACTAATAGTTGAATTTTTGTCATCAGTACGAATTGGATCAAACATACATAAAGTACCAGAGAAAATTACATTGGCAGCCATTTGACCCCTTGCCTGACATCACTTATGCTTGCCTTTATCTCAAAGGCTTGGGGATTGTGTATCTTAGTAATGGGGCAAATCTCATTCACACACTATGTTTGACCTCGATTCCATTTCACTTGGTCTTTAACAATAATGATGACAGACAAAAAGTCATAAAAATATCTAGGTGTGACTCATCGTGCTTATCAATAAGGATGAAAGACAAAGAGTCACTAAAATATCTTAGTGTGACTCATCATGCTTAACTTTTTAAAGCTGACATGGGAAAACTATTCTTCAGTAAACTACAATATAATTTACTTTTCTTAAAAAGTAAACTTTTCAACATTGACACAAGGTAATCACCTAAATGTTGCACAATGTCATTCAGTCAGTTAAACTTTTCAACACCTACAAAAGGCATTCAATAAAGTGTGATGCAATGTGATTCACTGAGTTATACTTTCCAATGCTGACATGAGGTACTCAAAAAAGCATAACACAATGTTATTACACAAGGCACTCGATAAAGTGTGACACAAAGTGATTCACTCAGTTAAACTTTTTAATACTGACACAAAACAAACACTTATCAAAGTGTCACACAATATGATTCACCAATATAAACACTTTTTAATAATGACTCAAGACACTCACCAAAGTGACCCCACACAATATGATCCACCAAGCTAAACTTTTCAATGATGACATAAGATACCCACCAAAGTGTCACACCATATATGTGATTCATCAAGCTAGATTTTTCAATACTAACACAAGACACTTACCCAACTATCACGCAATATGATTCACCAAGCTTAACTTTTCAATAATGACCCAAGATATTCATCAAAGTGTCACATCCTATATGTGATTCATCAAGCTAGACTTTTCAATTCTGACAGACACTCATCAACTATCACACAATATGATTAAAAAAGCTAAACTTTTCAGTAACAACACAAGATACTTGATAAAATATCACACCATGTATATAATCCATCAAGCTAGACTTTTCAATAATTACACAAGATACTCATCAAAGTGTCATACCTTATATATGATTCTTCTAGACTTTTCAATGATGACATAAGATACTCACCAAGGTGTTATACCATATATATGATTTATCAAGCTAGACTTTTCAATACTAACACAAGACACTTACCCAACTATCACGCAATATAATTCATGAAGCTAATAATGACACAAGATACTCACCAAAGTGTTGCACAACATGATTCACTATACTAAAGTTCTCAAGACTGTACACTTGGATGCTGTTGTCATAGTGACCGCCAATGAACAACAACCTGGCATCATGGCTAACAGCAAACAGCTTGGAATTGATCTTCAACTCTGGTGCAAATGGCCCACCTACATGTTTGCTGGTTCTGTTGAAACAGAAAGTTAGAAAACATAAATAACATACCTGTGTTTTTACTTCATAGATATATGTTGAATCTACAGCTGTATAATCCCTCAGTTTTGAGTTTAAAACTTTTAAGGAAGAAAAAAGAATTCTCTAAAACAAAAATCTTTATAAGACAAATATGCATATTCAACAATCAAATTCTCCCCAAAATATCCAATAGCAAATTTTCCTTTTTACAAAAATCATGTCCTCACCATTATATAGGCCTTTTATATTCAATTATAGTGGGAACTATATTCAATTATAGTGGGAACACTTTTGCACTGTAAGAATATGTCAGTAATGGCTATATGTTCAAATTAAAACATCAATGCAATCTATCAAATGTACATAACATTTTCAACAAGTGACTTATTATTTAATTTTATTTCACTGCCTCCTTCTTATTTCTATCTGAAGCCTTAGGGTTTTTTAATTTTTTTTTATTTTATTGGGGCCTTAATTTTGGAATCATCAGTCTGCATACTGAGTATTTCATTGACATAAAATAAATATCATACTTTTTCACAACTAATCTTTCTACCTTCAATACTGACTACTAGTGAAGTCTGGCCATGGTTGAAAAGATGGCAACATCTCTTCACCCATGTTATATATAAAAAATAACGGCACTCTTGATAGGCAATCCATTATTTGACGATTATATTAAACTTCAAAATCTATGTACAAGGTACTACTAATACAAAATATGCTTTAATAATTAATTCATATTCTCCACAAATGTCTTAGTGTGAAAATGTTATAACATAGAAGTTTAATTCCTAACAAAGAATTCTTAAACATACTCAAATTTCCAAGATCTTAGAATTATGATAAATTTCAGCAGTCCATCTTTCATAAAATGATTTCTTTACTTTGATGAAGTCTGTGGCGGAGTAAATTTGCCTATCCCTATTTCTAGACTTGATTGTTATATAAATTGTTAAATGGCAAAGTGACCTGACATTGGGCACTGCTTGTGCTGATAATTTTAAGTGTCAAAGTTGGAAGTAAACAACTCAGGTAAAGAATGTACTAGACTTGCTGATATAATCTAAAGTGGTTTTAGGTGGATGAGTAGTTTTTATTATCCAATGGTTAAAATTTTACAAGAACGAGACTATTTTTGGCTAAACAGAATTACTCTGATTATATCAATTGATCAACATTCATGGAGAAGTATGCCCAAAGTAATTTTTACTTTCCTTGCTATGCACAGTTGAATTTTACAAGTGAATCAAGACCCAAAATTAGAAGACTGAAAAACCAAACCAAAGAAAAACAAAACCAAAATATAAAGGAAAATGGTAGAAACAGACATTCTATCTTCAGCAATTTTAAAATGATGGAATTCTGTCAATTGACTGACAGACTTCACCCAAGATTAAATATTTTTATGCTCCTTTTTAATTCTAAACTTTAAAGTTTGTAAGTTTTGAAGTTTCAAACTTTAAGTTCAGTGTATTTACTTACTCTGGATTTTTCATCGAAGCATCCCTTTTGAAGGTGTAGCTGTTTTTCAGATCTTTCTTGTTAAAGGGCAGCCATTCATGAATACCAAGTATACCACTCTTTGACAAAGTGATCTTTCAATGGAGAAATAAAATTATGAGACAGCATATCACCGCAAGAACAGGCTAAAAACTACATGATTAACAAAAATTAACTATGGCACTGTAAATCAATATGCATGGAACATTTTTGTTTAAATACACTTGATGAACTTCAATATTGAAAATATACGCTGCTAATAAACACCATTTTTAAGAATCTTATACACGTCTGTAGCAGATCAGATTCATGAGTTTGTATGTGCGCGCGTGTGTGTGTGTGTGTGTGTGTGTGTGTGTGTGCGCGTGCATGCGTGCGTGTGTGTGTGTGTGCTCATGCATGCATAAGTGTAAGCTTATGTATCAGTATATCCCTTTGATGTAATGGTGAGAAATCACTGATTTAACACAGTTCTGTCAGTGTACCAACAGAATGTATGAAGTGGATGAACAACATGGTGTCATGTATTACTATAACACAAGTGTACAATTTAATGTACTATATTGGCTCGAGTAAAAGCCATCGTGTCCTTTGCTTACCTCAATGATAGTGAGCAGAAGTGTTTGCACACTTTTTCTTGCTAATGAGTTTGCTTCCCTTGCTAATCTACAGCCAGCTTATATAGCACAATAAGTGTACCATTTGTATACCTTTCTTAACCATGGATGAGTTGTTAACATGCCATTTGTGGCTAAAAATATAATATCACAATTGTATACAAGTCTGTTGGTGCACTGTAAACATGAAACTGATTCGTCATTGATTTAATCTGAAGCACTGTTGAGTAACTGTGGAAGTATGCATGTACGACCAGTTTATCTACAACTTACTCTCTGAACTAGCACTGCACAATTTTGTTATATCTATGGCATACATGTACCATGAAAGTAACTACAACTCCTCTACTGGTTATTTAGCTATATTTATACAAAGACACACACACACACACACACCCCCCACTAAAATTAACAAAAGTAATCTACCAATCAACTAATACAACAATTTTTCTCTATATAGCTTTAAGAACCCACACACAATTATGCTTATAATGAGCTAATTTAAAATCCTGCTTACCATTTTAGTTTTTCGTAAAACTGGAAGACTCTGGTTATGGGGAACAGTGATAAAAATCAATGGGTCTTGCTTGAATGACACCTACAGAAGAGATAAGTTTGACATTTTAACAAATAAAGAGTAATGTGGGAGTGACTTTATTAAAACAAACACATACATAATAACTTTTACAAAACCAAACAAATACACTGTTTTCCCGTCTAAAATAATTTTTCAACTTCAATTCAAAACAAAACTGTTGTGATAATATCTATTACATGCGGTGGTGGAGTAAATTTGCCCATCCCTATTTCTAAACTTAATTGTTATATAAATTGTTAAATGGCAAAGTGACTCGATCTTGGGCGCTGGTTATGATGATATTTTGTTAGTGCCAAGAGTTGGAGTAAACAACTCAAGTTGAGAATATGCCAGAATTTGCTGATGCAATCTAAACCCTTCCCAACTCGGTGAGTAGTTTTTCTGACTAATAGTCTCATACTTACTCATAACAATTTCATCCAATAGGGATGGACCGAAAGTTACTTTGTTGAAGATGTCCTCTATTTTAATCACTTTGATTTTACATAACTCGAGTCCGGTCATAAAGGTGATCATTACTTTATGGTAAGTTAACTGACTAATAAAGAAAGAAGGGACAGAGAAATATTTATACATATTTGTTATTGATTTATGATTTGAATTGGAGGATGTTTTATGTAACTGAACCATTATTTAGTTAACTGACTGATAAAGAAAGGACTTAGAAATATTCCGTACGTTTGTTATTGATCTATGATTTGGAGAATGCTTTATGTAATTGAACCATTATTTCTATGTTCATTTAATTTGATTAAGTTGTACATTATACTTGTGAATTTTGATTAATGCTATATTTCTTATGCTGTGTGTGTATCAGACTAATGAAATTGTTGCAGGATTTGCAAATTGAGAATGTTTGTAAGAGAGAAAGGAGTTTAGAGATGAAATATGCCTGAAATTTAGCACTGCCTTAATTTGACTTTTGCAGAGAGGAGCGCACATTTTTTTATTTCGTAGTCTTTGCCTGCTTCAGATCACAGTGACTACTGTACTGTACCAGATCATGTTGGTGTGTGTATCCAATGCTATTATCTAACTTATCAGTAACGTGTTGCTGTAAGTTGATTCCTGTAAGGGCCAATAAGGTGAAAATTGAAGCTTTAGTTTGGTCTCAAGAATTCACGAAGATTATTTTGAACATTCCTCATGGTGTGCTGAGTAGTGTACATGAAGATTCTAGAACACTCTGTGTGATGTGCTTTGATAGTGTTTGTGAAGTTCCAGACAATTCTCTATGGTGCATTTTGTGGGTACATTGAAGATTCTGGAACAGTTGTATAATGTGCCTAGAAGAGATATGTGGGGCAGTAACCTAATAAAAAAAGAAAATGACTTGTTGCAAATCACGATTATGAACATATGCCAGTGACAGCCACCATCATTGAAAAGGTTAAGTACATTGACTATAATTATTTATCTAAAACTTTCATTTCTGTGATGAATTATCCCTATGAAGTTGATTATATATATAAATATATATGTTCATTTGACTGCTGATGTCTATACTAGGATAAAAATGAACGATTGTCTACCATTAATCGAACACTCCTGTGAAATTATGTAAATGTCAATGCTCTTTGAATATATTCAAATGTTGATTTAATAAATTTATTGACATTCTTACACATATTGATAACCACATGTTGGAAAGATAGTGGGTGGATGGGCTCACTAAATATAGATTAAAGACGGATTTATCTTCTCCTCTGGTAAAAAGTTTTTCACCTACAGAAATATTGTGTGCTAGTAAATGTTTGTCTTTAATGATGTGAAAGAGAGAAAATGTTTACAGCGTCCTTATGTGTGCCAAGTGAGAGAGATGAGTGGTGTCTTCTGGAGAATTATTAATAACATAAATTAAGATTCTCATTACTTGAAATTATTTATGGATGATTAATAATAATAATAATCATAACCAATAACTAGGATGACTTCGTGTCATATGTGCATAATGATTATTGCTTAATAACTGCATAATCTCTATAATTCATGTAGGCCAACATCAATGAATGCATTAAGATTACTGCAAGCCTACTGTGTAATCACTGTAATTAATGCAGGTCTAAATCACTTAATGCATAAGCTTATTACATAACTACTGTGTAATCTCTGTAACTCATATTGGCCTACATTACTGAATGTATATGGCTTTTTACTTAACTGTTGTGTAATCTCACGTAATTCCTGTAGGCTTATTTCAATGAACATCATAATTTACTCTCTGCATCAAAACTGGGATAATACATTAAGGTATGGAAGAATAACACTCTTTTCTCTATCATATTTATTTATTCAAACTGTATATTGCTTGAGAGTACTTTGGAAGAACACTACTTGTATTTGGCTATTCACATTTAAAGTAAAATATAAAAATGCAATTTATTTATATATTTATTATCTTTAAATTTATTTATCATACATGTTATCATTTTGCATCATTTTCATTTGCAATATCATCTTTAGTTTTCTTATGTGCTTAAGTCATTGTATAAAACTTCAAATACTGAATTTGAATAAATATATTAAATACACAATAAATAAATATTTGAATACACATCCCCCAAAATATTATAAAGAGAAATAACAGTGTGACATATTAGCCATCGTTCACTCTGGCAGGTGTTCTACTCTAGCACAACATTAAAAAATGTTTCACCCATTTCTATTATTCATAACATTACTGGCAACAAAATGTAAATCATAACATGTATGCATTTACTTCTAAGAAAACTTGTTTCAGACTAGACAAAAAGTAGAATAAACTCAGTGGTCTCTTGGTCTTGTTGGCCTTGGCAACATATTCTTCAAATGTCAGTCTTTTTGGATGGGGATCCTAAAACAAAAAATAAAAAACCCTCAAATAAATAAACGAGCACAAAAAATAAATCCTAACAAAATTAGTGAAATGTAATTTTCTTTTAAAATATACACTAGCTATCCAACTTATTTACATTGGCCACTCTATCAACACTAGTCAGATGTACTGGAAACATTACAAGAAATCTTCACTAACTGATGGACATTAACACAGTATGTTCTCTATAATCACAGGTTTTATTTATATGCCTAATAATTACCCTAGAATAGGTTATGCAGAAATATCAAAATAAATACATAGACGCTCATCAAAATAGATAACATATATACTCATAAAAAAAAGAGTCTAGAGATTATATGTTTGATAACAGCACCTCCACCAATGCAAATGACAAGTGTGGTAGCATTACTGCGAATATCTCATATAATACCAGAGTTCAGCCCGTGGCCGAATAAGGACACTGATTATGAAAGAAGAAAATTATTATTAAGAACAAAATCAGCAAGGTGAGTGAACATTTCCAGTCATATGCTTTGTAGCAATGGTAGTGTTTTCAAAAGAAAATGCTTGCTATCTACTAATCCTGCAAATATAGGTTAAGGCCATCATAGAAAATGCTTGATATCTTAATTTTGCAAGAAATTATTAAGAGTTTCACAGAGAGAGACTTTATTAATGGAAACTATTGCTATTGGTAGAATTTAAATATACTGAAGCTAAAGCTAATCCTCAGGAAAAATAAAAAATTCTCCCTAAAATGTTTTTTTTAACAATCATAACATTAATTATATCACTTAATAATAGCAATCAATCATAAAATTATATCTTTTAATAAATTAAATCAATAACAAATAGCAGAGGCAGACCAGAAGACCAAAAGAGATCAAAAGGATAATTAAAATTGAAATAAAATTTTTTTTAAAATTTAAAAAAGATAAAATCCAAAAAGCAATCCACTATTTAAAAAAAAACAAACAAATAGAATTTACAAGCAGATACACCACATTCAAAGCTTTTGATATGTTCTTTTGCAGAATGCTAAACTGTATGTTTGGGTACAAAGTTGATAATCTCTCTACACAGACTGATTAAGAAATCTTGAGGTAAACGAGAACAACAAACATGTTTACAAAGAAGACTGGTATTGAGAGGCAAGAAATCTGTTTCAGTTACTTTTCTTGACATATTGCACCAAATTTTATGGAACCTGTTTAGATTTGTCAGGAAACAAGGCATTGGCTCAGTAAGGAAAGACCAGTTTCACCAGGCTTCAGATCTGAGGAATTGCAAATTCTTCTTCAAATTACATGAGGAATACTTCTGACAAAACCAAGGACCAATTTTCCTTTAGCTTAGACTTTATTAAGAGGTATGTCTTGAAAAAAGTAAATCATATGGAACAGATTAAAGTACTTATCCCTCAAATTATTTTTCCTTGTGTACTGGACATAATTAGACTGTTACTGAAGAGCCTTACTACTTAGGGGAGATAATCCTAGAAATACGGCATTTGGTTGTGTGAGTGGACAAAAAACCCAACTCAATATAACATTTAGTTATACATAAAACATGCTGTAATTTACAGGCCAAATATGAAAATAAGACAAGATACTGATTTAAAAATAACACATTTATTTTGTTACAAGTAATGATGTAATAAGATATTACGAATATTAATTCTGGATAAATCATAATAAGTTGTATGTGATCATTTCATAACATACTCCCTCTAACACTATTAGTTTGGGTGTTAAACAATAAATCATGGCATTACACTGATGAATTTACAATAAAGGTTGTACATTCAATAACTTTTAGCAATTCTTCCTCACCCCATGAAATTAAAAAACTTTAAGCTTTAATCCAAAAGGAATATTGGCATTTCATACTAGATACATTATTTTTTATATCCCCCCTCCCTCTCTCTTTATGAACAAATCTACATGCATGCTGGACCTTTAGAAGCTGGGAGGGTGTCTGGCCAAAATATCTAATCATTGCTTCCATTGCAGCTCGTTCTGTTGAATTCTTCATGTTAGCCACAGTCACAGCACCTATAGAAATATTTTTTCAAGAATATTTAACAACAAAACACTGTGCTCAATTGAAGTGTACTCTTCTGAGCAGAAAAAGAAATTATTTAAATTTACAAGCAAATTTGTATTCTATGCCTTCTAAGCTGTTTAGTGGGTTTCTTTTAATAAATGGAAATACTAGATTTCTGTCTTCAAACAAATTTTGTTTAGTGTGAATATCTACTTGCACTGATGGGAAAAATAAAATGTAAACTGCAGCATTTTATATATACTAAAACAAAATGAGGAAACTACATTTCATAAAATGTAATGATTATAATTAGCAAACAGTGCTTTTAAAAAAAACAGAAGAGGGTAAATAAAATTAAATAAAATGAAACTAGCACAACTGAAATCATACGTTGTTAGCAGAGACAATGATGTGCAAATAAAATTAAATGGATGGAAATAATTAAAGAACAAACAAAATGCTGTTTTCTGAACAAAAGGACATAAAGTAAAATTAAAATGGCATCAATTAATGGAATTTGTTTGAGCAGAACAATAAGGTATAACTAAAATAAAACTGAAATAACTGGTACCCTAAATTGCTTTTTTCCCCCTCTGTATCAGCTGAAAAGTTAAGCTCTGCAAGTTGCTTAGCAAAACACTAAATCAAAATATCATATAACAATTAAAATGAAAACCTTCATAAGTAAATTCAACAAAAACATTTAGAGCTTCTTCAGCAGCAGTTCCATTTTGTTTGTAGCCAAAGATGAGGTCAATCCAGTAGTTGAGGTTCCCAGATACAAACTCACTTTCCTAAAAAAAAAGAAAAAAAGAAAAACAAGAACATTTTATAAAGTTAATGCTTTGTATATTTTCAGTAATGTTAACTCTTTTTATCTTTAATCTATATTTCATTCATGTGTACTATAGAGAAACCTCAAAACCACTTCTCTGATCACAAAGTTCTCAGCAACAAATCCTTGACTTTTTTTTGTACCTGGATTATGCAGACTATCAGACCTTAAGTATTTCCCCTCTTTTATATTTTGTTCTTGGTCAAGTTGAAAACACATATCTGAATGCAGTTCTGATTACACAGTGGAGATTTTAACTACAGACACAGGCAATGATTCTCTGAACTGCAACCATACATGGAAACTGTACATTTCAAAGGGAGAGGACCAGAGGGAGCATTCCATTGCACAAGCCTAAGGTTAGCCATGTGTGTGTGTGTTTGCATGTGAGTGTGCATACATGTATTTGTGAATGTGTGTGTGTGTGTGTGTGTGTGTTTGCATGTGAGTGTGCATACATGTATTTGTGAATGTGTGTGTGTGTGTGTGTGTGTGTGTGTGTGTGTGTTTGCCTGTGAGTGAGCATACATGTATTTGTGAATGTGTGTGTGTGTGTGTGTGTGTGTGTGTGTGTGTGTGTGTGTGTGTGTGTGCATGCACATATATGGTGATGGGTTGGAAGGGCAAGAATAGCTCCTTTTTCAAATAATTTTTTAATACCCCACACTGTCAATGCCAGCATCTTGTTCTGTTTCAACAATCAAATTTGTGATTAATGCAAAAGTTAGGCATGAAAGATAAGTGTACTGTGTTATTTGTTTCAAGAATTCAACCCTACTTCTACTACTTCATGACGTACCAGTGCCTGGCGATTTTTGTAGACAAACTCTTCAGGAGATTTGGCCCAGCGTGGCAGCACAACATCATCAACAGGCTGTTCTGATGACTGAAGTTTCCCAAGATCAAATTCTGTAAAACAAACATATGAAGTGAAAATTAAATTCTGGCAAAGACTCGACAATATGTACTATCTTCAACTATCTTTATCTTGGACAAAATATTATAAGACAAAATACTGTAAGGCTAAGAAATTAGAATAATACAGTGAAGCATTAACAAACACAGAATACAACAAAGAATGATCCATGACAAAATACAGTAAAGAATGAACTAAGAGAAAATACTGCAAGGCAAGATCTAGGACAAACTACATTAAAGCATGAACTAACACAAAATAACGCAAGGCAATAACTAAGACAAAATACATTAAAGCATGAACTAGGACAAAATACTACAAGGCAAGAACTAAGATAAAATACATTAAAGCATGAACTAAGACAAAATACTACAAGGCAAAAACTAATCCACTCCTATACTGACTATCTTGCTCTATGCATTCTGAACACTATAAAAGAGAACAGTGACTAATCACTGTCTACATCCACTTAAAGCGAACAATGACTATAAATACTCTCTGCATTATAACTGCTTTAAATGAGCATTGACTAAAAGTTAAGTGAATACTGACTACATGCTATCTGTTGTCTGAACACTTTCAGTGAATACTAATAAAATACTATATGCCTTGTGTGAACACTTTAAGTGAAGACAGACTGCATGTTGTCTGTTTTGTGACTGTTGGTGAACAGTAATGATTATATATTATCTGGTCTGAGGAGTGCTTTAGTGAAAAATTTCTAAAAGCTATCTGTTTTGTGAACACTTTAAGTGAGCATACTGCATGCTATTTGCTTTCTGAACACTGCAAGCTATCTGTGTTGTGACTATTTTAAGTGAACACTTACTGCACCCTATTTGCTTTGTGATTGCTTAAAGAGACTGACTACTCACTCTCTGCATTGACTAAGAACTCTGGCAGATAAAAAAACTCTGGAATGAGTTCCTTTACATCTTGAGTACTGTTCATGAGTGCCTGCCATGTTGCTGGTATAGAGAAGAATTGACGGTCGGCTAAATCAAATCTGAATCAGAAACATATAAATATTTTATTTTACTGGAGGTTTTATGTGAAAGAAAGGAAACAAAACAGAGGAAGAATGAAAGGACTAAAGACAGAACAGGAGGAAAGGAAGAGAAGGTAGGAAGGAGGAAGGAAGGAAGGAGGGAGGATGAAAGGAGGGAGGAAGGAAGGAAGGAATGAGGTAGGAAGGAAGGAACCTACTTGCCATCCTGTAACTGAATGTGGAGGGTGGTGAAGGGCTCCATTCGCACCATATAATGCATGACACCAGCAGCGTTGCTGTAGTGTGTCCCAAAGTGAAATTTCTTTCCAAATATTCCTGATGGATCTCCAGAAAATTCATATCTATGAAAGAGTACAATCAGATGAGAATAGTGTTCCACAAAGAATGTTTTATATAATATAAACAAAATTACCGCATAAATCTGATACATTATAAAACAATGTTCAATTCAATATAAAAATTACTGTATTTACTCTGATACATGCAATACCAGACAATGTTCAATTCAATATAAACAAAATTACCGTATTTACTCTGATACATGCAATACCAGACAATGTTCAATTTAATATAAACAAAATTACCATATTTGCTCTGATACATGCAATATAAGACAATGTTCAATTTAATATAAACAAAATTACCATATTTACTCTGATACATGCAATATAAGACAATGTTCAATTTAGTATAAACAAAATTACTGATACACACAATATAAGATTATGTTCAATTTAGTATAAATTAAATATTTTGTTTATATCAGTGAAAGTTAGCAGTTATTCAGTCTACATTCTAAGTAATAAACCTGCCTGCTAAGCATTCAAATATTATAGTTTAATCAGAGAGGTTAATCATGATTGTTGCCAGACTAGATAACTCTGCTCCCAATGAAATTGATTTACAAATTCAAAAATGTGTCTGAATGTATCCTGAATTGCATTCACTTTCTGTTTCGTCAGACTCATATTGATAAGAGTTTAATCTTTTTTAATAATAGTTTTGAGATATCTCTGGTGATTCATTGTCATTTACACTTTCATCTTGACTAGCATGATACCCATCAATCTTTTTTTTCACTCTCTTGATGTCACAAGTTTATGCATTGCCAAAGATGCCTGAAACTTTGTGTTCAGCAAAGTCCATAAAAGAAAATATAATTTAAATTACATGTTTATCATTCATAACAGAATGGCTAGGCTTTATCCAAATAATATTTTTTGTTTTAAAGTGTTTGAAAAATGTTAGGAAGCAATACTAAGCCTTTAAACAATTTGCTGATTACCTTTACTTAGACAATTTCTCTATTCTACAAAACTCAAAACAAGGTACTATCATGTTTTAGATGACACTTTAGGATCACAGTACACTTAAATTATTTGAGTTAGGTAAAGAAAGAACTAAAATAATGATTTACAACAAACTGCCATAAATAAATATCCAGGAAAAGCAAAAAAATAAGGAAGGAAAGAAATCAAATTCATAAATAAATTCTTACTTTTCTCTGACTCGCTTTTCATTTTCTGGGCTGATTATGCCTAATGGTTTACGCAAGTCCCGATATACAGCTGTGTTTTTCAGGTCTAGCTCTTGAGATGCATAGTCACATAATACCCATGGAAACTACAGAATTAAGAGTCAAAACAAGCATGTTTCTTATATATTTAACATTTAAAATAAATTTAAGAGCCAAATCAGACAAGCAGGTTTTAAAATGGGTGACTTTTCACCCAGTTAAAACATATTGAATTTTAATGTCTCTTGCCTATTTTGTACTAAATTTTTTTTCCAATAGGCAATTTAGAGGTGAAGAAATTCTACAATTAAAGTTCTATACTGCAAAAAGATCTACACTCTATGAAAATTCTATGCTGCTAAGAAATTTCATCACTGCACAACAAAGATCTACACTCTAAGAAAGTTCTATGCTTCTAAGAAATTTCATCACTGCACAAAGAACAGACAACTTCTTAAACAATATCCAGGTAAATTAAAGAACAGACAACTTCTTAAACAATATCCAGTTAAATTAAAGAACAGACAACTTCTTAAAGACAACTATTCAATGCCAACCACTTACTAACACGGTTATGTAGCTCGTATATTTATATCTGTAACTAATTCAATTATTATTATTTTAATTTTTTTTACAAGATCTGATTCTAAAATTCCAATGTGGCTGACAAAAGCTGGCAGCAATATTTTATTTTATGAACTGTCATGTGGCACAGAATAAGACTGCCTACCAGTGACAATTTAATATATGCTAGTCTTCCTTAAAATTAGTGAGACAAACTACTGGTTTCTCCCAATTAAAATAAAAAAAGAACAATATTTCATACGCAATTAGTTCATTGTTTGATGAAAAGCAATTTTTTTCAAGTAAAATAAAACTTTTAGTTTCACATATCATTTACCAGTGTATCTCACAGAAGGTTTTATCTTTTGCCAGCCTATAACATTTTGTACACAATAAAAAATGACTAAATAAAACATTTAGATCTAATGCAAATCACTGTTAAGAGCTAATAACAAAACAAAGAACAGATTAAACTTTACAAAACACTGTGTAATTAATTAATTAATTATTTAATTATACTTATTGTGCTTTATAATATACAGCTCTTTAGAGAGTGTATAGAATCTGAGAAATATAGTTCCATAAATGAAGTGCTTTTATCCTTTTGTCCTATATATTAATATATAAATATATTTATTCATATATACATAGCAATGTTGTATAATTAAAGGCACAGTATAAAATATTACCACAGGGTACTGGCTGAGGTCATTGTATGTTCTTCCAGCAATGGTGTTCAGCTGAATCAGGTAATCAAAATTGCTAATCTCCCTTTGGACCCATTTCTTTAAAATATAAAACACACACACATTACACAAATACTGCAAATTTAGATACATATAAATAGATTACAGAAAACAAAAGCATAAGAAAGATTTCATACACACATACACACAAATCCAAATATTTAAATACTTGATAAATATTTTATGAAAAAGGAATTTTTCTAAGTAAAATAGTCTTTTTCCTCAATACTTTCCAGACAAACATACTGTAGGAGATCTCCACTGTTCCAGGCTAAAAAAAATCAAAGTAGCTATAGTAATAGCAGCAATACTAAAAGTAGCTATAGTAATAGCAGCAATAGTAAAAGTAGCTATAGTAAAAGCAGCAATAGTAAAAGTAGCTATAGTAATAGTAGCTGTAGTAATAGTAGCTAGAGGACCAAACCCCAGAGGGAGACAAACTAAAAAGCACTTACTCAGCAGATTGCAGTCTCACCATGTTCTTCAGTACCCCATGAATAAATTTACCAGATAATAATAAAGCAAAAAAGTTTGGAGCTTCTGGTTAGGATACAGAAAAGCCTATTTTATGTAGAAAAATTCCTCTGTTATACAATCAGATAAATATACTGCAAGATATTAATAATAATGAGGTGAATATCTCCCTGTAACAAAGAAGTTATTAATTAATTTTACATACAAAGCTCACGCAAGTGAAAATGTTGGAGGAAAGAAATCTTTTACTCAAAATGTTAAGACAGGAGAAAGCACCGACTCAAAACATTAGAAAAAAAAGAAACTTCCTACTCAAAATGTTAGAGAAAAAGAAATTTCTCACTAAAAAACAATGAGAAAAGGAACCTTCAACCAAAAACAATAGAGAAATGGCCTCTATTCCCTCAAAGAGGTTTGGTACTAGGAATAAATCTGGAATAAAAGTTTAGAGAGAAGTGCTCCACTATTTTCTCTACAATGTATCACATGCTCCAGTACTTTCTCTACAATGCATCACATGCTCCAGTACTTTCTCTACAATGTATCACATGCTCCACTACTTTCTCTACAATGCATCACATGCTCCACTACTTTATCTACAATGTTTCAAATGCTCCACTACTTTTTCTACAGTGTATCACATGCTCCAGTACTTTCTCCACAATGCATCACATGCTCCACTACTTTCTTACAATGTATCACATGCTCCAGTACTTTCTCTACAATGCATCACATGCTCCACTACTTTCTCTACAATGTATCACATGTGCCTAGTGTGTATATGTGTGTCAATGTTTCTTTGTGTATGCCATAGCTATCTCAAGCTTAAAATTTTAAAATTAATTTTGTTTGTTTGCATTTTTATATGGTTTAGTTACACTAT
Organism: Sinotaia quadrata; assembly: GCA_028829895.1. NCBI lineage: Eukaryota > Metazoa > Mollusca > Gastropoda > Architaenioglossa > Viviparidae > Sinotaia > Sinotaia quadrata. Next base: position 11,510,966 of record CM054182.1, read on the forward strand.
TTTTGTACCTGTGTCAAACCTGACGCTTTCAGCAGCTCCATCGGAGATCGAGTTCCAATGGTTCTGAGGTTTTGCGGATGCAAATTTATTATTCGTTGGTATGTTTTGTTGCGTACTTGCTGAAACCAAAGAAGTCCTTATCAAGGCAAAGTCTTTCAACATTTTTATTTCCCTATAATTTAACTATTTACATAAATCTATGACAGTCATATTAAAAATATGACACTATCAGTCCTTAAGCATTCTACACTATGCTAATATAGGTCTATAACAATACAGAGAGAAATATACTTTGGAAATTAATACAGCGGCTTGATTCAAAACAGATTGATTCAAAACCATAAAATCTGAAGAAAAATGCACACCTATAAGTAATATACAGCCTGACTTCTGAATTTTATTATAGTAGAAAAATCTATAATCTTATGTATAATGTATATCCCAGTTTTGCCAGTTGGTTTCTGTATTATTCAAATCACTGTCACTCAGGCATGTATTTGATTGGTACACATGTCTAATGTATTAGGGTCTTATACAATATTTATAATACAGACATATTTACCAGTAAATCTTTTCTTCTAGATTTCTTTTATTTCTGTCCATCCAGCAAATTAAAGAGGATAATAATGCTCTTCACAGATTTTATTGGTAAAAGTTTCTTTGAGCATCAGTCAAGGTAGCCTGTGAATTTCTTCAACAATTCATAATCACCATTTAAAAAAATATATATGCAGCATTTTGATGCATTTAGGCATCTTTAATGTTCAGCTGATTTTAGTACCATAACTGTATGCTATGCATTAAAAATATCCATTCTCACTGATTCCAAGAGTTCATGTTTATCTATAACTATTGTCTTTTCTGACCAGAAAAATCCCAAAAACAAATTTAAAATATGCACTCCTATGTAAATATACAATTTGACATTCACAAATATACAAAATGTGTACAGCATACTTGTGAGTTTATTTATATTTAATTTAACTTTAAATTATTTTGTATACTCACTGCTATTTATTTAATTATTTACCTACTCACTTACTGCTAGTGGTTCTATTACTACTTCTATGACTACAACTGTGAAATAACTGCAACAACTACAATAACAACAGTTACAATAAAATTACCTCATCTGTGAAAGATCCGAGTTATGTACAATACTAAACAAAAATATATGTTGTAAGAAACAAAACAGAAACACAATAGACAACACATACCAAGATACACAAGAGAAATAACACTCATTTCTGTGTATACTAACTAGTGAAGATTTAGTTCAGAAAGATCTGAGAGAAAGCCCTGAATTAAATTCTTAAGGCTCAGGTAGAAAGAAACACAACCAAAGAACAGAGACATATATACCTCAAATTAAAAAAAACACAAAACTTCTTTTTTGAAATACCTTTCCTTGAAAGTTGATGAAGTAGTTAGTCCGATCACAATGAAACACTTCCAAAGCAGTGTGTTGCATGTTGTAGTGGCGTAAATAAATTTCCTCTAACTGTGACAGTGCCCATTTAAAATCTTCGATCTCTGTGTTATAGATACACATTTTTATACAAAAGAAAGGTAATTTTTGCAAACAATAAAATAAATCGTTATCATTAAGAATAAGAATGAACAAAAGGTAGAGAGAGAACACACCCTGAAATTAAAAGTGGAATGCAAAAACAAACTGATGTTTACATATACATGCACTCAGCCTATGAAATAAAACTATAATTAAGGATATAGTCTCAGAGTAGTTCATAGTTATTATCTATGAAATAAAACTATAAATGAGGCCATCATCACTCAGAGTAGTTCATAGCTCTTATCTACAAAATAAAACTATAAGTGAGGCTATAGTCACTCAGGGTAGTTCATAGCTCTTATCTATGAAATAAAACTATAAGTGAGGCTAGAGCCACTCAGAGTAATTCATAGCTCTTATCTACGAAATAAAACTATGAATCAGGCTGGCTATAGTCACTCAGAGTAATTCATAGCTCTTATCTATGAAATAAAACTATAAGTGAGGTATAGTCACTCAGAGTAGTTCATAGCTCTTATCAACATTTTGAAAAAAAAAGAAGAGTGTTTATTTTTCACTTATTGTTGGTTGTGGCATATTCTTCTTATCATACATTATTACAGCAAAATGACCATCACTTTTTTTTGTTGTTTTTTTTTTTTGACATTTAAATTTAGCATCATCGTAGCCCGCCTTTTAATTCCACTCCAAACATTTCCTGCAAATGAAAAGCAGTTAAATAGAACACTTTAGAATAGAATGTTGGTTTAGACACTGTCACAGGCTTGGTGCACTGGTTGCCTGCACTTGAACAGGTGTCAGCAAAATCAGAACCATCCCCAACATTGATAAAATTAGTAACACCCCTAACACTGGTACTATTAGTACAGAGATATCAGCAACCTACTGAAAAGTTAAACACTACAAGTGAGGCAACCTACTGAAAAGTTAAACATTAAAAGTGAGGCAACCTACTGAAAAGTTAAACACTACAAGTGAGGCAACCTACTGAAAAGTTAAATACAACTGACGCACCCCTTTCACTGGTACTGCAATCAACGAAATGCATGTGAGTGGCAGTGACCTCTAGATGACCTTTAATGGCACCCGCTGCAGTGATCAGCTCAACATCTTCTGAGATGATGGGTTTTCGACTGCGAAGAACATCCTCAGTGGGAACACTGAAAAACATGCACAAGAAACAATAATAATATTCCATACATATACAGGTGAACAAAGAGTAAAAAAAAGAAATAGTATGTGTACAGGAAACAATGTAAAACTTGTACATAACATGCATACAAGGGAACAATACAAAACAATGCATATATGTATTTGGAACAATGTAAAACAATGCTATAAATGTATAGGGAACAATGTAAAACTATCTCATACATTTGTGTACAGAGAACATGTACAACAATCTAGTGTATAACACATATACAAGAAACAATGTAAACTAGCTAGCATATAATATGCATACTGGGAGCAATGCAAAACAATCCCATAATGTGTGTAGGAAGAACAATGCAAAACTACCAAATACATGTATACAGAGAATAATGTAAACCTACCACAGGCCCATACTTATACTCTTATGACTTAGTGCTCAAAGTGTATATGTATGTGAGTGTTCATTTTATTTAGATTTTAATAGAAATGAGGATGAGTTATTAAAAATCTAAAATTCAGGCTTCAAACAGATTGACCTCTAGCACAACATCAATTCAAGAGGAGATAATGGCAGATGATTCAAATATAAAATATCTGACAACAATTGCATGCACACGCACGCACACACACACACTTATATAACATGCAAAAATTAGTCTAAAACACAATGTCTTAACCAACATGCATAGTCCATATGCACTTATCTTTAGGCCAGCTAATATGGAATACATGCTCATGTAAATAACTACTACAGTGAGAATAAGAAGTAGACGTGAGAAAAAAAAAGTTAGTTCTTAATGATAATGTGGTGGTGTAAATTTGTCTGTCCCTATTTCAAACCTAACTGTTATATAATTTAAATGTCATTGTGACATGACCTTCCGGTACAGTGAATGATGGTATTTCTGTAAGTTCCAGAGTTAAAATAACAACTCAGGTAAAGAATATGCTAGAACTTGCTGATGCAATCCAAACCAGTTCCAAGAGGATGAGTAGTTTTTCTAATAGTCTCATACTTGCTCATAACAATTTCATCCAATGGGGATAGACCGAAACTTATTTAGTTGAAGAAATTTCTAGATTCTAATCACTTTGATTTTGATGTAACTCAAGTCCAGTCATAAAGGTGATCATTAGCTTATGGTAAGTGACTTATAAAGAAAGAATGGACTTAGAAATATTTTGTACGTTTGCTATTGATCTAGGATTTGAATTGGAGACAGTTTTATGTAACTGAACATTATTCTATGTTCAGTAACTTGATTATGTTGTACATTATACTTAGGAACTTTAATTGATGCTTTCATAAGAAGAATTCATGAAGATTTTTTTTAACATTCCTCATACTGTGCTTGGGTAGCACTCAAAGATTTTAAAACATTCCTTGTGATGTGCTTTGATAACATATATGAAGTTATAAACGATTCTCCATGGTGCACTTTGTGAGCACATATCTATGAACATCTCCCAGTGAGACTCAGAATTAGGAAATTAATCCATACCATTGTCACAGAACGGGTAGGCTCGTTACACGCCGACCCGAGCTGAAGTTAGAGATGCAAGGGGTGAAGTCTATTTTTAGCCTGCTCCGGTGCACCTCCAAGAAAAGCCCGTGACGTGTGCCAGTACTACGTCGCGTCAAGTTGTTACATAGACACACATGACACACACCATTGATGTTTGGGTGGGGCCCAATTTATTAGTGTCATGCCAAGGAACGTTTTATTGGCGGTGTGTGTTGTGAGTGTGTATCATAAATGTGAATAAATGGACGAACAGACGAACGGTGCAAAACAATAGTACAAATTCTTTCGTCCCTCTCAAAAATTATGAATAACAAGAGAGTTGAAAGATGTTTAAATCAGGTTATTTATTCCCGATTTAAAAGGGGGCACTACTCTTTCGCACAGTGATTAATCATTCATTCAACTTTCCAATGTCATACACTCTGTGGGAAATAAGGGGAGATGAAAATGATGAAATTCAAAATATAAAATAAAGATTAATTACACAATTCTTATGCGGCAAATGGGGCCGCTTTAACAATAGTTGACATGTAAAATAAGCATTACTTTTAACATTAGAGTTCTTATTTTGCAAACGATATAATAGTGTTCATTTTCTTAAGAGTCCTAGACTTAAGTATGTGCGCGTTAGCCGTGCTAATGATTACTCACTATTAATGTCAGAGTTCCAAGGAGATGACGTAATCTCACACGTCACTTATAAGCGGCACTTCAAAGTGAAGACGGGACGCAATTGAGGCGTCGCATTACAGGTGAAGATTCTGCAGAATCTAGGCACCACTTTCAGATTATCACTGGGGAGAAATCTGAAATTTTGCTGACTGTTGTCAGCCTCGATAATTATCGTTGTACCGGTTGTCGTGGAAACGGACATCCCAACGACGTTAGCATTATCGGGTAGAGTCGTCCAGTGGGATGTGTCGTCGCATTACATTGAGTGTAGAAATCCGGGTATCTGTAAGATTTGACCTCGGTGCTAGCCTTCTCAATAGCGGGATAGATCTGTCCAACCGAACTCTCAGACAGGGGGGAGAATAAGTTGGTCCCTCGTGTCGTTAACTGCATACAACCAGCGTCGCATGCATCGGGTTTTCCTGGACAGTGAACTTTCCACTTTGCCAAAAGTTATACTGAGTAATTTTGCCTCGTTACTCAATATATGGCATCAGACGGATGGAAAACGGATGGAAAGAGATTATTGCAGCTTTCCTTTATGAACTCTCTGTACATGAGATAATTCATACGTGAAGTTAGACTGGCTTCAGACGAATCGACGTTTTCAACATTTAGAGTAAAATCTTCATTTTGTCCCTTATATAGCTTTCACTGAAGTTTTCCAAAACTTCCAGAAGCTATGTCCTGTGACATGATTTTTGCCTTGGATATATAGTGGTAATCGAGATGCACGCTTTTCTGTGGTCAATCCTAATGCGCACTGGCCATTTCACTCGTCAACAACATGTGACGGTATTGCGCAGTTGTCCCAATTTATTTAATATACATATTCTTCATAAACTAATATATATATTCAATATGACATGATTAACACACACTGCGTCACGAACGTCTGTCTACTAAAGAGATCTTAGGTGACCGTTACTGGAATTTACATGCTACATACGAAAAATAACAAAACTCGGATTACTTCAATTAGTTTTGTTAGCGGTTTTTTTTAAAATGAAATAAAATATAATTTCGGTCCCTCATTTCCTGTGACAACCATGAATCTTCCATTTGACTGCTCTCAGGCATCTCCTAATGAGACTTTCAGCAATAATATGAATCATCCAGTCAAATGAATTCATGAAGAACCAAACTGAACTTGGGACTAAAAAATCACTAAAATCCCAAATACAACATCTAAGAAGTTTCACCTTTTAATGTGCAATAAAATTAACATGAATATACATTTCTGACTAACTTTTTTATTACAAAAAATAAAATTCTGGATTTGGAGAAAATTCTTCATTTCAGTTCATCATCTGTAAATGTTCAATAAAATAGTATACCTTATTTTTGTCCTGCACAAACTGTGCACTATTCTCTAATTGTAAGACAAAAGTTACTGTGCACTGTGTACTACATTCAGCTTGATAGACAATAGTTACCTTGCACTAACTGTAAGGTATACTGTTTGTAAGACAAAAGTTACCTTGCACTAACTGTAAGGTATACCGTTTGTAAGACAAAAGTTACCTTGCACTAACTGTAAGGTATACCGTTTGTAAGACAAAAGTTACCTTGCACTAACTGTAAGGTATACCGTTTGTAAGACAAAAGTTACCTTGCACTAACTGTAAGGTATACCGTTTGTAAGACAAAAGTTACCTTGCACTAACTGTAAGGTATACCGTTTGTAAGACAAAAGTTACCTTGCACTAACTGTAAGGTATACCGTTTGTAAGACAAAAGTTACCTTGCACTAACTGTAAGGTATACCGTTTGTAAGACAAAAGTTACCTTGCACTAAACATGTTCCACTTGCAACACACAAGACAAAACTTACCTTGTATTAGTTGCGCACCATTCTTCCTCATCTGAAATGCTATGTATTATGCCTTTGTGCGAAGCCAAAACTTCAATGGAGTCTTTGATCTTCTCCAGCTGAGAGACACATCCCTCTCGCAATGCATCTGATTGAAAGAAAATATAATGTTTTTCAAATAGCATCGAGTGGCTCATGACAGTGCTGTTGAATGAAGTCTTCGTGCTGTCTTGTTTGTATATTCTGTGAGGTTGGTGCATTTTAGGAATTTATGATTAGATCTGTAAATTTAATTAATGGTCATTTGCTATAATTTATAATCTACAATAATATATGAGGAAGTGTCTAGTATTTGAGTGATATTTTATAAATTGCTGAATGCTTGTCAGATTTTACCAACCACCAAAAGATGCAAGTGATATTATTCTATTTGCATGCATAGGCGTTTGATAATTGAAACAATAATTTTTATGAAGTGCACTCAACTCACATTTTGTAACTTTTATTATTTTTCTTTATTCAATTTATTATATTTTTAATTTGTTTATTTGTCTGAGAATCCATAGATTGTTAATTGTCACTGTTTGGCTGAGCTTCTTTCAACATTGTCTGTACCATGCAATGAAGCGGGGGCTGTGAGAGGGGGTAGGGTAAAATGAGTCATTGTATAGTTGCATAGCATTGATGAGTCGGAAGACATGCCTCCCTTGTGGTGTTAGTATGTATCCTGAGGACGTTGTGTGAATTTATTTTTGGGATAATTCTATTTTTAATTTGTTTGCAATAACTGTCTGAGCCAACAGTTCACCCTGTTCACATACATGAGATGTTCATCTAAGGGTAAAATTTTAAATAACAAATTCATTTGATATATATATAGATTCGTCCTCATTGTAGCCATCCAAGGCTGAGAACATCTCAGTCTACTGCAGCACCCGTGAGGAAAAAAGTCAATGAAAAAATATATTCAGAGGTTATTCTACCCAACAACATTAGTGCTCACACATATGAATGGAATCCCGTTCTTGGCTGGCATCCAGATGATCATTAAAGTGAAAGTTAGGCACTGTCTTCACTCGCATACGTGAGGCATTCTCCCGGTGTGAGAGTTTCCAGTGCTGCATTTCAGTCTGCCTGTTGAACAAGAAGTAAACAAATTAATGTTTAAACATCCTTCAAGTTAAAAAAATAATTAAAAAAAAGAGAATACTGTGTAAGTTAGAACTGTCCATACACAATGGTGGTAATGTCAATGATAAATATGTTAGTAATCACTGTGTGGTGAAGAAAATAAGAATTGCCAAGACAGTTCTGACACACCCAAAATTGTGCCAGGAATGATCATATGGAATAAAACAGTCACCAAATAAGAACCAGGAGTGCTAATTCTTGCACCCTCCCCACAAATAAATAAAAATACTAACTTCAAGAATGGTCAAAAGAAATAGAACATCCACAAAACATAAACTAGAAGTGATCAAGAGCAGTTAATTTTTAGTAGGTAGAGTGAGTGTAAATGGAGTGGTCAACCTTTACATTAATAATTATCAACCAATAAAAGGTATTTTTAAGAAATGGAGTGATCAACCTTTACATTAATTATCAGCCAATAAAAGGTATTTTTAAGAAGTGGAGTAGTCAACCTTTACATTAATTATCAACCAATAAAAGGTATTTTTAAGAAATGGAGTGGTCAACCTTTACATTATCAACCAATAAAAGGTATTTTTAAGAAGTGGAGTGGTCAACCTTTACATTAATTATCAACCAATGAAAGGTATTTTTAATAAGTGGAGTGGTCAACCTTTACATTAATTATCAACCAATAAAAGGTATTTTTAAGAAATGGAGGGATCAACCTTTACAACATTAATTAAAATTATCAACCAATAAAAGGTATTTTTAAGAAGTGGAGTGGTCAACCTTTACATTAATTATCAACCAGTACAAGGTACTTCTAGGGAGTGGAGTTATCTACACTCACTATATAACAGTTTCAAGCACATCACCCTGTGATCATTCTGGAGAATAGAATTTGCACAAATTTTATTACTGCTCAAACAATATTCTCACACCTTTTTTACAATGGCCCACAGCCTAGAACTGACAATTTGCTGAGGTTCATTGGGCACTCATAGCACAACAGGAAGCATGGTGGCAAAGAGACAAAAACACCAACCCTTCGTGCTAAAGTTTGGGGGCCCAAAATGGTTTGATTATTAGAATTCTTCTTGACCAATCTTCACCCACTCACCAGTTCATAAATGGTGAGCCATTTGCCTAGAGTTCCTTGAGAATCAGTGCAAATAATTAACCATAATTATTTTTATCAAGACTGGGTGTGTGAGTGTGTGTGTAATGAAATTAAGCCTTAAAATATGGCCATACTTGTCATGAAAAAAAATAGCTGGGCAGGAAAATCAAGAACAAGCATAAACCTTTCAAAAGTTCAGAAGGGTTACAATAGAGGTTTCAAAGCTTCTTATTTTGATTATCTCTCTTTGAAAATAGGGAGTCAAAACTTGAACTTTGTAGGGGGGTTAATCTTTCAGTAAGATAATTTGACTTTATAAAAGGAAAAAGAATCCACTCATCCTGCATAGGAGACAATCAAAGAAATTGCATCTTTGTCCTTTAATTTGTGTTAGAGTCACTATAAAGCACAAACACTTATAATCTTTGTCCTTCAATTTGTGGTTAGGGTCACTATAAAGCACAAACACAATCTTTGTTCTTTTGTGTTAGGGTCACTAGTCACTATAAAGCACAAACACTTACAATCTTTAGCCTTTAATATGTGTTAGTGTCTCTACAAAGCACAAAATCTTACATTTTTTAAAAAAAGGAATAATTTATTTTCACCATCATCAATGTTAACATCATCTTCAACAATGATTTAATATTATTATTATTATAACTATTATTCCTATAATTATTGTCATCCCTTAAAGATGGGGCTTTAAATGTGACAATTCATTTGCTAGAAAGTTTTAAATGTTTATGGTTTTTTCAATCTCAATGCTTTTACAATTTTTTTTAATCTCAAAAACTAATAAAGGGAAATATTTTTCTGTTAAGATAGGTAGTTTTACATTTTCCTTGTATAAAACAAGCACACACACAAAAAAGAACACTTTACTAATAAATGTATAATGGCACATTCACATGGCATTAGATAGTGAAGGGGTTAAGCACAAGATTTTTGCACAGCATGAAGTTTTACCTTTCTTTCCATGCACCATGTTCACTGGTTAAGAAGCGTTTTGCTGAAAGCCATGAAGAGAGAGTCTGCAGGTCTCTGTGATTCTGCAGGAGCAGAGGGTTCTGATGGAAACGTGCTGGTTCTGGTTCACGCCAGGCATCATATATTTGGCTCTAGAAATAATTGAATTAAAAGTACATAAAATTTTAACTGGTTTCAAAGTTTCAAAGTTTTGCATTTATTAACTACAAACTCCAGTGCATGACTGAAGACAAAATGAGAGAGAGAGAGAAAGAGTGAGAGAAAGAGCGAAAGAAAGAACTGCAATGCAGAAAGATGTCATACCAGGCTTATATATCCATGTCTCAAGAGTCCTGCAATGTGTACTTTCAGCTGCTTCAGCTCTCTAGCTGTGATGCCTTTCAAGATAAAATGCCTGATCAGTGCAAACAGGTAGACTTCAAATGTCTCATTCACCTTTTTCCTCAAGTTCAACCTGAAGATATGCAAAGGTTTTAAACTATCATTCTTAGAATAAATACCACTATAAACATAATCAACTATCACAACTTCAATATTATTGTCACTATCATTTTATTATCATCATTATAATTGCTATCATTATCATCAACAATATTAATGTCAATTTCACCACTGCTGTAATCACTATCAAATATAATCATTATCACCACTGCTGTTGTCTTTACAAAATATATATATTCCTCTCAATTACTGAAGCTAAAATATCCATTCACATAATCAGGAATAGTAACACAATGAAGCAAGATAAAATTTGGTTACATACTTATAATGTTCTCTGATTATCTCCAAAAGACACTGTCTGTCTTCTCCTATCACAGTTAACAAGAACTTGATATGGTCTGAGGAAGATAGTTAAAAAGCAATTTTATTACTGATAAATGAAAAAATACAAAGAAAATTATTTTAGCGACCTTTTTTCTCCACCCCTACCCGACAAAGTAATACATGTAAGTTAAAAACAGATACAGTTAAGACTTTTTGACAGTACATGCACATAAGTACTTGCAGATATAAACAAGTTTTATACCAAACAGGCATGTGAAAGGGAGACAATTATATCAAGGTTTTAGTTGATAATATATTGGTATTACATGTATGCCAATACTTCACAGATGTAGTTGTTTGCATGTGTGCATTAAATTTTTTTTTTTATTCCAGCAAATGAAGAACTGCTCTTTAACACAAAAACAACAGTAGAAAAAAAACAACAATAAAATAAAACTTTGAGAAATAAAATACACAGATATGCTACTAATGGTTGCAGGTAAGCCTTGGTGATTGATTGTTTAACTTTATTCATGTTCTGAAACAAACAATCATGATGAAAGTATATTTTTACCTTTTTGAACCTGCAATGTGCACTTGCTCCAGATTCGAAAATCCAACAAGATAAATTTACTTAGATGCTTAGTCAGCTGTTTGTTCATGGAGAATTCTGTTACCATAAGTTGTACTGCCTCAAACACGTTTTGGTCAATTTGATGTGAATTTACCTGAAGATATCAAATGCTTCTAAACAATCTCAATTACTACAGGAAATATAATTACAACAATCACTGATAATCAAGAAAAAAGTTTTAAAAAAAACTGACAAAGAAGTTTTATATTATTATTGAAATGTTCTTTTACTATGAATAACAAAAATTGTACAATTTATTGAGAAATAAAGATGAATGTAAACCTCTTGTCTAGGTATTATTATCTGGCAGTTGTAAGGCAACACTAAATTTACCTGTATGACTTTTGAAAATTAAACTATAATGCTACTGGGATGATTTAAAAAAAAATTAATTGGTTCAATACTGGAAAAGTCACAACCAAATCAAGAATGTAAGGTCAGCTCACTGCTGATGCTGAAGGGGTATTTATCTATCACAAATCAATCAAAACCAACAAAAATGAAATCACGCACATCTGTTAAAACAAAATGACAAGATGTCTGACAACACACCTGTTAACACATCTGGCAAACAAAAACTCATCGGTCAAATGAGCCAGTCATGTTATATCTCACTAAACAAATATGTTAAGACGTCTGAGTATGAAAATTTGTGATCTTAATTTGAGAATAAAGCCACTTCTAATTATGGCATCTCAGTAAGAAAATTAGCAAGTTAGTTTGAAGAAAGATCAACTTTTAATCACCTATCTGAGTAAGAAAATGAGTGAGTTAGTTTGAGGACACAACAACTTTTAATCATGATATATGAGTAAGAAAATGAGCGATCTAAATATGAGGACAGAGCCAGTTCTAATTATGGTATTTCAGTAAGAAAATAAGCATGGTTAATTGGAGCACAAACAACTTTTAATCATTGTATCTGAGTAAGAAAATAAGTGATATCTGAATATGACATTATATTTACATTTGCTACTTAAAAAAGATAAATAACCAGCAATTCGAAATGATAAATTTTGGGGGAAGTATTTCTCCACCATGCTAAAAGAAAGGCAATAGACATAGGTAGACATAGGGCTTACTTTCTGCAACAGTGCACCAATTGTTGCAGCACATCGTGTTCGAACAAACATCTCCTGATTCCTCAGTTTAGATTGCAGCATGTGATGAATTAAAGTTAAGAATACTGCAACCTGGTTCTGTTCCAGTTGGATGTCTGCAAGTCATAATTAAAATCATAACTACAGAGAAGTATCTAGGAAGAAATGTGTGCTGCTTCCAGCAATAACAGAACTTGGAATCTTAAAACAAAAAGAACTTTTGAACGTAAAAAAAAAAATGTTTTCCTTAAAAAAATTACCAAATGAGAAAATGAAAAAGTCAGAGCTAATAAAGAGGTCCATATACCCACCACCACCACCAACATCAACAACAAGGGAAGACAAATGATTAAAGCTTACCCAGTGGTGTGAGCATCTGTAACATGTCTTTTGTGGTGTTGAAAAGCATGCCTACCTAAACAAATGTCCTTTGTGGTGTTGAAGAGCATGCCTACCTAAACAAATGCCTAAAAGTGCGTTTAACTCAAAGCTATTAAATGTTATGAAGAGAAGCTGCTAAGCAAGCTCTTTGTTGTTTATCTCCCCTAGGAGGGTTATTTAGATCTCGCATGCACTCTGGTGTGATAAGAAATTTATATGATCTCTTTAGGCATGTTCATCTGGTTGTAGGATGTTAAAAAACACAAAAACATTCACAGACAAGTGCAAATGCATCCATACTTCAGTTTGCAATCTCACAAACATTCACCAAAATGGTCTACACTATAAGCATAAGATCACACACTTTCAAATAACATAAAAGCACATTTTAAATAGTTAAGCAAATAATAAAATGGCAAAACACTTTACCAGTGCTATGAGGCAGTGTAGCCACAGCTTTCAAATCTGGCGGGTTATCCCCTATTAATTCTGCACTACAAGATGCTGCTGTATCAGATTTTGTCGGTTTTGTTGTGCCAGACTTGTCCTGTTTCCTACTCCCAAATGCCTCAGCATTAGAGTATGAGTTGTCAGTGCTTTGTGACAGTTGTAGGTTAGGGATGACTGGCTTGCTGCTAAATTGCTGTGGCAATTGTGATGCTCTTTGTTCAATGCTAGCAGATGGTACTGTGTCTTCACTGGTGACTAATGGAAGTATTCTATGTTCAGTTTTAACTGCCAGTGGAGAGTTTGCGTCAACATGTTCACTGTAAAACGATGGTAAAAAGTTCCCTTGTTCACTGCAGATTGATGGTGATCTATCTAAATCAGCTGGTTTTGTGCAAACTGGTGACTGTTGGGAATTTGAGGGTGAATCTCTAAAAGACCATCGTGCGTCTGAGTACACCTGTTTTGTCCCAGAGTTTTCAAGGTAACTGATAAATGGATCTAATGTTTCTAAGTTTGTTTGATCACTGCTAACTAACTGTGATTCATTGGAGTTTGTCTTTTCACTTTTCAATAAAAATGATCTGACCAAGAATGCATGTTCATTGCTATCTGGTAGTGAGTCTGGGCTTGTTGTTTCACTACTAAAGGAAAAGGATATGTCCAAGTTTGGTTGTTCACTGCAATTTGACAAAATGTCTGAGAGTGCTTGTTCACTGTTAAATGAAAATGATCTTTTCCTATCTGTATGGGCACTGCTGAATAAAGGTCTGCCCAAGTCAGCCTGTTTCCTATTAAATGAAAATGATCCATTCAAACCTGCATGCTCACTGCTAAATGAAACACTGTTTGATTCTGTCTGTTCACTACTAAATGACACCAGTAAGTTTAAGTGCATCTTTCCATTGTTAAATGACTCTTGGATTTTGGAGTCTGCTTGTTCACAGCTAAATGACTCTGGCATGTTTGAGTTTTCTTGTCGATTGTTTAGTGATGCCAGGATGTCTGAGTCTGCCTGTTCACTGTTAACAGAAAATGGCACGCTTTTGTCTCCCAGTTCACCTGATATCAGCATGCTTGTATCTATCTGTTCACTGCTAAATGACACCAGCATATCTGAATCTGTCTGTTCATTGCTAATTGACAAAGATAACTTTGAATCTGCCTGTTCATTGCTAATTGACAAAGATAACTTTGAATCTGCCTGATCATTACCTATTGACACGAGTATATTTGAGACTGCCTGTTCTTTGCTAACTGAACAGGTCATGTTTGCATTTGTCTGTCTACTGTTAGCTGACAGTGGAACACTTGAGCCTCCGTGCTTATTGCTTACTGATGCTGACATGTCTGGGTCTGCCTGTCCAGTGCTTACTGGCACTGTTATGCTTGAATATGCCTGGCCATTGTTAAGTGACAGGGGAACATTTGAGCCTGCCAATTCATTGTGTCCTAACAGTAGTATATCTAAGACTGGTTGTCCACTGTTACCTGAGAGTGGGACATTTGATTCTGCCTCTTCATTGATTGCTGATACTGGCATGTCAGAGACTGGCTGTCCACTGTTACCTGAGAGTGGGACATTTGATTCTGCCTCTTCATTGATTGCTGATACTGGCATGTCAGAGACTGGCTGTCCACTGTTACCTGAGAGTGGGACATTTGATTCTGCCTCTTCATTGATTGCTGATACTGGCATGTCAGAGACTGGCTGTCCACTGTTACCTGAGAGTGGGACATTTGATTCTGCCTCTTCATTGATTGCTGATACTGGCATGTCAGAGACTGGCTGTCCACTGTTACCTGAGAGTGGGACATTTGATTCTGTCTCTTCACTGATTACTGACACTGGTATGTGTAAATCTGGCTGTTCATTGCTAATGGAAAATGTCATGGTTGTATTTGTCTGTCCACTATTATCTGAGAGTGGAGCACTTGAGTTTGCCTGTTCCAGCAGTGAAGCATCTGAGCCTGCCTGTTCCAGTAGTGGAGCACTTGAGCCTGCCTGTTCCAGTAGTGGAGCACTCGAGTCTGCCTGTTCCAGTAGTGGAGCACTTGAGCCTGCCTGTTCCAGTATTGGAACACTCGAGTCTGCCTGTTTCAGTTGTGGAGCGCTTGCATCTGCTGTTTCCAGTAGTGGAGCACTTGAGCCTGCCTGATCCAGTAGTGGAGCACCCGAGTCTGCCTGTTTCAGCAGTGGAGCACTTGAATCTGCCTGTTCCAGTAGTGGAGCACTTGAGTCTGCCTGATTCAGCAGAGCACTTGAATCTGCCTGTTTCAGTAGTGGAGCACCTGAGCCTGCCTGTTCCAGTAGTGGACCACCTGAGCCTGCCTGTTCCAGTAGTGGAGCACATAAGCCTGCCTGTTCTAGCAGTGAAGCACTTGAATCTGCCTGTTCCAGCAGTGGAAACAGAACTTCCATTCCTCCAATAAAGTTAATGGTATCCTGATTAAAATGAGGTAACAAAAATTTAAAACATGCATATCAACAAGTTAATCATTATTATAATATCTGCATGGCAATTACTTTTATTATTCAAAATCATAGTCAGCTATTGTTTATTAAAAATATATAGGTACCATGTAAAAATTTAATAATTAACAGTTATGTCCTTATGCAAATCAAAAAGGAAAACAAGAATATAACATAATTCAAATATTAAAAATTCCAATTTTATATTTCAAACATCAAATAATATGAAGTAAAGGATATCTGCCTTGTACCTTGATGTCCCAAATCACACTTATCTCCCCTGTTATCTGCCCGTGATTTTTCTGAGGAGAAAGATCTATGCACTCATGTTCACTGCAAGCCTGAAACCAGAGATTTTTTCCTGCTAAAAATTTCTTTTTTTAAAAATCTACTCACACAAAACATACTTGTTGTCTAACTTTCTGCACAAAATAAAAAAGTGATACAACTAAGAAAGAGTGACATATTATTAATTTATTATTATTCTGAATTAGATCTGTGTGCCATTTGTGTCCTTTAATATTATAAATAAATAAATACAGATTCTGAGGGTCAAAACATGCGCTTATGGTTAAGAGAGTATATCTGATTATTTAATTCTGATCAGCAGCATGCAGTTTCTTGTTATTTCTTCTAAAATACTAAAGATTTTAATAATTTTTAAATCAGTCAAGGGCGAATCTGCTTAAATCAAATAGTTTAGGTCCCAAGAAGTAGTCTGAGCTAAACTTAAGTTTAAATTAATGATATTATAATAAAAATTAGTTACAAAGAAGATTGTTCTTCCAGGCAAATTTTTTCTACAGTGAATTATCCACAGAACATGTTGAATGAACCCAGCTCCACTGAAGTCAAGAGTTGGAGATTAACTGCCCTCTTTATCCTACTTGATTTGCTCCTTATGGGCAGAGGGTGCATTAATAATAAGTCTGTTAAGCAATGTTTTAAGCATGAAATGAGAAATTATAAATACCTGAAGCATGGGGCACTCTGAAAAGTTGTTGCAGGCATGAAAAGAGTACTTTACAGGCCTTGGCATTGGGCAATGTGCCAACTTAGTCAAGCATAATGCTTTAAAAAGAGCAATTATCAATGTGTGATATAAGGCACTCTGACAAGTCTGTTAAGCATTATTTCATGCATAAGAGTAATTATAAAACTTGTGGCATAGGGCACTTGACCAGCAAAGTCAAGCATAATGTCATGCAGAAGAAGATAGTTATAAATTATTTTATTGTAGCATAGAGCACTCAACAGCTCAGTCAAACACAAAGCTGTTAAAGCTGTTCATGAAAGGAGTAATTATAAAGGCATAGCACTTCACATATAACTCAGCAAATATACAACAGGTGGCATGGAACAGAATAAAAACTCATATTAAGGAGAAACAAAGAAAACTGATAATTTGTTTATATAAAAATAAAGAAATAATTTGTGTTTATGTCAAAACAAAGAAAACTGATAATTTGTGTTAAGGTAAAAACAAGGAACACTGATAATTTGTGATTATGTAAAAACAAGGAATATTGATAATTTGTGTTTATATAAAAGCAAGGAACACTGATAATTTGTGTTTATATAAAAGCAAGGAACACTGATAATTTGTATTTATATAAAAGCAAGGAACACTGATAATTTGTGTTTATAAAAAGCAAGGAACACTGATAATTTGTGTTTATATAAAAGCAAGGAACACTGATAATTATTTGTGTTTATATAAAAGCAAGAAACACTGATAATTTTTACTGTTTACGTAAAAACAAGGAGCACTGGTAATTTGTGTATAGTGAAATAAATTGCTCCTCTAAAATTTCCATTATTATTATTTAATTTATTTATTATTAACTGTGGAATTAATAATATAATCTATGTTTATGCATGCTATGATTAACTGAAACCTTGTTCCTCTATTTAACTTTATAACCTTTTCCTTCGAATATCTTTGTGTTGTACTACTTTAATAAACTAAAACCTTGTTCTTTTGAATATAATTTTGTTTGTAGTCTTTTTTGCAATTTTACCTATTCCTTTAAATACCATTCACCTCTGTCCTTGTGTTAAAGGGTTAAGACAATGTGTTTTTCCAAACTGTACCAAAGTGAAAGCTGTTAAAAGCATATAACTTATGTTTATGTAAAGCAAGGAACACTGATAATTTATGTTTATGATAAAGATTATCTTTATTCTTATTAAAAAAAAACAACAAAAGAACTCCCATTCACAACCACACAGATTTCAGAGTATGTACTAATGCTGAAATTAAAGAGCTATACAGAGTATGTACTAATGCTGAAATTAAAGAGCTATACATTTCTATAATATAAATACAATACAGGCATAACTATTTTTCTACAGTTTGATGTTCATAATCATTTATAATTTGTAATGAACAATTTGTATGGACAAAACTTGTTGCTTTTTTTTTTTTAAGCAAACCAAATGTTGACTTTTGAAAGTGTAAAATTAAAATATATAAAGCCATTTATTAATTAAAATGTTGGAAATGAAATCAAGCTAAAGAGAAGCTGAACATATGGTGAAGAGAATTAAAACAAAAGCTAACCATGTGAAAAATATATGTATGAATCATTTCAGATAAAATGAACTCACTCTGGCACTGTAGCTGGCAACTAGTCTGGGATGCAGACTTTCCAAATCTGCATTTTCCTTCCAACAGGAAGTGTCTTCTGGACCTGAAATGTGTTACTGAACCACTGTCAAATATAAATAGATACATGCACACACTCTATGTAGAAATGTGCTTTAAAAGCTCAATCTATTGAGCAAATGTGTCCAAGTGTGTGTGTGTGTGTGTGTGTGTGTTTATTACAAAAACATATTCGGATCTGCTATTCACATAAATGGTATAAAAAGTAAAAAACAAAATTCATTTCATTCCAATGAATGTAATGTTATTAATGGAACAGAATTAGGGCATATGAATCAGTCTTCTTTCATTTTTAAAATCAAAGAATATTTCTTCTCTCCCCAAAAAGCCAAACAAAACAAAATAATAAAACAAACCACTGTAAAAGCCACATGAAAATATATAGAGGATAGCCATGAAGTCAATACGCTGGTCTCACATGCAGGTGGTAGAGGATTAGAGCTAATACCAAATTTAGTTTTACTGCAATAAGTATGGAAGAAAATAAGAAAGGAGATTTGATAAGCACTGAAGTCTACAACTGTAGGTAAAAGATTTTAGTTGAAAAAGTGCAATACAAAGGGAGATGTGAATGAGGGTGCTAAGTGGAATAGAAAAAGAAATCAAAGATTAAAAGAACAAAAGAATCAACTCGTGCTAAAGGAAAAGAAAATGTAGAACAAAAAAACAAATTAAAAAAAAAGAAAGTAAAAACTAGCCTGATGCATAAAGTGCCTCAACGTGCAGACGCTCCAAAGGAATACTGAACACACACATAGTGGAAATGCGGCCATGCAAAGTGATGGGAGGGCCCCAGTAATCATTCTCTTTCCCCGACGTAAAAAACGTTCCAGCACTTCGGGTTGAGGCCTTTGTTTTCACTGGAGGGGTGTGTTCATCTGATTCTTGAATGATGTGATGTTCTGATGATCTAGGAAGTGATGAGCCTATTCGACAAGCTGAAAAACGCTGAAAGGAGAAAAGAAGATAAGACAAAACATTTAGAATTAACTGTTAATTTTCTTCTGCTATGACTGTTGAATTTCAGATTACTTTGGGGGGCGGGGTTGCTCTTATATTCAAATGGCTTTAAAATTTTTTAATTATTTAAAGAGGTAATAATGTACTAGACAGTGTTTGATTTCTACAGCTTATGTCATATACCAAATATTCCTCAGTGGAATTATCTGGCATTTTTTTTGGGTTTGAGGGTCGAATGCTGAAGTAAGTAAATGGTTGTATGCCAGGCCAGACTGAAAAAATTCATTTAAACATGACGCCTACATTGTGACATAATTTATAGGGGCTTTCTGCTTACACATATGTAACACATCATTTCAATGAGATGATATTCAAATTGTTATGACATGATTTCAACTAAAAATACACTTTAATTAGACATATTTACCTGTATAGTTGTTGTTAATGAGAAGATTGTGCTCATGTCTCCTTAATAAGATTTTTTATATCGGGTGGGTGGGAGTGGGTGTGCAAGATACTGATAGTTTCAATGAGTTCTCTAAATGAGTGTCTGTTACTTGAGTTCGTGTTTTTGATTTTACAAACTTCATTCTTAGAAAAAGTTGTTCACAGCCATTTATGCTTCTCAAAAGTGCCATTCTTGTACGAGCCAAATCACCATGTTTGTGGTACTTGTCACTAAAATGTATTCTGGGGTGAAATTCTGACAAAAATGTCACTGGCTTTCATTTTCAGATTTAAGTTCTCTTGTAAATCAATAATTTACATTCCATCTTACACCAATGAGTTACTCTTCTACAAAGCTAGTCTCTAGCAGTCTAATTATACCTAAAGTCCTAAACCTAACTATGCCTAACTAGCTACAAATTCTCAATCAAAGTTCCATTCTCATCCTTTCTCCTATCTCTTGCCTGTTGTCTCCCTCGTGTGTGTGCATGCGTGCGTGTGTTGTGTATTTAAGACTGTCTTGAGTTTTGCTTATCTTAGGTGGTAAATTGAAAACGTGAGGTTGTAAGATAGTGGCCTACATTTCTGTTCTGTGCTTCAAATGACCAGAATTCAGCTATATAAATCTCAACTCATACAATGAGACTGTTGCAAGAGGACAACCATAACAAACAAACATGCAATGCCCCATGCATAACAAAAAAGTAATTAAATTTTTATAGGTACCATTATTTCCGTAAACTAGAGTAAAAATGTTTTTTGGGCCTGATGTTATATTTTTAGTATCTTATACGGGCCAGATGAAACTATCTAATGGGCTGGATCTGGTCCACAGGCTGCACAGGCTTGATGTATTCCTTTACAAAAAACATTGGTGTACAGATTCCTATTATTCTGGAATTGTTTAATTTCTTATCTTCTGCTTGATGTCTACTGACATTGTCAAATGTGCTGCTTGCTGGGTTTTATTTTGTTATTTTGTTTGAATAAAAGAAGGGACATTCACTCCAAACAGACCTTAGTAATATGAAGGCAAAAATTATAATTTTTTTAAAATATACATTTGCTGTCAAGCAAATAAGATTTAAAATTAAAAATATGTTAACTAAAGCTCACCTGAGTGAGTTTAGGAAACTTGACAGCAGCTGCTTTTGTTTGTTTCCCATCAATGTATATCAGCACCTGGCTCTTTGAATGAACTACACAGACTGAATGCTGCAATAAATGAAGTTATTTACTTGTGTAAAACTCTATAAACACACATGTTTATGAATAAACATGCATTATATTAAACATTCTGTAGTGCTCAAAATTCGATAGTAATTAATTTGTTTCAATTGATTCCTGGCTGATGCATTCATATTTTCTCAAAAGATTTTAATCACACACTTCTCAACAAATCCAATGTAAGATATCTGCTACCTCAGTGCACCTTCTAAATACTCCATTCTTACTAGATAATGACATTTGGACCTTTATACATTCCACCACCATCACTACCAAACCACCATCATCATTATCACTATAATTATTAATATTATACCCAAAGTCCATCCTGCAAAACAGAATCTTGAACACTTATTGTGTTGTACTCAATCTTGTTGTAAACAGCCACCACCAGGTCATAAGTGTGTGTAAGGAAAGCTTCAAAACCACAGCCTGATACATCATGGAAACTAAAAAAACAAACAAAAAAAACAATTAAAGTAAGTTCAAGGCAATATTAAAAATGAAATCAGTCACTAAAAAAAGTAAGTAATAAGGTTAAGATAACTTAAAATACGTGGCACAATTCTTTGGCTATAAAAGAAGAAATTAATTAACATTAATTCATTCCATGATTTTCATTCTGTCTTGTGAGACATGAAAAGATTTTGCTTCAAACACATTGTGCTGATGAGAAGGCTTTTGACAGCATCAATTACACAGTTTACACGGATAAGTATGCAGATTTATTACCTCTGTAAAGAGATTACACAGAACACAAGAATAAGGTATGCTAACTTATTACTTTAAAAAGAAACTACACCACACTCAAGAGTATGATAGTTCCTAATTTTGTGGGCTGTTGATATGTGATGTAATTTTTTCAATGGCATTTAGCACAGATAATATATATCATATCATATCATATCATATCATTCTTATAAAACTAAGTCTGCCATCCACTGAAACAAGTGAATGCTGGGTCCTGCATTACATTTCATGATCACCAAATGAGAAGAGAGAATGATCTATTTATAAACTAAAACAATTTATTTTGTTGTCAAGGACATTCTTTAAAAAAAAAAAATCATTCTTCCCTCAAGTACTATTAAAGATCAGTGGATATCAGGATCTTTTCCTATGTATTCAAAATTATTCAAGACCTGGGATGAGGGTCAAAGGTAACAAGAAGCAAAAAGAACAAGAATTGCTAAGATTTAAATTTACATCTAAAGCTATCTGAGATGTCTTTGATGAAGTTAATGACTTCTCACATCTTATAATAGATTGTACAAAGCTGTCTGCAGCATGGTGAGTGTCTTTGAAATTTATAACCTCTTTATTTTTACACTTACATATAAAGCTGTCTGCGATATGATGGCTGTCTATGAAGCTTATGACTCCTTATATCAATGTCAAGGTCAAGACACAACCAGGCATGGAAGGAGAAAGCTGGACCAGGCCATTTATCAATTTGAGGGAGCTTGATACACTGTATAATTAACGAAAGTGCTATAATTACAGAAACTACATTGAAATAAATTATACTAAACATAGAGGTATAAATGCAACTTTACACATTTTTGTACAATTTATCAAAAGCAATAATTACAACACATTAAAATTTAAAAGTATAAATAGTATTTTAATAGTTCAAATAATGGTGATATCCTGACTGGTGGCAGTACTGTGGCTGACTTATGACTGAAGCAGTTTTGAATGACAGCATGGATGGAGCAATAATGGAGATATATTTTATGACACGCACAATCTATTTTATACCCCCAGTTGTGGTTTAAGCATGATTTTAATTATATGTATTGCTTTGAAATTTTAGTACTAAATTCAAAGCAAGTTACCTACATCGAATGGCTTATAAAGATCGATAAAACTGAAAACGTGCTTCTTCTCTTCTATTCTTCTAGCCATTGCATCCATGGCACGCATGAGGCAAATAGTATATGGCATCTACCAAAGAAAAAAAACAGAGTAATAAAACTAAAATAAATAAAAATGGTATTTTTTTAAATTATGCACATTATATTACTTCACCATTATTAAAAAATCAATTTGTAAAAAGAAATATGAAACATTCTTATATACTTATATATTGTGGTACAGATTCCATGAAATTGGGCCTGCAACATGACTAACAATGGTATTGCAATACAAATACATTAGAAGTATAATTGGAAATTTGTATTTATTTATTTGTGATCTGCAACCATACAATGAGCTGCAAGTCACTCTCTGGGATATTATGAGATATTGACTGATATTGATTGAGCAGAAACTAGGTGTAAGAAAATTAGACAATTATCTCCTGTGCAATGGTCAAGATAAAATGGATACTCCTTGGGTCCTCATTCTGAGAAAAAGACAAAAAATGGTCAGTTACAGTCAAATGCTAAATTTCTTTAGTAACCACATACATAGAAACACCATATTTGACACAAACATGCATTATAAACAAGTAAATAGAATAACAATTTTTAGTGCAAACTGTTGTTTGCTTTTGAAGATTTAATTTTTTTTTTAAAGTGCATTTTGATAAAATATGTGAGTATGCCTATTAGAGTTAGATAGATGATCCAATTCAAAATGACAGTATCACATTAAACTAATGGCTAAAAGGAATGAATAACCTATAGAGTTGATAATTAGCTTGATTTTCAATATTTGTTTTCAATATCTAAATCAATAATGGCAGAAATGTTTCCACTACAATCCTATCTCTACTGTTGGGAGAGTCCTGGCAGCACCACCATAGGCTCAGTATTAGGTGTCTAGTGACTAGTCTTGCCAATCACTGAATCAGCAAAGGAAATCTTATCCTACTGACACACTTGTTACATTGTTCGTCTGATTTCACCAGCTTCTGGTGAACAATTATTTTAAGATCATCTAATGAGATGGGAACAAATCGAAACACTAAGGGGTAAGAATGTTCAACTGATTTACAATAATAGCCAGGTCAATTCACAGCAAAGGGGCAACAGATTTAGAAAAGTATTATATTATTAAAATATTACAAATTCTAACAGAATAGGTGTTAAACATTTTACTTGATTTCAAAAGTAAAATCTCAAAATCGACCTTGTCAACCCTTTGGCCTGTTTTAGCTGCTAGTGAGAACTGAAGTCAGGTGCAAAGTGACTTCTTTTGTGTTGGTAAGTCGTGTTGGTAAGTCATGTTTGTGATGAGCAGTCACTAGCAAAGCAAAGGATTAAAAGTATTTATATATTATTTTTAAATAGGTGATAATATATTTATTTAGTTTGGGACGGCCCTTTCAAATGCTAGAAGTTGATGAATATAAGAAATTAGAATACAAAGTTCAGGTAGGAGATCATATAGTCTAGAATGATAAATCACTTGCACTGTTCTGGAAGTGACCACATTTCTGAAAGATCACTCTGTTATAAGCACAAAAGAAAGAAATGCTCTGTTTGTAATAGGGTATTATCTTAAAATACAATTAACTTTATCCACAACTAAAGAGTCTTTGTTGGCATGGTTCAAGATTTTGACAGTATATGTTTCAGTTAAGGAAATTCTTGCCTTCTTTTTTTCCTTATCAAGTCTGAAGAGACTTATTAGTTGCTTGAGTTCTCCAGCTGTGATTGACAGGCTTCCTAGTGTCTCCAACAACTTTATAAGATGACCTGCAGCAGGAATAAAATAAATTTATTGTAACCAAATGAGTATCTCCTTAACAAATAAGGGTACTCTAAAACATGAAATATTCTTCCACTATACAAGCTTGGAAGCAAGAGATCTAAATCCTCTCAGTCTGGGCAGTTGTCATATAAAAAGAATAAATATTACTATATGCATAAAAAAAAAAAAAAACTAAATTTTTTTTAAATGTAAACCGATAGATGGAATAAAACAGGCAACCAATGAAAATGTCAGAATTTAGAATGGACTATTGCATTAGGCTTTTATTTTTTTATTAAAGCCCACAATGGCAAATTATATCACTGTGTGCATGCATGATCGAAAGCTTAAATATGTAGTTGCAAGCGGGACTGATTGACAGTCAGTGGCTGGAGGGGTGAGATGAGTGACATCTGACTAAAGAGATGGTTTTCCAGCCAGAAGCTTAAATAGGTAGTTGCAAACGTAACTGAATGATGAATAGGCTGGAAGGGTGAGATGAGTGATTCTGGTTAGGCGATGCGAAGTTAGTATAAATAGCCAATCAAACCCTTTTCCAATACTTGTGATGATTGTTGTTCGAAGTCTGGTTCTAAAGGCAAACTGTGAGCCATTGTGAGTTGTCTGATTACAATATGTGAGAATGAATTTAGAATCATTGTATATTAGAATTATTGTTTCATGTATTGGACTTAAAACGATTTTGTCCCTTAATCTGGAGATACTGTATATTTTGGATTGATCATTTGATATGTATATGTTAGATTAACTATGTATTATTGAATGTGTGAGTCTATTATAGATCAATCAGATTTATAACGGGTGTATCGAATGAAGTGTGTATGAGGGCTAACAATTCTCTTGCAGACATGTAAGTTGAGTGACTGGAGAGAGAGAAATTAGAAAATTATATAGACTGAATTAAAGCATTGCACTTGATAATTTCCAGGGCGTGCCTTTCTTTTTTGTCCTTTTCCTTCCTGGTGCCTTGTTGTTTGGATCATCAATGTTGTTCCTCGTCTTGAGAGATTTCCCTAAGATCGACATATGAGTTATCCTTGTTAATATCTACCAGGAGACCCCAATGGTGGTGAGAATGGAGACATCGTTGCTTCTAATACCAGTAGAGTTTGAGAGTACTCAAGCAGGACTGCATATATGAGTTGAAAACAAACATTGGTGCCCTATCGATTTTATGAACTGACCATGTGTTCTTCCTATGACACAACATATTGAGGCCCAACAGAACAGGTCCTGTGCTCAGTCATTTATCTCCTATCTTTCTCTTTTCCAGCTCTATGAAAAGAACTCTAAACCTTAAATAGAGATTGTTCCCTCAACGTAGTCTTTATCAATAATGACTGTACAAGAGATAGACTTGAAAATTATTTAATAGTATATATGTGACTGTTTCAAATCTTAGTTGTATTTATTTTTGATATATTTATTTTATAATAAATCTTTATTTTTGTTAATCCCTTTTTATGCATGTTAATTCATACATGTCTGGAGTAGTCAGTGGGTGGATGGGGGTGTGATGAGTCAGTGATTGGATGAATGTTAGTAAGTTGATAAAATACATTATATAAGAACAGATAAATTATGTGTTGATAGTACGTTTGCTTACAGTGGTGTATGGATGTGAAATTCATATGGGAAAAAACAGATCCTAATTTAAGATTTATTCAGTGATTATGCATTATTAACGATAAGATATTCATAATAATAATCATAACAGAGGCAGGATGTATTATAGTGGAAATATTGATGTCAAGAAATCTTTTTCACTGTATTTGTTATATGTGTATTTGATTGATGATTTAATAAATGTATTAACCTTCTTACACATATTGACAACCAGATGTTGGAAAGGCAGTGGGTGGATGGGGGCTCACTAAATATAGGTTAAAGATAGATTTGTCTTCTCCTTTAGTAAGAAGTTTTCTACCTACGGAAATATTGTGACGATAAATGTTTGTCTTTAATTTTGTGGAAGAGAGAAAACATTTACAGCGTCCGCATATCCTCCAAGTGAGAGAGACGAGTGGTGTCTTCTGGAGAATTATTAATAACAAAAATTAAGATTCTCATAATTTGTAATTAGTTATGGATGATTAATTAATAATAACAATCGTAACCATTAACTAGGTGGCATTGGTGTCACACAATTTAAATAACAACTAAAGAACTTAAAATACCTGAAGCATATGCCTCTCTGAGAAAATATTTTACCTGTTACAGAACTTCAGAACAAAATTCTGAAAGTATTCTTCCCTAACAAAAATAGAAGATCCTGTTTACAATCAGGTATACTTTCTCCCAGAAAATAACTTTGTTATTTTTTGCATATATTTTTACTAACAGGTGTGCCATATCAGAGAAAATAATTGTACTGCTCTGATATTTAATTTCATATATAGGATGTCAACCTTAGCAAAACATTAGTGATTATACCCACACCCTCCCAAATATGTATTCCCTGACCATTAAAATGTTTGAATTCAACAGTATTAAAAGTAGAAAGAAAAAATACATACTCATGGCTGCTGGGCTGATGTTTTTATATTGCTCCAGCACAATAATGATGTGTCCAATCATGCCTTCTTTGCAGCAGTTTAAACGACTACGATAATGTCGTCCACACAAATTTGCCAGACATTCTGACAATCTGTCCTGTAATTCATGTGTCATTTCCGGCAGCCACTGCAGCAACAATATTGCTGCCTGTGAATTATGGACCCATACATCTTCTCCAAAGTTGCTGTTGTCCTCAACTGTCTGAATATATTGTTTATATATTAAAAACACAATGATTCACATAGAGGATTAACACAAAAATGCACATATGCATGCAACACAGACACATGCATTCACAAACACATTTGCACACACAAACATGCACAAATGTATGCACATACACACAAACATGCATACATGCATTCTTCACAAACATGTACACATGCATCAAACACAAATACACACACACATGCATTTACACATGCAAACATGCACACACACAAACAATCACTTGCACTACAAGTGATAAGAAGTGTATAAAATGTACCTATAAGTGATCAACTTTTTTTTTATAAGAAACGAAAATGTGATATTTCCTTTGGGTTTGTTGTATTAAGTTAATGTACTATGTTTGTTCTCCAGATATAATGTCTGTTCTCTGGATGTAATGTGTCTATTGTCTGGATGTAATGTGTATGTTCTCTGGATATGTCTATTCTCTGGATGCAATGTGACTATTCTTTGGATATAATGTCTATTCTCTGAATGTGTCTATTCTCTGAATATAATGTGGCAATTCTCTGAATATAATGTGTCTGTTCTCTGAATATAATGTGTCTGTTCTCTGAATATAATGTGTCTATTATCTGAATATAATGTGTCTGTTCTCTGAATATAATGTGTCTGTTCTTTGAATATAATGTACCTGTTCTCTGAATATGCATGAAATGCTGCATGTCTAAAGATGTCCCCTTGAAATCCCAAGAATTTAAAATGTGAATAATTGGCAGTCCCAAGGATTTTAAAAGGATTGCAATAAATGTTTAATAAATTTGTTCAAGAGTTTTCAAAAGGTTTTATATTTATACTTAAACTTTCATTATGTATTTTATATATATTTTTGAAGGACAAACTCCTTAGATATTTATCTTTATATGTTTATGGCACTATTTTATTTGCAAAGATATTAATAAACATTAAACAGTTTAAATGCTCACGTCATGACAATAACGATTTTAAACATCCAATTTTCTATGACTAAATCCTTACAAGAAATTTAGATTTTTTTCATATACTTTCATACATATATGATTAAGTGAAATAATTTTCTTTGTTGCCTTTTTATATGCATTTATACTAAAGAAACTCTTTTGGTATTGATCCAAAGCAAATTTTTACAACAGAGGCTAACAAGATATCTTTAGAAAATAAAGAAAGGAAAATTTGTTTAGGCAAAAAATTCCTTTTACCAGGTTTAGGAGAGAATTGACCACTTCCATAGCTGGTGGACCAAATCTTCTGAGTGCTTGTGCAATTTGCGTGTAGCCATTTTTTCTCTTAAACAGTGCCTAAAGCAAACAATTAAAACATGAGTTAAAATAACCTCTACAATAAAAAAGTTATCCATATTTATAAGATTTTAATTAAATATACAGTTCAAGTTACGACATCTCTGAAAATGTAAAAGTCATACAATATAAAAAAATTAAAATATAATGAATGCCCTCTCATGCAAAAGGTGAATCTAATTATTTTGGAGGTTCATGTAAACACCTTTAAGGAGAGAAATGCATCCAGAAAAAATATGAACATTTCTGTTAATATAATAGATAAAGAAAAAATACCATAAACTAATAATTTAAATGGCCCTCTCAGAGATAACACATTTCTTTATCAGGTAATATATTTACCTAGATGCCCTACTTTGTATCAGAGACAATAAATCTAATTTGCTTAAGGATAAGTGTGTATAAATTTTTGTGTGTGTCTGTGTGTGTGTGTGTGTGTGTGTGTGTGTTGCAGTAAAATATAAAAAACGAATATTTAAATGCTCAATACATTTATTTTACTTGACTTTTAGTTACCTTAAAGAAAATTCACAAAAAAGTACAAAGGTACAAATAATAAAATTAAAATTCAAAGTCAAATGGAATTCCTTCCTAAACACAAAATTAATAAGGATACTTAAAAATGAATTATTTTTAATTTTTGTTTAAAAAAAAAAAAGACAGTATCTAAACAAAGAGGAAATAAGTTTACATCACAGTGTAATTGTCAGGAGAGTGACATAATAAAAAGACACAAGTTAATTAATCATAAAGTAATTATCAATTGTGAAAACCAGAACAACCCCTCACAGTAATGGTATTATTTTATATCAGCAATTTAGCATCTTTAAAAACATATGAAAAATAGAATCTACATAATTTTAAACTTTAATACAAACAACCTTAGCACTAGTAGATCCAGACAAAATGGCTTGGGTAACTCTGACAGCTGCCACAGTTAATCGAATAGCATCCAGTCCTGTTAACTATACAAATAAAAATACAAATAAAAGCAAATCATATGTCATAACAACATTTTTTTTTAAAGTCTACAACAGACCATCAAATCTCCAACATCCTAGTTGTGAAAAGTCTGCCGAATTTTCAAAATCTGTAAAAATAATCACAACAGAAAATGATTTTATAATTTATCTCTAAGAATGCTTTTACAATAATTCATGAAGTGTCCACATATCAGTTTGCTGTATAAAGAATAATTTACAAATAAAGCACAGAATATTTCAATAAATACCAAATGTCTGGCACGTACTCTGAGCTCCTTGTTCTGAATAACTGAAGGAAAACGTTTTGTTAAGCCTGGCTGTTAATCAAATTTTATAAAAGTCATATATTACATTTTAAACTCACCTTCAATGCATTCGTTTGAATTATTTCTGACTGTCAATTAATACCAAGGGATGAAGGAATCAAATGAAGAGAAAACATAAAATACTTTTATGAAAGAATGAAAACAACAAGTGAATTTAGTATTTTTTTTTTAAAAAAGCTTACAGTGGTTTTCTCCAGCAGCGAGTACAGTGAGTTCAAAATTCCGGCATTCACCAGCATGACCTGTAGCACTGACTTATCTCTGCAAGCCACTAGTTCGCTGATCATGTCTGAAGTACACATTCACATAAAAAAAAAAATCATTTTAATTTATCGTTTCTATGGTCATTTTCGTGTCAAGATTTAAATGATAAATATATATATATATAACCAATAAATTGTTGAAGTATCAATTATGCATGCCAAAGTTTGGATCTAATATAAATAAGTTTACTGTCTCTTAGCACAATTATGTCCCTTAGCTGTGGATAAACTTCCTGCTAGCAAGGGCACACTAACAACAAAAATCAAAGCAATCTGCTAATGGATAATGATCATTCATGTTAATATATGGCTGTCCTCCTACCTACCTATCTATCAATCATGCAAATATTTGCTACTTTTGTTTGTATTATCATAAGTTGTACATAAAGAGCCAGAATTGCAAAAGAAGATTTTATGCAAAAATATTTGTGCGATTTGAAAATGTATCCTATCACTTAAGTTTGCAGTAATTATAGAATTCTATATTTTGTTAGATCTGTTTCTTATTCAATAATGAAAACCATTGTAAGCTTATGTGGTAAGCATTCAAGAAAAAATTTATTTTACAAAGAAAAATTTCTATTTCATAATCTGTTATCTGTGTTATATAATTTACAGTTTATATGTAACATATTTCTCTGTTTTATAACCTACATTTAATAATATCTATTCATTTATTCTTAATATCTTAATTTAATTCTCGGTCCATGTTTAAATGTAACAGTTCATTTTAACTTCATAATGATAAATATTTTACTTTGAAGTATAAATATTTTTTTTACTTAACATGGAGAGATTCATCTTGATGTCTAGCTCTGCTGACAACTTCAGAAATATATTCATGTAATCCTGGACCACTTCACTCACACCTAGATCTAACAAATGCTGTAGGAAGAATACAAGTACAAATGTAAGTTATTCAAATAGTGGCAAATTAGCTAAGGATTCACAAGACCAGTGACTGTTAAATTAACTTGGGGGTCACAGTAAGGGGTTAAATGATCAACTGGTACAAAAAAGATATAGATAAAAACTGAGGGACAACAAAATATCCAAAGAATATATGACAGTTTTTAATTATTCTTTTTTTAAAATCAAACCAAATAGAAACCAATCTTCCATAATGCACAATGAATTTCTTCAGTTAAATTAAAGTTTAGAGTTAATAAATATTTAATAAATAGAAGTTCCCTTATGCAACTTCATTTTAAAAAAATAAATGAAGACTAGTAAGATGTTGACATTTCTGAGGAAAGTATGAAAAATGAAACAAACACATTTCACCATACTATAATAATAACTTTGCATTAATGTTTTGTATAAATGTTTGTTTGTAGTTATAATTTATTTTGTAACAAAATAAAATGAAATGATTCTTATAAAGTGTGTTTTAATTCTTGTCATTGGAAAATGGTAAAAATAAAATAGAAGCCTTCTTTTATCTACCTGTTCCTCTACATCATGGATGGTAGTTATAATTTATTTTGATTTATTTTAATTAATTTATTATTAATTTATTATAAATTATAAATCATCTACCTGTTCCTCTACATCATGGATGGTGTGCACTATACGGACGATGCACTTAAGAGCCAAGTTGCTGAGCACCTGTGTCTCTGGGCGCAGAGAACTGTCAGAGAGTACTTTCAGCAGTACATCTTTTGTGGCACGAGTAATTGCTCGCACTGCATTAGTCTATTTACAGATAAGACTTCTTTAAATGCAATACTTAGGTGTTAACAGTTTTAAAATGATAATGGAAATTAGGACTTTTTGTTTTTTAAAAAAAAAGATAAAAAGATGAGCTTCAGACTGTTATTATTCAAAAACACATGTTAGTAATTTTAAGAAATTTAAAATATATTTTGCTACTAATTTATATGAATATAACCAAGAGGCAAAAAAATCTCAGCACCCACCCATCCCATTTTTCCACAATAAAAACCCAAAACAAATAAATTAACAAATAAACAGTTCTTCAATGAAGAATAACAACTGTACCCTAGATCCATACATCACAGCACCAAACATGTGAAGGAGATCAACTTGAATTTCCAAGGGAAGTAAAGCCTTCTGCAAACACTCTGCAAGGCAGAGGCAAGAAATAATGGAATTGCTGTCAAAGCTATAGAATTAATAATAAAAGAAAAGCAGAAAGTGGCTGAAAATTGTAGAGTTTGAATGATTCCTGCTAATAAGAATAAAAACAAACATCAACCTACATGCAGTCAATCTTATTAAAATTATTTTAAACTTGCTAAAGATGCTTTAAATAAAACCTGAAATTATATTAACACTCACACAAAATACAAGAAAAACAAATTGATCAAAACATTAAAAAATAGTACTTTAATTAAAAATGCCATCAATCAATGTACTGTGTAACTCAAGAAGATATAATTCACATTTATTAAAATTATTTTAGACAATCAACGCAGCAATAAATACATCCCAAGTTACACTAAAACTCATAAACATACAGACTAGAATAATGTGAAGTATGAATGGAATGTGAACCCTCATCACTGCCTCTAAGTTATGACTAGTATTTAATTATTATTATATACAAAATGTATATTTCCTGCATTTTATACACCACAAACTTACCAAGGAAGAATGTAACGACATCATTGTGTAGCGGAGGTGGATGTACTTCTGTGTTGTTCCCATTCTCGTTCAATCTAAATATTTAAATAATAGTTATATTTCCACTAGTCTACTAAGGCATTCTGCCCATAATAATGAATTTATAAAACCTAAGTAAATGGATGATTTATGTAAATGTAAAATAAACAAGAAATAAATTCTTTTAAATGGTCACTCGTGCAAGATTTATTTTATTATAATGATTTGTAAGATTTATGTATTAAGATTACACCAGATAAATGTCGCTTAACTAAAATAACACAGGAAAATTTGACAGATCTCCAACAGCATACTACTAATCTATGTCTCAAATTTGGCAAATTTGTTTTAAGGCCTTTTAGCAATGTTATTTATTTAATTCAAATGTTTATTAAACAAATTCTCCTTATACTGTAATTTAACTTAAGAAATGATTTATTTACAAAGATGTAATTAACATACATACAGAAATATAATAATATACACAATATACACATGTAAGCATGCACACAATATGCATGCATTAAAAACAGCATGCACACACAATGCATGAATGCAAAGTCACATATACAGATTACAACTTTAAGCAAAATCTGGCTATTAAAATTTCTGGCTTGCCACAGGGGTGACCGATAAATATTTAAAATCTGTGCCAACATGAGCCATCAAAAGGGAGAACAACAAACAATGTAAGCGGTATTTGGAATAAAACAAATTTCTAATGAATAAAAAATTATGTAATATGAAATTTGAATAACAGATAATTCATAATTTTCTTCTTACTTCTGAAGTGGGTTCCTCCATTTAAAGTATGGATCATAAAGGCATTCAAAAACACGGATTGCATGCTTTAAAAAAGGGGTAGCGAGTTCTGGCAAAATCAAAACTTCACCAGCAACAGGAACAAAAACCTTGAAATAACAAGAAGTAAAACTCGAAACAACAAGCCTGAAATATGTGCTATTATTTAAAATGGCAACTACTATCATAATTATTTATATATTAGAACAAGCGGATGATCTGAAAATAAGAAAAATCTGTATGCAAAAATAAAAGTATTTCACTGGAAAATAAGACACTATTCATTATGCTAAGTATCAATCAAACACATGCATTAACTGCCTATATTAGCATAAATATAAACACGTGCAGTCAAACATAAACATACACCTAATGACAGTCGCAAATCATACCTGGTGATAAAGACTGGTGCTACACAAAACTGTCTGGCTGACAAAGTCGCAAACTGCAATTTTATGCAGATTCTTTGGGTTACTGTAAATGGAAAACATTTCGTCTGAATGGGCAAAATAATATAACATTAAAAAAGAGCTGCAGAGAATAAAATACAAAGTAGAAATGGTCAAAGTATCACAATATTTAGACTTTCTCTTCTCACTTTACTCTGAAGAGTGAATTCTGTTTGGCATAGTGCATGTGGAAGAGGTTAGTTCCAATTATTGCTGGTGGCAGCTATGTTGTTATTTTTTTTTTAAAAGTTACTGCCTGTTTAGAGAAGGTGTAGTGTGTTTCTGTAAGGAAAGTGACAAGTACTTTTTGGATTATTTTTTCTGTTTGTGTCTGTGGATAAAGTACTGAGGGTGTGGAGAGTGGGACTTTGTAGCAGGTGTGTGATGTTGGAGATTGTTTTTCTTTCTTCATCATAGTGGACAGTACAAACTATTGCATGGTGTTCTCTGTTCTACATTGATTGCATGTGCTTGTTGGACCTAAGCTCTTGCATGTTACATGGCAGTTGTATGATGTTCTGTTCTACAGTGATTGCATGTGTTTGTTTGACCTGAGATCATGTGTATTATGTGTTTTATGGTGTTCTCTGTTCTACAGTGATTGCATGTGTTTGTTTGACCTGAGATCTTGTGTGTTATATGGTGTTCTCTGCTAACAGTGATTGCCTGTATTTGTTTGACCTGAGATCTTGTGTATTATGTGTTGTAAGGTGTTCTCTGTTCTACAGTGATTGCATGTAGCTATATTTAGTTTTGTCTGGTTTGTTTTTTTGTAGTTATAATGAGACCTTTCAGTATGGCCATCATCTCAGCTGTGAAGATGGAAGTATTGTCTGTGATTCTAAGGCTAGTGTCATGGTCATTGAAAATATCATATGCCTGTTCTTAATATTACCTCTGCATGGACTTTGACCCATTCTAAGGCTAGTGTCATGGTCATTGAAAATATCATATGCCTGTTCTTAATGTTACAGGATCATGAGAGCCATCTGCATATACTTTGACCCCCTCTAGGTATTGTAGAAACATTTTAATGAGGTCAAGGAAGTCGATTTTGTTAAATTTTTCTAGTGTTCTATCTGTTTGTGGTGGTTTAAGTTGCTATAGCAGTACTTCTGTAGGTGATCTTATAATTTCTGTTTATGTGTTAATGTATTTTGCTATGATTTTGCAGGGATGTACTCATGTAGCATTTTGTTTTTTATATTAGTGTAAGGTCTACTTGTAGTGGAGGGGGGATCAAGGGGTTCTGCTTTCAATAAGTTTAATTTGTAGTTTTTAATAAGTTTTTTTGTAAGTTGGTTGTCAGGTAGTCTGTCATCTGTCCATTTAGTATGTTTTACTTTTCTGGCCATTTTGCTTAAATATCCTCTTGTGTCTCATTCTGTGATTTTTAAGTGTGTGAGTGTAGGAGATGTGTGACTATGATATGTTCTATTTGCCCACAGTTTTAGTGCTTGCATGTTTTGTCTTTCTATGAGGTGTAGACATCCTGTTTATTTGTGTAGTTCTGTTACTTTAGTTTTTGGCAGTGTATATATACTTATACTTCATGTTCTGTTTTGCACTATTTGTATTTTTTTTATTTTGGGGTTGTTTGTAGCAGTATACATTGTGCTGCCATAGACCATTATTGAGTATATGAGTGTTTTAGAGAGATTACTCACTCAAAATAGCAAAGTACTATGTAATCATCAAACATCCCATAACCACTAGTGGACCAATAGCCATGTACTTTTTATTAAAAAAAAAAAATAGTGGACCAATTGACATGTAGCTCATAACCAGTTTTTCTATTAGTGTCATGAGACTCATCCTTGATTTTAATTAGACTGTTCACGAATGAAACTCTTCTTCTAAGGATGGCGTCAGTCTATAACTACTGGATTATTACACATGTAGCTTATAACATTGTTGGTTTGATTGAATGTAGGGGACGCTTCCGGCTTCCACCACTTTCGCGCTGGGTGAGGGGGTTGGGGGGAAAGGGAGGGTAGCATTGTTGGACCAATACACATGCAGCTTAAAACTACTAGTGGGCCATCATACATGTAGCTCATAACCACTGCCTATCTATTGTATTACTGTCATGAGACTCTTTCTCACAACACCTCAGCCTGTAACACCAGTGGACTGATTTATGTCACTTAATTTATTCTATATTTCTTTTTACTAATTACATACAGTTATCTAAAATAATGAGCAAAGAAACTCTTTAAAATAATATACTTCCCCCCAAAAAATTGAAACAGCAGCAAAATGAAACCAAAATTACAATTATTCCAAGTGTCTTAAACACTAATTGTGGTCCAAGGAAAACTTAAGAACCACAGAGCTAGGGCATTTGCACACACAGGTGGCTTAGTATAATGCACAGTACATGTTCTTAAAGGAATAGGAGTATATACAACACAGTGGCAACTATCTGTTATAAGCATATAGAAATTAGAATAATTTTAAATTCAAAGTCATATATCTGAAGTTAATGACTAACAAATTAATGTGCATATTAATATGACTAATAGTAATTTCAGTAAGAGGTAAAGTAAATATGATGTATGGTAATATAAATAATATGCTAAGTATATAATGCAATATAAATATTATAAAGTAAATATGATGTAAATAAGACATAAAATAAGTATGATATAATGTAAATAACATTTTAAGTAAATAAGATATATATTCGAATATGATGTAAAGTAAATATATTGTAATGTAAATAAGCTGTAATATGAATAAATGTGAATATAATAAAAAATATGTGAATAAGAAGCATCAGTATGATGTTCATTAAATAAGATATTCATGTAAATATAATAAGTTGCAATGTCAATATAAAATAAGATATTCATGTAAATATAATAAGATGCAATGTCAAGACAATGTAAGGTCAAATAAGATATTCATGTAAATATAATAAGAGGTAATGTCAATTTAATATAAAATAAGATATTCATGTAAATATCATGTTGCAATGTCAAGACAATGTAATATAAAATAAGATATTCATGTAAATATAATAAGTTGCAATGTCAAGACAATGTAATATAAATAAGATATTCATGTAATGTACACAAACTGATTTAATTATTTAAACTATTGTAAGAAGAATGTAACATACATAAGCACACCAAGTATGATTAAATTAAATTAAATTAATTTTTTGATACATTAATTTTGTAACAGATAAATTAAAATGATTTCATGTACAATTTATTATAAAAAAATCCAGCATCTGCTAAAAAGCTGTGCAATGTGACCGGTAAATACATTTAAAGATTAAGGTATATGTTAGTTTTAGATTTATAAAATAAGAAATAATATGCGAAGACATAATCTAAATGTATATTGTAATACTCTTAATGATACTGTAGGTTATGTCAATCAATAGAACTAAAAGTGATGTTCTCTCCCCCCCCCCTCCCAATCTAAAAAAGAAAAGTGCATAAAAGCAAAAGCACTTTGAGTTTCATAGCGTTTTTGATTCTTATGTAGTACTTAGCAGTCTCTCTACCTGACTGCATGCTTTACACGTACTGTAAAATGACAATGAGAGAAAGATAGATACACATGTACTGTAAAATGACAATGAGAGAAAGATAGATGCTTCACACATGTACTGTAAAATGACAATGAGAGAAAGATAGAAAGATAAGATGGGTGGTTAGTTGGATGGATTGGATGTTAGATAAGATTATACAATATTAATATAAGAATAAGATAATATTAGACAAAATTAAATAGAAATTTCTTTCTATCTATCCATCCATTTATCTATCTATAAAATGAATATTTTTTTATTATAAAGATTAATTAAATGGAATTGAAAAAATTAAACTATTAGTTGCTTACCTTTTTCTGCTATTACATGTTAACACACAAAAAGACAGGAGTCATCACATTGGTAGCAATTCAGAGACAAGTTACTTGGTCTAAATTAAATGTAAAGGACAACAAAGCATGAAGCTTGGATAGAGAAAAGCAGTTATCTAGAAGCATTAAATCAGATTACGACTGTTTTCAACTTTTGTTTAACCATGTAAAAGAAAGGACTGACTACAATTATACAAGGTAGAACTTAAAAATAATTAATGATAATGAATTAATTCACAATCAGCCATTAATTCTTAAAGACTTGTTACCAGGAAGTTATACATATTTCTAGAAAATTGTATCAAAGCAAAACACGCAGGATGATTCTTAAGGAATATTCAGTTTTAAACACCTTCACTATCTATCTTCATGAATAAAAATTAAATCCAATTCATAGATAGTTATAAATCAGTTTTAACAGAAAGAAACCTTGGTAAATTTTCTGTGAGAAAGTTCTTACATATTTCTAAACCAAAATCATTCAACTCTTTTTCATCATGACAAATGGCATATTGTCATTAAGAGAGAAAAAATGCAAGGAATTTAATGATTTATTGACTGAAAAACATATAACTTAAAATATCCATATTAGTTCCAGAGTCAAATATTTGAAATGTGTTGGTGTAGAGAAAGGAGACCTGACTAAACACATCCTAGTTATATTTTTTAATTTAAGTGACTGGCAGTATAGGGATTAAATGTAAATTAATTAGTTATCAAAATAAGAATTAAAATAATCATCAAGTGTGTTTTTTCAAGTCTGTTATGACTTTTATATTTTTTGCATAAGCAGCATGAAAACATAGCATTAAAAGACAAAGCAGAAGCATTATTTAGAACTCTGAAATCTTGCATAGTTTGCCACACATCAAGATTATAATATACTTTGTATCACATGCCAGGAAAATAATACCTGCACAGTACAAGGAAACAAAGCATGATTTTTTCTGCCAGAATCAAAGTCTGCTGTTTTTTTGTACCACTGGAGCCTGTGACATCGCTGCTAATAACCTCAGTACAATGAGAGAGGTGAGAAACAAGAGTTTCCAGCAGATCATTAGGCAGGTGACTCAGCCATGGACCCTCTTCCAGATACCTTGCAATTTAAAGTTTTGTGTGTGTTAATACACACACACACTCACACACACACACACACACACACACACACACACACACACACACACACACACACACACACACACACACACACACATCTGTGTTTTGCATTTCTGATATAAGAAAATTAAAATGCTCCTTCTGCCACTCCTTAAAATCCTAGGAAGGGTTAAACTGCAACATATTTACAATAGCCATTCCATATTCATGAATAGGAGTCTGTGCTTTAACATTTAGTCTGCTGATTGTTTTATATTACCACATACTTTTTTTTTGTCTTTTATATTTCATGCATAATGTGTATATTGTGAACACTCCGCAGTATGATTTGTGTATTGTACTACTTCTAAACACTGTGAACTGCCTTCATCACCTGTCTTTATGCTGCTGTAGTCTTTAAATCAGTCATATGCTTGTTATGATGCAATTACTCACTGTACAATAACCAGCTATGTGTATCTTGTTATATTTCTTGTATTTCAAGTGTTTTCATGCTCAAATCCAATTCATTGACAATATTTCTCTGTATTTGATTTCAGCTCTTATTTAGTAGTATTTATAAATCAACTCAGCTTCTTGTTTTCATTTTTTTTTATATTGTCAAAGTAAAGTATTTTGAGAATAATCATGGCTAAGTTCAGGGTCCGTACAGGCTCATGAGCTTGAAATTCCAACATGTTTTACCATCATGAAACAGTTTACTGACTGCTTACTAATCAATGTTTCTCTTAATATAATAGTGTTCTGACTGCTAACTAATCAACATT
Organism: Sinotaia quadrata; assembly: GCA_028829895.1. Classification (NCBI taxonomy): domain Eukaryota; kingdom Metazoa; phylum Mollusca; class Gastropoda; order Architaenioglossa; family Viviparidae; genus Sinotaia; species Sinotaia quadrata. Next base: position 11,550,939 of record CM054182.1, read on the forward strand.
TCACCTTAATATAACAGTGTTTTGACTGCTTACTAAAAATGAATATAACAGTGTTTTGAATGCTTACTATTAATACTAAAATTCTTTTACCTTAATTTAACAGTGTTCTGACTGCATACTAGACATGTTTTACTTTAATATAACAGTGTACCGATTGCTTACTAACCAACATGTTTCACTAACCTGTATTGACAGTGTTGGATCAGCAGCATGCAAGACTATTATACAAAGTCCTCTTAAAACTATTGCATTTTACTTGATGAATGCATTTCAAAGTCACAATAAAAAATGATGCTAGTACTTATATATTTCACTTCATCTGGCAACATGCATTTCAAAATAAAATAAAAAATAGCTGTCAGTCTTTTGTTTGCAGCATGCTAATAAAATTAAATAAATTTCTACTCAACCTCATCAGTGTCTGCAGATTGATTGGCAAGAATGCTTCTTCTCAAATGGATGAGTGGGGTGGTGTGAAACATTTTACAGACTTGAAATGTGTTAATATACAAAATAAACAATGAATTGATCTACATGATGGTATGTCTGACTGTGTGTTGTGTGGTGCATGTGTATTGAAACAATAAATACCTATGTATATAAAATAATCAAGTAAGTACAGGTGCTTATGTACCTATATATTTGACAAAGACTTCTTAAGTGCTTGCATGATTGACTATATATAACTTTATACTGACAGTGCTCACATACATGAAGTTTGAAATAAACAAACTAAACAAACTGGATGTCACTTACGGAATGTTCATACATGAAGTTTGAAATAAATAAACTAAACAAACTGGATGTCACTTACGGAATATTCATTCATGAAGTTTGAAATAAACAAACTAAACAAACTGGATGTCACTTACGGAATATTCATACATGAAGTTTGAAATAAACAAACTGGATGTCACTTACGGAATGTTCATACATGAAGTTTGAATTAAACATATAGGATGTTACTTAAGAATTATTTCATATCTGTACAAGAGTTTTGAATTGCTAAGTTTAGATAATGCTAATATGGGGAGGTAAGTGTGTTAGGCCTCACTCACCCACTGTTCAAATGACTGGAGTTGCTGTCAATGATGTACTTGTATCTTTCAATAAATCGTTTTAAGAATTTCTTTAGCTTTGCAGATTCATGCTGCCAAAGAAATAAGCAAATATTTCACAATCATGATTATTTTTTCCAACATGTCTGGTTTCATTCATGTTCATATTGCAAAATCTAGCTTTAAAAACATTCAACCATAAATTATTCATCATTAGCATATTACAATGCTTCATACTTATGTAAAAACCCAACAGAAAATGTAATACAATCTTAATGAGTGCATGCACAAATATGTCATTGGGAGAGATTTCAATATTTAATTAAATGGATTGGAAATGTAATACTATTTATCATTATCTATAAATTACCTCAGGCACTAAACATGGAATGCTTTAATAGTATAACACTGAGAAATGTGAAAATACATTTTTAGAAACACAACAAGTGAACAACCCTTGGTATTTAAAAGTGATGTGAAAACCACTTAATCACATAAGAATAAGATTTCAATGTTTGCAATTATGATTAGAGTTTTTTGAAGAAATAGCATATCAAATGAAGAAATCAGTGAATTACTATTACAATCAAAGAGATATATAAAGCATCCTCTTTATAAGTAACAAAAAATATTTTATCACATTTCTTTGCAAACCTACTGAGGGTTTTTATTTTTAAATATATTATAAGTTCTGTTTGGTGCTTGACATTCATGTTTTGTTAGTTAAAATCAGAAGTTTCCTCGACATCAAAAGGATTACACCAATGTTTACATTAGAACAATAGAAGTCATCCCTGCAATTTGAACTGCATCTATGAAAGTTTTCTATTTTAAAAAAAACAAACAACAAAACTAATGTCAAACTCAAAGTTATTAAAAAAACCCTGTTAATAATCAAAGTATATCGCATAAGCTTCTGTACTATTTATAAATGAAATGTATTAATAAAACTCTCTGTATTAAAGTTAATTTACAAGGGAAATTATTAATTGAAATATCTAATGAGTAATATAGCATATATAACCATAAACAGAAGTACATAATTATACTCAGAAGCAAATCCAGCAGTTGTTATGTGAACAACAACACACATGCACACACACAACAGACTTCACACTATCACAGATAAACCCATGTTCTTATTAAACAATGTCATATGAAAAATATATCTTGTAAAATGTAATCAACATGAAACACAAAATCTGTATTAAAGATGCATTAACATTATCACTTATGGAAGAAAATTATTATTAAATGGTGTTGAAAGTCACAAGATGATAGTTATCTTTGCTGAAATTAGAAAAAAATTGCAATTCCTAAGACAAAAGGAGTGGTTTTGAATCAAGTCACATACCTGTGTGGAAGTACAATAGTTTAAAACTAAAGAGTAATAAAAATTAAATATTTCAAAGTTTAAAATTATCAATTTGATAGAATAAACCAAATTATAAAACTAATTAATATCTTTGCTGAATTGTGTAAATGGGGATCTGCTTTAATTTGATTTCTGATATAGCTCCATAAAATTTATCAAAACTGATGAAATTAATAATTTTCATTTAATACTGGTTTTTGCTTAGTCATACTGCATGTTTATGAGTAAAACTAAAAGTTCATTCTGTTATTCTGTATAGGGTCAATATGGAAATATCTTTTCTAGTGAACGCCAGCTGTAAAGAAATTGCAACTTTGCAAGCCAGGTATAAAATAATAGGTTGTGAAAGTTATTTACCAGAAAAAAATATATATCACAACTACAAATCATCTTGAATCTGTCTATTAAAGTATTATATGAAGTTTATAAATCAACTCAACAACTTATTTTTATATTAAAACTGAGTCAGTTTTATGATGTGTATTTATATAATAATTTTTCTTTTTAATGACTTCTCTTATATTATAACCATTAAATTTTAAAATCTGTTGGTAATGAATACATCATAATAATACTCGTTAGTAAAAAGAAAGGTTAATTAACTCTTATAACAAAATACTTCAATCTAGAATACAATAAAAGTATATCAAACACAATTCAGTAGGTTTGTCTCACAGTTGTGTATGTATTCAAAGTAATTTCTTTCAATACCTTAAAAAGGAAAATAAACCCTTAGACTGCTTTATTTTTTCCTTGCAATATGATCACAAATCTCTTGGTTTTGTCAAATGCAAAACCTGAAGTAACTCATCTTTAAATTCTGCAAAGTAGAATAGTTCACTTTTCTTTTCTCCTTCAGTACACAACATATAATACTATTAGTATTACTAGCACCTCAAGAATGTTGTCACTCATGACAATGTGCTAAAGGGAAGTGATATATATATATATAAGCCCTATATAAATGAAACTATATTACTGAAATTTAACTAATAAAAAGTAATATATATTATATTATTGAAATTTAACTAAATTAATACTTTCTACAGATATATATTCACTACAAGACATTAAGATCAAAGCAGGAAATCAGTCGCGAAGCTAAGAAAAGAACTGCTGATTAAAAAAGCACAGATAAATATAATCATTTAATTTGTATAATAATCTCTGTTTTAAAAAAACCCACACACTTGTACATCATTAATATAATAATGAACGTCTAAAAAGCATTACATGTATTATTAAATAAAAAAATAACCTTGGTGTTATATTCCTTCCAGAGCTGTAAAAGCAATGCATCTGCCGTGAGGTTATCCATTCTATCGCGATTCTTAAAAGTATCGGGTATATAAATATATACTGTATATTTTTTTTTATTACTAGTAGGCCTACATGTAGTATTAAAGATTGTGATAGACTACTGTTGATAACCCAGTAGAAGATTAATCGGATTTTCCCATATTAATGCATAATAACTGCAAAGGTGAATTCCGTCTAGAAGTAGAAATTAATAATAATTTCTTAAGTGAATTGATTGTGATCATTGTTTCCATTAACAAATAGACTCCCTAAAGTGTTGCATAAGCATCTTCGCGCTGCAGAAATATTTACACAGATAAAATCGTGACCGGGTATGCATGGTCTCCCTTGTTAAGTGAGATTATAAATAGGTCATTGAGTTACAAGGCAGTAGCTTATTTTTTAAAATAAAATTTCTAACTCCTATCCCAATATTCTAATACGCGTGTTTCACTATTATTGTCTTCCATTTTTCTCTTCTGGGGCTCAGTGGAAGGGAGTTACGGGGTTGTGGGCCAGGGATGACGTATCCCCATTATTTGTGTTATGTAGGCCTGAGTTTATAATAGGTGTTACATATTGTTTAGTGAAATATATGAGTGCTAGTCATGCTTATATGGATCAGTCGAAAGTGACATACACACACACACATTTACACCAGCTAATACATTATTGTAAGCTGTCATTTGTGGTGTGCTAATAATTTTTAGCGAGGTCCTAATCCATGTTTTGGTGATTATTTTAGCAACTGTATCATGTCAAAAGGGTCCACCTTAGTAAAGCAACCAATCAGAGTGAAGGAAACATGTGTTTAGCTTCAGCAGCCAATCTGTTCTAAATTCTATCATTGGATACTGTAAGTTCATGTGATTAAATTCGCGCCTTTTGTCATAAACCTTCAGTCTTTGTTTAAGACAGCAGCCATTTTTGTGTGTAATTTCTAATAATTTCTACCTTGGCCATGGAATGTTTTGATGCTGAATTTGAAGTTGATTTTGATGTAACAGCTGGTTCGGAGTATGACCCAGCAGATGAAACTGATTTTTCTTCTTCTGAAGATGAGATTCCAGCCCCTACTCAAATTCTGGATGCAGAAGGTTTTGAGGCCAGTTCCAGTAGAATGAAAACTGGTCATCCCCAAAGTATGGCATGGCTTTCATCCTGTGACCCAAGCTTGGAAAAGCCCCATGCTTTTGCAGGAAACAGTGGAGTACAAATGCCGTTTGCAGAAAATGCTACAGTACTCGACATTTTTGAAGCATTTTTACCAGAACATTTCGTGCAAAGAATTGTGGAGTACACGAATATTTATGCTGCTCATCAACTATCGCGACCAAATCTTCCTGCTGAGTCTCGTATCAAACAGTGGCGAGATACAGAGGTAACTGAAATTTATCAGTTCTTGGGGATTATTTTTTTGATGGGATTAAATAGAAAACCTTCTGTTAGTCATTACTTTTCAACAGATGAAATGTTTTATAATTCGCTAATTCGTAAAGTGATGTCAGGCCGCAGATTTCGTTTGTTGCTGAATTTTTTACATTTTTCTGATAACAGCGTCCTTGAACCTAGCGTTCGTATCCAAAAAATCAGATTGATTATTGATCATTTCAGACAAGTATTTCCATCAATTTATGTACCTGGTGAAAATATTTGTGTGGATGAATCTTTGATGCTTTGGAAAGGTCGTTTGGGCTTCAGGCAGTATATAAAATCTAAACGCCCACGATTTGGAATCAAATCATACGAAATCTGCGAGAGTACAACTGGGTATGTTTTCGATTTCATTATGTACACGGAGAAAGACACTGAGTACACATGTACAGAGGAGAATCATGGTGAGAAAGTGGTTCTAACACTTTTAGAACCACTGCTAGGGAAATATTACAAGTTGTACACGGATCGCTTTTTCACTAGCCCCGCCCTAGCACGCGCTCTTTTGGCAAAGAACACATACATATGTGGAACTGTTATGGGAAACAGAAAAGACATGCCAAAGAACTTTCCCGGCACTAATCTCACTCGAGGACAACTTTCAATTGTCCATAGTGATGATGGCATTTCTTGTTTTGCATGGCAAGACAAGAAACAAATTCTCATGCTTAGCACACTGCATCATGACAGTACAATAAGAAAATCAGGCAAAACTCATTACCAAACAAAACAACCAATTCTGAAACCAGCAATCATTTGTGACTTCAACAAAAACGTAGGAGGGGTGGATTTGTGTGATATTGTTACAACTGCATACCCAAGCATGAGAAAAACATTAAAGTGGTACAAGAAAGTTTTCTTTCATATTCTTGATATTGCACTGTACAATGCCTGTGTTGTTTACAAGAAACACGCAGGTGAATCAATGACGTTGCTAGATTTCAAAACTGCAGTCATCAAGCAAATATTTGAAAAATATCCTGAAGTCGATATTTCTAAAGGTGGTCACCCTTCTGCCCAATGTACACCATCTAGGCTGATGGGCAAACATTTTATTGCAGTTCGACCTCGCATTGATCCAACTAAACAAGCCCCAAGGAAAAGATGTCGCATTTGTACACGCACAAAAATTCAGAAAAGGACAAAATATGAGTGTCCAACTTGTCAGGTTCCCCTGTGTCTAGCTCCCTGCTTTGAAATATATCATTCAAAGCAGACATTGTAAAATCATCTTTTTCTAATTCTTCTTTCCTTTTGTCTATTTTCTTCTTTGTTTTCTATGAGCAGTTTGTTTGAATATTTATTTCCATCCTTCACAACATATATGCATATATACCATATATAATTCAGCAACATAATATATTTTTAATTTATTTTCTGTTCATTTACATTATTACATACTTCATAAATTTATTTGTATATTTTCTTCTTTTACTCCTGATGAAATTGAACACATACTCAGTACTTATTATTTTATCTGGCAAGTTTCCTCTGTATTCATTGTACCATACTGACTAGCAGAGTATACAAAATTTCTAAATTTTACTGATATAGATTTTTTTAATAAAATTTTCTGCATCTGGATTTGTGCTTCGCTAAGTTTGACTACATCTACAATTTTATTATATATAAATCATCTTACCAAGAAAATGGAGCCAGCTTTCATTACTTCAGCTGAATATATCATTTCAGTGATTTTACTTCATCATTCCTTTGGAACTTTTGAACTTATTTTCTGCATCTGGATTTGTCCTTCACTGAGTTTGACTGGTCTGGTATCTACATCTACAGCTTTATTGCCAATTCTACATTTTGTACAATATATAAATCTTCAAATCTCCACTCTTTTGGGACTGGCATATACTTTCAGTGATTTTACTTCATCATTCCTTTAGAACATTTGAACTTATTTTCTGCATCTGGAATTGTGCTTCACTAACTTTGACTACAAATCTGCAATTTTATTGCCAATTCTACATTTTTGTACAATATATATATCTACCCGTCTCCTCTCTTATTTGGTAGGGGCTGGCATCATATACTTTCAGTGATTTTACGTCATCGTTCAACTTTTGAAATTATTTTCTGCATCTGGATTTGTATTTCTCTAACTTTGACTAGATCTACAGTTTTATTATACATAAATCATCTTATCAAGTAAATGGAGAGCTTTCATTTCTTCATCTGAATATACATAATATCATTGATTTTACTTCATCGTTTCTTTGGCACATTAGAACTGATTTATACTTCACATAAGGATGAGATCTATTTTTTTACATTCAGAAGCTTTCATCAGACACTTGGACAGTGTAGCCATTGAGTAAAAGTACTTGATGTTTGTGTGCTTGACGCTCCATGTTGTGTCGGGTGAAACTTCTTACAAAACGACACTCTGGATATTTCTTCTAAATATCCTAAACATGGCTGAAACATCCCCACAACACTTGGAATATAAAACATTTTTCTTGTGGGGATGTAAAGTCTTCCAGGAATACGACAGCGATGCAGAAATTCGCAAGTTCAGCAAAAGAGGTAAGAAAATTTTTTATTGTTTATTTATTTTCGAATTTTAAATCAATTTAAATACATGTAATACTTTTATAATTATTTAGTTTGTCTATAATAGTTTTCAATTAACATTTTCAAATTCCATATAAAATTACCATTACTTTTATTTTTTAGTGCAAAAAATTCACTAGGCAGCAAAAGTGCCTGACAGTGAAACACTGCTGCCTCGCGAATTTTTCCAACCCGTCAGTGAGCAAGTTGTCTTTTTTCAGCCATTTTTGTGTGTGTGATATAATTTCCACGTTCACCATGGCCTGTTTCAATGCTGAGTTTGAAGTTGATTTTGATATTATAAGCCCTAGCAGCTGGTTCAGAGTATGACCCAGCAGATGAAATTGATTTTTCTTCTTGCAGATGAGATTCAGCCTCTACTCAAATTGAGGATGCAGGTGACCATGAGGCCAGTACACTGGTCGTCCCCAAAGTATGGCATGGCTTTCATTCTGTGACCCAAGCTTGGAAAAGCCCCATGCTTTTGCAGGAAACAGTGGAGTATGTTTGCAGAAAATGCTACAGTACTCAACATTTTTGAAGCATTTTTACCAGAACATTTCATGCAAAGAATTGTGGAGTAGGCCCTACACAGATATTTAGGGGGGCTGTGCTGCTCATCAACTATCGTGACCAAATCTTCCTGCTGAGTCTCGTATCAAACAGTGGCGAGATACAGAGGTAACTGAAATTTATCATTTTGGGGGGGGGGGTTGATTTTTTTATGGGATTAGATAGAAAACCTGCTGCTAGTGTTAGTCATTATTTTTTAACAATGAAATGCTTTATAATTTGTAAAGTCATGTCAGGCCGCAGATTTCGTTTGTTGCTAATTTTTTTTTACGCTTTTCTGATAATAATGCCATATAATTTTTTTTAAATACTTGTCCAACCAAGTACTAATTGTTTTGCTGGGTTTTTGTTTGTTTGTTTTTTTAAATTTTATACACCATATTTTTATGTATATTGTGCAATATTTGCAATACTCATTCATAAAAGTGTTTCCTTTAAAGCAAACTTTAAAACTTTTTTTTTTTGGGGGGGGGGGGGAGAGAGTCTGTTACATGTAGTAATAATAATGTGGAATTGTATTTGTAGTTAATCTAAGATCTGAACAGTTTGATCACTAAACTATAGACTTCCATCTATACGGGAAAGTCTCAATCCCATTAACTTCATCATTCTTATTTTGGCCACCTGGCTTCCCGTTAGAAGGGTTAAAATATCTGGGTTTTTTTTTTTTTTTATCAACAGAGAAGACTAAAAGTATACCCTTTTCTCCTGACCAAAATTTTGCACAATAAGATTATCAGGCCATTTACTAACCAAGAAATGCTTATTTTGGACTTATGATTTTGATAAGAATTCACAACCTGCCGAAAAAAGAGATGTTTTGGTCGTCTGACAGATTAGTGATCCTGGCATCAACAGTGTGTACACATACATAGTGTTTGTAGCGGACAATAACTGGACAATATTTTTTTGTGTGTAAATATATATTTTCATGCATGGATTCAAATTTAACACCTGAAAGTATACTTCAGTTAAGGATATTAATAAAGCTGCTTTCATTTCCTTTCATTTTGCATTTTATTGAAATATATGCACTAATACCTAAGAAAGAATAACAACATTAAAACTCTCACCCTAACTCATTGTGTTACCGAATGCTTTGCCTGCTAGAGATGCTTGGGAATTCAAAACACCACAGCGTGTTGAATATGACATAACTGCTATAAAAGACCTTGACCCGGTCAGCAAATGTATTTTCATTGGTCGACTATTTTGGTTTACATTAGAGGTGGTAAAGCATGGAGATTTATAAAGCAGTGGTTCTCAACTTGGTGCCTGCTGATATTTACATGCACCCGCAGCAAGATGTGAGTGGTGCAGATGTTCATCCAACTCTCATAACCCATTTTACTTTTTAGGTTCTGTAAAATACAATCTAAGCAAAGTTGATATACACATATGAAAACAAAGTATCTTGTATATTTCCATTGTATGAAGAAAGTTATATATGACTGACTTTAACCCTTCATCATATGTTGTGATCCACGTTCAGAATCTTCTGGTGGAAGTAAGACTAAGAATGGAGAAATTGGACCTTCAAAATGAAATTCTTGAGCAATTGGGCAATAATGTTTTGGAATCTTTTTGCATGTGTTGAACAATATAGCATAAAATATAAAATCTTATTTTGAATTTGATTCCACTTATCTGTGTGAAGCCATTTTCAGCAATAATATAGTCAAAATACATATCTTGAATTATAGATGTCAACCAAGACAATTGTTTACAAAATTGAATATCTTTATTCTTCCAAATGCGATGAAATGAAATGCCCCAAATCAGACTACCAAACTGACTATTTTTATTAAAGTAAAATTAATAAATATATTGTTAATAAACTAGTTTAACAAATATATTTTTAAAAAATAAATATGGTAGATTTTTTAAAAAGCAAATTCACTCAGTACAGTAAAAGAATTATTGCTGATTAATGAAAGTCTATTACGTTGACATTGCCTCTTTAATGTTATAGATTCATATATTATGTATTATTATATTTATAAATATATTTCATATTTTGCGTATTATTTAATGACCAATTCCAAATTAGCTTTGAAAAAATAGCAGTATCTGCCATATTGTTCTGAATATTAGAATGTGCTCTTGGGCACATGAAGATTGGGAACCACTGATATAGAGCATCTTTAGAGTCCCCTTTTTTGAAAGGAATTCCTTCAGTGACCGAAATGGTGAACTGATGAGGGTTTGAATTTTATTTTAAAAACTTTTTAATGATTTTTAATCATTGGGCATAAAGAAACGTGACTGGTTTTTGCAATACAGAAGATAGTTGAGTGTAATTTGGTGATGGCTTCTATCGCTGCCAAACTGCTATGTAAATTTGCACAAAATAACTTATATTCCATTTATCTTCTTGAATCTCTGCAGGGAAGCCCTCTTCATGTGCCAACCAGGATCATCTGAGCCAGAAGATGGTGGTCATTAACTTTCTCTGTTGAAGGATCTGTTTTATATATCTTTTCTTCCATGAGGACTATATTTCAAAACTGAATGTACCCACGTTTAACAGTTTCCCGAAACTTTATAATCATATATTTCTTTTTAAAAGAAAGTAGAGACCACATTGAAATGATAATAATTATTGATATTAGCAGTTTTAAAATGTGCTTCAAACAAATCACTCCCAGTATCACACATAATAAAGAGAGGGGAGAATTTCAGTTTCTACATTAACTACATTCAGCTTGCACTATCACTTTTATTAGATCAAAATATTGTTTATGTGCACGTGTTTGTTTGATCTATTTTTGTACATATGAATGTGAAGCATGCTTGAGTGTGAGATAGTATATATTTCTTAAATGCAGCTGAATGACATTGATATTTTTTTTATTAAATGAGAATTTAACATATGATCTGAAAAGCCAATTTTTTACACCAACAAAATTATATTTTATTTTTCTGGTAGTTTACCAAAGTGCATCCCCCCTCCGTGCAAAAAAAAAATTATGAATAGTCATTCTTGCACTGTAGAATGAACATACAGGCATTACAGTTTTTCTTATTGAATAAAACAATATATATGATAACATTTTCTATACAATGGACAAAAAAAACAAAAACCATGTACATATCAGCAAAGTATAATATATAAATATAATCTTTTTTTAAAGTTATGCTGATGTAATTAGTAGTATCACAGGAAATGAATGTGTTCTAACTCAATGCACATAAATAAAAAGGCACATTGTTGCTAATGAAACTGAGAAGACAGAAGACACCAAGATTTACTTAGGTCAAAGAATAATGAAAGAGCTATCTTCTGTTGACATGTTTTCATAGGAATACATGCCATCCATCACAAATTCACTTAAAGATACATGCATGCTTAACAGTTAAATTTTCAAAGCTAAACAAATAATAAAATATACATCAGATGAACTAGTTCATGTCTCAAACTTACTGATTTTTTAATTACTGTCCTCTTGCAGAACTATAACCAGATCCTATATGACTGATCAACCTATTAATATATTCTTTTGTGTGAGAGGATTAAATTTACACAGGAGCAGTGAAAACACTAAAGGGAAGCTTCTACCAAGTTAATTCTCAAGCCAAACTTGCCTACTGAAACGCTTTTACAAATCTCACAATTACAAAACTTCTATAATTTATTTCCTGAGTATAAGGCTTAAAATTTATCTACTATATTATGCTCAAAGCTGCTTACACTCTCTTAACATTTGTCCTACCCAGAAATATATTCTGGAATTACAGATGATGAATATATGTTCATAAAAAGATTTTAAAGTATCCTGAATTTAGAAGAAAAAAATACATCTCATTGTCTATGTATCACATACATATATATATATTCATGAACAGAATACATTAGTACAGCTCAAGAGGATAGAAAAACCCACTACAAATATTTTCCCCACCTCCATCAAATATATCTATGGACCTTGGATACAGCACTAGTATATGTAATATTTATGTTGTGCCTGTCAAAAAAGTATATTTTTTTAGTGGGTGTCTCAAAGTGAAAACATTTACTGCTGCATTTAATATATATTATTTTTGCATATGGAGAAAAGTAATACTATTCATAGCATAATTACTTGCCTATACTTTGGGAAGACTTCAAACAGAAAATGCATATTTGTTCATAGTCTGAAGCAATTTAAAAATTATATATATTATCAATTACAGATATGTACATAAAAATACACGAGAAATTAATGTATTGGCATATATCCATTCACACAGTTTGTCTAATAATAAGTAAATTATTAATTGGTTCTTTTAAATATATTTTTTAGTTTGCATTTTTATTTTCTAATTTGTAATAAATCATTAATCAAAAAATAATACTAAAAAGTGCTACTGCTTGTTAAATTTTAAAAAAATTCATCCCAATGACTTAAAAAAATATATATAAAATAGTTCATTTAGTAACTCCATCCCTTAGTTTATGTCATAACTGTTGACAGTGGTAAATGGACATAAGAGTATTGGACAGAATTGTATGCATTGTCTTCTTTTTTTTTAATCCCAGCAGTCTACAAAAATTATTTACACAAATTTTATAGATGTGGATGATTTTGAGCAATCTGAAATATGAATACATCCTGACAGGCTCTGGAAATAAATGATAAGTTAATTTAAATTTGTTGAAGCTAATAATAATTACATAAATCTCATCATGTTACAGGAAAAAAACTTGTAATTTATACAATACACTGATTTCAGTTTAAAAAACTGAATTATTGAAAAAATTCAATGAATAGAAACTTCCTATAGAACTAGAAGATAAAAGTATGTGCCTGTTTTATAATGAGTTATCTGACTGCAAATAAACATTGTAAATAAATTCAATTATTGCATTTACTTGGAGAAAAATGCTTTACTAATTTTTTGATGAATGCAAAAGGATATTTGAGAATTTATGCAAATTTTCCATTTCCCACAATAATAACCATTTATTGTGGCTGCTCAATTAAATATCACAAACCTCATTTCCACACCCTTTTAAGTGTTGTTAAGAGCAAGAGAAAAATTTAACTTATAAGAGGGGTACATGTGTTCAAGTAAGACATGATATAATTAATTCAGAATATTCAAAGTAAAATCCTCTAACACAATATTTCTTTATTCTTAAGCCATTACTAGTGCATATTATTATAGATGTCCCCAATGTTACTATATATATCCACGGAAAGAACTTGACACATTGATATAATTAAATATGAATTATATAAATAAACTGCTTGATTATTTTTAAACAGTACACATTTCCACTGTGCACATAATATCCACATAATTTATGAAGATAAGCTTTATTTAAAAAAATAATAAAACCAAAACGAACTATTTTTGGGGGGAAGGCATTTGAAGATATTACACAGCAAATATACTGGTTCCACTGTTATTTGACATTAAATCTTTAAATTATTGCCATTAAGAAGACTTAATAAATTCTACATTCTATAGTGAATTATCAAAGAAAATTAAATAAATAATAATACAAGAATACATTTGTTCTGAGGATTAATGTTCTTACTATTTATGAATTAAATACAAGAAAAAATGTAACTTCTTTTCAGAAATCTTTTATATTGTATGCAGAAGGCCTGAACAAGTGTGAAAACATAACACTGCATTCAGTCAGTCACAACCATTATGGACTTCAGTCTGTGCAGTCAAATCTAATATCTGCTAAATACACTTTGCATGATCATTTTGGCACAACACAATATCAATAATTATAAGGATATGTTTTTCTGATAGTAAAAAATAAATAAAACAAAACAAGCATTAAAATTTAAAAAGTACATGCATACAATGTAGAAAGCAGATTCCATTATGACATGAACATTTGTTGCTGCGCTTTACAATGGTTCTGATCCTTAGACGTATTTTTTCAACTTAGTAACTGGAGTACATAATGGGGAATATTTGTTCTATTTTCTAAACAGCTAGAACCTCAAAAAGTACTACGATAATGTAATAACTTAAATCCATCACAAAGATTGTTAATACTCGATGCTATTTTTTTGGTAAGGTCTAATGCAACTAAATGTATTAAATTTAAATATAGTTAACTGGAGCTAAGCATGATGAATGCTATTTACAGTTACTACATTAATTTTTACATATGCAATAGTGTAGAATCCACAAAATGATGACTATTTGTTATAACAATTTTTAATGGCTAGAATTATTAAAAAGTCTAAATTATGTGAAAACCAGAGTTAGTCACAAGATGAAATACTTGGTGCTACATTTTACAAAGGCTAGGACCATGCAAAATGCTAAATCTGACTAAAACCTGTCGTGAAGTGATGAAATACTTTGTGCCGCTTTTTACACAAAAGGTCAGGGCAGTGAAAAATGCTAGAAAACTTGAAAAATTGATTGGTTAAAAGGTATATGCAGTTTAATAATATATAGATGAAAATGATATGTTTAATTTTAAAATAATGGAATTCTCAAAACATATAAATCAGAATTATAATTTGTTGAAAAGAGAGATTTAATCCAAACATAATCTTGAAAACCATAATATGAAAAATTACTTATTAAAAAAAAGGATAGTAAAATTAATCTAAAGCCAATATCATTCTTTTGAGTTTTTTTAATATATTTGTCAACAAAATGTGCTTTTGTTTTATTATGCTATTTAATTACTAAGAGCTAAATCGTATTGCATTAATGAATGTTACAGTACCATCTTTATAAATTTGTAAAAAAATATAGCAATATCATGATTTTATAAAAGAAAACTGGCACTCATCCACAAGAACATTAAAAGATGATTTGAACAGACTTTTTTTTTTTTTTTTTAAAAACTGAATTACCATGTAATTAAGCTTTAACTGTATACAAACAAAAAATAGTACAATTTTAAGTCAGTTTGAGATCTGTAGTGGTATGAACAGAAATGAAATCACATACGAACAATGGAAAAAAGAATCTGCTGGATGTTTTTATTTGTTTCAACTGTTAATTATTTCTTATGCATTGCCATGGTTGTCAATCCCCAAAGAAATATGAGATCTTCAAAATTCAACGTTTTGGTGACATTCTTATTTGCCATGACTGGACCAGAAATTAATGCATGTATGAATTTACAAACAATACAATAAATATAAGATGTGTAATTCTGTGATCAAAGTGAATAATGTATGATGATTTGTTATAATGGCACAACTCTTGTCATTTGCCTAACATTATTTGGCAATCAGATTTATATAACGTAGAATTGTATAATATATTTTATCTAAAGTGTTAAATGTATGTAGCTAGTAGACTAAAACCACAAAACATACAACACATCAAGGCAATATATGTAATATCAAATATACTGACTAGTACACCAGCTCAGCAAACAGTTCACAAATCTTATGATTTTAAATAAAAATATATTAACAAAGGATAATTAGCCACGATTGTGTGCACACATGAGCGTGAAGGCTGTGTTAGCAGCAATAAATTAGTGATTTAATCAAAGAATAAAGTTATCCAATGATTCTCTGATTGAAACATGTCAAGATAAAAACAAAAATCCATCTGCAGCCATATTTCTTTTACTTTTTAGGAAAGGTAAAACTGGCATTTTTTTTAAAGTGTTTGTATACTAATTACTACTTTACTCTATAAAAGTCTGTGTTATGGACCATTCATATAAGATCATTTATAGTTTAGTGCTACTATTCACTGATAACAAAAATAAATTTGTAATGTTTGTATGACACTTGCTATAAACAATAGCTTCTAATTGAAATACTATCTAAATCTCTAATTTTTAATCTTAAAATTCATTATAAGTATCTTTAAATACTAAAAATACATAACTGTATTTGCAAAATGTCAGACAATCCAAAGCAATTTGTCAAATAAGGATATATTAAGAGACCGCAATTTAAAACATTTTAAATTTACATTGAAACAAGTTTTACAGTATTACAGACAATAAAATGCATGTTAAACCCTCTGATAACATCAGTATATATTTAAAAGTTACTTATTATTGTCAAGGCAAGGAGAAAGTGAATTATTAATACTGGAGACCCAAGATGCATTGGTGCCTCGATATAAAGCGCTGCTTGGGGTCCCCAAAAATTCGACCGCATTGTATGTGAGGCCACATAATAATGAAGGATCCTTTCGGTCACATGAATAACCCAATGTCACAATGTCGCTACTTTTGAAAACAATAGTGATCATTGTTAAGTTTTGCTTATTAAGTGACAAGTATATTTACAATGTACTGTATAAAGTTTAGGTATGGTTGGCAAAACGCTTGCAAATTGAGTCAGTTGATTTGATTCAGTGCTGTTAAAAAAAGGGGGTGGGGTTCCACAGGAGGTTCACAGTGTATGCGATATATCGAGGCACATAATCTCAAGGCAACAGTTAGAAATATGTAGCAAATTTTAAAATTTCTTGATTCAGTGGCAAGAATACTTGAGAATGATGATTTGTTATAATATGCCTCAAATCAAATATGTTCTCCCATGATTAAATATTTCTAATCTTTAAAATTCTTTGATCCAGTGGCTAAGAATATACAAGTAAAGATTTAAATATCATTTTGTTGTAATAGCCTCAAAACTGTCATGTTATTAAATTACTCCATCATAAAACACATGACGGCAACTCCTGTTTCTAGCTTTTTCAAAACTTTGCTCACCCACCCTAGTTAGTTGGCTCTTCATTAAAGAACAAATTCATTCACTTAGCATCAAATCTAGTGAACTTAATGATTCATTTAAAATCTTATTGGTAATAATGTAGGTCTGGAATCATTCAATATAAAATAACAGTAGAAAATAATTACATTTCAGTTAAATTAGTTTTGTATATAAATAACTAATCTGATGTACATTATTTCAAAAATATAAAATTACATGAGGCATCATGCCTTAAATAAGGCATATTTCCCCCATATCTTTTTTTTTAAATGGAAGAAAATAGGAAGATTGCAAAATATGTCAATAAAAATACATTTTCTCAATAGTAAAACCACTGCATCATCCTATAAAGTTTTCTTATCTCTCAATTTACAAATTAAAGAATATTTTTATAAAAATGTTCCCTATTCCATTCCAAAGAAATAAACAAATCCAAATAGGTGATGCGTGCAAAACTTAATAAAGATTTTTTAAACAATGCCAAACCTGTACAGTGCATAAATTATAATGATCAAATTGACTGACGGGCATTCATTCATACACACTAATTCAGCAAGTTAACAAGCATTCAAAAGAACTGATAGACCATGATAAATAATATAATCTCCTGTCAGCTTGATGAAATGCATGCACGTCTTCAGAACTGAATGAAATCCCATTGCAACCTGAGCACAAACAATGTTTTTTTATATAATTGTGTAAATGTCCATAAATAATTAAAAGTATAGCCTGTAAATGAAAATTTCCTTGCAGTACTTGGAATCTCAGGTCACCGAGGTTCTGGCTTACCCTTCACGCCAACAATGATAAGCTTTCCATCTCGAAGCCCTACCAGGATATGACTGTTGCCATGGGTGACTGTGAGGCACTGAATAGGTACCAAAAGCTGCAGTGCTGTCAAAGGCTTTAGCCTTTAAATAAAATTAAAAACAAAAAGACATTCATTATTTTTCTTATAAAGAAGCCTGAAAGTGAGAAAGACAGACGCATTCACCATGATGACTTCTGCAAATAATAATTAAAATCTCACATTTTTTAAAATAGAAATGAAACTGCAAATTAAATAAGTTATAGTTTTCTTGATACATGTAAAATAGAGAACATGTTCAAAGGTTGCAATCTTTGTGTTTAATTAATCATGTTATTTTTAAACATTGAATTAAAGTCTTCTCTGTGCTGACAGTTTTTATACTGATCTCCATCATCATAATAAAAAAAGTGAAATATATATATATATTGGAAAAACTTATTTTTCATGCATATGAAAATGTTTTTGTTTTGTTTTTTAAAAGGAATGAGGAAAAAATAAAGAGTAAAGGATTGTTTTATCCCACTGAATAATCACATAATTAGCACCAGAAAAAGGAACAAGGGTAGTTAACTCTTAACATCCTGTTACAAAGGAAACTTTATAGTATCTCATGAAATGGGAGCTTTAGATTTAGAATGTTTGATTTAACTTTAAGAGCAGTTTTAATTCAAACTATTGTATGTATCATTATGTGATCGTCAATCAAAAGAAGGAGTGATTACTTAACACACAAAATATTTTTATCACATATTTGCAGGCATATGGGATGTTAAGAATTATGTATAATGACACTTACTGATATTAAATTATTATATAATTTTGATGCAGCTATGGGATGCTTATATTTATAAGAAGAAAAACAAAACAAAAATAAATAGGTTGACCTAGCTCTGAAAAAAATAGCCTGAATGGTGGCACCGTGCACTATGAATTAATATATATCATTATAAGCATTTTATGACCTTTGCACATAAAATGTACTAACATCATACAAATGCTTATGAAATCTAAAGATAACACACATAATGACATATTCATACAAATGCTTGAGACAGGAAATCTACAGATAATATAACAAAGTGAATGATGAATCCACCAGGTGCATAATGACAATTCATAGTAAAATCGTAATTATGAAAGAAAACAAATTCATGGGATTAAATGAATAAATGTACATTTTGAATATGCAGAATCTGTATTATTTTTTGCTGATAAAAAATGTTTTGTGAGCCTTCTTGAAAATGTCTGTGGTCTCTCTGTCACTGACAGTATATTCCAGACTATGAACTCTGGTAAGCAAGTGGCAATTCAGCAGATAATTAGTTTTATTAGTAATGAACTAGTATACCAACTTATCACTATCATCAAATACTGTTGAAGGAATAATTTAAAGATACCAATCATCAGTTGTGAGTTCTTGTCACTATCCAAGCTTGAAAGAGGTGGTCATCTTCCTGTGTCTTATAGTTTAGAATATTAAAGTGAGACTCCTAAAAATTCTAAGCTTACAAGGGATGGCCATCTGACAGTAGAAATGCATTTGTGTCTGCACCATCATTGTATGCAATGTAATTCACACTTATACAAGAATCTAACAGGAACAGATAGAAATTACACAATATTACGACAATATTTTGACAGTCTTATAATGAAAATGTATGTAAAGATGTTACTGTATATAAATGATTGTGGCTGAAAGTGATATTAGTTTAACAAATTGTTTTATTTGGTATTTGTCTGTGTGTGGTATGAGCCTGCTACAATTTTGTAGAGATTTAGCTATCACAATTTAAAATATCTGGTTGTTTTTATGTACCTGCTACAATTTTGTAAAGAGATTTAGCTATCACAATTTAAAATATCTTGTTTTTATGTACATGATACAATTTTGTACAGAGATTTAGCTTTCGCAGTTTGAAATATATGAATCACAAGTGATGGGTGGCTGTTTATAATTTTCCTAAATATTACTGCTGAAGGTCTCCGGTCTAGAACAGACAAATCCTCAGCACAAGAAAACTTGAGGACAACCCTCACAGTCATTTAAAAACTGGAGAAACTTTGCAAGGATATAACTGTTTGAGAAAGGTATCAAGCACAATAAACAAACAAAGAACAGAGAGAATGAAAACCAAAATTAAACAGGAAAAATACTGCTTTTCTGTGTTATCTCAGAAATGAGAGGTCTGAGACAAAGTTCAAGTAATTACCCAAATAGCTGGAAAATTGTAAGCTGTCCATCAGTATCGCCTATCACTACGTGATCACCTGCAATGACCATATGACTGATGCTGGTCACCACTCGACGGCAGCACAGGAACTGTCCATTAATAGAGTATTCATACAGCATGTGTTTTTCCTGTCATCAAATAGAATGTTTGCAGAACGTTCAAAAATACATAAAAATTAAGACAATGAATAATTTATTCCTATTTTAAATGATTTTTTTAAATGAACAAAATGTTTTTTTAAAATATATTTCTTTCTTCTGAAATTTAACTGGTAATTTGCCATGTAATTATAAAGTTTAACCATTATTGCTGCTAAGTATATACAACATATTTACAAATAAAACAGAGATAGAGAACACAATCCCCACAAAAAAAACAAACAAATAAAATTAAACAAACAATTTTCAGATGACTGCAAATTTTATTAATCTACTGGAAAATGTTCTACTCCAAATGGCACATCTTAAGGAAAATGAAAAGCAAAAGAAAACCAACTAAATTTCTTTTAAATTGTACATTATACCGTTTTTCCAAGTCTGTTGGTCTCTATACAGTAAAACACAATATGCCCAACATCAGACACAGAAAGCAAGGGTATGTCTAGACTTGAACCAGGATCACAGTTTGGTTTCAAGGTTCTCATGTAGTGGCCCCGGCGCACTGTGTGTAGCATTATAGTACCATCCTGAAAGTTAAAAAAAAATTATCAATGCAATTTGGTAATTTTTTAAAGAAAAGAAATATAGAAAAATTAACCAACCTTTAAATGGTCAATAAAATCTAGGATAGTTGCAATTCAAGATATACTATTTAAAATTAAATTCAGTGACAGTAATGTGACTTGTATGAGAAGATAAAGGAGTCTTCAGCTCTGAAATTTTGATCTGGAAAAGCAAATTATAAGCTGAAAAACACAACCTTTGAAGCAGATACAGCCAGGTCAAGTTCGGTAGACATGTGAACTGCAGTCACTTCCTCATCATGTCCATATAGAGTAGTTATAGGCCGCAAATCGATGCTACTATTGAAACCTCCCTGAAATATCAAATAAAAGTAGATTACCCCCCTCCCCCAAATATTGTATGAGAGTTGTCCATTAAATGAACCACATGTTTACAACAATAGGAGTTATCTCACCCATCTACAAATCTAACCAGTAGCTGAACTTTGAAGACCTACCAAAAAAGAACCCCAGAAACAAAGTACTAAGGGATGAAAGTAAAGTTAAATCTTCAAAACTATTTGCCTTAGAAATTTCACTATCCCCTTTAAACAAATCTTATTAGTGACAGTAGATATTATTATAGGAAGGATGTGGTTATATCCTGTTGTCTGGGCATTTAATGTTCTGGTAAGAAATATTTGCTGCTGTACCTACTACTGTTATTATTATGATGATGATTTTTGTCTTCTGTGCACTGCTTTCTGAAAGATGAACGGTGTTTCTGTTGCATTCTACAAGATGGGTGGTGTTTCTGTTGCATTCTACAAGATGGGTGGTGTTTCTGTTGTATTCTATAAGAGGGATGATGTGTCTGTTGCATTCTATAAAAGGGATGATGTGTCTGTTGTATTCTATAAGATGGATAGTGTGGGTCTGTTGCAAAATAAAAGCAAAGTCGTCTTTGACTGTGTTTTGTATGATGCAGTGATTCTATGGAGTGGAGGTACTCCAGGTTTCAATCATTAGAAATTTAGAAAAGCACATTATACTCTGCATTGGATTCTGGAGTTTTTATATCTTCTAGCTATAAAAAATCTGAAGTTCTATTTGACATTCAATGAGCTCAGGTGAGACAGAGCTTTTGTTTTAATTAATATATAGGTAAGTTAATGTGTGCGAACTGTCAAGTGTGACTCTGTATCATTAAATGTGTTTATATATTTACTCCTATCAGATACAAATCTGAGTTTAATTAAAGGAATGTAAATCAAAATGTAAAATGTAAAAGTCCACCTCAGCCTATGTAGTCTGCCTCAAATGGATCAAGAAGACTGAAAACCAATTTTAAAAAAAGCTTTTATTACTGAATTATGGTCAAATGGTTGTGCAGCATAATTCAGACAAAATTAAAACTTATTCCAAGTAAAGACAAAGCAACAACAACAAATGTTAATTTAAACAAGGATCCAAATTTTGTTAAATATACAGGAATGACAGAGCCAGACCTGCTGTTGTATTTCCCACACCATGCAAGTTGTGTCTCTTGATCCTGTGATGAAGTGACGACCACAATGATCAAGAGATAAGCAGGTGATGATATCTGATCAAAATAAAATGTCTTCAGTTAGAAAAGTGTACTTCCCTACATTTTTAATTTTACTTAAAATAAACATACAGCTTAAAGAACTTATGTCCTGAAAGATTTCTGGATCTTTAAATTCTCTCCTACAATTTGCAAAACTGAATTACAAAAAAAATATTGTTACTAGTAAATTGAGGATTATATTTATTTTTTATATTATTCTTTTCATAATTTAAATTGCAAACAAGGAATAAAAAATATGAATAATTTTAGCTCAAATTATTGCAAAGTGGATAGTTTAATTTAATATTTCATGTCTTAAAAGAATTTAATTTTTTTTAATTTACTTTTGAAATTTGTCATTATTTTTTCACTTAAAGAGAAGAAGAAAATTTAACTGGAATTAAAAGAATTTTTCAAATTAATGAAGCTGATTGACACTCACCAATATGCCTGATAATATAATTCACAGTGCAAGCCTTGTCAAGCCGATACACCTGAAGACTGTTGTCCCAGTAACCACAACTAATTAATAACTTAGCATCATGTGTAACAGCAAATAACTTGGGTTCCATTTTCAACCCTGGAGCAAATGGTCCACCTATACGCTTTCTGGTTCTGATTGGACAAAGACATTTTTTTTTAAAGCACTGAGAAGGAAAAATAAAGCCTGAATTTCCAACAATAACTACCATTCAATTAAACAAAATTGCAAAGATTATGTTTCTGTATTTACTCTTGTACATGTGTATCAGATTTATACAACATTTACAAAAAATTATGCAATATGAAGTATGAGTTGGATGCTAGGCAAATACACAATGACAAAACTGCAGGTCAAGTTATTCATCACTGAAAAAGAAAAAAATTAATCACAGGAAACAATAACTAAGAGCATCATCTGAAAGTCAGCAAAGTACACAAATCTGGGTCAAATCTCTAATGCATCTGATGTAATGGAGGCACAGTTTAGAAAGCATTTCTGGTATTTGAAAGACAACCTGCGCAGGAAAGTTGGAGTCACCCAAATGACAATACTCTTCATCTAGAGAGACCTGGTGCTGAAAGTCTTCAAAAGCCATATTTTATTGTTGTATTTTAACGAACTGGTGAGAGCAAATGACATATATATCTCGAATAGTGAAGAGAGAAAAAAAGAAATTCTTGAAGCTTACTTTGGACTTAACATTGTAGCATCTTTCTCAAAAGTGTAGTAATTCATGATGTTTTTGTCAAAGGGAAGCCACCCATGCACACCAATTATTCCATCTTCAGTTACTGTAATCTAAAGAATAGAGATAATTTGTATTATCAGATTTCAAGGAAACTAACTGACAATATTTTAATCAGCAATAAACTCAAAATATAAAGAATATATAAAATGATGAAGAATTAATTTAGTTGACACCACAATGCAATAGTTAAGTTTTAATCAGTAATTTTCTTACCAAGTTATCTGGCATGCCTTTTTGTAGAATTGATCGAGTTTGACTGCGGGGAACACTCACAAAGACCAATGGGTCTTGTTCATTTGACACCTAAAGAAAACACAAAAAAATAAAATAAATCAGACCAAAATACCTACACATTTACTTTCAAATAATCAACAAGAAAAAAAAGAAATGAGAACTTGAATGAATATTTTTATGCCAATAATCAACATTTTGTTTTTGTTAATTTAATTTTTTATAACTTATGGATTTTAAAAGTTACGATGTAATATATAACATTAAAGCTTAAAGCAATTTCAAATTTTATATCTCGCAAAACTTTTAAATTGAGAAGTTCTAATACACAACAACAAGCAGTTAAAATGTTTAAATCTTTGTTCAGGACAACAATGTTATTACTAATATATAGGAATCCCCTGCTTAGTGCTCTTTAATTCATTCGTGAAAACTCAAGTACTAACCAAAAAGTGCTAAAAATAAAAAATAAAAATCGCTAACTGCCAACCAATTATGGAATATTTTAAAACAATAAAAAGTGAGAGAGAAAGGGAGAGACACAAAAAGAGACATATATAGAGTGAGTGAAAAAGAACTAAAAAAGGTTTAAATTCAAAGCCCAAGGAGAGATACTGAGTTGGCAAAAACAGAATGTTCATGACAATATACATTATCCCTGTAGCATTTTTACAGTACTTAATAGTGTGGGTGGTTTTGAGAAGGAATTATAAACTAAAAGTTAATCCACTTGTGACCTACCTCAACGAAAAATGATTTTATGTCAGCCAAGAAGTAGAATATACTCATGGGTCGTCCAATTTTGTTGCTTTTCAAAACAGCTTCTTCAAAGGACATCCTCTTTGGGTGGGGCTCCTTAAGACATACAAAATTATTTACTTTTTAAAAGTAAAACAAGTAATGATGTACTTTTAAAGGTAAAACATAAATAATTATGTAGTTGTAAACATAAAAAATATACATTTTTCTGAAAACTTACAAAGTGATAGTAATAATTAGCATTATGTCCATTTAGTGAACTAATAAACATTCCTGACTAAATGAGAAACTATCAACAAATATGATTACAACACAAAACACCTCCCTTGCTTTCCATCATTCCTGCCATATTTCAAGATGTATATGATACAGGATTATGCATGTATTCCAGAGACCATACAGAATTAATAATGTGTTTACTCTGATGCACAATATATAAATATATAATATTTGTTGTACATACATATATATTTGCTGCACATAAGCATATTTGTCACATAAAAGCATATAATATTTGCTGTACATACAATATATATAATATTTGTTGTATGTACATATAATATTTGCTGCACATAAGCATATTTGTTACACAAAAGCATAAAATATTTGATGTATGTAAATATATAATATTTGTTGTACATACATATAAAATTTGCTGCACATAAGCATATTTGTTACACAAAAAGCATATATTTGCTGTATGTAAATATATAATATTTGTTGTATATACACAAAATAATATTTGCAGTACAAAGTATATAATATTTGTTGTATATACATATATTTGCTGCATATAAGCATATTTGTTACACAAAAGCATATAATATTTGCTGTATGTAAATATATAATATTTGTTGTACATACACAAATAATATTTGTTATACAAAGTATATAATATTTGTTGTACACACACAAATAATATTTGTTATACAAAGTATATAATATTTGTTGTACATACATATACAATATTTGTTATAAATAAGTATATAATATCATTTATAAGTATGACCCTGAGCATGCACTACCTTGAGAAGTTGTGTAGGAGTCTGCCCAAAGTTGTTAATCATACCCTCTAGTGATGCTCGCTCTCGGGGATTCTGAATAGCATCTAGATCTACAGCACCTGAATTATCACGATAGCACCAAAAGAACGCAGAATGATGAAACAGAATGAAGTTAATAATTTCTCTTATATTACAAAAAGAATTTGTTTTAAAAGATTTGAATGTGCAGGCACAGTTTATACAGATAATTATATTTTGGCAGTAACTTTAGGAGTTTCTTTCTATAGCTAGTAATACCTGGAAGTTCTTTAAATACATTTTTATCATTTTATCAGCTTGTTTGTTATGTTGCTGTAAAACACTAATCTAGCTACTGCTCTTGTTCAACAACAATTTTACACTTTTAAAAAACTATCAAGATTCAGTGATTGTCATATCATTGGAAGTATAAAATTCATATTTACCTTCATAAGTCACATAGTAGAAAACATTCAAGGCCTCTACTGCAGCTGGCCCTTTCTGCTTGTAGCCAAAAATAAGGTCAATCCAGTGATTGAGATTACTGGACACAAACTCACTCTCCTAAATGATAGATGTCAATAAAATACATCTATATTTATATATTATTTATAAGTGATTTATGAACCCAATTAAAACTGCAGATGGAAAGAAAACACACAAGACAAATGCATTTATTCTTCTCTTAAATCACTGAAAACATCTTACCTTTATTAAATCAAAGAAAAAATATTAGCCTCTTTGAAATTACTCAAAATATTAGCCTTCATTAAATCACTGAAAAACATCTTAGCCTCCATTAAATCATTGAAAAAATATTAGCTTTAATTAAATCACTGAAGAACATATTAGCCTCCATTAAATCACTGAAAAAACATATTAGCTTTAATTGAATTACTGGAAAAAATATTACTTCCATTAAATCACTGAAAAATCTTAATTTCCATTAAACCACTAGAAAACATATTAGTCTTTATGAAATCATTGGAAAAAAAAATATTTACCTCCATTAAAATCAATAAAGAATCAAAGCTTTCGTTAATGTTTATTAGTCTCCATTAATTCACTGAAAAATAGCTTCCCTTAAATCACTGACAAACATCTTAGCCTCCATTAAACTATTGGGAAAAAATCTTAGCCTCCATTAAATCACTTGAAAAAAACATATTAGCCTCCATTAAATCAGTGAAAAAATATTAGTCTTCATTAAAAACCTGAAAAAGCATATTAGCCCTCATTAAGTCACTGAAAAATATCTCAGCTCCATTAAATTATAAAACATTAAAACTTTAAAACATATTGGTCTTCATTATGTCACTGAAAAAACTTAGCCTCCATTAAGTCACTGAAAAATATCTCAGCTCCATTAAATCATATAACCTAAGTAAGTTTATATAATTATTCTATATGATATTCCATTATTTTTATAAAACAATATATATATATATATAATGTCATCTTTAAAAATATTCCAGAAATTATTTGAAAAAGTGAGAAGGGGTAAAAACACTGAAAACAATCTGTATGTTGCTTTGGGTTTCCTGTGACTGGAATTTTTCTCCAGCAATTATTCAAAAGCAACAGGAAAACAATAATTAAAAGCCATCCAGAAAAGAAAGCACTCATCATTTTGTTGTTCATTTTGATATCAGATTTTTGTTATGTGACATTTTGTTGTTCATTTTGATATCAGATTTTTGTTATGTGACATTTTATTGTTCATTTTGACACTATATCAGGTTTTTGTTATGTGATATGAGCAAGCACAAACTGCATGGAAATTAAGCAAAGCAACATTTCTGACAGCAAGCATGAAATGTTATATACCAGGGCCTCTCTATGTTTGTAGATGAACTCTTCCGGTGTCTTTGCCCAGCAAGGCAGAAGGACATCTTGTACTGGTTCATTGGTGATCTGAAGTTTGCCCAGATCAAAGTCTGCAAAAAAAGTTATAAAATTTCTTTCTGAATATCAAAGATTACATTATGAGAAAGTTATCTCTCTACAAAGTTAATTATCATTGACTAAGCTTACATTTAGTACGGGTACCTTCTACTCACTTTCTGCATTGACTAAAAATTCTGGAAGGTAGAAAAACTCTGGAATGAGTTCCTTCACATCATTGGGGTTATCCATCAGTGTCTGCCAACTTCCAGGAATGGAGTGAAATTGCCGATCAGCCACATCAAACCTGTGAAAACAAAATAAAAAATGTTCAACATCAATTTCAATGAATACTTTTCTTGCCTGATGCTAATGCAAACAGGACAACCTAAGTGCAGAAATGGTTAAAAGGGTAATAAGTCCTGTCTGGCATGGATGTAAAAAAATATAAGGTAAATACACAACATTCTACAAGGTAATCTTGTCGATTTCTCTCGAGAATGATGTGTGCAAAGAATTTAAACTTTAAAGGTGAGAAGAGAAAGAAGTCAGATGTTGAGACATACTTGCCACTCTGGAGTTGTATGTGGAGAGTGGTGAAAGGCTCAACGCGGACCATATAGTGCATAACACCGGCAGCATTACTGTAGTGTGTGCCATAGTGAAACTTTTCTATAGTTCCAGATGGGTCTTCAAAAGTCTCATATCTGCAACAAAATAAATAAATAAATGAATGAACTTAAATACATAAAGTTCACAACTTTCAAATATTACACAATGCAATAAAACTCTCATACCAGCCAAAGAAAAAATCCAAAATTCATCTTACCTTCTAGCAAAACACAACTCTTTATGTGGCTTCAGAATACACACTTTTGTGTATGAATTAATTATTAGAGTCAAGTAACAGGTATCACCAAAAAAAGCAACTGTACTGACAAGAATAGAATAACAATCACTGAAATACAAAATGGACAGTTCAGTTTTATGTCTTCTTAAAAACAGGAATTTTTTCCAAAGTAAAATAAGTCTTGCTTGAATACTTAACAAGAATGCACGTGTGTTTTATGTCTACATAGATATACTAGCCAAGACTAATATAATTTATAGCAGGTATGGCATATACATCAATGGCCTGGCCTGAATTTTGGTAGCATTATTTAACTTTGATTTTGTGATGGGGGTATCCTCTAGTGTAGAGTGTTTGTTATGGGTCACTCCAGGATGCGAGATGAAAACAACGATGATGGAGGACAATACATCACACCTTCCATAACAGCCACAGCAAGAGATGACAACATGCAACACTTGTTTACAGCTTACATGAGGCCTTTATTCATGGTGGCCCACCATCAGACTCTGTCTCTCTAGCTACTTAGCTCTCTGTATGCATACAACCATCCAAGCATCTTTTGACACCCACACATGCTAATTGTATTCCATGAGGGCAGCTATTATTGTGATAAAGAACTACTAAAGATAAACTTTTAAAAAAATTACTAAATGATTTCTTGTGGGTCCCCTAAGTTTTGCAGGATCCTATGTGACTGCATATGATGTGTATGCCTAAGGACAGGCCTGGGTAGTTGTATTTTAGAAGTCACATTTTCTTCCCTCAAATAATAAGGGGCAGTTAAAGATGCCACCAGAATTTATACTGCTTGATTCTTTCACTTCTTTGTCTGCTAACCCCTAAAAGGGACATTAGTATTTGTAGTAGTAGTAGTTGTAAAGTACAGCTTTATACTGCTCATACTGATATAATGAAAAAGATCAAACACTATTCTGAACTTTACAATACACAACGAAGGTAAAATTATAAAATAAAGTTTAGTATCAACTAACTTTTCTCGAACTTCTTCCTCATTTTTGGGATTGACAACACCTATTGGTTTGCTCAAATCGCGGAAAACCTCAGGATTAGATAGGTCCAACATTTCTGATGTGTAATCACATAAAATCCATGGAAACTGAAAGGCAAAGCAAATGAGATTGCAAACACATATATTAATTTCGATTTCCACCATTTTTTTAAACTATCAAATAACAATAATAATTTTAAAATATTCTTGGGAACTTGAAAGTCAAAGGATGTGCAATTTACATTAAAAACAGCCTCCAGTGATTGTGACAATTAGTCAATGTTAATTAATAAAATATTCTTAAGATTTACAAACATATACAATAATATTAATTTTAAACATTTTTATTAGTAATAATAATTTATAAAAATATTTCTGGAAATGTCACTAACTTTGGCTTGAGACAATTTTATGGTCAATCTCACATCATTCAGTGGGAATTCAAAAATCAAGGCAAATTACCTATACAAACTCATATTAACATTAACTTCAGACAAATTTTATCAATTTCAGATTTCAACTGGAAAAAAACAAGTAAAATGGCACAACATATAAGGTTTTTATTATTTCTGCTTCTCAGGAGAAAGATGTTTTAAAATTTCTGTTTTTCTACATAAAGATACTGGTTAGTTCTGCTTTGATTTTTTTTTCCCCATAAAGATAACTGGCTTAATATTTCTGTTTCTCTACAGCAAGATAACTCTTGTTATTTATGTTTATCTACTGAAAGATAACCAACCTTTTATTTATGACTTTAAACATAAAGATAAATGATGATGATTTTGTCCTGCAAATTATAGTGATAATGTGCATATTAAAAATATTTTAACAATAAATACAAAATGTTGTTTTATTGTTATTATATTGTTAATAAAGTCGAAGTCTTACCACTGGGTACTGGCTGAGATCATTATATGTGCGGCCAGCAATTGTGTTCAGTTGCATTAAGTAGTCAAAATTACTTATCTCCCTTTGTACCCATTTCTAAAGAACAAAAACAAACATAAACAAATAAAACTTTTAAAATACTTAAAATCATTAACAACATAATAAATAAACTGAACATAAGTAAATTAAACTTAAAATGAGAGAAATTCTAGCATCTATACATATAAGAAAACCGTGATGGTTGTGCAGGCATTAAAAAAAAAAGTACTGAACAGATTTTTTTCCTGTTGTATATTTTAGTGCCCTAGAATCAAGAGAGGCTATATAACATCTTGATACCCTATTAGGCAGCTTGCCAGTGGTCCTACAACTATGAAACTTTTCCATTAAAAGTAAAGCATGTGTGAAGGCATTGCTGTGACCTCCATGCATAGCAAATGATTCATGTTTCACTTAGAAAGCTTTCTCATTCTGGGTATTAGATTCTAGGCTGTAGGAAATAAATTGTATTTGGGATTCTGGTGGATTGCATTATGCTGTGTAGTTAGCTCCTATTTTTTAATACCTTCTCAAAATAGATCAACCTTAATTCAGTCTCAGTGAATGCTCGGTTGCATGTACTACACCTGCTTTGGAATTTTATTAAGGCGACCTTACTGACAGGGTGTAGTAAAGGAGAGTTAGTGCTCATCCCCTGTAAACCCTTTATTCTGAGTAACTTTCCCTTTGAATTTAAATGACTGTGGGTGTCTGTTTTAGTGTGACAATTAATAAATTGCAAGGATGTCCTGGATTGCAGGTGTAGACCTTTGTTCTAGTTGCTTCTTATAGACAGTTGCAAATCGTGAGCTCCAGGATCAGTGAGAGTGATAATCTCTTTGTTTGTGCCCCAGATAAAAGACTCACAAAATAGTTTACAAAGAAGCACTCAGCCCAACCTTTGTAAATTAGCAAAAATTTATAGTTCACAGTATATTCTGCTAATATTTATGTGAATAAAGCTGCATGTAAAAGCTAGTTTACAATAAATATTTGTTTTCAAAAAGAACAAACCTATCTAGAAGGTAGTTATGCTATCTAGACTAAAACAGACAATTGCTTTTTAGTTTTCTGTGAAGTATACCTTACTTATGCTAAATTTAAATAATATGAGATTCTGTAGATGTCTTTTCTAGCAAATTTAAAACACTAGTAGTCAAATTAATGGCATTTTATTTTAAGTAGTCTTTACCCACACCAACCAAAAATATTCCACATAACTCAAAAAGAATAAAAAACAAACAATAATAAATTAAAAAATATGTAAAAGAACATTTCTAACTATTTTAAGTTAAAGAAGACAACAACCCAATACCTGAATCAAACCTGATGCCTTCAGAAGTTCAGCAGGAGACCGTGTCCCATAGTAACTTAAATTTGGTGGCCGAAGACTCAGGATTCTGCTGTACACTTTGTTTCGCATTTGCTATTAAAAAGTTTTTAAAAATTGTTCAGAAACAAATCATATTTGCAGCTTCTTTCAGAATGCTAAGCAAATGAACAGATAAAAATAAAATAAACAATTTATTATAGAGGATGGATTGGAAACTTTTATGATGTAATTATTATTTTAAAATGTGTTGGATTTGAATAATCCAGAAAACAATGGTCAATGAATGATGAATAGAAAGCAGTAATACAGGTTTTCTATCTTGTGATAATAAGATTACCAGTGGAGCTGTAACTTGGGTATAAGGGTACTCTATTGTTGCATGCAAGAAAAATATACATTACTATTTCTAAATCATAAAGTATACATGGCTTTGGGGACAAGACAAATATTTCAACCAGATAATAGTTTGTGTATTCAGCAAAACTTACAAACTAAATAAGCAATTATCACAATTTTATTTCACAGTATTCAACAAGTACAAAGTAACCAAACTTTAGAAAAGTCACTCATGAATACCTTTCTTGGAAAGTTAATGAAATAGTTTGTCTGGTCAACAAGGAACACCTCTAGTGCACTCCGTCGCAAGTTGTAACGGCGAAAGTGAATCTCACGTAACTGAGATAGTGCCCACTTGAAATCTTCACCACCTACAAATAAAAAACAAAGCACACCACTTCTCCAGTGAAAGAAGGAATAAAAGAGGAATAACATCAGTTCTTTATAAAAAATACTACTAACAGTGAACAAGTCATCTGCACAAACACTACCAGTAGTGAACAAGTTCTTTGTTGTAAAAACACTACTAGTACTGTGGACAATTCTGATTGTAATTTTTTAAAAATTCAAAGGCTAGTACCTTCTTCTTTGTTGGTGCTGCAGTCAAAAAAGTAAACATGGGTGGTTGTAACCTCGAGACGACCTTTGATGACATCCACTACAGTGATCAGCTCCACATCTTCTGAGATGACTAATTTTTCCTTGCCTGTATACTCTTCACTTAATGCGCTGTTAAGTATACACACATTCATGCATGTCAGTCACTTTTTCATTTGTACAGTCAATTATTACATTTATACAGTAAATTATCACATTTATAGTTACTTATTTCATTTATAGTGAGTTATTACATTTAAGCAGTCAGTTATTACATTTATAGGGCCAACATCATTACATTTACACAGTTGGTCATTTCATTTACACAGTTAATTATTCCATTTATACAGTCACTTATTTCAGGTGCTTTTATTTGTTTGTAGCACACATTTGTGCAAAAGTTTGACAGACACAGGTGGAATTAAATTTATAATGAAGGAAAAGAACTTAAGTATCTTATCAGGAAAAAATATTAATAAAATGACTACTGAAAAGTGTATGCTTTTCTATTTTAAAAAAAGAAGCCAACCTTGAAGCACTTATCACACTCCATTCCTCATCTCCCAGTGTGTCGTCTGCAATGTTTTCACGGGACACTAGAGCTTCTTTGGACACTTGAATTTTCTCTGGTGCAATTTCATCTTCAGATGGTCCTCCTAGTGAAATCGGAAGATAAGTTTATTTTAAGTTGCACAAAAGATGCAAAAAGAAAATACAAATTCTGTGAAAAAAATATACTGTAAGAACGGACAGATAACAGAGTTAAGTTTTATTCTGGTGTTGATTTTATAGAGATGAACTTTATACTAATGTGAAACTGCCATTAATGGCTATCTAACACACTACTGCCATTAAGTAAAATCAACAGAATCATAACCTGAAAAAAATATACAACCAGTTCAAGGAAACTGTAAACAGTTTAAGATGTTAAAGACTTTAAGTAACACATTCCTATTAATGGCTATATGAAAAATCAATATATGTGATTTGCATAAAACCACAATGTGTCCTTGTCTGCCAATATATAGCTAATGACTCTATCCATAAAACATTTTGATACTGACATTCATTTTCTGATTTTATTAATAAAAGTAGAAAATAAAATCCTAGATGAACATTAACTAAAAAATCCTAAAACTGCCTCACTGTATACAATATAAAATCCTACATGAACTTAACTAAAAATCCTAAACCTACCTTCACTGTATGACTATGCATGTATGTATGGAGATACATTTCTAATTTAATAGTATATAACTTTATGTGAAATATGGGAGAACTTCTATTTGTTTTTAATTTATCCACAACAGGCTAACTTCCATTCTCAACACAAAGTAGAAAACAAGTATTGTCATTACCCATATTGTCACGCTGTCTGCTGGCCTCCAGGTGTGGGTCAAAGTTGTAATTAGGGACTGATTTTACTCTCATACGAGAGAAATTCTCCTGTGTGGAAAGTTTCCAATGCAGGACCTCGACTTGCCTTTAAAACAGAAAGTTTGCTTAAAAACTCAATTAAATGCAGGGAGAAAAAAATAAATAAAGCAGAATAAATTGATAAAATTAGCTCCACCACCATTATGAGTTTAAGTATGGATTCATGCATGAATGTCAAATTGGGGACAAACAAAACTGAAAGCTCTGAAATATATAGATATTCTGCTTTATTGTATTAAGAAACTTTCTTTGACTGTTTTCTTTCTAGTTATCAAAGAGATCAGATGTTCTTGTTCGAGTTCTGTGTTTTCAAATTTGAATACTAGCATCTTCTGCACTTTACTGTGATTGATTTGATTCTGTAACCCTTTGCTTATCTCTCATGCACTGATTGACTTTGTAACACTTTATTTATCTTTTACGCACTGAATGACTCTGTAATCCTTGTTTAACTTTCATGCACTGACTAACTCTATAATCCTTGTTTATTTCTAATGCACTGACTAACTCTATAATCCTCATTTATTTCTAATGCACTAACTCTGTAATCCTTGTTTATCTCCCATGCACTGTTTGATTTTGCTACCCCCTTGTTTATCTCTCATACTCTGGTTGACTCTGTAGTAAGATTTGTTCACTTACTCTTGGTCAGTTAGTGTTCTAACAATTAGAAAATGATCCCATTACAATTCACCACCTTATATAGCTGCATGTTTTTCACTTCTATCTACATGTAGTATATCTGCATCTTATATTTCAGGTAACTAATCTTGAGGAAACTAATTTGGTGGGTGATGCAACTAGCTATAAGTATTTACTTTTATTGCATCAAAGTCTAAATTATTTATTTAATTTTTCTATGACAGCACATTATTATTGCTTATTCTAAGATGTCTGTCTATCTAATGGCATACCCTGATCCCCAGGAGTGCCACATAATAAAGGCTTACTGTGTGATATTAACTAAACGACATCAGCAAACAATAGTACTAGCCGTTGGATAATGCCTGAAGTGAATTATGGATAGCAGTATTAGTAGTTGGACAGCATTAGAGTGTATTTAATATTAAAATGACCATAAGCAAACAGCATGGTTAGTAAACTGGACAATGTTCAGAACGAACTAAATATTAAAATTACCATCAGCAAACAGAAGTACTAATAAGAAGACTTTAAAAAAATTTCTTCAAAAGATAATGTTGTACAGGTACAAACAGAACAATCAGAAGTACTAAAAAGAAGACTTTTAAAAAAATTTCTTCAAAAAATAATGTTGTACAGATACAAACAGAACAATCGAAGTACTAAAAAGAAGACTTTTAAAAAATTTCTTAAAAAAATAATGTTGTACAGGTACAAACAGAGAAAACAAAGTATCTCTAGTAGAATAACCACATCTATAGCAAGTTTACTCTTTAACACTTTTGACAAAAGCATGCGCACTACACAAAAGTGAGTGAATATAAAAATATATAATTTAATTGAAATATTTTAAATAAATAAATGGTGATTTAAATTATTCAATTTCACATTTAGTGAATTTCATTAATAAATTAAGTGCAGAAAAGTAATTTATTCAAATAAAATAACGATTTTTTTTTATCATCACTTAAAACTGTTGCTTTGTTCACACAAGGCATTTTCACCTCCAATTAAGACCTACTTTAAATCCTGAATGTCATGTGCAAAAATTTTCTTGTATATGCTGATGTTTTTTTTACATACAATGCAAAATGTCAACACTCATGTCTCATGTTAGTCATACCTTAATTACTCCAAGCAGCAATTTCTCAAAAAGCAAAATGTCAAAACTTGTGTGTTTGGTTAGTTATACCTTAACTATTCCAAGTAGCAATCTCATTAGAAAGCAAAACATCACAGTAATGTATCATTTGAGTCATATCTTTAACTATTCCAAGTAGCAATCTCATTAGAAAGCAAAACATCACAGTAATGTATCATTTGAGTCATATCTTAACTATTCCAAGTAGCAATCCCTTGAAAAAGCAAAACATTTACCTTTGTGTCTAATATTAGTTGTACCATAAACAACTCTTTAGAAAGCAAAACGTCTACTCTAATGTCTCACGTTAGTCATACCTTAACTACTCCAGGTAGCAATCCCTTTAGAAAGCAAAACGTCTACTCTAATATCTCATGTTAGTCATACCTTAACTACTCCAGGTAGCAATCCCTTTAGAAAGCAAAACATCTACTCTAATATCTCATGTTAGTCATACCTTAACTACTTCAAATAGCAATCTCTTTAGAAAGCAAAAACATCTACTCTAATGTCTCACATTAGTCATACTTTAACTACTTCAGGTAGCAACCACTTGAGAAAAGCAGAATGTTTGCAAGCAAAACTTTAATTTAAAAAACCCTTAGATCAGCCAGATGTTAAATAGCATTTTTAGGCATTAAAAAAAGTTGAAGAGAAGCTGGTGCTTTGGGGGCAATATATATTAGACTGAAAAAACTAATGCAGAAAGGGTTTTTCCTTTCACTTACACAAATCTGTATATAACAACTGGGACATTTAGCTATTAAATGATCAAAATTGTAAGCATGTATTCACCTGTCACTCCAAGCACCCCGCTCACTGGTAAAGAACTTTTTTACTGCACGCCACTGCCGTAAAGTGTGTAAGTGTTGGTTTCTTTGTTGAATCAAAAGGTTTTGGAACCTACGAGTCTCACCAGTCACTCGCCCACTGTATGCATCAAATATCTGACTCTGTTGTTGGAAAGAAAAACAATTCAAATTATTAATCAGAGAGAATGCTTAACTGATTGTGCTGAAAGTTTACAGTCCAGGCAACAAGCTGAAGTTAGCTCTAACAGAGCACTGCAAAGGCAAAAGCTAACCTTAAAATGACTGTTATTTGTTTAGAAACCAAAGCACAGGCCTAACACACAAAAAAAGGGAATTTTGTGTGTGTAAAATATATTCTTCCTAAATACT
Source organism: Sinotaia quadrata (assembly GCA_028829895.1). Classification (NCBI taxonomy): domain Eukaryota; kingdom Metazoa; phylum Mollusca; class Gastropoda; order Architaenioglossa; family Viviparidae; genus Sinotaia; species Sinotaia quadrata. The sequence continues at coordinate 11,587,772 of CM054182.1, forward strand.
AATCAGATATCTACAATTGTAAGATTGAACAATTCAAGTCATGAGAAATATATTAACTCAGAGAAAATTCAGCAGGCAAATCCATTTTAAAAAACAACAACAAAAAATGCATGCCTTACAGAAAAAGGAAACAGCACAGGAATAAAAGAAACTAAAAAGGTATTACAAGACTACCTAAACAAACCTGGGGAAAGAAATAAATGCTTTTGACAAAAGCGTGAGGGTGCTGGAAAAGAAACTATTTAAACTATTACAAACTGCAACCGTATCATGCTGATCAAGAAATGATTTACATGCCCCTGTGCATTTGCATATACACACAATGTCAGCCTACCCAAAACCCTGCATACAGAATAAAAACTTCATCCAAATAATAAACACCTTGGTTTGTTCTGTGTGAGGACCCTGTTAAAACACCCGTACATGCCTATGAGCCACTGACTAGTTATTGCCTCCCCTTTTGCCAGAGAGTTGGGGTGGTGATGACATTAACAAGCTACTTCTCTTCTTTATTTTCTTTCATTTTTTGTGTGTGCAAATACTTCACACACAATAATTAAATCAGATTAAAAAACGATCAACTATGTGACACAAAGTAGTGCTTTTTAAACAAATGATGAGTCACAAATATGTATGCCATAAAGAAATTTCATAGAGAAACTTACAATGATTTCATCTTAATAGCATTAATAAACCTGAAATAATTTATTTAGGATTCTGTCCAATGTACAAATACAAGAAAACAATGTTCACCTGTGATAATAAAAGTATTTTAAAAATGTGTAAAATCAAGAACAAACATCCCCACCATGTTAACAACCCAGAAATATACCTGCAGTTTTAACTTGCTTTCACCAATATCACGATTGCGTCGGTGAAACGCCAGTTCAGTCGCCTTCTGACACTCACGCCAGAAGTCATCAAGGTTCTTGCTTGTATCTCCAAAATGAGATTCCAAGAAATGAAGATACTGTGGTCTGATCTGCACACACACATAGTACAGGTTTAAAGTTAGTGAAGGTGTATACTTAGTGGAGGATTAAGTCTAGTGAAGGATTAGGGCAACTGAGGATTAGAGTTAGTGAAGGATTAGGGCAATTGGAAGGTGGAGTTAGAGGAGGGTTAGAGCAATTGGAGGATTAGAGTTAATGGAGGATTAGGGCAAATTGGAGGATTTGGGCAATTGGAGGATTAGGGCAATAGAAGATTATAGTTAGTGGTGGATTAGAGTTAGTCATGTAAAAAGTAGTTTATTCCAGTTCATAGAATTCAGTCAGTTTGTGTTCTTGTTAAGTAAATAGACAGTTTAATGGACATTTTAAATGAAAATAAAAATAAAAAGGACTTCCTCACTTAGCTTATTTTACAAGGCAGTGAAATCAATTTCTCTTTTATTCAGTCTTATCTGTTTGTGAACCATGACATGGATGCCATGTGTGTAGCCCTTTGGAAATGTATCTCAGTCTACTTCGGAACAATTTCTGGGACTGAGGGTGTTACCCAGTTGTAGAACTTTACTCAGAGCCTCACTGTACCCTTCCAACAATGCAATAATCATCAAATACTTTGCTTGACAATTTTAATAGCAGTCACAGCAATCCATTACTGACAGTTTTGTAACACCGGCAAATGATACTTAATAAAGATTATTAATTATAAAGATTTGCAACACTCTCTATTACTCCAGTTCTGAGATCCCACTACAAGTATAAAAAAAAAAAAAAAATAAACCTTACAATATAAAGTCACAAATATCGGGACTTACTACTGTTTACAACAATAAAAAACAACCCATCCATTACAACAACAAAAATCTAAATCAGAACTCACATAATTCTGCATGAAATTGTTCCATTCTTCTGTCTCACAATAAGACCGAAAATCATCAAAGAAAGTAGGACTCATGGATGTCTGTGGCAGATTAGGCAAGAGATGCTCGATAGTCAGCAGTGTGTGAGCTTTGTCTAGCAGTGCTTTTAGGATGGGCATCAGAAAGGCATATGTGTCAGAGTTGTCTGCATCATAAAGATATTAAACAACTTTCAATCATTAAGAAATTCCATACTTAGCATCCTAATGTAAATAAAAGTAAGAATCCTAAATGAAATTGTGACGCCAATGCCACTTAGTTATGGATATGATTATTATTAATTAATTAATTATCCAAAACTAATTACAAGTGATGAGAATCTTAATTTATTTTATTTAATGATCCTCCAGCAGGCACCACTTGTCTCTCTAACTTGGAGGATATATGGCACTGTAAATGTTTTCTCTCTTCCACAATATTAAAGATAAACATCTACTGTCACACAATATTCCATAGGCAAAAAACCTCTTACTAAAGGAGAAGACAAATCTGTCTTTAATCTATATTTAGCAAACTTCCATCCACCCACTTTAATATAATGGAAAAGATTACTTGACATCGATATTTCCATGAAACCAAGTTAAAATAATTTCTATATTACACAATCCTTTATCCCCCCAAAATACAATTCAACAATTCTATACAAATCACAGGATAGTTCTTGTCAGAGAACAGAAATGGAGTTATTAGAGATAAGCGATAATATTTTGACATAACCTGAATTAACTGCTGTCTCAATGTCACAAGTTTATTGTCCGCCATTATTTCGTCAGTTCCACATGTTTTCCTCCACATGTTAAAAACATTCACATGCTGCTATTCTCTTAAAAGTCAACCTAGGTGCTTTCTTCTACCATACCAGCTCCCTCAAGCAGAATAACAATTACAGCAATTCTAGTACTTCCTTATAATAGAAGTTGCTCATGTAGTCAGCATTCTTTGCCACAATGCATTAAGTAGTGTAGTGTATTCCTTTAAACTTATACACACTGCAGCAGATGATTCCTACGTCTCCCCGTCATAGCAGTGAACCAGTAGAATTCAAATAACACTGGAAAGTAGAAAATAGAAAAGGCTGCTAGATCTGCAAAATATAATCAAGGAGCAACACTAAGTTTCCAGGTTATCATTTTATAACTCCATGTGTCTTAATTCCAATCTCGGCTTACAATTTCCTGCAAAGGTATTTATTAGTCTGTGACATGCACACAGCATAATAATCACAGCATATCAAAACAATGTCAAGTATCTAGCACAATATATACAAGCAGCTTAGTTCAAATATTTGTAGAAATAATAGTCTATTCACATAATACATCTTATTAAAACAAAAGTAGAACATATCAATAGCAAAATGCAGGAAATATTTCTAAGTTTATTATCTCTCAACCAGTCAGTTAACTCACCATCAAGCTAACAGCTGCCTTTCAAGACTGGACTTCTTTGCCACTTCAAATTCAAGTGATCAAACAATAGATTTCTCTACAGCAGGTAAACTTTTAGATCTCAGCCCATTGGCTGGTCTTATTCTATCTTCTGTCTTATTCTATTCGTAAATCATAACCATTGGATAATAAAAACTACTCACCCATTTGGGATGGTTTGCATTACACTGACAATTTAACAATTTATATAACAATTAAATTTTAAAATAGGGAGAAGCAAATTTACTCCGCCACTGAAATGACTGAATGTGTGAAAAAACAGAAAATGTAAATTAATCAAACAGAGACAACAACAGTAACAAAACTATAAAATAATATTCTCCCCACCCCCTTCAGTAAATATATTATATAGACATTTTATACTGGTCTGTATCACAATTCTGAAGATTTTTGAATAAACCAATTGTTTTAGTTTATTCAAATATAAATCATGAAATCATAACTATCTCTAGTCTTTAAATAGCTGAAGTGCACATGCACACTGTAAAACACAAAATATAATTTAAAATCAAAATAGACTGTTTAAGGTACCACCATCACAAACTAAATCTTGAAATGGGAGATGATCAGAAAAGAATATTGGTCTATGATAACTGCTGTTATTATTTTTCATAGTACTAACCTTATAACAGTCTGTTCATATCCAAAGTTATAAAATTTAAAACCCAATGCATCCAAAAGACAGATGGTACTTACATCCTTCTCAAAATAAACACCAACTGTTACTACATTTATGTAAACAGACCTCTTTTACCGTATATATAGCTCTGTAATCGTTGATCTTTATACACATTGATTTAAATGGATAACATAATAGCTTGGACATAAAAAAATAATAGTCTAAAGACTGTATTATCTTCCCCATTTGCAAACTCAAAACAATTTTTCTGCCCATGTTATAAATAATTTGTCATTGATACATATGTAATATGTAGCTAGTTATCCTAAGGGTTGAAAGATCAAGTGAATTAAAAATATTGCATCCTCACTAATGTAGAATGATTTATATCTGAATATGTGTTCATGACTGGAAGAGAAACAAGCTATAAGCATAACTTGTAAAATAAAAAAGATATTCTGAGATATATGTTTAAATTTCCATGTTATTTCTCATAAAAAATGACAATTTCTAGATACATTTAGATTATTTATTTATCTGAATATATTTTGAAATAAGTAACCTAAATTACTATTAATATATATTTAAAAAATAATAATATACTGCTTAATGAAATGTTAAACTAAAAGTAAATATTTAAGATGGAAATAAAGTTTCTGATGAAAACAAAGATATCCAGTGACCTTCCACTGCCTTGATGATCATGTCATGGAGTGAACTGAGGATAAAAGCCGCTTCCGCTGAACTGCTGATAAGCTTGGTCTGTACGAGGGAATGGAGTTTGGCCGTTGCCGCAGCACAAAGCTTTGGGAACATATTTTAAAACACAATTCCTGATCATTAAAACACAAATCTTGACCATTAATAATATGACAAGTCAGTTCTAGAATAATATATATTTGATAATGGAAATTTTTGTTCTTATGAATATATGCTAAGCATTGGTTCTCATAATTTAAACATCAATGATTTTTTCCTGAATGAACAAAAGAATGGCAAGCAAAGAAAGTGACACGTTACATGTCAGAATGCTGTTACTTTTGGGCTTCTGCATGAAATGCCTTGGTATTTACATGAGAAGGAGATATGTGATATAATTCATATCACAACATTTAGTTGGATGAAAGAGGATAACATTTATTAGTGTCAATAAATATTGATAATGCATCACCTATGAAGTGAGAATTCAAGGAAATATTCTAAGATTACATTATTGTTTCAAATAAAATATAATCTGTATTTACTGAATTCATTATGTAATTGTGCATTTTTGTTCTTTCTCTCACTGAATATTGTTAAACAGTTAACAAGATTTGTTTTAAAAGTTATGTTAGAAATGATAATAAAAAACAAGAAGAGAAAGCTACCCAAGAGTTAGTAAGTTCCAATCAAGTTTTAAATTATTTATACACTGTATTCTTGTCAATAAATGTGTGTAAGCTTTTGTCATGTTAGGACTTTCATTATGTTTACACTTTCATTAGACTTTTCATTATGAGTGAAAACAAAGTAGTTTCATCTGAAAATATCCATCTTATGTTACTTAACAAACATACTGAATCATTCAAGAATATAATAGTTAAGCATGACAAGGAAAAAGTCATTCATCCCAAACGTGATGGCAATATCACTATAGAGATTGACAACGCTAAGTGGATACAATCATGTTAACAGAATTTCAGCAACTTGAAAATATACCTGCAGATTTGGTTGACTAGAGAAAACGAGAAGAATGCTGAATCCGAGATGGACCATCTCTGTCCAACCATGTCCTGATTCTGTATCCCAAACTCCCAGCACATCAAGCAGTGACATCAAATCCTCCAATAACTATATGAAAAGAGACAAAAGTGCAAATTAAATTCCTTTAAAATAAAATCCTAAATTTGAGAGCGTCAATGTTAGCAGAAAGAGAAATAATAACAATTTTAAAATCCTCACACCTTAGCTGTATAATGTTACTTTACTATGTGTGACACAATGCCACCCTAATTATTGATTATGATTAATATTAATAATTAATCATCCATAACTAATTACAAGTGATGAGAATCTTAATTTATGTTATTAATAATTCTCCAGAAGTCACCACTCATCTCTCTCTCTTGGAGGATATGAGGATGATGTAAACATTTTCCCTCTTCCACAACATTAAAGACAAACATTTGCTGTCACACAATATTTCCATAGGAGGAAAACTTCTTAACAAAAGAGAAGATAAATCCGTCTTTAAATCTATATTTATCGAACCTCATCCACCCACTATCTCTCCAACATATGGTTATCAATACATATAAGAAAGTCAATAGATTTATTAAATCAACAATGAAATATACAACATATGAATATAGTCAAAAGAGCGTTGACATTTATATCACTTCACAACAATGTTCGATTAATGCTAGACAATTGTTCAGTTTATCCTAGCATAGACATCAGCTGTCAAATGAACACACACACACACACACACACACACACAATATATATATATAAAATCAAGCTCTTAGGCATAATTCATAACAGAAATGAGAGTGGAGATATAGAAAATTTATTATAGTAAATGTACATAACCTTTTCAATGATAGCCACTGTCGCTAGCATGTGTTCACAATCAGGCAGTTTGCAACAAGTCACTATCTTTCTTATTTAGATGATGGTTCATATCTATCTATCTATCTATCTATCTATCTATATAAACATATCTGTTCCAAAATCTTCAATGTGCTCACAAAGTACACCATGGAGAATCATCCAGAACTTTGCATGCACTATCAAAAGCACATAATGCAGTGTTCTTAAATCTTCATGTGCGCTACTCAACACACCATGCAGAATGTTCAAAATAATCTTTGTGAATTTTCAAGGCCAAACTAAAGCATAAATTTTCACCCTATTGGCTCATGAACAGAAGTCACAAGAAACAACTTACAGCAACACTTTTGATAAGTTCAAAAAAGTTGGATTCACACACCAACATGATCCAGTAGAGTACAGTATAGTCACTGCAGTCTAAAGTGGATCAAAACAGCAAAGATAAAAGGCACACTTCTCTCTGCAAAAGTCAAATTAAGGCAGCGCTAAATTTCAGGCATATTTCATTTCTAAAACTCCTTTTTCTCTTACAAACATTCTCAACTTACAAAGCCTGCAACAATATTCATTAGTCCGATACACATGCAGCATAAGAAATATAGCATCAATCAAAATTCACAAGTATAATGTACAACATAATCAAATTAGTGAACCAAGAAATAATGGTTCAGTTACATAAAGCATTCTCTAATTCAAATCACAGATCAATAACAAACATGTACAAAATATTTCCAAGTCCATTCTTTCTCTATCACTCAGTTAACTTACCATAAGCTAACGATTGCCTTTATGACTGGACTCGAATTTAATCAAAATCAGAATAGAGAACTTCTCCAACGAAACAACTTTTGATCCATCCCCACTGGATGAATTTGTTATGAACAAGTCTGAGACTATTAGTCGGAAAAACTACTCATCCAGTTAGAATTGGTTTGCATCAGCAAATTTTAGCATATTCTCCACCTGATTTGTTTACTCCAACTTTGACACTTATGAAAAATACCATCATTAGGAGTTCCCCAAGGTCAGGTCACTTTGACATTTAACACTTGATGCAACAATTAAGTTTAGAAATAGGGATAGGCAAATTTACTCCGCCACACTGTTACTTTCCTAAAATCTCATTTTTATAGCTGTGTAAATTTATTTGATGAATTATCTAATCTGGTGCAAACTATATCTCTTGCCATCCTAAGTAGAAAAATGTTTGGTGGGTTAAAATTACTGAATAAATGTAATCTGCATGAAGTAAATAATTAAAAATGTTTAAAAAAAAAATACAGTGTGTCACATCATACACAATTATATTATAAGAACTGTAACTGTAACTAGGATGAATCTATTGTAAAATTTTTCATACCCTTTCCGAAAAAGCAAATCCAGATGAATCAGCCTCCCGTTTAATAAAACTCCAGACAATGCGAACTAGTTCAATAGCATTCTCAGTATGGTTTGCCAGTGGCTGGGCTAAAAAGTATTATAAAACAATTATGCAATCTAATATTATAAATGCACACTACACAAAATGCAGATGTAGATACAAAGTGTTTAAAAGAAAAAAGAATATCATTAAAATATGTAATTTTAAAGATCTGAAAATTCTAACAGACTATTGGATTTTGAAAATCTTGTGTCTGTCCTCTCTTTCCCTTTCATATTTAAATTATCACCACATTCATCAAGAGTACGGAGTCTATGAGAAATAAAGCATTATGTTCTGGCTTTATAAATGGCCCTACTGAATTGGAGGCAAGAAATTTAGTCAATTCTATCTGTGCATATATGGGTGTCCATGTGTGGATGTGTGTTTGTATGTATATGTATAAAAATGTCTGCATATATGTATAAAAATGTGTTAATGGTGTGTATATGTATAAAAAATTTTCTGTGTGTGAATGTAGATATGTATGTATAAATATATGCTTAAGTGTACACATTGCCAGAACTGGAAAGAGCTTTAAGTAAAAGATGTTTTTAAAAATCCATAATTTGAAGGAAATTCGTGAACACAACTTTTAATTATACAATTATTATAAAAGTTATACCCTCTACAAATATTCCATTTACAATGCAAAAAGGTAATCAATAATTATAATTAATGCATTATTAATTACCAGAAATATGGTTAAAATTCATGCTTGATGAGTTATACTTAACACTCTAAGTAAAAAAATACTCCCCAAAATAAAACAATAAAAATAAACATAATTTTAATTCATCTCAACTTACCCTCAACAAAATTATAAATAGCAACATCCTAACCTAAACAAAAGAAAAACTTGTTTACAAAAAAACCCTTGGTGCATGTAAATGGATTTATGCACGATGCTACAAGAATATTCCACTGGGATTATTTAAAAATCTAAAACACAAATGTCATGCCTTGTCATACATATGAGTAATTTCTCATTTCTGATACCAACACCAAATAGAATAACGCACACACGCACACGCACGCACACACACACACACACACACACACACACACACACACACAAATCAAACTAAACTGCTTTCAAATATATGTATAAAATAATGCAAATTAAAATATAAGTTAATTATTTGTTTACAGTCCAATAAAAACCCCAAAAGAAATTATTTTTGGCATTTATTATACACTTTAATGATTAATTTTAGAATATGTTATATATCCATTATTTATTATAACATATATTAAATACCTTAGTGGCTTAGAGTATGTTAACACATCTGAATGACTTAGCTGAATGATTTATCAGCGATTAACTTGTACATCTCAGTGACTATTAAACTGTGTATTATACATCAGAGTGATTTATTACAGAATAAAATACATCACAATAACTTGTTAAAGTATATATTGTACAACTTAATGACTTATTTAAATTGTTATAGTTTACATAATACATTTTAGTGATTTGTTATATGTAATACAACTGCAACCATGACATCTTACCAAAGGTAGAAGGGAAAATAGAAAAACCATCTGTGGCATGATTGGAGAACACAAAATGAAAATTGAAAGTCTACTCCAAAACAATAAAGAAAGCTTAATTATAATATACATATTAGAAACAGCATAGGTGAAAGCAATAATAATTATTACAAGAAATAAAATATATACCATAAATTAATAACAAAGTAATAATAATTTTATAAAACGAAATAAATAGGAACTGAAATATCAACTCTCAAAATGCAAAAGAAAGAAAATCCTTCAAAATCAATATTGCATCTAAGAAACAAATTTGAAACAAATATTTATATACATATAATTTTAATAATTTTAACATTCATGAATGTTTAATATTTAATAACAAAACTTTTGAAAAAATGCTAAATGTATTACATTACACTGATGGAATTAAAAAAAATCAAAATAACTTTTAAAAAAAAAGCTTACTTTTGAAAGAGTAGTAAATCTGAAAACAAGTGGAGTGGAGAAAGAAAAAGTGGAATGGAATGGACAATGTATAAAATAAAGAATGAAGATAAAAGTAGCAAAAGCGGGAAAAGTTATAAAATAAAACAACTCTAGTGCTCATTCTTTATGCACTACCTAATAAGCACATAATAAGACAATAATTAAACATTAGGACTACTTAATAAGACAATAATTAAGCTGTAGGACCAATAATAAGACAATAATTAAGCCTCAGGACCACTTAATAAATATAATTAAACATTAGGACTACTTAATAAGACAATAATTAAGCCGTAGGACCACATAATAAGACAATAATTAAGCCTTAGGACCACTTAATAAGACAATAATTAAGCCTTAGGACCACATAATAAGACCACTTAATAAGACAATAATTTTAGGACCACTTAATAACACAATAATTAAGCTTTAGGACCTACTTAATAATACCATAGTTAAGTCCTGTCTCAGTTGTCATTCTGAGACAACATGTTAACTGTTAAGTGCTCTTGTTCTAATAATTCATTAAATCAAATATAATTTGATTTGCGGAAAGAAAAAATGAAAATAAACGTCATTCTTCAGGAAGGCCTCAGAGACACTGCAGTTGGCAAGTAGCCCAATTGAAATAACAACTTACTGTCTCTAATTGATAAAGCAGATACTGAACTCACAACCCAGAAGATACAGTCTAGATATAATGTACAAAGAAAATATTCAACTAACGCCAAAAGAAAGACCTGATGTCTAGTTGCTAGGCTGCAAGAAAATTAGGAAAATCATACAAAATACTTGTGATAAAACAACCAAAAAAAAAGATAAACTACTCTACCCCTCCTTTAGTTTTTCTTTTTACACGTATCAGAATACACAATTACTTTCTATTATGAGCATGTAATACTAACCAGAATCTCGGATGTCTGAAGTACAAAATTGCAGCATCATCTCTAGCAATCGACGCTTTACTTCAAGTCTTGGTCGCACCAGTCTATGAGTGGTGCTCACTTTGTCCACACACACAAACACCTGACCTCGCTCCTACAAAGGTAAGTTTATACATATAAACATCTGACCTTGTTCATATAAAGGTATGTTCTCACACATACATTTGTGTACCTGCGCGTGCACACACACACACACACACACACACACACACACAAACCCATACATAAAACACATGAGCTTGCTCATGAAAAGTTTACACAAAGACAAACACCTAATTTCATCTCTGTAAACATAGGTTTACACACAGATACACAAAAACGTGACTTTGTTCCTGTAAAGTGCACACACACACACACACACACACACACACACACACACACACACACACACACACACACACACACACACACACACACACACACACACACACACACACACACACGCACACACACACTTAATCTCAATGACTTGAATATGTTTACACAAATACCAACACTTGACTTGATCATATAAAAGTAAGTCTCACACACATGCACACACACAGACACATATACATACTTCACTCCTGTAAAGATATGTTCACATACACCTAAAATATTTTACCCTACACCAGTAATGTTAAATTAACATACATCTGGCTTTTATTTCCTCTAAAGGTAAATTTAGATTCACCTGACTTTACTCCTCTAAAGATAAATTTAGACAAACATCTTTTGCCTGTAAAGTAAGTTTTTCTCTAAAAATAAGGTTAGATGCATAAATGCCTGATTATACTTCTGTTAAGGTAAGTTACAACCTTATCTTCTATGCATGCACACTTGGCTGCATGCACACACAGACACAAACAAATACTCACTTAAGTGACTTTATTCCTGTAAAGGTGTGTTTACATAGGTACTCAAAGGTATTTACATATGTACACAAACGTGTTTATATATGTACACAAACACACATAACCTCTCTTCTGAAGAAGGAACATACAGATTTCAATCAATAATGTATAACACAAAAAGTGCATTATTTTTATTAAATGTATTAGTGCTAATATTCAAGTATTACAGAAGGTAGAAGAATGTTGTGTGAAAAAGATGTAGGGTGAGGTGAGAGTATACCTATGAATGAATGGGTTGAAAGGAGTTGTGTGGTGGGTTGAAAGGAGTTGCGTGAGAAAGATGTAGGGTGAGGTGAGAGTATATCTATGAATGAATGGGTCGAAAGGAGTTGTGTGGTGGGTTGAAAGGAGTTGTGTGAGAAAGATGTAGGGTGAGGTGAGAGTATAACTATGAATGAATGGGTTGAAAGGAGTTGTGTCACAATACTTTTGGTTGGGGGCTGAAATGAATACAAGGTTCATCAGACCAACAACAATAATTGAAAAATAACCCAGAGTGAAATATAGCTAAAAATAACTTCCAGGGATATTACATTTATTATAAATACTAACTATAATAGGCCTTGCACAAAGACCCATTTTTAGGTGATGATCACTAGGAAATGGCTGACATGAATGAGCATATATGTGTGAATTTACTGGGCATCATTTCAGGAGTGGGTTACAAAATGAATCTCAGTCAAGTCAAGATAACTTTACACACACATTTTTCCTCTCTCCTCTTAAATAAGTTTAGACAAATGCTTAATCTTCCTCCTGTAAAGGTAAGTTTACATGTACCAATCATATGACCTCACTCCTGTAAAGGTTTACGCATGCATAAACCTGTTTACTCCTACATACACACATTTTACATCTACAATGGGTAAAACACCTCGAATTTTTTCTGTTGTGGACATTTAGTTTATATGATGGAAAAATGGCTGATCAGTTCAACCATTCAATGACAAAGGAGTAGATAACTCCTCAAATTTAAAAATGAATCTGAAACTTGCCTATAAGATAAAATCTGTCTTTAGGTAGATGCCAATTTCTTACCAATCCCACCAAAGTTCTCTATTCAGCATATCAGTAAAAATGGTGTTCTCACATGAAGCTATGGTTAAAAGGGAGCACACTCCTATTATAGTAACTATCTGTATCTCAGTAACCATTTTACTGTTAAAAAAAAAATTAATAATAACAATGACATCAACATGACTATGAACATTATTCTCCTTAGTAATAGTGTTTCTTTCTTTCCATTATAACACAAATGCTTACCCTCCACACTGTTTTGTCTGAGCCATCCAGCCCTTTCCAGAGAGTAGTAAGCAAAGCAATGAGGACATTCTGACAGAGTTCCTCTGTTTGTTCTAAGGTGTCAATTGCATAGCTTTGCAAGCCAAAAGTGTCTAAAGTTTCCTGCACATTTACACTCTGAAGGACTGATGATGATCGTCTAGAGTCAATATCACTTCCAAGTTCACTGGTGGAGCTAAAACTTGCAGAATGTCGGTAATCAACACTGCCAGGCGTCACTGGAGTCGAGGCAATGCTAACAGCACGGAGGCCTATGGCACTCAAGTCCTCAATACTAGCACTAGAACTCCGACTTTCTGATTGCGAGCGATCTTCCTCTGATGTGTTCATGTCATCAAACTCCTGAATGTTAAGAAACATAGGTGTTGTAGGGGTTCTGGATGCTGGAACTTCTAGCTGGTTTCCTTCTTTCTGACAAATGTCCAGAACATCTGGTCTAGCAGGATGCCTAGGCGTGGAAGTGATCAGTGGCAACTCTCCAGCATCACTAATAAAGGCACTATCACTGAAACTATCAGACAAACTAGGGGTGACACTGGAATTGCGCTTGGTTGTGGTGGGGCTGTCACTACTTTCTCCTAAAGGTCCAGAAATCAGAAGACGCACAAAGGTATCTTGCCAGCCTAGCTGTTTTGCAAAATGTTTAGCAGCAATCGGCTTGCATACCAAAATTGCAAAAAGCTGTAAGATAACAAAAGTAAATTGAGATGATTTGATTATTGACTAACATAACCTAAGAAAGAAATTAATGTATGCTTAGATAGAGAGAGCAATATAGAAACAGTGAGATACTCTGCAGCATTGAGAATAAATTTAAATTAATTTTAATTATAAATATATATTACTAAAATAAAAAAATACATTCTAAATTAGAGGCTAAAATTTGAAAATCAGGAGAAAAAATAAAAAAACGACCTGTCTACTGGCTTCAAGCTTGATGTCCAATCCACTACTGTGTATTAGTGACAGTACAGCTAGAATTGAGTTGTAGCTCTGAGGCACATCTGAAAATGGGAAAAATCGCAGGAATATTTTTTTTTTTAAATGAAAACACATTAAAAAATGTGAAGAACTCAGCATTGTCAGATACAAGATAAATGCTCAACAAAAATCTAAGTACTAATGTTTTGGTGTAAAATGTTTTATGCAAGAGTTAAAGGTGTAAAATATTTTACACAAGAGTTGATTTGCTAATAAAAAATCACATCACATAGAGCATCATGCAGCAAATGGATTGGAGACTTTTAACACTTACCCACAAGTGATACTTGCTCAACAAATCTTTTGATCATTGGTACAGAGATATCGTATCTACTCATCACACTTGCCAATCCCCAGTGTCCGACATCTGTCAGGCGCAAGCGGTGCTTGTTTTTTTCATAAACACGATCTGACTTCAGCAGCAACCACAAGACCTAATATAATAAAAAAAAATTTACTTCAATTGTTTGTCAAGTAAGCATCATTAGTATAATAATGATTCATTTCAACCCTTTTTCAACCATTCCTATCAAACTTATGATTGATTTAATCCCTTTATCAAACCTAAAATAATTATAATTGATGCATCTTTTTGTCACAGTAAATTAAGCCTATCCAAAATTATGAAATTAACTGATTTAACCTCATTTGGCAAACTAGCATAATTATGATTGATTTAACCCCATTTGTCAATGAAAACTAGTGTAAATGTGTATTATTTAACACCATTTGTCAAACTAGCATAACTATGATTGATTTAACCCCATTTGTCAATGAAAGTTAACATAATTTTCTTATTTTTGACCCCATTTGTCAAAGTAAACTAGCATAATGATTTAATCCTGTCAAAGTAAACTAGCATAATTATGATTGATTTAACCCTATCTGTCAAAGTGAACTAGCATAATTATGATTGATTTAACCCTATCTGTCAAAGTAAACTAGCATAATTATGATTGATTTAACCCTATCTGTCAAAGTAAACTAGCATAATTATGATTGATATAACCCATTTATCGAACCTAAAATAATTATTATTAGTGAGGTAATCTTTTAGTCAAAGTAAACTAAACCTAGCAAAAATTATGACTAAATTAACTCCTTTGTTAAGTAAACTAGCATAATTAACATAATGATAAATTTCAACCTTTGCCCAAAAGAGATGGTCATAATTCATTTCAATCCTTTGTCATATGAAGAAAGCATAACCTTGACTGTTGGCAAATCTGTGTTATTTGGACTTAGAACCTTAAAATGATTTAAACTCTTTTTCAAATAAGACAATATAATCAAAAACTGATGAGCAATGTATGCGTCATTAGGTTATGTATGCTTTTTAATTTGATTTTTTGAAATTTTAAAAAAAAAGGTTTCAAGTCAAATGAATGACTTATATTAAACTTTCATTTCCAGTCTCTAAATAGATCAGCAGTTCCTCTATTTCGTCACTGCATGGGGACAAAAGATCAGGACTGAAAGGGTTAAGAATGGTGCTTGCCTTAATAACTTTCTCATAGAAAATGATTGGGTAGTCGGGGTAAGTGAGCAGCTTGTATAACATCTCGGCCTGCTCTGGTTCAAACAAGAGCAGATAGAGCTGATCATATTTGCCACCACGACTCTCCAACAGTGCCAGCAACAGGTCCAGGCACTCCAGAATCTATAATCACAGAAATGAGCAATAAATTTAAAAAAAAAAAAAAAGAGATGGTAATGAATTTTAGCCAGCTTGCTGTTAACAAGAATAAATGAAATTGAAATCCAAAATACATTTGTGATCTTTTTAAAAGAGAATTACAATTCAAAATTCAAAGCAGGAATTATTGTAGAAAAAGAATAAAACACCAATCAAACCAAGCTGTTTAAAACATAATATTGAAAAAATATCAATAAAGTAAATATTTGGGAGTTTCCTTATAATGTGATTAAGTTAATGTAAGTTAATATATGAGACTAGTTCCTTTATAAGGGTCAATATGAGAAGACAAATAAAAAGAAAGCAGTGAAAAAAGAACGGCTGGGAAATTAAGAAAATGCCTGACCAGATCATGTTTCTTGACCACAGTCACAAAGCCCATCAGCTGACCAAGCTCTTCAGCAGTGATGTCCTTAATGATGTAATATTTAATGAGGTTGAAAAGTGACACTCGGATTGTCTTGCTGTCTTCCTCTGACAGACCACTGTCCTCGGAGTTACTGATAAAAATTTAAATTAGTAAATTCTAAAATCTGTAGTGCATCATTCTCATTATTTATTATTTTATTATTATACCACTTTGCAATTTGTGCAATCATTTTTGATGTATTGTTATTATCTAGTCATGTCAAACTATAGTGAAATGTCATTTTCAAAAATTTCATATTGACTATCAAACAATGTATGTATATATGTTTTGGAGACATCTTTTAACGATAAAAGCCTTCAGTTTGTTTGCATTAAAATAATAATTTCTGTATATAGGAAATGAAAAATAAGAAATCAGGAATTTTAATTGTCCACATTTTTTACAACTTGTATGAATTTTAATACATACCTGTAGTAAGCTCTGATTACATCTAGAATGAACTGAACTCCATATTTTTTCCGGAAGTATTTTCGGTCATCTTTGATAATAGTAGACAGGTACTGAATGTGACCTGATCATGATGAAAAGAGAATCACTAGTTATAACACGCTATTAAAATCCTATTTTAATAATTTACAAATGTACAATAATAAAATACAACTATATGGACAAATTACACAAAATAATTTTAATAATGTTAAACTATCAGCAACATCCTTACTGATGTGATATGTAGCAGTAATCAATCCAATGGTTTCAAAGTGATTGGTCTCCCTTGCTAGTCACCTTATCATCTTCAGGCCTTACAATTTCTTCTCTATACCAATACACTATCACTTACTAGTTGTAGTGTGTGAGTAGTTGTGAAGTTAATCACATCACGAATATAAAAGCATTTTTACCAATGCGAACAGGAAATGCACTCTTGCTCCATACTCGAAAGTCAAACAGGATGTACTGGTATAAATGGTTGGTAAGAAGTTTGCTTGAATTAAAAGCTGATTCCACCAACAGCTGCACTGCCATCAGTACATTGACATCAATCAACTGGGAGTGTACCTATTTAAACCATTGGACAGAAGATTTTTATAAATTATTTGATAGCAGTATTTGATGAGTAGGATTTTTTTTTAAGCAAAATAATTCATTTCTTAAATACTTACCAGATGAACACACCTGGGATCTTATGGGTTCTTAAGGCAATCATGCCACAGTCCAAAGAGGCCCACATATACACCATGGAGAGATAAAGATAAAAGAGTTTACCTAGTAAAATAATAAAATGAATACTAAATAAAGCCCAACATAAACAGACAAATAATAAAAATCCAAAGACTACAAGTAAATTAACAAACGTAAGATATCAATTAATTGATAGGTCTGACTGGCAAGAAGTGCTGAGAGGAATTTATTTTAATTCAATTCTTTTATATTTCATATTGCAAATTTATCACTTACTTTTACTTAAATTTTAGAATTAAATTATTGGCCTTCTTTTTATTTTTAAATGTATGTTTATTTTTAATTAATTTACTTTTTACATTTTTTATTTTGTTTGTGGAGTAATTTGAGACACTAGAGCCAGTAAAAAAGAATTAATGGCAGCAGTCTTTTAGTCTCAATGATATCCGAATGAATTGCAGTTACTGGGAATATACTGCTTAGAACTAGACACAACTGTGGTTCAATATCAGGAGGCACTAATGGATTTAACCTGTAAATATTCTCCCAACCAAAGCACTTTGTTTATCCTGTCCTAAAAATAAATTCTCATAACAAGTACAATTAATATATAAAAAAATTGCTGGAATTGGACATAAAGAAGAAATCAATCAATCTGAGAGACTGAGCAGGAAGTTTGAGATTACAGGGAGACTGACATGGCAGGGAAGTTGAGAAGGCAGGAAGGTTGATAAGGCAGGAAAGTTATGTATATGCATTCATCTGGTAAGTAGTTAGGAAAAACTTAATTTATGTAGAAACATTTCTTTTCCATCATGCAACCTGATGAACATGCCTAAGGTAAATAATGAATAGGAGGCAGGTACTATCCCTGCTAAAACTTATAAAATTTCACATATTGAGCTAAAATGCAAAAAAAGAAAGAGAAATGCTATTGAAAAAATACTACTCTTTTCTTAGCTTGCAAACAGACAAAAAGATGACCTGTGCAACAAAAAGCAAAGCAGCCAGCAAAACAATGTGGAAGAAAGATGATCCCACTCACTGAAAAACGTCATCCTTTGACAAAATGCCTTAAGTGAACCAAGCAACAAGAAAAAGTATGATGCTAAAGAAACATCACTCAAGGGAAATGCTACTAGTTAATCTTTTTATCATTTATCTCCCATTGAAAGATTATACCTCTAACTGCACTAAGGACCTATACAATCTCCTTAGGTGTCGTTTTCTAATTGTATGATGGGAAAATTTAACTTACTTTGCAAGATAAAATGTGGTGGTTTTTTAAATTTAATAAAACTTCTGAAGCTTCAGTCAACAATTACTCAAAATAATTACCAATTTGTTCATCTCTACCCTCTCTTCCTGAAGATGCAATTAATAATTAATTCCAGTTTATTAATAACAAAAACTTTAAAATGGAAACAGCTGCATTTAAACATGTACTCCAGTAAGGACAACAGATCAATGGTCAACAATATACAGAAATTAAATTAAACTAAAAAAAAAAAAATGTAAATCCAAGGCAAGCAAGAAAAAAATGTAATTGCTCTGAAAATGTAATCCCACCTTCTGAAGCAGTGCACCAATAGTGGCAGCCCCATGAGTTCGAATAAAAATGTCCTGGTTCATAGGTTTGGTTTGCAGCATGTGTCGCAGTAATGTCAAGAATGCAGCGACCTGGTTTTGTTCCAGTTTGCTATCTGTAATTTAAATGCCTACAGATTGCAAGGACTCTGAACACAAATAACTAAAAAAACTTACAGACAAACCACAAAAGAAAAAGAAAGGAATTACTGGAGGAGCTAAATGAATAGTTCATAAGCACTAATCTCTAGAAGAACTGTATTTGGCTGAGTTTAAAGTCATGCACTCACAAACACACACACACACACCCAAACACACACACACAATTATATACATCATTTCTGTTTTGGGTCATTTATTATTATATATTATTATATCTAAATTCATTTAAAAGTAAAACTGATCTAGCAAGAAAACATGATGACTTTTTTCACATTAAAAATGATTTTTTAAAACCATCAATCTAGCTATTATAGAGATCAGTGGATCATAAAAGTAAGAAAAAAAAATAAGTTAATGAATAAGTAAGGAACCAATCAAATGGCTGCTGACCTGAATAGGAACTACTGGACACCACGACCCAATCCCCTAGGGAGTCAAACTGGTTCATGGAAGAAAGATCATTATTATTAGGCGTTTCTGCTGGAGTCGGTACTGGTGCTTCTGGGTCAACTTGCTCCAACAATGGAAACAATACAAGTACCCCACCTATGCAATTTATGGTGTCCTGTAAGAATAGAAAGGAAAATTTATTAACAAACCAGAATGTTTGCTAATTAAATAATAAATGTGCACTGTTCTTCTCTACTACTATACATCATTGAGGACCACTCTAAAAAATGTTATGATTGTGGGTTTGTGCAGGCTTAAGTAAAAAAATACTGGACAGATTCTGATTGGATTTTTCTATTATATACCTTAGTAACCTTGAATCAAGATAGGCAATATAACATAATGCTATCCCTTAAGGGAGCTCACCAGTAGCCCTAAAACTAGGAAAATTCTCCATTGAAAGTAAAGCGCATGCATGCAGGCCTCTTGCCAATAGCAGTTAAAGAAAAGTACATGTGCAAGCCTTGGCTAATACATTGCTGTGACCCTCCATGACCCCTGTGCACAATGGACAATCTATGTTTCACTCATATTGCATTTCTCATTTTGGGTATTAGATTTTAGGCTGTAGAAAATATTGTATTTTGGATTTTGATGGGTTGCACTAGACTGTGTGGTTAGCTCTTATTTTTGCAAAATCTACCTGAAAGAAGTCTCTATAATTCTTTCTCTCTCGTCAACTCTTTCTTTGATCAAGTTCTCTCTCTCCCCCTATCACATTCTCTCTTGTCCCTTACTGTCAGTCTTTCACTTCTTCCATTCCCTTCTTTCAATCTTTATCTCTCCAGCCTCCCCTATCTCTCTGTCAACTTTTACATTCTTCCTTAACCATTGTCTTTTCATGTTTTGGCATTCTGGCGATAAGAAAAAAAACACACTATAAAATAATTTTACTTTAAGCAATATATTCTAAAAAGTTAAAATTATGCGAGCAAAACTGTGGGCAAAAGCTAGTTATTAAATAAAAATACTTTATTTCTTGCATAATGTTCTAAGAGTCCTGGATGTTCAATGGTATTAAAATACTGTATGATAATTATGAATGACATACAAAACTCAACTAAGTACCTTTATATCCCAAGCTACACACTTCTGTCCTGAGAACTGACCATGGTTCTGATATGGAGACAGGTCTGCACATACATGGTCCTTACAGGCCTGCAGACACATTCAATCATTTTGGTTTCACATAAAATTAAATTAAAAATAAATCTTACAATGAAAACATAAATATAGTCTAAATATTAAAATTTAAATACATTTTACATAAATAAGGTGCTTGCCACATTCTCATAATATAATATACCAACACATGAATCCAAATCAAAGCAATAATTATATTTTATTAAACAGGTTTCAGACAAGGGGGAATAACACTATTATGAAGTGAGCATTTTCTGCCCATGTTGTTTACCCCAAGAGGGTCAATGTCTTATCATAGGAATAGTTCTGATAGGGATGGAAACTGATGAGAAAAAAGAGGAAGTAAACTTATAAACCTGTACGTGAAGTATTTAAGGAAAAAATCCACTCTCATTACTTAATTCAAAATGTAAAACAATTACACAGCTACTTGAATGTCACAAGGTAAATCTTAATAGAATGTACTCTGTATGGCAAACTGTTCATGAAAGAATCAGAGCATCATCTAAAAGCCTGAACAGTATTCCTGTCTGGAAGTATCCTAAGAAAGTTAAACTATTATAACAACTCTAGCATCATAAGACCTAGCGCCTGGAGCTGGTTGGGAGTGATCCATTCGGGGGAATGATAGATGAAATGGCTATTATTTTTATAAAGTTTGGTTAATTAATATATTGGTGGGGTAACTGAAGAAGGGTCAACACTGGTAATAGAATGCTAAGAGCACCAAAACCTTAGAAAAAGGTGGTAAAGATTGTAAGAAAAAATGTTAACTGTTCATGAATAATAACTACTTTTTAACGCTATAAATCTTATAAAAATAGTAACAGCAACTAATCTGCCCAACAAGGAAAACTATTTAAATGTAAACATATTTGTAAAAACTATGAGCTTTAATAATCTATTTTAGCATTTGTTAAGCACTAATGTCAGATCTTGTGTTGAGACCAACAGTAATTGCTACTACATTTCTATTATTTTAATTGTGAGGAAAACTAAAAGAAAAAGTGCAGATATTTCTAAGCACCAATGCTTAGTGCCTGGGTTTGGACTTGTAGTAAATTTTAAATTTTAGAGCCCTCCAAATATTTTAATTATATGATGGAAAAATACAGTCAAGTCCGGATATGTCGAGGGCCTTGGGGTTTGCCAAAAAGTGTCGAGATAACTAAAGATCGAGATTACAGAAAACCAATATGGCGGCAATATATTACAGTACTATAACATGCGCTTGACATTTCTTTATGTACATGATGTGCGTTAATGAATGAGAATGTACATGCACGAGTTTGGTGATTTTTTACACAACAGTGTTGCCGCAATTTGTTTGATGACGCGATCGGCATGCTATAAAAATGTACATACATGTACGTGTTTGCTAACAACAAAAGGTTTATGTACACGCGGTAAATATGGTTTCTGTACAAAGTCTAAACTGCTTTGTTGCTTTTAGCCTTTAACATTCTACTTGAAAACAAATGCTTCAATATTACATATAACGTGCTTGAAATTTCTTTATGTACATGATGTGCGTTAATGAATGAGAATGTACAATGTACATGCACGTGTTTGGTGATTTTTTACACAACAGCGTTGCCGCAATTTGTTTGATGACGCGATCGGCATGCTATAAAAAAAAACACATGGAAGTTGGTCCACCGTCGATTCTCGATACATGTATGTACCGTACATACATTCTCCAACATTGCAAACACAAAGATTGCTCACAAAATAAAAAAAATCTGTGTGGTGTACGTGTAGTTCGTTTTTTTTTTTACAAAAAGCTAACCAAGTATCAAAATTAAAGTTGCGAGTCATTTTGTGCGCGTGTGTGTGCGTCTAAGGTGGAGGGCAGGAGGAAGGGGGGGTGTCGAAGCTGCCTCTAAAAAGGACATGTACATAAATCGTACAAGCGGTTACTTCAAAGGTAACTTTAAGAGGTGTAAGCCAGTTGAAGAGCAACAGTGTGCCTAGTTTGCCCTTTATTGTTAGTGAGATGGCGAAGTGGCATCGGTAACTAACATTTTCAAAAGCCGACAAATAACTGATTTTAAGTGGTGATTCGGGCCCTCTTTTGTGCTAGAGATACATGTACAGTACATTACAAAGAAAGAAAGAAACAAACAAACAGACATTGTATTAGTGTTCGGCAACATAAAAGAATCGCCATTACCGATAAGAAAATGTTAACAAAGAGGGAAGTTGGTTCACCGTCCATTCTCGATACATGTATGTACCGTACATGTATTCTCCAACATTGCAAACACAAAGATTGCTCACAAAATCAAAAAAATCTGCAGGGTGTCAAAGTTCGTTTTTACAAAAAGCTAACCAGTATCAAAATTAAATTCGCGAGTCATTTTGTATGTGTGTGTGTGTCTGTATGTGTGTGTGTGTGTTTCACTCACACACATCAAAAGCCGCAATAGACCTTTCATCTTCATGATGTTCTCGTCTTGATTTGCTTCTTGCCTCCCGGTGCGTCTAAGGTGGAGGGCAGGAGGAAGGGGGTAAAACAGATCGCACCTATTAGGCGCACACCCTCAACAGCTCTCCGGGGGGAGGGGGCCGAAGCCGCCTCTGAAAATATCCTACAAGCGGACAAGCGGTTACTTCAAAAGTGGGCTAACATAAGTTCTGACCCAGTTGAAGGGCAACAGTGTGCCCATTTTGCCCGTGGCAAACACCGCGCCCAATTAAGAATACAATGCCCTTCTTAAGTTTAAGCTGCAGTTTTTAACAAGACATGGTCATTTATTG
Source organism: Sinotaia quadrata (assembly GCA_028829895.1). NCBI lineage: Eukaryota > Metazoa > Mollusca > Gastropoda > Architaenioglossa > Viviparidae > Sinotaia > Sinotaia quadrata. The sequence continues at coordinate 11,611,171 of CM054182.1, forward strand.
TTAGTGATTAGTCAGCAGTAGGGTCGAGATAACCAACTTAAGTGGCGATTTTGGCACTCTTTTGTGCCCGAGATACTAGGGTTCGGCAACATAAAAGAATCGACGTAACCGATGAGAAAATGCTAAGACAAAGAGGGAATTTGGCGGTTCCACTTCAAAAATGTCGACTTACTAGGGTTGGCAAGTTAACCGAGGCCGAAATAAGTGGACTCGACTGTATAAATAAAAACAGATAGGTTTGATGAGGTTATCACCCTTGTTAGTTCTTTTTTTCAATGATGCTCTTAGCAGCAGCAGTACCAGAGGATTGATCTACACTCTCTATATATTAAAAAATATATTTTATATTAAAAAAAAAGTAATCTTCTGAAACAAGACAATACACTATAACAGTGTGTGTATGTGTGTGTGTGTGTGTGTGTGTGTGTGTGTGTGTGTGTGTGTGTGCGTGCGTGTGTGTGTGTGTGTGTGTGTATGTGTGTGTGTGTGTGTGTGTACACTGTGAAAACACATCAATTGCATATGACCATGTCCAACCGTCTTATTTTGCAGAATTAACTTTGTATATGCACACATTACATTACTGTAAAATAATCGGTTACTTGAAGAGCAACAGGACTAAATCTTACTTGCAATTTTTTTTTTTATTGCACCCTGGTTAGATACTGGAAAAAAAAAATCATAGCTAAACAGCAGCTGTCATGGCTAGACCACAGATGAAAGTATCTTTCAAAAGTGATTTTTTTGTAATAAATAGATAATAGATAAGAATTAAAACATTCACTTTAATAGAACTTAATTTATTTAATGATGTAAATAGTCACTAGATACACAGGTATGTTCAAATTAGCTGCAATAAAAGAAGAAAGGTTGAGAATAAAAAATGCTGTACTATCAAAGAATCATTCAGTGTGTTTGCCTGTCTATCTGCCTATCTATCTATTTGCATATGAGATAGTTATGCCAGTAAATCAATTAACTAAAGATAAATTATATGCTATGCTAGTATCATGTATACTTACATGCATTTCATCGTAACATGTAACGTATTTCATTAATAGACATTTGAAGAGGAGCATCATGAATGTAAATACAAGCATTTCATCTATCCAACTTGTCACTTATATGCAAAGGCTTTTCATCTTTGCAATTTGTCACTTATATACATTGTAGAGGAGCATTATGAATGTAAATACAGACTTTTCATCTATGCAATTTGTCACTTATATACATTGTAGAGGAGCATTATGAATGTAAATACAGACTTTTGATCTATGCAACTTGTCACTTATATACATTTGTAGAGGAGCATTATGAAATGTACATAGTTCAGTGGGAGTGTTTGATGATGAAAGAATAACAGTAAAAATTATTCTCTTATATCTTAGGGTTTGCTTTGCTATCGAATATTTAAAATTTTCATCTAAGAGAAACAGAATACATTCTAACAGCTGTCACATATAAACAGTACAGTAAAAAAAAAAAGTAACAAACTATATCAAATAATTATTTATCCAAAAATACATCATGATATATTCTTAAAAATAAAGAAAATAAATTATATATATATAAAGTAATGATTTTGTTCCAAAAATCTTACAACTTATTAGTAACAGACACACACACACAAATAAACAGCAAGATGGTTATTGTCTAACCTTTGCACTGTAACGGACAACAAGTTTGGCAGAGAGATCTGCTAGGTCTGTATCATCTTTGAAAACAATGACATCATTGGGTCCTGAAACAAATGTGTATTTATCCTTGAATATAGTCTTGTCAACATGTATATGTTTGTGGGTATGTACACATTTGTTACAGACACTCAATGGCACTAAATACAGTGTGTGAAGAGGAAGTGGGGTCAAAATTACTTTATGCAGTCACTAGTGATCTATAAGATGCTATAAGTACATAAGTAGAAATTTAAAGACCATGTGAACAGGACTCCACATTATGCAGTCACTAGTGATCTATAAGATGCTATAAGTACATTTGTAGAAATTTAAAGACCATGTGAACAGGACTCCACATTATGCAGTCATTAGTGATCTATAAGATGCTATAAGTACATAAGTAGAAATTTAAAGACCATGTCAACAGGACTCCACATTATGCAGTCATTAGTGATCTATAAGATGCTATAAGTACATTTGTAGAAATTTAAAGACCATGTGAACAGGACTCCACATTATGCAGTCATTAGTGATCTATAAGATGCTATAAGTACATTTGTAGAAATTTAAAGACCATGTGAACAGGACTCCACATTATGCAGTCATTAGTGATCTATAAGATGCTATAAGTACATAAGTAGAAATTTAAAGACCATGTGAACAGGACTCCACATTATGCAGTCATTAGTGATCTATAAGATGCTATAAGTACATAAGTAGAAATTTAAAGACCATGTGAACAGGACTCCACATTATGCAGTCATTAGTGATCTATAAGTACATAAGTAGAAATTTAAAGACCATGTGAACAGGACTCCACATTATGCAGTCATTAGTGATTCTATAAGATGCTATAAGTACATAAGTAGAAATTTAAAGACCATGTGAACAGGACTCCACATTATGCTGTCATTAGTGATCTATAAGATGCTATAAGTACATAAGTAGAAATTTAAAGACCATGTCAACAGGACTCCACATTATGCAGTCATTAGTGATCTATAAGATGCTATAAGTACATAAGTAGAAATTTAAAGACCATGTGAACAGGACTCCACATTATGCTGTCATTAGTGATCTATAAGATGCTATAAGTACATAAGTAGAAATTTAAAGACCATGTGAACAGGACTCCACATTATGCAGTCATTAGTGATCTATAAGATGCTATAAGTACATAAGTAGAAATTTAAAGACCATGTGAACAGGACTCCACATTATGCAGTCATTAGTGATCTATAAGATGCTATAAGTACATAAGTAGAAATTTAAAGACCATGTGAACAGGACTCCACATTATGCAGTCATTAGTGATCTATAAGATGCTATAAGTACATAAGTAGAAATTTAAAGACCATGTGAACAGGACTCCACATTATGCAGTCATTAGTGATCTATAAGATGCTATAAGTACATAAGTAGAAATTTAAAGACCATGTGAACAGGACTCCACATTATGCAGTCATTAGTGATCTATAAGATGCTATAAGTACATTTGTAGAAATTTAAAGACCATGTGAACAGGACTCCACATTATGCTGATGCATATTTATAAAAACCAGATCAATAATAAATAAGTAGAGGTATTTCAAATATTTAGGCAAAATTTTAGCAGCCAAGAAATTGTAGAAATATAGTTGGCTAATTTAAAAATCAAACTCTTGTTGGAACTGAAGAGAGAGATAGTTTAGATAGAGAGAGAGATTTCATAACTTTACCCATACAACCTTTCCTTCTTACAAGTAAAATAGAAGAGTTTGGAAAAGAATTAAAAAAGAACTGTTTAATGCATGCAAACACAGCATATTGAATTAAGGTGATGGAGAACGAATCTGTAATGACTGTGCAGATATCATATTCTGATAAATAAAAAAAACTTTAACGTTTTTTAAAGTGATGGCTTATGAGTTTACAACAATTGTGACTAACTAGCTAGAATAAATCAATTAGGATCATGTGAAAAGTTAATAAAAAGTATATTTAGATCTGATGAGAATGGTTATCAGTGTCAGGAGTAATCATTAAATTAGAAATACTAGAAAAGTATCAAATAATTATGGGATAGTCAACAAAAGAATTAAAGTGTAAAATAACTACCAGATGCATGTAATCAAAAATGAAACAATATTATAAAATAACTATCAAAAGCATGAAATCAACATCATTACATAACTACCAGAAGCAATTAGTCGACAAAAGAATTAAAATGTAAAATAACTAATGGAAAACATGAGGTCAAAACAAAAATAAAATTTAAAATAACTACTATATCCTATAGTCTATGAGAAGCATGCAGTCAAGAAAAGAATAAAATTGTAAAATCGTGTAAAATAACAATAGAAGAATATAATCAAGAAAGGAATAAATGTACTCAAGAACTACCAGAAGTCTGCAGTCAATAAAGTACAATAGTAAAAGAAAATTAGAAACATGAAGTGATAAAAAAGAACAAAATTGTAAATTAATTACTAGAAGCATGTGGACTACTAAAAGCATATAGCATAAATGAATAAAAAAATTCTAAAATAACTATTAGAAGTATATTATAGTATTAAAAAATAAGAGAGTATAACAATTACCAGAAGCATGCAGTCCCCGAAACTGTCCGGGTTGTACTACATCACTGAAAACACAAACTGTAGAAATGCGACCATGAAAGGTAATTGGAGGACCCCAATAGTCGTCCTGGCTCCCAGCCAATAAAAGTGTTACTCCAAAAGTGGGGGCAGGAGTGGCAGTTTTAGCTGTCCCACTAAATATGCGCTTGATAGGCGACACCTTCAAATTTTCCTCTGATCCGTGAGAAGTAATGTGGACTTCAGGTGAGTAATGTGGTCCAGGTGAGCCAACACGACATGTGGAAAAACTCTGTTCAAATAGTGTAGAATGAATGTAAATATTTCAATGAACATATGAAAACATTTTGTACAAAACATTACTAAATTCTTTTCTATCAATATGAAGTTAAGCACATTTGAAAACTTTATAGAAATTTGATTGATTTCACAAGTTATGATATTACATTTAATGTGAAAGTCAAGCTGTAAATGGGTCAAATGAAATAAATTTCAAGGGCAGAATTTAGCCAAATTCTATATAAATTGTAAAGCGGTCAAAATGGGAAAAAGTAATTATGTTTCCAATTGCTTACCTCAGTCAGGTTTGGGAATTTGAAAGGAGCCACCATTTTTTGTCTGCCATCAATATAAACTAAGACCTGACTATGTGAGAATGGGCGCCGAGCACCAGTGTGTACCACACCAACTGAGTGCTGAAATAAATAAATATTTCACAAACATAAATCTTACAAAATTAGTCCTTGCAAAAGATGTTCTGTATTGATAATTCTGAAAAATCAAGATGCAAGGCAAAATGTTATGAGAAAGTAACTGCTTCCAGTCACAGTATTAAGTATTTATGATTATTAGGAAGCTCCTTAACATTAATTGCAAATAAACTTTAAAATATATTTTAAAATAATTATTCAGACACCTGAAATATGTAAAATATTAGAAATAGGTGGGATGAAAGCAAAGCAGTGAAAGTCCTAAAATTAGTTTTATGCTTTCCTTGTCTATGTTCTAGGTTCAGAGAGACAAGATGCAGAACCAACCCCTTGAATGGAGTGCTTTCATATCTTCATGCTTGGGTTTGAAACATGCAGATAGAATGCTGGGGGAGGGGGTAATGAAGTAATTGCTTTTAGAGCAGAGCCTAGGTAATAGGCATTGGTGTTAATAAATGTTGGAACAATTACCTGGAACAATTATCAGATATGATAAATCTTCAGAAGGTCTAAGTGGTATCAATAAATGTTGCAATCAAACACCAGATTGAAAATGCATATCCACCAGGCAGAAAGAGATAACTAATTTTAATAAATGTTGTGACCAAACACCAGATAGATACAGATAAACTAACAGGCAGGAAGAGCTGATGAATTGATGTCAATAAATGTTGCAATCAAACACCAGACATAACCACAACTACCAGGCAGGAAGAGTTAAAGTGATGTCAATAAAATGTTGCAATCAAACACCAGACAGAAACAGACATATCTACCATGCAAAAAGAGATCACCAGTATCAATATATATCATGCACATACACCACAAACAGATATGTTTATCTTGAAGGCAGGAAGAACTAAATGATGCAGAAAAGGCCATACCTTGCCTTGAAACTAAGGAACTAAAAGCTAAACTGGTTATCAAATCTCAGAATTTCAATGACAAAAATATGCAAAAGTTATAATATTGGCCACCAATCCAATAAAAACACAAATGGCATATGACAAAGACTGCTGTAGTGGTGTCAGCAGAATAATTTGCTCATAATGAAGCCCCCCAAAATAATGGTTTTATAAGGTAAGCATATACTTAATTACAACATTTATAAACCATAGGTTTCAAATAAGGTTCATATATAGAAAAGTAAAGTCAGGTATTAGTTATAGAATATCTAGTTTAGTTTTTATTTTATTAATTTTTAAATTCATGAAAATATGCACTATTTGAAAATGCCTTAAAAATTGGTAAAAAGAAATGTGATATCCAATAAAAAAATATTAAAATTAGTTCTTTTTCCATCTATAACTCATGATCAAAAAGTTAAAATTAATATATTTTTTTAATTTTTAAGTTATGATTTTATTTTTAAAATACAACTGTCCAAAACATGAAAAGTAACATAAACTTTGCATTTAAAATAATTGTAATATTTAACTTAATTTACAACCCAAACAAACAAGTGAGAATGCAAAATTACCCAAAGTCCATCCTGCAAGCTTGTGTCTGTAACAGTTAGCGTACAGTACTCCTTCTTGTTATAAACAGCCACAACCAGGTCATAAGTGGGAGTAATGAAAGCCTCCAGGCCATTGTTGGACCCATCGTTGAAACTTTAAAAAAAAAAAACAACCCCAACAAACACTCAATCTTCTATGTATAAATTTAAGATTCCATTTAGACTGAAATAAATGAATACTTCACCAACAAACTGCTGTCATTTTGCTATTTCATTCTTTCTGAGCTAAACTACATGCATCTAAAGCAGATTATGCTTTTTAATGTAAAATAGGAGGTTTCTACCTCTTAACAAATTCTGTGCTAAAAATGTCTGACTACTTTGTTCCAATCCATGGAAAATCTTTGTAAACAGAAAGTATTAGGTAGCTAGATTCTAAGGGATACTAAAGGGGAGTAATATGTGAAGAAATCTTAGAGAAACTTTGATCTCCTTTTGGTAATGTCATGACTGTGACAGACTTGATCCCTGGTAAAGAAACAGTGCAGGCACTTTAATGAATGAAAATAACATAGTTAAAAGCATAAAGATCGTCTCTTTGTATTTTGATTTTAGTACTTGAAGCAGACTGGCTGTAACATTTTATAATTAATAAATAAATTTAACAGCTTTACAAAAACAAAATAATTCACCAACAATAAATCTTGTGTTCTTCCCTTAAATTTAGAAATGAAATATTAAAAAATAAAATGAAACGTCCATAAATAACAAATAAACATCCATAAATAAACAAAAAAATTAATAAATAAACAAAATAACACATCCATTAATAAAAATCCATGAATAAACAAAACATCCATAAATAAAAAATAAACATCCATAAATAAACAAAATAAATCATCCATAAATAAACAAAATAAAAATCCATAAATAAACAAAACATCCATAAATAAACAAAATAAACATATCAAACATACGTGTATAATTGTCTGCGGAATGTTTGCTGTCCATAAAGTGAGTAACCTCTTAAATCAATTTCAAGGTCAACACACACCCAGGCATGAAAGGAAAAGGCAGGACCAGGCCATTTCCGGATCGCAGGCAAGGAAATGCACTTAACAATGAAAAACAAATCATGGTACGTTCATGTAAAAAGAATAACATACAAATAAACAACAACTCTAAACTGTTGTCAAGCAAATGTAAACTTTTCATTTATTCTGAAACTAAACTTATAAGATATATATATATATCCAAGAGAAATGCGAAAAATTAAAAAGTTGAAATAAGATTCTAAGAGGTCTGTATTCTGCATATTGAAATTTGCATTAGTCAATAATAACAAAAGTGATAATCTTGAACTTGTTATATACAGGGATAGGTTTCCTGAAAACTACTGCATATGTACCTTTCTCAGAAAACATCAACAATCATAACAGAAAACAGGCTATTCCTTGGACCCAATTTCAAATAGCTCCCTTGTATCTAGAAGGTTAGCCTAGACTTCTCTTGGCTTGCTTTTGACAGAGCAGTGAAAATATGCTTCTTGCTGATTATCTTGGCTGTATGATAGAAAATTATTGCAGACTAACTATATGAAAAAGAAATGTCATATTTTCCTTCAGATGGAATGCCCCCCAAAAACTACAATGCATGCATAACCTGCAAATGAACTAATTTTTTGTAACGTTCACATAACTTAGAGAATATCTTCTCTTTTACAAAATATATATGATTGGCTTAGTGAGAGAAAGCAATTTTATCTATTAATCATTGTTTACCTTTTAAAATAAAGACTACTGCATTGACTGTAGTGAGAAACAACAAGAATTAGTAGACACTAAACAGTTTTAAAAGGAAATCACTTTATAGAGTTTCAAAGAAAACATGTTGAGCATGACTTACATCATTTGGCTTCAGAAGATCAAAATAATTTAAGCCAGTTTCTTTTCCTTCTCTCCTGGCCATTGTTGCTATGGCTCTCATTAGACGGGTAGTATAAGGCATCTGAAAACAGTGAAAAATCAAACGAATAAGTAAAACCTTTTGCTTAGATGTGGCTTTTTTTTTTTTTAACTGAAAAGTTTGTTTGAATTATAATGGTTGACAGAACAGTATTCATTTGTTATTTGTTGTAAATTTGGTGAAATCATCATAATAGTAAAGAAACTGGTGCACTAATTCATTTGAAAAAATAAATTAATAATTCAGAATTATGTTCTTTTAAAACAGGCAAATTTTATTTATACGAAACAATAAATCGTCACAAACACAAATTCACATACATGCACGATTACATATGTGCACACACGCATGCACACACACACATGCACGCACTCACACACACACACACACACACACACACACACACACACACACACACACACACAAACACACACACCACAACACAACACAACACAACACCCACGCACGCACGGACGCACACACACGCACTGAAAAAACACACAGATCAAAATTTATTTTACTAAACTGAAATTTATGTTGCTAAATATGATTCCCCAAATTCTTTTGCTAAACAACAAATGGCAGATCCCAAATTTATGTTGATAAACAAAGAAAATATGAGCCCAAAACTTTATATTTCTAAACAAATGACAGACTAAAACTAAAGCAAACATCCGATAGTCCCAAATTTTACACTGATGAATAAGTCAACAATATAAACAAATGAAAGACCCAAATTCATGTGGCTAAACAAATGAAGACCCAAAATTATGTTGGCAAACAAGAAAATGATAGACCAAATTTATTTGATAGACAAACAACTAACAGACTCAAACTGTCAGCTCACTTGATTTCCTTCTTCATCCAGCCGAAACAGATTGATAAGCTGTTTAAGTTCTGCAGCATTAATGGAAATGGTCCCAAGGGTCTCCAGCAATGTGATCAGACGACCTGCATTATAAATATTTGGAGTATTTTATTTGAAGATATGTTATTTTCAATCAAGCCTGATGCTTTGGTTGTTTAGGTGGTTTTTATTATTAAAAAAAACAAAACTAATTTTTACACACCTACAGCCTTAGGGTTGATCTGTTTCTGTCGCCCCAACACTGTAAGGATATGTCCAATCATGCCCTCCGTGCAGCAGTTCATCCGACTGCGATGTCCCTGTGAACAAAGAGCAGTCAGACGATCTGCCAACCAAAACTGCAGCTCGTGTGACTGGATGTCTGGTAACCATAACAACAACATCATGGCAGCTTGTGTGTTGCAGATTCGTACCTTGTCACCACTCTCATGGGTGTCCTCTACCACCTGAAAATTGGTTCTTGTAGGTAATTACATTTATTTTTGTAGGTACTTCAATATATTTTTGTTGGTAATTAAATTTTATTTCTGACGGTAACTAAATACAGTCGAGTCCACTTATTTCGGCATCGGTTAACTTGCCAACCCTAGTAAGTCGACATTTTTGAAGTTGAACCGCCAAATTCCCTCTTTGTCTTAGCATTTTCTCATCGGTTACGTCGATTCTTTTATGTTGCCGAACCCTAGTATCTCGGGCACAAAAGAGTGCCAAAATCGCCACTTAAGTTGGTTATCTCGACCCTACTGCTGACTAATCACTAACAATAAATGACCATGTCTTGTTAAAAACTGCAGCTTAAACTTAAGAAGGGCATTGTATTCTTAATTGGGCGCGGTGTTTGCCACGGGCAAAATAGGCACACTGTTGCCCTTCAACTGGTTCAGAACTTATGTTAGCCCACTTTTGAAGTAACCGCTTGTCCGCTTGTAGGATATTTTCAGAGGCGGCTTCGGCCCCCTCCCCCCCCCACTGACGGAGAGCTGTTGAGGGTGTGCGCCTAATAGGTGCGATCTGTTTTACCCCCTTCCTCCTGCCCTCCACCTTAGACGCACCGGGAGGCAAGAAGCAAATCAAGACGAGAACATCATGAAGATGAAAGGTCTATTGCGGCTTTTGATGTGTGTGAGTGAAACACACACACACACACACAGACACACACACACATACAAAATGACTCGCGAATTTAATTTTGATACTGGTTAGCTTTTTGTAAAAACGAACTTTGACACCCTGCAGATTTTTTTTGATTTTGTGAGCAATCTTTGTGTTTGCAATGTTGGAGAATACATGTACGGTACATACATGTATCGAGAATGGACGGTGGACCAACTTCCCTCTTTGTTAACATTTTCTTATCAGTAATGGCGATTCTTTTATGTTGCCGAACACTAATACAATGTCTGTTTGTTTGTTTCTTTCTTTCTTTGTAATGTACTGTACATGTATCTCTAGCACAAAAGAGGGCCCGAATCAAAATCAGTTATTCGTCGGCTTTTGAAAATGTTAGTTACCGATGCCACTTCGCCGTCTCGCTAACAATAAAGGGCAAACTAGGCACACTGTTGCTCTTCAACTGGCTTACACCTCTTAAAGTTACCTTTGAAGTAACCGCTTGTACGATTTATGTATATGTCCTTTTTAGAGGCGGCTTCGACACCCCCCTTCCTCCTGCCCTCCACCTTAGACGCACACACACGCACACAAAATGACTCGCAACTTTAATTTTGATACTTGGTTAGCTTTTTGTAAAAAAAAAAAAAACGAACTACACGTACACCACACAGATTTTTTTTATTTTGTGAGCAATCTTTGTGTTTGCAATGTTGGAGAATACATGTACGGTACATACAAGTATCGAGAATCGACGGTGGACCAACTTCCCTCTTTGTTTTTTTTTTTTATAGCATGCCGATCGCGTCATCAAACAAATTGCGGCAACGCTGTTGTGTAAAAAATCACCAAACACGTGCATGTACATTGTACATTCTCATTCATTAACGCACATCATGTACATAAAGAAATTTCAAGCACGTTATATGTAATATTGAAGCATTTGTTTTCAAGTAGAATGTTAAAGGCAAAAAGCAACAAAGCAGTTTAGACTTTGTACAGAAACCATATTTACCGCGTGTACATAAACCTTTTGTTGTTAGCAAACACGTACATGTACATTTTTATAGCATGCCGATCGCGTCATCAAACAAATTGCGGCAACGCTGTTGTGTAAAAAATCACCAAACTCGTGCATGTACATTCTCATTCATTAACGCACATCATGTACATAAAGAAATGTCAAGCGCATGTTATAGTACTGTAATATATTGCCGCCATATTGGTTTTCTGTAATCTCGATCTTTAGTTATCTCGACACTTTTTGGCAAACCCCTAGGCCCTCGACATATCCGGACTTGACTGTATCTGATTTAAAACTAACTGAAGAGGAAAACTGGTCAATCTTGGAAATTAGGTAAGCCCAAACTGCCACATCCTTCCACCTCAAACTGACAAGGAAAAATAAAAATTATAAAAATAAAGTATTACTATTTTAGTATATATGAATACAGCATAGCAACTGTTAGAACAAGATCTTTTTTTCAGTCATATACTTCCCAATGTTAAAGTGAGGTTTTTCTCTATACACTCTCTCCCCTTGCAATATACCCCATCTTTTGGAGCTTGATGCCAGATGAATAAATGTTTAATCTCACTAACCCCATAGATCCATCCCCAAAACCTAATGATATTTATTGACTTACTTGTCAAGTCATAAGTTTTTTTGTCATTAGCTGTTGCATGCATCTGACGAAAGTCTGAGAGATATTCCACCATAATCATCCTACACTTAGCCAATCTGTCATCAGTTCTTAAGGTATGTATGAATCTATAGAGAAGATATTTAATTTTTATTCTACCCCCCCCCCCCCCGACCCATTTTAACTAACCTATTTTACTATTTCAATTCTGTCAAAATATTTCCAAAAACTTAAATTACTTACACAATGTGTGCTTTTTTTTTGATACATATATGCAAGATGGGATACATTTTCCTTACTTTGCAAGATCACAACTTTAAATTGAAAGGGTGATAATAGCTATTTTTTTTAAATTGAAAGGGTGATCAAAGTTATTTTTTACTCATCATGAATATCAATCATTGTGAAACCTCTCAGAGTAACTAAACACTTTACTTTGATAGGCTGGATAAAGAAAATAGAAAAGAAAAAGTAATGTAAACAGTGGGTCACCTAATTCTGACAGTCAGGTCTTACATTTTATGTCTTATAATATTTACCAATTATGCTATAGTTTTATTTATTTTAAAAAGAATTACATTTAAACCTCTGAAAATACAGAACATCTATTCTTGCTAAACAGTATGATTTTCATGACCTAGGTTTAGAGCTAATTATGAACTTATTATGAAATTATGAACTGCTCATCATATATTCAACAGAAAGAAATGGGGAAGGGGCACAGGGAAAAGACTGGAGTTTATATTTGTTGTAATTGCATTCTATAGACTCTTGTAAACGCGAAAAGAATCTGTAAATGAAATAGAATTTTCCCACTGAAATATTTTTTTTTTAATGTACATATACACTAACACTGCCATGAAACACAGGAGCACTTAGTTTGATGTCTCTACAGTGTGACAAACAAATAAGAGATTGAAAACATGGAAAATGGCATCAGCAGATCAGGTTGACATCTTAGGTCATGTAACTCTTGAGTTTGAAATGCAAGTAAAACTAAAAAAACTAAATATTAGGCCACGTAAATTCGATTTCACATTAAAAAAAAAAAAAATTACATAAACAGAGAATTCATGGCATGATACAAACTATTACAGTATCAAGAAGTGTAATGCCTCTTTTACTTTATAAATAAAAATTCCTTACAGATAAATAGAATTTATTATGTCAATCTAAAATGTAAGGAAGCAACAAGAGGCATAAATTATGTTTTGAAAATATAAGGATAGTAAAAAGGATATTATGATCATAAAAATAAGAACTAATAAAAATATAATGTGTAAGAAATGTGAATTTACTAGATCCAAAAGAGAGTTGAGAAGTTCCATAGAAGGCTGTCCAAGACTTTTCAATGATTCAACAAAACGCTGGTATCCAACTTTGCCCTGAAAAATTGCCTGTTGAAAAGAATGAAGAAAAAATACATAGATATACAAAATTATGTTTACAATTTCAAAGTAACAAATCAAAAACACTAAGGACACAATTTTTCAAAGAAAATGTTGCAGCAAAATGGTGAAAAATTAATAAATATAAGAATAAAGGTATCTAGAGAATAAAAATAACAAAACTCTAATTATGCTGGACAGTTTTTTTAGCACAATTTGCAAATAATAACCAGTCAGCAAGGGAGCAAACTACATAAACCAAACTATTACTACTTTCAGCAAATGCTGTTTAACCTTTCCATTTTATATTTATTATATTAAACTGAATTTTATTTCAATAAATGATTATGTTCTGTATTAACATTACCAAAGGAAACACCATTCCCAAAATGTAAAATGGATTAAGATGTCTAGAATGAATGATTCAGAAACATTTTTATTTTATAAATCTAGAACATTAAAGACTAGACTGACTACTGATGAATGATGAATGAATTTGCAATTTTTCACCACATTTTCAAATATTTATGTTTTTTATCACTAGAAAATATAATTCAAATTTAAAAATTGACTTTAAAATCTTTATATGGCTATGTTTCTTTATATTTCACAAATGAATACCTGTCTCAGTATACAGCATATTCAGCAAATGCCATAAATGCCTATCAATAAAAACCATATTCAGTAAACACCATAATCAATAAACACCATGCTTGTAAATGTTATATTCAGGGAGCGCAATAATCAGTAAAAATATATTCTGATGAAACCATACTCTATGACAATCATACTCAATAAAAATCAAGCATCCAATTACATCATTTCTTTAAGTTTTTATTGTAAACACCTCCAGTTTGGACACCGAAAACTGTAAGACAAAAATTCAAACGGTCAAGAAAAGAATATATAATGCAATCCACTTATCCATCTTCAGACCGGCTACTCTGTCTTCACTTAATGATGTACGTGTTTAACTAAACTGCAATCATGCACATGAACAAATATAATTCATGCTCATTGTCAAATGACTAGATGAGCAACAAGGGTTAATTCGGTTCTACAAGCATACAAGCCACAGTCCAACAGGGATCTATATGCTCCACAAAGAGATAAACAAGAAAGAACTCAACCGGTAGCATGTCCCTTTTCTGCTCAGTATAATAAAAATGCTTTACCTAGCCATGCCTGTGAATTTTGCAGCTTTCTCAGTGTTGCTGATAGATCCTTCATTCTGGTTGTCCCTTTTATAAATCTTCAAGTTAGAGCAAGGTATATTTTCTTAACTTTTAGTTAGCTGACACCTAGACTGCCTATCAAATGTACCTTAAGTGTGCTCTACAAGACAGGTTTTCAGACAACCAATTTATACAGTTATGTAATAAGTACTGTGGTGGAGTAAATTTGCCTAACCCTATTTCTAAACTTAATTGTTAAATAAATTTTAAATGTCAATGTGACCTGACCTTGGGCACTGCGTATGATGGCATTTTCTTTTGTAAGTGTCAGAGTTGGAGTAAACATCTCAAGTAAAGAATATGCTAGAACTTGATGACATCAATTCCAAGCGGATGAGTAGTTTTATTATCCAATGGTCAAGATATACAAGAACGAGGTCATCCAATGGACATGAGATGAATGTTTACCTTCTAAGATAATTCTATTCTCTAATCACTTTGAATATAGTGTGGCAGTGCGTGCATGCGTGCGTGTGTATTTATCTGCATATACATGTATATTAGGTGAGAGATGGGGTTCGGTGGGATGGTGCAGGGTAGAAGAGAAAATGCATATTCAAAACAAAACTGAAGCATTAATTGAATTCAATGAAGGATACAAATGAATTGCTTGAATCTATGATTCTGTATATATATATAGTACCTTAGCATTGGCAGATCCTGAAAGAATGGCCTGCATGACTCTCACAACTGCTATGGCCAACCGCTGTGCTCCAGGACCTGTCAACTATAATAAAAATTAAGGAAATTTAATATTGTCTTCTTGAAAACATATATTTAAATTTTTAAAAGTACAATTACAGAGACACATGAAAGTATAGATTCCAAAGTGGTTGATATAATATTAAAATTCAAGGTTTAAGATTCTAACAAAAAAAATAAATTGATAAGATATTGCAAATTCAATCTACACTGGTAAGAGCTTAAAATCCAAGTTTTTAATGAAGTGTAAATATGGGGAGCACTAAAATATTAGATTTCCTAAATGAGTGCTCGCAAAGAACAATATAATGCTAATTAGTGCTCACAAAGAACAATATAATGATAATTTGTGCTTTAGTTGTCA
Source organism: Sinotaia quadrata (assembly GCA_028829895.1). Classification (NCBI taxonomy): domain Eukaryota; kingdom Metazoa; phylum Mollusca; class Gastropoda; order Architaenioglossa; family Viviparidae; genus Sinotaia; species Sinotaia quadrata. The sequence goes on from CM054182.1 coordinate 11,626,867, forward strand.
AACTTCATTCTCTTAAATACTGAAACTTTAAAAACAAACAGTTTGTTCAGCAAACATTAAATGTACACAATTTTATCAGTGGAAACTAAGAGACTGTAAATTAATAATGGTTTTCTGTAGCATAGAAAGTAAAGAAACATAAACCTACACTGATCTTTGGTAGAAACTAACAGACTATAAACCTACATTTATTTTTCTATACAAACTAATGGATTGTAAATCTACATTCATTTTCTGTACAAACTAACAGACTGTAAACCTACACTGATTTTCTATACAAATTAACAGACTGTAAATTTACATTGTGATTTTGTATATAAAATAACAGACTGTAAACTTAAATTGTGATTTTCTATACAAACTAAGAGACTGTAAACCTAATTGATTTTCTCAAACTAATGGATTGTAAATCTACATTAATTTTCTGTACAAACTAACAGAGTGTAAACATATATTGTGATTTTCTAAACAAACTAACAGACTGTAACCCCTACATTGATTTTCTATACAAACTAATGAACTGTAAACTTACACTGATTTTCTAATAATTTTCTGATAAACTAATGGACTGTAAACTTACACTAGTTTTCTGTAGCATGGAAAGTAGAGAATTGAAAGTCCCACCGCTGACCAGTAAGACTTGCAATGCTGACTTATCATTGCAAATCACCATTTCATTGATCATATCTGAGATATAATAAGAATGTAATTAAGAAATTCTGATATGTACCAGTACGTTGTAAAAATTCTGCTAGGCATGTGTTATGTCATCTGAAGAGTTGGATGATGATAATTATTAATGATCAAATACAACAAACAAAATAGAAAAACAGCAAACCATGCCAATATTCCCATTAGTTGTTTGCAGCTGATCACTAGAAAAAGAAATTTAAAAATTAAGCACTCATTAAATTAAAACACTGTAAATTTGAATTTTTCTATAAATTGTAAGGTTTAACAAAGTCTTTGAAGACAAGACAAACTTCACAATTAAATTAATTATTTTTTACAGAAAAAGACTTGCACTTTCAAACAGATTGAATAACTTCTTGCTAATAAAAAAGAAAGTTTGATAACTACCCATGTACAGCCATAAAGAACCCTACCATCACCATCATATCAATAAATATATGAAAGCATTAAGTAGTTTACCAAGTGATCACTATAAAGAAATATTTACATATACTTAAAATGTAAAAGTTCTTCGGCTAAATTATAATCATTGCATAATTAGTATTAAATAAATGAAATTAAAGATTCATATATAAATATATTATAATGTGCATAAATAAGTATTATTTTACAATTAAAATTCATAACAACTTATGCATAATTAGCAATCTGGAGAAAACTAACTGGAAGATATTTACAGAAACACATTCAATGGTTGAATAGTACAAAACAAAACAGCACCCCCCCACTACATTATTTAGCACAAAAAAAAAATGAAAGTTTATTTGCAAATTTGAAAAAATGTTACCACACACTCTTGAACAAATCCTTGGTGATACATAGTTGAAGTGGCAGTTTAATTCCAAGAGGAGGGGGAAAGAGAGGGAGAGAGAGGGAGGGAGTGAGAGAAGAAGAGAAAGATATAGGATAAATAAATAATTAAAATAAAATAATTAACATAAAATAACATATACAATGAAAAAGATTAACTGATCATGGTGAGCTGCATTTTGATATCCATGTCCATTGACTGTTCCAAGCCGACGCCCGTCAGTACATCCATATAGCCTTGCATCACCTCACTCACCTCAATCTGTCGCTAAAGAAGCAACATTCAGTAAGGTAAAAATAGAAGTAAAAAGAAAAGTGTGTGTGTGTGTGTGTATGTATGACTGTCACTACAAATCACACGCAGTAAGATAAAAATTAAAGGGGTGTGTGTGTGTGTGTGTTTGTTTGAGACAATCAGTCACTACAAATCACATGCAATAAGATGAAAACTAAAGATATGTGTGTGTGTGTGTGTGTGTGTGTGTGTGACTGTCACTAGAAGCCATATGAAGTAAGGATTGAAGATGAACTTGTGTGTGTGTGTGTGTTGTGTGTGCAAGTATATGTGTGTGTATATCTATATATATATGTGTGTCTGTGTACATAAACCAGCCAAACAATTTTACCATCAAGCATTTATACAAATATATTACTGAGTTATGTCACTTTTGTATGCTACTGCCAACAGTCATTAGGTATGTTTCACAAATTACTTATTAAAATTTTAAACTGTCAAGAAAAATGTGATCATTGCTAAAGAATTTGTTTATGAATGATTACAGTGCCAAATCTACAGAGAAACACTAGCTATAAGCAACTGAAAGAGAAATACCTAAACTCCTGTGGCTGAAGTTTCAAAAACTTTGGTCATCATAAGAAAATTAGTTTTGTTCTAAGATCTGCATGGAACATCTATTTGACTTGTATCCATTCTACCCAGACATTTGACAGTTTATAAATATAAAAGAAGAAAAATTTGAACTTGTCTAGAATAATTAAACTTTTGTCATCTTACCATCTATAAGAATTGTAAATAATCCTGATGTCGGTCTCATCAAAAACAAAACAACAACCAGAAATAAATAAATACAAATTTCTTAAATGAAATCAAACTATACTCAGCATGAATACAAAACACTGACTATTTTACCTATGTTAGAACTCAGACATATGTGGTGTTCCATAAGAAAAGGACAAGGCATACTTTGCACAGAATTGTAAAAATGTTGAACTTTCAAACGATAAGGGTAAGCCAGCCTCACAGCAATAAGGCACTCTGACAGATGGGGAACTTGCTATTAATAAAATAAAAACTGATTTTTTAGAGTTGTGGTGGGCTCACTTTCGTCGTACGGAACGCCTCACGTATCACAAAATGAAAATGATTTATATTGAGCATGTAAATGCAACATCCACTGAACAAACAATGAACTTTCTACCTGGTCAGGGCTGCACTCGTGAATGACATGCACCATACGGACAATGCATTTCAGAACCAAGTCTTTGAGACGTGCTGCTTCCTGACGCTGGGAATTGGTAGGACCATGAACTGTTTTAGCACTCAGCACATTCAAAAGCACATCAAGTGTGGCAGGAGTGACTGCCTTCAAAGAGTTTGTCTGTTAATTAAAGAAAACAGGAATTTTAATCAATAAATGATCAAATAAACAGTTTTAAATTAAATTGGAAAAATAATCCTATATTAATCCTTAGCGAGAACCAATAAATACTGAATGGTTACCTCATTATCCATTTCTTTATCATTTTATTTAATTCTTCATCTCTGAATTTCTGCTAATTTGGGGAATTTATTACAATGCTATGAATTAATACATTCATAATGCTTACATTTGTCATGGAAAGGATGTGTCAAGAGGAAGTCTCAATAGGAAATGTAAAGGGGATGTGTCAAGGGGAAGTGTAAAGAGGTTGTGTACATAACATCAATACCTGTGAGCCTGACATAATAGCACCAAATACATGAAGAAGGCGAAGCTGGATATCACTTGAAAGTTTAGGTTTCTGAAAGCATTCTGCAAGAGAAACCAATAATAAAAATCTTTCATTCTGACTTTAAAAAGTAACGAATCATGTGTAAATTATTTTTGACAGATAAAACAACAGCTAACAGATGAAATCCAATGATCTTAACAGAAGAAATATCAATATGCTCATTTCAGTGACTGATATCTTATCTCATTGGCACACAGAAACATGAAAAAAGCATATATACAAACAGCTTAATAAAACATAATTAACAAAATTCTAATTATTTACCATGGAAAAAGGGAATAATTTCATTGTGAAGCATAGCTGGCTTGAATCTTTGTCTTGTTTTGTCAACATTCCATCTGAAAAAAAATAGCAGAGGTAATTTTCTTTTCCAATTACACTTTTACCATTCAAGTTAGTCATTTTTTGTTTAAATGTTAAGAAAAATAATAATTTTTTAAAAAATCAGCTTTAATAAAAAACGTTTGGTTAAGATTTCCAAATAATTTTCTGTTTTCTGGAATATTTTTTCCCTAAATACCTCTAATGCTAGATTTCTGTGTAAACGTTCAGAGAAAAAGTATTTTACATTGAAAAATTTCCGTCATACAGCTAGGTAAGCATAGTACAGGAGAATAATGATAAGGGGACAAGGCCTAATAACTATAAAAATTAGATACCAAGCACAAAGCTTACACAAGCAAAATGTGTTATGAGAAAGCAATGATGGACTGGGCACTTGCTATTACTCTCATAGATAGATGAGAGGTCAAAGTAGACATATCACACAGATAGAATGTAGAGAAAATAGAAGGTCTTTCAGCACACAGCCACTACAATCTCTTTCTAGGATGCATTTCTATAAACTACACATCACAAGAAATAGCTTTTATTTCCTGCCCTTGAGAAGAACTTGGGTACCATGAATACAATCAAATGAAGTGTTTAAACTATGAAAACACTACCTGAAAGAATATCTTTCACTCTTGGAGATGATGTGCAAGAGTTTAAGATTTAATCATTCTAAATAAATGTTATTTTTGTAGACAAATTTTCAGTGTTGTAAACATTGGGTTATAATGCATGGACAATGCATTACTATCAGATGAAACCAGCAAAGGGGAGATAATGACTGGCTGCAAACTGATCAGAGGCAACACTCGTTGCCAGAAGAACAGATCCATCATAAATCTAATTTTAGCAGGCTCCCTACACAAAGCTTGTAATTTGCATATTTGCATATCCTGCAGGAAGAAGCTAAGACTATTTCACATATCTTGCATGATAAAACTAAGACTATTTCACATGCACGATAGTACTAAGACTATTTCACATATCTTGCATGATGAAAACTAATACTATTTCACATACCTTGCATGATGAAACTAATACTATTTCACATATTCTGCATTAGGAAACTAAGACTATTTTGCAAATCCTGCATGATGAAATTAACTATTTCACGAGGAAGTTAAAATAATTTCACATATTCTGCATAATGAAGTTAACTATTTCACATATCGTGCATGATGAAGCTAAGATTATTTTGCATATCCTGCAAGGTGAAGTTAACTATTTCACATATTCTGCATGAGGAAGCTAAAACTATTTCACATATCCTGCATGAGAAAGGTAAGACTATTTTGCATATCCTGCATGATAGTTAAGAACTTTAGAAAGAGGATTTTAAAAACTTTTACATTCTTCACATTTCAAAGGTTCCAGTCAGTCAGAATTAAAATAGTTCAGAATTATTTCTAAATTCCAAGCTGGGAAGGGAGAAAACTATTTAACCTTTATTAACTTACGATAAGAACTGACAGATCTTTGTCTAAAGATATGTGTAGTCCAGACATCTTACTTCGAGAAACATGAAAACCACAATACCTCTCCACTACTACCATCAAATGATGCTAAGTTGAAGAGGCTAAGAAAATATTTTAAAAAGTATTTATATTCATAATGACAGAGGAAGAATGTTAGTATAAATGATAAACAAAGGCAAACAAAAATGTTCTAGATACTAAAGGGATTAAACTCAAAACCACTGCACACCTAGGAGGAAGAGTAAACAATTTTCTACATTTCCAATCTAGTCAAATAGTTGGGGGATGGGGAACCTCTCTTTACTACTAAAAAGATGTCCTACAGAGTGAAAATAAAAACAGTTTTTAATTAATATTTTACTCAACTAAAAGCATTTTGAAAAGCAAAAATCCCTCAACAAATTCTCCCTACCCCCACCCCCGAAAAATACAAAAAATATCATCTCACCCATGAAGACGTTTTCTCCAAATGAAGTAAGGGTCATACAAACATTCAAAAAAATGGATGGCATGTTTTAGAAAAGAAGCTGGAAGATCTGGCACATTCTCAACATCTTCACTATCAGCACTGTTCCAAATCTTTAATAAACAAAAAAAGGCAACGATATACAAAGCATAATAGTAAATGAGAATTATAAACAATATTTTTATTTTGCTTAGTAGTTACAATTAAAACTATTATCAATGGAAAACAAAGTTAATATATGAAAACCTTAGATTTATCAGATGCCTTATAAATAACCTGTTGGATTTGTTTTATTATTATTTTTTATTTGAGGATATAATTGTATATCATAACAATAACAATTTTCAGATGACTAATTGTTTTAGTTTAGATAAAATATTTTCTGATTGTATTTTATATTTTTCTTTCTTTTGGCTTTTAAAGTTAACTTTAAATTATGATTAAATCTGAAACAAAATAACAAATAAATATAAGTGCATATCAATAAATGTTTTATAAAAATATGTCAAATATAAATTACCACTAGCAAATGTGAGAAAGCAAAAATATTTTTAAAACTGTTAATAAAACTAGCATTAATAAAAACAAAACAACTTTAATGTAATCTAAAATAATTAAATTACATTAAAGTTTGTTAGATAATGAAGTTCTTTCCCTTAGAAGTACACAGTATTCCATCTTATATCCAACCTTTTCAATGAGAGCTGCACTTATTGAAGCAGTGTGAGTGACAAATTCACAGGATGCAACCAAATGCACATTATCTTGATTTCTGCAAAGATCAGTTAACACAAAGTAATAATCAAATCCAAAGATCAGTTAACATGAAACTAATAATCAAATGCCAGATTTTCTGTACTGAGAAAAATAAAAAGTGCATCATATTCTTTTCTTCTAGTTAATTCCTTTAGCGCCATTTCCAAATATCATCTATTCAACGCTTTTTATTCTTATTTACAGTCTCAAATTTACAAATGAAGTAATGTATTTTATTATTTAATATATTTACTATTTAATAATATCAGTTATACCCATGAAGCAGAGGACACTAATGTAAACTGATTTATCATAAGACAGACATCTTAATTTTTACTTAAAGAAAGAGTCTATCAATATTAAATAATAAGAATCCATTAAAAGAACAAACTGATGCATCTCTTTATGATGGCACCAACACTAAATCATATCCATCTATCTCTTTATATAAATTTTTATTTCTTATAGACGCACCTGCATATAACAATGAGACATTTTAAAATCCTCTCTGCAAAGAATAATGCTTCTGTAGCATTGGCATCAGTTAAATTGGCAGAGCTAATGATGATCTCAGCAGAGTGAGACATGTGAGACCCAAAGACAGGGAGCATGCCATTTGGAAGACGAGTTAAGTGTGGACCTTCTTCTGTAAATCTGGTAAGAAACCAAAACAATTAATAATATAAATTTTTATTATACTAAATATGATACAACTCAAAAATAGCTGAAATGTTTGCTGCTAATTATTCTGTTTGTGGTCTGTGTTCCAAGTTCAATTAATCAATCAATCAAGTTTGTTATTTTGAATAAATATATATTTTTATGTATATTTAAGAAAACAACACTCTGGAAGTAAATCACAATTTTACTTACCCATCATTTAAATGATTGAAGTCACAATCAATCAAATCTTTGTAACTTTCAATGAACAGATCCACAAATTCCTTTAGCTTTTCTAATTCATGCTGCAAAACAGTTTTAGAAAATAATAATATTATATATGAATAATATTATTTTAATAATGACAAGCATATAATAATATTTTTAAAATTATAATGGAATATGCTTGTGTGTACACAGTAAATATAAACATAAATGAAATACTGGAATAAAACTTTAAATTAGCTGTTGAAATAAAATAAAATGAAATGAAACTTCACACTTGGCAGCCTTACTACTATTTGATTCTGACTATAGACTAAACCATAAGCAAAATAATGATGAACTCTTAGTCTTAGGCAGTGCTCGGTATATAGGCCTTGTTCTGTAGTCCCAATATTCAAAACAAATAATGAATACGGTTTGATTTAAAATTTACAACTTTAAAAATGTAAACAATGAAAATGAAATAGTACAACCCAATGACTGAATGAGTGGTTACGGTGGTTACGTACATATAGAGAGGAAAATATATCAACAGTTTTGTAGATTTTTATTGATGAATGGTATGATAAGTCTCCCAAAATAGTTTAACTTACAAATTTTACAACGGGAAATAAAATAAATATTTTATAAGGGATAGATCGCTTGCAAATATTAGGTACAATAATAATTTTATTTGCAAAATATGTGATCTACACATTTGACATAGGTTTGACACGGAAATATTCTACAGAGGCGTGGCGTCTAACATAATAGGGGAGGGTTCGTGAGGTGGAAAATCACCTTTGTGCTGAAAATCATCCATAGCTGAAAAAGTTTGTCTCCTGCATTGAGGCTTTCCATGTTGCTAAACACCTTTAAAACTGATGATTGAGCATTTATTTCTTATATGTATAATGTATTATCTCCATTTCACTGCATCAGCTGGTCCGTCTGCCATGAAACGGAAGTTTCAAGTGATTGGTTTAGTGTATATTCTATTTTGTTTTAAAATGTTAATCCCAATCTTTCTCATTAATAATCAACACTTATTTATTATGACCACTTAATTTGTTGATCCTTAAAAAGAATAAGGTAAACTTCAGATTCTACTCAGTAATGGCAAAGAATTCTCATTTGGGTCAACTCAATTATATTTTTCGTATAGGCTAGCTTTCTCCATTCCTTACTGTAACACGGTAAAGCATCCAAATCCAAATCCATATACTTGACACAAAATAAACATCGAAGTCCAAATACATATACATGTACTTAAGAAAATGAAACTGGTAAATTAATTTCACCCTTTTAAATTTTATTATTCTTTAAAATATGTTTTGTATATGTGCTTTGGACACCAAAATAACAGGTATCGTGAAGATGAACTGTAGTGACTTAAGTAGCGAAGTGAACTGCCTGTAACTAATGTTTAGCTCAACAGTATTAAAATATACATACGTCAGTTGCTTTTTCAATTTGATTACACCGTCTTGTGTGTCTGTTTAAACTGCCGTAAATGCACTTGGTTACTACAAGCCATCTGTAAAAATTTGTACATTATCTGTTGTGTTAAATCAGTTTAGTAGTTTACTAGGCACTCGGCTCCTTAGTGCAAAATTAAATGTTTATTATATATCACTAGCAATTTATAAAATTCTTACATCCAAAGAGACTTTGCAACATGCATTTCTTCAGGCATATATACTCTTTCTAAATACTTTATTAAAACCTTTTAATTCTTTGATTTAGTCCATTTCTCTTTCCCACAACATCCCAACCATCCCATTTTATAGCCCGAGAATTTAGATCTTTTTTTAAAAAAATCTTTTTGCAGGGATTCTGGTCTAATTTAAATCACGCTAAAAAGTGAATTTTTAAAAATTACTTTTATTTTTCTAATGTAAGGTTTTAATATAAAATAATTATTTGGTTTTAATGTAAAATAATTTGCATATAAATAAGGAAAACATCTCATGGCTGCTTTTTTTTTAAAGTGCATTTTAAAATAATTAGTGCTGACTAATCTTTGTGGTTCCAGATATGTCTGTCAAACAATCCAAGCAAACCATGCTTCGTCCTATACTTCAAGAGTGTTGTCTTAATGCTGGACTGTGGATTGGATGTTGCACAGATAACTAATTTCTTACCTCTTCTTACCATTCCAGGGTCAGAACTATCAATATTTTTTAAATATTTAAAAAATCTTATTTAACATGTCAATGGTGGCACTCTTGTTTTACGGCACTGGCACTGGCAGCAATACTATTAGCACCACACTTTTTTTCCCTACAAGATCCCTCTCATCTGAATCCATTTTCTTTTAAGCAGACTTAAGTCTCCTGAGTTATTTTACATGATCTAAAAAGAAAAGAAAATAATTTTACCTTCATTTGATTAGAAAACTGACAGTTTTGAAACACAATGTGTTCTGTATGGACAATTTGATCTTTGATAAAAATAAAAAGTTATATGCTAAAATAAAAAATGTTACCATGATGCATGGGCCATTTCCCCCCTTCCCTTCCAGACCATCCCTGTTTTGTGTCCACTTTATCTACTTGTGGCCAGTTACTGAAGATTAGTTGGGCATATTTTTTTTGCAGTGTTCATAAATAGGTAATCTTTTGGTAAGCCTTTTTTTCCTTGTTGCTGCAATATTAGTCTGAGTGAATGCATATGTCTGGAAATATTCATGAAGGATTCTGCAAAGAAGAAATCCTTTAGAAATCTTTTTAAAAAATACTAATATGTTTTACTTGAAATTTTCAGTATAAAAGCTTCTGTAATATAAACCATCTACATGGATAGGTCAGACTTCTCACAATTTATGAGATACTGATTTACAAGTTATATTTTAAGTATATACAACTTACAAGTATATTTTAATTTTTCTGCTGAATTTCACTGATATAAGTGGGTCTGTTCTGAATGCATATATCTAGTCAACTCTTGATAACCTAAGGTAATTGAAGAAAGGATAGAACAGGTAATCCCAGAATGCTGCAGTCAATCGTACTTTATAAGTACTGAGATATACATTTATATAAGATGTACAGGAAAGTGCTTCACAACAGTCTGTATAATGATGTAAAGTGATGGCAGTTCAGAGGTTCTTTTTACCCTCGAAGTTAATGCTATGGGAGTAGTGAAACATTGATTAATTTTAACTGCCAGAAAAGTGTTCCTAGTCCTACAGGAAAATATTTGCCAATAAAACCAGTTGATGACATGGGCACCGATTGCTTATTGTTAATTTTATCTTCTCACCTTTGAAAGTTAGTAATATGCTTTATTTAATTGTCATCTATCTTTATTTACTTTGAAATTGATTTAGTTTTCTCTTTTTGGCTTTGTAATAAGTAACTAGTTACACTTTATTAAAGGCAGAAAAAGAATGCATTACCCAACCATTGCCTTAGATTTGAAGAAATAATAAAGTACCGTTGATTTGTGTATTTTAATAGGATATTGTTTTGAAATATGCATATTTTAGAAATTAGGTTTTGGTGTGCTGACACTTTAATCCGGAAATGTTTGCTTTTCAGAACATTGCTGTCTAAAGTGACATCGTGGTCAAATGCAGGGGGAGACAAGAGAACAAAGTCAAATGAAAATTTGGTGTGTACTAGAAGCCATACTTTTTTCCTAAAGTTATAATTTTGTTTGTTTGTTTACTGTTTAGCTAAACATAATGTTTGCACTGATTCACCTACCTTACCATTTACTCAGGTAGACTGACATTATAAATGTGAACAGAATAAGAGAAGGGTCAGTATAGTACTTCAGGTAAATCTAGCAAGTGCTCTCTCTATCTTCCTCACCACCACCACCATCTTGTCTATTCTCAAGTCAAAAGATGCAGCTGAGTAAGTAGAGAAGGCTCCTCACTCAGATTGAATCAGTCATTTCAGATTAACTATATGCCACTTCTATAAAGATTTTAAGATATGTTAAACAGAAGAAAGAAAATCTACAAATCAGTGCAGTTGTAGTGATAGTTATGCTATTCTTTTTAAACTAATCAATATGTTGAAATGTTTTGTTGGTACAGCAATAATTATCAAAGAATGATTGATTTAACTGCTTATTAAGTAACAAGCTATTCATTAAATGATTGATTTTTAACTCTTAATTAAATAACAAATCAGTCATTAATGATAGATTTGATCACATATTAAATAACAAGCTATTCGTTAAATGAGTGATTTAACTGCTAATTAACAAGCTATTCATTAAATGATTGATTTAACTGCATATTTTGTACAAGCTATTTATTAAACTAATTAATATGGGCATTTTAATACACATTTTACTGAATCTGCATAATTCTTTGATTTTTCTTAATAGATAAAATATTTTTATTTTTTATTCTCAAACAGCTTATAAAAATGTAACTTTAGCATTTTATAGTATTATATTTTCTTCTAAAATTTTTATTCTTTAGATGCACGAGCTGAAAGAATGTATGGGCAGAGTTTTTATTGATGGTGTGCTGGAATTTTCAGTACCCGAGGTAATTTGTTTAAATTTAATTATAAAACAATTTAACAAATTAAAAAAAAAATTGCTTTATCAAGCTTGCCACTTGTAATCCATTTTATACTATAAAAGAAATATAAAGTCATCGTCGATAAAGAAATGGTCCTGAGTCACTTGTTCTGATTGTAATTTACAGAATCGTGAACAAACTTTTAATTTGAATCATTTCTACCTTATATATACATTGCCTTTTTTATATATTTCTAAATTTTTAATAATAATAAATAAATAAATAATAATCATATCCATTTCTTAATTAACAAAGCATGTTTATTAAAGAATGATGTCTTCATAATAACATTTTAAATTTTACAGTAAGACTTTCAAAGTTTCACTCTAATCTAATGGACATGCCTACATTTAGGAAAATTTATGTGTTTTATATATTTAAATAATTTATAAAATAAAATCTATACCAGATATTCTAAAACTAATAACTGATATTGCTTTGTCATAACAAATACAGCATATATTCCAAATTTTATTAATGTAGATTGATAAATATATTTAAAAAAATGTTCTTTGCAGTATTATGTTATATAAAAAATAAAAAAGATGGTACAGTGAGCTTGTAAAGGGCAGAATATTTAATTTTCTGTTGCTAAGAGAGCTAAATGACCATCAGCAATCCAATGTGGTATGGAGAGGGTATATTTATTAAAAAATATAAACAACTTTGAACACAGTTTTTAAGTTCTGTAGTCTTTATTTTACTTTAAATCATTTTTCTCAAAATGACTTTTTCCCTCTCTTGAACAACACTCCAAGGCCCCGTTTGAATAGGTATAATTATTCCATGTCCCTGAAATTTGGTATACTAGTTCCTCATACATACAGTTAAAATGTTATGCATAGTTAAAAGCCTTTATACTTTAGTTTTTTTTTAAATTTTAAAAATTCTATTGTGTACTCCCCGCAAAAAAAAAATGTTTTTGATGGGTACGATTAAAAAAAAAAAATCATAACTTTTTTTCCTTAAATAATAATAAAATATTTTAATGCGTAACTTTTGGGAGTTGTCCAGTAGATAATAAAAAACTATATAATATATATATATTTTTTTAACTCATGTATGAAATAATTTATGATTTTTTTTACAAATACTGAAATAGTACATATTTTCAAAAATTAAAGAGTTAACAAAATAAAAAATATACAAAGGGCAACTTATATTCCAAATTTGAAAGCTGTTGATTGATAAATAGTTTTTTTTCCTTCTAGGCGTTTAGTAGTGTGGCCTTAGTTTTGGTAATTCTTCTGAATTATAGGGACCAGCTAGTCTTAGTCTTATTTTTATATATGAGTGAAAGTTGCAAGAAAGTTTATTAATAATTATATTTAATTAGTCTGTTTCTCAGGTCAGGCTTAGTATTCCCTGCACCAGCAATCCTCACTTTTTTTCTTTCTTTTCTTTTTTTCAGAGTAAGAGATAGGGTTAGTGATAATTTAAGGAGTATGGTTATGGCCAGCACTACCAACCCTTCCAATAAACATAAGTCATAGAGAGGAACCTATTTTATGGCTTACCCCCTAATTCCTAACCCCAATTCGAAAATTATTATTCAAATGTTTCTTGATTTGAATCAAACAATTTAATTATTATTAATTATTATATTTGTTTTCACATGCAGTTTGGTGTAGTAGATGTAACCCAGATAGATGCAGTTTTGGTTTCCAACTTTAATACCATGCTGGCTCTGCCCTACTTGACACAGTACACAAACTTTCGGGGCAAGATTTATGCAACGGAACCAACTTTACAGATTGGAAGGTAAGCACTGGGTCACATAAATCTGTTTCTTTTATATTCATGAATATGGCTTCTTGTTTTGCACATTTTTTTCCCACAAAAATATTTTAAAATATTTTCTTCTAAAAATGCTTCAGCGATATCTTCATATATGTCCATTTAACATTGGTAGTAATATTATGACTAAGTAAATAAAATGTAATCTTTGGAGTGTAATGCATGCTGATACTCAGTATGGTGTGGTTTAACTCATTATTTTAAGTAGGTAGAACTAGCTATTTTTTCAAAGTCTTTGCCTATGTTTACTTTGTGCATGCTTGGGGTTCCATGTTTCCTCTCCAAAGGTTCCACTAAGTTGTTATATTCAAACAAATGCAACAATATAATGACTATTTTAAACTTTTAAAAATGGATTACTGTATTTAGGAGGGTAGTTTTGAAATAGAAAAAAGTATTTATTTGCGTGCGTATGTGTGTGTGTGCGCGCGTGCGTGCGTGCGCGTATTTGTGTTAGTTTGATTGCCTATATTAATTCACTCTTTAGAGCTGTGTTGTGATTTTGGCTATTAATTTCCTTTTCTAATATAAATTATTTTAATGGAATTCTTTTTCCTGTTTCACTGGATTAGAATGTACATGGAGGAATTAGTGAAGTTCGTGGAAAGAAATCCCAAGACAAGAGCAGCTTGCAGGTGGAAGGAAGAAGAACTCGTGAAGTAAGCATGACCCATTCCTTGTCAGACTTTTAAACTTTTTTAAGCACCTTTTTGTAAATAAGTCAGACTAAACCTCAATCTGCTGTAAAACACAATGGAATGATACAACAGAATGAGATATTCATGGTATATTACAGAGTTATGTCCGCTTGCATATGAACCTTTCTTTTTTAGGTATATAGGTCATTCTCTGGGCAAGTGTACCATTTTGTGATATAAAGTGCAAAAAAATAAAGTAGATTAAATCTGACTATATTACATATTAAAGTCAGGGCTTATTGCTTACATAAAAATAAAAAAAGATAAAATTTATGAAAATGTTGATGTTATAGGAGTTTGAAATACATAAAAAGTATCATGGTTCTGTTGTAATACAGAAACTAAACTTGAGATGTGTTTTCTGTCTGGCAATTTTTTTCATGTATTCTTTGTCAGAATATAATGAATAAATTTGAGAAACATTAATATATGAATATTGCCATTGCCTGATTGTTTAAATAGCACATGGCATTTATATATGACAAGTAGATGTTTGGCAGAATAAAAGTTTTGGATCCAGTTTATGAAAACAAAGTGTTACAAGTTAATGCCTTTATAAAATCTTATTTCTTTAAAAAAATGACTATTTCAAGATAAAAGGGATCTAAAATGTTGCTTTAATGAATTTATCACTTCTAAGAAAATCCTGATTTTATAAGACTGTTGAATTATTTATCACAAAGAAATTTAAAGAAAATATCAATATACATGTATATTTATATCCAGACAGAGACACTATTTTTAATTCAAAACGAATTTGTATTAGAAACAATTACAAAATAAATAAACATATTCATGCAAATATCTTATATATCTCTTACATTAATTCGGAATATATAGAAATAGACGTACGATATTTCAGTGCTTTATTTTTATAACAATATATTTCAAGTGAACTCATCCTATGTGGTACACTCGTCCAGAGAATGACTGATTTTTGGATATCCAGGATAGTAAAGGAGTTAGGAAAAATTTGCATTTCTTTATAAAATAATAAATATTATTAATAATTGTTTAATATGGTTATTAGTCTTATATAATATTTAAACCTTTATTTAACTGGCTTGATTTTGCAAATGGTATTATTTTAAAGGTGCTTTTACACATTTTACTATCAGTAATTTTAATGCAATAATGTGTATGTGTGCATGGTTTTGTGTATGTGTGTGTGATGCGCTCACATTAAAAAAACAAATTAAGGCTCCAAGTGCATTTGGTCAGGACAATAGGTTCAATAATCCCAAGGAAAAGAAAAAAATAATTGTTTGGAAAATCACTGTGACATTGCTTGAATTCAGAATTCAGAATTCAGACCACATCTGCGCAAGGTAAGTGATTGACCTTAAAAATTGCCCTCCTCCTCTTTATAACATTTTCCAGGAAAACATTTTGAAGATAGATTTAATTAAATATTTCAATTCAAAACATTTTTTCTTAAAGAATTTCTTTTATAGATATTTACTAGATGCATTCATTTAAAAAAATATATATATATATGTATTCAGCAAATTCAAACACATTTCACAAAAGATAGTAGCCCTTGTAATTTTCCAACGATTTTGGCATTTGCTATTTAAGACAAAGAAGAAAAGGTTAAAAGATTTAAGTTTTGAGTATTAATATCTGGCAATGAAATGAAAATTAACATATTGTATTAATAAAATATTAATGACATAACAATTCTGTTCAGCATTATACCTCCCTCACTGCGTGAAACATCTGAACCATTGGGATGGCGAAAACTGTACACACAGCATGATATTGAGGAATGCTTGTCAAAAGTCCAAGTTGTTGGCTTCAACGAAAAACTGGTAATAATAAATAGAATTATAAAAAATCTTTGGAGTACAGACTCCTAATAAGACATTTACAGGTTTTACTTTATTAACTTATTGTTTGAGGAATTCATAGAACGAGAACTTCGCACACAAGATAGTTTTAAAGATGTCACAAAACAGGCATATTTTATTAGCAGTATTCGTCACTATAACATATATTTATTAGTATTGTAATAAAACAGGCATATTTTATTAGCAGTATTCGTCACTATAACATATATTTATTAGTATTGTAATAAAACAGGCATATTTTATTAGCAGTATTCGTCACTATAACATATATTTATTAGTATTGTAATAAAACAGGCATATTTTATTAGCAGTATTCGTCACTATAACATATATTTATTAGTATTGTAATAAAACAGGCATATTTTATTAGGAGTATTGGTCACTATAACATATTTATTATTATTGTAATAAACAGGCATATTCTATTAGCAGTATTATTCACTATAACATATTTATTATTATTGTAACAAAACAGGCATGTTTTATTGGGAGTATTGGTCACTATAACATATTTATTATTAATGTAAGAAAACATGCATATTTTATGATTGGTCACTATAACAGTATCTATAAATTATATCTTTTTGATACATATATCATCAGAATATGTTATTTATACATTAAAATATTTCCTGACATAAATTTCATTAGTTTTTTTAAAAGTCAGTCTAATATGTGATTAATCATGCATTTAAATGAGACAAATTATGCAGTAATTGTGAATATCTGTGTGTGTTTGTGTAGCAGAAACGTTGCCACTACACATATGACAATATATACATCTTGTACAGAGTGTTTCAGAAAGTCTGAGTTTTTTCCAAATGATTTAAGCATAAATATAATAATTTGACTTTTTTTTTTTAATGCAAAAGTATAAGTTATAAATATTGCCAGATATGGAGCAGTCTAGTTTAATGTAGAATCAGCTTTATTTCTGCTAGATGTGAAATTATATTGTCTTGCAAAAGTAAATCTGTTTTATTATGGCTGAACTCAGAGCAATGCTTGCTTGATACAGATGCATAGTAATGATTTATTTTGTGACTTACTGGTGGGGTGAGTGCACTAAGTAGATTTGACTTATTGGTGGGATGAGTACACTAAGTAGATTTGACTTATTGGTGGGATGAGTACACTAAGTAGATTTGACTTATTGGTGGGATGAGTACACTAAGTAGATTTGACTTATTGGTGGGATGAGTACACTAAGTAGATTTGACTTATTGGTGGGATGAGTACACTAAGTAGATTTGACTTATTGGTGGGATGAGTACACTAAGTAGATTTGACTTATTGGTGGGGTAAGTGCACTAAGTAGATTTGACTTATTGGTGGGGTGAGTGAATTAAGTAGATTTGACTTATTGGTGGGGTGAGTGCATATTTATATTCGACAATCACCCCTCTCAATCCCTGCATCTGTAGAAAACCAATCACAAAATGTCATCTACCAGATAATATTAAAGATACAATAGTTGACATGTTCCTCTGTCACCCTCATTCGGGCCTTAAATAGTCAGATAAAATATGATAAAAAGAGTTATCAGATGAAATATGATGAAAAAAGTAGTCAGATCCGGGGGAAGTAACTCCAAATAAGACTAATCTGGCACTGTTATTTTCATTCACACTTGTGTGAATAGAGGGAATAAGCTCTAAATTTCAATGCAAGATTGCAAGTTTAAGGGAAGTAACTTAGTAAGAGAAAGACTATCACTTGTTTTCTTATTCAGTTACATACACAAATATAAGTGTGAATATTAGGAAACCTGAATGTTAGTCAAAGAAAAAATGTTCAAGGTAAGAAAACGCTGCTACTTTTTCTTTAGCTAAATACATGCATGAAGGCAAAATTTAATTTTTATTCAAAGAGGTATTCAAATTAAAAGGGAAATAACTCAAGAACTCTAACACTTTGTTCTTAGTCATATACATACATAATGCACCTCTCAAGCTATTCTAATTGAAATTTAATGGGAAGCTCAAGAAAGAAATCTGTATAATGAAGATTGTTTCTTGCATTTTTTAAATTTTAAATTTTAATTTGTTTAATAAGCTTATGTGCATATAATTGTTTATGTACTGAGCCATGTTATGTATATAAAATAATATTAAGTTATATGAAGTGTGTGAAAGAGGTTCAAGCATTGATTTTCAGCCACTGGACCATGAGAGGTTTTTGATGGGTCAGGCTATGTAATTAGTTAATTTAGTTGAAAAAGTTTTACCATCTCTATCTTGGGTTGTCAGGAAAATATGTTTAAGAATTTTGGGTCATGAGCAAACTGGGCTGATGTGTACATTACACTCTCACATGATTATTATACATACTTTTTTTGTACTGCAAACATCATATGAACAAAGAAATAAATGTGATCTAAACTTAGATTTGTAGGAGATAGATTTTGCAGACATTAAAGTTAATGTTTTGGTAATAATAAAAAAAAAGAATTGTAAGAAAAAGTAGCTTTACACTTATCTTGAAAAGTGATAACTGTTTCATTTTGTTATGTTTAACCAGGATGTGTTTGGAGCTTTGCAAGTTCAGGCAATCAGCTCAGGCTGCTGTATTGGAAGCAGCAACTGGATCATACAGTCTACATTTGAAAAGGTTTATCATGCATTGTCTTTTATCATTTGCAATTTAGCAGCTGGATCACGAAGTGTGTATGTGAAAAGGTTAATCATGGTATTGTGCCTGGACATTCACAGTTTGGTAGCTGGATCATTAAGTCTGTGTGAAGAATGCTTTATTGTGGTATTATGCTTTAATATTTACAGTTTAGTAGCTGGTTCACAAAGTCTGTGTGCATTTGTTTACTGACTGGACATAATAATTCATTAACTAGGAAATACAATCTCTGTATAATAGGTGGAAAAAACATATATCATGCAATTATTTGTTTGCTGGCTGGACATATTCATTATCTAGATCTTAAAATAAATCTCTGTATGAAAGAGTAAGAAAAAAAATCTTGTGCATTGTATATTTGTTCTTGCTCTCATTTTAGTGATTGGGTTGTAAAGTGTGGGTCAGAAGACTGATCTTGTGTATTTGTTGCCAATGATCTAACATTCACAGTAGAGTAACAAGGACATAAAGTTTGTAGATCATAAGGTTGAAACATGATTTTGTGTATTTATTGTTGATGATATGACATTCTCAGGACAGTAACAGGGACATACATAAAGTTTGTGGATCAAAAGGAGATAACTCTCGTGCATTGTGTTTGCTTGCTCACTAGACATTCCTATTTGTAGTCAAACCAGTCCCTTGAAATCTTTTCTTTTAGTATGTGGAGGATTTAATTTCCTTTCTTTAATTTCACTGTATATAGAGGGTGACTTAATTCCCTTTCTTTAATTTCAAACTGTGTGCAGGATGATTTAGTTCTCTTTGTTTAATTTCAAATTGTGTATGCAAGTTGATTTAGTTCCCTTTGTAAATCTGAATACCTTAGAAATAATAGATTATGTTTTTTCAGAATCTTAGAATTTGGTTTTTTTGTCAAACAATTTCTCCTGGGATTATTAATGAGATAGTATAATTATTAAAAAAAATTACAATATATTGTATTTAGCACCTAATGTGCAAGGTTACCAATCTGAAAATAATACAATAAAATTGTCACTACTCCTTCATATGTAAAATGCTTTAAATTATGAACTATATACACAGACCCCTTATATCTCCACAGATTTGCTATTTAGCAGGAACCTCAACTTTGACAACACATCCTAAGGCAAGTAACTTACAAAAACAGTATGCTTGATTTTGCTAGTTTTTGTGCAGCCTTCTGTTACATAAATTTTAATGCCTGAAGCTAATAATCAGGTGTAGCTCTAGTGTTTTTGCTGAGATGTGAGCAATTATAAATGCTGGATACTTGTGTAGGAGGTTATGTTTGTTTTTTTGATCATTACACCCTCTTTTTGACCCTGAATTGATGAACTTAGTTCTATTTGTGAATTTTTTTCTTAATATTTTTTTTCTTTGGGCTTCTAGAAAAGAATAATATTCTTTAAATAAAATTGGAAGTAATAGGAGTTATTAAAATAAAATTATAAGATAATAGATCAGAATTTCTCCAGAAATGACAAATATATATCATTATCAGCTGAAAGAGTGAGATTTTGGTCTTGAACCCGCCTAATCACTTTTTACATTTTCTTGAAGTAGTGGATATTTTTACTTCTTTTAAAACTTTTCTTTTGGCTTTTAGAAAAGAGTAATATTATTTAAATAAAATAGGAAATAGTAGGAGTTAAAAAAATAAAAATTATAAGATAACAGCTTAGAATTTCTCCAGAAATCACAAATTTGTATAGCATTATCAGCTAAAAGAGTAGGATTATGATCTTGACCAACCTTAAAATCAGTTTTTAATTTTCTTGAACAGTCTATCGATTCTTAAATTTTCTTGAAATAAACAGTACTTGTAGTGGATACATGTATCTCTTATTAAAACTTTAGCCAATGGACCAGCCACCTTTGAAGAACAGTGATGTTTTGATCTTGACCTGCTTAACACAGACTCCACTAGCAATGCCTGACCCTATGATTGGAGAGTTTTGTGTCAATGCTGGTGAGTTTATTTGACTTCATTTTTAACTTATGCATTTAATTTTTATTTAACTTCACTTTAATAATTTTAATTTTAAAAAATTGGGAGTACATTTTTTGTAAAGTCTAATGTTATTAATGCTGAAGCATATATTAGTTTTTCATTAACTATTGATGAGGAGAATATTTTCCTAATATAAGAATTAGATTTGTCTCTTAGCAAAGCATGCCAGTGAATTGAGATTGTTTACTTTTTATAGCAACAGAAATATCAAACTGTTATTGATTGCATAGTAACCATCATTGTGTAAATTTTATTTATATTAAAAAGATACATTTTGTTTCTTCACATCAGCTGTAACTCTAAAACAGGGTGGGAGCGTGCTAGTACCATGCTACCCTTCAGGTGTTACATACGACTTGTTTGAGTGCTTGTCTGGGCACTTAGATCAGTGTGGACTTACCAATGTGCCCATGTATTTTGTTTCACCCGTAGCTGACAGTTCTCTTGCATACTCAAACATCTATGCTGAATGGTAAGAACAGTAACTTTTAACCTGCTAGATACCGATTTATATTTTCTTCAGTACACCAGGTACCTACCTATACCAACAATAACATTTAACCTGATAGGTACAAATTTACTGATTAATTAATTAATTCTTCATTGAAGGGATATCTTCCTTTTAGGTTTGGGGTTCAGGCAAGAAAAAGCATCCTAATTCATTGAAAAACTGTTTGAAAACTCATTTTAAAATTACATTAAATGAAAGGGAGAAATAACTAGAGTTATATTCTTAAGTATATGTTTGCATTGCATTATGTTTTAAGTTTAAGTTGATTTTGAATATCGAACTACTTGCATTGAAACTTTCTCAAAACATCATAGAAGGATGTTATGAAACAAGATTTAAAACTGTTGTAGTGAATGATACTCTGCAACGTGTAATTTCAGCATTATGATTTACACAAATTGACACAAAATTATAATTAAAATATGAAGAATTTTCTATTATAACATTCCGAATAGCATTAATGTTTGATATGATAGCAATGTTAATTCTCGTTTCACAAGTAATTTTTGTCAAGTGAACTTGCTGCTTTATAAATCATGTTTAGTTTACTATGAGAAGTCATACATTCTTTATCTAATAGACTCAGTGCTTCAGATCATTCCATAGTTTATTGTGAGCAATCATGTAATTTTTGTCTATAGACAGTGTTTCAGCCTTTTTTTCTAGTGGACTGAACTTACTGTTTCAAACTATTTACACGTTTATTGTGAGCAATTGCACAACCTTTGTATAGTGGACTTAACCGTTTTTCAAATAAAAATTAAATTTACAGGTTATCAGCTGGGAAGCAGTCTAAAGTTTATCTTCCAGAGTGTCCATTTCCGCATGCAGAGGTATTATTTATTTTTAAAAAAAATAATTATATAAGAATATTAAATGTATTTAGTTTCTTTATCATTGAAACTGTTAAGTATTTATTGTTAAATTTGATGCTAATGAAGTCTTTTGAGCCAACATAATTTTGTTTTATGATCAGAATAAAAAATGTTTGAAATTTAAAATAATCTAAAAGTTCTTAAAATAATGTTTTTATTTTTATTTTTTGTTAGCTAGTCAATTCTGGGAGACTGAAACACTTCAAGGACATTAATGGTGAGATTATTTCCCTTTGCTCATTGATATTTATTCATCATCATTCATCATTTGAATGTTTTGAATCTAATGAAGGATTTATCTGAAATTTTCTTGTAAAAGAGATTTTTGTTGTCAGATGCATTCTATGTAGAATATTTATTGATACAAGTATGGAAAACTATTTCACAAACAAAAGCAATAGTCATTTGTAAATGTTTGGGTATAGTAATTTTTAAAAATTGATCTGGTCACTAGTCCACTCACATTTTTGGAATTCACAAGGATGCTGTTAATACTGTGTGAATGGTTATGTACACCTATTCACTTTAATTTAAAATCATATGATATTTCAACACTTTTAAATCTTTCAGTCTGTCACACATAAGCAATCAGTAATTTCTAGGAAATAGGAGCATGCAAATCAAATGTCAATTTCGAAGACTGTTACATAAACAAAAAATACTCTTCTTCTTTCTTGTTGCCTAAATACACTCAGTTTAGTAATATTAGTAATAATACTGGGTGTTGTGTTTAATATTGCTTAACTTTATATTTGTGCTTTATGGCTGGTACAGTCTCGGTACTCTGTGATTGGACACTTAGTTTTTGTGTTCCTTGACTGGGACGACACTAAGTCTTGATTCTCAAACGACTGGCAAACTTAATCTTGATGCTCCCAACTGGGACACCGTCCTCGGGATATTAAGCTCTGGTGTCCTGTGACTGGAACAGTAAGTCTTGATGCTCCATTAATGAGACACTAAGTCTTGGTGCTCCTGACTGGAAAAATCATATATACCATGATTGGGACAGTAAGTCTTGGTGCTCTTAAAATAGGACACTAAGTCTTGGCACTCCATGACTAGGCAGTAGTCTTGGTGCTCTATGAATGGGACAGTAATTCTTGGTATTCTGTGAATGGGGCACTAAATTTTGGTGTTCCTGATTTGGACACCAACTATTGGTTGTCCTGATTCAGGTACTAAGTCTTGGTGTTCCTGACTGGGGCACTTAGTTTTGGCACTCTGGACTGGGACAGTAAGTCTCTCACTTAAGGGAGTACTGCAAAATCATGTGCATTTATATTTAATGGAATATATATTTAAGCTTGAATGGATGTTACAATCTCTCAAGTTGTGGCTGGAACTTTACAGAACTAGGAACTGACTTCCACATGCCATGTATTCTGTTTGCTGGTCACCCTTCACTCCGAATGGGAGATGCTGTACATTTTGTGGAAACCTGGGGCAAAAACCCTGCAAACACAGTCATCTTTACAGGTGGGCAGAATTTTGTGACTGCTTTTATCACCTAATGCATGTATTTTATTTGTTGTTAATACTTATTATAATGACCTCATTGAAATGACGTACACAAAGAAATCCACTGAGTTGCTGATTCATCCAGATTTTATTTACTTAAATGTTAACTACACAGATACTATATTATTCAAAGATATGTAATGGCTGTAACTTAAAACAAGTTTTACACCATCCAACCAGATGTCCACACACAAGGCAAAAGAATACCTTGACTCTCTTTCTCTTGTGGTCCAGGAGAAACTAACCCATAGCAATTTGATGACTCCTGCTTTCTAGTAATTTGTTGCATGGTTTTAAATGGACATGATTTAAAAGTAATATTTTATTACGGTTTTGATTTATCCATATCTTTTTGTACAGAACCAGATTTTCCCTATCTTGAAGCATTGGGTCCCTTTCAACCACTCATGATGAGGGTAAGCATCCCAATATATGAAGAATTATTCGTTTATAAATAGCTACGTTTGATTATTATTTAATATTTATCAATAATTAAAGTTATTAACAGGTGGTTGTGATCTTTCACATAAATAAATATTTGATGGGAGAATTTTTCTTACTTGAATGTATGTGGTATATATAATTGTTTGTATTTAAAACAAAAAAAATTGTTATCCACATCTTTGCTATTTTCCTAAGAGTATTGACACTTGGATGTATGAAAGGTCACTGAATTATAATTTCTTTCTGAAAACTGAATTCGTGCCTATTCGCCATTCTTTTCTCATCTTTTGTTCACTGTGACTAGACCATAATAAACCAATTACTGCACATACCAGAATGTATGGTTGGTGGAGAGAGAGGGCAGGAGGGATTTTATAAATGTTTCTAGCTTTTCTTGAAAATCTTTTGGGCTTCAGCTGGTTCTTTATTACTGTCAAGGGCAACATTCTGTCTTGTTAGGCATGAGCTAAAAGATGTAATCTCTGTCAATACAGGCATTAGGTAAGCATTAAGAAGAAAAAAAGAGTATTTTTTCCCCCGTAAAAAGCAGGTATGATTTCTTTAAATTATAGTTTGAATTTAAATAAAACATTTTAAGTAAAGTCTTTCCTGCTTTTTTTTCTTTGGAAGACCATGATTTAAAAAGAAAATTCATCTTACTGTAAAAGAGACAATAAAAAATTTATATTTCTACCACTGTTATTTTTAAAATAGTTGTCATTACCCTTAATGAATCAACTGCTGTCTCACTTTTTAAAAAAATAAATACAATTACTCTCACTTCATAAAGATTTTGCAAAGGTATCACTGTTTTTGGAACAGGTTTGCTATTGTCCAATTGACACTAGTCTCAGTTATGCACAAGCCAACAAGTTAATCCGAGAATTGCGGCCCTTGCATTTGGTTGTCGCAGAGTCATACACTTCACCTCCACCACAGGCACCTCAACGTACAGATCTAGTTATAGACTGGGTGAGAGTTTTAAATTTGTTATTATGATGATCTGATACATTTTGACTTTGCTTATTGTATTACAAGTACAGAAAAACATTGCAAAAACACTGAAATACTAGAATTAACTAGTAAAAAGTGACAGTTACTGATTTTGTGATTTTATAAACACCTGTAGAACTTAAGTACAAATATCTTGTTCATTGTTCTTCCATCTGCCAGAGGTAATCAGTATTTTTGTTTAATCTTTTACCATATGCCAAATGTAATGTTTTACCATCTGTCATAGATATTGAATATTGTTCCATGTTCTACCATCAGTCAAAGATAGTGACTATTGTTCCTTGTTGGACTATCTGTGAAAGGTAGTGAGTGTTGTTCCATGTTTTACCATCTGTGCAAGGTATTGAGTATTGTTGCATATTTCACCATGTCAAAAGTATTGAGTATTGTCACGTTTTGCCACCTGTAAAAGGTAGTGAGTATTGTTCCATGTTTTATCATCTGTCAGAGGTATTGAGTATTGTTCCACATTTTACCATCTGACAAAGGTATTGAGTATTGTTCCACATTTTACCATCTGTCAGAAGTATTGAGTATTGTTTTATGTTTTACCATCTGTCAGAGGTAGTGAGTATTGCTCCATGATTTACCATCTGTCAGAGGTAGTAATTTTTCTTCAATATTTTACCATCTGCCAATGGTAGTATTTGTTTATCATTTGACCATCTATCATAGATAATCAGTATTTTTGTTCATTGTCTTACCATCTATCATAGATAATCAGTATTTTTGTTCAATGTCTTACCATCTATCATAGATAATCAGTATTTTTGTTCAGTGTCTTACCATCTATCATAGATAATAATCAGTATTTTTGTTCATTCTTTTACCATCTATCATAGATAATCAGTATTTTTGTTCATTGTTTTAACAGCTATCAGATAATAATCAGTATTTTAGTTCATTCAGTACTTGTCAATTATACAACAAAATAATTCATTTATGAAAACCAAAAACACATTGCATTTTAGTTACTGGTATTTTTACTTTTGTAGTAATGCAGGCTAAATATATTGCACATGTTTGTCTTAACAGGAACCTTCACCTTTGACCTATAAAAAGTATGAAGTTCTGAATTTGCCAGTCAAGAGGCAGTGGGAATCTGTTTACATTGACCCAGAGGTATACCTTAGATGTTATTCTTCAACTGAGAAGTTATTCTTCTTGTATTATTTGTCATATTTATTTTCATCATTGAAAATAAATAATTTAATTTTAAGCCAGAGATTATAAGTATTTATATCAAGGTTTTGAAATTATATAAATGTATCAAGAGTTATCATTTTTTTAAATTTTAATTTGTATCGGTAATGAATATTTTTCAAAATCATTTAAAATTACAAATTTCTTGTATCACTAGTTACAACTATTTTTGTCTCCAGTTTTATATCTATCATTTATGTGATAATTAAGCTAGTAATATTTCTGCAGCTGGCTGCTGACTTAGAGCCAGTAGAGGTCAAACCTGGGTCAGCAATCTGCATGGTGACAGCATCACTGGTTACTAGAGACAATAAACATGTTCTGAAGGTTGGTACAACTATCTAGTGCATTATCCCAATCACAAGTATTGAACGCACTATTAATTACAACTATTCATTGTACTACCAATCACAGCTATTCAGTGCAGTGCACTATTCCATCACAAGTATTGAATACACCATCAATCATGGTTATTCATTGCACTATTCCATCACAAATATTGAATACACTATTAATCACAGTTATTCATTTCACTATCCAGTCACAACTATTCACTGCCTACCCATCACAACTATTCACTGCACTATCCATCACAACTATTCACTGCACTATCCAGTCACAACTATTCACTGCACTATCCAGTCACAACTATTCACTGCCTACCCATCACAAGTATTCACTGCCTATCCATCATAGCTATTAAGTACAATATTCAATCACAGCATTCTGAGTGTTATTCACACAACTATTTAATGCACTATTATTCAAAACTTTTGGGTGCAGTATCCAAATACAACTTTCCAGTGCACTATCCAATTACAACTTTTCACTGCACTATCTAATTACAACTTTTCACTGCACTATCCAAATACAACGTTTCAGTGCAGTATCCAATTACAACTATTCAGTGCACTAACCAAATAACAACTACTAAGTGCACTAACCAAATAACAACTATTCAGTGCACTAACCAAATAACAGCTATTCAGTACACTACCCAAATAACAGCTATTCAGTACACTACCCACTCACAACTGTTCATTTAGCCTCACTTAGCTATGTAATGTATACACATCTGTTAGGTGCCCTATGCTGTGTGCTAATTGTCTACCCATACCTATTCTGTGTAGTAGAATTGTCTACCCATGTCTGTTCAGTACACCATATACACAATCAAGGCACTGTTCACACAAACATTGAAATATATGCATGGAAACATCTGGGTGAGTGGATATATATGGGTGGGGATTTGAGTTATCTGGGCAAGTAAAAAAATGTATGGTGTGTGTGTGTCTTGATATAAGTAGGTATATGGATGAGATGGTAAGTGACTGAACAAATGAGTAGATGTGTGTGGATGATTTGAATCAGTTTGTAGATGTTTGGTGTATGGCTAGAAATTTGTTCACTTGAGTGGGTGGTTAGTTAAGGATGTACATGACAGACTAAGGTTATGAATATCAGGGTGAAAAAGTAGATACGTTTTGGGTGAGTGAATGGGTGTTTCTTGTGTGTGTGCAAGTAAATTAGATGGGTGTTCATTTGAGCAGGTGGGTTGGGTTTCAAGATGATTGGGTAGGTAGTACATATCTTGAGTTTGGATAGGTGGATGGGTTGTGTTTGAATGGGTGATGTGTGTTTGGATGAATAGGCAATTGTGGATGTGTCTGGTTGGATATGGGTGTGTCCTGGTGAATGAAAATTGGGCTGGGTGAGTGTTTAGAATTTGTACATTTAGTTTATTTTTGACTTTTGCACTTTTTA
Organism: Sinotaia quadrata; assembly: GCA_028829895.1. Taxonomy (NCBI): domain Eukaryota; kingdom Metazoa; phylum Mollusca; class Gastropoda; order Architaenioglossa; family Viviparidae; genus Sinotaia; species Sinotaia quadrata. The sequence continues at coordinate 11,655,124 of CM054182.1, forward strand.
TAGTTTGTTTTAGTAGTGGTTGTTCATGAACTGATAGGGTAAAACTGTTCAGATTATCTTGTTTCATTTAAAAATATTTTTTACAATAACTCATGTTTTATTCAAAAGAAAAGAAATATTTATAAAATAATAGGTTTCTTACATAATTATTGCTTGACAAAACAATGCTAAATACAATATTATGACTAGTGTATTCTATCTGTCATAGAGGGTACTTCTCAGGTATTTCAGATAGAGGCACTTCTCAAGACAGCAAATATCAATTTCAGATAAAGGCATTTTAAAAGCATTGTTACTCTATCATCTTGTTTTTAAAAAAATAATTACAAATTAAAGTATTTAAATAATTTATATACTGATTTATTGGTATTATTGAAATATAAACTAAAATTCCTAATTTATAAATGGATTGTTAAAATTTTTAAATTATACAATATACATTTAAAAAAAATAAAACTCATGGATTTAAAATTTATTATTATTGAAGCATATAGGTAAAGTCCTGTGTATTTTATAATAATCCACAATTAATTGGAAAAAAGTATGTAAATATAAAAGATAAAAATGTAGAAGTATTGATTATTATTATGTCCATATCTGATCATGATTTGCAGTTGTGAAAACAAAATCCCAATTGCTTTATGACTTGTATATTTATCTCCCTTAGCCACTTTCCAAAGACACTCAAACAGATAGTGGACTAAAATTAGGAACAGACAGATCAGCTGTGAAGAAAAACTACATTTTTGGTTCTCCTAATGTACAGAATTTTGTGGATACTCTCACACAAGTAAGCTCCTCTCATACTTTTTCCTTAAAGTGCAATTTAACATATTTGCTCTCAGTGTATAGTTGTGTATTACATACCATATGATCTTGCTTTTAGAAGATAAGGCACCAAAAAAAGTTAACATTGTGGATCAATGCTCTGTTTATTGTGGTTTGCAAAAACATGGATGAAAATAACAATATTATAAGCTAAGAATCTCTGGGACTTCTTACTGGTAAGAGCACTTCGCAATGCATGCTTACTTTTAAAAATTATTTTGCCCATCATTTAAATTTCTTTCTGGTAGTACATCTCCATTTAATTAGCAACACAGAATTACCTTTTTTTTTTTTTTTAAATTGCTTAAAATCTAAATTCATAATGTAAAACCATTCCTAATTAAAGACTGACTAATAAAGTACTTTTAGTAAAACAACTCTCTGTTGAACAGTAATATTTTCATCCTCAGTGTGTGCATTCCTGTAAAAATATACAATACTTTAAAACCATGTATTCTAATGAATCAGTGTATTGTAAACAAGTAGATATGCTAAGTGAATGGTGTTACACATATAATAATTATTTTATTCTTGTTAAGATGTCACTAGGCAATTAATTTTATAAGATAAAGACAAAGTGAAAAGGAATCTACATCCAGCATATGTTACAAATTTATAATAAAAACATATTTTTTAAATTCTTCAAATGTTCTAATTGTTCTGGCAAAGTTTTAATAGCCTCTAATTAAAAAAAATAAATAAACAGTATTTTAAGTAGCATAAAAATCAGACTTCTGGTTGATGTTGTAGATTACTTACTGCAAGATATTCTCTAGCCTAGGTCCTAACTTGATCAAAGCCATATTTTTGTTCCACAGTTAATGCATACACTTGAATAAAACACTAGTGCAGATGATGTATTTAGTTTTTTTGTAGTTTCATACCTTGAGTATAAGAGCGGTTCTGTGGACCCACAAACACTTCTAGTTTATTGATTTTGTTTATGTGCAATGTTGACTTAGGTGCCTCGTCACTTAGTCTTTAACAACAATAGCATTTCCTCACCATACAAGTAGATGAGCATACAGTAGGAGTATGAATAAGTTTCTTAATGCAGATGTTAGACTCTCTCTCCAGCAAGACATAAGAGAGTACACTAGCAGCATGTCCCATAAGTATTGTCTCCTCTTCAGTATCATTTTTTACTTGGGTATGGTTAGATGTATTTTTTGTCAAGCCAGGGCTTTAACAAGTCAGAATTAACATAATTTACATTGTGCATTTAGGTGTGCCCTTTGACATGACAAAGAACAAAGTTTCCATTGCAGACACTTGCATTCAGAAAATTATAGCCAGGGACAAAATGCATCTGACTTAGTGTTCAGCAGACTTCCAGGCTATATAATTGTTTTTGATGTCCCAGTGGAACTATCACACGTCTATAGAAATGAATTTGAGTGGCTCCTCAAAAAACCTTTTAAGTGTGGACCGAGAGGGAATGCTTCTTGGTTTGCAATAATAGGATCTGTACTACTTCCTAGCTTTGTAGTTACTCATGGAATCCGGTCTCGAATCAAATAAGTCTTTTAAATAAAATGCCTGGAGAGGTTGGCAGTCTCTTGTGCCTATCCTGATCCTAGATGCCAGTGTGCAGCAATGCAAGCCTGTTAAGATGAGGAACAATTTTGCTTCCTAATTTTAAAGGTTGTCTCCAATCTTAATCAGAGAAAGTCCATTACTTAAAATGCCAGATGTTGCAGCGACTTACTCACTCATGGTATGGCAACATATGATTACAAACAAGGTTATCATGTTTCCATAATAGAGGCTTAAAATTAGCACAAGGGGTGAAAATTGGCAGATCTTTTGTCTGACTATTTTTGGTATTTAGACAGAAACATTTTTGTTAAAGCATTGCACATTCTGGGATAGCTGAATGTGATAGCAGACAGCAATTCCAGACAGGACTCTGATAATTCTGAACATGGTTATCATGATGTTTTTAGACAATTACATGACAGAAGCTTAAAACTAGCACCATGGGGTGACAAAATTGACAGATCTCTTGTCAGGTTCTCTTTTGGTATTCAGACAGAAACATATTTGTTAAAGCATTGCATATTCTGGGGTGACTGAATGTGATATCAGACACTAACTACAGACAGAACTCCACAGTCAGAATGAATCCTCCACAGAGAGTTTGTAAACAATTTAAAACCTCTTCTTAAAGGCCTTAGCATCAGCATGTAGGGTCAGTAAAATACTTACTTTGAGGATCATGCAAAAAAATTACTACCATTAGGGATGGGTCACTCAGAATACTGAGAGATCCATTTTTTCTGACAAAGAATAGACTGCCTACCAAGGTATTCTGTCATTTCCCCTTTGTTGGTCTTAGTAGATAGTAATGTTTCTCTACTGCTAATCCCAGTTAAGACATTAAAAATATATCTACTTAAATCTCAGGCACGTAGAGAATTATAGACTGTTTCTTCCCAAATCTTCTGGGGAGTTTGGGATATTTGTAATCAGATTTTGTCAGCATAACTGAAGCATATCAATAGAGAAGCATTATAACATTATATATAAGCCCAAATCCTGTTAGGCACTTGAAATCAGCTGTTTCATCCATTTTGGCATTGTAGCAGATTTGAGTTGGACTACATGTTTTATTCTGATTGTCCAGATATATCCTTTGATTTCTGACCTTTTATGAGGGGGTTGGGGTTGTAGCTATATATTAACAGATAAACATACATATAGTCCCTTCTATTCTATACTCTCCACTTTTTCATTCTGTACCAAAAAGAGGACATTACTTGTAGAACCTGCTGCTGCTGAGCTCTCTTGGTGTCACTTATCTAGGTAGAAAATTGTAATTTTTTTTTTAAAATAAAAATATTTGTGAACATAGTGCTGTTTTATTTGCTTTGCATTTGATCTCTTCAGCAAGGTATCTCGTCAATTAAAGTTGAGGAGACAGAAAATGGATCCATTATTCACCTAGTAAGTTATTTTAAATTATTTTTTCTGTGGTTAGTTTGCAGGAAAAGTTCAAATATGAGTGGAACTTATCCATTTAATTTCTAAGTTTGCCTTGTGCAGTACTATTACTGAATTACTTTTGGTTTATTTGGACTTGTTAGTCTAATATATAGATATTATTAATGAGTGTATATATATATATTACGTTAATTAAGAAATGAAAACTAGCATACACAAATTTGCTTAAAAGTATCCCTTAAGATTTGTAAAATTTTAAATAGTAAATGTCTTGTTAATAATTTAGATATTAATCAAATAAAAAGTAATTGTTAACTTACATTATCAAACAGACAATATTTGTTTTTTCCCTAATTTTATTAGAATTTTAAAAAATTTATTTAGAAATATTAAAATTCATATATTCATGAATAATCCAGTTTTTCTTTTTGTCATCAGCCCAATGATGATACATTAATTCAAGTTGAAGGGAGCTCAACACACATAATATGTGACGATGAATCCATACGAGTCCGTTTGAGAGACACCTTACTGAAATGCTTAAAACAGTTGTAGTCAGTTTTACTTCTTGCTTTCTCTACTAGTTTCAGAAATCATCTTTTATCATGAGCTTGTTTTAGTCCCCTGCATAAGTTTTGCTGTCAGACATCTGTCTAAAGTTCATCTTTTTGTACACAATTCATCATCTAACTTGTGTTTGGACTGAGGATGCAAAAGCCAAAATATAAAATTATTCTCAAGAGACCAAGTCACCATTCAGAACTTTATGTCTTTAGTTAAAATTAAGTTTATGCATATATAAATATGGTAATATGCATTTGTATTAGTGTTGTTCCCAACCTTTCAAAACATTTTGAGATGATAAAAGAATATTGTTTGAGTTTTTGAACATCTGAGTGTGCATGTTCCGATAATGTGAAATAAAAATGTATATTTACTAATAAAATAAACAATTTGTATAAAGTAATTATTTTCTTGCCATTCAAATAAAAGAAATGAACAGTTTGTTTTGAAGTTAGTATTTTTTTTTTCATTTAAATAAAAGTCCATGAGTAACATTGTTATGAATGACTGTTCAAGTGCAGCATTTTAAAGTTCAGTAGAAACCTGCTTATCTGGTTACCTATTATTCACAATTCACCTTGTTCAGAATCAAAAATTATTACTGCACATTATTTTCTGACAAATCACATATTTTAAGTGTTTGAATGATTTTATGCTAATATAAAACCATTATCAGTTTTGAAACAAGAAAGGATAAACTACAATAAAGTAAAATATACTACAGATAATGTTAATGAAGTTTTTTTGTGATGAGTGCAACTTTCAGCCATATTCTTTTGATTTTACGATACTTATTTTAACTCTGTTTTATTTCATTTGCCATGCAATCAAATTTATTTCATTTGCAACAAGACTAATACTGACTGATTGGATCTGTTTTCATTTGAGATCAAAGTATTACCCAAACCTATAGGAATATATCTTACATTCTTATGTATTAGACTGAATTAATGCATTTTGAGGTAGGTGTGTGTGTGTGTGTGTGTGTGTGTGTGTGTGTGTGTGTATTAGTATTAATGCAGCATTGTGATTTGTTTCGTTTGATACAAAGTAACAACATGTAAATACAGAAATGTAATTTGTGTCATTTGACACAAGTTACAACATGTAAATACTGCATTGTAATTTGTCATTTGATACAAGTTACAATATATAAACACAGCATTATTCAAGTATAGATAAAGGAAGAAATCTTCATTAATTATGCAATATACAATAAACATTACTATTACCTCTTATTTAGTTGTACTAGGCTCACTGAACCTCTGTTTCATTTCAACAGTTATACTGTTATCTGTGTTATAAATACCGAAGTAACAAATAACACAGGCTAACACTTTTTAACATTTGTTATACCTGCCACAAACTAAAAGTTTATATAAAATATATTCAATACATTTTTAGTTAAAAAGAAACAAAAGCAGATATTAATTTAGCTTTAAAATTCACTTTTCTGAACATCAGCATTCTCTTACAGGTGTCTTAATATTAATATGTTATTAATATGCTCATGAGAATTAATACAATAGCAGAAAGCCCGAGTACAGTATAAGAATGTAGTAGATACTGAAGAGACAAGTGCAATAATTTACTATGCAAGATAATTATACATAATTGTTTATACCAGTTTTTTTTTTTTAAATTACACATATGCATGCATTATTGCAATAACACACATACAAATGCAGACAGAGAGTTTTTATTTGTTTATATGCTTAAAAAACATGTGGAGATAGAACTGATAAATTAACAGTGTCATTCAAAAAGCATCACAACCATTTTGTAATATGTACAAACTATTTAAAGGGAAAAGTAAATTCCTAAATTTAACATTTTCTCTTTCAATTATTTAGCTTGATTAAATTTTAAAAAAACTCACTTGAAGATAAATGGGATTGGGATTGCATGCTGACTTGAACAATCATGATTTATATTAACTTTCCAAACCAGATAAACAATAGACTCTTATTTGACTTTATCAACCTGACTCAACAATACCTGCTAACTAATTGGTAGTTGATTATATGAGAACCAGACTGAAATAAATTTCCAAGTCTCACTGTTTACACAGATCTGTGTACCAAGAGTGTGTTCTCACTTTTGTCTTTTACAGTTGTATGAATGTACAGATCAATATCAATATTATAGTATAGTAAATTTATGTTTTTAAAATGTGAATATACAGAGAGCTTGGAATTACATCCTAAACAAGGATTTTGAAAGAAAATTCTGACAATGAGTTCATTCTCAAACAATAGAGAATTAGACATCTAAATTTTTTCCTTTAATATACAAGTGCAGTTTGTTTATTTATAGTTTTGATTATTCTTATTGGGCCTTATTTTTCTTTTATAAAAAGAAAGGGCTTTCTGTATGACACTTGTGAATGTAATCCCTATGAATAACTTGGTCAGGGTAACATATGCAATTGTATTAGAATTTCTAGATGATCACTGAATAGAATGTTAACAAGCCGTTAATTGGTAACTTGAACTTTACAAAGTGTGTGTGGTGTGTTAAAAGGATCTTTAATACTGGTATAAACATAATGCATGTTTTCTATCAGATAACATAAAGAGTAATTTTTTTTTAATTTTTAGCAAGTAAGAACCAGGCAAAAAACAACAAAAAAATTACAAACAAAAAAAATCAAAATATTATGACACTATTTGCTCTTACTTTGAATCTCAAGCATTAAAAGTGCAGATTAAAAAAATGAAAACAAATGCACTAAACTGGGACTGCCAAAATACCATAAAAAACATAATAAGCTTTCATCCAATTAAATATTCTTTATCAGAAGCTATTTATTTGAGACAACCATATACACTTGTGTTACTCCACATTAAATAGTCCAGATGAAAGAAAGACAATATGAGATGGACTGCCCTGATGCATTCAATGTTCATATGAATTTGTCATTCCACATACATAACATAATTTTGTCAGTTAAATGGTTTCAGGATAAATCTGTCTTGTCAGATGAGGTGTAGGTCAAGTCATGATATCCAAGTTTTTTCCAGTCCTCTTTTAGCATTAAATTTCTACAAAGAGAAAAATAACAAGAATGAAAGGAAGCAATAGCAAACCACCATAATCTAAGTTTTTAATGTGGTCAATTTACCCAGGCCAAATGAGTTTAAAGATTTATATAATTGTATAGTATATACACACATATATATATGTGCTAATTTAGATATAACAATATGAAAATTCATTTTATTAAAGTTGGATATTTATAAAAATACAAAAACACATAAACTGCTAGATGAAGTGTCAGTCTGATAACCTAGAAACTAATTAAAAATAGATGAACTAGCGATATTAGTTTGAGATTTTTCTTAAGTAATCCATATAATTCTAAAGACTCGATCACCATTAAAATAAAACAGCTATTTATTTAAGTATATTTGTTCAAATGAAACACTTGCCAAACAATTCAAATTTAACATGAAGTTGTTTCTATTTTTCTTCATAATCAGTATTAATATTCAGTCTTGAAGATAAATCATGTGTATAAATGGTTCTAAGTGTCTTTTTGATCTTCAAAGGATGTTTTACATTCTTTATGATTATTTTGTTACTTTTCTTTTTTTTTGCCAGTCTTTAAAAAGTTACGTTTATCCAATGTAAATTTAACTTGTAAAATATAAAGTATTTGGTTAAAAGTGTTATGCTAAAGATATAACATTTTAAACTATACAATTATTTATTATATACACCTAAGATCAAATACAAAGGATCACACTAGTAACAAGAGTGCTAGTCACTGACCCACCCACCCTAGTATAGCCTTAAAAGATCATGTGCATTTGGTTGCAATCATCTGTAATTAGATTATATTTCTTTACTTGTATTTAGGAAGTCTTTGACTAATGTACTTTTGAGATACAGTTCCTATTTCTACAACTTTGTGTGGAGTGTCCATTTTTTTTTTAAAGAAATAATTTATTACAAATATAAAGAATGTGCAGATTTATGTTGCCAAATTTTAAATACATATCTCTTTATCAACAGGAATTTATAGACTATCATAGCTCAACTGTTTTGGAAGAAAAGAAATATCATTATAGCTAATGCCAGGTCATTTATGCCAGCATTGCTAAATATGAACACTCTCTATTGCTCCATTAAAACAAATATATATAGTATTTACACTGATATTTACTATAAAAAAAAATACGAACAGAACTAGTTCTGTAATATACAGGCCTAACATTAAAAGAATAAGGGAATAAACACATATACTGCCAACAATAATATTTATAATTATATTAGAAACAAAAATTAACAAGAACTAGATGCCAAAATCTTACCAAATACAAACTAGTCAGAATTGCATATAAATAATAGAATTCACCATTTAATTGCAAATGCAGAAGACAAATAATTACATTTAGAGAAATTTTTTAATACAGTGATTAAGTGGTATTTTAGTTCAGAGTTTTAAATTGAGCAAGCTTAGCTATTTCATTTTTTTTTCCTTTTTTATTAAATAAATTAAACAATAATATGTTTTTTTCAAATCTTTAAGAAACTAAAATTAAAGGCAAAAGACAAAAGCTGGATTACCAATCATGACTCGTGCACACTTGTAAGAAATGTTTGTTAGAAAATTATGACTTAAACTAAATAGTATAATAAAATTATTGACTATGTCAAATTATAAGGTAAGAACCTGCATTCTGAAAAATAATAAACTGACTTATTACAAACCAGAATTTACACTGAGTATTACATGGGATTGAAAATAATTTTACTACTTTCATGCAACATTTTGAAGGCGCTGAAAACACTAGTAGAACAGAAATCAACTTGAATAACTGATTATTTTAATCATTTTGATTTAATGTAATGACTTATTTTGTTATGATAACTAATAACAGTATAATAACATACTTTTCCATCCGGCAGTTTAGATAATCCTTCGACTCTCTCCTGCATTTGGTATTTTCTTGTTTGTTTTCACGAAGACAGTGCATATACTTTCTCATGAATTCTTTACATTCTCCTTTTAAAATTAGATTTAATAATTAAAAATATATACATACACAATAATAATATGTTACTGAAGACCCTCAGTTAACAAGCATAATTCACTTTGAAGTGAATCTATTATTTCAATGGGATATTGGTAATTGTTCCAACTGAATAAATGAATTGTGCTTGTCAACCTAATTTTTAATCAAATCAAACTGGTTACGGTAAGAAACTTGTTAACTGAAATTTCATTAACTGTCGAGTGAGGGTCTTGTATATATATACATATATTCTCTCTCTCTCTCTCTCTAAAACACATTCATTATATCTATATGACTATCAGTATGTGACAATATCCAGAATTCTGATTCCTATACCAATTTTTAAAACAAACTTTCATACATTCTAGACTTTATATCACTGTATCTCATGATATTTATGCAGACTGCCTTGACTGGTTGGGTCAAGGATCGCTCACTGACTTGGTTTCAAAAGTACTTGACATTCTTGCAAGTTCATATATATATATATATATTTAATAAAGGAATCTATTATATTTTGTATTTATGTAATTTGTTATGATAATTGATGTATTTAATTTGCATAATGTATAATTTATATGTGAGAATGTTTTTCTAAAGTGTGCCAATATACTTTATAGTTTTCTATTTTATTTTGTATCAAATCTGTTCAAATTGTAAGTTAGTAAGTAGTTATATTTAAAGTTTAATTTACATGCTTTTAATTGATATTAAAATCAAAACATTAACTCATAGGCATTTAACATTAATCTGTCATGTAAAGTAAGAAGCATCAAAGGACAGAAGTGGCCAGTCTGATTTTCATGCAGGAACTTTCTTTGCCACCCTCATTTTTTAATAGTATATTGGCCTGACAAAAAAAAAAGAGAGAGTATTAGACCAGAGAGACAACCAGGACATTAGACCAGGAGACTTGACCAAGAACATATATGAAGAGAGGGAGGGAGGGAGAGTGAGTAGGAAAAAGTATAGTGTGTTTGATGGCAAATGTATTGCAAAGAAATAAAGTTTAAAAACTATAACACATTATCTTTCTGCCATCTCTTGCTACCATTGTAATGTTGTGACCATTGTCATTGATGTCATATATCTTGTGATCTACCCACTCCATCGCACACAACATGCACGCCTGCATCCATACACACACACTATATATATATATATATACTAATTCTAATTAAAAGTATTTATACTGGAAAAAATGTTTGAAATTTGTCTATTTTCATTTTCATTTTTGGTTGTGGAATTGTGAAAATATTAATTAAAAATTAATGTTTGATTGTGAGCTGCTAATGCCACCTAGTTAATGGTTATGATTATTATTATTAATTAATCACCCAATACAAATGATGAAAATCTTAATAATTCTCCAGAAGATACTACTCGTCTCTCTCACTTGGCAGATGTGCAGACGTAAATGTTTTCTCTCTTCCCAAACATTAAAGATAAACACTTACCATCACACAATATTTCCATAGGTGGAAAACATATTACCAAAGGAGAAGATAAATCCATCCTTTAATCTATATTTAGCAAGCCCACATCCACCCACTTTCTTCTCCAACATATGCTATCAATATAAGCAAGAAGGTCAATAAATTTAACAATAAATTTATTAATTCAACAATCAAATATACATAAATACAATGAAAATGATTACTTGACATCAATATTTCCATAAAGTCACATTCAAATAATTTTAATACCTATAGTCTTAAATCCTAAAACACAATTCAACAGATTAGTGTCAATACAAATTACACAATAGATCTTATCAGAAACAGAGATGGAGTTGCTAGAGATAAGCAAAAATAGTTTGCATGTAACCTTGTCTAGGCGAAGCTGCAATAGTCTTTCACATGTTTTTCATAACAAAATCACAAGTTTATTGTTAGTGTATTACTGTCCATTCCATGTGTTTTCCTTGCATGTTGTATAACACTGATGAGCTGCTATTCTCTCATGGCTAATCTGGTGCTTCTGCCATATTAGTTCTGTCAAGCAGAACAACAATCATATCATTTTCCATGATCAGAAATTGCACGATGTAGTCTGCATACTTTGCCACCATATATCTACTGAGTATAGTGTATTTCTTACACTTGCACACACTATGTAACAAAGGGGGTAGATACTTCTCATGTCTACCATGGTCATAGCAGTTTATAAATCAGTAAACCAGGAGATTCAGATAAAACAAGAAAGGCTGCTTCTTTCCTGTAATTTTGTGTAAATATAATCAGGGAACAAATGCAAACTTTCCATTTTGTTCTTCTCTAACTCCATTCTTTCTTACATTCAAGTCTCAACTTACAGTTTCCTGCAACAGTATTTATTAGCCCGATACACATGTACAGCATAATAAATACAACATATCAATTTTATGAATGTATTCACTAGAAACAATGTCAAGTGTTGAGCATACTATATACAAGCATATTAGTTAAAACAATTGTAGAAATAATAGTTTACTCACATAATACATCTCTATGTAAATAACAAGTACAACATATCAATAGCAAAATGCATGAAATATTTCTAAGTCCATTCTCTCTCAATCAGGCAGTTAACACTAAACTAATGGCTGCCTATCATTACCGGACTTCTTCCCACACCAAATTCAAAGTGATTAGACAATAGAATTCTTTACAACAGGTAACCTTTTGATCTCAGCCCATTGTCTGGTCTCATTCTTGTAAATCTTAACTATTGGATAATAAACTACATTACATCAACAAGTCTAGCACATTCTTTACCTGTGCTTACTTCCAACTCTGACAATTAAAAAATAGCAGCACAATCAGTGCTGAAGGCTGGATCACTTTGACATTTAACAATTTATATAGCAATTAAGTTTGGAAATAGGGATAGGCTCATTTATTGCAGATTGCAGTTTTACAGAACTGGAGATATAGGCACTATGAAAGTATGATATTCTGTGTGCTTATCATCACAAGAGTCAAATGTACTGAGAAAATGTATCTGAAAAAAGACAGCCAAGGCTCCAACTTAACAAAATTTTCAAAGATAATGCTTTGACCTTTTCCTCTTGTAATAAAGTAAAAATAATGTACTACTAACAGAAGCCCCCAACCCTTATTCGCATTTCGATCTTAAGAAATTGAGCTTTAGTTTCAGACAATTAATGTTATACATTAATACTGTATATTAAAATGGCTCTCCAGCTATTTGAAATATGAATTAAATAGTTAATATTTCAAAATAATATAAAGTTTGATCGATCTCCCACTGAATGGACTGATGCATAGGCTTAACATTATAGTTATGTTAAATAATCTGTATGTTATTTTTTAAATCGTACTTTAGATCTTAGTTCGGTCGGCATTGGGTATGCACCTGTGCACACTTGATCGCATTTGATTAGACTCACTACAATGTATTAACATCTCACACCAATCTCAGTGAAAGACTGAAAACTTTATTATGAGATGTCATAAACATACAGTGATACACGTATTTTATATACTAATATAGAAACAGTAAAACCGATAGATTACATTTTCATTATTAGTACAATAGAAAGTATTAAAATGTATATGTATTTTAAAAATTACCATCATGATCTAGAGGGAAGCTGCCTTTCTCAGGCGGCTTCACTAGAGGGCTTCGTTGAAATGTCATTTGAGTAGACATTGTATATTAATTTCACGATCAGTAATTTGTTTTTCAGTTTACTTGTGCTAACTCTGCAATACAAATTCAGAGATAACTCTAATTTCACTCCTGTCCGCAGAGTACATTTTCTTAGTCTGTTACTACGCTATTGAGTCGAAGATATTTTCTTTTACCGTAACTCGTAATTAGTAAGAAAACCATTTTAGCACTTTTGGGATCGGAATTTATTTTCTTATGAGGAATTTATTATAAGTAGGTAGTCACAACCAATTTTCAAATTTGATTCAGAGTAAAACAAATGTGTTTACTTAATAAATAGACATAAGATGATATAAGTTATTATAATCATAATGTTGCTTGCAAAATTCTAAGAGAAAAAGTTTATGAAATATCATTTGAATACACAAGTTAAACGGTATCATATTACGAGATGAATAAATGCTAATTTTTCGATACACCTTAAAAAATAAAAATCTTCAGTTATGAAATGGCAAAGTTAAAATTATAATAGAAGGGTATCCTATATTCTAAATGATAAAAACGAAGAATTTCTTTTCAGAGAGTGTAGGCCAATATTATATTTTTAAAAACTGTGCAAACATAGAACTTCATTACATAAACGCATTTGTAATATATTATAAAGAGCATATTCATGACATAATATTAAAATAAGTGGCTTAAAACGTATTTTTTCTGGTATTTCAAACAATAAAGTACCAAGGAGTTTAGCCCAATTCCCCCCCCCCCCCCCGAGATACTATTACTAATCTGAACGCCAGTGATATACGAGGTTTCAAACATCACCAAACAAGCAAATGTAACACTTTCGGAAGAAAGATGACAAAAATGTTAATACACAAATTGCAAAATGTTACATCTCTAGATTTAACAGATATGGTTCGAATATTAAAAGAAAGAGGAATTTGTGCTCTATCTAGTTGGTACAATCATTATTTGTTGACTTTAAAAAAGTAGGGGATATATGCATACAGTTATTATATAATAATTTATTAAAAATTACTTAAAATTTATTAATGTGCTAAAACTTGTATCATTGACATTGCAATTTGCTTTATTATTTTTTTCTTACAAGTTTGCTTTATATATAATTACACACATGTTTACAAGATTATGTTTTAAGATTATAATTCCAGCTTGTTGATAGTCTACTAACATGTAATTTATAACTCAATTCAGATATCTTTTTAGCATCTAATTGCAACATGTGTGCTAATGAATATATCTGTTTTAATTATTATAATTAAGTTGATTAGATAAAGAAACTGCATATATGAATGTTCAGAAAGTTAAGAATGTTTTACAAAATTACATCAGTATTCAGAATTGTACTTCCACTAACAATACAATATCCCACAACAAAATTGTTGCAATAGCAGCAATACACTGCAGCATGTTGCTTGTGTCTGGTAAAGCCTTTAAATATAACAAATAATTATATAAAGTATCACACTTCACTTTAGAAAATTACCAAATTTGTAGGCCTACACTAAATGCTAGATATTCCTGCAAAACAGCAACGTTGGGACTACCTATTAAAAAGCTTATACCTTTTTTAATTTAGTGTGTGTGTGTATGTATGTAGTGATTTTGTTTCTGCTAATAGTAGGTAGCCATAACTCTTTAGAGTATGCTTTTTTAAGAATTTCTTAAGCTATTGAATAATTATTGAGTGATCTGTATATTTATGTAACAGAAAAAGTTAAGGTAGATCAGAACTTGAATAATAACAGGAGTCTATGTATTCACATATTCTACAACTATAAGCACACAAAAGGCACATAAAATAAAACATTTACCAGTATTAGATCTTTTACACACACACACACACACACACACACATATATACTTTAGAAAATGTTTTGTAAATCCTAGAACTATTAAATTATTGAGCATTTTTTAAGGATAGTAGGAACTAATTGGAGGGACTTAATATTTTCTTAAATAGAATGCTAGTGTACTCTTATGTGCCATTTTTATAAACACATTGGTCCTTTACAGATCTCTAGGGTTTTCCAAACACAACAGTTGTGTACAGAATACTTGCCAATTTTATATTCATAATTCATTCTCCATATACTGTGAATAATTCGTTCTGTATATACAGTTACTGTAAATGTGATCTGTGAGTTATTGAATATGATTCATATTTCATGATTGGATTAAAAATACAACAAACTTTCAAATGACTAGGAAAACAGTTAGGTTCAGGTTGTACTTCAACTTAGTATATCATAGGCTATATTTTATTTAAAATGATCATTTACAAACCTCATCACATGTACATTTTAAATAGATATAAACATAGTTCGATTTGGGTTCCAGCTGAATCTTGAAACTTCAATACACTAACTACTAATTTCTATGTTGATGATCAAACAAGAATTAACCATGTATTTAGTAAGATGATGCGCACAATATTCCCTCTTTCTCTCACACAAACAATTTTTTCCATTCTATATTAAAAGTATTTAAGTCAGTTTTTAGTGAATTAAAGAATAAATTTGGTTTGTTAATGTAGACAGCTGCACCTGTAATTGTCAATCCCATTTATCTATCACATTTTAGTTTGTATTTTAAAAAAAAATTGTTAGCAAGAATAACAAAATTGTCATGGATATGTAAGATTAAGATTTCTAAGTAGGAGAGTTTGTTGATACTGAATAAGGTTTAATTTAAACTACATAAGTGTTCTTCATGAACTAACTAGCTTGAATATTCACATTAATTTTAGAACTACTTTTAACTTTTTCATGATGAGCCTAAATAATGTACAGTTATATTAATCTTATTTTTAGAATCATACACTGATAAACGATATAAAGTTTAAAAATAGAAATATGGTGTTCTGATAATGAATAGAATATAGTATTTTGCTAGTCTCATATATTGTATAATATATACACTAGTGCCTTGATATAATGGGGGTCCCCCAAATTTGACCGCTTTGTATGTGAGGCTGCATTACAGTGAGGGATCCTTTCTGTCACGTATAAACAACCTTGTCCCATAGTGGCTACTGTTTATCAAATTATGATTATTTTATAATTAGTACACACTGTACTACAAATGAGCATATGAATAGGAAGAGTTGACAGTTTTATTGTTAGCGCATACTGTAACCAGACTCGGGTAAAAAGAATCTCTTATTTAACCATCACAGTCAGCTATTGAGAAAAGGAATGGGGTTGGGGGACAAAATTACCCCAATTTTCTCTTGATGGCCTTGGTCACAGTCAACTCTAACCATGTTTTTAATAGTTCAGAAAACAGCTTCAAAGAACATTACTGCAGCCAAAGATAAAAGTTTGTCCACTGGCCCCGTCTTTTCTCTCAACAGCACTGATCACAGTCAACTCCATCCACGTTTTTTCAATTGTTCAAAGAAATTACTTCAAAGAATATTTTCCATTGTGATATATATGCACCCAAGTCAACGGTTGTATTATTTTTATTAATTATCCATAACTAATTACAAGTGATGAGAATCTTAATTTATGTTATTAAAATTCTCCAGAAGTCACCACTCGTCTCTCTTACTTGGCAGATATGCAAGTGCTATTGACGTTTTTTCTCCTCCTTGTAACAGAAGAGGTGGGAGGGGGAATTCATAGATCAATAGTGTGTGTGTGTGATGCTAAAGTAATATTAATGTAAACTGGGTTGATGAGAGTGGGAAGGATGATAATATGCATGCTTGTTAGTAAATGTCAGCAAGCTTTATTATGGGGGGGGGGGGGGGGGAAGTGCCATATGTCACAAAATCATTCCATTACTGCTAGAATATTTAAAATGTCATATTATTATTATTATATTTTTAAGGTAAAAGGGTCATTGTCATTTATGCACCCAAAAGAGAGCTTTGTCATTTGGTCAAAATATATATGTGACAAATTTTGTTAAGGAAAGAACACAGTTGCAGAAAATGTGAATTGGATGAAAATTTAGAATGCCTCCCAAATTAGAGTAAATTTTGAGTAATATGATTTAGAGGTGCTTAAGCAGAATTTCTAGTATATATATCTGTCTGGTCCCAAGCTGTTAAAATTAAGGAGATTCCACTATAGTGTGATGGACTGAGTTCTACAGCTGCATTTTATGACTTATTTATATCATCATCAGCCCACAACATGTATATAAATTGAAGAACAAAACAAACTTAAAACAAAACTATTAATGTCACCGCAAAACTTTCCATCACAAAAATGACAAATGCTGCTGCATTAAAATAATCCAATGTGTCCTTTATTAAGTTACTTTCACAATCAGTTAATATACATGCTTATCAACAATCACTAACGCTGTTACTTTCAAATGTCCACAAATACTACAGCATTCAAATATTAATTGCTAATCAATTACAAGTTTTGTCTAAGAGGATGCATCAAATGCTGAATCTATATGAATAGGTATTTGGTTATCAGTTATTGTGTCAAACATGATTGTATGAGTCTTTGCTTGTCAAATAACTCTAACAAACGATGCTGCATTCAGATGCTCTGTTCCTGTGTTACGTCCTGTCATAACCACTGCCACCAAAGTTTTCTCTGACAACTTCTTAACCAGCTTCTTGACAAGCCTGTCCAGTTTGCCAAACACTTTCTGAAATATAAAAGTATTATTATAACTTACTTTGTAGTTTGTGTAAGAAAGACACCTCACCATTTTGCAGATGTCAAAGTGCATTTAAATGGGAGAAAAAATCCCGAATAAAAGAAAGAAATAGGCAATTGTGGAGTTTGAATAAAGACTATTTAGGTGAACCTATTAGTATTAAAATTGAAATATTTTCAGTAGACAAGAAGTACTGAAAATGAGGTCCAAATACAAACCAAATATAAAGCATACAACTTCATTAATTTATAATCCCTGACTAGGTCCCCAGATTCTTTATCCACTATTGCAACAGTTATTATAATTTACTCTGAACTTTTCTTGGATGGACAACTATCAAAGTTGGTTACAGGTGCAATTAAAGACAGATGGTATATTTCTTTCAAATCCTTATAAGCAAAAGACAAACACTACAGGAATCGTGACATAAAATTTATAAAGACAGATAGTATATTTTTTTCAAATCTTTAAAAGCAAATGACAAGCACTATAGGAATCGTGACATAAAATTTATAAAGATAGATAATATATTTCTTTCAAATCTCAAAGACAAGGAATCGTGACATAGAATTTATAAAGACAGATAGTATATTTCTTTCAAATTCTTATAAGCAATAGACAAGCTTCATAGGAATTGTAACATAAAAATTATAAAGTGGCATGGGAAAAATATTATTTACATTTAAATTTGCATTGCAAAATAAGTGTCAGTTTCTCTTGACTTTGAAAAGAGTGACACCAATCTCTAGTATGATAAATGACTTCGAAATGAATATTGATACTGTACCCTAGTAAACTACATGGTTGAAATGAATGTTGATATTGTACCCTAGTATGTTACATAACTTCGAAATGAATATTGATACTGTACCCTAGTAAACTACATGGTTGAAATGAATGTTGATATTGTACCCTAGTATGTTACATAACTTTGAAATGAATGTTGATAGTGTATAAGTTAGTAAGTTACATAAGTTTGAAATGAATGTTGATATTGTACCTTAGTATGTTACATAACTTTGAAATGAATGTTGATATTGTACCCTAGTAGGTTACATTTGAAATTAATGTTGATATCGTACATGATTATGTATTATGAATTGTTCTTAGTATGTTTTGTATGATGGGGAATTATCCCACATATTTTAAATATAAATTTTCATTTGTAATCTATAATTTCAAGGATGATGTTAGTAGAATGTATAGTATTATAATTGAATATGCATTAACAGGTTAATTACTTAATACACAACCCTCCGTATCATTAAACAGTAGTAATGTATTGTGCAGTTTGTCTAGCAGCAAATGGTGGAAACAAAATTAGAAAAAAGTCTTAGGTATTGTCAATAATACATGCTGAGATATTTCTAAAGAAAGAGTAGAGAAAACAATAAAATGTACTGGAACATGCATACTGATGAATATATAACCCACAAACATAGTGACTATTTCACTGCATAACAGCATTATAACACAGCAAAGTAGTTGTCAATTTTTTTTTCATTTTGACTGAGTGAAGATGCCAAACGTGATCTAGAATGAAATGAAATATTAATAAACTTAGTAAAGAACAATTTAAAAATAAATAAATAACTAAAATCCAATTCTTACTTTTTTATCATCTTTCTCTTGAATATCTCTGGAAGACAAAGGGTCAATTTTGTCCTGTCCACTGCCAGAAGATAGTTTGTGTGAAAATGCAGTAAAGTTTACCCAAATTAAATCTTTTCCTTCACTCACTGCATGATATGCTGCTTTGTCAGTTGTCACAGCAATGCGGTGCAAGTGCTGTTCAGATTCATACTTTGAAATCTCATCACTTCTGCCTATAATGCATGCTGCAAAGATGATAAAACTTATGATATACTAGCATATATATGTAATATAGAGAGAGAATTCTCTGTTTATGTGATATATGGATTCTCAAGACCCTTGCATAAACAAAAATTACATTATGTAGAACAGGATTTTTTTCTTTATGAAAACTTTTATGATATTAAGAAAAATTAAAAAAAAATAACGATTAACTATAAGTAATGGACAAAACAATGTTGAAAACATAAACAGAGAAAGAACAAGTCAAACATTTCAAAAAGTATTCTATCTTATTTCTTCACTAGTCAAGAAAGAGAGCAACAAATTAGGGACTGTATACAATGTTTGTAGTCATGAGAGTAAACAATAAACTGAAATTACAGCAGAAATAATACAAGTCAGTAAGTTTATAACAAGAATACTGAGTTGTATTATATTTTAGCCTGATGGTACATACCTGAGAGATTGCTGTCTGCTATCAACTGAAAGATGCTAAGAATAATGCTGTTTCCTCTCTGCTGAAAAAACACCTGTTGTTGGTTTACTTCTGTATTCTTCAACTTGTGAAAGGTCTTTTTCAAATATTTACCTACTGTTCTTTCCTCTGAGCACCCTGATTTTTGAATACATTCATTGTCTTTGACCTCAGTAAATGACAGAATAGATGAATTTCCTTCTTTACTATGTGCAAATTTTTCTTGTACATTCTGAGATGGTCCTGGTCCTAAAAAATATGTCCTCATGTCAGGAAAATATACACCACCAAGGATTGCATCACCAAATTCCAAGCCTAAGGAAAAAGATGTTTTAAATGTAAAAAATAAAATTTTAAAAGGCAACAAGAAAATGTAGCAACTTGTTTATGATTAAAAAACAAATTTTATACTAAAACTGTGCAAGATAAAATAAAGCTAACCAACTAACCAATAACATAGTGAACAAGAGAAAGAGTGAGAGTGTTATAATAAAGATATGGATATAATACAGATATAATTACATCCTCTACATTTATCACGGAACTTGGCCACTTGTTGAGCCTCTACAAAGGGTATTGAATATTTTATAAACTTAATGCTATTTCAGCTCAAACTGGAAATTTTAAAAATCTCTTCATAAAAATTTAATTTTTCTTAACTGTAGAGTAGTCCCCCTCCCCCAACTATCCAGTATGCTGTCTTGCACAGAACAGACCATTATTATCAGCATGATCACTGCAGTATTTACAGAATTCTGTATTTTTTTAATTTTTTTTTTTTAGTTCTTTCCATATGTTTGTTCGGTTTTTCTTTCATGTGTTTTTTATTTTTCTGGTAAGACATATTCCCCCTCCCCCCCCCCCCCTGTTTTTCATGGCTGATGCTCTTTTAAGTGCTAGTAGTCTTCTACTTGTTTGAAGAGGATAGTGAGTAGCCATCTGATTACTCCTTGTTCAAATATTTTAGAAGCCATGAATGGTAAAGTAAATATTGTGAATGTTTGGGTACTTCAAAAAGACAGTCAAGACTTTTCATTCTGTTAAACAAACAAAAATGTCTTTTTAGTATATATTCCTTAAACTGAGGTCGATGGAAGGACATTTCCCTTCCATTAGGCTTTTTTATTGTAGTAAGCCAAAGGATTACCCTTATTAAATTTGGTCTGAATTAGTCTTTTATTCATCTTGGAGCTTTGTTCTCTTCTGAACAATCTAAATGGGTTTTTTTCTTGATTTTCTGTTTTACAAATAAATAATAAATATTTATGTATGAAAATTCTTTAAATAATTCTAAGTGCTTACAATCATTATCACTAAATACATCATTTATGACCTAGGGAGTTGGTGAGAATCAGCTGAGAAATATCCCAATGATCAAGACTGAAATTGAATTTACTACCTTCTGCATGTGAGGTTTGAGTTCTTTCACTTTTACCACACACTTCAGCCACTCAACTAGCTCCCCAGGCCCCGTTATATTGGACTTGGGCTTTTCAATCTTAACAGGAACACCCCATAATTTCTTAAGTAATCATGGAAGACTGGGTTTAGATAAATAATCTTTCTTCATTCAAACTTGATTTGAATTAATTGCTATGGCAAAATAGTGAACAGATTTATTAAAAAACCCTGGCAATAAAGCAGTGACTCTAATGTAATTTTTTAATGATGGTACTGCTATCTCTCTAGTCACAGGCCAGGTTGACAAATGGTACACACACATGCACGCGCACACACATACACATGTGCATACAAACTTGTGTAATGTATAATAGTTTTGCAGTTTATATTGTTAAATAAAATAGAGGTAAAAATACAAAATTAATTTAAACTTTATAAACATATAATATCCACAGGTAAAGATTACAAAGAGTTTGATACATTTTGTATTTTTACCTCAATTTTATTCAACAATATAAACTGCAAAACTATTATACATTACACAGAGAATGCAATGTAACATGAAAATTTCAAGTGAATGTTGACAGTTCATTTAAACAGCCCTCGTCAGGACAATACAGTTTTAATAAAATAACATATGAATAATGAAATGAGTAAGTCTCCAGACATGAAAAAATTGATGTAAAACTCTGTCACAAAAACATCAGAATATGAAGATAGGTTTTGTTCATTATTTCTTTGTAATTGGTAATAACATGTGTTTAATATCTATTAAATATGCAAAATAAAATGCATACATACTAAGCATACATTTATCAAAAAAATAAATATTAAAGTTGTATTATATTTTAAAATACTGAAACAAATAAAATATCATACATGTCTGTTGTTTAGTTAAATAGATAATACTATGCTGATCCTTTTAATAGGTCAACCATGGCTCTTTTGTCTAATCTCAGAGATGTCACAATTTATCTTATTTCATTTTGCATTGTAAATAAAAATTTTATGATAAAATGAAAAACATAATAAACGATGAGTACAAATTATCTTTCATATATTTTGATAGAGTATAATTTGCTGATCAATCTGATATGTGAACCATCTCTGCATGATATATAGTTTCAGAGATATTTACTGAATAACACTTGGTTACCGTTTTATTTTGTTAAAATTTGCTGAAATGGCCATTTTCAACTTTCATTAAGTTTCAATTTTGTCACAATACCTTTGGAAAAAGCAGACTTTATCTATATGGCAAATGATTAATAATATGCAAATTTTAGATGTATTTTGTTCATCAGCTGTATAAACTATGATGCCAGTAACATTCTCATTTGTGTTTTGTGAGCAATATGAAACAAAAGCATGTTTTCTTTGCAATTTACAATAAAATAACATTCAATTTGCATTTCAGGAGCTATGCTTATTTGAATTGTTGTTTAGTGTAGTTTACATTTTACCTGTACTGCTCTCAATAAATCACACTTTCATTATATCTAAAAATAAAACAAACCACTGATCATTAATGACGACTCTCTCTCTCTCTCTCTCTCTATATATATATATAATCTAAATTAACAAAATCTCAAAATGTCTTATAGGTATTATTATATTTTTTCTACACAATTTTCTACACAAAGTTTGTGCAATATTAAATAGAAAAAATTATGTGGGCCTACTTATTTTGTGTAAACTAAAGTATAATTAGATTTCATACCATTTAAAACTAAGAGATTTGTTACAAAGTAGAATACAAATATGAAAAAATTACTTGTCTTATTTACTGCACAAACCTTTGCTTAGTTTGAGCTGCACCAGGTCCATGGTTGCTATGGCATCTTCTGTAGAACAGTGTCCCGATTCTGAATTTTGTATTGTGCGTCTGAAAAACAAACATGAACTAATTGCACCAGAAAACATCATTCAACAACTAAGTGTGTTTAATGCATGTATCTAATTTTTACAGCTACCTATATCAAACGAAACATATGGATAGGTTTTCTCTTTCATGAAACACCTAAAAGCGCACAGTGACCAGAGTCCATTATAATACTTGATCAATATCTTTTAACCTGGCTAAAAGGGAGAAGAAGAAAAATAGAACTTTTTCAATGATAAAATTAAGAATTCAAAAATTAGACAAGTACACAAGTACATGAAATTGATTATTAAAGAATAAATAAAGTATATACAAAATAATTTATGCAAAATAAAGTTTATTACACTTGAAAACATGGATGTCAGATTACCCTAACACTTTTGCAGCCAAACTAAATATTTCTTAAAAAATACATGAATACAAAATATATTAGCAACAGGGAAGACAAGAACAATATAATAAAATATAATATGTTAACTTTCTTAGTTTCTATATGGTGCTGAATTAAGGCACCATTATGGCAAAATAAACCACAGTTGAAGGTGACTGAAAAGCTAAACTTAAAATCTCTTCTTAACATAAATATTTATTTACAAACTGTAATTTTAATAAACAGCTATTTTTATTAAAGATATTTCTAATGTAAAAATAATGTTTTAATAATCAACTCAAGAATCTTCAAATTGTCTCATGTTTCAATTACTATCTTTTATACAGTTTATTTATCCATTTGGGTTGAAAAGGATTACAGAAGAAAAAAGATGTCTGCCTGTGGCAGAGTAAATTTGTCTATCCCTATTTCTAAACTTAATTGTCGTATAAATTGTTGAATGTCAAGGTGATCTGACCTTAGGCACTGTTTATACTGCTATTTTTAAGTGTCAAAATTGGAAGTAAACAAAAGAGTAAATATGTGAGAATTTGCTGAAGCAATCCAAACCAGTTCCAAATGGGTGAGTAGTTTTTTGACATTTAATATCCCTGAATTATACAAAAGTATGTTAGAAATTAATTAAATAGTTTCCTAACAACATGTATTCAAATAAAAAGTGAAGAAAATTAAATCTAGGTTGTTTTTTTTTTTGTTTTTTTTTTTAAAGAATGAGTTATAAGAATTATAATAACATTTGTGTGATTTAGCTAGTCCACAATAGGAAAAAGCATAAGCAAAATTTTAAATAATCAAAATGCATGTCTACTAACCCCAGAAAGTGGTATGCAAGTCGTCTCAAACCAGCTTTGACACCTCGAGATCCAGACATATTATAGATGACACTAGTGTCAATAACATATGGATGGAACAGCTAAAGAAGTCAATAAAGATAAATGGTTTAAAAGAATTAAATGCTGTTTATGATGATTTATAATTGATTAGTTAATGCAATTAACATAACTATTTTATTGTTAAATATGCAGATTACAATAAAATATTAATTAAAATGGTTGTAATATTTCACAGAGACAAATAATATAAAAAACATGCAGTTATATATTTACACCCTCCCCCCCCCACATACACACTACAAAATGGCTTCCAGCTGGCCTATAGCAGAGCATATGGATGACAGTGGTCACGTTTTTGGTGATTTAGATGACCAAATCTTTGATAAACTGGGTAAGTACTCATTTGTTTTAGTAAAACAGGTATTTCCAAAGTTAAGATTGACTCAGAATCTAATAAAAATAAGGAATTTATACCTTAAGGGCCCGCAAATCATTCCAGAGGGACTGTCCACACAAGATTGCATCCTGCGGAAGGAGTGCAATAATGTCACTTTGTACATCGTTCAGCCGTTTTGTGACGGGTTCAAGTATTTCTCTTGTGATACCACTCCATCTAAGGTAAAAATATGATTCTTTGAGATAGGAAAGCATTTATAACATACAACTAATTTAACTTCTAAAATAGAAACAACCTTTTGTGTGTTTGATACCATCAATCTAAACTATAAAGTAAAAAAACACTTCCAAAAATACAAGGATACTTTTAAGTGCAATTATATTAAGAAGAGTACTTTCTCAAGTTCATGGACAGAAGCTTAATGATCCATAATTCAAAACAATCTGAAATAACTCAATGGAAACAATTCAGTTAGTTTAAAAATTAATCTGTATTGATATTCTCATTTTAAAGCCAGCACATCATGTATCAATGGATTTGTCTTGATGACAGGAAGCTTCTAGATATGTGCTCAGAAACCTGAACTGGGATTTAGGTCCCCAAATTCCAAAAATATAAATTTTTCACTCAAGAAGAATGTATTTCGTTTTGCACAGTGGTATCCCCTTGGCCTGGTCAATGGGCTGGAGAAGGCATTGTGTGGTATAGCCTGGGCAATTGTTCAATGATAAAAGAGCTCTGGCCTAGAACATGTTAATGGAAGTGAAGGGGAGAGGTATTGGATAGTGGAGGTGGCCTTCTAGTATTTTAGTAGTTTAGTGTAGTTAGAGTACTTAGATCATCATTTCTTAATTAAAGATTTTTAATTTTTACAGTTTATCAAAAATGAGCATTTATTATATCATAAATGACAACTAACTTGTATATTCAAATGATATTTCATAAACTATTTGAGGTTTTCTTAGTATTTTGCACGCAACATTATATTCTTATACTATTATGCATACACATTTGTTCTACCCTTAATCAAATTTGAAACAATGGTTGGGACTACTTAATATAAATAATGACAATAAGCTAAATTAGTGTTAACTGTTATGTTCCAATTAAGTATAGCAAACTTCAAACAGTGATAACATTTTTATTTTACATTTACAATACAGAGTTTTGATATTATAAGTATACACAATACATCAAGCCCCTAATGAAGGCAAATTGGTGACAAAAATGAGGGCTACACATTTACTCTTGCTATTCAAATGGTTATAAATTTATAATTTAAAATAATTATCAATAAAAAATCTTATTAGAAAGTATTACTAATTTAATTTCACACACATAATCCCTGTTGCTATTACTAAACATTGACCTGGAAAGAAAAAGTTATTGGTACCTGTACCTGCATATACTGTAATTAAAATTAAAAAACAAAACTGATTGCCCTAGCAAGTTCAAAATAATGCTAGTATATTAATCAATGAAATATATGTGTCCCTAACTTTTACAATGCATTCATGTGAAATCTGGTTTTATCAAATTCTCTTTAATAACCCAAAAGTATAAAAATAAAAAAATAAAAACTGATGTGAACTTTGGTGATAACAGCATACATGGTAGAGAAGGTTAAAAATGCATCATGTGTACTTAAATGTGTATAGGGTTTGTATATGCATGTATGTTTTACTGTTTGCCTGTTGGTACGAATATGTTTGCAAACATCTATCTATCAGTCAGCCATCAACATGAGTAAATAATTTAAATTTATTGAATTTGTCTGTATTGTACTAAAGTCACAAATTCTAACGTTCAAGCTGAAAGTGCAAGTGATTGCAATGTACATAAACAGTACAATGTACAATCACTGATTGTAAAAGATTTTAGACTCAATGCCTAATGCATGATAAAAGAGTACTGCTGCATAAGCTAGACATAATAACAAAATTTATACTGGTAAGATATGGATGTGTACTGACTTTTTTCTATCAACTTATGCTTGATACTAATAGTTTTTTAGCATAATCTTTGCTAACTACACCTATGAACAACACATTAACTAAGACATAACTGCTCAAATAAAAAAGAAGATAAAAATATGCTACTTACTTCGTGAGATAGTTGACAACAGGATTGAAAGGTTTCACTAGACTGTCATAGATGACAATTTTTTCTTCATTCACTATGGAAACTCGAGTAAGTTCATTTTCTTTGGCACTGGTCAAACACTAGTGTGCATAAATACACACACCGAAAAGAAAAATTATACAAAATAATAATTTTAAAAGACTTCAATTCTCTTACACAATAACAGATCTTTGTAAACATAAAAGGCACTCAGATTAAAAATTTAGCATCATTTATTAAAAATTGTATCAATAAATAATAATAATTATGATTACAATCACAAACATTCTTCTCTAAGGAAGAACCGTTACTCTAGAAATTCATGTATTCATGGACAACTTTCTGTTAACCCAAAGAAAAATAAAAAAATAAACTATTTTAAGTTCAATTATTAACTTACCATTTCACAGTCTACAGCAAATAAAGGACTTCTAGAGCTGACAGGCTTGTATGTGTCTTTGCTGAAGACATAACCAGAAAACACATCTGCACACAAGACCAAGTTCTTAGTCATTATAAATTAGATGTATTTTTCAACAATAAATTTATTCCTTGCATAACTATTTGGAAAAAGAGAAAATTCGAGTTGGTGTCTTTGAACACTTTTGGTTGCTCTAATTATGCTCAAAAATATCTTCCATTTCACCAAGAAATATAAATATATATAACTTTTTATTTGTTTTCATATACTTACAATACACACTTTCATATTTTAAAAAATTCTTGAAGGGTTATTATTGCTTCCAAATATTTTTTAAGAAAATTTTAAAACAAAAATTATTTTGATAAAACCTAGTCATTCTGTTATGAATGAACAATAAATGCACTTTGTAAATCGAAATGTATTTTCCTTTGTAGATTCTGCTGAACAAATCATGTTGAAATAAGTACTGCTGTTTTACAACATTGCCAGGTACTTGATGTGTTGACACTTTGTGATGTCATGTGAAGTGTAAGACCATTGATATGACATATGCCATGTATAGTTTAATATGACTGATAGAGAATTAGTGAAGGTTAAAACTTTTCATATGGTAAAGGATTAAAGACAAAAACTAACCATTTTTAGTGACCACTGGTACAGGGTAACCTTCTGCCATCATCTGTGTTGTGCTGAGCAGGAGACTGGTTCTGGATACCAACTCTTCTTGACCTTGTTTTACGCCACAAGGTTTATTTTCTTTCATCAATCTACTGTCATTAGCTGATATATTCTCACTTAATGGTTCACTTTCACATTTAACTCCAGCCTTTTCATCATGGACGTTCACATTGCTCTCTGAATTTCCTGAGTTCTTTGGTGTTGTTATGAGATTCACAACCCTTTTTTTAAATTCTGGAATATCTGCAACAAAAAGAGCATATATACATGTGTGTGTTTATAAAATTATCATGGTGTTGGTCAATCTACTGTCATTAGCTGATATATTCTCATTTAATGGTTCACTTTCACATTTAACTCCAGCCTTTTCAACATGGATGTTCACATTGCTCTCTGAATTTCCTGAGTTCTTTGGTGTTGTTATGAGATTCACAACCCTTTTTTTAAATTCTGGAATATCTGCAACAAAAAGAGCATATATACATGTGTGTGTTTATAAAATTATCATGGTGTTGGTCAATCTACTGTCATTAGCTGATATATTCTCACTTAATGGTTCACTTTCACATTTAACTCCAGCCTTTTCATCATGGATGTTCACATTGCTCTCTGAATTTCCTGAGTTCTTTGGTGTTGTTAGGAGATTCACAACCCTTTTTTTAAATTCTGGAATATCTGCAACAAAAAGAGCATGTATACATGTTGTGTTTATAAAATTATCATGGTGTTGGTCACATTGGCCAGTAAAAGTGGTCAATAAGCGAATTATAATATTGAGAGTTAATTATTCTTACACTTTAGTTACAAAATGTTCTTGTTATAAATGTGTATATAGAAATGTTGTTCATCCACAATCAGGTCAAGGGTTGCATGACACAATGCGCTATATCAAAAAACACCTCATCAGTTTTAGCAGTTTTATAAATGCTAATTTACTAGACACACTAGGTAAGTCTGTAAGATCCCAAAGTGTATATCCATTGAAGACTTTTAATAAAATTCTAGGCTGAAAAAGAAGATAAATCATCCTTCTTTTAATGAATACCTCACAGGAAAGAATTTTATATGGCTACTACTGACAAAATGTATTAATATACCCCACAATCGTATTTTTCACAAAATGCATCATACCCATCAAACATTTTAAAAAAATATCACAAAGAAGGCATTCCCATAACAAAATGAAAATGAATTAAATAGTAAATGATAATGAAGTAGTGGTTAATTCAAGGTCCTTATCTGAAATTAGGGAGAAACATTTTGCTTATTTAGTTGTATTACAAAAGACTTTATGTCCCTTTTGTTTCATAAAACAATGACCAAAATAAAATGTTTTCTATACATGATCAGTTAATACTTATATGCATAAGTATATTTAAGACTTAATACAGACAACATCAAAACAATAAAAGTAATTACAATAAAACACCCAATACGATAATTTAGGTCCAACATTCTGAGTCAAATGGATGTGTTATACTATAGCGGGATTACAAAAAAAATTGCCTATTCAAGCTGGTCAATTTATGTTTTGTAATAAACAACAAGTGGTATATTAGTTCAATATCTCAATGTGTTTTCATCGTATGTTAATTTTACTAATTTTATTCATTAGAAATAAATCAGCAAGAAAGAGTAATTTAATTATATGAAAATGCAAGCATGTAGAGACAACATACAAATTTCAGACAAAAATTACTTTCATGATTATTTAATATGCAAGCACATGTTTTTAGCTTAATTTTTAGCCAACTTTTATAAGCTAGTCAAGGGATATAATCAAGGGACATCATACTAAAGGAAAATTCTTTAACATTTAACAAATACATATACATGTGAGAAAAAAAATCTGTAAACAAATGATAAGAAGGGGAATAGGTAGTCTTTCCTCACCACCACATCACTACTGCACAAAATGAATAAGTGTGGTGGAAATGACAGGTGTGACTGACTTCAGAGATTTTTATTCCTAAGCATAATCTGTAAGCAAAAGGGAGACAATTTATGATCACATGATATAAAAATTTGCATTATTACAGGGCATGTATGTTATTGCAGGGATTTACTCCACCTCAGTTTACAGTTCTTGCCCTGCACTTTACATTATTTGTTGTGTGTAGTAATGCCAATATCTGCAAGGCCTGAGTAATAGTAAATTCTGAAATTTCTACCTCCCTTTTGCATTCATGAATATCTTATACCACATTCCATTTTCTCAAACTATTTAATTTTCATGTCTAAATAAACAGAAATAATGAAATTAAATATGTGCAGTTTGAATGCAAATCAATTCACCTAAATAGCTGTGCATGCCTACTTTTGCCCATATTAGATAATATATAAGTGCATATGCATGCACACACACAAAGTGTGGTGTATATTGTTTAAAATTTTTTAAATATTGTTTAAACTTTCTCTGACTTTAGCAGGCATGTATGATAGAGCTTTTCATCTACAATGTACTCTTGATTATTCAGACTAATGGATGTGATGGAATGCATAGATAATTGTAGATGTGAATATCCAAACTTTACATTTTAGTGTATTTTACATATAATTATGTATGCATAACAACTTATTGTAATTAAATTCAAGCCTCCATAAGACTATCATGCTCTTTCATTAGGAAGGCCCTGCAGTGTTATCAATCTCTTGTGAATTCCTATAATTTCCTCCTGCACTTGATTGATTATGGTTTTATTTCTGCTCCAAGTGTATGATGATTTTTGCACACAGTATTTAGTGATGACAATGAGCATATAAAATCAGACACTACCTTTCATCTCTAGGACTCTAACCTAGGGAGTAGTTGAGTTACCTGTGAATTTCTACCCCAAAAGACAATGAACATCAAGAGATCTCTGCCCTACCTGTGCACCCTTTCTTGCCTTGTCTAATGTTCTGATAAGAAGGTATATAATAGTATATAATTTACAATTATACTTTAAGAATTTGCCTATATTTGCCATTTTTTCACAAACACATGCACGGGCACTTATTAGGCTGACCAATGTACCAACAGCCACAAAGGGATGACCATGAGGAAATGCATCCTTTTTCCACACTAACTGTATACTCACGCACATATTTTTTTATCTGTGAAATAGACATGGGGACAGAATACAAATCGTGGTCCACAGTACTGCCATATTGAGTTGGAGATACCATTTCAACCATCTGCAGATATAGTGAAATACTTTGATAAGACATTTCCACAAGTAGTACATTTTAGTGTTTAAAGTCAGTCACAAATCAAAGTTCTCTCTCTCCAATGCACAAATCACTCTATAATGTATAAGCATACATAAATCTCACTTCTCTAATGAAGTGAAGATCTGTTGACTCTCCCTTGGTAAGAATTATGACTGGCCAGTTTTTATTGATGTTTCTGAATTACAGCCTTCTATAAATGTAATTATCCTTCTCACTATCTAAAATTCTCCACTTAGAGAATGCAAATAATGAACAAATTTAGTCTCATATTACTGGAAGCAGGAGGCATGACAACATACTTTTAAAAAAAGCAATAAATTTTATAGTTTATACTAAACTAATAAAATAGCCATAATGACTGTGACTGAAATTTGCTGTAATGAATCGAAACATTGAAAACTTTTGATTTAGTTTATTTTTACTTTTGATCTAGATTTATCTTTATTTGAAATTTAATGCTGTTTCAACTTGATTTATCTAGGTTTACACTGTTTGCTTGTGGTTAGTTAATTTGTTTAATGATAGGATTATTGAAGTGGTAAATAGTAAATTTAAAAATCAAAGTCACAACAGATATTTTATTAGTTTAATAAAACTGAACACAAGTGTTTGCACAAGATTTACTATTTTTACCAATGCATATATTTACTAATGTACCAGTGAAGACATTAAGGGACAAAATGGACATTCTGATGGAAGGTATAACAGACAGAGTACAAAATATTGCTTTCACTAGTTTCATAAAATTTGAATTTTCATAATAAAATAAGTAAGTTTGTTTCTTTTTTTTGCTTTTTTTTTAAGTGTTAAATAATGCCACCTCTCATTCTGAAGAATTTAGACATCATAATATTAAAAGAGAGTCAATAACATTGTTTTGGAAGATAAATCAATCTTTCCATTACTTGCATACATTAAGTGAAAAATTTTAGGTAGGAAGGATATAATTGCATCTTCAGAATGATGCTATTCGAATGGCATCAATAAAAGTTGACCAATTAGAATTCAAACAAGGGAGAGTTAACAGATATTCACTTCATTAGGAAAGTGTTATTTATTTATGCTAATACTTCACATGTAACGTCCCTGTCAGTGTCATGGCTGCATATATGCAGATACTGGAAGGAGATGAAGGTGCAGTGCAGCTCTTTGGGACAAATGCAAGGATACAATGCCAACAGAGTTTTGGATGAAATATGTGTTTTTGATGAGTTTCCGCACATATCTAAATGCTGCAAAAAACTTCTGACCATGTTTGGAAGCACTTACATTTGTGAAGCAGGACTTTTTGCAATGACCAACATCAAGTCAAAGAAACGAAATTCTTTGAATGACAAAAATTTAGAAAGCCTGATGAGGGCAGCTGTAATTCAGTACCAAATACAAATAACAAAAATTGCTAATTTAATTTAGAATGATTTTGCAATGAAGATGTAAAGTGAGGCTAAATAAATTGATAAGCTGGAATACTTGTTTCGAAACATACACAAATTATACTGTCAGTGATAATAAACAACTTTAGATTAACATCAAATACATGTAATTTATATCTCATATATCAATTAGCTAAAAACTATTGGAATTTGAAAAACATTGGATGACACAAAAACATTTTAAATAATGTATTCTACATGTCATACATATTGTACAGAGTACACATAAACAGTTTTACAACATTTATAATGTTATGAAATTTTCTTTAGAAGGCTAAAAAAGAGAGGGAAAAGTAGTAATTTCAGGACTTTTAAAAATTTATTTATTTAGCAACTGAATCGAACAGATAGCTAAAAACAGACTACATTTTATTTCAAATGCTCCCAAAAGCGCTGACAGCTAGGGCTCTGCCCAGACCCCATTTATAAAGCTCCCCAGCCCCCTAGTCATAAGGCGCATCTTGCCTGGGTGCCTTTGTCCACTCTCATTTGCCCACCTGGCAACATTGCGGCCCATGGCCTTGTGACTACAGCCTGAAAAAGGTTGGACAGTATTGCAGTAGAGGGACAGGAGCAAGTGAGTACTTTGATTTAAATATAAAATTAAATGAACCATTCAAAGGTGATGTGGAAATACCATACATGTTTTTTCTTACGGTGGTGTTTAAATGAGAGCATGTGCTGCTGTCAATGAATGGGTATGGTATAATTAAAATAAAATCATTTATTGACTCTAATATTAAAACTGAAATAATATTAGAAACTAACTCAGCTAATGTTACATTTTCTATCTTTTGAAATTAAAATAATATCTCATCAAAACTGAAGAAAACAATAAGATATGTTTTAATAATCCAGTCATGCACACACCCATACATAATATGCAAGTGACTTCATTAACTGCTGGAGATACCGAGAGATAAAATAATTGATGACTATGTTTACAATTAAAACAATGTTATGATATATAATATAAAATAAATGAATAAAAATACCATAGGAAAGTCTTTTTTTAAATACTGAAAGCAGTCTGGATGTTCCTCAAAGTCAGTAATGCTGACATCATGCAGAACCACAAGCACTACAGATGACACTTTGTTAGGCCGAAGAAGACGACACCATCTTATTAAAAATAAAAATGAAATTAAGAGCTAAAAGAGGCACTATGCGAATGTTCAAAAACAATCAATTATTTAATATTCACTATTATTACATTTTAAAATAAAAGTGTACATATTTTATGTTATTTTTGTTTTAAACTCAATTCAATACATAAATTTTGTTTTTAATCACCATAAAACAAACTGTCACAAGATGATTTGGAAAGCTTACATAATTTTCAAATGACTAGAAGAAATACTTTCCATATAAAGAAAATGTGTTTGTTTACCTCTGGTTAATCACATATGAAAGCAGTGAATGTTCACCTTGACAATGATGATTCAAGAAAATTGTTATCTCTCCATAATTTTATTTTGTAGCAAACAAATGCACACTAATGCTGCCAATGATTTTATTTTTAACTATGTACAAATTGTGTTTTGAAAAACTGTTTAGGTATAGTTAGTATGAAAAATACACTGCAGAAATTATAACTGCAGTTCTGCTCTAAATCTAATAAGTAAAACAGTGGCTAGCTTCTTTTAGGTTGTGGTGATAGGTATACTTGATAAGTTTGGACCACAAATAATATTTAATTCAATCAAACTATTTAGTCTGTAAAATGTATTACTCAGCTTGTCAAACTGTTTTGAATAGTAAAATTAATTTGCTAAACCAAATTTACTCTAGACTTTCTAAATCTTTAAAAATACGACAAATCAAAAATTATTTGATGGCAAAATTAGATAATGATATTGTCAAAATTTTACATAGCTATCTAAATTGCCTGGTGGTTGGGTCTCAATTTTAGTTTGATTAAACCAAACTTTACCTTGTTTCAAACTTTATTTAGTTAATGAAGTTGCCTCATTTAAGTTTGACTGAACCAATTTTAGTTTGTCAAAACTTTATGTAGCTAACTAAGTTGCACAGTGATTTGGGTCAAAATTTTAGTTTAGTTCAACATATTTTAGAATTCAAAACTTTATTTTGACTGCTAATTAAATTTTGCTCACCCAATAAAAATTTATTGTGTAAATGTATGTGTAGATAAGTTTGGAAAATTTAGATATAATCAGCTTGTAAATATAAAGATAACAGATTTCTCTTGAATTGTAAGTCGTTAAATAAAATATAGATTTATAAGACAAAAATATTTCTAGACAAGGAATACAATTAATATACTTGAAGAATTGTTTTATGTAGAATTGTAGAATTTGTGCTTTCCTTAACATTATAAACCAGATGATTAAAGTATCAAACTGGTAGCAGCCTCCCTGCTATACTAGTTGCTGAAGCATTATATTTAATGAGAATGGAAGACTAATACTGTGCACGGAACTGAGACATCTACAAAAACAAAATAACCATTTACTTGCTAACTAATATGTGTGGATTAGTAATTATGTTTTATTCAGAGAACATAACCATTTCAATAATGTCAATGTTCATGTTCATTGTTTTACCTTTGAACCCTCTCTCCTCTCTGGAAAATACATTATTTTTTTTGTTGGTAGGACATATAATTATTTTGTAATATAACTGATATTTATTCATACATATATGGTATTCCCTGTTCAATTCATGATGTAAAATTAAAGTTATGTAAATAAAATACTGACCCTATGTTATTATATACCAGTGAACTTATTTAACTCACAGTCAGTTAACTGTCAAAACTCATTCTCTGAACATCTGGATAATCAGAAGTCTACCACATTAACAAATGTAATTATAAATATTTTTTTAATAGAATAAATGTGATAGGGTTTTTAAACAAACCTTGGCTTGTAATTGTTCTTGAGTAATGCAAACAAGAGGAGTTGTTGCAAGTCCATTATAAATAATGGTGGGATCTTTTCTTGGTTTCTTAAATCTTCAACTATATCTTCAGCCATATTCTGGAATGGAATTAGCTCATCCAAAGTTAGGAAAATCTTTGGCCTTTCCTGAAAAAATAACAATGCAGTTTTATCAACAAATTATAAACTTCCAAAATGTTACAAACTAATTTGCTTTCTGGATTTTACACATTTAATTTTTTCTCACCGAAGTCACAACTTTTTCAGGTTACTTCCATAAAATTGAAACAATTTAGCCAATTCAAAAAAAAAAAATAACAGTCACACTATTAATCATAACTATATTAAAGTATACACATTTCAAAAGAATACAAAATACTTTTAATGAAAATATGATTTGATGAGGTCATGGCAACAAAGAACCCTAAATTCAAGTATATGTAATATACAAAGTTTCATGAATATAATAAAATGAAATACTTTATGATAATTTGCAATTAGATCATAATTTTGAGCTAAAAAATGCCAATTATAAATGAAGCAAATGTATAAATCAATTGGAGCATATCAGTAATAGTTCTGTATTGGAATATTTTATCTGAAGCTATTTATGAGAAAAAGTTAATTTTGAGACATCCCATTCTAAAATAAGTATCTTGCGAATGCACTAGATCAGGAGTCAGCCAAATCCAGCCCACCATCTCTTTTTGTACAGCCCGCGAGCTAAGAATGACAATCTCAATTTTTTAAAATTTCAAAGTATGCACTGTAACAGCTGACAGCTGAATTGTGAAGTTTCGAGAAAGGCCACATGTGGCGCTCCTGTAGCTTCTCATTTGCATGCTCTTGGTGGCCTCTGCTGTTACTCCACACATTTGCAGTTACAATTAGGCAGAGGTTACAAAACCATGTATATCACTATTCTGCTTGTGCTGTTCTATTGTGAATCTGTATAGTTCTCTGTATCGTTCTCGTTTTATGACCTGTGCATATCCACATCCAAGATGTCACTGTCAAAGCGAGAAAAGAAGTGAAAAATAGACTTCAAATGCTGTACTTTTAAGGCAGAGTGGAGTGTGAATTATTTTGTTAACGAAGTAGATGACAAAGCATTGTGTTTGTTGTGCAATGGCACTATAGCTGTACTAAAAGAGTACAATATACATCATCATTACCATACTAAGCACTTGACACAATATTCCCAACTCACAGAAAAATAAAGATCAGAAAAATTAGAAAGTTTAAAATGAAATCTTTCATCGCAACACAATTTCTTCAGGAAGATGAAAAATGAAAATGAGGCTGCAACTAAATTCAGTTTATGAGTATCTCATTTATTAACAAAGAAGGAAAGCCATTCACTGATGGTGAGTTAATTAAATCATGTTTGTTGCAGTTGAAGAAATGTGTCCAGAGAAAATTGATTTATTTAAATCTATCAGTCTCTCGGCAAGAACAGTTAATCAAAGAGTTGAGGAATTGCATACAACACTATTCCTTTTATCTCCAAATGGTCAATTTTGTGAAGAAATAATATTTTTAAAAGGTATATTTTTTGTAATGCTTAGTCTGCACTATCAGATTCAAAACTTTTAATTCTTTTACTGAAAATCGATATGTCAGAAATAAACTCAATGTGATTTTTAAATACATGTAATTCATTTATGGGAATTATTCATACACAAAAGATTTTCAAATTTATTTGTTATATTCAGAAATATTCAGCTTTAACCAAAATTATTTTGATTTCATTTCCTCTTTAACATGTTACAAAGAACTTCATAAATTTGTAAATACATGTATAAAATAATGATGATAATTTATTAATACTTCAAACTACTTCTTACATTTTTAAAGGTGCCATATTCCAGAATGATAACTTTCAGGTCATTTTGTCTTGGTGTGATGAGTTTTAAGTACCAAATAAGAAAAATAAATTGTGTTTCCATTAACTGATTAAGTCAAATTGTTGCAACAGTAAAGGCTAGAAAATTTTCAGAATCATCAATGCTTCAAAACAGCTAAGATTTATGATAATCTCAATATAAATTGATTGACATCATAATAACTTACATATTTATGTGGCTTCTTTGCATTTAAAGTTTCACATAGCTGTATGTGTTTTAAATCTGATCTAGTAAGGGTAGAAAAATCTGTGAGTTGCATTAAAAAATATATACACAGCAATTAGGATTATTATATTATAAAAATGGTATATTTAAACAGATATTTTTTTTATTACTTAATAGTTATAATACTGTCTTCTCAACATAATAACTTAGCTATTTTATGTTTAGATGAGAAAAATAGAGCTTATTTTATGATGGTTGATAATTTTGTAACTGGGAGATGATAAGGTTTCTAATTAAGTAATTTATGAAGTTATAATTTTTTTTACCCTATTTTAAATAAATATGTACCCAGCTTTAAGTTAATAATTTAGAGTACTGAAGAAAATATATTTGTTGTATTACATTGATATAATGAGATAATTATACTGGTTATTTTAAAAAGAAATTTCTGGTAAAATTCACCTCAATAAGTTTTCATCACAGTAAGGTCTATTTTTTAACGTATTTCAAACTCCTATAACAATAACATGTTTATAATTTTTATCTTTTCTTATGTTTTATGTGTGCATTAGGCCCTGTTGTAGACTTTAACATGTAAAATAATTAGATTTAATCCACTTTATTATTTGCACTTTTTGTCAAAAAATGGCACACTTGCCCAGAGAATGAGCTATATACACATGCATACAATATTTAGCATATTATATAGGTATTTTTTAATTTCATGTCAAGTAAATGTGACCTCAAAATAAAAAAAAGTATAGCTGACTGTAGAAAAAGATAACTGGATAATTATTTTATATTGATACATCGAGCATTAATTTGTACTACTACCAATGTCATCTACAACAAACAATAAATCAAAAATATATTCAACAAAACTTAACCAAATATAAAATACATAATAAAATAAAATATACATTTTGTACTGACAAAAACCAAAATAACTGAAATGATGTCAAATCAGATGCCAGATGGGAGATTTCTTTTAAACAAATTAATATGAACAATGTGCTATGTATATAACTTAAAAACTAAAACACTTCAAATTGGGGGGAAATTTAAAATAATTTTAAAATGAAATATAGATAAACACTGTTAGTCAACTTAGTGTTACCATTGCAGCTTTTTGTTGTTGTCTAAACCTCTCCTTCTCCCTCTTATAGTCCTCTTTAATCATCTGGGACTTTCTGGACATTTTTTCCAAGCAACAGTCAGACACTGAAGCATCCTCCTGCAAACTGTTTCTTACAGACTTCTGAAGGCTAGCTTTCTTTGCTGGGGAAACACTTGTGTCTGTTTCTAATGACTAGAAAATATATATTAGCAATAATTTCTTGTTAATCTGTTGATACCGCAGTTTTTAAATTGTAGTAAATAGCAAAAATAATTCAATACTAAATCTTACAATAAAAACAGCATTTAGAATTTTCAAACCTCTACTGTTCTAGTAAAGTACAATTAAAAATTAAACAAACACACATTGTGAGGAGAGATGGAAAGATAGGGCTATAGAGACAGATAGATTGGTATTTTATAGGGGTAAACTTAATGATAGTTTTAAAATACTGATTCTATGATGCAGTTGTACTAAACTGACAACAATAACAAAAAGTTTATTAATTTATATACATCTAAACATTTATAATAACTTAGGAAATAAATACCTTCATTTCAATAAGCTTTAAAAGAGCTATTGCTTTTCGCTTTTTTGACTCAAGTCGTTTATCTTTTTTAGACTTTTCCACTTCTTTAGCTAATTCAAAACTATAGCTTGACATTTTAATATGTTATTGATAAATTTGGCGACGGTAGATAACACTATCGCAGCAAAAGTTAAACCATGAGGAGATACTCTGATGGTATTGAGTTTAGAGAGTAATCTGTAACAGGATGTTATGACAATAAATTGGGCATGCGCAGTGTACGCAGCTCGCAATGGCTAAACCGTGTTAGCTTTTCAGTTTTTGTCTGATTGTAAAACTCGTTAACATTTACAGATACCACCGAAAACAAATAGTGATTGCTTGGTGGGATAATGTGGAGTTGGGTAGAATCAGTGCAGGATTTGACAAAAGACAAATTTTAGCGAGACAATATGGGCAACAACTACATTAGACGAATGTATAAGAAAATAGTGTCGAAAAAAAATTAAATAAAACGTACATGTATTCATTAGAATTATGCTAAGGTCACCAAGCAGTTTTGACAACCACAACATATTTTGATAAATATAAACACACCCAGAAAAGTAAATAAAATGACGAAGAATGGTATAATATTTTACTTAATTTGTTAGCATATACCAACTAAAATTAAAAAGGATTTGACCCTTTAGACGAATTAGAGCACCTAGTGCTGGTAGACGCATCCTTTTGTTGGTAAGTGTGGCAAGAGGAAAAATTGATCTTCTCTTGGCAGCTGACAAGCTCTCTCTCTCTCTCCTCCCCCCCCCCCCGCTCCCACTCCGAATTCTTGAGTAAAAGAAATTTAAGTTTTGTTGGGTTTTTTTTGTTTTTGTTTTACTTAATATTTACTAATCTTTTACGTATACATGCCTTAGGTCAGTGGTCCCCAACCCCCGGGCCGCCCAATTTTATTTACTGTGGTGTATTTCTCTCGGGTTTGTGCGACTTTCCATGGACGAGATTGAGCCTGAGCATTCATTCTCCCAGTTGGTGCACGATCACCTGTCTTTGCTTTTAAAGAATTCGAGCGCTACTTCCCAACCACACCAACACACTTCGCTTCGGACCACCGACGAACACACTCCATCCATCGGACCGCCGGGAGGAGAGTCATGTCAAAGCGCATAATTTATTATTTTTTCACTTTAGCTTCAAGTCAGCCACCTTGGATTTAAAAAAATTAAATTGTGCATATGCTTTAGGTCAGCTAACTTTGAATAATTTACTAATCATACAATGTGCTTCAGGTCAACTACCATTTATAATTACTTTATTTAATTTTATGTCAGAAATTTAAAGACAACATTGCCGTGTTTGGTCCTGACCTAGAAAATTAAAACAATATATAGACTCAATTTTGGAAGCTTGGTGACCACCCTCCTTCCCCTCCCCCCCCCCCCAAGTGCGAAAGCCTGAAGCGCACCCCTACATGACCAACCAAGCTTGGTGCCTGTGATGTAATATAGAAAGTCATGGGTTCAAGCCCAGCTTTGGTCAGTGGAATTTAAAAAAATTTTTTTATTGATCTTCACCAAACACACTTCTCTAACTCATAAAGTTGAGAGCTTAGTGGACATGATTCATTTAGTTGTAAGTGCTTAGAACTCCTTGGAGAATTAGTACAAGTATAGTATCCATTACTATTATTATTGTTTTTGATAGAAAACTATAACTCTTTTAACTAGTAACATTGTGTGATGCCAACGCCACACTAGTTATTGGTTATGATTATTATTGTTAATTAATCACACAATAATAATTACAAGTGATTAGAATCTTAATTTATGTTATTAATAATTCTTCAGAAGATACCACTCATCTCTCTCACTTGGCAGATATGCGGGCATTGTAAACATTTTCTCTCTTCCACAACATTAAAAACAAACATTTACTGTCACACAAAACTTCTTACTAAAGGAGAAGATAAATCTGTTTTTAATCTATATTTAGTGAGCCCCCATCTACCCACTTTCTTATCCAACATAAGGTTATCAATATGTATAAGAAGGTCAGACAATAAATTTATTAAATCAAAAATCAGTTCCCAAAAGTTTTTGGCTGTTAGTATATATACATATAATGCAAATTATAATGACTAATTTCCTGCCTACTTTTTGCCATTCTTCCTATGAGGGCACATCTAAACCTGCTAATTAAATACTGGATCACTGTCTCATCTATTAGCAATCTAAAGATTTTGCATTTGTTTTGTTTACCTCCACATTTGAGATAAGTAAAATAGTTTATAGATTGTTAAGTTTTATCATTTTATTTCATTTCTATATGTCACGGGGGTGGGAGGGGGTAATCAGAAAATTTATTTTTATCCCTGTGAATTGTCTCCCCCTTGCCCATACGTGACCACCCAACGGGGACGCTATCACTGCTCTCAAAAGTTCACCTGCAGGTTAGGGTGAAAGGTTAATTAGATGTGCTGACAGTAAGTTTGTTCCCAATTGCTGTCAGGGCTTTTGGCTTATTTTGTGTACATTTTTCAATGTATTAATGAGCGAGTGGTACAATGTTCATGCTTTGTCAGAGTGTTAGAGAGTGTGAACGCTTACTTTGTAAATTTACTTTTATAATTAAAATCACTTGTATGTCTTTTTATGTTAAGGTTGGATAGTCGTTTTAACAATAGATAGAAGTTGTTAGTTAGTCAGATTTTAGTCCTTAAGTATAAATTTAGTTAGGAACTATTTTCTTAGTCAATGCACCCCTAGAATGAATGCACCAAAACCCGAGAACAATAGCCTAAGCAGTCATGACTAATGAGTTTTTCTTTCTGGGAGGGAGAGAATATAAAAGGATTCATTCAGCCATTTTGAATCAGTGTGTGTGTGTACATTCTGGACTACAGAGAGGTGTGAGGTCTTATATGGTTCGCCTACACCGAGTCCGGACCGCCTTTTCTATTCTCGTCACAATCGCGGAAGAAAGGCCAGAATATCTTCCACGTATTATACAGTGTTGGAGGTGTGTTTTGTCGCACCCAACTCTTTTATGGTAACCTGCATCGGATGCCAGTATTATACGTTGTACCCGAAACCTGGACAGTGGTTGTTCATCAGTGACTTTGCGCCAAGTGCTGACAGGACAAGACTGGGCCGGGAGAAAGATATTCACCACCACTCATCAATATACCAACCATCTTTTAACTTCGCCCGCTGAGTGAGGAGTTAGAATTATACTTTCGGCGTTTATCAACGCGAAAGGGCCACCAGGTTCATCAGCCTGGTGCCAGTCAACGAGGCCTGACGGTTCTACAACCTCAACTCGTCATATGTACTACGTACATTATCTGCTATCACAACGAGGCCTGACGGTTCTACAACCTCAACTCGTCGAATGTACTACGTACATTACCTGCGGTATTGTGACGCCCAGAATTCATCACTAATTGATTCGGGCCGAGATTAACTATTTCTCCTCTATTTCTCCTCGACACTAACGGGAAAGGGGACCATCCGAATCAACAGTCAGTCCAGTCACACTGCTCCCTGACCAGCCCTGCCAAGTACAACCAGATGGGAGGGGGAAAAGACCGTAGATCAGTGGTGCACAAACTTTTTGAGTCGGGGGGGCCAAAATCTGACTTGTCGAAACCGTCGGGGGCCACAAAAAAGTGAAGATCAAAATCGTCGCATATAAGCAACATTACATCTAAGAACACACAAATGATGATTAAGACTATAATTATGACAAAGAAGTTGTATACTAAGACTCATTCTAAAAATGTTATGATATGTCAACTTTCACAAAGTCAGTGTGATGGATAGTGCTGCATGTCATCTGCAAGCTTCAAAATGTCAGGCTTGATGTTTGACGTTGAAAGATGCAAAATTGCTTCCAGATTATCATCAGTCAGCTGACTGCAGGTGTTGCTTTTGTTCAGTTTCATCTGTGAGAAAGCCTGTTTGCAGCAGTATGTGCTGCCAAGTATGCTGGTGTGGACAAGTGCATTATCCAGTCATCATTAAACTGCCGGTTTTCCTTGTCAACTTTTCTTTTACGATTAGCTGCCATTTTGTCACAAAAATACAATCAAAATAAACAACAGAATGTGGTAGATCGGACACTAAGGCATAACAGCTACTGACCAACCATATTACAGGAAGGGGCAAGCATATATGTGTGGGGTTTGCTGCCTATCTTGGTATAGCTTTTTTCTCTTGCCTCTGTGAGTGTTATGTCAGCGGACAGACATCATCTGCGCGGAGCGCCTGGAAAAATGGGTCAGGAGGTGCTGCTTTGTTTCAAATCACTCAGTGTATGAGTAAACATTTGACTTTTTCGTTTGACATGGCGGGCCACTCGGCAACTCTTCGCGGGCCGGATATGGCCCGCGGGCCGGAGTTTGTGCACCCCTGCACTATGATATTAGGTGTGCTTATCATCACTCAAATGCACTGAGAAAAGGTAGGCCCATCTGAAAAAAGACAGCCAATCTCCAACTTAACAAAATTTTTAATGATTATACCTTAACATTTACCCCTTGTTGTAATGTAATAGAAACAAAAGATACATTCTCATTTAAATAGCAAATTTTCCTCCCCACCCCAACCCTTTATAGTTTATCAGACAATGAATGTTATACTTATAGTATACACTAAAACTGTATATTACAATGGCTCTTCAACTGTTTGAATGAAATAATTGTTATTTCAAAGTAATATAAACGTTGATCGACCTCACACTGAATGACTGATGCATAACATTAGGCCTATATTAGATATATCTTTATGGTTATTTTTTAATCGTAGTTTAGATCTTAGTTTGGTCTGCAATTGGTGCGCACTTGATCGCACATTTGAGTTAGACTACAGTGTATTAACATTTCACACCAATCTGTGAAAGACTGAAACTTACTTTAGATGTCACAAACATGTATTTTATTTAGAAACTAAAACTAATGGATGTTTAATTTTTCATTATTATTAGTAGTCTTTATAGAATGTATATTTTTTAAATTACCATCATAATCTAGAGGGAAACTGTCTTTCTCAGGCGGTTTCACTGCAGGACTTCGTTGAAATGTCAGAGTAGACATTTTATCTTAA
Source organism: Sinotaia quadrata (assembly GCA_028829895.1). Lineage (NCBI taxonomy): Eukaryota > Metazoa > Mollusca > Gastropoda > Architaenioglossa > Viviparidae > Sinotaia > Sinotaia quadrata. The sequence goes on from CM054182.1 coordinate 11,699,534, forward strand.
TAGTTAATTTCACGATCGGTAAATTGTTTCTCCAGTTTATTTGTGCTTTAAATAACTCTGCAAGACAAATTCAGAGATAACTCTAATTTCACTCCTGCCTGCAGAGTACACTCTCTTGTCTTACATAAAGCTACTTTCAAAGATATTTTCTTTTACCGTAATTAGTAAGTAAGCCATTTTAAAATTTATTGGATCGGATTTTTTTTTTAATGAGGAATTTATTATAAGTAGGTAGTCCCAACCAATTTTCAAATTTGATTCAGAGTAAAACAAATGTGTCTACATAATAGGTTTAGATGATATAGGCGCTAAGGTTGCTTGCAAAATTTTAAGAGAATTATCATTTGAATACACAAGTTAAATGGTATCAATTTACGAGATGAATAAATGCTCATTTTGATACACTGTAAAAAGTATAAATTTTCAGTTATGAAATGGCAAAGTTAAAATTATAATAGAAGGGTATATTTTCTAAATGAAGAAGTTCTTTTCAGAGAATGTAGGGCCTATTTTTTACAAATTGTGCAACGTAAACGCACATAAAGAGCATATTCAGGACATAATATTCAAACAAGTGGCTTAAAATGTATATTTTCTGTATTTAGAACAATAAAGTACCAAGGAGTTTTTACCCCAGACACTTTTCTAAAAGCAGTGATTATACGAGATCTCAAACATCATCAACCAACTTGAAACAAGCAAATTTAACACATTCGGAAGAAAAATGACAAAAAACGTTAATACACAGATTATAAAATGTTATATCTCTGGAACCATACATTTTGCAGATATGGTTCGAATATTAAAAGAAAGAGGAATTTGTGCTCTATCTTGCTGATACAATCATTATTTGTTAACAAACGTGTGCTTACAATTATTTTTATAATAATTTATTAAAAATCACTTCAAATTTATTAATGTAGTAAAACTTGTATCATTGCACTTTGCTTTATTATTTTTTTTATACATGTTTGCTTTATACATAATTACACATGTGTTTACAATAGTTTTAAGATTATAAATCTAGATTTTGAGGGTCTACTTTCATATAATGTATAACTTATTTCAAATATCTTTTTAGCATCTAATTGCAATGTGTTGTGTTAATGAAAATACATGTTTTACCACAATTACTTGAGTATTCAGAACTGCATTTCCACTAATAATACAATGATTTGTACTGAGCATAGCAAACCCTGAATACCTCCCTAAAAGACAAAAAAAAAAACCCCAACAACAATCCACAACAGAGTTGTTGCAATACACTGCAATATATTGCTCCTGTCTGGTAAACCTTCAGATATAACTTTTAAATAATCTAAATATAGCAATCTTCTAAAAAGAAATGCTAAGTACTAAGAAAAATCCCCAACAAAGAGAATGGTTAGAGGGTAATTTAAATTTTTATTCATTCATTCACTTTATTGAATAATTTTCAGATATAATTCTGATACAACACTTTTAGTATAAAGCTTATTGCAGCTTTAGTTCTTTAATAATTTTATTTCAAATTCAATAAAATAAGCAAACTATGCAAGTAAATAGTATTTTAAAAAATAATTTTGAGGTGGGGTGGGTGGGATTCTAAACTCATAAGAACTGCAATATTAAAATAAAAGTATAATCTTTAATGATTAAAAACCAAAATATAATTAAAACAAATAATAATACTATATGTATTGCAATATTAATTTACTATAGCAATTAAATTTGTAATGTTTAAGAGAACAGTTTTAAATTCCATTTATGCAGACTAATTATTAGGCCTAGGCCTATATGTACACGGACAAATAAATTATTAAACAAATACTAATTCATACTATGTTTATAATAATATATATATATATTAAGTGTAATATTTGTAAAGCCAAGATCCTGAAAATATAATTGCTTTATCACTAAATGAATGTGTGTACAAAATAAGTTTTTGAAAATAAACTGCTTAAGACTTCAGCTTGATTATTACAGTTTGCTGAAAGCATAGCGTTATTTTTTTCTAGTTGACTCTTCAACCCCAGAACTACAGAAAATCGTGGTTAAAAAAAGAAAAAAGCCATGATCTCAGTAATTTTACCAAAGCTCCTTCGTATATAGTTTTACTGCAGCTCTAAATTTCTTATACACGACGCGCGACCATTGCTAGAATTTGAAGTTCTCTTTTTCTGTTACCTATTGGAAACCTCACTAAACACAGAAAGAACTACTATTCAAATGCATGTGCAGCAAAGATTTCAATTGATTTCCAAGGCTCAGGAGAAAGCTTAAGGTTGCAGCTTTATTTTTTTGTTCTTACTGATTTTAAAAAAACGTCAAAATGCAGTCGCACGCAAAAAAACAAATCCAGACAAAGTAAATTTTTATCACGTCGACATATGGCAAGGCCCCATTTTAGCAAAAACTAGCCCATTTTGACAGCCTTGGTCACAGTCAACTCTAACCATGTTTTTAATTGTTCAGAGAAACAGCTTCAAAGAATGTTATCGTGGCCAAAGATAAAAGTTTGTCCAACAGCTCGGCTTTTCTCTCAACAGCACTGATCACAGTCAACTCTATCTGTGTCTTTATAATTGTTCAAAAAACCCAGCTTTAAAGAATATTTTACACTGTGTGATACAATGCCACCCAAGTTAATGAATTTATTATTTTTATTAATCATCCATAATAATTGCAGGTGACGAGAATCTTAATTTATGCTATTAAAATTCTCCAGAAGACACCACTCATCTCTCTCACTTGGATTAATGGGTGCTGTTAATGTTTTCTCACTTCCACCGCATTCACTGTCACACAGTATTTCTGTAGGTGGCAAACGTCTTACCAAAGGAGAAGATAAATTTGTCTTTAATCTGTATTTAGCGGGTCCCCATCCACCCACTATCTCTCCAACATCATTCAGTTTATCCTAGCATAGACATCGGCAGCCAATTACCATATATAATATAATCAAGTTCATGGATGTTATTCATCATAGAAATGAGAATGGAGTTTCTTCAATGATGGCAGCTGACACTAGCACTTGTTCACAACCACACAGTTTGCAACAAGTCACTGTCTTTCTTATTTAGATGGTGGTCCAATGCACCCTTGTAGGCACATTACACAACTGTTCCAGAATCTTTGATGTGCTTACAAAGCACACCATTTGGAGAGTTCTGGAATCTTTGTGTGCATTAACTCATCATACCACGAGGAATGTTCAAAATAATCTTTGTGAATTCTTGAGACCAAACTAAGCTTCAATTTTTGCTGTATTGCTCTTGAATGGAACTCACAGGAGTCAACTTACATGGAACTCACAGGAGTCAACTTACAGCAAAACATTTACTGATAAAGCTGGATTCACACACCAATGTAATCACATAGAGTACAATAGTCACTGTAACTTGAAATGATAAAAGTGCACTTTTTCTGCAAGAGGCAAATTAAGGCAGCGCTAAATTTCAGGCATATTTCATCTTTAAAACCCCCTTCTCTCTTACATTTACAATTAATTTACATACATTTTCAACTTACAAATCGTGCAACAATTTTGTTAGCCTGATAAACACACAGCATAAGAATATAGCTTCAATAAAAATTCACAAATATAATATACAACGTAATCAAATTAGTGAACATAGAAATAATGGTTCAATTACATAAACATTCTCCAATTCAAATCATAGATCAATAGCAAACATACAAAATATTTCTACATCCATGTTTCCGTTATCAGTCGGTTAACTTACCATAAGCTAACAATTGCCTTTATGACCGGCTTGAGTTTCGTCAAAATCAAAGTGATTAGAATATAGACTTGTCTTCAACAAGGTAACTTTCGGTCCATCCCCCTTGGATGAAATTGTTACAAGTGTGAGACTATTAGTCAGAAAAACTACTCATCCAGTTGGAACTGGTTTGGATTGCATCAGCAATTTCTAGTATATTCTCCACCTGAGTTGTTTACTCAAACTTTGACCAAAATATCGCAAGGAGTGCCCAAGGTCAGGTCACTTTGAGATTTAAAAATTAAGTTTAGATATAGGGAGGGGCAAATTTACTCCGACACACACTCTTCATGTACTTTGAGGAGATGTGTGACAAATCTATGAAGAAAAATGTCTAAGTGTTAACTCTGTAGACAGTGGTCGGATGTATTTGAAGTTTTTCAAAGCAATAGTGATCATTGTTAAGTTTTGTTTACGAAGTGGCAAGTGCATGAACAGTGTACTGAATACTTATAGTTATACTGTATATAGTTTAGGCATGGTGAGCAAAACATTTTTAAATTGAGCCAGTTGCTTTGATACAGTGCTGTTAACTCTGTACATGTAATTTGAAGAGGCTGGACAGTTAAAAAAAAAAGGGATCTCAGTTTTAAAAAAAATAATTAAAATGATGAAATATAATCTGTACATATAGTAGCAGTTTTCTAGAGGCTGATACACAAAATTTCAACTCTGGCTTTCTTTTACTGTTTTTGGGTGCAGGTACAATTTAGATATTCAACACTTAAATTACAGTGATTGTGACTGTATTATATTTCATATTGTTATAATCATTGGTTCACAAATTCTGGGTCACCATGGCACCAAATATTTTTATTCTATTGTCAAGATTTTATTTTAATTAAAAAAAATATATTGTGTATGTGATCTTCATTTGGTTTTGAATGTATAAGGTATTCGAACAATTTGAAGAAACAAAATTAATAGGTGATTTTTTTTTTTTTTACTTTGGTAATTTAAACATTGTCTGAAGCAGAATGCAGTTTGACTTCCATTATAATTAATTCTGTTGTCACCAGCCCAATAAGAATTAAGATTTTTTGTGTATGGATTTTGTATGTTTATTTGTTTATAAAAAAGGGATTTTTCATTCTTATCCTTTTTTTAACTTTTGCATGTTAGTCTTAATAGAAATTGTGTTTGGCTGTAAAGACCAAATGCATGATGTCCGATTTCCAGGACACCCCAAGTTTTCAAAAATTTCTAAATTTCTGCACATAGCATATTAATTATTATATTAACAGTCACTGTGTCTGAAATTATATCAGTACCCATCATCCTGTTAATATTAATAACCATTGAATTAATTTGTTTATTAAATTATATATTATTATTTCATTTAGATTTTACAAATGTGTTGTAATTTGCAGGTGATATTCTTAACATGGTACATGTAAAGGCAGCAGGAACTGATTCACAGGAAAAATTAGCATTGAGTGAGAACATGTGTGCTCAGGCTACTGAGACTGAAACAGAACGTGATCTCCTATTAGATATGATGATGCTGGGTGATTTTGAAAAAGCAGAAGAACCAAAGTTTTTTATTAATAACTGTTATGGTAGGAGTAGAGGGCTTTCAGACATCACTGTGCCGAGAATACCTGCCTGCTTTCAGTTGGCAGGTGCAAAAGGGAGTTTTCATTGTGGTAAAGTGAGTTATTCTCTACTATTTTGGAACAATTACTGAAGCAGCTAATTATGATTGCTTCTTCCTGTATGGTAAAGGTTAATTTGGCTTCATATAATAATTGCACCTTCACATAATAATTGCAGGCAAATGGTTTTACAAAAATATAGCAACATTATTTTGCCCTGTGTATTATTCAGGACAGATCAAAACAAAATAATGAAACTTCATGTTTTCTTCTTTTTTTTTTTTAAATTGTCTAGAATTTTGGTGCCTAGACTCATTGATTATGTTATGGAGAAATATGCAGCCACCAAAATATTCTTAGTTAATTTTATTCCTTATTGATAACAATACACTTTTATAATATTGTTTGATTATAATACTTGAAATTAAAATTTCTGTAACTATCAGTGTCATGTTAAGGGGAAAAACAGAATACATTTTCTTTGGGAGTTTACTTGAAGTATTCTACTACAGTATTAGGCAAAGCTCGGGATTTAACATATTTCCAGCTTTTAAATTTTCTGGAATTTTGATTTTCAATATAGTACAGTATACAGTATAGTGTACTGTCAATGAATAAACTTGATGAAGAAATAATACACTATACAGTGTGTTTCAATTTCATGCTAAGTGGTTTTGAGGCTCTACTTGCAAAGGAACAAATATTTAATTTTCCTAGTTTCAAAATACATTTCACTCCACTATTCATGCCAGTTTGTGTCAGATCTTTACTGTCATTTGAAGAAGGGTTTTAAAAATATATATTATTTCAATATTCAGAACTGCAGTAGCTGAATGGTTTGAACTTGGCAATGATTGTTATTGTGCAGAGGATAGTTTTGTATTTTCTTCTGAAGATTTTTGGCAAAGTGAGGAGATAAGCATTGCCTCAGGTAAAATTCTGTATTACTATAGTATTTCAAAATAAGTTAGTGACAGAATAGCTAAAGTTGTTGTTTATGTTAAAAGATGTTAACTCATTACTGAATAGGAATCCACTTCAAACATATAGATGTATAAAACCCAGATACTTCAATAATGTCAACATTTCTAAATATCCTGGTAAAGTTAAGTACTCAGCATCTTTTATAAACGCTATTATTTTAGAGTTAAAAGTGGGAAAGAAACCAACGCTCTCGATCATGAATGAAATCACCATATGGGGCACAAAGTGGCTAAAATGTTCTGGACTATAGTCCAGTCAAGGCTGTTTCTTTGTTCTGCATGCAATTAAGGTTTGCACTAGCATGAGACATACATACAGAAATTGGTTTCCTTTCTTCAAGTGTCATATCTTCACTATAAACGAGTGGCATTTTAGTCCCCTACGTTGTCATTAAATTTGTTTATGTATATGTTCATTGATAATATTGAAAATCTTGCAGAAATGAATTTTGATTGTGTATATTGCAACACCTGTTGGGACTACTAGTTTGAAATTTTACATATTTTATCAGAACACCTAAATCTCTATTGATTGAGATCATTTGCACAGTTGACCTAAGTTTCTCTTCTCTTGGTCTTTAGATGTATACTCACTATGCTCAATGAAAGCATTCACAGTTCTTCAAAAAGTTATGAAGCCTGCAAGGCATATAGCTTAGCTAGCATGTTGTATTTTGTAAATTTAGAAAATAGAGATTTAGCAGTTTCTTAATATTACTTCTTTATTCTTGATTTCTGGTCTTTCTGGAGTTCTTAATTGCAGATGAAAAGTTCAGTACTGATTTTAAGTGGAAAAGATTCATCATTATTTTCACTCAAGCTGGCAACATTGACTATTGTTTTTCTAAGATTTTCATTGAATTTTTTTGTAGTGGCATGATTACACTTGTAGAAAAAATAGCCATCATTTTATCGTTTGACTTACGAAGGAGAAGCCATTGAAGCCTCATTTCTCTTCTTTCCTCACTTTCCTTATTTAACTTATGATTCTTTTCTTTTTCTTTTAAAATTAAATGAAATTTTTTCACTGTGGAAGATAAAATGTGTGAATTCAGTAAAATCTGTTATTTTGCAATAATAAACATTACACTATGCTTTGTTTACTGAAAATATTTGTTTATTGGAAATATCTATCTGTGTTTTTATGCACTTGAAATTTTACCACTATTTATTGACACATACCTTAAAATACATGCAAACTGGTTAAGGAGTGTTTTGAATTGCTTTAAAAGCAAACTGAAAAGAAAGTATTAATATTAATTGTAGGTACTCCAAACATCGCTGAATGGCTGATTGGGACGTTGTTTAGTCAATTTTTCTACATTTTCAACACTCGCGTTTCCTCTATATATTGAAGCTTTCTAAAATAAAAGCACATGAAACAAAGTGTGTTCTCTCTTCTGTCTTTCTGAATAAAAAGTTATTCAGAATTTACCAACCGAACGACTTTTTGACCAAGTCGCCATAACTTGTCCAACGGTAGCGCTTAACACATGCACTCTTTCTCGGTCCATCAGAACGCGTGCGGTACAGTAATCTAAAAATAATAACGGTTTTCATGTAGGGGAGAGAACAAGGTTCATTTCCATACTAAAGAATGCGCGGGAATTTCAAGATAAAGTGAAATAAGGTTAAACTTAAATTTTCGTAAATTACCTTCATGGCGATTCCGATAACATAGCAGCCTTAAAAGATACCTAAAAATAGGAAAATCCCTCATCTATAAGTCTGTATAGTTTGTTTGAGACAAAAATTTCTGCACGCATGCTGAATTGCGTTGAAAGAACTGATGTCAATTACCGAAATCACCGAAGACCGAAAACAACAATGGCGGACGGTATCGAGTACTCTTGCATTTCACGCAGCGACATTGAACCAGTTTCCAATTTGCAGTCTCGCACATCATTTTGTTTGAAGACGTTAGTTGGTAAGTTAAATCAATTATTTTACGTTTTTAATGTGTATTTTTTCAATTAAAGGACTATATTAGCCAATAAATAAGAACTTTCAGTGTCTACAGCCGTACAGGCCTACGGTATGTATCATTCATCTTTTACGGCGTTGAGGGTGAACACGGAAAATAACTTTGTGAATTTATGCCTGCCTTATCCATAGCTTACGTGTTATATCATTCTATAGGGGAAAGATTAATTTTCAATATAATGCATTTGGTTTATTCAGATTGCGTGTTATTTGTTTATAATTCTTTTTATTTTGTGGTCACGTGACCTCTTTTTTCTTCCATTACTCGTTTACACTTACAAAGTTACAAGTTACAGTATTACTATTAGCAGGGCACAGTGTAAACAGGGTGGGTGCATGATGTTTTGTTTTTTTAATCTTTTATTTAGTAATAATATTTTTACCAGATTTCTTTTTTCTTTCTTTTAAATTCTGATAGACACAAGTGAGTTATATAAATAATCTATTTATTAAATATTACTTTATTAGCTGTACCTTGCATAAGTTGCAAACTAATGAAGCTCATTTTTCAACAATAAATATAAAAGTGTAACTGTAAGAGTAAGACACAAAAAGTCAGTTGATGATGCACATTCTATTTGTATTACTAGTACTTAGTAATAATACTATTACAATATTAGTATTAGTATACTAGGCCTACTCTACAGAATTATAACTTTGAAGGTGGTGGTGGATGAACTCTGAAAATTACTTTATGAATTTAAATTCCTTATCCAAAGTTGATTATGCACATAGTAATTTTAAAACTAAAGGTGTGTATTTTATTTTACATTTTTGTAATCTAGTTACTTCAATTAGCAAATAAATGACCATAGTGTAATGTGTATTAAGACATTGTGGGTTTTTTTGCCCCACTTCAGCTGATGAAAATTTCTGCCAGCTTGAACATACATTCTTGCCTAGCAAAGGGTGAGGCAGACGACCCTCTCCTCCAGTTGTCAGTCTTAACAACCGACTACTGTTACAGTTACGTGTGCTACAGCAGGACAATGGCATGACCCAAAATGATGTAAGTAACTTTTTGAAAACATTTGCCACACACTTTATAGGTATACTATAAAGTAAAATAGGATAAAGAGTTATATTTACAAATTAAGGGTGTTCATTATAAAATCTGATTAAGTGTATAGCACCTTATCTTTTAATTTTTATACAATCAAAATGCTCATTCACAAATGTACATGCAAAAAATCATCATGCATTATGGATACCTAAGACTTGAATACATGTTATATTCAAGTGGTGGTGGGGGTTACAAGTATATAAAAAGTGAAAAGAAAAAATAGTAATATAAAAACAAATATAAATATTATTAATATAACATTGAAAGGCAATTTAAAGGTTAAGTCTTAAAACTATAAAACTTTAAAAGACGTGTACTTTGGTTTCTGAAAATGAGAAATAAATGAAAAAGACCCATTTTACAAGCAAAAATATTACCTCATCAATAAAGAGATAGAGGTAGGGAATTTCAAATCTTATGGCGCTAAAAGTAAAAACAGCAAAAGTAATTAACAGTATCATGGTACTCACATGCTCACATAATTTTTTCTTTAAATTTTGATAGATTTATTTAATATGTGTTTCAGGTGGAAGTCTGGTTTAAAAAGTTATTTCCAGAGTCACACTTTCCTACAAATCGTCTCAGTGGTGTGTTGTCCAGAGCAGAGACGAAATTCAAGTCTGTCTTCGATGCTGGTGGAGATCTTTTCTTGTATTTGAGTACCCCACGTGACCTTGATTTTGTTTCTCATTCACTTGAACTAAGAGGACTTAAACTTGGGCACCTCTTGGACAAGATACCACTACCACCAGACACAGTTGCAAGTCCTATAACAAATGCGCTTGTGCTTGATTTGGAGATCTTCCGCAAGAAAGAAAATCTGCCTAAGAATTTCACATTGAAATGGATCAGGAAACTATCTGGTTGTGTTGAAGATGATAAGACTTTAATGAAGAGTGTGGAGCAGTTAAAAACTCGTTATGATGAGCTCATTGTAAAGAAAAAGCAGGACATTAAATAGCATTTCTTGCCACAGTGTTCCAGTGTACTACAGTTCTGAAGTGTGCTATGCAACCACTTGTGCAGTCTGCATCAGCACACAAAACTGAAGCTTTAACTTCATCCTGCACTATCTGTTCAAAACTTAAGAAGGAAATACAACAACTGATTGAAATAAAAATCAAACAGGAAACTGAAGTATCTGTTTTAAAAGAAACAATTCTTGATCTTAGTAAGGATAAGGTCGAGCTTATTCGAAAAGTCAGTTTTATGGAAAACCTTCAGAGTCAAGTTGAAAAACTGCAAACTGAAATCAAACAGCTGAAAAGAAATCAAGACCCACAAAAACCAGCGCGAAAGCGGCGGAAGCCGGAAGCGTCCCCTACATTCAAGCAAAAAAAACAATATAACCCGTCTCAAAAATAATGTGGAAATGTGGAAAGATGCAGCATGCTCAAAGAACCACACACTGTTGGAGGTGAGGGCAGAAATTAAGTCAGTAAAAAACACTGCTATGGTTGAGAAGTCAAATTATCGACGAGCATTGCAAAATGCACATAGGAGAACTGAACACCTGAAAGAAGAAAATGAGCAACTAAAACATCAAATTCAAGAACTGAATGCTGACCTGCATTATGTAAATTGTTGAAGTGAAAATAATATTCATGTAGTTTACATTTAGATTATGATATAATTAATATACATATATAAATATTATTTCTATTAAAAAAGTATTATATATAACATAAACAGTATCTTGTTTATTGTATGGAACAACTGGTTGCCAGTCACAGTTCCAGTGAAGTATAGAGGGAAAAGAAAATTGCTTTTCAACTTCATTTGCTGTTTTAATGTTGCCCACCATTGTATCTATTTCAGATGAATAAAATTGTTAGATGGTGTTTCTAATCTTAGTATAAATTGTTTCATTTGTATGTGTGACTGGCAGACTTCACCGCCAGTAGAAGGTGATTGTCTTATTGCGGGCACATTGCTACAATCTGGCAAAGGAAGAGCAAGACTATTGCAGTGCCAAGCTGATGCATCAGCAAAGCACCTTGAGGAAATGGTAAGTGTATAGCTGGGATCTGTAAAGATCTTTCACAGACTGTATAATGCATGCACTTGACACATACAATTGCTTACATTTTATTCAGCTTTTCAATCGCATTAGGTGACAGTAGTCATTAAACTATGAATATGGAATGGATAGGAGTTGGGAAGTTTAATTTGTATGTCTAGTAATATTGTACTACATGTATTTTAAAACATTGATTAGCAACATATTTTAAAGAATTTTCACTGTAAAACATCATTGTGAAAAGAATGTAGGTGGTGGCCTGGACTATTTTTTTATGTCAATAACTGACGCATTAAATGTTTTCACCACAAGCCCAGCATATTAAAATATTTATTACATTTTTAATTAAGTAAGTAATATAAAAGTAACATTTTTAATAATTCTAAAAGTAACTTGAAGAAAAATGTTTTAATAATTTTAGATTAAAATATTTTTAGATTTAAAAAATGCAGTGTCTAGATGGTTAAAGGACAAATTTGATTGTGGACTAACTATTACTCTAACAGAACACTTGTCATAAAATGAAATGCTTGGACACTGAAAACGTAAACATGTAAAAGTACGCACAGCTCACAGTTGGAGAACTAACTTTAGGCCAGGTCCTATTACAGAGAAAACAGCAGTGATTTTGTAAACATTCTGCAGATCAAATGCTAAAATAATTTCTGATTGACTTGAGCTTATTTATACATTTTTCTTTTGTTTGCAGAAAATCATACACATGCACATACATACATATATGCATGCAAGTGCATAGATGCACAGACACATGAGAATTGTTTTATTATTTATGACAATTTTTGTCAGAGACTTATTTGTTTAAGATTTACTTATTAGTCTTACAAACAAATTTAGTACTTATTCAAATAATTAGGTTCTGTATATATGGATCATGTCAATATTTTAAATTTTTTAGTGTGAGTGAGAGAGCGAGAGAACCAGCGCTAATCTGAAGGTAGGAAAGCAGGAAATGAAATACTATTAAAAGTATTATAAACAAACATAATTACACCATAAATTATTGAAACCATTTCAAATGAACAATTAACAAAGTAAGATAAATTTAATATTAAAAATAAAAACAATAATTATAAATTGTGTGTTATAAACAAATTACACCATAAATTGTTTCAACTACTTCAAATGAAGGAAGAGAAAAGAAAGAGAAATTAATGAAAATGAAAGAATAATTATAAATGTGTGTTTAAGTTTTATACATTAAAGTGGACATGAGAAATTTTTGAAATACACAAAATATTTGAAAAAGTCAAAACAATGAAGGATTTAATATAATAATAATTTGTAAGTGTTCAGTAAATAATTATTTACAGTTTTGGAAATTGATTTTTTTGAAAGTGCCTTGAGCTTTTATATTGAAGGTATGACACTTGACAAAGAAACCAACTACATTGTCTGATCTTTGTGTGGGAATTATGGGATCTGTTCTTGTTCTGAAGTCCTGCAGCATTTTGATTGCAATTGTTTCAGTGACTGCTTTTGGTTGGTTCATCCATTCTCTCTCTGGTGTTCTAATTCTGTCATTCTCATACAGCTGTATGTGTTGGATTTTTGCCACTTCATGTGCCATATCATGTATTTTGTTCAGTAGAGACTGACATCCAGTTGATGTAATTATATTCTCTTGTTTTATCCATGTACTTGTAGAGTTGGTACTTTGGATCCTTTGAAATTTTCATGGTTTTGCCTTGTGAGATTTTGTATGTAGTGTGCAATCATATAATTTAATTATCATTATATTATTATAGTATAGCATTAGCATCCTAAATAAAACGTCTATTGTCCAGTCTTTGGGTAGCAGTTTATAGGTGCATTTATTTTACTTGTAAATACATTTCTCATAATATTCTCAGTGCTTTTGAGATTATGTGTATTTGTGTGTGTGGTCAAATTCTTGCATGATTAGAAGTTGTATATGTGTGGTCACATTCTTGCATGATTAGAAGTCTTCACTCTATATGGAATAGTTAAAAAGAAAAATCATGAGTTCACTGCATTTATTAAATCTGCATTAACTGAAATCAGTCTCACCTGAGGTCAGTATTGTATGCAGACATTATAAATATGGAAAAATGCACACAGATAAGAAAAATAGAAAAAATATATAAGATTTGTTAATTAGGACTAATAAACATTTATAACTCTGTGTGATTGTGTTTTATTATTTATTTATTTATTATTCTGTATGAAACTAATAAAGAGGAAAATAGCTGGTGAAAATTCAAATTTTCAAGATTTTATTACAAATTACAAAAAGAAAGGAATGTATTATTGGATTCACATATTTTCACAATTGACAGGGTTTCTGGAATGGATTAATATTGTCAACTATTGTGATATTTAACGATAAAATGGGGTCACTGGAATAAATTAATATTGTAAAGCTAGGGTCCACTGTACTTAAACTTCACCGACAAAGAGAGTCATTCTGTATTCACACTTCATTAAGAAGCGGTCTTGTCCGATGTCTCTGGATTATTTCTTTATATAAAGTCCCTGATGACAACCATTGTCTAGATTTTTGATCCAACGTAGAGTACTGACAATGCTACACAGGTTGTCATGAAAGAATTTCATGTAAAAATCTTCTCCGGTCATGACAAAGATAGAAAGATGTCCAGGCTTGGTGTAGACTGTAGAGTGTAGACAATACGAGGCCTCACACCTCTATGTAGTCTGGACGAGGTACGCACACTGGGGATAAAATAGCTCCGGATAGTCTTTTGACTAAAACCAAGTCCTTACTGCTTTAGAGAAAACGTGTGTGCGTATTCCTACTTTACTAACACTATGAAGGTGCATTACTTTGAGGTGCATACTCTTCTAAAAATATAGTTCCTAATTAAATTTGTAATAATGTTAAAAAAATCTAAACACGTTTTCTACATATTGTTAACATAATTATCGAACATCTAACATAAACAATTAATCAAATGTATTTTTATTAGTGTTAAAAGCACATAATAAGCAAAGTCGCTGACAGTGCACATAATTAACACATCATTTTGCTCATAGAGGACACTTGCGAACGTCTGTTACGTCACGTGATGGGCAAGTGGAGATAATCAAAGACAAAAAATAAAATTTTCCTGATTACCCAACCTTTTTCCATTACAGATGCTTCAGCATTATAAACAGATAGCTCTAGAAAACTATATATTATATATATGTGATGCTGTCTGCGAAAACTCAGCTACTGTCGCTAAAATTGATTTTGCACTACAGCCATTTGTAGTCGATTACTCCCCTTTGATAGTCCAGGGAGGTATGTACTTAAAAGAATGTATAGTACAAAAACTATCTAACATAAATTAAAATTTAAAAAAAAAAATAAACATGAGATTCTGAATTTTAATAAATTATAAAAAACCCACTTTTGAATTTTTTTTTTCACATTAGCCGGGTTTTCCCAGACAGCATCACATATCTGAATTTCTTTGAATATATTATTTTTAAAACAATTTTTTTTACATCATTTGAATTTGTCCAATTTTTATTTTATAGAGGTCAAAGCCAGGTTCACAAGCATATTCAGATGTGGGTCATAGAGTTCAGTTAAATGCGGAACATTGCAATAACAAATGTGATATGAAATCTGAGGCAGAATTTCCCAGTGTGTCTCAAACCAGAAACCAGGGAAAGCGTAAGAAGAAATTAACTTTCAGAAGTTTCAACAGTTTTCTGACAGAGGAGAATGCTCTTGAGAAACCCAGGCACTATGGTTTGGAATTTTCTCGACCTAAAGAGGCAGAGAAAAAAAATCTAAAGGAGTTTACTGATGTCACCCGTTTCACCAAGTGCAGTTTAGGTGAGCCAGATGCATTCAAAACAAATGTGGACAGCTGGCTATCTTCAGATAACCGTTGGAATTCTAGTTTAGATAATGTTTCTTCTGCTGATGAGAATGATGTAGGCCAATGTATGATCACCACATATGGGGATAGCGGCCTACAAAAAAAAGAAAATAAATATGAAAACAAGGATGGACTCTGTTTTACTTCAAGTGGATCCACTGAGAATGACAAAAAAAGTGCATTAGAAATAGGCCACTCTTCATCTTCATCTTCACCTTCTCCAGACACATTAATTCAAGGAATAAATAGCATCAATGCTATAGATGTTGATTGTTTATCTTCAGAATCTTTTTTTACTTCCACCGTAAAAAACCTTGCAAAAGCTGAAGTCACAGATGAGGATAGTGGAGTGAGATCTAGTTGTAGCTCTGGTTTTGTCAAAAAGAATTCTGGATGGAAGCTTGTTGGTCCTGGAGTTGTGCACATACAAAATGTTCCTGAAAAGTCTGAGAAAGATCTGGAAGAATTAATCTCAAAATACGGAACAATTCTGGAGGTAGAGAAACATTTCACCGGTGACCGTGCCATGAGGTTTAAGTAAGTATTATTTGGTTATTCATTTTTAAATTATAGATCAGATAATAATCTTAACTAGTATTTAATGTATTAAATATTTATTTTCATTATGCTCTGTGCATCTTCATAAAGTTGTTTGATTTATTATGGATACCATGATTGTACATGCATGTAACTTAACCTAAGACCATTTGAAAGTTTAAATTTTAATTAGGCCCCTGCCATTCCCTAAATTTTATGTTGAAATTATATTTTATCTTATTTGTTATTTTCCTCCTTATTACCAGTGACTTGTTATTGCAAAATATATGGTTTATTTTATTACATAAATTTGCACATTAACATATATGCACTAATATCTAAGATATGATGTTTTTACTGACGTAACCCTAAATCTCACTGAAATCCTGAAAAATCTTGCCTGTACAGAGCTAAAAAAAAGTAAAAACGTCTGCCCAGTAAAGGGGACTATAAAACCACAACTGTACAGCTGAAGTAGTTGATAGAGTTGGCTACTGGTGTGGATGTTCAGTTTATCCTTCTTGATTCTCAGCCAAACCTAGAGTGATAAAAATGGACCGCTGTTTTTACTGTTACTATTTTTTACAAATTTAGAATGGATGTACTATTCTGGAACACAGAGACAATTTGTGTCCAGGCTTCTGGCATTTGTAGGCTCTCAGTTGTATAGCCTTGATGATGCCCTTCAATCTGCAATCTGTTGAGGCAGTATACTGAAGTGAATCTGTAATCTATTTAAAGTTTTAATTTTGATCACTGTTTTTATCACACTGTCGAATCTAGATTATTTTCTTTCTGTTTAGACTTTCTTCAAATGAAGCCTGTGAAAGTGTTGCATTAAACCTTCATGAAAATGATACCATTTTTCCAGGTAAATTAAAAAATTTTCATAACTTAAAAAGAAATTGTATGTATAATATTTTTTTCCTTTCTCTTCACTGATCATAAAATAGTTTGCAATACTCCCACCCTTAAACTGACAAATGTATGAATCATTGTAAGTAAATGAAAGCAACATATGCCAACTTGTAGTTAAAGTTATTTTTAATTTTAACAACAGTCCTCCTATCAAAATGAGCATACATTGAAGAAGAAAAAAGTAAATTATTTTTGCAAAATAAATTATTATTGAAGAAACAAATACGTTTTTATAAATCATTAAATTTGCTTTAACAAATTAAATAAGTGCATGTAAAGTAAATAAATATTTTATTATTTCTTTAGTTTTTACCTCTGGGCATTCTGCAGTTGTGGAAGAGATATTTACTGTAAATCTCATTTTTATAAATAGAACCATATTTTTTTCATTAGAAAACAATTTCTTGGTGGATATTATAAAAGAACTTTGGTTCTGTTAGTTGTATTTTTTGCTTGTTTTTTCTCCTTCTGTATTTTATGATGTTACACTGTACTTAGTTTTTGTTTCTATTTCTTGGATGGAGTTTGTTCTAAATATTATTATAAATTACAATTTAAATAAACTTGTATTATTTTAATTTGTAATGAAAATAAATATTACTTTTGTATACATGAACGTTCTCTCAGAATAAGCAGGGTCATGTTAAATTAACAGTTCTTAATGTTTTAGAACATGATTGACTAAGTCTGACATGAACATTATATGTTTTATACTGTCATAATAGTAAGTATGGGTGCCATGAGGAAAGCAGATTACAGTGATCCAAATCATCCAGATATCTCAAAGACTATTTTAGTATTTATTTTTTTAAAATTGTATGAATTCCAACATATATTTTTGTGATTGACTTTAATCAAAATATTAATATACAATTCAGGAAATTAACAATAGTATTTACACCTCAATAGATAGAATTTTGACATAGAGAATTTTAAAAAAATTGTGTGAATTCTAACTTATATTTCTGTGATTGACCTTAGTTAAAATATAACTATATATTTATATAATTCAGGAAATTAGCAAAATTATTTACACCCCCAGCTTGATACACAGTCTTATACTGGAATTTCGATATAATTCAATAGAACAAATAATTTTTATGTCATCAACATTTTTTCTTAAAATTCTGTTTAACCCTAGTTTATACTTTTATGAATACATACATATTTATTATAAGTTTTTACAAGCATCTCTTGGATCAAAAGTCAAAGCAAATCTGAGCACATTTACAGCATTTTAAAACTTAAGTCCAATCTTCATGGCATAAAAAAAAGCAATCTTGTCTTCAAGCCTTAAATAAAGATATAATGCTGATACTGTGAAGTGTGATAGACTTATCGTTTACAACAGTTGAAAGTTTAACTCATTTTAGATAACTTTGATTTGATGACTATTAATATGGAAATGCTCAAGCCAAAGCAAGAGCAGTATAATGTGGTTCACCAAAGATTGCAGTTGAGGTAGAGATGTATAGACTATAGTAGACATATTTTGATATGATTAAAGGAAAAAGGCATATTTAATTTTTGCACCTATTGTGAGATTCAGTATAAATATTAAATTAAGATTGATAGATCAGAACCTGTTATTTATTGTCTTAGTAATATTTCAAATGTTTGCCTTCTTAACCCTTATCTGTTTTATTCCTTGTCTCAGAAGTTTATAAAAATCCCTATATCTTACATTATTTATAAAATAATTTATAATTAACTTTATTTATAAATAATGACATAACTTTATTTATAAAATTCTAACACTATAATATTTTAATTGCAGCATTAAAATCATTTTCAATATATATTTCAGGTACAGTTCTCAAATGTTATGACCAAATTGGCATTCAGAAATTTCTTGATTCTGGAAATATATAACTTTGTGTACATTTGATATTATTAAAGTACAGACCACAGACAACTGCAACTGTTTATGGAATGCTGTTCAATCTTCTAGGTTTTAATTAAAACACTACATTTACATTTAGAATTTTGATTATTTGCCAGAGAGTCAAACCCCAAGTTTTCAAACCAGACATATGTTTGAATGTTGCTTATAAAGTACAGGCTGACCATGATACTATACATGTACTGTTTAATTGATATTTGCTGAAAACTGGATGGTCCTATAAAACTGTATGCTGACTGCTGTTTATGCAGTAGTGAACATTGCTGTTTAACTGTTGATTGCTGAAAACTGGGAGTGTAGTACTGTACACTATTTGACTGCTGCTCATAAAATAGTGAATGGTTGCTTCACTGTATATCACTGTTTAACTGCTGATTGCTGAAAACTTGGAGCGTAGTACTTTACACTATTTGACTGCTGCTTAAAAAACACAGGATGGCCAAAGAACTGTAGGTGCACAGTTTAACTGCTATTTGAAAACTGGATGGTTGTAATACTGTGCACTGTTTAATAAAAAATTATTGAGAACTGGACAGTCATAGCATTGTATATACAATTTAACTGCCAGTTACTAAAAACTGGATGAGCATAGCACTGTACATCAGCAATTTCTAGCATATTCTCAACTCGAGTGTTTACTCCAACTCTGACACAAAAATACCATCATTAGGAGTGCCCAAGAAAGTCGGGTTCGACAATTTAACAATTTATATAACACTTAAGTCCAGAAATAGGGATAGGCAAATTTATTCTGCCACACACTCTTTTGGAGATGAATCATAATTATACTTATTTGTTAGCTTACATATTGTGATAAATTATTTCTAAAGAAAGTATTTTTTTTCTTTCAGCTTAAGTTGCAACCTTGTGAATAATTAACTCCTGTTGATTCATTCAGTGCTATTCTTTTTTAATTGTTTAAACAGGAGTATCTTTTATGGTAATATATGAACATAATAATTTAAAATAAAAATAATTGTAACAGAAATTATTTTGTTTTTAATTATTGTTTAAAAAAATGTAATTGTCATCAAGCTCTGTGAAACAGTTTTAGAGACTGTTTTGTTTTAGTTTGTTTTTATCGATGACTGAATGAGCCATTGATCATTATTTTAAAAAAAAATATGACTTTAAAAAAAAATGAAATTAAAAATTAAGAATCGTTTAGGCACATTGTGAAAAATTAATTTCTCAGCAGAATATTTTAAAGTAAGACTGTCAATGAAATAAGTTTTTATAAGCTTCAATTTATGATTTATATATTTTGGTGACATTTGATTTATGTTTCATTTATTTGAACTATTTTGTTGAGTTTGGATTGCTTTATTACATTAAAATGTTTCTTGATTAAATAACAGTTTTACTGTAATGTTTCACTGATTTTTCCATTTTTCTGTTTATGCCATGCATGTATGCTATCTTGCAAGCTAGCTACCGTCAAGTTCACACTTGTAACTCTCAAACAGAGTGAAGCACAGTGTGTTCTCAATATCTGGGTATGGATTCTTCATTTGTGGATTATCTGTGCATGAATCTTTAACATACTGAGTATTTTATTCCTATAATTACTTGCTTTTAGTATATACACAATATTTATTTAGTTCATAAAAATATGCGCTACATTTGTATAAATGTTATTAATGTGTATGAATAAACAGCAAGAGTCACTATAGTTAGAATAAGCTCTTGTACATATTTGTACAACACAATACAAAGTTGAATTATCTGTTTCTTCATTTACATGCTGTTGTTCGCCCATAAACTAATTAAAATTTAGGACATCACACCACCTCCCGGTTGCTCAAAGAGCCCCAGTGAGTATTCCTCACAAAATATAAAATATAACAAGGACAATGCATACTGTACAGGATGAATTTTACATAAAATGTAGAGGATAAGGAATGACACGAAGATGAGTGAAAATTAATTTAAAAAATTTATAAGATAAATAAAATAGATAACAATCAAATCAAAATTCATGTCAGTTACAATTTTCAATTCTTAATCTAGCTATCTCAGGGAGATCTAGCCTGCCCTGAAATCTAGTTTTTCCCTAAAGAAAGATCTATTGTTCTTCAATCACTTTACATAACAGTCTCATGAAATACCAGGCACAAATAGAATACAAACTCAGTTACTCTAAAACTCATGAGAATCACTTATCTGGTTACACCACCAGCCGATGTTCCTTTCATGCTACACAGAGCGAGTGGCTTGCATAACGACAAACAATTTTCTCAGCTTGTCTCCGACAAACGCTTAGACGACTGGATCTGGTACCTTGAACATGTGATGGGTGAAGTGGGATGGGAAACGACAATACATCCAAAACGAAGAATGGAAAAAAGCAATTAACAATACAGTAATAAATATTTTGCCACAATTGATTGGCAATAGATTGGTATCAGAGGCAAATCTCTCTGAGTGACATAGTCCACTAAATTGAAAATAAATCATAGATCAAAATGTACATAATATTCTATCTAACATTATTACAGTTTACAAACGTCATTATCACACACACACACACAAAGGTTTTAAAATTATATATCTCACATAATACTACAGCAAATATGCCTTTGGTTTCTGCTAAAACAACGGGTATAAAAACATTGTATCGATGATTCCTGAATTTGGTATAGAAATCACAAGCTCTCTTTTCAAAGTCTTTTGACTTATAGTTATACATTCACACAGAATTTTACGATCTCTAATTGGACCCGACTCCCTTTTGTCAGGATGTTTGCAAAGTGAAGTAATTTAGATTTGCTCATTGGTCGACGTCATCACCTTCATCAAGTCATGCCTATGACACACCTTTACCCATGGGCCAAGGTATTTTTTTAATGCCTATTCATTCATGATGAAACATGCTACTATTGATTTTTGCCTGAGGCTAAGATTTCTAGTTTCACTGCCGACTTTCCATTGATGTAGACTGGGGTTTACTCACTACTGGAGGTCAGGGTATGATTTACAAGTTAAATAATTTATTTTAATTATTTCCGTTTGCTCTACTTTGTACTTCAACTGAAAAACATCCGGTTTGCTTTTCCTTGTAACTTAAATGATTGGACTAAACGTGTGTGTGCCCCTTTTACTTTTATACCAATACATCTTAACACTGTTTGAATTAATATATTTTAATATTTATGAAATATGACTGGGCTAATATTAATGCCCTTGTCTCAGTAGAGACTGACACGAGCATCCTTAATCCACCATGAACTTTGATAATCTTGATGACTATGCTATACTCACAAGGAGAGAAATCAATAACTTTGATAATCTTGATGACTATGCTATACTCACAAGGAGAGAAATCAATAACTTTGATAATCTTGATGACTATGCTATACTCACAAGGAGAGAAATCAATAACTTTGATAATCTTGATGACTATGCTCTACTGACAAGGAGAGAAATCAAAGCTCAATTTTTTTTTTTAAGCTTTATGCTCGGAAATCCTTAGTAACATGTTTCCCATATATTTTTCTCTCTTTTTAATGCTCGTAAGAGCTTAATGACTTGCAGTCAGTTTTGAAGGATAGTAAGTTGAAGGCACTCTTCAAATGTGATAAAATACACGGGCATGGTATGTGTCTGTTAAATGTTCATAGTTTCCAAGATGTCCGCAATTTTTCTTTTCTGTTTTTTACACATAACTCCATGTTTTGTTCCCGCTGCATAGTGACATTACTGTCTGACGACAGACTAAATCAGCAAAGCGATGTTACCTTCTGACGACAGACTAAAACAACTGGGCCAATGCTACTGTCTGACGACAGATTGAATCAGCAGAGCGATGTTACTGTCTGACGACAGACTGAAATAGCAAAGCGATGTTACCTTCTGACGACAGACTAAAACAACTGGGCAATGTTACTGTCTGACGACAGACTGAAACAGCAGAGCAATGTTTCTGTCTGGCGACAGATTATGGAACCACCAAGCAACATACATGATGGCGATAAACTGGAACAACAGAGCAACGTAACTACAGAAACATTGTAAGACAAAAGATTAACTTAAATGACTGTTGGACGACAGAGTTGTTTACACCTCTGCTAGACACCTTGCACACATGCATTTGTAATATTCTGAAAGCAAAGTATGTCATACGATCAATGTTCATTTGCTTAGCAGTGTTCATCTTCTGGTATTTGCTATCCTTGGAAATGGGATATGATGGTACCATTTTCACTTTCAAAGCTTATCATTTTTTTTTATCAGCAACAATAACGATATCTTGCATCAATGTTAGGACTGCATATTTGTAAATTATTTTACTTCTGTTTCACTTAAGTAAATACAATCGTGATGTATATTGTTATTTTGCATTTAGATTAATTTGTTTCATTCGTTCTCTATTTTAAAAAAGTTTAAATAATTTTCATAACGACTCCTTTTCCATTTTCCAGCCGTTTGGGGTCAGTTCAGTATCCGGGTTGATGGGTCTTTGCTGTAGTACCCTTTTTTTGTTTTATGAGTAATAATTGTGTAATGGTGGTGGTGGGGTAAATTATTGCATACCAACGATGACAACGGGTAATGGTAGCCAGAAGCTATTGACAGAATACACATGAACACTAGTTTCTCATTCTCTCCCGCAAGGCACTGCTCCTCCGAACACTCGCGGGGTGGAGGTGGTCAGGTCAGTGCGCACTGGGGCCCCTACCATCACAACTATTCACAGGAATGAAACACATAGATTAACATGGAGCCCCTATGTTCGTGAGGCCCCCGGGCACTGCCCATGCGACGGCACTGTTGGTTGTGGGTAGTTCTTTTTTTTCCGGATTCCTGAAGGGACTTCATCCGGGACGATCTCAGTCTGGAAGACTTGCCTCCCTTTTGTTGTTACCAGGAAGGTGGTGGTATTGTGTTTACTCCTCCAACAGTGTTGTTTTTCTCCTCGTGTGATCATATTGAGTTTGTTTTCTTTCTTTTCCCTTTGTCTCACCAAGTGGTGTAGAGTATTGATATATTGGAGAGTGTTATGAAGTTTGTGTTCCGGGAATTGGGTGGTGTAGAGTAAAGGATGTTGGGTATACAATTTATAAACGTTTTCTTCTGTGTAGGCCTATAAGCTTCCGCAAATTAGATTCCTGTCAGTTTGAACATAGGCAAGAGAGTGAGAATGCATGCGTACATAAACGCGCGCGCGCGCGCACACACACATACATATATATATATATATATTGCCTATGCAAAGACAACTCGAGGTTATGTGCCTACACCCTAGCTAAAGCATGAAAAGTGGAACACATCAAATCTTCGGGAAGTAAAAAACAAAAATTCATCAAGCATTTATTTAATCGTGAACTGTTCTTTCTTTCAATTTAATTTCTATCACCTTGTTCAATACGACGTACGTAATTTTCAATGCCTTGAATATTGCAACCAATTACATCCTTAAATTAGTGATGCCTAACTTGTTTGACTATGGGTGGAGTTTTCTAATGAATCAATTTGAAACCGCCAAAAAGATTTGCAGCAGGTTAACTCACTGAATTAAGGATGGCTAACTTGGCTTATTGTGAGATGAAGTTTACAGTGTTTTGGACACGACTTATTTCTCAAGTACGTACCGCGTTTTTTGTTCATGACTTATTTCTCAGATACGAAACACTTCTATTGCGGACTTGGTTCTACGAAATCGTCCAGCAATGGGGATCACCGTTTCCTACGCTCGTTTTTATGAAAGCATCGGAACTGAACTCCATTCTGACCTTTCATACTGTTTTTAAGAGCGTTCAATTGTTCCGTCCCAGATAGGCGTGTTAGCGCCCCCCCCCCCCCCCCCACACACACACTCCCCTCCGGACAATTCTCATGTTAAAACAACTGACGACAAAAAAATCTGAATGTGAGTTTAGGGTTTTCACTGCTTAAAAGTTAACGTGTGAACTCATGAAATTAATTTTCATACTGAATTCTGCCCATTTCCTTGAAAAGCTCATAATTTTCTCTGGCAGTCGGAAAGTCGCAAGCATTGCTTTTGCGCAATAGATGTATCTTAATTGTAGCACGATTCATACGCGCACAATATGCACTTTGACTCTAGCACGATTTACACAGGCAATGGTATTTCATTCCACACAAGCAATGGTATTTTATTAATGATGCTGTTCTAAATAATACTGTAAAAATAATACTGTAAAAGGTAAAAATTAAAATTAGGAATAGATGCATAGACAGATGGAAGATGGAGAGACAGACAAAGAAACCTTGATTAACAAATAAAATGATAATGAAAATATAAGGTTGGACGCATGACTGACGGTCAAGGAGAAAAGCCAGGAGAATGAGATTTGAAATTAGTTTTCAGTCTGCTGGAAGTGCTGTTGCTTATTTTCATTTTCATTTCGGTCGGTTTTTTTTTTCTTCCCCTGCAGACATTATTACGAGCAGAATCTGCTAAAGTTACAAAACAAAACAAAAGAAACAAACAAACAAAAAATGAACGAACATGCATATAAATGAAATGATGAACACCTGTACAGAATCTGAAGAAGCACTCACAACCTTAGTACCAACAAACCTATTCAGCTACCTGCAGCGATCTAGCGAGAGTATAACACTCTTACAACTCACTCAAGGGTTGTGCCTCTTGAGGTTTAAAACTGCAAAAGTCTACAAAATCGGCCTGGTGTAACTCACAGCTATAGTGAAGTGAATACGTCTAATTAGAATGGTATCTTGTTCCCAGCATCCTCACCAAGACAACCACCCGAAAGGGACCTAGTTTCGAATGTTTGCGATACAGCCGAAACTGTTGAATGGGTGGGTCCGGTGTTTGCGTACGGTTTGGAATTTGATGACATTGATATTATGTGTAGTTTTGGCTTGGGTTTTTATTTTACCCCTTTTCTCTTTCCCGATAGTAGGTTCTCTTCCAAAATACAGCTGCCTTTTCAAATGTGTGTGCATATATGTACATAAATCCGCTAGCAGCATTGGAGCTTCTGTTGCGTTTTCCGGTCGTTTGAGGTCAGCTCAGTTTCTGGGTCAGTGGGTCGCTGGCCTCGTACCCTTTATTTTCCAATCCCAGTTCCCGCTCCATGCCTAGCGTCAACATTCAATGACTGAAATACCATAGCCCAGTTGTAATTAATCCCAGACCATTTGTACAAAATGATTTGGTTTGGTTACGTTTTGTGGTCTAAAGCACTTCAAAAATTTTTATCCTGTTTAGATCGATCCACCCCATCTGTGTACCAATCGTCCATCCATCCATATTTCTACCAATCTGACTCTTTCTCCATCTAATGCATCTAAACTATTCATTTACCTCTATGCTTATCTAAGCATCTCCGTCTTACCAACGCATCCACATGTTCAAAAGTTTTGAATATGGCTTTATGTAATGTTGTAATTTTCCGCCTTGGAAAGCAGTAGATTTTCGTAAATTTCCATCATCCTTTTTTAAATAGCGCTCTCTAACTAAGGTCACCCTTTCCAAGAACTATTAGAGAGTTGTTAACTGATTGGCTGATTGATTTCTGCTTGACGTCAGTCTACCGCTAACCTTCGCTGATTTTGCGGACTATTAGCGTTCGTTGATGGCTGAGAAATAAACAGTTTGTGATGTAACAATCACAAACGTCTGAAAATTGTTTAAGGCTGTTAAGACGGCCCTGAGTATAAGTACAGAAGTATAAACGTCTCGATTTAAACCACAGTATCTTAATGGTTTCATTTCGCTTTTGAAAAATAAAATAAAAATGCAATTTCTAACTAGCCTCATAACAGTGTGCACACATGATATTTCTGTCTAAATTTCTGGAATCGAGCAAGTAAAGAGTTTAACGCCCTTCACCCAAGTCCGCACCGCACAAACAACTGTGCACTTTTACCTTGTGGCTGTCTACGTGTTCTTCTGTCTTGCCTCTTCAATGGCCGTGTTTACAAGTTCACTGATGCATGACGCCAACAGGGAGTTGTGGTGATACGTACCAGCCGACCCACATGCTGCCATACAATCGCAACGACCTTGAGAAGGTATCCGTGCAAGGACTTGACCTTGTTTTTCCAGCCTAAGATCTTAGAGCTAGATAGTCGCCATAAAAACAGAGCTGTGGAACTAAAGAAAGGGAGAGAACTTATACCATTGTTCGCGAAACGCTATGCATGCACACGAACGTCGATTTTATGAACAGATGACTGTGCACCAGTAGAGAGCGGTGAAACCATATTCAACTTTCTAGACCATCTTACTAGCAGCCATGGAGTTGCGAGCTGTCAAAACCCGCAATTGAAATGCTAGGTCTAATTAATTGGACCTTGTAGCATTCAGATGATGTTAAACGGCGAATACACGTGTGTTTTATGATCCTAACTTCCAATCCACTTCCTCTGAAACTGTATTTTAATTTGATTACTTGCGCTGCAGCTCTGTAAGTTCCAAAAAACTTATCAAGTTCACGAGAGAACTGTCATTGAATACATTGGTGCGACAAGTCTTTTTACTACAACTTTCGAATACATTGGTGCGACAAGTCTTTTTACTACAACTTTCGAATACATTGGTGTGGAAAGTCTTTTTACTACAACTTTCTAATACAGTGGTGTGGCAAGTCTTGTTACTACAACTTTCTAATACAGTGGTGTGGCAAGTCTTGTTACTACAACTTTCTAATACAGTGGTGTGGCAAGTCTTGTTACTACAACTTTCTAATACAGTGGTGTGGCAAGTCTTGTTACTACAACTTTCTAATACAGTGGTGTGGCAAGTCTTTTTTCCGAAACGTATCACAGTGAGTATAACGCGAATGTAACGTATCATAGAGGATGATCTTGATATCCAATGCGTTTCCACAGTGCACGAGGGGGGTGTTAATGAATCAGTTACTAGAGTAGGAGCTTTGCATCGACACTAATTGAAACAAAATCATAGATTGCCACCCAACTGTGATTTTTCTTTTTAAAGCAGCAACCCAACGGATAACTAAATTTCAAAGTGCAAGATTTTTCATTCGAAGATGGAAAAGAATTCGGGACGTGGGTTCTGCACGTGTTGGCTTTTGGTGACCTTGCAATGACTAGCTGTATGTACAACGACGCCCTTGTCGGATAATAGGTCTACTTTTGGACTCTATATCCTGTTTGGTGGTAGGCCTAATTTTTTAATTGTAAACTTAACTTGATGATAGGCCAACTTTTGAATTGTAAACTAAACCCTGTTTGGCGTAGGCCCATTTTTGGATTGTAAACTAGACCCTGTTTGGTGTATTTTGGGATTGTAAAATTGACCCTGTTCGTTATAGCCCTACTTTTGATTGTAAACCCTGTTTGATGATAGACCTTCTTTTGGATTGTAAACTTGACCCTACTTGGTGATAGGCCTACTTTGAACTGTAAGCTAGGCCCTGTTTGGTGATAGACCTTCTTTAATGATTGTAAACTTGACCCTACTTGGTGATAGGCCTACTTTGAATTGTAAACTAGGCCCTGTTTGGTGATAGGCCTTTTTTGGGATTGTAAACTTGACTACTTGGTGATAGGCCTACTTTGAATTGTAAAATAGGCCCTGTTTGGTGATAGGCCTTCTTTAATGATTGTAAACTTGAGTCCGTTCCAAAAGACTAGCACTTGACCATTCTTTGATCACGCATGCAAAAAAAAAACCCCCATTAAAACACAAAGGCGATGATGCTTTATGATATTCTGTTGCTAAGTGACATTGAAAACTGTAGATCAATCTGTGCAGGTTGAAAACATCCAGAACTACATTGCAAATAGCACAATCAATCGTCAAGGCGTTTGTTTGCTGAATAAAGAACAAGCCTGATTGTATGTGTTGGCTCCTGTTCTTAAATCCGCGAACCTCTCAGACAAAACTGATCATGTGCTGGTTCCTATTATTAAGTCCGTGATGGTATGTTGGCTCCTATTCTTAAATCCGTGATGGTATGTTGGCTCCTGTTCTTAAATCCGTACAACTCACCAGCATTCAAACCAAGAGAAGTCAAAGAAACTTTCGCAAATCCACAAAAGAAATGATTATTTTTCCCGACTTTTCTTGTCAATAAAAGTATTATCACAACACTTTAATTAATAAAATATTAATTTTATTGGAGAGTTTAAAAAATGAAAAAAGTCTTAATTTATCACAAAAGAATATTTTAAAAAATAAAATACTATACTTATATATAATTTATTCCTGAATTGTTTTTTTTTAAAAAAGTGGATGGTTTCATTTTAATATATACCTTATATTAAAGATCAATCACACGCCTCCACTACCCCCCTCCCCCCGCTTACAAATCAAGAAAGATACTAACCTCTGGGCCGTTCGCCAGTATTACATTTAGTGTAGTTCACTTCTTCAAAGGGAAGTAATCAGAGGGAGCAGCCTTTCCAAACCCACGCGAAACTGGGTCCAGAAGTACTGTATTGCAATTCTGTAAATTCTCTAAAGATCACCAATTTTATTTTGCATATTAAATCCGATCGAATCAGGACACACATTGCGTGTATATATATATATTTGCGCGCGCGCGCGCGCGTGTGTGTGTGTGTGTGTGTGTGCCATTCAAGGACAATGACGGTCACATTAGCAAGTCAAGTGAAAGGAAACAAGAACTCATTATTCCTTGTGTTTTGATTTTTTTTTTATTACTTCTAAACTAAAAGTTTGCTAAGCTCGCACCACACCACTTTCCAGCTTAACCTATCTTCTAAGAAGTGAACAAACTAATTGAACCCACTAAGCTAATCTTTCCATCTGATTGTAATAAACTCTTCCCATTTTTAATCTTTTTCAAACTGCTTTTAACTGGTTTTCTTAGGTATATGTGAAGTTATAAATTCTACCGTACTAAAATTATTATAGTATAATTTATCTATTATTCATTGTGAAATACCCTTCTAGTGAGTATGGTTTGCATTCTTATGATAAGATGTAAAACCCTTGTAGCAGTGCCGTATTAGCCCCTGGCACGGCCCCTAGGTTTAGAGCTTCTTTGGGCCCCTCGACAGTCGCGCGCATTGATTTGGTGGGCCCTGCTTTTGGTGATTGGCCCCTGCTCTTGGAGGGCCAATAGGCTTAAGCCTATTCAGCCTTAGGAATAATGCGGCACTGCCTTGTAGTAAACATGGTTGTATTCTCTGTAAGTTTTAAAACCCTTCTAGTAAACATGGTTGTATTCTCTGTAAGTTTTAAAACCCTTCTAGTAAACATGGTTGTATTCTCTGGTAAGTTTTAAAACCCTTGTATTAAACATGGCTGTATTCTCCGAAAACCTTTGGAGTAAACTTGGTTGTATACTCTGGTAAGTTTTAAAACCCTTATAGTAAACACGGTTGTATTCTCTGCTAAGTTTTAAAACCTTTGGAGTAAACGTGGTTGTATTCTCTGGTAAGTTTTAAAACCCTAGTAGTAAACATGTTTATATTCTCTGATAAGTTTGAAACTCTTGTAGCAAACATTTGTTCTTTGTATCCTTTGGTAAAGTGAAAAGTTTGTAGAGAACACTGGTTGTTTGTGTTTTTTGTATCCTTTGGTAAAGTGAAAAGTTTGTAGAGAACACTGGTTGTTTGTGTTTTTTGTATCCTTTGGTAAAGTGAAAAGTTTATAGAGAACACTGGTTGTTTGTATTATTTGATATTCTTTGAAACTTTGTCCTTTGAAAACGACTTTCTTTGTATTCTGTTTTTGTAGGCAGTGTAACCGTACCATTTTAATACCATCCAGTTTTATTCTGGTGTTGTGGATAAGATATTGGGTCCGTTAAAGATATTAAGCATGTTAAGGCCATTCATAAAGACCCTCAGTGAGCATTAACGATTTCTAAAAATATTAAATCAGTCACACTTTGAGATGTGACACGAGATTTACTGGCTGATGACCAGCCACGACATACACAATTATTGATCATCGGGCGAGGGTGGTAGTGGTGGGGAGTGTGTTACGCAGGATAGGTGGCGGGTAGATCGTGTCTCTAAGGAATGTTCGTGACTACTTTTGTCAGTGTAAAAGCATGTGAGCAACATAAACTTATACTCTACTGGGCATAAAGTTTGTCCAGTGGACAGGTAGGGACATTTATAGCAGAAGTTACAACTGCTTATTCGTTAGGATCATAACATTCACTAACTGGTAGCCTGTTGGTGACTTAGATTCCTATTAATGTTATAAAGAAATAATCCAGAGACGTTGGACAAGACCGCTTCTAAGGAAGTGTTGAAAATTTCCTTCAGTAGATCAGCATTGATTTGGCTGATTTGCAATACAGTTATTTAATACGGTTATAAGTATGTGTGACAAAACTATCAGTGATATAATTATTGTTACATTAATT
Organism: Sinotaia quadrata; assembly: GCA_028829895.1. Classification (NCBI taxonomy): domain Eukaryota; kingdom Metazoa; phylum Mollusca; class Gastropoda; order Architaenioglossa; family Viviparidae; genus Sinotaia; species Sinotaia quadrata. The sequence continues at coordinate 11,730,480 of CM054182.1, forward strand.
ATTTTTCTAATTAAAAAAAAAATTTGGAAAATTTTGGAATGACAGGAACACTACGAAATTAAGTTTTCCTTGGAGAGATGATTAATGGACAGTCCACATGTCTTAGTGTCACGTGTCTGAACGCACGTGTGAGAAGATAATTATAATAAAGCTTTCCCATCACAGGGTCACATAGTTAGGAAAGACTACTCTTGGCCAAAGGGTATCGTTATTGATTTTTAAAAGGAGACTCGCGTGTTCGACTGTTTACTTCATCAGGTTAGTAAAGTTCGAGTGCCATTAGACTGAACACAAATGAAAACTGTCTCTACATTGTATCTTAGACAATAGGGCCATGGTGTAAACTATGTCTTTACCTTGAGCCTTTTGTCAATAGTAACATACTTCAGGCCGTGATGTAAACTATGCCTTACATTGTATCTTAGACAATAGTGGCATGGCGAAGGATCATGATATAAACTATGTCTCTACACTGTATCTTAGACAATAGTAACATGGCTCAGGATCATGATATAAACTATGTCTCTACACTGTATCTTAGACAATAGTAACATGGCGAAGGGCCACGACACACGGGATTCTTTATACACATTCTTTTGAATTCAGCAAACAATTATGATTCTCAGAGTTTTACTTGCAAATTGTGTATAAACAGGATGGGAGACTGGAAAAAATTCACTGATAATCTTGAATTTTATTTACCTGGGCAGTCCATTGAGCGTCAAAAGTAAGTTGGACATAGTTATGTAAGGAATGAAATTCGTATTTAGAGAAAAAATAATTATGTTCTAGTGTGTTTTTATCATGTCTTTTTATATGTTAGTAAACAAAAGTATTATGATTTTCACAGGTGAAATGTGTGTGTGTGTGTGTGTGTGAGAGAGAGAGAGAGACGATGGAAAGAGTTGAAATGTAAAAACTTATATTTTTAATTAATGCCTCCTGTATTTTTTTATTCCAGACCAGATCTTTGATTCAGAGGCCAGTGCTTTGCCACGTTTCTGCCTGTTCTCTTAGGAATCGGATTTGAAAGCCTACACTAATCATTATCTGTCTTCGTAGGCATCTGAGAACCTCCGCTAACAATTACCTGTCCACAGAAGGATCCAAAAACCTCCAATAACGATCACCTGTTCTCAGAGGGCTGCAATAGTCAACACTAACGATCCTCTCCCTCTCAGGGCTGCTAAAGCCTACACTAATAATAATTAATCACCTGTTCTCCTCTAGTTGCGAAAACTTACCACTAACCGTCACCTTTCCTGAGTGGGTTGCGAAAGCCTACACTAATAATCACATGTCCTCCTATGGTTGCGAAAACTTACACTAACCATCACCTTTCCTGAGTGGGTTGCGAAAGCCTACACTAATAATCACCTGTCCTCCTATGGTTGCGAAAACTTACACTAACCATCATCTTTCCTGATTGGGTTGCGAAAGCCTACACCAATGATCAACTGTCCTTTATAGAGTTGCGAAAGCTATACTAACGATCACATTTCCTCATAGGGTTTGGAAAGCCTAAAACACTAATGATCACTTAAAACACTAATGATCACTTAAAACACTAATGATCACTTAAAACACTAATGATCACTTAAAACACTAATGATCACTTAAAACACTAATGATCACTTAAAACACTAATGATCACCTAAAACACTAATGATCACCTAAAACACTAATGATCACCTATTCTTTCAGGGCTGCAAAAGCCCACATTGTCAAACCCAAAACGTCTTGTGAATCACTGAAGTTAAAGAGTAACCAAGAAGTAATGTAACTGGAAACAAGGAGACAACCATTTGTTGTAAGCATAAGTAACTTCTCTTGCGAACCTTCGCCTTTGAAAATTGCCAGGCAACGAGCACTGTTTTTTTCATTTCTTCCTGAGGACTCACGGTTTTGTTGTTGTTTTTTTTAAATAATTTGTAAGGATTGAAGGCGCGCGTGTGTATGTTATGACTTGATAGATGAATCAATATGGAGCTTGAAAACTCTTCAAAATAATATCTGAGAAACACATGGAATTAGAGACCCAAGGGAAATAACTTCTACGAATAACAATGCTCTGTTTCACACTCGGCATACCTTTAAGTGTGAGAAAAGATTAAGAAGAGAACTCCGAGGGCTGACGGACTCATTAGCAGAAAGCAAGCTCCCACACACACAAACCCTATCTTTTTTCTTTTACATAGATGTTTTTCATCTGCTTGCGTATTTTCTATTCTTTAAAAAAACAAACCCACCCTTTAATGATGCATTTTGCAGCGTCAGTGTTGGCAACCTACTATTGTGGAAATGTTTGATTTCTGTATTAAGTCATTATGCTTTGGCAAGCGAAATAATTTAACCATTATATACAATCTTTCTTTCATGGTTAAATACGTCTTAATGTAAAGGACATTATATTTCTTTCTAGCATTGATAAATACGTCTTAATGTAAAAGACATTAAATTTCTTTCTGGCATGGATAAATACATTTTTAATGTAAAGGACTTTAAATTTCATTCCGATATGTGTATGTGCGTCTTAATGTAAAGGACAATATATGACTAACCATGTTTTCAGTCTGAACACCCAGGTTATTTTCAGCCTGTGCAGTTTCAATCCCCGGCTATTCAAGCGACTTTCCAAAAACAGGGTCAGTGACAAGGAGTGCGAATTGAATAACCCGAAGACTTGACTAAGTACAATTGCACGCATCGCCATGGCGAGCTCATGAGACACAACATACAACTTTTCTTACAAGTCATGGAACAGTAGTTTATCCTCGGTGCTTTGCTCTAATAATCAAGACCCAAACATTGTTACAAACAATATTCTTGTGTATTTGCGCGCGCGTGCGTGCGTGCGTGCGTACGTGCGTGCGTGCGTGCGTGCGTGTGTGTGTGTGTGTGTGCTACTTCTTGTCTAAACCAGTAAACGATCTTTCTATAGTCGATTGAAATGTTACCCTGGGACCTTTGGAAGAAAATAGATTGAATTTGCAAGTACGTGCACTAAGTAAGAGAGGGGTATTAGATCAAGACTTCAAGCAAACAGGCCTACAATGCCTGAACTCCAAGCACTTGCATGATATGCAGGCCGTCAACGGATCGACGTATGCTGGCTTAAGAACGCTTGCTTCAGACATACGCCGTTGTGTCTTGAATGAGTAGGGTGCCATTACTATTAATTTAATTATTTATAGGAGAACAAGCCTTAGGCTTAGTAGAAGTTTACCCCAGTCCCATTGGGCGTTTTGGGCCAATCAGTGTAGAAGCTTACTCCAGTCCCATTTGGCGTTTTGGGCCAATCAGTGTAGAAGTTTACTCCAGTCGCATTGGGCGTTTTGGGCCAATCAGTGTAGAAGTTTACTCTAGTCCTAATGGGCGTTTTGGGCCAATCAGTGTAGAAGTTTACTCTAGTCCTAATGGGCGTTTTGGGCCAATCAGTGTAGAAGTTTACTCCAGCCATAGTGGGCGTTTTGCGCCAATCAGTGTAGAAGTTTACTCCAGTCCCATTTGGCGTTTTGGACCATTCAGTTTAGAAGTTTACTCCAGCCATAGTGGGCGTTTTGGGCCAACCAGTGTAGAAGTTTACTCCAGTCCTAGTGGGCGTTTTGGGCCAATCAGTGTAGAAGTTTACTCCAGTCCCAGTGGGCGTTTTGGGCCAATCAGTGTAAAAGTTTACTCCAGTCCCATTGGGAGTTTTGGGCCAATCAGTTAAGTTTACTCCAATCCCAGTGGGCGATTTGGGCCAATCGGTAAAGAATGTTATGTAGTCTGGATAATTAGCGTAGATGTACTCTTTATGGGGTTATGTGTGGTGCGTGATTGTTGGGGATTGGGGCAATTTGCTTTCTTGAGTAGTGTAAAGTGGGGGTGGCGATAGTCAGTTTGTGGAGGTTCCGTTTCATTTGCTGTTTTTGAAAACGTTTTTTCATAACTTGGTTTTGTACGTGTTTGTGTGCGTGTTGTGTTGTTTGTCGTCTGTCCATTTTGGTGTGTTTTATTTTTCTGGCCCTTTTACTTAGGTATTCTCTTGTGTCCCACTGTGTGATTTCTAAGTGGGTGGTTTTAGGAAATGTGGAGCCGTGTTGTGTTCTATTTGATCATCTTGTGTGCTTCGTCTTTCTAAGCGGTATAGATGTCTTGTTTGTTTATGGAGTTCTGAGGCGTTGGTGTTTGGTTGTGCATGTGTACTTAATCGTAGTGCTCTAGTTTGTATAGTTTGCAAATTTCATTTGGGGTTGTTTGTAGCAGTTTAGGACTGCTGCCATAGTCTGGTATAGAGTATAAGAGTATTTTGGTTGCTGATTGTAATGTGTGTCTGTGTGTGGTGTGTGTGTGTGTGTGTGTGTGTGTGTGTGTGTGTGTGTGTGTGTGTGTGTGTGTGAGTGTGTGTGTAAGAGAGAGAGAGCTCCCCATTCTCATTATGAGTGTATTAATGGTTTTGTTTGTTTTGGTGGGAATGTTCGTGATGTGTTTACTGAAAACACTGACATAAATGCATATGTTTCGCCCAGGTCTGTCTTTTCACAAGCTAAACATTGCTAGAAAGTACTAGCGTTTACAGGTCTACAGTCTATTAAGTTTGTCCAGTGATCTACATTGGTGTCCTGACACACAGAATAGTCAGATGGATTACTGTCTGTTGCAGTACCTGGCAGTAGAATTCATTCCTGGAAACGACAACGTGTATTGTAAAATAACAGTTTTAACTCTTTTCAGAAAGATAATCAACCGTAACAATAATCCCTCAACGTATGTCTAGTGTGGCAGCACAGCAGGTAAAACAGTTTAATAACCAAACAACACATGAAATAATTGTAGAATTAAAAGAAGTGTGAATAAATTATTTGCACATTTATCAATCATTCACAAAGACTAGATTTCTCAGAAAATCTGATACAAGTGTAAGGCAGCAAATGTAATACAGATTTAATAGCCAAACATTATATAAAATATTAGTTATACAATAACAAGAAAATTGAATAAAGCATTTTGTGTTTTTATCTCATGAAAGTTTAGTCGACCAGATTTTTCCTTAATACAACAAGATTTAAAGCAAAACATGCTTTTTCATGTTTCACGAAACAAAAGTGAAAAGTTATGGAGTGAATTAATTGATATAATTTCCACCTTTATAGGCAAGAATTGAATCCTAGACAAATAATTGAATCCTAGGCAAATAATTCAATCATAAGCAAATAATTGAATTATAGGCAAATAATTCAATCATAAGCAAATAATTGAATTATAGGCAAATAATTCAATCATAAGCAAATAATTGAATTATAGGCAAATAATTCAATCATCTATCATACGTTTTCTAACACCTCGTGAGTTTCTGATTCCACTTGACAAATTAAATCATTCACTTTTCATATTGATCATAATTTTTCTGTCCAATTAACTAATTTATTTTCTAAACGAAAAAGAAACGTTATGGCTTAGGTATAAAACAGAAGCAAAGAAGATGGCGTCTTAAAATAGCAACATTTTTGTGGATATTACGCTCTGTCAAATTATTAAATTATATAAATATGCAAGCACAATCTTTCGCATTTACAAGAACGAAGTACGAGAAGAAGAAAACAATTATTTTAATGCAGTTACCAACCAGCGATTATTTCCATCAATAACTGGAGATCGAAACTTTACTTACTATCTCAAGACTGCAGAATTTGCTTGCAGTATATAAAAGTAGTAGTAGTAGTAATAGTAGAAGTAATAGCAACAGCGGTAGTAGTATAGAAGTATTAGTAGTATGCAGTTGATGATGACGATGTGGTTTGATCCGGAACTGACAAAAAGTTTTTTTTATTATCAAGCTGTTTTGTATTCTTTTTGTGTATGTAAAGCGTCATTATTTATTGATGTCGATTAAAAATATATATATGTGTGCCACACCTCCATCCAATTTATTTGCGTCATACCCCCCACGTTTTATTTCTTTCGCCTAGTGCATCATGGAACTGTTGTGCATTGGCAAGGTCATGTGAATTAATTTTTAATATTTATGTCCTGGTGTCACAGTCAACGTACAGCTATTGTATGTTCGAACGTCATGCAAAAGGACAGACAACAGATGCGAAAACTGCAAGTCTATACCCTTTCACCCGTAATCTTGACGAAGAAAACTCTACCCAGAATGAGATGACGACAAAACAATATTCTCTGTAAGAAACAGTATATGTGCACATGCGTACGATGGTAAGTTAATAAATTGAATGAATTTAAGTAAGACATCAAAACACTTTATTCTAGAAACGTACACATATGCTAATTTTTTTTAATGTTTTTACCTCCTTTCTCGATACAGTTAGTCCATCGACTAAAAACTTTTAAAATTTCATCAGAGAAAAAGGTTTGATAAAGAAGCCATTAAATCAAGCTAGGCGTCTATAGCATCTCTGAAGTTGTGCCCCTTTAATGCACTTTCAAGTGGACAAAACTTGTGCAACCATTTCTGAAATTACGCTCCTCTTAGTGCATGTTTAAGTAGACCCAGCTTGTGCGACTATTTTTGAAATTACTCCCCTTTAGTGCACCTTTAACTGGACCAAACTTGTGCAACCATTTCTGAACAATTCACTCCTTCCTTTTACATTTTATTGGTGATAAACAACTGTCGCCATATTGCACACTCCTTCGACAGTAAAATTCAATTGCTTTATCTCCACATGAACAGTAATAAAAAAACGAAAGATCACAGTTTTTCCGCAATACACTCTCATAAAGGGGACCGCTGTTTTGGAAACTGAATGTCAGAGTTAACATTACCAGCTTCATACGGAACTGCGAATACTACATGTTCAGACATGCAACAATTGAGGGTAGATTGTAATGAGGGTGTTTAGTAGTGAGGGTACGTAGTAATGAGTACATAACGTACATAACTGGCAAAGGTAAATTCACATTATTAGTAACTTACATTCGTACATAATACATACACACCAGACACGCACATCTCTCTCACACATACGCACACTCATATATATATATATATACAAAAATTATAAGATAATAAAAAAGAAGCATAAACATAAAAATCCTACACCTTACAGGTAACGAAACTGATAATATGGCCGTCACAGGGTTTCACGTATGAATTGCTTGCATAGAATAGTTCTATTCTTGCATTGTAAATTTGTCTATCCATATTTCTAGACCTATTTTTGTTATATAAATTGTTAAATTGTCAAAGTGACCCTACCTTGGGCACTCCTTATAATGGTATTTTTTCTAAGTGTTAAAATTGGAAGAGAATAAGTCAGTTGGAGGATAAGCTAGAAATTGCTGTTGTGCAATCCAAACCGGTTTCAAATGGATGAGTAGTTTTTCTGATTAATAGTCTCACACTTGTTCATAACAAATTCAATTCATGGCCCGGGGATGGCCTGGAAGATTTTTTGTTGAAGAAGTACTTTATTCTAATCACTTTGAATTTGAACATAACTCGGGTCCAGACATAAAGGCGATCATTAGCTTATGGTTAGTTAACTGACTGATAAAGAAAGAATTGACTTAGAAATATTTTGTACGATTTGCTATTGAACTATGATTTGAATTGAAGAATGCTTTATGTAACTGAACCATTATTTTTATATGTTCATTAATTTGATTTCATTATACCTGTGAATTTTGATTGATGCTATATTTCTTACGCTGTGGGTGTATATCGGGCTTTGTAAGTTGAGAATGTATGTAAGAGAAAGGAATTTAGAGATGAAATATGCCTGAAATTTAGTGCTGACTTAATTTGACTTTTGTCACGTCATGCTGCAGTGACTACTGTACTCTACTTGATTACACACTTGATTGGTGTGTGGATCCAGCTTTGTCGTCAACTTATCAGTAAAACGTGTTGCTGTAAGTTGATTCCTGTGAATTCCATTCGAGAGCCAATATGGCAGAAATTTATGGTGTTAGTTTGGTCTCGAGAATTCATGAAGATCATTTTGAACATTCCTTGTGGTGTTTCAGTGAATGCTCACGAAGATTCTACAACATCCTGTGTGATGTAATTTGATAGTACATACGAGGTTCGGGATGATTCTCCCAGGTGTGCTTGTGACTGCATTAAAGATTCTGGAACACTTGTGTCACGTGTCTAGAAGGATCACGTGGTCCCTCGCCTGAGTAAGAAAAACAGTGACTGGTTGCAAACTGCATGATTGAGAACAAGTGCAGGTGACAACCTCCATCTTTAAAATGTTTATATGCATTGACTTTAAATATTTCTCTAAACTCCTCTCATTTCTGTGATGATATCCATGAACTTGATTATATATTTATGTTATTGACTGCTTATGTCTATGCTTAGGTAAACTGAACGATTGTTGAGAGTTAATTGAACATTGTTGTGAAGTGATGTACATGGTAATGCTCTTTTGATTATATTCATATGCTGCACATTTGATTGTTGATTTCATAAATTTATTGACCTTCTTACACATATTGATAACCATATGCTGGAGAAGACATAGGTGGATAGTGGTTCGCTAAATATAGAATAAAAGATAGATTTATCTTCTCCTTTAGTAAGAAATGTCCAGTTGTGGAAATATTGTCTGGCGGTAAATACTTGTCTCTAGTGTTTGTGGAAGAGAGAAAACGTTCACAGCGCCTGCATATTCTCCAAGTGAGAGAGAGGAGTGGTGTCTTCTGGAGAATTATTAGTTACATAAATTAAGATTCTCATCACTTGTAATTAGTTATGGGTGATTGAATAATAATAATAATCATAACCAATAAATAGGTGTCGTAGGCGTCACACATTGAAACTCAAGTGCCTGGGTGTTTAATGTAAATACCGACTCAAACCTGGTAATTTACTTTAGTTGTTCCATGATTGAAATGTAACACCTCCACTAGGCGCATGAAACTAAATGTAATATAACACAACCAAATGATTCCTCATGCAAAATAACAACATCTAACACAATATCTGTTTAAAAACGAGAAACCAAAATCAATACATAAGCAATATTTTTTTTAATGGTACAAAGACAATGATATCCTTGCTGATGAAAACGATGTGTCTTGTTGAAGAGTTCGTACTAAAAACGACATGATCTTGATTTCTATAGCATGACACGTTCAGAAACAAAGCACACAATATGCAACAGCACAAAGTGCAAAAACAAAAGAGTGTATATTTACAGATGTAGCAAACAACACACTCAGAACTGCACTATTCTTAGTGTTGGTGGGAAAAGATGTTTAAAAGTTGAATTAGTATAAAATTCATGGCAATACTGACTTCCATGAAGGCAAAAGTTAATGAAGACAGAATGATGACCTCCTATTGTGGTGTTCATTATGCTGAGGAAATGAAAGAAAAATGAAGAGGTGGAGACAAATTATACAAGCTATAGATGACTGAGGTCAGACAGGTTCTTTTATGTTTGAATATGTCAGTAAAACAGCAGCACGAGGAAATCTTGTGTTTAAGTGGTTCTGTTGTGAACAAAGTAAATTGGGTTGGGAGTGGAAAAGATTGGCGTAATGACTTTTAAGAGTCCAAGAATATTCCATGCAGCGGTGTTGAACTCTGAAGTTTCTGCTGCAGACAGTGCAATGAACCAGAAAGAAAAAGCATGAGCAATGATCTAATTTTGGACAGCATAAAAAACAACAACAAAACAATCAAGAATTTTGTGTCTTCAACTGAAAAAAGGTTTGGGATAGAGCGTATTCATCTACGTCTAAATTACTTCCCCTGGTTTCATAAGTCACACTGTAGGACAATGCTGCAGGTGTGTATACTTTCAATACAATCTGTACACATAACAAAAATGTTAATCTGTTGGTGTGTGTATACTTTCAATACAATCTGTACATATAAGAAAAATGTTAATCTGTTGGTGTGTGTATACTTTCAATACAATCTGTACATATAACAAAAATGTTAATCTGTTGGTGTGTGTATACTTTCAATACAATCTGTACATATAACAAAAATGTTAATCTGTTGGTGTGTGCAGGCTTAAGCTGTGAAAGCTATTAGACATATTTTGACTGGATGTTTACTGTTGTATGCCTAGGTACCTACATCATGCTACTCATTAAGGAAGCTCGCCAGCAGCCCTAAAAATTCGAAAATAATATAGCGCATAAATAAACTAAAGCTCATGCGTGCAGACCTTGACTTATACATCACTTTGACATGCGTGCAGACCTTGACTTATACATCACTTTGACGTCAATGCATAGTAGGCAATTCGTGTTTCACTCAAAATGCATTTCTCAGTCTGAGTATTAGATTTTAGGACTTTTAATAAATATTCTATTTTGGGAGTTTGGTGGGTTGCATTATGCTGTGTGGTTAGCTCTCATTTTTTGTAAGGTCTCCTGAAAAGAGACCACACCATGTTTTCTTTCTATAATTCTTCTCTCTTTCTAATTTTTCTCTTGTTCTCTTTTTCTCTCCCTTGCACAGTGACACATTCTCTCTCTCTCTCTTCACTTATTTTCAGCCTGTTACTTCTTCCAATCCCTTCTTGAATTTATTTATTTTTCACCCTCCCTTATCTCTCTTTCAACATATTAATTCTCACTTCTCTTTATCTTTTTCATTCTTTCTGACCTTTCCTTATATGATTTCTGTGCACTGTGTATGTCTCAATCTCTGTCTATTTGTGTGTTTGTCTATGTCTCTCCTCATGTCTTCCATTTTCATTTACCTCTTTCTTTTACTCTTCCATTTATAATTTCTCTCTATCTCTTTTCTTTCGTTCCTTCTCTTTCATTTCCTCCTCCCATTTTCTTCTATATTTCTCATTTTACTCCATCGTTTTCTCTATTTGCTCTCTTGCGCCCCCTCTCTCTCTCTTCCTCTTTTTCTCTTTATCTTTCTCTATGTTCTTTGTCTCTCTTTCTCATTCTCTTCCTTTCTTTGTTTATCTCTTTCCCTTCCTTTCCCGATCTCTTCTCTTTCTTTCTCTATCTCTTTCTCTATGTCTGTTTCTCCCTCTAATTAAACACGCCAGTTCCCATGGGTACAAAAGCTGTTAGATCTACTGGTTTATGCCTATGCTTTATAAAACAAACTATAAAAAATTGCTATGGTACCAGACCATTACGGAAGCTGTCAGGGGTGACTCCGAAGCAAGCCAGATAATGTGTACATAAAATTCTAAACCAAATTTCAATCTTCCTTTAAAATAAAAATTGGCATACTAATATTTAAGATTCCCATGACATTTATATATATCTATATATACCCAATTTGTGGCATTTTGTATTAAGGTTCTTACCTGGTGATAAAATAGTATATAAAAAAAAATTATTTTAAGCAATGTATTCTGTAAACTGACATTTACGCGAGAGAAGACAGGGAAATATCTTTCAAAATAACTGCAGACAAGGCTATCCGCATGCAAGCACATAAGGAATGCCAAACATGAAGCAAGGTCATAAGTCACGAAATAACTGACAACAACTGCATGAAAAACATTTATAGCCAAGTATCATCATGCTGGGAACACATTTTACTTAAAAAAAAAAAATGATTTCATTTTCATTGTTGTCTAATTCAAACCTTTGTGATTGAAAACTGAAGTTTTGAACTCTATTAGTTCAAGGGACTTAATCACAATTTTACTTCTGGGGAGATAACTTGATTGATATTAGACCACACCCATGCTTTTTGAAAGTATCTGCCAGACCTTTTATTAAAAAACAAAACTAAAAAATCCCCTACTCCCTGAAAATCTTCAACTTCATTACGTACAACTGTCCAGAAATGGTGACAGTTTGGATCCTATGCGCACTTGTTTAAACAACGTGTGAGTGTGTTCACATATTAAAAGTTTGAAGCTGAGCTCATTTTTTACAATTATAAACATAAAAGTGAGATCTGGCGCACCTCTTAGGAACTGTAATCTCTACGCTGTATGCCGGCACATGTCCTTACATACTTCTTGCGCCACCTAGGTGCTAAGTTGAGAAACGCCAATTGTGCTAAGGTCATCAACACCTGTGTGCACTGGGAACACTAGAAGCATGAGCTAGCAGTCACGTGTCATGCAGAATTTCTATTGGTCAGTCTAAATGCGTGCTTGGAATCAATGGGAAGCTATAAATACATTTCGCCTTGCAAAATCACATACTCCTAAAGGGGTGCTCTGGTTTCAGTGTGAAATTTAACCCCCAAACCTTGATTTTTAATTTATTCCCAAGACCTATAACCCACCAAACCGGTGCCGGTAATTTGCCTCCACTCAGTCACCCACTGGGTGAGTTGGGAGCTAGTGTCGGATTATAAACCTATGTTTTTTCCCCGGATGGGATGGGATGGGTTCCTGTTAAAGGAACCTTTTTTTTCCCCTTCGTCTTGGTGTGTTGTATTATTGAAGTATCGTCTGGAATCTGGAATGTGCATGTAGTAACTTATATATATTTATTATTTCATCCCAACCCCATTGCACCCAGGTCTGTCCTTTTTTACATTCCGTCTGCTTCCCCAGCGATGCTCCCTACCGCCCCACCATTGGTCAATTAAAGTAATGATTGGGAGGACCACCTAAATTTATACAACAAAATTCACAAAGGAAATAAGGAAATAATATTGGATATATAAAAACAACTAATTAAATTATTATAACCAGACAAATAAAATTAAAATCTAGAGTAAAGAAATAAACAAGTAAAATAGAACAAATAATAAACGAAATGATAAAAGATTAAAAGGAGAAAGGAAACAAAAAGGAAAAAAAATAATAACAAATAGAACTGCTAAATAATAAAAAAGAAAAAAAGAGGACAATAAAAAATAAAAAGAGGAAGGAAGAAAAAGACAAGAAGGGTGCTGGATTCTTTTTTTGTTTTTAAAAAAAAAAAATAATTAAAAAGAAAAATAATAATAATAAATAAAAAAAAAAAGGGGGATACACCCGGGCAACAAGAGCTCAGGGTGACAGACAACTTTGACCGGCCAGGCATGAGGTAATGAGTAAACCACTAAAAACAACTTTGCGGACAGCTGACCAATTGGAAATGATACATAAAAACTAGTTTGACATAGCCAGTGGGCTAAACCACCCCCTCCCTTTCCCCCACAACCCCCTCACCCAGCGCGAAAGCCGGAAGCGTCCCCTACATTCAATCAATCAAATCACATACTTTCTACACTATGAATATACTGATATTCAGGTAGATTTGTTTTGGTGATTGGGAGCCCTATTTATAATTTGACAACAGATTACAAGTGAAGTGTTCCTTATATTTGTATATTGTTTGAGATATAATAATTTCCCCCGTCAATTCAAAATAATCGTGCTTTTGCCATTCAGGATCTTTGCGTTAAGCCGTCATATTTTTCAATGCCCAAAATAAAGAATTTTATTTGTTGTTTTTACTTCGTATTTGCTGTTGTTGTTTGATTTAGTTCGTAATTCTAGTTCCGATTTTTGTTTTTGCAGTTTAATTTTGTTCACAAGTTTAGTTGCCACTTTCTTTTAGAAAAGATTCTTGTGCTGTTTGCTTTAGTTCATAATTCTAATTCCCGCTTTCCATTAGGAAAGTTGGTTATTATTTGCATCATTAATTTTGCAGTGTAAAATATCTATCTATCTATCTATCTATCTATCTATCTATCTATCTATCTATCTATCTATCTATCTATCTATCTATCTATCTATCTATCTATCTATCTATCTATCTATCTATCTATCTATCTATCTATCTATCTATCTATCTATCTATCTATCTATCTATCTATCTATCCATTTATGACACCTCTGGGCACCCTTCACTCATTATTATTATTATTTATTAATTAATAACAAATAACTAATTGCAAATGATCGAGAATCTTAATTTATAGTTATTAATAGTTCTCCCTCAAGGCCAACGTGTCTCTCACTTGGCGGATTATAAAGGTATCATAAAACTCTACGTTTTACACAATAATAAGAGAGACGTTTTACTGTCGCATAATGTTTCTGCAGGTGGAAACTTCTAACTAAAGGAGTAATGAAAATCCATCTTTTATTTATATTTAATGAGCCCCCATCCACCCACTATTACTCAACATAAGGCTTTACATATGCACAAGAAGGATAATAAATTTAACAATGCATTTCAACAATCAACAATTAAAAATACAAAAATATAATTAAAACAGTCTTGACGTTTAAATCTCTTCACAAGAATGTTTGATTAAATGTTAGATATTCATTGAATTTATCCTAACATAGACATCAGTGTAATGGAGCCAAGGCAAATTATACTTGACCTCCTTAACCGCATTCAGTCTGTATTGTTATGTTTAGCTTTTTGTGTGGAAGCTGAGTTTTTATTGGCCAGGTATGATGGGAGACATTACTCGTTTTTGTCACGGTAAACTTGAGAAGTTTCTACCCCCCCCCCCCCAGTGTGTAAGTGTAAGGATACACTGCACTCTGTTAATGTTTGGTGGCAAAGTATGCTGACTACATTATACAATTTCTGGTACAAGGAATTAATCGGTAATTGCTACATTGTTGTTCTGCTTAAGGGAGTTAATACAGCTAATACAGTGAAACACCCAGATTAGCCTCGAGAAAATAGTGACTCATCAGTGTTCTACAATGTGCAAGAGAAATACGTGAAACTGACACATGCTAGAGACAGCTGCCATCATTGCAAAGATTATGTACATTGACTATAATGATCTCTCTAAAACTCAGCTCTCATTCCTATAATGAAACCATATCTATGAACTTGATTATATATATATATATGTTAATTAGAATGCTGATGTCTATGCTAAGATAAACCTGAATAAGGCCAAACGTTTAATCAAACATTGTTGTGAAATGATACAAATGTCAACGCTCTTTTGATTGTATTCATATGTTGTATATGTGATTGTTGATATAATAAATGTATTGTTAAATTTATTAACCTTTCTTGCACTTATATTAAAACCTTATGTCGAGAAATAGTGAATGGATGGGGGGGGGGGGGGGCTCGTTAAATATAAATAAAAGACAGATTTTTATTACTCGTTTAGTAAAAAGTTTCCACCTGTAGAAACATTATCCGACAGTAAAACATCTATCGTATTATTGTGTAAAGAGTATAGTTTTACTACACCCTTATAATCCGCTAATTGAGAGACATGTTGGTTTTATGGAAGAATTATTAATAACTAAAAATTAAGATTCTCGATCACTTGTAATTAGTTATGTGCTATTAATTAATATTAAATAATAATCATAACGAGTGAAAGGTGCACAGAGGTGTCGCAAAAAGAAACACGAATCAATATTTACTTGGTTGACACTCAGCATACTTGGAACAAAACAAAACTGTCATGCTACTCCAGATCCACACTGACGCACAACAATAATTACACGTCATATCAAGGTATTTCCCCTCATAAAAATCGCGTCATAGCAGCAATGCGTAAAGTACGTTTTCATAAACGCCGTGACTGTAGTTGGTAGAGGTAGTGTATGTAAAAGAATTGCACATTTCTGTGTCTCTTAAAAAAAAACAAAACAAAAAGAAACCATATTCCAGCAAAGTATAAAGAAATAATAACGGGGAATAATTGCACAATTAATAAAATAAAGAATGAAATAAAATAGACCTTTAGCGAAATAATTAAATGAAAATAATAAAATATTTAATACTAAATAAATATGAAAAGAAGAGCATTCTTAATTCCCATTCACGCACACGCCTTTAATACTTTTTCTTACTGGTCACGTGTTGGTTACCATGGCACCGTTACGTTACTTCCCTTTTAGTACTACAAGAGTGAACACCCTGTCTCACGCCTTGAAATTAGGTAACTGGAAGCGGACGTTAAACTCAAGTTAATCAACTAACCAGTCAATGAAATCGATCCACCATTCAATCAAATCTAATTCACTTTGAATTCTTTATAGGCTTTAGCACTTTATTGCTCTACTTCCACAGAGTATTTTAGGTTACAGACCGAAATTAGTAACAATCTGCTCGTTACAGCTGGCAAAAAGTAAGACAACTAAAGAGCTTGTACACACGAACAACTATAACGAACACAACAAAGAGCGCGCGGTGTGACTGAAATGCCTCAGACACCTGCACTTATATCCTGTGACCGTGACGCAACGAGTGTCGAGGTTCTTTCGCAACGGAGAGCTGGTACGCTTGTCTAGAAATCAACACGTATTAATTGCAAATCATGAGCCTGACCTTGTCCAGCATGGCGCAATATTCGCATACAACGCCCACGTAACTTTCTCGGCAAACTGGAAGAGAAGTTCGTTTCTACTTGAAACTGTTTCTGCCTCAGAAAGCGACCGCGATCCGGCATGTGACGAAGTCAGACTGTCGCAATAGTGTACCCCCACGTTAAGGGTAGGTAACTGCTCCCTCAAAGCCCGGTTCACTCCGGTCTAGTTCACAGGACTCAGGAGTGACAAGCGGAGAAGATTCTTCAGTGAGAGAGCGGTGTCGAACGCCCAAAAGCGATTGTTCTGATAAAACAAGTCAGGTTTTTGTTTGCTCAGCAGCCTTGCGGAATATCAGAGACAAATTGTCGACCTAAAAATTCAGGTAACTGTCTGCATTAACGAATTTTTTTAAAAAATCCTCATCTAATATATTGTTAATTAACTTGTTTTGCATGGGAGTAATTCTGTATTTATAATCTACTTTAGTCGACCCTAATGTTTTGATCGCTAAACATAATTCCAGTGTGTCCTAATTTTAGATCATAACTCAATGTTCTTTTTTGTATTGTGTAAATGAGAGTTTAAAAATTAAAAATGATAGTTAAAATTGCTTATAAAATGTTAAATATGTAAATACAAGGTGTACCCCTAACAAACTTACGTTTTAGGTAACCAATATTTGTTATTTTGTTTTTTAAATGTTAATTTATTACTACATGTAGCCGAAAGAAGTAAATATTCAAAATATTTACCGACTGTACTATGGTTTGTTTCAGAACTCCATACTAAAGATCTCAGTTCCTATGATTTGTTTTAGAACCCCGTATTAAAAATATTTGTCACTGTATTACAGATACTTGTTAGTCTGCTCTAGAACCCCGCACTGATATATTTGTTACTCTGTTTCAGAATACCGTATTGCAGATATTTGTTACTCTTTTTTAGAACACCGTATTACATATATTTTGTCACAGTTTTAGAACCCCATATTACAGATATTTGTTAGTCTGTTTTAGAACCCGTATTACAGATATTTTGTCACAGTTTTAGAACCCCGTATTACTGATATTTGTTATTATGTTTTAGAACCCCGTATTACAGATATTTGTTAGTCTGTTTTAGAACCCTGCATTGCAGATATTTGTTACTCTGTTTTTGAACACGGTTTTGCAGATATTTGTTACTCTGTTTTAGAAAACCGTATTAAAGATATTTGTCACTCCGTTTTAGAATCCCGTGTTATAGATATTTTGTCATAGTTTTAGAACCCTATATTACAGATATTTTGTCACAGTTTTAGAACCCAGTATTACAGATATTTGTTACTCTGTTTTAGAACCCCGTATTACAGATATTTGTTACTCTGTTTTAGAACCCCGTATTACAGATATTTTGTCACAGTTTTAGAACCCTATATTAAAGATATTTTGTTACAGTTTTAGGACCCTGTATTACAGATATTTGTTACTCTGTTTTAGAACCCCGTTATACAGATACCAGTGACACCAAACACATGTTGGAGCAAATGTACGTCAGACTGTAGTGCATCAATGCTTGATATTTAATTGTATTATTATGTCCCTTTGCAATCAAAACTGTCATTACTATAACCTACATTACAATCAACATCTGATCTCTGTTACACTATAGTGAAAGTACTATATCCCTCCATATGTAGTAAATGCTGTGTCGATTCGATAAAAGTGATATGTTTTTTTTCCTTCTGGTCACTGCGTACAAAAACAGCACCTTTTAAATGGATGGTTTATGTATATTTACACATTAAAATAAGACCACTATCATATTATTATTTTTTCTAACTACATTCTAACAGGTGTTGAAAATTTTCCATTCGATCGACGCGCAACCTTTAAAAGTACATTCCAGTTAGTGTTGAAAATATACCCAACAGTACAACTGCAAACCATTGCTTTAAACGCAGCAGACCGCATACACTTTTTTTTCACTCATCATATACCACTAGAATTTAAAAAAATTTTTTTTTGTAATCCAAATATTCCAAATGTTTTTATCTCATTCTAAACTGCGCATCAATTAAAAACAAAGGAAACAATTGTACTATATCCATTGTATACAATTACAAAAACAAACATATTTTACTTGTCATCCTCCATCTGTTCGTGCTGTCACGACAAAGCGTCATTTGATTCCAGTTATTTATTGAGGTATGCAAAACCCACTTGTCTCCCTTTGAAATTAAATACACGAAAGAAGAAAAGGCAGCATGTTCCCTCCCTTATTCGCTCGTTTGCAAAGGATGACTGCCTGACCTCTTTCAAACCATGAGTACTGCAATGCTCGAACACACAATGACAGGCAAGTCCTAGCTTTTCACTCATCACAACCCGAGGCTTGATGACTGTGTACGTCACCGTCTGAATTGCCAACATTTAACATTTTTATCTAGCTGCTGAATGAAATATGACGTATTTGTGGATGTAATTTTTACAAATAACCTCGCGTTAGTACTTTGAGATTGAATGAAAAGATTTTTTTTTTTAATCCAGAGCAACCGACTGTTAGTCGGGAATACGGATACACCAACACAAAGTTAATACATTTATTTCTAATGGGAATCTTCTGTTTCAAAATCTTTGATGTATATTTCAATCTCTCCGGCATATTTGAGTTTCTGTAACACATTGCAAGCCTATCTGATTCATTTCAGTCGCGGACAAATTTCAGTCTCTCAAGCAAATTTGTAATGTAAATCGTATAAAACTTCATATGAATTCAAATCTCTAAGCGTTTTACATTTGTGACGCCACTCGACCATCCCGAGCCTAGGAGTGGGCGTGGCAGGGTACCAAAGTTCGACAAACTCAAGAATGGGAGGGTATATGTTGCCAAACTTCTGCGGGGTGGGGCTCGAACATCCGTCATCTGCAATTAAATTCAACGCTTAGATTTCTCGGCCACCAGTTCCCCAATGCCATTCATTACTCTAATCTCTCTGGCATATTTAAATCGCTCTGTTAATATCTCTGTTAAATCTTATTGGTATATTTCACTCTCTGACATATTTCAGTCTGATATGTTTAAGACTGTGTGACAAATTTCAGTCCCTTTGATACATTCCACTCTCTGAAATATTTCGGACTGTTTGAAACATTTTCAGTTTCTTTGAAACATTTCAATCTCGCTGACTTTATTATTTTACTCTTTCTGACTCATTTTGTCTCAGATATATTTCAGCCTTTTAAACATATTTCAATTTAAGCAGCATTCTTTTTCTCTCTGATGTGCTTCAATCTATCTCTCTTCTATACAAGCTCGTCGACTCTTTCTAGTTCTTTTGACTATTTAGACTCTCTGACACGTTTCTATCTCTCTTCTATACAAGCACGTCGACTCTTTCCAGTTCTTTTGACTATTTAGACTCTCTGACACGTTTCTATCTCTCTTATACAAGCACATCGACTCTTTCCAGTTCTTTTGACTATTTAGACTCTGTGACACGTTTCTATCTCTCTTCTATACAAGCTCGTCGACTCTTTCCAGTTCTTTTGACTATTTAGACTCTCTGACACCCTTCTATCTCTCTTCCACACAAGTTCGTAGACTCTTTCCAGTTTTTTTGACTGTTTAGATTCTCTGACACGTTTCTATCTCTCTAACATATTTCAGTCTCTTTCAATATATTTCAATCTGTGATCTATAAAATATTCAATCTGATATCTCCAGTCCTATTTAAGCAAACTCTCGAACATTTTCCAGTCTCTGATAAATTTAGTCTCTCTGTCTATTCAGTCTATTAATAAATTTAGTCTCTCTGTCTATTCAGTCTATTAATAAATTTCGTACTCTCTGACCTACTTCGGTCTCGTTTACGTGTTTCAACCTCTTTAGCATGTTTCTGTCTGTGTGACACTTTCCATCCAACAGGTAAACGTTAGCAATGTCGGAGAATGATGTCGCGACATTTGACGGACAACATTCACGCACAAGGCTCCACTCGAAACCAGTATTCCCGCTATTCGGATAATATTTTTCGCTTATTTCAAATATATCTGCAAATGCCTTTAAGATTTCGGGGAATAAATTTCGCTTGTTTTTGAACATGTTGTCTGTTAGATCAATCAGCCCTGATTTAAAAAGAAATACAAGGGAAGAAACTAATAGTAACCACGTCAAAATGAAGTTGTTGCTTTTTTTATGAGAGGTCTCCAAACTCCATTTCGTCAATCTCGCGGGCTGCCTACGTGCTTGAAACTGCACACCCGCCCAAATTATACCCTAACCCCCCCCCCCGCCTCATTCACTGCGAAAACCCACTAAGACGGAGTAAAGAAAAGTCAGTTTGAAATGACATCATCAGCAACTAGTAGGTTCATTCTTAATTACTGTTTGCAGAACAGGTACTCACATGTGTACTCCATTGTTTACAGGACAAACAGAAGTTTTAAGTACACCACTGCTTGCAGAGCAAACAGAACTTCTAAGTAAACATATATTTGCATTCTGTCTCTGTATCTGCGTGATAGTACACAATTGACAGAATAGCGACTAAAAGGTTAAGCAAGTGGAGACTACCAGTAAGGACAGCAGCATTCGCTCGTATTTATATTTTTCAGAGTGGTCCATTTGCAAGTGGTTCTGGCAAAGACATTTTGCAGGTCATAATTAGCTGCCCCTGACTGCAGTGTTTATTACCAACCACGTCAACGAAGTCTAGTAATCAGTCCTATCCGTCCCTTTTCACCCTACCCTCAAGCAATTTAAATGACATAATTTGAGCTTTATTTCATTTTTTAAATTAGACTTCTGTTAAGAGTGTACGAGATGTCAGGTTGTCCGATTTCGGACTTTCGCAGACGAAGCTGGAACGTCGAAGATTGTCGATGTTTGTCTTGACAAGATTTTGACGTCGGAGATTGTCGATGTTTGTCTAGACAAGATTTTGACGTCGGAGATTGTCGATGTTTGTCTTGACAAGATTTTGACGTCGGAGATTGTCGATGTTTGTCTTGACAAGATTTTGACTGAGTACTCTGCCGGTTCATTAAGACGGCGTATGGGTGAATTAGAACAAAACCTGATAATTACATACAATTACGTGTTGTGTATATATACGTGTGTGTGTGTGTGCTGAGAGAAGGTAACTGTAAATGCACAGGACAGCACACGTACTGTGTTTGAATGTTGTTGTTTTTTGTTGTTATAAAAATGAAAAATAATCATATAATGTATAAATAACTGAAAGGACGGACGCTTAAAAAAATATCCTGTTGACTGTATTGACTTTCTGAAGTAAAGAGGACAACGATTATTAATTTGCACAAGCCAGTAGCACACGAAACCAATCTGTTTACCGTTTCCATCGTTTAACTTCTAGGCACCATGTCTACTTCACCCTTCCCTCCATCCTTTGAGCTAGTGTGTCATTCAAGGTCAACTTTTCATTTTTGCTGCTCTCGTCAAGCTCGAACCTTTGCCAACGAAGATTGATATATCACTGTCAGTTGTGGTGAAGTTTCACTGTCATTTGTACTGATGTTGATGTCTCACTGTCAATTATGGTGAAGTCTCACTGTCATTTGTACTGAAGTTGATATCTCACTGTCACTTATGGTGAAGATTAATATTTCACTGTCATTTGTAGTGAAGTTGATATCCCACTGTCAGTTATGCGGAAGTTTAATATCTCACTGTCAATTGTGCTGAAGTTTAGTATCTCACCGTCATTAATTCTGAAGTTTAGCTGCTGCCATTTCCATTGTTAGGATCGGACCTTTTCATTCCTGCTGAAGTTCAGTTTCTCAGTGTCTCACATATTTTTGTGCACTGGATTTGGACAAGTTTCTTTAATTGTGACGTCACGACTTTTGCGGTTGTTTAAATACATATATACGTTTTGTGGAAAGGTGCAAGAGGACAGTTAAATATTTTTCAGTTATGATTTTATAGGAATTCGATTCTTTATTCAGTCACATACGAAAATAAAATGTAACTTTCAAATATAGCAATAATGCAACTTTTGCAAAATATTTTGAAACGAAAGTTGGTTTTCTTTAGATGAAAATTATTTTCTAATTAAAAAATTAAAAGAATGAGCTATAACTCCTTCCGTGCTGGGATTACTAGTACACCCGGATGTCATGTAAAGCTAGACAATTTTTTTAAATGGCAAAATGCAATGAAATATATAAAATGTTTTCATCAAGCAAGCTCTAAATGTTCAGAAACTTGATGACTTTTGTGACTACTGTCCCATTGACTTGGGTGAATATTGGGCTAGGTTTTAGAACACTAACGAAACAAATACGCCAAAAGATAACTATTACACTGTTGATTTGAATTTGAAATATCTGCATAAACTACATTAAATTAAAAATGTTTACATGCCATTGCATTAAATCAGCAAGTTTACATACCACTAATTTGACCCAGACATACCCACATACCACTAAGATGACTCATACCTCATACCACTAATTTGACTCAGACATACCCACATACCACTAATTTGACTCAGACATACATACCATTAATGTGAATCAGACATGTCTACATACCACTAATTTGAATCAGACATGTCTACATGCCACTAAGCTGAATCAGACATGCCCACATACCTCTAATTTGAATCAGCCATATCTACATACAGCTAATGTGAGTCAGACATATCAGACATTAATTTGACTCATACATACCACTAATTTGAATTAGACTATCTATATACCACTAATTAGAATCAGACATGTCTTCATACCACTAATTAGAATCAGACACATCTACATACCACTAATTAGAATCAGACACATCTACATACCACTAATTAGAATCAGACACATCTACATACCACTAATTAGAATCAGACACATCTACATACCACTAATTAGAATCAGACACATCTACATACCACTAATTAGAATCAGACATGTCTTCATACCACTAATTAGAATCAGACATGTCTACATACCACTAATTAGAATCAGACATGTCTACATACCACTAATTAGAATCAGACATGTCTACATACCACTAATTAGAATCAGACACATCTACATACCACTAATTAGAATCAGACACATCTACATACCACTAATTAGAATAAGACATGTCTACATACCACTAATTTGAATAAGCGAATATACATGCCACTACTTAGAATTACATATTTGCATGCCACTAGTTAGAATTACATATTTGCATGCCACAAATTTGAATCAGACATGTCAACATACCACTAATTTGAATAAGAATGAATTTCCAAATTATTAATTTGAATCAGACCTGTCTACATATTGCTACTTAGATGATTTCGCTTTCAAGTTTTCGTCAGCAATACAAAAATAGCACTTTTGTGTTATTTCTTCCTTACATTCTTGTGGCAGGTAATATAATAATATTTATTAATAATAATAGTTGTAAGAGAAGCACTCTGCTACGCCACAATAAAGCTTATCTGTTTATTTATTTGTTTGCTGGTATTCATATAGTCATCAATTGTGAATGGAGATTTGTTTGGCGGTATATCAGCGAAATTACAGGAAGATTCAAGTGATCGTTTGTTAAATAATAAATTCACTTAAAATGTTTGAGTAGCGTTGGTGATAGGGATGTTGAAAAAGGCTATATTGTGAAATCTGAATTTATTTTCAGTTTTAAAAGAACCTTGAAAAACTCTGTCTAATAAAATTAGTATTTAGCCGTTTCGATTTATTTTGTTTATTGCTTTGCAATAGGAAATACATTTATTTGCTCCGATGATCTAATGTCCGAAGGCCTGATATGGTGCAAGGTTTACGGTGTGTATACAGACATTGCAATGTGTATACAGACATTCCAATGTGCATACATATATTCCAATTTCCTACAGACGTTCCAGTTTGTTTATAGACATTACAATGTGTATACTGATATTCCAATTTGTGTACATACATTATAATGTGTAAACTGACATTATGATTTGTATACAGAATTAAAATTTGTGTACAGACATTACAATGCATATACATACATTACGATTTGTATACAGTTTGTGTATTGACATTCCAATATGTATACAGACATTAAGATTTGTATACAGACATTACAATGTGTATACATATATTACAATTTGCATTCATACATTTCACGCGTGTACAGACATTCCAAGTTGTGTACAGACATTACAAATCATATACATACATTAAAATTTGTGTACAGACATTACAATGATTATGCATACATTACGATTTGTATTCAGACATTACAATTTGTGTACCAGACATTCCAATGTATATACAGACATTACGATTTGTGTGCAGACATTACAATTTGCATTCATACATTTCACGTGTATACAGACATTCCAATTTGTGTACATACATTACAATGCATATACATTCATTACGATTTGTTTACATACATTATAATTTGCATACATACCTTTCACGTGTATACAGACATTCAAATTTGTGTACAGACATTCAAATTTGTGTACATACATTACGATTTATGTACATATATTACATTGTGTATACAGACATTACATTGTATGCATAGACATTATGATTTGTGTGCAGATATTACATTGTGTGTACAGACATTATGATTGTGTATATAGACATTACAATGTGTATGCAGACATTTCAAAGTGTGTACATAGATTATGATTTGTGTACATACATTATAATGCACACACGGACATTGCAATGTGTATACAAACATTACGTTTTGTATATAGACATTCAATATGTATGTATACATACATAATATATGTACATATATTACAATGTGTATACAGACATTAACATGTGTATGCAGAAATTACGATTTGTACACAGATATTACAATGTCTATGCAGACATTACTATTTATGTACAGACGTTATAATGCGTATACAGACATTAAGTAAACCTCTTGTGCAGTTTGATACAACTACAAATTTTCTTTTAGGAACTACCGTGTAATGTTTGTAAATTATCACACAAATATCGTCACTCTTTACACCCTACTTGTAACGTGTCACGACTAAGTTGCCTTTATTAGCACTGTACGTAATGCTTGTAAGTTGTTACAGTCGTCCTACTTGTAAAATCATGTAACAAGTACACTTTTCTTTCTTTGTAATGTTACATGGCAATGCTTGTAACTTGTCACAGTCGTCCTTCTCGTAAAATCCTATAACAAGTACACTTTTCTTTCTTTGTAATGTCACGCAATTTATGTCATTCAAAGGCATAGATATAGAAATGTACATAAAGCTATCAGCTATCAGCTACATATTGACATATTTAGATACCTTCTATAATAACAAAGTATTTAGACCTGTTGTATCTTTTTGTCGGTGCACTCTCTCAAATTTCTAACCTCACTCTATTTTCATATAAGATCTCTGATTTCAGGCCGTATAGATTCTCTGTTTCAGTCTTTGTATTACCCCCCTTCATGCCGGCAAGGTACTGTTATGCAAGCTGTTGTCATGTCAGAAGTCACATTTCTTGTTAAAGACTTTTTTCAGGCATATGGTTAGATTACTTGTATGTAATTGACAATTAGCCTAATTGAAACGCTAGTGTGTTTTCTTTCACAACCACTAAACCTATAGAAACGCGAATGTGTTTTCTTTCACAACCACTAAATATATAGAAACGCCATTTTTCAAAAAACACCGAATTCTTGATAAAGGTAGTGTACATTCTGACAGTGTTTGTCGAGTTGTTTTTGTATTATTTACTCATAATGTTCACACTCAGTTAATGGCAAGGCTAGTGTACATTCTGACAGTGTTTGTTGAGTTGTTTTTGTATTATTTACTCATAATGTTCACACTCTGTGTGAACAAAGGAGTTGCACCTATGCTTTTAGAATTTTAAGAGTTTCGCCCATACATCCTCACTACCACCACCCACCGCTCTCAATTCTGAATGATACTTTAGTACCAATAAAAAGAAACACCATTATTTTGATGCTGTATATGAAATAACCCGATAATTTTCTTTAGGGTACTTTCTATTCAGAAAAAAATAACTAGTGTTGACAATGTAGTATTGTTGCTGCAGATTTGATCCAGGACGACGGTACACATCCAGGTCTTTGAGGGAAGTGCAACCGGAATCCATGGGAGTATTTGGCCAGCTCGGCCTGCTTGTGAAGAAAAATGCCCTCCTTCGGAAACGCCACCCGGTAAGTATTCTAAATAAATCAGTCATAGGAAAGACAGCAAATATGTTGACGGCTATGATTGTTTCTAGGAAAAATAAAAATAAATTAAAACCGAAAGTCGTGTAATACTGAAACCGTCAAACAAAATTTGAAGAAAATAAAAAGAGAAATTTGATGAAGGTATAGTTAAATAAAAACTGTGAAATTACTGTGAAATTCTGAACAGATTGTGAAAGGTTTTCGAGGTGTGACGTCCTAATTAACTCCAAACTGGCGCTACTGACTAAATAGGCGCTGATTCTGAGAACATTAACTTACTTTGCTATCATGAATACGATAGCCTCAGTGAGTTAATGAGTGTATTATACTATTTTTAAACATAGAACGACTCTTATTAAGACTACATCATTTATTTTTGTATTGCAAATTTTAATTAAATAATTGAATTTATGTTTCATTTAATTACTTTGAGGCAAAGTATTTTTGTCCTGCCTAAAATTCCTTGTTCTGATTTCCTCTGACAAAATATACAAATCGAGAGATAAATCAAAGAAATAACATATACACCTGCAACCCAAAGCGATGTTTACTACACTTAACATAATGTAATATAATATTTTATGTTAAC
Organism: Sinotaia quadrata; assembly: GCA_028829895.1. Taxonomy (NCBI): domain Eukaryota; kingdom Metazoa; phylum Mollusca; class Gastropoda; order Architaenioglossa; family Viviparidae; genus Sinotaia; species Sinotaia quadrata. Next base: position 11,757,363 of record CM054182.1, read on the forward strand.
AAAACTGAAGTCTTTGCATGTTATGTAAGGATTTCACTGAAACCAGAAACGGAAGTTGCGACGCCAACGCCACTTAGTTAATGGATATATTATTTAATTATTTATCTAAAAACTAGTTACAGGTGATGAGAATCTTAATTTATTTTATTAATGATCCCTCAACAGACACTCGTCTCTCTTACTTGGCGGATATGTGGGCGCCGTAAACGTTTTCTCTCTCAACATTAAAGACCAAACATTTACTGTCACACAAAATTCCATTGGTGGAAAACGTCTTACTAAAGGAGAAGACAAATCCATCTTTAATCTATATTTAGCAAGTCCCCATCCACCCACTTTCTTCTCCAACATAAAGTTATCAATATTTGTAAGGTCAGATAATTTAACAATAAATTTATTAATAAAAAATCAAATATACATTTGACAAATACAATGAAATAGATTACTTGACATCATTATTTCCACAAACACGTTTGGATAATTTTATGTTTACACAGTCCTTATCCAGACAATGAAATTCATCGTTATGTCAATACAAACCACAGGATAGTCTTATAGGAAAACAAAAATGGAGTTATTGGAGATAAACGATAATAGATTTACACAACCTTGCTTAACTTCTGTCTCAATAGTCCTTCCTCATGCTTTTGCAACAAAGACACAAGTTATTGTCTGCAATTATTACGTCAGCTCCATGTTCTTCACTTCGGTTGAAAAACACTATTTTGCTACTTAGAGTTAATCTGGGTGCTTCTTTTCACCGTGTCAACTCCTTCAAACAGAGCACGATGTCTAAAATCTCTAGAAATTGTTCAGTTAGTCAACATATATTATCATCACATGCAGCTTCCTGTCTTTACCACAATCAGTCGGCCATAGCAGTTTACAATCAATAAACCAGGAGGTTCAAATCAAACATTGAAATGAAAGCAGAAAAGGCTACTTGTCTATCAAACTAATGGCCACCTTTCAAGTCTGGACTTCTTCTTGCCACTCCATATTCAAAGTGATCAAAGAATAGAATTTGGTATAGCAAGTAAACTTTTATCTCAGCCCATTGGATGATCTCGTTCTCGTAAATATAACCGTTGGATAATAAAACTACTCACCCAGTTTTGCATTACGTCAGCAATTTCTAGCATATTCTTGATTCGGGTTGTTTACTTCCAAATCTGACACTTCAAAGTACAGCCATGAGTATCCAAGGTCGGGTTACTTTGACAATTTAACAGTTATATAACTAGTAAATTTTAAAATAGGGATAGGTAAATTATTTATAGGTAGTTTATTTTCAGACAGTAGAATGTGACCTAAGCACTTTTATTGAACAAACATTTATACAAAAACTATGTGTAAAGAAAAGAAAAAGATAGTACGACGAGACACAAGAGTTCTTCTGAATCTTAAAATATAGATGTACTCGATTAGCCTTAAAAATTAGTTAAATCACTTATCTATGCAGTGCACTTGATTTATAATTGACCGAATCAGTTTTCTGGGTGGGGATGAGGGTGGGTCTTAATTATGGAAATTGACTGTTGCTGATTTCTGAAGATATGTGACAAAGACAAAGAATACAAACTTTACATGTCTCATTTTAGCTGTATTACCTATGGCTCCGTCTATCACTAAACTATAAATTTCACCATTTTTATTTCCCATTGTTTAAGTGTTACTATAATATTAGTTATCATTCTTATTGGAAATTACAGGCAAAGCCCGAAAACCTAATGCCAATTTAAGCGGACCAATAATGAACTCTGTATAAGTGTGTTTTCTTTCAAACTATCTTCTTCTCTCGTTCTCGTAAAAATCAGTCGGTGTATTTGCGTATGTGCTTGCGTGTCGAAGTGTATGTGATTTGGAATCTGCGCATATTTATGGGTGGTGATTGATATCAAGCGTGTCTGGTGTCTGATGACCAGCTTTGACCAAAGACATGAAACAATATTCGCATACGGTGTTAGACATAGGTTTTCGATTGTCGCAGTAACGTAAACAAAGAAGAAACGTGAATTGTAAGGCGTTTCTCTCGTAAGCAATGACGTGAGCACGCTTATGTAGTGTGTATGACTCGGCAGTCAGCACTCATTCCCATGGTACATTATTCCAGCTCTTTCATTGTAGACAAAATAATAGGTCAAGCTTTGATGTACAGCTGTCAGAGTTTTTTGAATGGGTAATCGACCTGCGTCACGACTTGATTTATAAAAGAAATGTCTGAGAGACTGAGTGAAAAAGTTAAACACAGCGATACACCAGAACAAACAATAATAGCACTGCACGGTTCATTGAGCAGAGCTAAATCTTCACGTTGCTCGCTTGCAGTCAGGAATAGTAATCTGGAACAGATTTTATTGCCTTAACTCTTTCACTTCCAAAGACGTAAGTCTATTACCTTAACCCTTAATAACCCTCACCTTGCCATAGAATACATTTCCGTCTTCGTGATTTATCAACTCTCTGCCTGGTCGGTCATTAATGTAAATATTTAGTATTCTTATATTAAACGAACATTTAGTTGTAAATTTAAATACAAAGAAACAAGAAAATGAAAGAAAAAAAAGAAACACAACAACAACCACGGAACATGACGGATGTTTTCAAACGATGAAATTCGTGGTAAACATTATATACGTTTGTTCATGTAGATATTATTTATCCATCCGCATTGTCATGGCAAAGAAATGATTACTTTTTAAATATATTCTTTTTATAAATTATTCTTAAATACCAGCCCATGTTAGTACCTACCTCAGACTGCACTCTATTTACAAGGGCGTGGTTTGTCTTTACTACAGCTTATGATGTTCATTTATATATGAAATGGCTGTAATTCCTCTGTCGAATTTTCACTGCTTAAGCCTCTTTAGTGAGTAAAATTAAGCATGCAATACCGACAAACTATTATAATTATTATTATTAGCCTTTATTTAGGACTTTTGTTGACTGTCGGTTGTAAACCAACGTCTCGGAATCTTACCAAGATTCTGTAAGACCCAAGGTTTTACGGAAGATGTGGATACTTCCGAAGAGCGCTGCTTTTAGTATTGGGGCGAGTCTATGGTTTCCAGGTGTTTATTCCGATAGCTAGTCTTCCAACTCAGATGGTATGTTCCCATAAGCTCCCATCCCTGTAGGTATGACTTCTACTTTTACATTTACAGTCTCTGGATTTCTAATCTGAGATCCTGGTATTTTCCCTTTGTTTTTACGTTTCTGTCACATGGAACGGCGACATGGATGACTGCTGCTGTTCTTTTAGACATACCGAAAACTACAATGACTGGTCTTCGTGCAGAGATCATTCGATTTGTTCTTATCTCGGAGTACCACAGTATTTCGACTTCTTCTGTCTCAGTGACTAATTCTAGTTAGTGCATCCAGCATATTTCTGGATTTTTACTCAATAGCTCTCACATAGAATTGTTGCCACTTCGTTGTGTCATTTGGTGTATTCTGTTCCAACCAGAAACAGACGTTCAGAGAGTACATTTTCTGTTGTTTCATCCACGATTTTACAGAGTCTGCATTTGGAACCATTTGAGATTTCCGTGATTTTTTGTGTGTGTATGATTCCGTGTTTAGTTCTTGATTTTTAGCAGCTCTTATGATCAATGATATCTCTAACGTGCGCGGCCGCGCAGCTTATCAGAAAAGGCCGCGCAGCCGCGCACAAGATTTGGTAGCAAGCTCAAACAACCGCCAGTTCCGAGAACACAGGAAAAATATTAAAGGGAACGTTGGTTATGAGTGCTACTGTTTCTGCTTTTAAACCTGCCTTCTGATTGTTTTGTTGATGTTTCACCAGCTTATCGCACATAACTGGTCATGGAGAAGTTTTGGGCTCAAATTATTTGCTCACGGCTGTTTCTTCAGTGTTCAAAAAAAACACAGATTCACACACACATTCTTACAAACACACATGCACATATGCACACACACTTAACATTCATACACATAAACACGTAGCACATATTCAAATATACAGACCTACATACACGTACATTGACATATAAGTTATGGTCGTTCGATGAGAAATATTTTATCTTTAAGGAACTGAGAACTCAGAGAAAGAAAGTGATGCTATCAGTGACTACGAAAACAATCTTTTCTTTCCGGATTTAAGCGTGTGCTAAGCAAGCAAACTATCTATACTATCACACACACATGTCGTTTGAATAGTCACATATTATTGCACGACTTTCTAAAGTAAGGGTATGAATCTGATCTTGAAATATTAGATTTCAAAACATATTTGACTTGAGGACTTTTCCAAAGATTTCTTTTCTTGTTTTCAATACTGGCTTGAGGGATTTTCCTTGTCAGTTCTTTCAAATTGTGCAGAGTCTGGACGTGCGGAAATATAATTCAGCTGAAATTAAAATAATGTAAACAAACTAAATGGTAGTTTGAGAATGTTGAGTATATTTACTTTACAATTAATATTTTACACTCAGGCACAGTCTACCTACATCACCAGTCACACACACACACGCACACACACACACACACACACACACACACACACACACACACACACACACACACACACACACACACACACACACACACACACACACACGCACGCACACGACAGAAGTATTCTTGCGCCAACTCTTGCACATATTAACCCCCCCATCCCCGAAATAAGCATTGCTTCTACTCTCGAAATAATAATTTTAAAAAGTCGAGAGTTATGGTGAAAGTATGAATATTATCTATAACAAAGTCGTCATGAATTAAGATGGGGTTGTTGTGATAAAAAAAAATCCGATAGCATAATACAAAAAAAAAATAATCATATACTCCTTTGAAACTGTCATAAGACTTCTTTGTTTGCACTCCGACTACAAATAATCCTTGAACAGAGTAAGCCAGAGACCAATAATTGTGGCTAGAAGTACTAAGCACTTACTTGGTCCTCTCAACTTCCACATTTAATCGATTACAATTCATTTTGACTTGCGAGAGAGAAGGGATGGTGGTGGTGGTAACTATGCGTAACTAGTTAATTTGGGTACGTTTGTGATGAATGCGTTATTTGCTGTACAGACAGTCGGCTAGTTACCGTCTGGCATTAAGGCCTTTACACAGGCACGTATTTTCTTTTTGACTAGTTAACTAGTCAAAGTAAAATTTGAATTGATTACGTCACGCGATTTCAAACATATCTTTCCTGTCGGAAATGCACGACATTATCAATGAGTACTGATAACAAAGGGCTTTGCATAGATGAGAAACATCATAGATCTCATTCCATTTCTTATCTTTTCTTCTTCGTATTTCTTTGTATCTACACATCAGCAGCTTTAAAAAATATCTTTTATTTTTATTTGTCCCAATATTGACGAGTTTAACAATACTGTCACAAATGGCAAATAATTGGATAGAATACATTTAAGTTAACTTTGATTGGTTCAACGGTAGAACTAGAAGACATTTAAGTTAACTTTGATTGGTTCAACGGTAGAAGACATTTAAGTTAACTTTGATTGGTTCAACGGTAGAAGACATTTAACTTTGATTGGTTCAACGGTAGAAGACATTTGAGTTAACTTTGATTGGTTCGGTAAATAGAAGCATTTAAACTAACTTCAATTGGTTTGACAGGTGGAAGACGTTTAAGATGTTGTGCACTATGCTTTATTCAGTGTAAAACTAATTATAGCAACTGAGACTAAATAGTAGACTAAGACAATGATTCAATGTGGAATTTACTATAAACCATTTATTGAATATTGTTGTAACTGTTGAGATTATGTAAATGTGGCATTGGAATATAATTGTCATATGTCTAAATACTTCTCCATTAGAGAACTTTGTTAATTATAAGTTACCTTGTAGCTAACGTTTAATGACGTAAAATTGTAGGAGTCGTCTATTGCCTGCGCCACAAAGCCCTAGCGTTGTCTTGTATTTATCAGCCCACCACCTCCACCCCCAAAACAAGAACTGATTTCACAATTTCAAAAACTAATAATGTTATTTTTAATAACTTTTTAAAACAATTTTGTTTCGCCTTACTTATCTTTCAAGTGCCAGTCATATGATTTTTACACGTCACGTGCTTGTATAAAATTCATAGTCCCTGGGGATTGTGATGACTGCAATGACGTTATTGCAATGGAGGTACATTGCGCAACTTAAAACTGAGATCAAACATTTGTGTGCGTGTGTGTGTGTTGTTCTTTATCATCTATAATTGCTGAGATTCACCATAGTGACAAACTGGGCCCAATCACTCAATTGGTCCGGGCCACGACTTCAAGCTGTGACGTCAGTTTAACATACATTTTTGGCCATGTTTAGAAGACAGATACTCAAGGTTATTTTATTCGCAGTTGGTCTTTGTTTTTCTCTTATTATCTTGTCACTCGCACAGTTGGTCTTTGTTTTTCTCTTATTATCTTGTCACTCGCACACTTCGTCTTTGGACTGGCGGGTATGAAATACTCTTGCCAGATATTAAAAACCGGGTGTAGAATCATTTCCTTCGAGGGTGTATTGTGCAATAACCCCCCACCCCACCCCCAAGGAATAAACTTGGCACCATTAAGCATACACGTAATCCCACAAACTCAAGTATTTGAAAGCGAACTTTGGGCGTTTTCGTTTGATTGCACAATGCAGCTTCGCTGTCCTGACGACATAAATTGCCTCGATCTGTCTCTCTTGAGCGTCATGTCACCTCAGATCTCGGGGAAGGGAGTGCATAGATAGCCTGGCGATTGAGTGCACGAAATACTGTTGACCAGTGTTGCTACTGGCAATTTTAGCTGGTAGTACTAATTAGTCGAAGTGCTACAAACTGACAAGTGTTGACCTGGTATTATTATTTTTATTATTATATTCTGACTGGTAGCTCTAATTGGTCGACAGTGCTATAGATTGGCAGTGTTGACCTGGTATTATTATATTCTTACTGGTAGCGCTAATTGGTCGACAGTGCTATAGATTGGCAGTGTTTAGTACTAATTGCCATTGTGTACTATTAGGACTATTAGGTAATAGTACTTGCATTGTATTTGTGCTGGCTGGTAGTGCTAATAACTGATAGCACTGATGTCTAGTGGAAAATTACCCGATAGGGTTATTGACTGGTATACAAATTGCCTGTATATTTCAGACTTGTAAATCTAATTATTTGACTGTGCCACTCACTAGGAGTTTTAATTGTTTGATAGGATTATTGAATGGTCAAGGTTGTTGCCTGGCAGAACTACTGATCGGTAGTGCTAATACCTAGTCATACTAGTGATGGCAGTGCTAATTAGGCCTACATTAGTACTGTTGCCTTGTAGTGCTAATTGCTTGAGAATACAATTGACTAGTATTGGTAATTGACTGTTAGTACTTTTTTCTGACAATGCTAATTGTTTGAAAGTACAGCTGTCTCTTAGCATAGCTGTCCGATAGTGTTAATTGTTTGAGAGTATAGCTGTTTGATAGTGCTAATTGTATGAGAGTATAGCTGTCTGGTGTTGCTAATTACTCGAGAGTACAGCTGTCTGATAGTGCTAATTGTTTGAGAGTATAGCTGTCTGATAGTGCTAATTGTTTGAGAGTATAGCTGTTTGGTAATTGCTTGAGAGTACAGCTGTCTGATTGTACTAATTGTTTGAGTATAGCTGTCTGATAATGTTAATTGTTTGAGAGTATATCTGTCTGATAATGCTAATTGTTTGAGAGTATAGCTGTCTGATAATGCTAATTGTTTGAGAGTATAGCTGTCTGATAATGTTAATTGTTTGAGAGTATATCTGTCTGATAATGCTAATTGTTTGAGAGTATAGTTGTCTGATAATGCTAATTGTTTGAGAGTATAGCTGTTTGGTGGTGCGATTTCTTGAGAGTATAGTTGTCTGATAATGCTAATTGTTTGAGAGTATAGCAGTTTGGTGGTGCAATTGCTTGAGAGTATAGCTAATTGCCTGGTTGTGCTACAGTGTGGTACTGGTAACTACCTGCACTGAACGGGTTGCGATCTGAGCATTCTACATCTGTGTTTCATGGGTGTTTGTGGTGAGAGTTCTGTTGACTTTCTCTGCTCCTTTCCAACTAAGTGCAAACAGAGTGCTGTATGACACTCAAGCACTTCTTGTCGAGTTGCACGTTATGAAGAGACCTCGAGTCCGTCGCACAGTCTGGTCTATTCTCTTCAACAGGGACACGCCAGACTGGCCTACTCTCTTCAACAGGGACACGCCAGACTGGCCTACTCTCCTTAACAGAAACACGCCAGACAGGCCTACTCTCCTTAACAGAAACACGCTTACCAATAAAAGTCAAACAAATGTGAGATATACTCTCACCCATCTCCTTCACTTCCTCAGTGTGAAGCGGGCTTATCACCAAAAGTCCAACCAACAAGAACTAAGCTGTGAGAAAAGAAAAGACGGAGCCCACCACCACAACAACCGCATCAACAACGTCACCAACCACAATAAAGGCAGCAACCGAAATCACACACCCTCTCCACATTCAAAAGCACGAGCTACACACAGTAACAGTGGAACAACAACTACTACTATTACCAACATCAGCAAGGGTACTACCACCACCAAGTTGCCGACGTCATGTTTCATGATGGTGGCTCTATATGTAACACCCCCCCCCCCTCCACACCATCCTGGAGAGAACACAGATACAAAACATAACCAGAGGCAGGAGAGGAACAAACAGCACCATGTAAAGGACAGTGTCTGTATCCACTAGGTATACATCTGGTATGGTACTATCCTGGGCTCTAGTATTCACACACACACACACACACACACACACACACACACACACACACACACACACACACACACACACACACACACACACACACACACACACACACACACACACACACATATACCCTCACTTGCTCCACAATAATCAATGGTTTCCAGAAACTGCCAAGAAAACTAAAACAACAATCAAGCAAGAAAACAGGATGTAAGAAAAAAAGTCGACTTACCCGCCAGGTTTAACTACTTTTTCTACACCCACACCCCCACAAAATTGTTCTAAATCAGTTGAAAAAACTTAGACAACTTACAACAAAAAAATGTTTTTGTGACTCACGTGTAATGAACTCGGTTCAGCGAGTTTCAATATCAAGTGCGTAGATAGTTGTTCGCGTATCGAAGTCAACATGCTTCTAAACCTGTCTCGTGGTTTATTTTCGTCCAGCCAATATGGTCAATGAATTTCTCTCTCTGTTTCTATAGTTAGCATATCTTAGCGTCCACTGATAAAATCGGTCAATGATGTTTTCTCATGCCGAGTGCACGTCTGCGAAAGGGTTGAATTTAGCACTTTAGTTTGATGGATCCAAATGGCTGAATGCCACTCGCCAAGCCTCCCTATGTCACAAGTGCATTGTAGCTGGAGCCCATACAATCTTTTTCACCACTAAGTAAACATAACGAGTGCATTGTAACTAGGGCCCACACGATTTTTTCACCACTAAGTAAACATAACGAATGCTTTGTAACTGGGGCCCACACGATTTTTTTCACCACTAAGAAACCACACGTACGTGTATAATATGTGGAGTACTAAGGGTAAATGGCACCCGGGTGGACGACGATGACCCAAAGGTCCAGAATACGAGACCAGAAGGCCGAATCCGAAATTCTTATCATACGGGTGCATTAAGTAATTGCTATAACATATTTACAAACACGCGATTTTTATCACTATCGAATATTTAGTATTAAGTGTTTCTGTCGCTCTGAGACCTCTAGCGCCCGGATCAACCACCTCTTTCGTCCCCACCCAATCTCTAGTAAGCTCGCAACCCTATAATTTATTGTCATTGTCTGTTCCACCTGACTGAGTTTGTTCACAATACATTTGTCGTGATAAGCACTGTCTCTTCTTAACGCCAATAGAAGAAAATACCATAATTATTTCAATCATTATTTAGGACCCGGTAGCATTCCTTTTTGCACTCAGTGCCTATTGAATACGTTGATCTATTTTTGACGTACTGTGTGTATTAGCTGCCTAGATGGGTACAGCATTTGAACTTGACACGACCGTCATTCCATTTGGTCGATTAGTTTGTTCTTGAAACACTGCAAGTCTACTTCTCTTTCCTGCTTTCACTTAAAATATGTAAGTTACTCAGTAAGTCACTTCAAAGAGACTGTGTGTTCCTTTCACTTAAAATATGTAAGTTACTCAGTAAGTCACTTCAAAGAGACTGTGTGTTCCTTTCACTTAAAATATGTAAGTTACTCAGTACGTCAGTTCAAATAGACTGGGTATATTTTTTTTAAGTGACGCTGCTCTTTGTTTGGTTTGTTGGTTCTTGCTTTGTTTTGTGCTTAATACTATAAATTTAAGAAAGTATTAAAGATTTAAATGTTATTATGCAGATTGCGTACTGGGTATCCTTTCTCTTTCTCTGAAATAACAAAAAGAGCCAATTTAATAGGCATTTCTACGAAACGTTAGAGTACGTCAGAGTGCAATAATTTTCTGCTACGCCGAGTAGTTTGACGCCCTAGAAGAGAGAAGCATTTTGATTCAACTCATTCTGCTTAAAACCATTATTCATAGGAAGAGGAGTTAACTCGCATAGTAAAGGTAACCGAGAAAACAGCATCACAATTCTAATTTAATTTTTAGAGGTGTGTGTGTGTGTGTGTGTGTGTGTGTCTTTCCTTTTGATTGATAGCGAGAGACATGTTCATTACTTCCGGCCTCATTAAATATAAAATGTAGGTCAGCGCTTTCTACGCTGAACTCTTGCTCAGAGTTTCTTCCCTTTTTACTCTGTTCATCCCCCCCCCCCCCTAACTCTTTTATTTCATTCAAACATTTCAATCACAAATTACTAGCATTAATTTTCAAGTGAACTCACTGGCATCTCTAATCAGTGAAATGGTTTTGAGTTGTTGTTGCACTCCTTAGTCTATGCAAGCGGAATGTTATTAATATAATCGACCTAAGTTTTTTAAATTATATGTATTACATATTACAGTAGAAAAATTCTCCAGTTAAAATGCTTTTTGCATTAAATAAGTAAAAAACCGACTACATTGTACATTTTGCACTCGTGCTTGAAATTAAATTAAGACAGCTTATAATTATAAACGAATAGCGATTTATGTATTTCTGTCTTTGAGATATAAATGCACATTTAAATAAAACGCTGGGAAATAGCACTAAAGGGACATAACATGCGTTTTTCAAATGAGTTGTACAGACATTAATTTCCACAATCTTTGTTCTTTCAGGGAATTTTACTGTTGGAGGTTCTATGGCCAATTCTTATTGTCGCTATTGTCGCTGTCATTCGGGCCGCTGTCCCGCCAGTAGAAAAGGAAATATGTGAGTTGCTTTTTCCGTTACGAAACACAAAGAATCACACTATTGCCACTGTTGTATACAGCACACTTGTTTGCACTACCATCACCGCATTTCTTTTTCATCTTCATTATCATTGTTGTTGTTATTCCTAACATCATCATTCTTGTCGTTGTCATTATTTTCATAACCATGGTGACGATAGTTCTGCTTTTAACAGCAGTAATAATAGTAATAATAATTGTCATCGTTGTATCATAGTCTTCTTATTTTTCTTCTTCGTCATTATTGTAGTTCCACTCATCATAATTGTCACAATCATCTCTATTAGCTGTCCCACAACTTGGTAGAATAAGCGGAAGCTGTTTTTTGTTAGTAAATTTTCGTTGCCGACGTCAACACACACCCTTGTCGTTTTTGTTCTGTATCGAAATGATTAACTATGAAGGCCAGTAATTAATTCTCTACTTCGCTTTCATTCTTATGTATGTACTTTTTACATTCAGTTGTCTGCAGAAACGAATGCATTCCAATGGAGTAACAAACGAAAGTATTTCATGGCGGCTAGTTCTGTTAAACCCACTGAATGACTGTGATGGTACTCTGCTGACAGAGTAACTGATTGCACTCTTTACTGAGTAACTGATGGTATTTTGTGCTGATTGAATAACCGATGGTACTCTGTGCTGACTGAATGATTATGATGGTACTCTGTGCCGAATGAATGATTTTGGTTTTAATTTTAGGTTACTACAAAGATCGTGCAATGCCAAGTGCCGGTATTGTTCCTTTCCTTCAGAGCTTTGTCTGCAACCTGGATAATAAATGCTACACCAAGGAATCCCGCCAAGTTGCTGAAGAAACTGCAGGCAGGTAAGTGATTGTGGGAATTGAATAAAATGGTTTTCTTGTTTTCTCGAATGATGTAGGTAAGTTTTAAATTTGGTATATGTTATTATTAATCTTAAAATTTTCTACCTGCAGTCACGCAGTCTCTATTATTGCAATGATTTGAGGGAAATGAACTATGAAACTGATATGTTATTATTAATATTAAAATTTTCTACCTGCAGTCATGCAGTCTCTATTATTGCATTGATTTGAGGGAAATGAACTATGAAACTGATATGTTATTATTAAAATTTTCTACCTGCAGTAATGCAGTCTCTATTATTGCAATGATTTGAGGGAAATGAACTATGAAACTGATATGTTAATTAACATAATAAGTACACAAATCATTTCGATTTGATGAATGAATTAGCTATCGTATATTTCTCGCTGAATGTTCTGAAGTTCTTGCTGAATGTTCTGGAGTTCTTGCTGAATGTTCTGAAGTTCTTGCTGAATGTTCTGGAGTTCTCGCTGAATGTTCTGAAGTTCTTGCTGAATGTTCTGGAGTTCTTGCTGAATGTTCTGGAGTTCTCGCTGAATGTCCTGGAGTTGTGCTGAAGGAAAGAATTTACTGACAGACTGACCCAACTTCCAAGGACCAGAAAAACCACAGCAAAGACTGACCCAACTTCCAAGAACCAGAAAAAATCCACAGCAAAGACTGACCCAACTTCCAAGAACCAGAAAAAAACCACAGCAAAGACTGACCCAACTTCCAAGAACCAGAAAAACCCACAGCGGATGCGTACACCTTCGCATCTTACTGCAGTTAGAATAAAATTAGCTTTTGGTTGCAGGAATGAACTAGATGGCGAGAATATTCAAAATATTTGCAAGCAACTGTCGGCGTTGCTCTTTTGATAACATACATCTGCTATATTGTTGCAGTGTGAGTGCTCTGGTCCAAGAGCTGACGCCTCTCGTGACATCCAATGACACGCTGGATGTTTTAGCGGCTGTGGATGACGGAATGAGGTTAATGGCCACGTTCTCGGATGTGGTGACGGATGATGCGCTCATATCCGTCATCAGTGAGTAATTTGTCCCCAGCTCTTACTTGCAACCCCCCATGCCTGTCTTCCCTGATTACTCACATTTCTTACGTCACATTATTATCGTTACAAATTTAAGGAAACATTACGAATCTTACGCTACTAGCGTTACGAATCTAAGATACAATTACGAGTCTTACGCTACTAGCGTTATAAATCTAAGAAAGCATTATGTATCTTATGTTACGATTTTAGATTTATAAATCTAAAGAAGCATTAAATATCTTACGTAACGTTAAATCTAAGGATGCATTGTATATTTTACGTTACGTAACTAGCGTTACAAATATAAGGAAGCATTAAATATCTTACGTAACGTTACTAGCGTTACAAATTCTAAGGCATTGCATATTTACGTCACGTTACTAGCGTTACAAATTCTAAGGAATCATTGCATATTTTACGTCACGTTACTAGCGTTACAAATTCTAAGGAAGCAATGCATATTTTACGTCACGTTACTAGCGTTACAAATCTAAGGAAGCATTATCTAGTGTCTAGTCTTGCCCTAAGCACAGTTCATCTGAGCAAGTGTCCTATTGGTTGAGCAACATTTTCATTCGAGTATTTACTTTCCATTGTCACCAGACAACTCCACTAGACTGGAAACGTTTTTCCGAGATCCAGAAAAGGTCAAGGTCTTGCTCGTCAGAGACTTCAGTTGGACGTCAGAAGCAGCGGATGCACTGCTAGCGTCACAAATCAATCTAACTGCTGTAAGTGACTCGTTTCTGGATAGATAGATAGATAGATAGATAGAAAATCAGGTAACTTAATTTATTGTGATTCTTTCATTTTTCTTTAGCATTTGTGACATTTTGAACAAAAATTCAATTATTTATTAATCGATTTGAAACATTACTAATACATAATGATATTTTGTCAATATAGTTGTACTGATTAATGAAAAGTTTTGTCATTGTCGATATTTACCTTTTACAATAGACTTTAATATCTTGTCGTATACTGATATTTTACATTTTATAATAGTTATAATAATATTTTGTCGTATGTTGATATTTATATTTTATAAGAGCGTTTTCATATTTTGTCCTGTGCTGATATCTGCGTTTTATAACAATACTTTCATATTTTGTCCTGTGCTGATATCTGCGTTTTATAACAATACTTTCATATTTTGTCGTATGTTGCTACTAACGTGTATCACCATGCTGCCATAATAGTTAAAGAAAGATATTTAAATATTTCGGGAATTGTCATTCGTGATTTTCATTATTTATTCTATTGTTCTTACAACAAACCATTTCATAGCTTCTGGAAATTACTGGCTATCCAGACTTGAAAGAAGTGTTTTGTGATGCTAACCGGTTAGGTCACTTCCTTATCTTTCCGTCTGGCACCAATGGAAGTGGTATTTCTCAAGCGTGGTGCAACATCAGCGACTCTCGCATCTCGGAAATCACCACCGTCATGCTGCAGCAGATAAATGTGGCTCAGATTGTACGTCTGGTAAGTGGTTACTGTTACGATACACAACACTGCACAACGAAATGAGCATTGTGGCTCAGATTATACGTCTAGTAAGTGGTTACTGTTACGATACACAACACTACACAAAGAAATGAGCATTGTACGTCTGGTAAGTGGATACTGTTATGATACACGAGAAAATGGGCAAATTGCGACCATTATATGGCTAGGTTTACGAAACACAGCACTAACACATTACTGCACAACAAAATGATGCGACATAATGACATCTACATATACCGTATTACATTCGTCAGATACCATCAGCTTAATGACATTAACATACACCGTGTTACATCCACCATATACAATCAACATTATGACATCAACGTATAATGTGTGACATTCATCATATACAATCAGCATGTTAAATATGTATAATATGTATTATATAGCAGAAAAGTATTGCTATGATAAACAGTCTCCTCTTTGCATGTATTATAATTAGCATAGATTTAAATTACGAGAATTTTTCATCACAAGATAGGTGTATTTCGTGCATATTCAGAAATATTGGCTCTGTCCATGAAAACAACACACCTTATGATTAAGGGATTACATTCTAAAGTAAATTATTTCAGTGTTTATGTAGATATAAATACGTTAAAATATAATACTTATATAATCTATCTAAATCATTGTGTTTCCATTTTAGGATATAAGATTTTCTTCAAATTCACATTTTACACACACACACACACACACACACACACACACACACACACACACACACACACACACACACACACACACACACACACACACACACACACATATGCACACACACATTCCACTCACATACGCACGCACACATTCCACTCACATACACACACGTACATTCCACTCACATATAGACACGCACACACATTCCACTCTTATACAAACAACAACAACAAATTACTATACTTAAAAAATCAAATACAAAAACCCAAACCCCACCGTACAAGTTGCCTGAAAATCTTCTGCGAGACATTCAGGGGAGATCTCTTTTTGCTGTCACCAGTTGAGTTTGTTTGAATCATTGAAAGACCGCCTCAACATCCCGTACACGTACGCACAAGGCTTGAACGATGTGGCCGACATGATAGATCTGATTTTCTCCATGGAGAACCTCAAACAGTCTATCCTACAGCTCACTGCTGTCACCGAACTGCCGGACATCATCAGACGAATCCCGCACTGGGTAGAACAACTTAGTCAAAGCGGTGCTACATTTGACTCGTGAGTGCACACGGCTCTTTTCTGGAAGTACTAAATGTCTGAATGAGTGTGTCTGTGTATGCACTGTGAGTGCACACAGATATTTTTGGGGAAATACTAAATGTCTAAATGAGTGTGTGTGTGTGTATGTACTGTGAGTGCACACAGATATTTTTGGGGAAATACTAAATGTCTAAATGAGTGTGTCTGTGTAAGCACCGTGAATGCACGCAGTTTTTTTTTCCTGGAAATATTCAATGTCTGTGTGAGTGTGTGTGTGTGTGTGTGTGTGTGTGTGTGTGTGAGAGAGAGAGAGAGAGAGAGAGAGAGAGTATGCCCCATGAGTGCACACATTTTTCCTTCTGGAATACAGAATGTCTGAATGAGTATGTGTGTCTGTGTGCTCCGTGAATACACACAAATCTGTTTTGGAAATACAAATGTCTGAGTGTGTGTGTGTGTTTGTGTGTTCTGCGAATACACACAAATCTTTTGGGGAAATACAAAATGTCTGAGTGTGTGTGTGTGTTTGTGTGTTCTGCGAATGCACACAAATCTTTTTTGGAAATACTAAATGTCGGAGTGAGTATGTATCTCTATATGCACCGTGAGTGCACACAGCTTTATTTTTCTTCTGGAAATATTGAATACCCTTACGCCTACAAATATGTTTTGTTTAATGCATTTAATGACTACCTTCATCTCTGCACTAGATTGCAAGAACTAATTCAATCGCTGGACCCGCTAGTCAGTCGGTTCCTTCCCAACAACACTGTCTGGAACACCGTCATGGATGGGCTGGCCTTGGCCTCACGTTTCAGCGACCTAGTCACCGGCAACAAAAACGAGACAACAGCACACTTCATGACATCATTGACGTCATTCCTGCAGGAAGTACAAAATATGTTCAACAACACATCCCCTGAAATTCTTGCCATGCTGGACGTCTTATCCAAGGTCGACTGGCCACGAATGTGGGATCTTCTCTCGTCAGTGTCGAGCAACGAGACGTAAGTTCGAACCAATGTACACATCAGTCCTCCATTTATCGTTGTCACAATGTTTGTGATAATACCTATGTCGGCACTGGCATACACAACTGCCCCTTACTTGTCAGTATAGTGTTTATGTCGACATTATTTTCACCTGTCCTTTACCTGTCAGTACTTATGTCAATGTTAACGTGTAACTTGGTGTCATTGTTACCTGTTATCCTTATCAACTGTTCTGTGTCCCCTGATAGATGCATTGACTAAGATACACACATGATATACACAAACGTGCGTTTGCACTTGGACAATCTCACTTTTATTAAGAGTACTAGATATTTACATACGCACAATCTCACTTTTATTAAGAGTACTAGATATTTACATACGCACAATCTCACTTTTATTAAGAGTACTAGATATTTGCCTGAGGCTTCACTCAAGTGAATATCAGTTTTCAGATTAAAATACAATTATTTTATAGTATTTGGTATCACCCAGTAAGAACCATAATACATCATGCCAAAAACTTTAAAAAATAAAATGTAAGTGTCATGAAAATGTTAAGTATTAGCATGCCAGTTTTTATTTTAAAGGTAGATTAAAACTTATGTCCGTATTATTTAGCTTTCGGGTCTAGTAACCATAGCATTCTCTTTTTTAAACCATGGGCCTAAGGCCTGCATTTCCAGCAGCCTTTGTGTCTATGGGAGCTAGTGTTTGAGGTAGAGAGAGAAAGAGAGAATGGGATAAAGAAAGAGAATGAGAGAGAAAAAGAGAGAAAAAAGATGGAGAGAGAGAAAGCAGCTCCCATCTTGGTTTAGGACAGGGGTCTCCAAACTATGGCCCGTGGGTCGATTGCGGCCCGTGGAGACCATTTTGTCTATGGGAAAAAAATACGGAAATTTACGTGTATCCTGCCAAGATCAGCTGCCGCTAAATTTTTCTATCTCTAATCTCAGAGTTGAGAGGGAACAAACAACTCTGACCCAGATTCGGAATAAAGGAGCGTTATTGATATGGGCAACTGATTGTTACACAAGTCGGACATATTCTTGGTATCCAGTCCACCCAGTCTATAGTATATGAGCAGTCAACCGTGACTATTTAGACAAAGCCATTGAGTTGCAAGCAAATGACCTCCTTAGGGACAAGTTCAAAGAAGGACGTGGGTTTTTACCAATTTTTGCCCAAGGAAGACTTTCCTAATGTCAAAACCTTTGCATCAAGGTACCTTTCAATCTTTGGAACAACATACCTGTGTGAACAAACATTTTCAAGAATGAAAATACGTGAAGAACAATTTGAGAACAAACTTGTCCAATGATAATCTCAGGTCACTATTGATGTTAGGGAAATCAAATCTAAAGCCAGAAATGTCTGCTATTTTGGCATCCAGGAAATAATTTCACCATTCCCACTAATACAGGTGTTCATGTATAGTGTATCAATGTGTTATTAAATAATAACTGAATAAAATAATATTAAATAAATAATTAAAAACAACATCCATGTTTTGATTCTTTTTTTATTTGGACCTCGAGTGTGTAGTCGGCCCTCAAACTGCTGTTTGATAGTTAATGTGGCCCTTGGGCTCAAAAGTTTGGAGACCCCTGGTTTAGGATGAGGGCACTGACCAATTTTGCTGCTTGGCATGAAGCGTGCAGCTGTTGAAAGGGTTGTAGGTGATGAAAGAACAGGCTGGAGGGTTGCTGAATTGGCCCTCTGCTCAGTGCACACGCCTATCGAGTCATGCCCTCTTTCTCTCTCTCTCTGTGATGGCTCTCCAGTAAGCTGTGTAAGTGGCTTTCAAAAAGATCAGAGTGATATGCAAGTCACAGTCTCAGCAAGCATGCATTTTATTTTGACCTGTGAGCTCTCTTATGCCCTTGACTATCTTCATAGTTTTAGGACTACGGTGAGCTCCCTTATGGGATAGTGTGATGTAACATTATAGCCCGTTTTGATTCTAGGGCAGTAAGGTAAACAAAAGTAAAAGTCCGATCAAAATCTGTTCTGTTTCTTTTTGTTATCCCTGCCCAAACCCAGTGATTAAACTTTATTATATTTATAAATTGCAATGTAATGAAAGATTATTTTAAATTATCGTTATTTAATCTAATAGATATTCCTTTTAGCAAAATATAAATCATTTTAATAATGCAACACATGTACTATCATCATTGTATTTTATTTTGTTTGAGTATGTCCGCCCTTTAGCGTATTAAGTAGCCAGTCTTTTGTTGTACCTTCTTCCTACGAATTTAAATGTGACGTCACGCATTTTTTCTTTCCCTTTTTTACTATAGGTCTGTGGTGCTGCTTGTGGAGCAGTTCCAGGTTATTCTGGAATCTACTCCAGTGTGGGAGGACGTGTCACCATATTTAACGGCTACTACGAGTGTCGTCGAGTCTGTGAATGCGATTTTGGATCAGCTGATAAGTGAGCAAAAGAAAACTGGATCTTATTGTGTGTTTATTTTACAAATAGTAGGCCAAAGCCATTTTTATTTTTGTTGATAATAGCAGCTTCCGGCTCTCAGCCGATTTTGCTGCCTGGAACGACGTGTACCGCTGTTTCCTGGTACCTATGAAACATGTTCACCTTACAGATTATGTAGATTTGTAAGCGAAAAATTGTTTTCCTGTGTGAGGAGACCATTGGTAAAATAGTGTGTATGTGCTATTTTTGGTAACAATGAGTATGTGTTATTTTAGGTAACATAGAGTGTATGTGTTATTTAGGATAGCAATGTGTATGTGATATTTTTGGTAGCAGTGTGTATGTGTTATTTTTGGTAACGGTGTGCATGTGCTAGTTTTGATAACAGTGTGTATGTGCTATTTTTGGTAACAGTGTATATGTGCTATTTTTGGTAACAGTGTCTATGTGCTATTTTTGGTAACAGTGTGTATGTGCTATTTTTTGGTAAAATATTGTTTTCCTATCCTAATGTACATGCTGTCTCGTCAGTTTCTTTAAAAAAAAACAACAAATAAACACATTTCTGATACTCTCTTGTACATTTTATAAACCCCCGCTCTTTCACAATCCTTATTCAGTTTACCATCGTTTTACCTTGATTATTTGTAATCTCTTTCAGACTCAAGAAATAACTTATTCCAACTGACGAGAGGTGAAGGCGAGTGGAAAAATATCCTGGACATGTTCTTGGGGACTGGCGCCAACGTCACGCTGGCCGTTCTGCGTGCATTCACAAGACCAGAAACGTTCACGGTCAGTGAACACAAACGAACAGATCCAATCAGTCATGTCGTTTGTTAGATGTAAAACTTTCTTTTTCTAGTGCTTGTTCATTAATCGCAAAGGACCGTTTTAGAATAAGGATTTTAAATGAGTATTTTCGAACGCAGATTTCTGGAGTTACAGTTGAATTACTTTGAATAAAAAAAGCAAGTAAAGTTTACTCCAAGGAATCAAAGTTGATGCCCCAGTAGCCATTTTACTAAGTATTACAAAAGAAATCATTTCTGGATGAATAAATGAATTTATTTGTGTGCTTGCCTATTCATTTCTTTTTCTTTTTCTTTCTTTTTGGGTGAATGCAGACACTGCTGTCGAACAAACTGGTGTTTTCAGAAATATGCACAGACGTCATTACAGCGATAGCAGGGGACGTTGGCTACACAGTTGCAGCAAAACTGAATACGTCTTTGTGCCACGGAGGCATATCCGCACAGGTCAACACTATCATAACAAATCCATTCACTGACGTCACGGCAACCGTAAGCAAGATGGCATTTCGTTTCAGCTTGCTTGTAAATTTGTTGACATATATTTGTAATTTACGTATGCTTTACTTGATCTGTTTTATAAAACACGCTTTCTTCTTATCAATGAAAGTTTTTCTTTAAAACTTCCCGAAACAATAATGCTTTATACATTAGTCTGAAGGAAAATGGCCGTGAACTGCATTTTCTATTACGTTTGGAACGAAATGGCAGTGAGTGTATTTAACTTTAAAATAATTCACAGCGAAATGGTCATGTATTTTATCTTGAAGTACATCGCAGCGTCCCTAGAAGAATGACAATGAGCTGTAATTTACTCTTAAGTACATCACACCACCTCAAGGAGAAAGTGAACTGTGGTTTAAGAACATAGAATCTCAAGGACAGTGGCCGCTAGCTGTAGTTTAACTGAGTACTGTACATATCAACAGTATCTCCTACACTGCTATGCACAGTGAAGAAATGTATCAAGATTATTTATGGAATCATGGAATCATTATGTTTCGCTCTGATTCAGTTCCAGCAGTGCATAACTGTAAATATACTATAACATGTAACTGGACAGTATTTGCAATAAAACATTATTCCCTCGTTTTTTTTTCTTTTTAGTTGTTTACAAACTGCTTGGGTCCTTGGCGCAACTTTGCCTCACAGCAAATTTATATGGAAGTACATGCACAATGTGGGATATTGTTTTTTGTTTGTTTGTTTCTTCTATAGGGAGGGGACACACGTTGTAAAGAAACAAAGAATAATTTTCTGATTGCAATATTACTCACTGATACAATGTTCACCCACAGCTACAGTGTAGGCGTTTTAATAACATTTCCAAAACGCTGTTGCAGTAGGTTTTACTTTTCATCAAAAAAAAACAACAAAGACATTTAAGAAAAATCTTTTTCTCTCCACAAGATGAATATTTAAAAATTAATATTTATCTGAACAGTTAAATACAATTTAATGTTGTCTGAGGTTGCATGAAAATAATAATAGCTCTCTCTCTCTACCTATCTATTTCTATCTATCTATCTATCTATCTATCTATCTATCTATCTATCTATCTATCTATCTATCTATCTATCTATCTATCTATCTATCTATCTATCTATCTATCTATCTATCTATCTATCTACCTATCTATCTACCTACCTACCTACCTATCTACCTACCTACCTACCTACCTATCTATCTATGTGCAGATAAATAAAGCCATCTTAACTATAGTTAACATAACCAAAGGATATGAAGTAACAGAGCCCGGTGACCTCAGTGTTCTGACGACTCAGGTGTGGAAAGTGGTGCGAAATGTAGAAGATTTGGCCAGTGCTTCTGGCACTAGCTGGGCTGACCTCTTTGCTCTGGACCAGTTGGGCGACAAGGTGCCGTTGCACAACGAAGACTGGAAACCAGTTCTTGATATGCTCAGTACGAATTATATTGCCACCAGGTAATATAGGTCATGCTGAGTATGCAAATAAGGAGAGAATGACCTATTTTGTCTAATGTTACCGATGTAATGCAACAGGTTATGTTGGTGCTGTGGTATTCAACTGATATATGACCTTTCTAAAAATTAAAAAAAAAATTAAGATGTCAGAAGTGAGTAAGTGAATACATTTAGTTTAATACATAGAGTATGGCCTCCTTCTCCAAGTGCCTTCAAGACAATATACTATCAGAATTGATCATTCAAGTTATGTTGAAAATTAAATAACATTTGAAAGCCTGATAATGGTTTCTGTGTTCAAGTTTATCTTTTAGTTTAAATTTTATGATAGATGTGACTCACTTTTACTTAAGTTATTTGGCAAATCATTAATTGTAAACCTAGCCTCCCCCTCAAATAAATATGTTTATTTCAGAAACAAAATTATGGAGTGAGTGTAATAGAAAGCAAACTTGCTAATATCCACGTGAACATTCGAGTAATTGCAGGTGTATGTGTCTGTATTGTATTCTTCTCTGTCTGTCTGTCTGTCTATCTATCTATCTATCTATCTATCTATCTATCTATCTATCTATCTATCTATCTATCTATCTGTCTGTCTGTCTGTCTGTCTGTCTGTCTGTCTGTCTGTCTGTCTGCCTGCCTGCCTGCCTGCCTGCCTGCCTGCCTGCCTATCTATCTATCTATCTATCTATCTATCTATCTATCTATCTATCTATCTATCTATCTATCTATCTATCTATCTATCTATCTATCTATCTATCTATCTATCTATCTATCTATCTATCTATCTATCTATCTATCTATCTATCTATCTATCCGTTTTTGTCTGTCAAGTGAAAGATTTAAATTTCTGCTTCTACATACTTACACATTCAGAGAAATGTGAGTGTGTGTGTGTGCATGCATGTGCATGTGTACATGCATGTGTGTGTGTGCTTACATGTGTGTGCATGCACATTTGCGTGTGTGTGTTAGTATGTCTATAATTTTATTTCAATAAACAGTTGTATGACTCTTTTGTATTACTCTCACTAGGCCACATTATTTGATGCTACTTACACATTTTTGTGTGCATACATACATATTTTTTAATTTAATGTTATTATTTCAGTTTCCTTGGCCTTCTGATGGCATCAGAAGAGATCATGAATGACACTGATAGTGGAGTACTCCAGCCTATAGAGCCATGGATACACATGATAAAAATTGTAATGCAGTTTGTACATGATGAATTACAAGCAATGTCAGGTAATATTTTTTCACTGTATTATTTAAGTACTATGTTAAAAAAAAATAGTATGCACACACAGAGTATTCTATAGATAAGTTAATGTTTTTGCATTGTTTTACTGTTTGGTTAATTTTAACTGTTTCAAGTACATGTATTAGTTCATGTAAATAGTTTCAGATGTTATAAACAAAGCCAGTATGTACTCGCTTTAACAGAGTAAATACCTAACAGTAGGTGTGTAAGTTGCAGTTTGTTTTGTTTTATCTCAGAGTGACAATAATTAAATGTTTATGTTAAGAATAATACATGAAAATATATGGTCATACTGACTAATCTCTTTTGCAGACATATTTTCTCAAGACTCACCAGTTCCACAAATGGTTTACTATAGTACAACATTTGCTCCAGAAATCATGATCACGCTTTTGAAGACAGGTAGTCAGCAAATCATAAACATGGTAAGTGTTACTGAGACTAGAAATTGTTTTCACTAGTGAAGAGTAGCTATGACCCCACTTTTGTAAACAGGTGGTCAGCCTGTCCTTCACATCATAATTGTTACTGAGGCTATAAATTATTTTCAGTAGTAAAAAAGTAGTGAAATTATCTTTGAGTGTTATGAGATATTAAGGACTTTTAACTATGGCAAGCTTGTGAAAGAACATGAATATTTTTTAACCTGTAGTTATTTTCATGGAGATTAGGTATTACTGTTTATTTAAATGTTGCAGCAGATGTGATAATGAAGAGAATAACTATAATAATAATTAATTTATTCTCATGCCATGTCATCATCATCATCATCATCACCACCACCACCAAGTGAACAAACAATGCAGATAATAAAATGTAATCTAAAAAAATTATGTATCATTTATTTTCTTCCTTTTACATGCATTGTCTATAGTCAGAAATCATTCCTAAAATGTGGTTTGACCTTTGACCAGATATTTAATATCACTGTCTTTGAATTTTATTTATCATGGTTTTACCTTTTGTAGGAATGGGGTAGACTGGCATATTTATCTAAAGTCTAATGTATTTTCTATGCCATCATCATCATTGTTGTCATCATCATCATCACCCTCATCACCACCACCACCATCATCATCATAACCACCACACTTCTATCAGCAGCTGCACTACCATTCATCCACATCCTCCTCCTCATCATCATCATCATCGTCATAACATTCTCATCATTATAGATGGTACACTACTATTGAAGTCTAAAGCAAATTACTCACAGCTAATTGAATGACTATTTAGACATTTGTTCTATTTTTTTAGAGAAAGTTTTAATATATGTTTTGCAAATGCTGATGTTCACATGTGTTTATTGCATGTGTTTGTTCAGATGGATGCCATGATGGCAAAGAAGGATCCACTTGGGGTGATATGCAATGAACACAGTCTTCAACTATTGGGAATGCCGACCAATGTGCCAGTTACAGATATGGAGAAAAGAATTTGTGGAGCCAACTGGCCAGAAGTTGTCAGTCAGTTTACCAGCTTGGCTACAAGTGCTGACACTTTCATTCAAGAGGTTTATTGTTTTCACCCTTAATCTGTTTCTTAGTAATCTGGCATTTTTTAGCTGAATATAAATAAGCATACACATTATATTGGAATTATTCGACATGTATAACCCCATGTGTACATATGGTTTATCTAACAGTAATATGAATTTTGTTGAATGAATCGATAAAGGAGGGCTTAATTGTGAGTTTTACTTAATAGATTTCAAGTAAGGAGAAGTGAAAATTATATTAGAAGTAATATTAAAATACTGCAATGATGCAATGGATGAGGCAATATTATTTTTTTTAATTTGGATTTTCTTGATTTATTTTACAGATGAAGGCTTTTTTTGGCAGGAGCAGTAATGCATCTACAGGATTCTCTCTGAAAGAGGACTTAGGTGCTTTGTCAGACATAGCAACAGGCATCTACTATATGTGGAATCCTGATGATTCTGGCACATTCTCAGGGCCATGGAGTCTTATGACATATACCAATTTCACACAGATAAAGGCAGCATTTGAATTGCTGAGAACTTTGCAGCTAGAGGACATTAAGAGGTGATAGGCTACTGACATTTTGTTATTCTTTATAACTTTTAGACTGATAGGCCATTGGCATTTTGTTATTTTTTTATAACTTTTAGACTGATAGACCACTGACATTTTGTTATTCTTTATAACTTTAGCCTGATAGGCCATTGATATGTTGCTTTTGCTAATAGTTTTAGCTGATAGACTATAGGCATTTTACTATTGTTAATAGCTTTAGCAAATAGACTGTAGGCATTTGAATCTTGTTAATGGCTTTTGCTAATAGACTATTGGCATTTTACTCTTTTTTGTTAATGGCTTTAATTGATACTTCATTGACATTTCACTCTTGTTAATGGCTTTAACTGATAAGTCAGATAATATCTTTTAGACTGATAGGTAGGTCATTACCATTTAATTCTTGTTAATGTCTTTTAGACTCTCAGGATTAAAATATTAAAAACAGTGAAATGTTCTGCTTAGCACTGCACCAAAACTGCATGTAGTTAATTATTTTGTACATACATGTATTTAGATACAAGTATACAGTTAAAAATGTAAAGTAATGGACAGTAAACATTACTGGGCTCTCCTTGTCAATGACCTCTTTACTTACATCATTTCTAGAGATGTGTAGTGTTTTTAATGAATATAACTATGTTGCCTCTTGAATAAAATAATTAAAATGCACACTTTGGGGTTAAATTTATAAATTGTAGGTTTAGGTATAGTCTCTTTCATTGTCATAACATTTTCATATTAAAAATAAACTGTGTATATAAAAAAGACGAGCACTATGAAAAAAGAATTCTAAAACTATAATAATACAAATGTTTGCCATGTTTTTCAGTTTATCGTGGCTTGGTGTAACTTTAGACCTAGCATTTAGCAATAGCACTCGATTTCAGAATGAGTGGAGATTACTAAAACATGGACTCCAGGCTTGGAATTACTTCAGTCAGATCATTCTGCAGCAGCTTCACTCTATGACCATATATAGTAAGCACAGTTATTATCTAACTTCAATTGTTCTTTACATGTTTCCTGAATTTTTTTGTCTTATTTCAAGATTAAAGTTTGGATGTTCAAAGATTAATTTTCTTTAATGTATAGAAAAAGAAAAAAGATAAAAAGGGAAACATTAGTGAGTTTCTCATTTTGAAAATTGTTTCTGTTTGTTTGTTTGCTGCTGTTAAGTAAATGTTATGTCAGCAATAGGTAAGTTCGAATGTGACCCCCAAATTAAACATTTTATTGGGAAATGAGAAATAGTATTTATGGAATTTTGTATCACAAACACATTTTTGAAAATGAATTATTGAAACAGGTAAAACGAAGCAATAATTGTTTTAGTGTTGTGCACATAAATTAGGATTATTATAAACCTAACTATCATATTATTATAAATCATATAACTAATTTCATAAATATTATCTTATATGAAGATTCTCTAGCTGAGATTTTAAAGTCCTACCCATTGGAAATCCAGAAAATGATTGAGCTGGCTGCGCAGGCATATCTTGAATTTATTGATGCACTGAAGAACATCATTTTGAATCCACAGAAGGTTTTTATTTAGATTTTTCTTTTTGTTCTATGTTGCTTAAGTTTATCTGTTTGCTTTTATTTCATTTATATAGTTTAAAGATGCAATAAATTAGAGGAACTATTTTACTAGAGACTTAGTAATTATAATAATTTAAAATTCTGTATCATTAGCATGCACCAATACAAAGTTGTGTTAGGCTTCGAGTTAGAGAACAAGTGATTCCAGCCCAATTTCTAAATAAAAATTCACAATTCTGGTTAATTTAGCTTAATACAAAATCTCATACCACTTTCCCCTTTATTATTAAACTAGGGTTAATAAAACTTTTATTTAATTTTAACAATGTCTCTAATTTAAGCAGTGTTCATTAAGTGGGTTCCATTAAGAACTTTAATGCATACATCATTCTGTTTATTGATAGGTATTTGCTGCCTTTTGTTTCTTCATTTAAATGAACATGAACAGCTTTTGCTATCATTATCAGCCATGCATTTTACTTATTTGCATTTAGATATCTGTATTTAAATTCTGCATAATAGCATTTCATTTGCTGTACCACATGAAGATGTACCCTGCTATATAAGAATAGCATGAAAATCAAATATATATTGTAGTACTTATATTTCACCTTAACACACACTTCTGTAATAGGTCTCCCTGTAGATAAGCCATTGTGTGTAATCACAGATACTATATTCTCATTGTCCATCTGATATTCTTCTTATTGTTAGTGTTGCTCCCATGAAGGATACATAACCTGACCTTCAAATCTTAATTTTTGTTTATGATTTGTTTGTTTTATATATATATATATATATATATATATGCAATTTTTAAAACTCCCTGCTGCACTGGTTTCTGCTCAACAGTGAAGATTTAATGTTTAGATGTGTTATCATTTATATCAGTTTATTATTTACAGATTGAATTATTTAGGCTGCAAATACTTGTATATACTCTCTCATTATTGTATATATATATTTATGTGTATAGGTGTGTATTACATATATATTATATATTGATATGTACAAGTATTCATTCTATACATTAACATAACTGTCATTAACAGTTGATTCAGAAGCTGCTTATTGAAGGCATTCAAATACCAAGCTGCAGTGCTCCATTGGTGTCTTCCACATGGCTGTTGCTTGGCAATGCCAGCAGCTTCAGTACCCTGGAGACAATGATCTGCAACTCAAACTGGACAGCCATTGCTATGGAAATGGGCAGAACAAATGCTTTCAGCAATGTGAATCAGCCACTGCAGGAAAACTTTATCCAACAGGTGAGTTGTATATTGAATCTGCCATATATATTTGGTCAGGTGAGTTTTGTCATGAACCTGCCATTTATGTTTATTTAATTAGTTCTCTACACAGCTTTGTTGTACAATATAAAGGTATCTAAACATTTAAAGGGCATTTTGTTTTTAAGTTTATAATATAATTTGTTTTACGAGGCATATCAGAATGTGATGTACACACTTTCAATTAATTTCAAATCTAGGGTGCTTGATAATCTTCTATTTGAAGAATATGGATTACTCTACAGCAGTATCTCTCTCTCTCTGTCTCTCTCTGTCTCTGTCTCTGTCTCTGTCTCTCTCTCTCTTTGTCTGTCTGTCTTTCTGTCTGTCTATCCATCTGTTTGGTTGGCTGCCTGGTTGGCTGTTTGTCTGTCTGTTTATTCATTAAACAATGATTTATTTTTATAAACCTATAAACTAGTTTGCATTATTAATACCTATATTTATTGAACTCTTTAAGAGTTATTGTATCTACAAACTCATTTAGACTACTAGTATTAATTGAACATTTTCTTATGTGTTTATAAACCTATTTTGTTTGCACATATTTAGGAATTTTTTTATTAAATATGTATTTATGCACCTATTCATTTGACTACATTTATGTCTACTAAAGAAAAACATACACACTTTTTTAATATTGTTTTCCCCCAACTACAATAGGGAACTTAAGTGAAAGTAAAATTATAGATTACAACTCCAGGATTACCTATTGTTCCAAGTTAATTCAGTCATATAATGAGCATAGTCTGAATACCGTTTCATCTCCATTTCTGACTAGATCAAATAAAAGTGTTGCATTCCTGTTACACACATGTGCACGCACGCACACACACACACACATACACACACACACACACACACACACACACACACACACACACATACACACACAAATTTTGTTTCATTTTCTTTATCTTTTGTCCAAGGGACATGATAAAACATTTTACAGGTATATGACATTATTTCCTATGCTGTTGATGTAAGATTTTGTTCAAGCATACTTAAAAACTATTTGAGTGCATTAAAATCAAGTTAATTTTAATTAGTCTCTATTGTAATTATGTTTTAAAATGCTCAATTATGCTACATTTTATTTAAGATGAGATTTTACATAACACTTACCAGATCTGATGAGAACTTATCCAGTGAACTGTAAATACTTACACACCAACAAGTCCTTATCTAATAATTGTATTAGTTTTAGATGAGTGAGACCTTATCAAGTGAATTTTGTGATATTTACAAATCAGTGAAGCCATATAAACTGCAATATTTACAGATCTTATCAAATGTTGCTTTGTTTACAGATCTATTCTCTGCTTTATTATGAGCTAGTTAATAGTTCTGACACAGAACTTAACTGGAGAGAAATGTTGAACAATACTGTTGATGTGTTCAGCTTAATATATCAATCTGGTCAAACAACAAATATGACCTCCACCTTCAGTCTTGACCTTACGCCCTTCAACATGTCTGCAATTGGCTTTAAGTGGACTGAGTTTGCCAGAGATATGGAACAGCTCAAGGATGTGGACTTTCTAAAGTATGTACATTTCCCTCATTGGTGGTTTGTTAAATATTGTTTGTTCTCTTGAAGTGACACTTTAATTTAAAGTTACTAGCAGATAGCACTCATGCTTAGGTTTTACACTAAATGAATGAGCACATGAAACCATACCCGACTTGTAAACAAACTCAAGTAGTAAAGTGAAATGAGTAGTCACCATGTTAATAATATTTATATTGGAAGTGGTTCAAGTTGGTGTAAAGAGAAATAAAGTTGGATTCAGGTAACTTTCTAAAATGTGCTTTGCAAGCTACTATTGTAAAAAGTTATGTATTTATTTTAAATTATCATAATGTATGTACAAGCAATGTCATTGGGACTTTCTTGAAAACAATACCATCAGTAAAATCTAATAATGGCATTAGCTGTTATTACTTGCAAAGTCATGGTGTAAAGTAAATTCTATATTTTTTATTGCAGTTATATGTAATACTTACTATTACTTGTTTCTAAAGATATCAACATCTTCTTCCTATATGTTTCAATCTAAAGATTTTTCTTAACATTTTTTAAAAGAACAGTTATTTTATGTGAAAAACATCTCAATTTTGATTTTTAATTTGTTTATGATGTACTCCTCAAATAAAACTCTACATGTGCATGGCTACAGCCAATTTAAAAAATCCTGACATACTTGATGTTGGTAGGCTACTTTATATCTAATACAATGTTGGCAGTTGATTTTGAAGAAAATATTAACCTCTAGAGCAGGAAGTCAACAAATTTAGTGGCAGTCATTTGTGTTCACAGAATAACAGAGCTGCTTACAACAGCACAGCAGTTGCTGCAGAAGGAACTACCAGGAATGTTCTCAGAATATGACACACTGACTCAACAAAACCTGAAACAAAGTGTGTATTTCACACATCATGCCATGGTTTTCCTCAACAAACAGCTGAAGTATTTAAACTGTAAGTGTCTTATGTATTCTTTATAATATCATATCTTTGGTATTGATGTGTAATTTAATTAATAGCTAAAAAAAAAGAAATGTAACTAAACATTACCAAACATTCTTTCACAAATTATTCTTTTGTTGTTAATAGTTCTTTGAGAAATAACTGGGAAAAGAGTCATTGGTCCACTGGTTGAATGTCTGGTAACAATTGAGCACTTCAGACTTATTGACTGAGTTCTGCATTAGATAGTGCTTGTCATATTGTTCTTAATTTTAAGGAGGTCTGGTTTTATATATGTATTCATACAGTTCTGATTGTCATTTTCATAAGTTCTGATTCATATTTACCATCAGTATTTGCTGTGTTATAAGCAGGAAGTTTTAATTTTATGTTCAAGCATTCTATTTAATGTGATTTCTGACAATATTTTCATTGTCGTTGTGATATAAATTTCTAGGAGGTCTGATGTGTTTTCATGAAGTTCTATTGCAATAGTGCAAGAGTTCTAATTTTATATTTACCATGAATTGTTCTGATTATTTTTCTGGGAGTTATAACTTTACCATATATTTAAGGATTTCTGAGTTTATTTGCATATAGTTCTCTTGCTATTTTCAAGAAGTTCTCATTTTACATTCAAGAATTATCATTTAACTTCATTTAAGGGTTTCACATTTAAGTAATGAAAACACTCATAACTTAATATCATATTGTCTACAGCTTCAAGAGTGATAAATCTGCTCGACATGATTGGGTCAAATGAGTTGAGAAAATTGGCAAATGTTCTTCAGTACAGTCCTGAGATTAACACTATTGGTGTCAACACTCTCATCAGGATGGTTGCTGATCCATCTGTAGTAAGAACCACACAAATTTAATGAAAAAGTATTATTTCTGCATGATTATTTATATAAACTTTATGATTCTATGTTTTACATACAGTGCGTTCTGTTAAATTATGCATGGGGTTTCAATTAAATATCTGCATGTAATTAAACATTAAATTTTATTCTGATTTGAAGGTATCAGTATTTTGGGTTACTTAATCAACAGGCCCTGGCGATTTCAAGTGAGAAGGAGTTTAAGGCTCTTTGCACCAACAGGACTTTATTTTCCATGATAGTAGCTGTAGATGACAGCATTATAGACACTGGTATCTTGCAGCAGACAGTGTGTAGTATTAATATTAACTACACAGTTCTATTGAAAGAACTTATTCAGAATTGGAACGGATTTGGGGAACTGTTGTCTGCCGTAAGTCTTTTCACTTTCATTTTCTTTCAATTTTTTAAATGTTAATTTTTAAAATTATTTTTATAGTGCCATGTTCAGAATAATGGTAATTAATTAGTTTTGTAAAGCTAACGCAACTTGCTGTGTTTGTTGTATCTTAACACTGCAAATAATTGTGTGCTATTGAGACCATGAGTGTACAGTGAGAATTTATAATAGTATGGCTAAGAAATCAGTATTTCTTGAAAGTGGAAGGGATTAATTTAATATCTTAAGTAATGATTGTGTTATATATTTTTTTTTTCAGCAAAACAAAGATGCTTTAAATTGATGAAGCAAACTCTTCGTTTAGATTTTGCTAATGGCAACAACAACTAAATACTATTGTATAATGCTTTGCTAACAGATTTTTGTTGCTTTTAGATTTTGAACCCTCTGGAGCAAGTGAGTGTGAATTTTTCAGTTATACTGAAAGATTATCAGGATTTCTACCAGCTCCTTGGTGACATCATGCAACATCCTCCTTCATTCTCTCTTTTTGCAAATGAACACTGGATGAATGCCAGCCTGTATGAGGCAGAGTGGAAGAGATTTGCCTTTGAATTGCAGCAGACATTTGCAAAATACCAAGATCTGAGGCATGTATTGTTGTTTGCATTCTCTTTCAAGACTGCTATCACAATCCTCTTCTTAATCATGTCTTCATCTTCATCTTGATTCTCTGTCATACTTACCATCATCACCATCACCACCTAGTCATTATCATCTTCACCCTTGTCATTGTCATTATTTTCTTTGTTTTTTGCTTGTTATGTAGATGTAATATATAGCACACATAAAAGAAAAATGAAAATTTTAAAAATAAAGTATGAATTATTTTCTGTATTATTTCTACTGTTTCACGAGTGCTATTTTTTCCTGCAATGAACTGTACTGTTCACTCTTTAATAACTAAATAGTTCACTGATGTCTTAACTTTGATGTACAGGGTTTTTCAAAACTGTATAAACACTTTAATAAATGATACTGATGACATATTCATTGTGGAACCAAAACATAATGTACCTAACCAGTGTGACCTTCCACTGAACCAAAACGGTTCACCGACAAAACCGCGAACGACAAATGCGCGCCGACAAAACCGCGATGGACAAAATCGTGACGACAAAATCGCGCCGACAAAATCGCGATCGACAAAATCGCGATGATACATGTTAAATCGTACAAGAATGTAATAATAACATACGTAGATATCAATATTACGATACACAAAGCAATGTTAAGAGATACTGAGTGCAAATAATCTTCAAAATAAGGCAATGAAAAGAATGAAGCATACATCAAATCTTAATAATTTTACCATAAAGATCAATATTAAGAGATACTACGTGTAAATAATCCTTACACAAATGCAATGAAAAGAATGAAGCATACATCAAAGATCAATATTAAGAGATACTACGTGCAAATAATTCTTACACAAAAGTAATCAAAAGAATGAAGCATATATCTAATCTTAATAATTTTGTTTAAAGAGCAATATTAAGAGATACTGAGTGCAAATAATCCTTACACAAAGGTAATGAAAAGAATGAAAAGAAGTTACGTAATAGAGCGAACATACATAACACTTCCTGCCATTCTTTACTTGGTGATGTTTATCGCGATTTTGTCGGCGCGCATTTGTCGGCGCGATTTTGTCAATTTCAGAGAGCGCGATTTTGTCGGCGCGCTTTTGTCCATCGCGGTTTTGTCGGTGCGCATTTGTCGTTCGCGGTTTTGACGGGTCACCAACCAAAACATAATGACCTAACCAGCATGACCTTCCACTGAACCAAAACATAATGACCTAACCAGCATGACCTTCCACTGAACCAAAACATAATGTACCTAACCAGCATGACCTTCCACTGAACCAAAACATAATGACCTAACCAGCATGACCTTCCACTGAACAGATAGCATGAGTTGCATGTGTGTTCACCCCTTTATTGTTCAAATGTTCATGTTGGTAAGGCTGTTAAATTAGCAGGTTTGATGATCTGGTATTATCTGTCATTGAGTGGTTTTGTCAGACAATTCTTCTCTTTTAAGACCTTAGTAAGCTTAGGTATCAGTTGTGCCCACTATGTATCATCTATATAAAGATAAGGAAATGTTCTGTCTGGATGGGACACCACTATACTTCCATCGTGCTGTTTGGGCCTACATTGATGAAATTTTTGCAAACCTATGGAGAGGCAGAAATGGTGAGCATCCACCACATTAATTTGATGTAACTCCACTGGACTTTTATTTACAGGGTTTGTGAGGGCTAAAGTATACAGTGAAAAAAAACGAACATCACTTGGAGAACTGTGGGAGGCAGTTAAACTGATGTGTGCAGTTATCCCATCAAGTCCCTTGGTGAATGCTTGCTGTTCACTTTGTCATTGTCAACAGGGCCTAGACATTAATGGCTTCCCTTTTATAAAGTTGCAATAGTTTAATGTTTCACTAGCTATAGACTCTATATAGATCAAGTATCATCCTTTCATGAATTATTTAAAGGATAATATTTTTTTTTTATATTAAAGTGTACATATATTTACATTTGCTACATACTATCAAACATATCAAATTAGCTGTTCATTGAATTGGTAAATTTTAGTAAAAGACAAAGCATGACATTTACATTTTTGTTCTGCAGCTCGATGGAGTGGCACAATATGATAGCTTTGCTGCTAAACACCTTAGGGTCTGATCCTAATATGAGCCAGGCACTGTGGTATGTAGATGCCATTCTGGACATTGCAGCACAAGATCTTGGCAGCAGTCTGAGTATGTCCCTTTTCACCTGATTTTCTTCATTTTGTTTAGTTGTCATCTTCTTTACATATGGCATCTTCAGATATATTTTATTGGCAAAATCTGAAGTTGTTGAATCAGAATACAACAAAATTACACTATGTTCATGAAAAAATAATATCTAGTACATGTAGTTTCATCGAACACTAAGGAAAGATGCAAGAAATAAATATTTTACTTTTGATGATATTAATAGGAGGTTCTAACCTGTCACAGAGCTGGGTAGCAAATGACATATAAAATATCAGACTGCAAAAGAGTAAACTTTATGTTTAGCAACAAAGATAGGACACATAAAATGAAAAAGAAAGGTGTGAGGGACATTAATTCTAGCAGCAACATGCATTTTCTTTTCTTAGCTCTGTAAAACTCAGGTGGGAGTATAAATGGTCACAGAGATGGTGCTTCATAATTAACAGTATAGAGACCTGAAGCCAGTGTTCAGTCACTGCTTCTATTTTTTCAATTATACTTGTTTTGATTTCCAGCTGCACACTTGGATACTATTGATTGTTCCAAGCACAGGCCATGCTTATTAACTTCATAATACTTCTCTAGATGTATTTCATACTGCATTATTGTAAATATTAATTATGTATTATGCAGGTGTCAAAATATTTTGTTTGTTAACATTTTATAGTAACTAAATGGCAGATTTTCCTTAGTCCCTGACAGATGACCTATATGTCTGTTAACATTATATCACAAAAATATATAAATATTAAAGGGTTTCAATTTCTATTAAATTTCTTTATCAACTTTAAGTTTTAATATTGAATAACTTGCTAAATCCATTGTATGTTTTGCTAAGCATTGATTTTTTTTCATTTGCCTGCTTTTCTTTCTCCCCAGATTCAATGTCCTTTGAAGGGCTTCCTAACTTGAAAACAATTTGGTCATTGCTGAGTCAGCTCCCTGAAATTCTTGAGATGCTTGTCAATACAGTACTTCATCATCAAGATCAGGTAAAAATTACTTGTGAAAGTAAAACTTTCTCCATGTGTGTGTGTGTGCTTATTGTTCACAGATATGTATTTATCAATGCATTTCTTAAAAATTAGGCAAATATTATAATTGAAGTAAATTAAACATGTTTTATATTTTCATTGTATTTCTTGAATGACATGCTATCTAAAATAATCCAGACAGTATATACTTTAAATTTTTAACATTTCTCATCCATGAAAACTATGTATTCTGTACTATTTTATTGTAATTATTTTTTTTCATGTTATGGCATTTCACACTAGGAATCTTATTGCAACATTTTTTGCTTTTGTTGCTTAGATGACTAGATGGAAAGATGCAGTGGTATCATGGGAAACATTCTGCAAGACTGAACCTACATCTTTGATGATATCACTTCCTGGCAGCCAGTTAAATGTGACATACTTGATGACCAGGCTGTGTTCAATAAACTCAACACAGCTGATGGCAGAAGTTAATTCTTATAAAGGGATAAATAGGCTGGCAGCACTGGTTAGTATTGCTGTTTTCATTATAACCATTTTGATTTTACTTTTTTAACTGCTTATTTTCTTCTTTGATTTCTTAAAATTAAAACTTTTATTTATAGAATTTTTATTTTTTATAATCTTAATTTTTTAATAAGATTTTATATTTGAACTTTTAAAGAACAACAATATGTTCACTTTCGTGCACAACATTAGGTGTATGTGTATGCAAATGAGCATACTGGGTGTTAGGGTTTATAAAGTTTATAAATTTACCAGCAACTTGTTTAGAAGAGTACTGTATGCTAGAACAGCTAATAAATTTCTCAGGAACATATTTAATGTTGCATTATTTGATAATATAACTAATAAATTTCTCAGGAGCATATTTAATGTTGCATTATTTGATAATTTAACTAATAAATTTCTCAGGAGCATATTTAATGTTGCATTATTTGATAATATAACTAATAAATTTCTCAGGAGCATATTTAATATTACATAGTTTGTTTATGTTACATAGTTTTATAATATAACTAATAAATTTATTAGGAATATTTTTTTGACAGTACATGACATATATATATATATCTTTTTTCAAGATTATTGCATCATTTTGGGATTATTTTATTTTATGTTATCCTTTTGCCATTTACATATATAGTTTTATACCTGATAGACTTTTAAGTCTATTTCTGTATGCATTCTTTAGATCCATTTATTATGTGTTTACTGATTTCATTCTGTATATATATCCATTTCATTGTGTGCATGTTTAGTCCATATCATTCTGTGTATGATTAATTCATTTTATTATGGGTATTTTAAAACCATTTCATTGTGGTTACTCTTAATTAATTTCATTTTAGTTAATTAGTACTTTCAATAATTATAATTAATCAGTCCCAAAGCGATGTTTTGTATTGTTGTATTTATTTTTTAATTTAAAGATCATTGATGATAGAAGAAGAAAAAAGGCTCTTCTTGTTGATAATAAAAATTTAATAGTCTGAAAAAAAATGATATAAAACTTATGGAATATATGTGTATAAATGCATACACATACATTTATATATAGTTTGCATTTTGTAATATTTGTAGCATATGTACTTTTATGGTATTATTTATAGCATTTGTCTATATTATGTGCATCACTTGTAGTATATTATATTTGAGTAGCTTAAGTACATTTATTATATTATTTATAACGTTTGTGTATCATTTGTAGTATATTATATTTGAGTATTATCTGTAGCTTAAATACGTTTATAGTGTTATTTATAGCATTTATCTGTATGAGCATTAATTTTGTATATTATTTGTGTATTTAGAAGTCAGGTGGACTTGACACTGCCCCAGTGAATATGACGGACATGACACAGAAGATGTTAGCTTTGTTCAGAAACATGCAGATACTCGCCACCACCTCTGTTGATACTACATTCAACCTTCGAATATTTAATGCTTCCATCTGGCAGGCAGTCTTTGATAGGCTTGGCACCAATCTTAATAAAACTAATGGACTTCTCATGTAAGTTGCATTTTCTCTAATTTAAATCTAAACATTTAAAAACTGTTTTGTTCAGGTATCTTTATAATATTATTATATATATTTTGTGCACTGTTTTAAATAGCTATAAAAAAAATAACTCTATAAAAGAGTTGTTATTTATTTTACACATTACATTTTCTGTTGCACTTGTGCAAATATGAATGGAACTCAGTGTATGATTTTCATGAAAGTATTTGATCATTAAATCAATATTATATTGTTTGTCTTTTGTATCCCACCCAGGTCTGTCCAAGTACTGGAAATCATACAACAGATGATTTCTGTTTTCTCTGACTTGAAGAGTACAGAAAGTACCATGGAACAACTACTGGCAGTCGTTGACCTTGTGCTTGATCAAATGCTGCAAGCATTGAAAGGTAATGAAGATACACAATTCATCCCTGAAATTTACCATAATTGATAGGTAATGGAGAGAGAGATTCAGATTTCTACGAAATATTGTAAGCACTGAAAATGTAGAGACATGAGTAGATTTCTATGAGATGTTGCAAACATGAAAAGGTAATGAGGATACAGCAATAGATGTACAATACATCATGGATAGGTGACACATATAATGATAGAGCTCTATGAAAGGTGTATGTAGAAAAGATAAGAAAGTTGTAGTAATAGATCTACTGGTGTGTGATATTTCCCAAGTTTTAAAAATTGATGGTGAATAGCAATAAATCTCTTTGTACATCCAGAGTGATAAAATATCTCTCTGAACATATGGAGTGATAACAGATCTCTTTGAACATATGGAGTGATAACAGATCTCTTTGAACATATGGAGTGATAACAGATCTCTTTGAATATTTGGAGTAATAACAGATCTCTTTGAATATTTAGAGTGGTGAAATGTCTCTTGGAACATTAGTAGTGATAACAGATTTCTTTGAACATTTAGAGTTAGAAACCTTTAAACATTAAGAGTTCTATCAGATTTCTTTGAAAAATTTGAAGTGACTGCAGAACCCTGAGATTTATTGATCAAATACAATAGTAAAATTAGCTAGAGTTCAGTATGATAACAAATAATTAAGTAAGAATTTCTGTCAATAAATAAATAATGCCCATGTAAGAAATATAATTAATTTGAAAATATTCCTGTGAAAGTGATCAAATGTTTCTCATTTATACAGTTAAAGTTAGCTAGCTTTTGAAAAATAGTTAAAGTAGTACATTTTAATGAATCAGTGTAATACTTTTATTTAGGTGGTACTCTGGTGGACATTTTTAAAGACTTTCCTACAATCCAGTCTCTTCTCACTCTTATGGACAGCTTGCCAGAAATATATGAAACTGTCATGTACACAAGTCTACTTGGCTCTGAACAGGTAAGCATTGCAATTTAACTTATGCAAAATACATTTCCAGTTTACTATTTAATGCATCAAGTATTCAGTCTTATTTCTGAACAATTTGCCTTTAATATTTAGTATTGTTTATCATTTATAACAAGTCTGAAGTATTAGTATTTATTTCAATACTCAGGTGAAAGAAAATTTATTTAGTGGTTTAAATATTGCAGATTACCACTCATTCAGAAGTATTTTAAATCATTTTAGATGATAGTAAATTAACTTTTGAAATTCTATACATTAAACAGAAAGATACAGAAAGATAACATAATGGAAAAAGAGCAAGATTGTATTTTTGTGTAGGTGGCTGTGGGTTGTGGGGAGTGGGGGGAGAAGTAGGTAGGACAGAGAAAGGAGAGGAAAAGAGATGAGGATGAGATAGGGGAGAGAGAGAGAGAGAGATGAAAAGACAGAATGAAGAGAGAGAGAGAAAAAAAGAAGAGAAAAACAGGAGAGACAGGCAAAAGTCAGGGATGAGAGTGAGAATTCTGTATGTGCATGTATTTATACACTTTCAGTTTCTTTCCCGTGTCAAGAAATTATTCCACACTAATAATAATTTTGATCAGTTTTAAAATTAATTAATTCTACATTTTTTCATTGTTGAAGAGTTGTTAGTGTATGTTTCTCATTGCTATTTATTGTATTTTATATTGAGCATCTTGAACAATTTAAACCTGATTACGTTATATTGTTGACTAATATTTAAGTTTCTCTGTATTATACGTGACATGAATCATATCATTCTGACCCAATATCAGTGCTAACCACTTGAATACTAATGCATTTCAGGTTGCTCTACATGTGGACACATTTACATCCTGGGAATTATTTTGTAGCACTGATCTGAACAAAGTGTTCACAGTGCCTGCAGACATAAGGTTTAACCTCACCTCATGGCATGTAAGACTCTGCAACATCAATGTGACGTTACTTCTGGAAGAACTTGGTATCTATCAAGCCACATACATGGTTAGTGCAGAATATTTCAGTTTCAAGTCAATAATGTCTTGGTGAAGTTTACTGCACATGGTATAGTATGGGTATTTTGTACTATATATAGGAACTAGTACCTGCTAGTAATTTATTGGTGACGTTATTATCAGTCATTCAGTTTGAGATAAGTATTTGTTATTGTCTAAAGAAATCACTAAGGTACATGGGAAATTAGAAATAAGTGCATATACACCAAAATAAACCTACACTACCAGTGAATAGTTAGTTGGCCTTCATTTATCTTAAAAACAGGATTTGTCAGTTACTAATTACAGAGTAGGTTAACTTCAGTTTATTAATATATTATTTTATTTAATTAATATTAATGTATATATGGCACAGTTTTTTATAGTCTTTAAAACAAATAACAGAAATAAATTTTCTTAATGACATATGTCCCATTAGCACAAAATGAATGTTTCCTCAAGTGCAAGTGTTGTAAAGCTATGTATTCTTATAATCTGTTCTGTTATAATTTCTTAAATTTATTAACTGTTCTGATTAAATGATGTGAATTAAAACTAAACTCTTTTTTCTAGATTGCTTCAAATCTCACTAGTACAGTCAACTTGTCCTCAGTCATTGAGAAAGCGACCAGAGTTGTAGAACAAATTACAAGTACTCCATCTAATGGATCCGTCA
This sequence comes from Sinotaia quadrata, assembly GCA_028829895.1. NCBI lineage: Eukaryota > Metazoa > Mollusca > Gastropoda > Architaenioglossa > Viviparidae > Sinotaia > Sinotaia quadrata. Next base: position 11,798,199 of record CM054182.1, read on the forward strand.
CCATACCAACTGCACGTTTCTTTAACAGATCAGCTTGGGACAGTGTAATGACCCACCTGGTTAATTGGACTGAGCAAGCCAATAATGTTTGGAGGTGTGTACATGAAAAAAAAATGAGACAAAATGGACATATAAATAAAATGGAGTTACATCTCAAAACTTTTGTTATGCTCTTATTTTAATGTATAAAAAGTCCCAGTTCATATAAATGCATTGGAACTGGCTTAATTCAGACACAAATATTGGTGCTTATATTTTAATAAAAAATCCAAAATAAATTTATCAGTTTGTTTCATCCAACGTTATTCATATTTAAAGGTGATTAAAATACAAATAAAAGATAAGTCCTCATTTTTTTCTTTTGTTATTTGATTCAGTAGACTTATTTCATTTAAATTTCTTTATTTCTTTGGGCACAAACAAGTTAAAATAATTTCTATTGCACACATAAGAGAAATATTAAAAACATTGTTGAGGTTTAAAAATAGATTATTGATAAATTATGCATTCGATGGAGACATTATGTAAACATTTATTTTTTATGACAGATTGTGACATGAAGATATTATCATCAACTTGAAAGAATGGCTCCTGACAAGAGCTGATGACAGATACTATATCATTAATTGAATTCTTCAGTTTTCTTGCATTTTTGTTCTTTTTCAGCTCTGGATCAAAGTACAGAGATCTATTGTCTAGCCAGATGCTGAATACATTGCAGTCCATTCCTGGGCTAAATAAAGCCATATTGTTTGCATCAGCCATTTTGGATTTGTTTGAAAAACAACTTAAAGATGGTCTTGGTCAGTATATTTATGGATATACATGTCTGTAGTTCATCAGCCATAAAATTGGCTGATAAAATTCTTCATTACTGGTTTTGTTGTATTCACCTTAATGGATAATGAAATCAGTGGCTTAATGAATATCTATATATATCCATCTTAATCGATAATGAAATCTGTGGCTTAATGAATATCTATCTATCTATCTATCTATCTATCTATCTATCTATCTATCTATCTATCTATCTATCTATCTATCTATCTATCTATCTATCTATCTATCTATCTATCTATTATGTCTGTCTGTCTGTCTGTTGGTCTACCTATCTTGTTATATATGTATATTTAAGCCTGAGGTTTAATGGATATTAAATGTACCTAATTGTGGTTTAATGGGCGTTATACACTTCAATTTTCTGATAGCATAAACTGGTTAACATGCGAAACAATCTCTTTTATTGTGACTAGCTCATGTTTGTCAAATAAATTTAGCTGATAGAGAGATTAATACTTGTACCTCTCCCTGTAATAAAAAGTACTGTATTTATTAAATTATTTATTTATTAAATACAGCTATAACAGCCTTTGGTGGAAACTACATTTAATAAGTATGGGTTAGAATATCTTTGAAGAAGTTGTTTGCAGACGTTTTAAGCAATTTAGAATTTGTACTGAAGGGCAGAGAGATTCAAATATAACATATATTTACAGATATGACACATAAAATATCTTAAGATTACAGTGAGAACTTATTTCCAGTTTGGATTATTGATATTAATTGTCTTCAGCATCAGTAAAGGTTAATACAAAATGTACTATTCTTCTCTCACCCCCCCCCCCTACATTTCAGATGGCTTTTCTTTCACTGTCAGACTGATGACACATTGCTCTTTTTGTTTAGATTCTTTGCCTGCTGCTTTCTCTGATTATCCAAACATGCACATACTACTCTCTCTTCTGGAGGACACACCAGGAATATTTGAAACATTTGCGTTTACAGTTTTGCAGCACCAGGAGCTAGTGAGTGCTTATAATTCTGTACGGTTCGAATTCCAACAAAAGTTTATTATTTTGTTGTTGCCAGTATGTGGGGCTTTGTAATATATGTTAAAAAAACATATTTTATTTTTCTTGGACCTATGCATGCACTGATACTGTTTGTTTTGAATTCAAATCACTCTTTATGGTAATGAGTTACAAAATTTGTTTAAATTGTCTAGCAAATTTAGAAAAATATCTTGCCTTGTCAAATTGATAAGAGTATTTAGGATTAGCATAAAATAATTACTAGTACAAACTATTACTCTTCCATATATTAAAACCTGCTCAGAGTTTTATTCTTGATACAGTACCTAAATATTTCTTCTTAAAATTTTTGTTATCAAAGCATTGTTTGGGGAATATTTTAGTCATTGTGTCTTGAATTTGTTTGACTAAACCATAAAATAAAAGTCAAGAATGGTAACAACAAATGATTAAATTGCACATTTATGCATTCAACTCATTACTCTTGTAATTAAAATGAGGAATGATCATACTTGCACTGAAATCATTAGCTAATAATGCATTTTAAATTAAATAATGTATTTTAAATGTATTTAAATTGAATAATGTATTTTAAATTTATATTTTAAAATGAAGTGCCTGAGCTGTATACTTCTTACCACAATAATATAACCATTATGGTGGATTGTTTCTTTTAATAAAATAAGTTCTAAGGAAGGCTAAAGAAAAACTTGCAAGTAAAATCTCTACTTCTATGCATATAGTCTCTGAACAGTCCAGTTTGTGACTGTGATTATGTGTGCATGTGTGTGATAGTTGCATTCTTGAGGTAGAAGAATGATTTTATAATGATGATTTATTCAGTGCAGAATAGAGGAATTAAAAGAATGATACCTAAATGAAGATTTATTTTGTTGGGGAATAGAGGGCTAATGGGACAAGTAGGAATTGAAATTGTCCTTTGAGAATTCTATTTATTCAGTCATATTATATCCAGTCTGCAGTCACATTGTATGAAAACAAAATTCACTCACATTAATCACCTTATATCCAGGTTTGTAACAATCCTGAGCATATTTCAAACATTTGGCCTTTCTATGCTGCAGCTTGTTCGATGGCCTGGAGTAGTGACATCATGGGAAATGTTTTGCAGCACTGACCCAACAACACTGCTAAAAGCACCTCCCACCACCTCACTGGATGTCAAAGAAGTTGTGGGACGTTTGTGTTCTGTTAATGTCACCCAACTGATAATTGAACTTAACTCCTATCAAGGACTGGACAGGCTTAAAGAGCTGGTATGATTCTTTTCAGCTGAATCTCTAATTTGATTCTGCTAATCAACAGATGCAAATAGTCAGTTCAATTTTAATTTTAAAGCTTTCCTTAATTTTTACATTTCAAGCAAGAATAGCTCAAGTACCCAAGTATGTTAAATCAGACAATTATGAAATTTCACAGTACTGAAAAGAAGATTTAGATATGCATTTAAATGTTTTGTATGATCTTGAAGTAAATATTTTAATTAGACTACATTACTTAAAACAGTAAATGATATGATCACGATTAACAAGTACAATTCTTTCTAATTTTCATCTGCTGCAAATGAAAATACAAAGTCACAGATGAGAGTCACAATATGATTATGGTATGGTTGTACAAAAGTCTTTTAGTCATTTACATATATTTATTACAAAATCTTTTAGATCATTTATTTCTGTTATTATTACACACACACACACACACACACACACACACACACACACACACACACACACACACACACACACACACACACACACACACATACACACACACATACACACACACACACACACACACACACACACACACACACACACACACACAATTTGATCTTATTTTAATGAGCAAAGAGCAACGTTTCTGAGCTTGCCTCTTCAAAAATGAGAAACATTTGGAAATATGCAAGATTATCATAACACTTATAGTAGTAATACCTTTAAAATTTTATATGCCTTAAGTTGGTTTTTGTTGTGAATTTCTGAAATTAAGCTTTTGGGATGCTACCATATTTGTTTTTAATTAATAGTAAAATACAGTGGGTATTTATTTTTATTGTGTCACATTTGAAAAAAAAAGATTTCTGGAGCCAACTCAACAGCATCTGTGAATGTCACTGATATGGCTGACAAATTGTCCACACTCATCTCTAGTCTTGAGACTTTTTCGTCCTCACCTATGAACACAGGATTCAACCTACGGCTGTTCAATGCCTCTATTTGGCAAGCGATCTTTGAAAGGCTAGGAACTAACATCAGTGAATCCATGGACCATTTAGCGTAAGATTTTGTTTAATTTCATTGAACTTGTGATTTTTTTATTCATTATTTATTGACTTTTGTTGTTATTTATGTCTGCTTTTACTTTTAAAATAATATGCATTGCTTTTTTTTTTGTTTCATCTGCTCATAGATTGATTGATAGTTGTCTATTTGGTTGTTTCTTTATGGTGTAGAAATTTTTAAAATTTTCTCATTGTTACATTTTATTTGTTTAATTTTGTTTATTTATTTGCTATTTGTATTCTAGATTTTTATTTTGAATGATTGTGGATTAAGCTGTTTGGAATTAAACACTCGTCTACTGTGGTAATGCTTAGTAGTTGGGAGTGATTATTGGTTTTATTATTTTGGTGTATTTTCTCTTATCAGTTTGTTTGATGCAGTTAATGCTTACATCATTATGTTGGTGTACTAATTTTTAAATCAGTTTGTTTGATATAATTGTTGGCATCATTATTTGATGTATTTTTTTATCATCTTGTTTGATGTAATTGTTGACTTGGCATCATTATTTGATGCATTTTTTAATCATCTTGTTTGATGTAATTGTTGACTTGGCATCATTATTTGATGTATTTTTTATCATCTTGTTTGATGTAATTGTTGACATCATTATATTGGTGTATTTTCTTTTATCAGCTTCTTTGATGTAATCGTTGGCATCATTATTTTGGTGTATTTTACATAATTGTTGACATAAATATTTTAGTGTATTTTTGTATAATTTCATTGGTGTGATTACAGACATCTTTTTGTTGGTGTGATTGTTGATGTCATTGTTGTTTTTTAAATTTTGAAAACAACATTGATTTAAGATGAGAATGGCTTCTTGATAGGACCCCACAGGCACTGACCGAATTCTACACAAAATTGTTTGAAAGCAATTCTGAACTGAATTTTTCACTGACCATCATAGAAAAGATATTGGCTGTTACTGAACTACTACTGGACCAGACACTCCTGGTGCTAGATGGTTGGTATCCTAGTACGTTTTTGTCATGAATGGAATAAATCCTTACTATTTCATGTTCTGATTTTAGCATGTACGTTATTTATATCCTTTCACTTGTCAGCTCTTTTTGCATTTTGGGTCAATACAAACCTGCTTGGACATTGCAAACAAATTTAAACAAATTAATTAGCTCATACCAAACCGATTAGTTGTCACCAACTTACAAACTCTGATTCATGGTCTCACTCGTGCATCCCAGGTCAAAATCCCAATATGGAAATAAGAACAATCGTAGCACAACATTTCAGTGAAGAATAATATCCATGTGATAAGTACAAATATCAAGAAAAAAATAAACTAAGTATTCACATTAAGTAACTCGAATATCTTGGCACTTTTTGTTGGTCTGTTAGTATATTGATGTGTATTACTTATCCTTTCTTTAGCTGGATCACTGGCAGAGATGTTAAGAAACTACCCCACAGTCCAATCAGCAATTATATTGTTGGACAGCTTGCCTGAACTGTATGAGACAGTATTGTATACAGTAATGCACAGACCAGACAAGGTAACCAGATTGTAGAATGACTTAATTTCATTATCAGATGTAAAACATGCAAGAAAATGATAACTGTATATCTAGTTTCTTGTTATTTTGTCTAATTTCCTTGATGCTTAGTACATGTACTTATAGCTTGTACCTCTGAAATTTTGCTCTCTCTTGAAAATTCTTTTGATATATCACAATCTTTTGCCTTAAAGAGATCTTTTTATTTAAACAGTAAATGCAGCAGTATGGTCTTTATTTTTAGTAACATATTTTTATTTTTTTAAAAATGTGTTTAAGGTTGTAGCAAAGGTGAATGCATTCAACTCTTTTGAAGCATTCTGCATGACTGACATGAATATGGTTTTCATGGTACCCACGGAGATATCATTTAACCTGACTGCTTGGCAGAAAAAACTGTGTGACTTTAATGTGACAGTTTTATTGAAGGAACTTGCCACATATCAAGGCACACAGATGATAAATGACATTGTGAGTTTTTTGTGTATGTGTGTTTGTGTAGGTGTGCATCTGTAAGCTGTCATCTGTATACATTTGTGATTATGTGTATGTATGTGTGTGAACATGTGTCTGCATAACCATGTCTGTTTGTTCACTATATGCATGTGACACTTCAGTAGATTAATTTTATAAACAATATTGCTTACACTTTCCTCCAAATTATGTATGTTAATTTTTTTCATTTCATTTTGCTAAAATCAAAATAAGTTTTTACATGTCAGATTTTGATTTCAATTAACCTCTTTCAGCTTTTGATCAATTTTTGCCCTCTGTTTGTAATAGCATGAGCTGTAAAAGCATTTTAAATTATTTCATTTGCTGCAGCTGTCTTCTAATGTCACACTACAAGTAAATATTACAGCTGTGATTGTTAAAATGGAATCACTTTCCAAACGGTTGAGCAGCATTTCTTCATTGAATTATACCATGCCAGATTTCAAAATCCGGTTTGCGAATGCTAGTTTGTGGGAAGAGGCCTTGACAAATTTGAAACAATGGTCTTCTGCTGCAGAAACGTTTTGGCAGTAAGTAAATTGTATTTTCAGATTTTCATGCTTAGCTAGAATTTCATATTTTAATTCATGATTCTATTTAAGTATATAATCCGAAAAATTGTTTCTGGAGTTGAGATTTGAAGGTATTATTTACAGATTAGCGTTGCAAGTTTGATTATAAGCATGCAGCATGGTTGCACAGTTTTTAAAAAAATTACTAACAAAATTACAAAAATGGCTACAATATTATTAACTTCACTGTTATATTTGTGATTTAACCACTTATTTATAGAAATCTTAATTATCTTATTGTGCCTGTGCATGTCTGTAAAGTCTAAGTGCTGATCTCGAAGAATGCTAAGTCCGGGCCCTTCTTACCCATCCTGCCAATAATCATTCAAGGTTTTTCAACTAATGTAGAGGATCCAGGAACCCACCCCACTCCAATCCTGCCAATAGTCATTTAAGGTTTTTCAGTTAGTATAGAGGGTCCAGAATCCCCATCCTGACCTTGCTAATGGTCATTTAAGGTTTTCCAACTAATGTAGAGGATCCAGCCTCTCTAGAGGATCCTGAAACAAGTCAATGGCCACTCGGCCACTCATGGTTTCTCATCTGATACCTCATGATTACTGAGAAAGATCATAATTGTTATGAAACATATGAAAAAATCTTCATTATTATTATTATTATTATTATTATTGTTACAATGATGATGATGATATTTGTGATTAGGTCCAGCAGTGCTTGGAAATTAGTGCTTTCAGAGACCGTTCTACAGAGTGTGTCTACCATTCCTGGAGCCAACCAGATCTTGCAGTATGCTGATCTTGTCCTGGAGCTCTTTTACAAGCAGTTACAACAAGGCCTCAGTAAGTCACATGACTTTTAAATAAAATACAATAGAGAGTGAAGCAGAATATGGTCTTTTGACATAATAATAGCCAGACTGAAATAGAATAGTTTGATTAGATTTTCGATCAGATAGACTGGACTAGATAAAAACCTTTAGACATTAAAATAAATTAAGAAATAGATAAACTGGCGTGGAATAAGTTTTTGTGCATTGATATGTTAGACTGGAATAGGATACAGTCAACAGACTCTCAGGATACAGAATGGAATAGAATGATGCTGTCAGATATTATGCTAGAAGACTGGAATAAGATGTAATTAGATCTGTAATAGAATAAACCTTTTAGACATTGTAAAATAGACTAGAACAGAGTACATTCTTCATATGATAGATTGAATGGAATAGAATAGTAATTAGACTTCATCAGGTGACTAGAACAGATTAAAGTCTTTAGATATTAAAACGGATTCAAGTCTTTAGAGTTTAGAGATTACAACAGACAGCCTGATCAAAAATAAATCTTTAGGCATTGCAGTAGATAGATAAAAATAAGATATGATCTGTACACTTAATTTTAGAAAGCTTGAATAAACAGATTGAATGGAAGACTTTGAGAATAGAGTACAGCCTCTAGTTGTACACTGAGTAAAATAAAGTAAAAAAAAAGTATTTTAAGGGATATAATTATAGATAAATGTGTTGTTAACATATTCTACCATTTCTAGAAATTAATTTATATATCTTCCTCTATGTTACAATATATCAATTGATCTACATTTTTACTAATTTGGGGTTTTGTTTTCAGTCTCTTTGCCAAATGCATTCCAAGATTATCCTAATGTTCAGAAGCTGGTATCACTATTGGAAAAAGTTCCTGAAATGTTTGAAGTGTTTACCTACACCATCCTTCAGCACCAAGAACAGGTGAGCAAAAGGTTCGCCTGGCATTTGTGTTTGGTACATTTACTTTGGTCTTTGATATTGTCCTGTGCTTGTGGGCAACATATAATTAAAAAATAATCCAAAAGTATTTATGAAGTGTCTATTTAAATAATCAAAAGAACACAATAGATGAATGAACTGTCAAGGAAGAAAATTCTAGAAAATTCTGTCTTACATTTGTTCTCCTGCTATAAAACAATGTATCTTAAAAATATCTTTCTTTCTGTCAATATAAAGTGTGATTGTGAATTCCTCTCTCTCTCCCCATTTCTCTTGCTTGCCACTCAATTGTAAATTTTGCTATTCCTAAGCTTTTACCATTTCTTGTGAGATGAGTAGGTGTTTGTCCTTATTAGTCAGTTATCATGTCATGTAAATGTAAATTTTCAAAATGCCTCTGACTTTACATTTCACTATGGATTTAACTCTGAATTAATTTAATTCATTTAGGTGTCTCAGTGGATTCCAGCCATGACATCCATAGAGTCATTCTGTACCTCTGATCCAAGAAAACTGTTGACAGTACCCTTGGGCAGTAGTGCCAACATCTCTGGTTTCTTTACAACTATGTGTTCTACCAACATCACACAGCTGGTGATAGAGATGAGAGAATATCAAGGACTAGGCAAACTGGAGCAACTGGTAAATTATAATATAATACATACAATTTGTAGAGGAATGTTTTAAAACATTATATATACTGTTAGCCACAAAACGTTCATAATCCAAGAGCATTATGTACTCTTAAAGCCAAACTGTCATTCAAAAATGCTTTTTATATACCTCTGTAAAATGCATAATATACCACCATAAGCCTCACTGTCCTATTTCTAAGCAAATCCTGTACCACTGTATGCTGCACTGTCATACTCCCAAATTTGAAATTTAGTGAGTGCATACATTTTGATTAAAGACAAGACAAATTGCAGCAAAGAATAGTGTTGCTTGCTTTTAAACAATAAATAAAATGTTACCGTTTAATGAAATCTAACTATAATGTTTAATATCTGGGGTCCTCATTATCTAATTCTTCATTATCTGTTTCCCTAAAAAAACAGTTAAAACTGTTGGAGAAGTTCATGTAAAAATTCTCCACACTTTCAGAGATTGTCTTTATGAATTTTCTGACAGGAAGTGGTTTGTATTTTGTGTATCCACTATTTTCTGCACTCATACACCCACACATGCATCTGACATTTTGCACTTCTCATATATCTAGTCCTTGCAATAGTCAGTATATACACAGTGCACTAGGATCCTTACTGTTTTTAGCTGGCATTCTGAGGAAGGGTCAGTGCCGTATTAACCCATGGCAGGGCATCCAGGCTTTGAGTTTCTTAGGGCCCCTTGACATCCCCCAATACCCTCCCCCCTACGAATTTCACATTCACCTTTTGGTGGTGGGCCCCTGCTCTTGGCAAGTCTCTAGGCTTCAGCCTAGTCAGCCTTAGGAGTAATGCAACACTTGGAGGAAATTAGAATGAAGAGCAACAACAATAGATGACCTCCTCCCACCCCATTTGTATTGCACCTTCAGATTTCTCCTGCTCTTGCAACATCCACCTCTATCTATATAGGGAAAATGGATATAGCCAAAGATTTATCCTACTTCTACCTTATTTATTTGGGTTTTTTTAATGACGTAAGTTGTACATTTACATATCAATATGCTTTGAAACGAAATTTTAATATATATATATATGGGTAATGTTTGTATTTTTGCAGATATCCAATAACAGTTATGAAGCTCCATTAAACATAACCAAATTGGTGCAAAAACTTGGCCAGTTGATAGACACCTTACAGACGTTTTCCTCTGTCCCAGTGGATACAGGATACAATCTGCGTATATTTAATGAAACACTCTGGCAGGGTATCATAGAAAGACTGAGCAACCATATCAATGGATCTCTCGAGCAGCTTATGTAAGCTTATTACTGTAATTTTAATTTGAAACTTGACTTTAGAAGTCAATACTTCATTGATTGATTGATTGATTGATTAATGATTTATTTTTGTTCAATGTCTACTTTAATATATGTTGATTTTGAAGAAAATAAAATGATTTATGAATAATTATTGTAATACATGAAGTGGAGAAAAAGGGAAGTAACTTGGTAATGAATTTTATTTATTTTAAAATTACATTTGTTAAATACTTAGATTTTCTTGCTACCAAATCAAGTTTAATTCATATATGATTACTTAAATAAAGTTATTTAAGTAATCAAATTTGAATTATACTTTATTTTGTTTTGTTCTTTATGCATTAAATATTTTAAAGTTTAATTTGATTAATAATGCAGCTGCTATGTGTGGGGTTCTTTTTCCTTCTAAAGGTCTTTTAGAGTCCCATTTGATCTCCTGGAAGACATTTTATGTAACAAATCAAAGAACACAAGTGTGAATGAGACCCTAGTAACAACATGTGAATTCCACTCATCTCTAGCTGTGCTTGATTTCATTCTGGACCAGATGCTGAACACACTTCAAGGTGAGCCTGTTGTACTTTGTATTAAGTACAATTTAGAGAAAGAACACTTAGTCTCGTGGCAGTATACAAAACCATATAACTACATATATATCATGTATATTTTAATAAAGGAGAGTGAGTTTGATTCCTTTTTAAAACAAATAAATTGAAAAAAGTCATATTATAAATCCACTTTAACACTGTGGAAATTTTATGGCACTAAAGAGCTGCTCACTAGCAATTAAGATACTCTGACTATCTGTAACGAGAAAAGAGCGAATTTGATACTAGATAGTCACTGCTCGATTAAATTTTGCTGAGTTTGTTTCGATTTGATTGTAATAGCAGTTAATAAAGTTATTTAAGTAATCAGATTTGAATTAAACTTTATTTTGCTTTGTTCTTTATACATTAAATATTTTAAAGTTTAATTTGATTAATAATGTAGCTGCTATATGTGGGGTTCTTTTTCCCTCTAAAGGTCTTTCAGAGTCTACTAATGTGAGTATGTCTTTTACTGATAGCAAATGTCCTGCACACCTGTACAGATCTAAAAGTCTAAAAGTAGAAGCATAGGCTATAAAGTATAGAATAGAATATAAAAAAGTCTAGACTTTTTAAAAGTCAAATCAAAGGTGAATTGTGATTGATTTATGTACTCTTTAAATATTTGAAATTTTTAGTGCATTCAGAAGTCCAGGCAAAACATTTAAGTAGTCACCATCTTCAGAATGTTCTTATGGTGATATTAAGTTCTCATTGATGTATAGGTTGCCACTTCAACATAGCAAACAACTATCAATTAATATGCAAATGACACACAGAATGACTAAATGTTTTGGACAAATGACACAGAATTACTAAATTTGCTCTGGGCAAATGACATGTAAAATTACTAAAAGCTGTAGGCAAATGATAGGAAGAATGACAGAAGTATTTAAGGCAGACGACTTGCTGCATTACTCTAATTCAATGACTCAGAGAATGACATAAGTACCCTGGACAAATGACACACACACACATGACTAAATAACTGACATGCAAAAAGGTTAAATGCTCTAGGCAAATTGCCTACAGAGTGATTCAATTTAAATGGGCCTGAGACACACAATGTGACTAAATGATCTGGACCAAAACACAATTAAATCATCTCTCCATTTCAGTCAGAATGTTTCTAAAAATTCAAAGTTTTATTTTGTTTGTGGTACAAAGGACACTTTGCTTATGTCAGGTGTAATATTTTCAACTGAAAATAAATGTCTAGTTAGCCCTAAGTGTCATTAGTTGTGCTAAGTGTCTGGGTGACCCCAAATGTCATTAGTTGTGCTGTCTGGGTGACCCCAAATGTCATTAGTTGTGTTAAGTATCTGGGTGACCCCAAATGTCATTAGTTGTGCTAAGTGTCTGGATGACCCCAAATGTCATTAGTTGTGATAAGTGTCTGGGTGACCCCAAATGTCATTAGTTGTGCTAAGTGTCTGGGTGACCCCAAATGTCATTAGTTGTGCTAAGTGTCTGGGTGACCCCAAATGTCATTAGTTGTGTTAAGTGTCTGGGTGACTCCAAATGTCATTAGTGGTCCTAAGTATCTTCAGGTGTTACAAAGAAATACAGGCTAAGTACAATTGAAACATTGAAAGACTTGTAGATATATTGCATAGCATTGTAGATTGTTTATATCTGCCACATTGAAGCTCTTCAGAAATAGTGCAAGAGATTGTGGACTGTGTATATTTGTAACATTAAAAGACTTGCAGAAATATTGCAAAGAACTGTGGTTTGAGTATATTTGTCTTGCCGATATATTTCATGGGATGTGTATATATCTGTAACACTGAATGTTTTGCAGAGTCACTTTCTATTAAATGTTTTAGTAACATTATCTATTGAAGCCTTGACTTTAATGTTTGGTATTCCTCAACAAAAACACCTAAAGTTATTTTATTTAGATTTGTTTACATAGCTGACCAACATTCTCATTCTGATTCACTTAGCTTCTATACCAGATGGCAAAAAGATCAGCAAACCAAGATAAATTAATGTAGTATGTTTCAAAATAAAGATTGAAACACTGAAATATAGCATTAAAACATAAGGCATTGGAATATGCTACTAAAGTATAAGAAATTGAAATATTATGCTAAAGTATAAGACATTGAAATATGATGCTAAAGTATAAGACATTGAAATATGAAGCTAAAGTACCTCTTTAACTTTTTTCTTAAATGTGTGCACATGTCTGTAACTAGCCTGTTTCCAGAATTTGGGACAGCTATTGTCTCAGCAGCCACAAATTATAAGCTAACATAATAAGTGATTATCTCCCATACATTATGTTTGTCAGATTGTATGATACTTGTTTGAAGGAAAAATAGACAACTGTTTTTAGTTTTAGATTTATAAATATATATATATTCTTATTTTTATATTATATATAATTATTTAATAATAGATCCTGCAATATCAGTATTTAATTTTCTTTCTTTCTTTGAATATGTTTGTTTTGTTCTGTTTTGATGAAAAATACATGTAACTGCATTAATATATATATAAAATAAACATTTGATCAGATGGATCTCTTGAAGAGATATTCAGCAAATATCCATCGCTGATGTCAGCTCTCACTCTACTGGACAGGTTACCAGAAATCTATGAGACTGTGATCTACACAGGTCTTTACAGTCCTGAGAAGGTAAGAGCATAATTGTAAGGTATACCATAATCAAATGTTTTTAAGGATGAAACATTTTTTAAAAGTCTTTTATTCATGTACTCTGACTTCTCTCTTGTATTGTAAAATATGAATATCCATATTTTGACTATACTTGCTAAACTATTTATGTAACCTGAATGCTAATAATATAGAGAAAATATTTTTTTAATATGCATTATAAATATGATTAGAATTGTAAACTTCCCCATTGTTTTAGTGCCTGTGATATCAGAAACAATAAATGAACAAAAAAAATTCAAATCTCTCTGTCTCATTGTGTCATAGATGCTGTTTGAGTAAAAGTGAAAGTCAAAGGAGAAATTTCTAAGATAACTTTCTTTAAAATCCAAATGATATCAATATATTAGATATAAAAAAGTAGACATCTGTGTTAAGAATATATTTGTACTTTCATATGATTAAAATCTATTAGAATTTTTTTTACAGATGGCAGCCATAGGTGAAAGCATGTTTTCTTCTATGGAATCCTTTTGTGCTACTGACCTGACCACAATATTTATTGTGCCAGTGGAGATAAAATTCAATCTGACAGCATGGCAGAAAGGTTTCTGTGACTTGAATATTACACAGCTGTTACGAGAGTTGGCAGTATACCAGGGCACTCAAGACATTGCAAGCATTGTAAGGGTTCTTGGTTTAAAGTTTTGGATCATTTATCAGAGAACAGTCCATTTTGACATTATATATTTTTATGCAGCTGTAAAACCTGCCTTCAGATGTTACATTATTTTTTTTAATATTTTCTGTTTGATATAGTTGTCAATTTCATTGATTACATTTGTTATGAAACAAACAACATTTCATGAAATGCTGTCTCATGTCAGTGATAATCTATGCTATATGGTGATGACATTTTGTCATTGATTTGAAATTTGATTCTTTCCAATAATTATCTCTTAGATGGTGATGACATTTATCACAGAATGTTGACTCTTATTAATGATATTATAATCTCTTTTAGATGTTGATGACATTTATCACAGAATGTTGACTCTTGTTAATGATATTATAATCTCATTTAGATGTTGATGACATTTATCACAGAATGTTGACTCTTGTTAATGATAATCTCTTTTAGATGTTGATGACATTTATCACAAAATGTTGACTTCTGTTAATAATAATCTCTTTTAGATGTTGATGACATTTATCACAGAATGTTGACTCTTGTTAATGATATTATAATCTCTTTTAGATGTTGATGACATTTATCACAAAATGTTGACTCTTATTAATGATAATCTCTTTTAGATGTTGATGACATATATTATAGAATGTTGACCTTTGTCAGTGAATATTTCTGTTAAACGCTGATGACAGTTATCATCAAATGTTGACTCTTGTCAATGATTATTATAGATATGAAATATTTGCAGTACAGTATTTACTTTGTCAGTAATAAACTTCTTAGATACAACTTTTGTCATAGAATGTACATACCTCCACATATTATCTCTTTTAGGCTTGATGACTTGTCATAGAATTTTGACCCTTGTTAAAGATTATCTTTAGATATGGTGACATTTGTCATAGAATTTTAACCCGTGTTAGGGATTAGGTATGGTGACATTTGTCCTAGAATTTTTACACTTGTCAGTAATTATCTTTGTGACAGTGATGAGTTTAGTCATAGAATACTCTCACACATCATTGACTACTCTGCTAGATTTGATGTCATTTGTTTTAAATGTTTTATTAATCATTGATTAAAGAGCAATAACATTAATTTAATTTCCCAAGACACTGTATTATTAAAGAGATAAGTTGTAAATCTTGAAAAGAAAATTACATGAATTTATTGTTAATTGATGCCATTTTCTTATTAGCTTATTGCAAATTCCAATTTCTTTTAAGTTGACATCCAATTTGTCTGTGACTGTCGACACTTCAGCTCTGTCCAGTAAAGTCACACAGCTGATCAGCAGAATGACAGCTTTGTTTACCAACACATCGGCTTTCAATATGACAGCTTCACGATTCATGAATGCAACAGTCTGGAAATCTGCAATGGAACATATCAATCAGTGGGCATTGAATAGCACTACAATATGGATGTGAGTAATTGAAAATAACATTTCTTCCTATGTTCTTATAATTATGTTTATAAAAATGTTATTTGGATTTGGTTTGTATTTCAATGATTGTATCAAAACTTTATAAAGTCTTGAACTAGATTACATGTTTATCAAATATTAATGTGACTGATATTTCAGGTCCCCAGAAAAGACATTTTCTATATTAGAACAACTGATTCAGACCTACCCACTACTAATGAAAAGTCTGGATGCTCTTCAGCCTGCTGCTAGAGTTACAGCCCTTGTTCTGGAAAAATTTTTACATTTTGAAAACCGTGAGATATATATATAAACAGTTATTTAGTTCTATGTATCGGTAACTTATTCATTATCCACCTTTCTCTATTTTCTATCTTAAAATCTATCTGTCAATCTGCCTGCCTGCCTGTCTGTCTGTCTGTCTGTCCATTTGTCAATCCTTGTCTGTCTCCCTCCCTCCCTCTAACCCTGCATAAATGCATCCATCTGTCTGTCTATCCATTCATCTGTTCTGTTCATCCATGAATTATATTTATGTGTAATAACAAAATCTGTATATATATTTACGAAGGTTATAGCAGTTAATAACAAATATTTTTAAAATACTT
Organism: Sinotaia quadrata; assembly: GCA_028829895.1. Taxonomy (NCBI): domain Eukaryota; kingdom Metazoa; phylum Mollusca; class Gastropoda; order Architaenioglossa; family Viviparidae; genus Sinotaia; species Sinotaia quadrata. Next base: position 11,814,495 of record CM054182.1, read on the forward strand.
TTTATGAAAACTACAAAGCAAATCCACTTTCAGAAAAAAATAAATTAGGTTTGTTCTCATACATTATGCTTAATTACTTGTGATATTAAAAAAAATGGTGTCCTGTTTTTACAGTAAAAACGTTTAGTTTTTATAAACAGTTTAGTTTAGTTTTAATTATCTATGAAATGATTAATCTTGCAATAAATTTATCATTGTAGAAACAAGCTATACTGTGTCTGAGATGTTTGTGGGAATGCCAGAGATACAAAAACTTTTTAAGCTCATAGAGGAACCAGGTGTCATTGATGTATTGTTTAATTCAATCAACTCAAGACAGGTAAATATTAAACATTACTTTTTAAAGCCTTTGTTTATATTTACCAATGTAGTAATGTCATTAGTATGTACTTTACAAATATTACTCTGAGATCACATGCTCTTATTAATATTATACTGTTGAATGAATAACAGTTCATTATCCAATATGTTTAAAAGCCTTTTAGTGCTTTGTTTTATATGTTGTACTTTAACTATTTAAAAAAATAAACTTTTGTAGTGCTTTGTCGTAATTTTTCTGTTATTAAGAGCTAAGTTGAACATTACCCTCAATAAAAGTGACTTGTATAACCTGTTATTATTTGGACTTGAGATATATTCCTTTCTTAAGACATTCATTTTTAAATAATATAACTAAACAAGCATTCAGTGACAAATTGATGTTTGCTTCACAGCTTGTTTAACACCTAAAATAACTTCTTGCCTTATCTATTTTATAAATGTTATGTTTGCAAAATACATCTTTTTCTTGTGTAACATTTCTAATAATTCACCATTTTAATTTCTGCTTTTTAGTTTGAGCCTCTCTTGGTTTCTGGAAACCTGACCATGTCATTCAGAATGCTGTGTGATGGGTCAGTTAATCTGTCCCAGTATGTGACTGTACCAAACAATGTGAATGTGAACCTCACTGCTCTGAGGTATAATCTGTGTGATATCAGCCCTGACCTGCTTCAACAGCAGTTCTTGAATTTCCTTGGCATAAATCAGCTGATTGATGTTGTAAGTTGTTTATTTCAAGCAAATTTAATATATATATATTTTTTAAAAGTGTGTGAATATGCATTGCATTGGGTTATAGATCACATAGAATGAGTTAAATATTTTTTGGTGTTGAGTGAATTAAATGCTTATAATTGTTTTGCAGAATTTTGTTACTGCTTATTTCAGTATTTGGAATGGTAGAAGAATTGCTGTTGGTAGTAATTCAAGAGGCACTATATTTACAGAATAATATCTTATTATCGGATTAAAAAATATTAATCTAATAAACATAATTCTTACTTTTATGTAATTTTATGATCTTCAATTTATTTTTTCTTTTAAGACAAATGCATCTGTACCTGTAGACTGGAATAAGCTGTTTAAGCAGTACGAAAGAGTCTCTACCATGATTGTTAGATGGATAAAATCACCACCATCTGTCATTCTGCCACCTGCTTGGGGAAATGAAACATACTGGCTGGGTTTGTTTGAGAAATATACAGGGAAAGATCCAGATATCATTTTAGCTGAGTAAGTATCGCTCTTTACAATGCAATATATTTCTTGAGATTTATGCAGTAACATGAGAAAATTCATATCTTATTATAGCTGAGTATCGCTCATTACAATGCAATATATTTCTTGAGATTTATGCAGTAACATGAGAAAATTCATATCTTATTATAGCTGAGTATCGCTCATTACAATGCAATATATTGCTGGAGACTTATGCAGTAACATGAGAAAATTCAGATCTTATTATAGCTGAGTAAATAAGTACATGCTTGGTAAAATGAAACATTGGTTTAGTGTGCTGGAGATATACAATGGCACTGCAAGATTCAGATCTCATTATGGCTATGTAAATAAAAGAACTCCACAAACAAATAACAAACTGTTGAGTTATTTTTTATGGTATAAGTAAGTTTGATAACATTTGAATTCACTTGAAATCACTTATATTTATAAAAGAAATATATAAATTATATAACTTTATTTCAGAATACAAAGTTTTGCTGAAAAATTCATCCCTCTCCTACCTGAAGACCCCATGCGACAGTTTGGTATGATTATGGAAACAATGCTACGGTTGATCAATGAGAATCTTGCTGCAACACACAATCAGTCGCTCTCCTTGGAAAACATGTTTGAGAAAGTGCCAGTGCTAAAGGACATTTTTAATGCACTTGGAATTCAAGGGCATACACTAGAAATTTTGCTAACAGCACCAGTAAACAATGGCCGTCTGCTTCTTGAAGTTCTGCTGGGTGGAGACAAGATTCAAGAAGCTATTTGCAAGGATCATCAGCTAGAACAGCTTCTTCGCCTGCCCCAGTCCTTCAACACTACTGTTCTCTATGAAGCTATTTGTGTACAAAACACCTCTCTTGCTATTACCAAATTAACTGAAAACCTTGACATCCAAAATTTAACTCGTGATTTTATTTCATCATCTGCAACTGTTAACTGGTCAGAAATATTCCGTGAATCTAAAGAATTACAGCAGAATATCATGAACCTGATTAAAAGTCCTCCAGTTTTCAATGTCACCAGCTTTGTAAGAATGCTGGAGAGCAATTACTCTACATCAAATCTCTGGAATATGGCATCTGCATATTCCTCTCTTGCTAAAGCTCTTGAGGGCTTCCCAGAGTTCAAGATATTGGAAAGCATTGTTAAGACAGCTGGTGTAGTTGTTGAGTTTCTTAATGCACTTTCACAGAAACTTTTAGCAAATGGCATGATGATAGATTTAGCATCACTGTTTTCTGGAAGCCCTTCCTTTATAAAGCTTGTCAACTCTGTGCTTCACCTGCAGCCCAATCCTCTTGTGGCACTTTATTCCATCCAGTTAAAGACATCAAAGGTACAACAGTGTGCTGTATTAGAAAACACTTTCTAAATGATTAGTCAAATAAGCTCTGTAACAGAATAGGGCAGTCTCAGTTCTTTAATTTTTTTTTTAATTTCTGTTTCTCTTTTGAATGGGTTTGAGGGTTTGAAATCCACCTATAAGTTATGGTTAATTAGAGTTGTTCAACCCACAAATCCACACTACTTTCTGTCTTGGGAGTTTATAAAATTATTTTTAAAAATTTAGAGATTTGAATAACAAATAAGTTAATTTAAAAGAAAACCAAATTAAAAAAAGATTAATAGTAAATTTACAATCATCATTGAAAGTTGAATATTTCTGGAGTTGTATTTTTGTGTGCACAGCACATCTTATCATGTATAATCAATCTCTTATTATAAAGTCTGATTGTGTGTGTGTGTGTGTGTGCAATGTGTGCACATTGAATGTATTGAATGAAAGGCTAGTTATATATGATATATAAATGATTGCTTCTGAGCCAGAAATTAAAGATTGCAGACAAACTTATCCCTTTAAATTAACTTAGTCTCTTCAGATAATCTTTGTCTTTCACTCAGGTAGCCGAGTTTTCAGCATTAGTGACTGATCCCACGGCACTGTCAGAATCACTTTGCAGGGAGAGTACTTTCAGATCATATTTTGTTGTTCCCAAAATGGTGAACATCACAGATGTTTTGAATGTCATGTGCACTTTAAACTTCACACAGCTTGCTGAGGAGTTAGGAGAGAATTTCCTGATCAACTCTATCACACAAAAAGTATGCACTTAACATTTGGTGGTGATGATTTTAAGAGTACATTAGCATACATCAAAATAAGTGGTGCTAAATCCAGTGGTCAACAAATAATATTTTAATTCTAATTTTGTGTAATGTAATTTGAAATGCACTTCTATTTGGTTTTGATATCTATTAAGAGTACATTAGTACACATCTAAGTCAAGTGCTCCATTGCACAACAACAGATTTTCTTAATTTTTGTAAAATCTAATATTAAATGTCATTATATTTGGTACTTGTATTAGCGTTTTCTAAAATACTTTACATACATCTGCTTTGCATCCTTTGTTCAAACAGTAATGTAATGTTATCAATCTAATATGAAAAGAACACTTTTAATAATTTAAAACTTTAAATAATGGGGTTTTTGTATTATGTGCATTTGTGTGTGTGTGTGTGTGTGTGTGTGCGTGTGCGTGTGCAAGCGTGTGAAAGAAATATAGAAATTATAAGTGGTAATATGCAGTAGTTAATGACATCAAAATATAAATATATTCAGGAATTTAAAAAAAAAGTTAAATAAAAGAATTACAAATTTGCTTACTAAAACACAAACACACTAGTTATCAGATTTGAAAATTTTCATTAACTTATGTTAGATATATGCAGTAAAATTTAATCATTAATAAAGAAGTTTATATGTGAATAAACCTATTCTGATCAATTGGTTGAGCAGATTTTGAAATCTTAGTTTGGTTTATTTTGATTGGTTGATCTAGATTCAAGGAGCTATGAATGGATCACAGTCTTTGGATCTGCAGACAAGCATAGCTGCATACAAGGACTTAGTGGATCATGTTATGACATTGCTTAACATAAGAAACATCACTTTTAATGGCTATGATTTAACACACATTTCAGACGTTAATACAAGTTTAATGTTGGAAACACTGGAATCATTTGCTACTTTACTGCAGACAGAATATCCAACACTAAGCACTAATGTGTGAGTCATCCAGTATTGCATTTAATTGTTTATATTTCATTAATATGTGAGTCATCCAGTATTGCATTTAATTGTTTATATTTCATTAATATGTGAGTCATCCAATATTGCATTTAATTCTTTACATTGCACTAGTGTGTGAGTTTTCCAGTATGCATTTTATTGTTTATGTATTGCAACAGTGTGTGAGTTTTCCGGTATTCATTTTATTGTATACATTGCACCAGAGGGAGTTAGATTAATTTTACTTGCTTATTTGGAACTGTATTTATATGAGTGTAAAATATTTCATGCTTGGGTACTTAAATGTATGCATGTATATTGTGTACATGTGAGTGAATGTATGCATTCACATATGTGTGTATTAAGCTTATGTATATGTATGTGTGCATGTATATGGTGTGTGTGTGTGTGTGTGTGTGTGTGTGTGTGTGTGTGTGTGTGTGTGTGTGTGTGTGTGTGTGTGTGTGTGTGTGTGTGTGTGTGTGTGTGTGTGTGTGTGTTTGATGTTACTATTACACAATAATAGTAATTTTGTTGTACCTTCTTAAAAATACATTGCTTCTGACATTTACTGAATGCTCTGTCACTAATGAATAGCAGTTTCAACAGCAACACTAAATACAGTACAAATATGTAAATTTGTCTGCTGCCATATATTTGGTTATTCCAGTTTGGATATCCTTCTGAACACTTTGGTGAACATCACTACCAGTGAACCTTTAGTTCTGACTTTCAGGATTCTGGAATTATATCTTCAGAGCCTGAACAAAGAACTGCAAAGTCTGAAAGGTAAGTATTTTGCTTTTATTTTAGTTGTTATTATGCTTAGAAATGAGAGTCTTCTACTTCTTTTGATAGGGTTGATTATAAGTAGATGATCTACCAAAGATAAATATATCCTTAATCTTTCAGTGTGATGATGTCTACTTCTCAGATCAGTTATCTTTATTGCTGGTGTTGTATTCCTAGTGTGAAGGTAGGGGAAACAACCCAAACTGTAAAACAGAGACAGACAAACTTTTAAGAGCACGGGCTGGATAAAACTGTTGGAACAGTTCATGGGCCAGATAGATGACCAAAGGTCACAAAGTCCATAAAGTTCAGAATATAAAATGAGAACAAAAGTAATCTGAAAAGGTGTATTTTATGTAATAAAAAAAATATAACTCAGTTTCAAAGAAAAGTTAATGAGATGGATGGTGTTGCTTACAATGAATCAGTGATTCAATGACAGGCTTTTTAATTGATATAGTAGACAAGCAGCTGGATGGCAATATTAACTGTGAATAGTTTGGCGGGCCAGACAAAAACCTTCATGGGCCAGAGTTTGCCTGCCCCTGCTGTAAAAGAACAATGCAGACAAAAAAATATTTTTATCCTTTTACATACGATGCAAACATTTAGTAGAACAGAAGAGCTTTGATTTTAATGCCATTTATTTGCTTTATCTAAGACCTTTATTAAATAGTTTGTCATTGATGTACTTTATAAAAATAACTTTAGATTAATTTGACAATGTTGCCTTCTTCAAGGGCTTTTAAAAATATGTGAATTGTGCTTTCTCCAGGAGATTGCAAGTAGTTAAAACTATTTTTATTGTAATTGTAAATACTATTTTGTTTTAAAATTATTTTACATATGTGCTGTCCATAAAACTGTATGACCACTGGTCTGTTCCCAGAAGACATTATTTCTTTTACCTCATACAGAATTTTGTAGCAGAAATTAAATTTAAATTGCATTTAAATATTAACAGTTTTGGATTTGTTGGATTCCAGATCGTCCCATCAGTCTAGCAGTTCTTTTGAACAACACAGAAGTGGGGAACATTGTAACTCCTTTTTTAACAAGCCCAAGTATGCTTGAAGAGCTTCTGAATTTACAATTATTTCCGCACAAGGTAAATGACAATCTACAAAATTTAAATTGACTTTATAAGATTTTAAAATTATTCCTAATAATTATAAATAATAGAATGCTCAAATAGGATATATGAATGAATTCAAAACATTAAAAAATATATATTGTCTGTCTATCTGCTGCCTGCCTGTCTGTCTACCTACCCATCCATCCATCCATCCATCCATCCATCCATCCATCCATCCATCCATCCATCCAATCTTTACTGATCTTGTATTTCATCTCATTTGTCTATCTCTTATTTAATCTAATTTTTCCTTAACCAATTTGTGGCGTTCAATGCCACTTTTACAAAAATGAGTAAAAAAAAATTAGTAACTCCTTTTTTACTGGTCTTTTAATGAATGTCATGAATTATAGTGTTCACTTTTTATGATAAAATTACAAATTTTACTTCACTTACCAGTTATACTCTAGATAAAACATTGTTGGCCAGAGGACAAAGTGAAAATAATTAAATTAAAAAGATCAATAATTTTGGTGCTGAGCATTACATTTAATTAAATGTTAGTGGCAAAGGGTAAAACAGTAGTCATTGCATCTATGTTTGTTCCTAATTTTTTTTTCAAAAATAATGTATCCTATCATGAGATGTCTCATATGCTGGAAATAGTATAATAGTGTTGCACTGCAACAACAGTTGTTTCTCCTTTTTTATTAACAGTTGGATCTTTGATGATTATAGCAGTATACATTTATAAATTTGTGGATTTCCTACATCTTTAGTTTGTTTAGAAATAATGTAGTGTGTCATGACTATAGCTTCACTTAAGAATGAACTATCATAAAATCAATGGACCAGACATTTTACAAAAAGCTATTCCCTTTGTTTTAATTTGAAATGGGTACTTGTTAACTCTAACAACACATCAAGATTTAATCTAAGATTTAAAATTTATGTAAGATTTAAGCAAATCTATTGTATGATGCTTCACTTATTTTTGCAAAGAGAAAAACAAGCAAATATAGCCTTCAAAGACTATTATCCATTTACAGATACATATTTATAATATATATATATATATATATATATATATAACAACAAGTTACTCTAATCTTTTAAATGATCATTGAAACCTTACATTTAAATATAGCTGATGCTTGACAAACAGAGGATATTGAGAAATATTGCATATTAAAGGATATGATCCATATAGAAATGCACTTTAATAATTGCTGATTGATTGGTATATGTCTTAGGTCATACTCTTTCAACAACAAAAAATCTGTATGCAATGACCAAACATCCATTTTTAAACCTATTTTCTAAGAGAGATAGGTTTTCTACTAAACATGTACGTCTATGAACAGGATCACTGTTTGCTAGGCAGCACATATATGAACAACATGTAACCATTACTTGTCCCAGAAAATCAAAAGCATATTCCAAAAATATTACAGCCTTACAATATTTACATTTTCTTGATAGTTGACCCCGCTGATTTCTGGATATCATTTATTACAATCTGAATTGTGTGTACAATGCAAAATGTCTGTATATTGCCAGAAATGAGTCCTATGTAACAGTTTGACCATTGCATTTAAACAGTTGACAGCCCTGTTCATGAAGGCCAATGTTACTGATGCTCTATGTGGATGGGAACTCTTCTCAGTCTTTGACTATCCCAGCAACAACAGTGCAACGCTACAACACTTACAGAAGTCAGCCTGCAGTACCAATCTCACCATTACAATGTGGCAGGCCATTATGGGACAGGCTAATGGATATCAGCTCTATCGTCAGGTTAATGTCATGCCGCCTTCTTTAATTAATTAATAATTATCTGTTTCTGGATTTGCATCTTCTGACTGCTGGTCAAAGGGAAGCTACTTTACTCATTTACTCCATTTATTTTTCAGTAATGAAAGTAATATGGTTTGATTGTTTCTGAATTTAATTTTTGTTGTACTAAAACATTTTAAGTGATAGATGCAAATACTTTCATAGTATACTATACCTTCACTGCTGTTTATCAAAATATTATAACCGTTGGTATCACTATATAAAAATTTCCAAACAAAATGTTTTACGTCTGTTTTCTTGTGACCTATTGATTAATTGAAATGTCTGATTTTCAGGTTGATTGTAGTAACACTCTGGAGCAGTAAATGAGCATTGAAAATATTATAAATATAGCAAAGGTCACAGTTCTTGTTCCTAGTTTTGGATAATCTCCCTGCTTTTTAATTGCATATGTTAATTAATAAATTCTTAGCCCAGAGTTTTCTTGTGAAGCCATGCTTAAATTTTGTTGCCAGATTGTTCTTCTCTCAGAGGAGATTGCAACAGGACAGGTCAGCATAAATACCACTGCCATTGGGAATGAAGTCCAGCACTTGTTGACCACAATGATGCAATTTGTTAAGGAGTATGAGAATGGCTCACGCTCCCTGAACGATTTGCTGGATTGGCAGACATTCCAGGAAATCTTCAATCGATTTGGCAGTTCTTTTGGAGACATGATCTTGAAGTCAATGCAGAAGTGGTAAGTACTATGCTGACCAGGAGAAAATAACCAAATAAATTTTAAAAAATAATTTCTTTTTTATGGTTACAACATTGAAAGAACTGTGATGTGTTACCTGGTAGCTCGGATAATGGCTTGCAGAAACATAATTTTTGTTAAAATAGTTATTAGAGATTTAAAAAGCAAAATATTCAATTAGAATTTGACTTTAATTTGTAGTTTTAATGTTTTTTAAAATATGACAGTATTCTTTTTTATTCACTTCAAAAGACTTTATGATAAAATGTAGTTATATGTTTATTTATATTTTAGTATAGACCAATGATGAATTGGAAATAAAATTTTATCATTAAAAATTTTTTTATTTAAAATTAGTTTTATCAAAGTAATAGAAACCAGCTAGACCAGCATGGTCCGACTACAGTCCCGCAGGCCAAATGCAGCTCACATAAAATTGCTTTGTGGCCAATGCTCATACCCAAAATATTTTTTTAATTATATGGTATTATTAAATTAAATATCTTGAATGGCCCACAAACTCTACAGTTTTGTTTTATATGGCCATCGGGGTTGAATAATTTGGACAACCCTGAGCTCGAATATATATTTTAAAAACTTATAGCTATTCTCTCTAAATGACTAGCAGTTTTACATAGTGACATTTTAATCTTTACCTTTAAGTAATTTTTATTATTGCTGTTGTCATAAATAAGTAGTACTGTTTACTGCATTTTGTTTGTATTTTTACTCTTGTTTTCATTTCTATACCCTATGTATTTGAAGCTGATCAGCCTATGTTGCGTTAAAAGGATTGGTTACCAGCCAAAGAAATAAATATTATAATTTAAAATACATTTTGTGTTTGTTTGCTTAACAGGTCATCAGGTGTTACTGATGTTGTATGGCCAGCTTTTGCTGACAATGAATTGGCATCAATGATGGCAAGGACAATAAATACCCTTAATGTCTTCATGGAGATAGTGAACAGTGAAATAAACAACACCATTAGTGAGAACTTTAAAGTCATATTCAAATTGGGTTTTGTCTGAGTGTGTATTTATTATGAAATAGTAAGTCTAAGTAAAAAGAATTTGTTCACAGAAACTATCATTCAGACATAGTGTTGTTTTATACTTTTGTTAAATTCTACTTTAGATATGAAGTTATAGATACACTCATTTGCAATAATAACTTTGCAATTAAATCATAAGAAATCAGTTTAAATTAAGATTTTTAAAAACATGTCTAGAAGCTTCATATTAATATTGTTTAAAGATGTACATATTATTTTATTTTAAAATATTAGTTAGATCACCCTATTTCTGCTGTTTTAATAAAACATTGTCGCAAAAATATTTATTTTAGCTTTAAAGCAATTGACTTGTGCTTTACAGGAAGCAATTTGAGTTTATCCAGTCTGTTGGGCCATAGGCAGACATTAGTCAATCTGATGGAAGCTTATCTCAATGTCACACAGTTGTCTGCTCTTGGATGGCTTGATAATCAGTTCAGTCTAGAGAGGGTTGGTAGTTCCCAGTGTACTTTTTACTTTTATCTTATATGATCATGATGTTTGCTACCTTTAACTTATTAAATTTTTAACTCTGTTTTATTTTTAACTTGTTAGATATTTTCTACCAATCACTTATAAAACTAACATTTTGATGTATGTTATTCTTGCTCACTTCATCAAAATGACTTATTTTAATCAAGCATTTTATAAGTAAAGTATTTAAAAATAAAAATGAATACAACAGTGTTTTCATTTAATTTTATACTGTATAGTGTATTCAGTGTTTGTTTATATGTGTTTCATTTGTATTTTGTGAAGTGTTTATTACCTCACTGCACAAAGATAATGTAATAAATTCATAACTGCTTACTTATCTACTTGTGTGTTTGGACATATTAAAAAAATATATAACTAATAGTACCATTAATGTATATTTAAGTTTATTTGTTCAGTAATGTTTTTTCCAGGTTTATTTATAATAAATTCTGACTTAATTTCTATAATCTGACCTAACAATCTACCATCTGACTTAATAATATATAATCTAAATTTAATCTATTTTGTTGTCAAAGGTTGTGGAAGTGACACTGAATATGACTCAGTTGAAAGCCATGTGTGACTCTGGATTACTGGCAACATACCTGTCCAACTCATCTGTAGTGTCCTTATTGACTAGTAACATTGAAACTGTTCTGTGCAGCGTAATGTCAGTGCTCCCAGAGGCTTTTCAGCAATTTGTCGACTATCAGTCAATCCAGCAAAAGGTAAGGGAAGAAAAGCATGTACTGTTTAGAAGATTTTTTAAAATGTCTAAAACAGATAGGGTTTCTACTTACCTTTGTATAGGATGTTTGGATACATAAATTGGCTTTTTTTTTTAGTGAGAGAGTAAAGGACATTGAATGGTTGACAGAAGGGATCTTTCTATGCGGAGAAAAAGTTTTCTTGACTACTTAAAAAACACCCACAGTTCACTTGTATGTTATGTATACTGCAAATGTGGGTACTCCCTGTGGTATGTTTGTCTGGTTGTATGATGGAAAAAGTATGTCTTAATTGAATAAGATTACAATTAACTTTAGTTTAAGACTTTTAAATAGGCAAGCGTGACCTTCAGCATATAGCTAGACAAGTACTCAGTTGAAGTAAGAATGGGCTCTTTAGGTATACAAGCACCTGCCCTCTACCCATCCACCCATCCACACATCTAAAGAGGAAATGAATAAAGGAGAGGTCACCAGTAGGTTTTTTAAGGTATTTGTTTAGATGGCTGGATAAATGGATAGATCAGTATATTGAAAACTTTTTTATATTTTATAAACAGACTTTAAATCCAAGTATTTCTTATATTACCTCATTCACATACACTTCCATTTTTATCTGTACATGATTTTTTTTCTCTTATTTCCCCTTAATTAATTATGTTATTACATAATCCATACATCAAATGCATGAATAATTTACAGACATACTCCTATATATACATAATGCATACTTGCAAACACACACTACATACACACAAACACACATATGCATAAACATTCCTGTCATGTATGTGCCTATGTTGTTATGTATTTCCTTTGTCTTTTTGATTTAGAAAGGTTTCTTTATCTTTTGTACTTTTGCAGTTAACAGAAATTTGGAACATGAGTGCCTCAGTGGTTCCTGAGTTCCAACAATATGTGGACAATATTGTGACATTCAAAGATTTACTCACACAGTTAGCTCAGTCATCTTCATCTGTTGACCCAAATCTACAGCAGCTGTTTCAGTTGAACTCTATTCTGGATACATTCAAAAATTTTGCTGAAAAACCTGAAAAGTATGTTGTTCATTCAAGTACCTGTGACCCATCTGAGCTACAGTTTAATTTTTTTTCTTTCCAAGGCTTGTGAAATCAAACTCACAAGAAATGTATTATTTGCAAAAGAAAGAATTAGATAATAAAGATAATATCAAAAAAAGGCAAACATCTGGCTGTCTCAATTTCTTTCTGTCTCTGTGTGCATTCTTTTTCAGTTTCTTCCCCCCTCCCACAATTCTCTGTCTCCATTAACTCTCTTTTGTTTCTGTTTCAACTATTTTCTTTCATCATTCTTTACCCTTGTTTTCTTTCATGCTCTCTTTCACATTTTCTTTTTCTTTTCCCCATCTAATAGTCTCTCTTTCATTCACAATTTACTAGACCATGGACATGAATAAGTGATTTAATTATCTTAGCATATGGGCATACATATTTCTATCAGCTTTTCATGAATTTTAGCCAGAAAGAATAAAACAGTTTTTTCAAGCTGACTTTTCTTTTCAATTTCATTCTTCAGGATTTTCCGCTTACTCTCAGCATTTGGCATTGCCATTGATGGCCCATGGAGGAATGAACTTGTGGAAAAGACATTATGGGAAATGAATACATTTGTTGCAATTCCAGTGTTGCAGATCTTGGAAAAACTGAATGGTACACACAAACAGAAAACACAAGTATTCCTTATAAATTCCTTTAAAAAAATAATAAAACATGAAAACTAGACAAAATAAAAAACAAAAGAGCCAAAATTGTTGTTTTTTTTAAAAAAAAAAATGTTATTATGCACCCAAGATATAATATAAGATAGACAACGAAATTAAAATATCTTTCTCAAAGTTTCACATGTTTACACTAAACACATTTGCCTTAATATTGCATATTGTAATGTATCATTTAGAAGAGTTTTTTTCCTTTACTGGCATGATCATGCTTACATATTTCTGATTGTTGTACTTTTCATTCTTGCCAGGCGCTGGTCTATCTCTGACAGAGATTATGAAGAATCCCTCTAAGTTACTCCAGGTTTTACCACTGTTAACAGACTTTTCACTGCAGTTTGACATAATGTCCACTACCTATTTGCAGCCCATAGTGAGTCTTTCTTACTCCTTAGTCTCTATTGTATCATTGTCTTTTTTACTCCTTAGTCTATGTTGTGTCATGTCATTGTCTTTCATACTCTATAGACTATGTTGCAAATTTATCTTATTTATGCCTTAGTCTATGTAATGCATTTATAGAAGGAATGCATAGTATTTAAATTGTGATTTAGCTAAAGTAAACAAGTCCTGGAAGAAAAAATAAACTAGAACTAAAAGTCGGAAATGTTAATTTGCATTTCTTTATGTAATGCAGCCTCACAATCTAGAAGGGTAGATAGTAACTAACACAAATCTATAGTATATCCATAGTAGGAGGAAAACCCACAATATGGTGGAAGAAAATCATAAATGTCACTGCATTGAACTGACCATGTTTTTTAGACCATGGCAAATGCCAGACTGTGTGACATCAGTATGTGAACACCTGAGCGCTGTGAATGAGCATTAAGGTCAAGCCCATTATCTCTCTTGGTATATGCATGTTAGGGAGAGGGATAATGATGGCCAGGTGATTGAAGCTATAATAGTAAATTGAAAGCCAAAGTAAGAGCACTGTTCCAGCTGGCCTCTAATGGAAATGAAGGTTCATAAATACTACAAGTAGTACAAGACAAAGTTAGATAGTCAACACTTTGACTGCAAAAAGAAAAGAGAAGAGATAGAAGGAAAATATAATCTCTTTTCTTCCATTCTAAAGTCATAAGGTAATAAAATCAAAACCCTTAGGAAAGAAGGCTTTTTTATTCTTGATGAAAGACCTGAGGTCTGTACTTCAAAATTATTGTACAGGTGAGTTATTGATGCTGGCTTCAGCCTACGGAGACAATCTAGCATTGAAAAGTACTATCCAACATCAAGAGTTAAGTACCATGTCAAAGGTTCATCTCTAGTGATTATGAATCGAATGTTTTAGATAAACAATCTAAATCCTTGTAGTAGTTTCTATAGTAGTCAATCATGCTTGATGTTACACTGGACTAATGAATTCTTGACTTGTGAAATATCGGTCAAATTGGAACTCACTGTATGAGAGAGAACTTTATTAAGTTTCCAGTCAGCCACTGACATCCTAGTTAGAGAAATCATTCAAGGTATAGAAAACAGTGGAAGAATATTCAGTGACAGATTTGTATAATAGGGAAGCTATTTCCTGTGTGTTAGAGCAATTGGGTTGCATTCCACCTAAACAATTCAGTCATTAATTTTGTTGTTAATATAAAGTTGTTTTTTTTCATTTTAGTCATCTCACTTAAGTCCTTATCATCTCATATCTGTGTACTATAATTTTTTTAAATGTTTATGTTGCCTGTGTTTGTTAATTGTCATTGAAAACACCTTGGGGGTGTTGAGTCAGTCATGACATAATAATCATGTGTAGTCTGTGCTTCAGTCACATTCACTTAACCTAATTGGGGTTTTTAAATGGGCAAAGAGAAATGTGGGTGACAAAACATGCAAGCTTATCTTATTGTCTTTCTTACTCCTTAATCTGTGTTGTGTCATTGTCTTCTTACTCCTTAGTCTATGTTGTGTCATTGCCTTTCTTAGTCTATGTTGTATGTTGTGTCATTGTCTTTCTTACTCCTTAGTCTATGTTGTATGTTGTGTCATTGTCTTCCTTGCTCTTTAGTCTATGTTTTATGTTGTGTCATTGTCTTTCTTACTCCTTAGTCTATGTTGTATGTTGTGTCATTGTCTTTCTTACTCTTTAGTCTATGTTTTATGTTGTGTCATTGTCTTTCTTACTCTTTAGTCTATGTTGTGTCATTGTCTTTCTTACTCCTTAGTCTATGTTGTGTCAGTCTTTCTTACTCCTTAGTCTATGTTGTGTCATTGCCTTTCTTATTCCTTAGTCTAGAAATTAACTACCACACTAATATCACCACATCAATCCCACCACCATTATTTACCACAGTAATCAGCATACCCACCAGTTTTCACCATCATACCCTACAAATAAATCATCATATTCTACCCACTAATTATCATCATTATCATCATCTCTCAATTATCAATCATCATATAATATCCACCACTTATCATCATACCACTAATCATTGGCATTATCCACATGTAATAATCCATCCCCATCACCACAACCGTCATCATCTGAAATCATCATTATCTTTCTTATTATAATCTCCACCACATTAATTAACATCACACTCATTAATGAGAAATAACTATCATCACAAAATGATCATCCTCATCTATAGTAAATGTAAAGCCCATTCATATTAACAGTGAAAATTATATTAATCAATGGGTTACTGTAAATCAAAAGTAAGAAACTGAAATATGAAAGATCAGTGCAATATGTGCTTGTCCAGCTCAGCTCTTGCTTTGTACTGGTTTTATCTTAAAGTTTTTCCTTGTTTCTCACATCCCTCAAGGTAAACATGTTGGGAAATAGTGAGAGGTTCCTGACCAACTACTTCTGCAATGGCACCCTTCCAAAAGACATCTTTATAGCCGCAGGTTTTCAGCCTTCCATAACTACTGTATTATGCCAACTCCCAGCCTCAAAATGGATTGGAGAGCTACAGCGCCTGAATGCATCAGCAGTGCAGATATTTACCTTTTTCACTCAGGTTAGAATTTTACATTTATTGATGACATTTTTCTTGTTATTTTGCTTCTAACTTTAGTTTGGTATTTGTTTGCATTAAATCAGTTACCGGTTGTGGCATTTTTATAATTGTTTCATGCCACCAAATATCTGCATTGTTAGGAGTTATGGTACCTTTAATAGTCTTTTCAGTGTCATTGGAGTTACCTTTATTTCTTGTCTGTGATATTGAAAGAAGACATCAAAGTATTTATCATAAAGTTAATTTTAATAATTATCCTTCATACAACTAAATCTCTCACTATGTTAACAGGACCCAAGTAATACTAAAACCTCATACCAATATATGGGTGTGATGCCATATTCAAGCACATGAAGGAGTGATCTGAAGCTATATGTACACATGTTCATATATCATACACTTATTATTTGACAGCTGCAGCAAGAGTTTTACAAAACTGTTGAAAGTGGTGACAGCACTGACCGTGGTTTGAACTGGATGCAACTCATGTCCACCTTGAGCTCTTTGACAACAGTTCTGAATCCTGCAAATGTCCAGGGCGGTAGTCAGAACACTTCTGAATCCCTTGCTCAAATGTGGGAAATCATGCAAACATCTTTTGTGAACAATATACTTCACAGGTATATTTTTTTCATGGCTTGAAGTGGTGTGAACCTCATGATGCTTTCCAAATTAAAATAAGAGATTAATGAGGGTTATAGTGGAATCTTTATAGCCGGAATGTAGGTCAGGACCATTGTAAAAGTTTTATCATAAGTGTGTAGTGGATGTTGCATTCTTTTCATGAAGAGGAGACTGAATGTGAAGGCTTTCATCAAACAAGAAATTCAATTTAAAAAATATTTTCTCAGTACAAGTTTTCTTAGAATCAGACAAGATAGACAAAGAAATACACAGAAAGATCTTAGAGTATAAAAATTATATGGTTTGCAATGAAATTAAGTTTATCAGTTATTCAGACAACCCCTGCATTTATGTTATTTTGTACAGTGACAGATTTGTGAGGTTTGGGGGGGAGGGCAATAAGGGTGATCACCCCCCCATACAGATGGTAACCTTTACAGGGTGAATGACAATAAAATACCGTTAAGGTCCTCAACATGCTCCTAAATGGAAAGAAATAACAAAATAAAGTATAATACCAGTTGTCCTCTCCCATGAAGGATGAATACTGGTAAAATAATTGAATACAGAGAATACAGAAGAAAATAACTATCACACCTCTTAACAGAAGAGAGTAATCTGGAATTTCACCTCTACAAAGTTCATGTTAGCTCACATAGACCCCACCAACTCTGCATGAAAAAATTTGGATCTGTTTTTGATATGTTTTGACTTGTAATAACTAAGATTTATTATGCTTTACACACTAATTAGTGTGCTTTAAACACTAGTTAGAGTCCTTTACAAACTAGTTTAGTTATAGAGTGCTTTAAGCACTAATTATAGTCCTTTATTTGGAGTGATTTAAGCACTAGTTATAGTCCTTTACAAACTAGTTTAGTTATAGAGTGCGTTAAGCACTAATTATAGTCCTTTACAAACTAGTTTAGTTAGAATGCTTTAAGTCCTAGTTATAGTTTTTACAAACTAGTTTATTTGAAGTAATTTAAGCACTAGTTATAGTCCTTTACATACTAGTTTAGTCAGAGCCCTTTACAAACTAGTTTTATGCTTTTTCAGCTATTAAACTAAAAAAACAGAAAAAAACAAATTTACTTTTTTGTTTGCAGTGTTCTCAATTTCTTGGAAATTAGCGACACAATGCAGTCTCAATCTGCTGACTGGTTGGCTTTCAAACAGTTCATGAAATTTCTGGACTCAGTTGGAAGGTTCCTCAGTAACTTCTTGCATGGAATACCTGGTACAAACTAAATTAAAACTTAATTCCTGCATATGGAAAGCCTTTTATTTTATTTCTATATATGTGTTAAAATTAAATAATATTTTGTAATATATTTGTAATTTAAATAAAATTTTACCTAATCAATAGTTGTAGTCTTGTTATGTGATGACGAGAGATTAGTTGCTGCAAGAGCCATCTTTGACATCATTGTTTTCAAGCTATGCAATCCCATATAATTCTGTATAATTCCTTTATAATCATATTGTCTAACAAAACAGGATGGCTTAATGTTAGGATTAATGGGGAATGATGAAAGGTCAAATGTTTATGTTAGGTTAAAAGGTTAGGGTTAGTGTTAGGTTAAAGGGTATTGTGTTCAGTGACTCCATTTATGTGAAAAAACATTTGTCCTTTTTTAAAATTTTTACATAGATATATATATATATAAATTCATGCAAAAATTAATAAAGTTCATTGCTAGTGTAAACCCTTAAGAAAACCCTTTGTTTACCTATTCATCAAATTCCAAGGTCACTATTTCACACTGTTTATTAATGAACAGATAAATATTCAAAATTAACTATATTTATCTTATTTTCTTACTAAACAAGTACATATCCCAAATTAACTATATTTATCCTGTTTTATAAGTCAGCAGGTATATATTCAAAAAGATTTTAGTCTGTCTTCTTACTAAACAGGTTCACATTCAAAATTAATTATTTTATTTACTGTCTGTCAACACTGGTTTACTTATTTAACAGGCACACTTCAAAAATAACTATTTTCATTTGCAGGACAGTCGGGCAGTGTGAAACTGGAACAGATTCTACCCAAGTCTGAAAAAATTATGCAGCTTATTATAGATATTTTCGGACAAAAATATGCTGGTGAATTTTTAACAGCTGCAGTGAATCCAAATTTGGTATGTGACATATTTTTACCATCATTTTCTGTTTTTAGAGAGATATAGAGAACTAATATTGGTGGTGTAAAAATGCCATATGGTTGTTGTATGGTTTTGTTGTCAGACATTTTTCTACAAGCTATGCCAGCACTGTGTATGTGTGTGTCTCTCTGTGTGTGTCTCTCTCTCTCACTCCCTCTCTCTCTATATATACCGTAGGTCAAGGATATTTATGCTTCTGAAGATCACATGACTGAACTATGGCAGACAAAATATAAGAAAGGCCTTTTTCATAAATATGATATTCATAAATATTGTTGTTCTGTTTATGTACAAGTGTGGGTTCTTTGACTGATTTTGAGGACTAGAGGCATTTTTCATTTTATTCATAAGTTCAGGAGCTGTTTTAAATGAGTTCAAATTGCTTTTACATGGCTTACTGTATATTAAAATTTGTCACCTATTAGAACAGTTTTTGGAAAGTCTGAATGTTACTAAATTTTAAAATTATATATATTTATATATATATGTGTGTGTGTGTGAGAGAGAGAGAGAGAGAGAGAGAGAGAGAGAGAGAGAGAGAGAGAGAGAGAGAGAGAGAGAGAGAGAGAAACTATTATCTTTCACTTATCATTATAATTTTAATCAGTACTTTCATTTGTTGTGTTTGTTTTTTTTGTGTGGAAAATTTCATAGCAATAACAGTTTCATTCAGTGACATTATCTTATTCTGATGATATTATCATCAATATTGTTTACCATGAGCATTAATAATTAATTAATAGCACCAACTAATTTTTAAGAAATTATTTTGTTTTATTTAAATAATCATAATTCCCATTGATTTTTTTCTACTTATATTATTATTAATATTTCTCACTTTCTTTTCTATTTATAATTATGCTCACCATTAATATTAATTGAATTTCACAATTTC
This sequence comes from Sinotaia quadrata, assembly GCA_028829895.1. Taxonomy (NCBI): domain Eukaryota; kingdom Metazoa; phylum Mollusca; class Gastropoda; order Architaenioglossa; family Viviparidae; genus Sinotaia; species Sinotaia quadrata. Next base: position 11,834,211 of record CM054182.1, read on the forward strand.
TCATTATTATTATCATCTATACAATGCCAATTCTGCCATTATATTTAATGATGATAACATTGTGCTTTACTCTGTCATTTCCAGTTTTCAAAAAGCTGGAAATCAATATTTATTTCTCATTAAAAAAGATTTTAAAACTTAATTATTATCATCATGTGCATTTTCTTTTAAAAATTTTATTTAAGGATTACTATTACTACAGAAAAATGTCTCTTTTGAAATAAATTAATCAGTCTTTCTAAAAGTGAAATAATTTTCAGTCATGTGTTTTTGATTTTTTTAAAAATTGGTTTTAGTTTTATCAACTTGTGTACAATGGTCGTCTATCTGAAGTGGCCTGCAGCCTTGAAGCATTCAAAAACACTTTTTCATTTCCTGATGGTATCAACATTACAAGCATACAAATAGCTCTGTGTGCTGCTGCTAGCAACCATTCTTCAGGTCTGCAAGATCTGCTTGACATGTTTGATGCTGGAGATGTGCTGGTGCAGGTGAGGATTTAAATGAACTTATCCAGTGATACATTCTTACCTGTTGGAAGTTTAGTTTCTATTATGTTTGGGAACTAAAATCATTAGTTTTGACATTGTTTTTTTAAACTGTGTAAATCTGATACCATTCCAAAAGACAGCCATAGCTTTTCAAACTGTGCTTGCCATAAATTTGACAACAGTTGCAATATCTGCCATAGTTTTGTAAACTGCTTGTCATTAAATTGACTACAGTCCCAACAAAAGCTAGAATTCGATTAGTTAGTTCCCAGTCTCTGATTATGTCCCTTACAGTACTCTATGTTGCTTGTTGGGTAAAAATTAAAATATCACAGAAACTTATGATACCATTATTTACTACAAAGATCACCAGTATAATGACTTCATTAATAACTTTTAAAACAAAAGCAATCAGGGATCTTTCAGATCACATACTAATGATTTGCTCTTTAACCATGCTTTCTGATTACCTTCTGATGGTCAAACAAATATTTCTGGACAAGCTGTTAAACCTATGAATTCATACTTAACAGTGTTATTACTATGACTCATAATACTTATTCCATGTCTGTTCCTTTTAAGATGGAACTTTTGATAAGTGCCAATTTTACAAATGTGATGAAAGATGGCAGCATTTGGGACAACCTTTATACTACTATGCAAACATTATTGACCATATTAGAACAGTTGCAACAAGGAAACATCACTCATACTGGTGGAATGGACTGGTTCAACCTTATCTTGTCAGAGTTACAAACCTTTATGCAGGCTTCTCAAAACAGGTGGGTGAGATTTTAATAGAATATATTTCAAGGAACTTTATTGATTTTGTATTTTTAAGGAATGTTGCTATTATTCTGTACCTTTGAGTTATGGTGTTGAAATTAGATCTTTGCTGACATTAAACATTAATGAATGTTGTTTAAATTGGATCTTTAAGAAATGATGTTGACATTAAACATTAATGAATGTTGTTTTAAATTGGATCTTTGAGAAAAAATGCTGACTTTAACCATTAATAAATGTTGTTTAAATTGGATCTTTGATAAAAGATGCTGATATTAAACATTAATGAATGTTGCTGACAAAACTTTAATAATTATTACTAAGTGTATGCATAAATGACTGTTGCTGGGATAAATTTAAGACTTTTTATTGGCATAGTTTGTCAATGAATGTTGCTGTCATAACTTTAAGAATTGTTACTAACTGTTTAACATAAATGACTGTTGCTAGGAATAACTTTAAGACTTTTTGTTGGCATATTACTTCAATGAATATTGCTGACATAGTTTTAAGAATTGTTACTAACTGTTTACATAACTGGCTGTTGCTGGGATAACTTTAAGACTTTTTATTGACATAGTATGTTAATGAATGTTGCTGACATAACTTTAAGAATTATTACTAAAATTAAACATTTTTTAAAAACAAATTTTGATGCTTTTATTCTTTTAAGTTGCATGTCTATATGTGATCTAAAAATGTTTTGTACTATTTTAGTAATGTATAGTAATGTTTAGTAATTTTGCTAAACATATTTAGTTTTGTAGAATTCTAAGTTTATTCATTCAAAAAGTGGCTTTTAGATCTGAATGAATCATGGAAGAACATCATTATTTCTTACTAACTTTTGCCTGTGGCTTCAGTCACATAAGTGCCAGTTAACTATAAATTTTTGTTAATTTACAAAGGTTGATTTAAGCGCTTCTTTGTATACAATAATGTGAGTGTCATTATCTGAAGTATAAATGAAGAGACTAATGCTGCTGCTGACCTTTGAACTTGCAACATGCAGCTGTCCATGTGAGAAGCAGCTGGAGTATATGCTCCTCACTCTTTTACTGGCTTTCTGTGAGACACATAAGTTGGGTTCTTTTTGCATTCACTGAGACTGAATTAAGTTTGATCTCTTTTGAGGAGGCATTGAAAATTAAGGACTAACTATACAATTAATGCAACCCACCAAAATCCCAAATACAAAATTTACTCTAGCCTAAACTCTAATACCCAAAATGAAAAATACATTCTGAATGAATGGAACCAACTGCTGTGCATGAAGGTCATAGAAGTCACAGTGATGTTAGTGAAGGCCTGCACTTTACTTTTAATGGAAAATTTTAATAGTTTTATAGCTATTGGCAAGTTCCCTTATGGAATATCTTGATGTTTAATAACCTTTCTTGATTCTATGGCACTAAAGTTTACAACAGAAAGTCTGATCAAAATCTGTCCAGTAATTTTTAACTCAAGCTTACACAAACCCACAACCATAAAATGCTGTTATATGTATTAATTACTTGAAATGTATAGTTCTGCTATATTTATGATGTTAGGAATGAAAAAGCCAGAATTGTTCACTTTAGTAAAAGATAGTCTCTTATAAAGGTGATTGTTTAGGTTGACTTGTCCCTGTTTGCAGTTAATTTCTCTCTGAGAAAGTTTTAATCTCAGCAACTTTGAATATATTATCATTATTATCTTTAAGTTCACTGCAATTAAAGCTTGATTAATTTGTTGTAGTTCAGCAAGTTCAGCATAGTTAATGTGTGGTTATTTAAAAAAAAAAATCATTGTAATTAATGTCTGATTAATTTGTTTCAGTTCAGCATAATTAAAGTATAGTTAATTTATTTCTGTTCAGCAAAAATTAATGCATATTTATTATGTTTAAATTCAAATATAATAAATGAATGATTGATTTATTAAATCATTGTACTTTGTGTATGATTAGTTTGTTTTCGGCATAATTAATGTTTGATTAATTTGTTTATGTTCAGTGTAATTATTGGTGTTTAATTTGTTTAAATTCAGCTTAACAGATGCTTGTGAAACATATATTTCCGTGGTGAATGGGACAGACAGTTTTCAAAATTCACAACACTCACTGGCTCTTGCAGCAAGCAGCTTGAAAATTGCAAGTCATGCAGTTTCTGTTTTGCCAGGTAAGCTGTTCTTTAATATATATAACTCAATGCATTTAGAGATGCATGGGATTTAAATTTTGAGCCCATCTATTTTGGGAGTGTTTGTCTGATATGCCATCCATCCATCCATCCATCCGCTCATGTAATAAATTACTACTTTTCTCTCCCTTTTATTTGTCTCTTAACTGGTTTAACATTACTTCAGTTTGATTATCTAACTATCTGTATATAGTGTCATAAATCCTGATTATTTACAACTTTGCATAAAATTTAACAATCTATTTATATTTTGACATACCATGACTCTTCATGGTTGTACATAGAGTGCAATAATCATATCTGAAAATGGGGAAAGCATTTTGAATTTGTTTTTAATAAAATGTTATATTACATTTTTTTCTGATCTCAGTCTGTATTCTGGTTTCTCAATGCTAAACATCACCATATTAAAATTTTCCCACTTCCTCTAATTTTGGGGGAAGTATTTTATCAAAAAAACAAATAAAATTTTGAATCAACCATTATACATGTATGCAAATATATTTTTAATTACTTTTACTTTTTGACTTTGCAGGTGTGATCACATGTAAGTAAAATCAGTTTTGAGTGTGAGTTGTGTAATTTAATTTTGAAATTAAATTTCATATAATCTTACTTTTACAAACATGTGCTTTTGCTTTAAATGTGAGAATTTTTTTTTCTTTAGAAGGGCAGCAATTTTTTTACAAAATTGTTATTTCATCATGTTAACAGTTTTTTTTAAAAAAAACATTACTATTTTTTTTTAAAGATTGAAACTTTGTAAACTGTTTCCATTTGATGGAAGAAAAATGAAAAATTACATTTGACTTGATATTGACAGAAATATTTTTGTACTTTCTAACATTTTTCTTTTGCAATTAAAAAAAAAATGCATTTGGTTCAGTTTCATTCTTTTGGCCAAGAGTTCACTTAGATATCTTTCAGTGAGTTATGCTCATATAATTATTTTTAAGTGAGTTATGCTCATTTAGTTATCTTTAAGTGAATTAAGTTAATTTATTTATTTTAATTGAGTTATTTTTATTTAGTTATTTTTCATTGAATTATGTTCATTTAGTTATCTTTGAGCAAGTTATGTTTATTTAGTTATCTTTAAGTGAATCATTGAAATCTTTTCTTTATATCTATAAAACATATTCTCATATATAAGCATTTATGAACTTTCTCTTAGACTATCTGTTTTTCTGTCTGCCTCTCTCTCTCTCTTATCTATCTATCTATCTATCTATCTATCTATCTATCTATCCATCCATCCATCCATCCATCCATCTATCTATCTATCTATCTATCTATCTATCTATCTATCTATCTATCTATCTATCTATCTATCTATCTACCTATCTATCTATCTGTCTGTCTGTCTGTCTATCTGTCTGTCCAGCCATATATATCTGTTTTTGTGTACAGCTGTCTTCTGCAGACTATCTACTGGTCTGTTCAGCTGTCTGTCCATTTGTATAATGTATTAAAATCTTAATTACATGGTACAAAAGTGTCATTGAACAAACAAATGAAAAACTGATTTCTGTAGAGGTTTTGTCAAAATATCAGTTATGCATTTTATCTGAAATTTAGCCATTGATGAGGTTCTGTGTGCCCTTTTTACGGAGAGTGGACTTAACTTTACTGCTGCCATTCATATATTCACACAAACTGGCTTAGTGGGTCTGGTCCAAGAAGTAAGCCAATATTATATTTTTACATGTGTGTATGCTTGTGTTTATGTGTGCATATGTGCATGTGAGTGTGCACACTTGTGTGTTCATGTGTATGTATATTTGCAAAGTAGGTGCATGTATGTGTGTGCTTGTGCGTGTTTGTGTGTGCTCTCATATGTGTGAGCATTTAAAAAGCAGAGAAATTTGAAATGACTAATGTTATAATACAATAAAATAATTTTTGTTCTGAGACAGAAAGTACTATATTACTGCTATAAATTATAACAATAGATTTATTATTATTGTTATTCTTATTATGTTTTTACAATTCAGATTACAACACTGGCACTAAACAGCACAAGCAACACATTTCAATGCCAAGATTTTATACAGTCTGGATTTGATCTCTCACGATCACTGAATATCACTGCCTGGTCCAGCATCAGTAGTGAAATAAATCTGGACCAGCTGAATGAGTGTGGAAACAGAATTGGACCACTCTTTGCTGACACCTTGCAATCCATAAGTCAGTAAGTTCATTCCAGCTCCTATCTTGGGCATGGGTTTGCCTGTTAGGTTCTCATAAATTATGAGGGGATGTAGCACAATAAGGACTCAGGTGTAAAGAAAGTATTTATAATATTGTGGCAAATCTATTTGGATCAGTATAAACAAGGTTATAATTACATTCTAAAACCTCCTATTTTGAAAACTATTTTTTTCCTCAGCCAGTTAAATAACAATGGGGTTTTAGATATTTAAATTTAAATCTTATGAAGACCACTAGGATTCATGTAAAAAAAAAGCATGTTAATATTGCCAATAAAAAATGAATATTTTAAACAACTTATTACAATTTGAGCAAAACTTTTAATGTGCAGATTAGGTATCAATAAAGTTAAACTTTTGTTGGTGTTTGTAAATCCACTCTAAATCCATGGCTAGTTTCTAGTTTCTTATGTTACTTATGTGCAGACTCTATCAGGTGCTGTCTGAAATGTCACAGCTAATGAGCAATGACCAGCTGGGTAAATTGCTGCAGCAGAGTTCTCCAGAACTGACTAGCCTTTTGGATTTTATTTTGAACATCGCATTTCAAGAGAAACAAGGTCAGAGAGAAATAAAACTAACTCATGTATAATCAGGTTGTGCTTAGAGATAATTGCACCACAATGTTATGTGTGTGGTTTTTTTTCATCATTATATCTCTATCATGTATGTTTGTGTGTAGGTATCCTTAAGTAAGTTAAGTTAAGTAAGTTATGTTCATTTTAGTTAACTTTAAGTGAGTTATGCTCATTTAGATAACCTTAAAAGAACTATGTTCATTTAGATATCCTTAAATGAGTTATGTTTATTTAGTTATATTTAAGTGAATTGTGTTTATTATTTATCCTAAATAAATCCTAAGTGTGTGTGTGCTGTTTGTGAGGGTAGATGTGTGTATGTACTTTGAATATGTATGTAGTAGTGTGCATATGTGTGTTTGTGTGTGTATATGCATTAATTTTTTAAAATAAAAATAAACTACAGTGTACTAGACAACTTATATTAAAATAAGATTATTTTTTTTTGTAAAGAAGTTTTGATTTTACATATTAGATTTTTGAATCTCTGTGTGTTAAATCTTTGAGTTTTACCCAATACCTGTGCTAACACATCCCTAGGCATCAACTTCTTGAATCCCAGAAAAGCATGCAGATAAATCGCAGAATTGTTTAGTGGAAAAGAACATCTATTCATCTTTTAAAAATGTTTTGCTTTATTTTATTCTTTATAGTATATGCATAAACTCCTTTAGTATGTTTAAAATTTTAGAAATTAGTTCAGTAGTTCATTATCTATAAACGACACAACAGTTTTTGAACATTGTTTATCTACATCTTCCTTTACATTTTGTTATCCTTCTAATTACAGTGATTTTGAGATTTCAAGATCTACTTGGCAATAAGACAGATGTGAGGTCATATTTGCTAGTAGCTGCCACACTGACACCAGAAGTGGTAGACTCATTTTTGCTTGCGACTGTTAATCTGAACGCTGTGAGTAAACACATCATGATGACTTTATTGACAAGTTTCTGTAAATCCAATTAACTTCACTCTTTCAGTGATAAGGGATCTAATTATGCCAGCCTTATTATGTAAATTGTGTTTTGTGGCACATTTTAATTCAGTTTTCAAATAATTCTTGTTAGTACAGTTACTTTTACAAATTTATGATTTTTATAAGTTTGCTTAAGCTCACTATGAGCTAAAATTGTTTTTAGAAGCACTAATTTATATAATTAGTATATGAGAAAGTTTTTAAATTTTCAAGATTAGACCAAGTGTGTCTGTTTATTGCATTAGGTTTTATATTTACAAGCTTAGCATTTGTTTTATCTAATGAAAATAGTAGTAATTTTGTTAAAATTTACAAATTTATTTTTTGTTTTATAACATTAGAAGATATTTAGATTTACATGTTTAGTGTTTTATCTAAGTAAAAAAAATAAAATATTAGAATAGTTTTTGGCTTATAAGCTCAATGCTTGTTTATCTAATTATAACATTAGAAAGGTTTTAGATTTACAAGTTTCATATTTAGTTTATCTAAGTAAAAATTAGAAGGATTTTAGATTTACTAGCTTAATGTTTAGTGTATCTAAAATTGAAAAGATTTTAGAGTTACAGTCTTAGCACTTGTTTTGTCTATTTTAAATATTAGAAAACTTAGTTTTTAATATCTCTAATTACAATGAAGAGATGTTAGATTTACATTAAAGTTTTATATGAATAATATCTACTAGTGTTTGATTACTTCTTAAGCTTGGCTTTCATTTTGTAATTGGTATTTATTGGCAGCAACAACAAATGTTATATACTTCTCATGTGTGTAAATTAAATCCTCTTTTTGTGTAAGTCATGTTTCAAAATGTTTTTATTTGACTCTGGACCTTTCAGTCTATACATATTATTTTTAACCCTTAGTGACAGCCTATCACAATTAGCATGATCAGATGTCAGTAGAAGTTGACATTGTTAACTCTTCAACACCAAAATTGAACACACATAAGTTGAGTTTGGGGTAAGTCAATAAAGGTCACATTCGAGGGGTGGGGGGTTAACTTTGACAAACTTGCCAAATGTCATTGTTTTTAGTGACTTCAAATAGAACATGCACAGAATAAGTCGAAATAAAAGGGTTAAAGGAGTATTTTATAATTAATAAAATAAATATGTGTGTGTCTGTGTCCCTCTGTCTCTTTTATGTATTATATGTATCTGTGAAGTAGTCTGTCTTTCACTATGTATGTATCTAGTACTTATCAATGATGTATATGTATGTATTTATGGAAGTATGTATGTATGTATCTAAGGAAGTATATACAATGTATGTGTGTGTGTGTGTGTGTGTGTGTGTGTGTACACATGTATATGTATTTGTTAAAATATGCATCCTCTGACTTTGCTTCAAGCAAGTAGAGTGAATGATTTTTGATTTTCATTTGTGTTGCCTGTGCAGTCCACATTCCTAAACAAGAGCATTGAAGAGATTTCATCAATCCTATGCAACGGGTTTGCCTTGAGCCAGATCATGGAGCTGCCTCCCTTCTCTCCTGTCAACATCAGTGAATTGAGTCTGCTCCTTTGTACTAACAACATCTCTGTCACAGCCACCATCTTAAAGAGTATGGCACTCACAATGGGTTCTGTTGATGAGGTGTGAATTATTTTAACTCTGATTTAAATATGGTGATAGCAGGCTTTCTTAAAACTTAAAGCTATGGCATTGTTTATTGACAGACACAGCACAAATAAAACATCAGTCACAGACCACAGAAGTGTTTATAGACTGATAAAACACAAATTTACATCTATCTTTGCAAATAAAAAAATAAATTTTGTAAACGAATGTATATAAGAGTATTAATGACCCAAAGTGATTCATTTTTGTGTGCAAGTGTAAGGTCTTGAAATGTTTAATATATATGAAGCCATTATTACTGTGGTTACTTCATTACAGCTGATATATTTGGGTTGCTTTAGCTTTTATTTTGCCTGGTATTTTAGATTCTGGCTCTAGGAAATCCTGGAGACAACACATTCTGGCTACATAATCTAACAACAAGCATGGCAGACCTGTTTTCTCAGTTGCAAGGAGTGTCTTACCTCATGAAATTTCTTGACACAGGATTTGACCTGAATGTTTTGTTTGAGAATGCAGACATCATTGACTCCTTGCTGAGGAGCAACTCCATACAGAACATTATTAAAAGGTTTGCTTTTAAAATTGTATATTTTGGGGTCATGAAATTTTGATCATTAAATTGTGCATTCCATTATGAAATTGTGTGCTCAGGACATGAAATTTTCGTCATTAAATTGTGCATTCCATTATGAAATTGTGTGCTCAGGTCATGAAATTTTGGTCAAAAATTGTGCATTCCATTATGAAATTGTGTGCTCAGGTCATGAAATTGCACGTTTTGGGTATGAAAACATGCATTCTGGTCATATAATGGTGAGTCTAGTCATTAAATTGTGTATTCCAGTCATTAAATTGTGTATTTCAGTCATTAAATTGTGTATTCCAGTCATTAAATTGTGTATTCCAGTCATTAAATTGTGTATTTCAGTCATTAAATTGTGTATTTCAGTCATTAAATTGTGTATTCCAGTCATTAAATTGTGTATTTCAGTCATGCTTATTAGTAAAAAATTTGTCTTAGCCTTTTCATCACCATTCCATCATAATTATGGTTGCTCTCATTGAAGATGCTCCTTATTACTGTGACATCAGAGTATTTTATTATTATTATTGTTGTTATTATTATTATTATTAATTATTTTGTTGTTAATGTCACCATCATCATCATCATCATAATCATCACCATCATCGTCATCATCATTATTATTTTTGTTGTTGTTATTATTATTAGTAGTAGAAGTATTATTGTTATTGTTCTTGTCGTCATTGTTGTTGTTGTTTATTGTTGTTGCTATTATTACTGTTAGGGATGTATGATATTAGTACCTAAACTCTACTTGTGTTATGTATAACATCTGGGTGATGATAAATGATGTTTCTGCATATTGTAATACCAGATCATTATTATTGTTATTGTTTGTTGTTAGTGTTGTGTGGCTATTGTGATGGTGGTGGTAGTTGAATGTATTTATTTATTACAACCACCACCTTTAACAACTTGTCTTATAAAAAAAAAAATTCACTGTCTGAATGTTTCAGTTTACAGGGAATTTTTGACAGCTTAAGATATCTCCTACCAGCAAACAGCAATTTTATTCTACAAGACATCAAGATAGTTATTGATGGCTTAATTGGTCTAGATCTAATTCAGTCACGTCTTATGTCAGCAGGTGTGTTTATAGTAGATTATTTGTGTTGTGAATCATATTTTTAAAAAAAATATTGTTAACTCTACAACCCAATACAAGATTTTACATGTTCAAGGAACAAATCTTTTCATTAATGTTTGAATAATTGCTAATCAAAATGATGGAATATGTTATTTATATTAATAGTCTCTACTTTATTCATCCTAGACCAAGATTTGGTACTTGGATCTCGCAACAAATCTGTATATATATATTTTGGAAACTAACCACCACAATATGACTAGCTTTATAGTCTAAGCCTCTAAGGCATTCCTTGCTAGACTTTTTGTGCTTTAGATCTTTATATTTAGATATTATAGTTTTTTGAAAGGAGATCACAGGAAATGCAATTTGTGTTTGATTTCATGTTATCTTAATTTCTATTTTAAGTTTGTTTTGTTGTTTTTTTAAAATTTTAGTTCAAGTGTCTGATCTCATCAAAGATGTTCCAGCCATGAGACAGTATCTCATCAATGACCTTGGTTTCAGTCCAGAATTAGCAGATGCACTTCTAGGTAGCACGTACTCGATCCGTCTGGTGAGTGAAGAAACCAAGACACCGACAGAATGAAGACATGCAAGAATTTAAATTAAATTAGAATTTAAGCATTAGCAAATTAACCAGTGCCCATTTAGTGTTGAACAATTAGTAAATTATTTATTGCATGAGAATTTTAGCATGGATTTGATACATTTTAAAATCAGGCAATTCAACCTGATTTTCTTGTAAACTCATTATATGGTGAGATAATCTTTGTCAGACACTATCATAAAACCTGTTTTTGGATTATCTAACACTTAATGGCTACATAAGATAATCAGAAAAAGTAAATATAGATCAGAGACCTCTGATGAACAGATCATCTAGATGTTTTTTTGAAAGCATGAACTACAACATTATTTTGTTGCATGTTTAATCTTAGTAATCTTTATATTTGATAATTTATTCATTATTCACTAATCTTCCTTGACTTTTTTTTCTGTGAAAATCTTTAACATCATTTTAATGCATTCATTATTCACTCACTTTACTTGATTGTTTCTGTGTGAAAAACTTGAATGTCATTGATGTGCTAATTATTATCAACTAACCTTCTTCAATTGTTTTTGGTGTGAAAATCTTTATGACTATTGATGTAGTCATTGTTTGCTAACCTTCCTGGATTGTTTACTCTGTGAAAATCTTTAATTGCAATGACTTACCCACTATTATTCAACCTTATTTGAAATTTTTAAATATTAATGCTGTTGTTTTTATGTAATAACTTAATTGTTTACTGTTTGAAAATCTTTTAACTCAATGATGCACACATTATTCACTAACTGTGCGTGATTGCTTGGTGTGTGAAAATCTTTATGATCAGTAACTTATTCATTATTCACTAATCTTACAGGATTGTTTCCTTTGTAAAAAATCTTTATGATCATTGACTTATTCATTATCCACTAACCTTACATGATTGTTTGCTGCATGAAAATCTTTTTAATCATTGATAAACTCAACAATCACTAAATCACTAACTTTGCATGATTGTTTGCTTTGCGAAGTTCTTGAATGCCAGTGCAGCACTTCTTGAAGAGGGGCCATGTGAAGACAGATTTCAGGACTTCATTGTTTTGAATGCCACCAGTGGACAAAAGGAGAATATTCTCAGCAAAGTCTGTTCGTTAAACCAGACCCAAGTTGCAAGCTTGATGGAAGCATTGCTGCCCGAGCTAAGCATTGGAGATCTTATACAGAAAGTAAGGCTGTAGACAACAATCCTGATTTTTGCTAATGAAATGTCAGTTACATTAAGAGGTGACTGTGTTTACAGTAGAGAGGTTCCAGAAATCAGCATGGCCTGCTAACAGTAAAGAAAGGTGAACTATCTCTGAATCTTTAGTTTTCTTTATAAATTGCACATCTTGTGTGTGAAGTTGATGGTCTAGACAAAGCATGTGTTGTCTGTGAACTTTATACTGTCGACATGTGCATTATTGATATGCCATGTGTTCTTGATGTCCATGTGCTGTTGACATGATCTGAGCTGCTGATATGCTTTATGTCAGTATTAGAGTGATCACAAAATCAATGAATAACAAATTCTACGCTGTACATGGGTCTTTCATAAATTAATAGTGTTATGTTTATTTTTTAATACACTTTTACTTTTTCCAGTCAAAAGACTGGACCAAGTTATTAGAAATGCATATAAAAATCCACATTGTTTGTTTACCTGACTCTGTTAAGGCCCACGAGAAAGAGCTATTTCATGGCACAATCCAGTTTTTTACCCTATGATCAAACTTGCTTGTCTATGCACATACAGTTTCAGTTTTTACTCTATTTGGAAATTATTTCCACCTCCTATTCACTAGTTTTTCAAACTAAAAGAAGTTTTTCCCAAATGCTTGTTGCTTGTGTACTTATAGTTCCTCCCTGAACTCACCTCCCAACCCCATTTATAAGCAGTGCTAAAGTAGGTTACTCCTTGACAAAGGTGGATAACTCAGTGAGTGCTTTCAATCTAATGAAGAGTATGCATGGAGTCCTTCAACATGATAAAGTCATTGTATGGTACACATCTGGTACACAGCAAAAAAATTTTATTAATTAATAAATTAATGTAAACAGTGCCTACTTTTACCTTACACACTTGTTCCATTTTGTAACTGTTAGTGTGATTATATCTCTCTGTTAGTGGGATTACATATCTCTGTTAATGTGATTATATATCTCTCTGTTAGTATGATTATATCTCTCTTTTAGTATGTGACTTATTCTGGGGAAGCACTTTTGAACTCGATGAACCTGACAAAGGAAGATATAAGTGTGCTGGTTACTGACCTTGGAAAGGGGAATAAACTTTTCCAACAAGCAGCTTTCATCATTACTCGTTACAACACTACTGGTGTAAACTTACTAAATAGCGTCATGGAAATGTCTGATGCAGGTTAGTAGAGTTTGATTCTTTGATGTTTGTTTTTTTCCTATTTCTATGTAAGTAGCTTTCAGAAGCACAAATCTGTTTAGAGGTAATGGCGCCCATTTAAAACCACTTTTGATCACCTTGGTGAGGAAAGTAAGCTACCAGTTGAAATATATAGGACAGTGGCATAGGCTAGTTTTCTTGACTTTTTAAAAATGGTAATGACATAAAGGCTTCTTGCCACAACTTTCATTTACATGATATGGTTTGCATCTGACCTCACTAAAGTTCACATGACTGTTATTGTTGTGGTACCCACATAATTATCAACACATGTAAGCATGCAACAGTGCATTTAAAAAATACTAAATTCCTAGCTTGGAACAGTGCATTTAAAAAATACTAAATTCCTAGCTTGGAACAGTGCATTTAAAAAATACTAAATTCCTAGCTTGGAACAGTGCATTTAAAAAATACTAAATTCCTAGCTTGGAACAGTGCATTTAAAAAATACTAAATTCCTAGCTTGGAATGCATGGAATGTAGATATAAAGCCATTTTTAATCTAAACCATGTTTCATTTTCTAATGAATTGGAGTAAGTCTCACATAATTTACTTTTCAGAGTCACAGTCTTTGGTTTCACTTCAACCCATGCTCTGTGGAAGTTCTGGAACTGTGACTGATGAATTCCAGATTGACAGTAAGATGAATAGTAAAGATCATCAATATGACTTAAAAGAGGAGAGCCAGTTACAAGGTAGTACATTTATTACCCCCTACTCCCCATTCCTTATTTTCATTTATTTACTTCATTGGTTATTTTGCTTGGAGAACTTTCATCACTACCCTTGAAGTATTTTTGTATCCTGTTTGTAAATGGTGATATCTTTTCACCAGATTTAATTAATAATTTAATCTGAATTAAAACTGCAATTTGTTTTAGTTTTGATTAGTGTCAAAGTAGGCAAAATTCTTTGATGCAAATGATCCAGAGTTTTACCACATACTTAAACAGCAGTTTCTTCTTAGGAAATGGCTACAGTGTATTTTATTTTTTATTGTGTTTTCTTGCAGATTTTGGAAACAACCAAAATTGTTTCAACTTCTTACATACAGATAGGTATTGTGTGTTTCTACATGCTATTAATGATCATAACATCCACTACATCATAATGTCTGTACATCTTGTTTGCAGGAGAATTCTGCAAAAATGTTTACCGGACAATAGCCAACACTGATATGGGCTCAGTTATCTGGACTTATATTAAACCAATCATGTCTGGCAAAATTTTGTTCACACCAGATACACCACTCACACAACAGATCATTAAAGAGGTGGGTATTTCTTTTTCTAAATTTAACATCAAAATAGATATTTTAAAAAAGTAAAATATTGAAAATTATCAGATGTCCACACCAGAGCAAAGTGTGCACACCTGGTGAACATAAGCTTACTAGAATACACCAGGATCCACATAGCCCTTTACAATGAAATGACACATTAAATATTGCCTAGAGTTGTCTGTTCTTTGTATGGAAATGACCTTCCCTATTCCACTAGTGAAATAAAGGTTGAAAATTGTGGGAAAACTGAGATAATGTCTGAATATGGAATCTAATAGGTATTGATGAAAAAAGTATTTTATTTATTTAAAAAGACTTTATTATCATCATCAACCAGATGTTCACACTAGATAACAGATAATAGGAGGAGGTGATTTTCTGCTGGTGTAAGTTAATTAATTATAAAGAAGTACACACAAGCTAGCCACTTAAAGAAGAAAAAAAATAAGTATCTGAGAACCTAGGAGAAGATTTAGTGATTACATTCTCCAGAGATGGGTCAGAATCCAGCAAGAACTTAATTGTTCCAGAAATAGAATCCAGCATAAGAGGGTTTTACTAACTTACTGCCAGCATTTGTCCTTAAGGAATATTTTTTTGTAAAAGACTAAACAGGAAGAAACAACTTTAATTTCATGGGTCCTAACAGAATCATGGCATGCACACTGTGCATGTTTACAGCATCCTTAATGATATATTTGATGTTTGACTAACTTTCTTCACCTGATAGATGATAGGTTAAAAGAGCCTAGATTATCTCACAAAGTCTGGATTTCTGTTAGATTAAATTTTTCCATCATACAACCAGATGTACAAACAATAGAAATGAATGGATGCCCAAAAAATATGTAAAATTAGTATGAATGAAAGTTGATGTCTTAAAGAATATTACCACTGCACTCATACAGCAAACAATACAGTCATAAGTGCACTGAGTAAGAAATACATGCTAAGGGGAGGTTATTTCCACACAAGAGATGGACTTCTCTGAATGATGTTCTTTGTTCTTATTCTATTCTGAGTTTTTTAGAGCCCTGATGTGCAATAGTAAGCTTGTATGGATTAGACAGTACCAAATCAGCACTGTATATATCAGGGATGCACAAACGTTTTAAGCCAGAGGGCCAAATTTCCAGTTGATAGTGCATGGAGGGCCACAAGTCAGATTGCACGTGGATGGCTCAGTAGAAAAAAACACAACACAAATAATGAAATAAAGTCCTCCGGGGGCCACATAGAGCCCTGTCTCAGGCCGCATGGGCCCATTGGCCATGGTTTATGCACCCCTGGTATATATCTAGTTGCATGATGGGAAAGATAAGTATAATGATGTGGCTAAGACTGTGAAGAAGTGTGTTGATTGATGATTGATGATTGATTTACTTGAGTTATTTCATTCTTGTCTTGATGAATGACCAGTTTATTTATTTTACTCGAAAGTCATCATCACTATTACATATTAAATGATAAAATTAATGATGACGATGAAATGGTCGCGATGATAACAAATTAATAATAAAATGTTGAAATTATGCAGGCGAACTGGACTTTTGAGATACTGTCAGACGTACGTCACTATGCCAAGATCTGGTCTGATAAATCTACAATATTGGCTGATCTTTCTGTTTATGCTGATAAAATGTCAAGTGTCCAAGTATGTATTATATATATATCATTGATTACATAAAATGCTTGTTTTTTTTAAAAATAAATTTGTAAAATGTTTATTTTTGCAAATCAATTCTTTAAAAGTTCAAAAAGTTTCTTAACATATTTATATCCACTTGTAATAACTATTTCAAACAGTTTTATATAATAAATATTACTTTTCCACATAATTCAAGAAATTATTTTAAAACTTTAATCCTTATAAAACACTTCAGAATGCTCTGTAACAATTTTTCACTGCATGCATGTTCCCTTCGGCCATTACCATAGTATCTGTATTACTACATAATTTAGAGATATCATTCCATGAACTTTTTCAAATAAAATTTTATGCTTGTCAGGATATATAAATAAATAAGGAAATTAATTTCATTAAGATTAAGTGCAGGTGTCTCTGATTTTAAAGCATTACAAAAATTTTTAAATATTGCAATTTCATTGAAATATTTTGGAAAATTAATCTGGTATGCTAGGAGTCAAGAGTTTTCATTGCAAGTATCTGTACCAGAAATATAAATATTATTTTAGCCCATCATAATGCATATTAAATAAACTCAATAACTGTACCAGAATTACAAATTACACAGGATGTATTGTACTGAATAATCTCAACACTAAAAACTATACCAGGTTTACAAATATCTTTTGAGTACAATCTTACAGTCAAACACACTCTACATAAATAACATTAAAGTCTGACAACTGTATTTACTTACAGAACATTTTGGGGAACAGTTTTGTGCAAGGAATACTAAAAAAGTCTCTTGACATGGACTTCCAAGGTATGATGGATGGACTGGATGCCTTGAAGTCAAATAACTTCAACTCCACACGGATTCTTTCCCTACAAATTGCAGCAGATCTGCTCTACAATGCTACTTCATGTTTGGAGTTACACAGATTTGAAGCTGTGGCAACAGAAGAAGACCTAGAGAAGAGAGCTTTTGAACTTAATGCAAATAAAACTTTCTTGGGAGGTGTGCATTTCAAAATATTGGAATATTTTTTCTAAAAAAGATATAGTGCAACTGCAAATTAATATTGCACCAGAACTTGGTGAAATCAATGGCACATTCTATGAGAATGCTTGTTTTTGAGTTGTCGAATACTTCTCAATTTTACTATTAAATACGAAGATAAATTATGTAATGTTATACTTGTTCTGTTGAGTAGCATTCTATCATGTGTTATTATGTTGTTTTATGTGTTGTGTTGCACTGAATTGTCTTGTTTGATATGTTTGTGTTAAGTGAGTTGTATGATGTGTTGTGCTATATAGTATGATGCATTGTGTGTTGTATTGTGTTGGGTTGCATGGCGTCATAATGTTCTGTCAGTGATTCGATGACTGAAGTTTATAATATTTAAAGTGGGTTGAGGTTTACAATATTTACTGCAGATTGGAGTTTTGCATTATTTACAGTAAAGGCTTTAAGTCAGAGAAAAATGAACAGATGGTATGGTTTGCATGGATAGATGGTATGAGTTTGCATGGATAGATGGTATGGTTTGCATAGATAGATGGTATGGTTTACATATTGCTTTTTGTATTAACTTTGAACTTTTGCTGTCTGTTTAATTTTATCTGATACAATTTTTGTGTGTGTGTTTGTGATTTTGATCAGGCATTGTGTTTACTAACATACCTGGCAAAAGTTCACGAAAGAAGAGACAGGCTGATGCTGGGGGTCAGTTACCTAAGCACATCATTTACAAAATCAGAATGGACATGGATAATGTCCGCACCACAGAAAGAATCAAGGACAGGTATGTCACAACAAGGATATTTACAGTTTATTGCTATTCCTTTATATCTTTTGTCCAAAATACTATTGAAACAAAGCTGAACTTTTTATTTCAAGAATATTTGAAATAGTTTATCAATGAAAAAAATGAATGCTGTTCAGTTTTCATTTATTGTATTCATTACAAATATTTAATATAGATAACTTGTGTTTTTGCTCTCCAACTGTCAGTCAAAATAGTTTTTAAATTTTGTTTTTTAAACTTGCATCTAATTAAATTTGTATATGTGTACAGACGGAGGATTTTTAATAAATAATTGAAGTTTACTTTGTGTGACATTTGTATGTACTGAGGATCTCTTATTTATAATGTTAAATCAAGTAATAATCGATAATTTATAAAACAATCTGTCTACTTGAATATAAATAATTGAAAATGAAGAGCTACTAGACACATACTGCAAACAGCATGGTCATATTATGTCAGCTTTATTTTCTGTCATTGCTGGAGTTCTAAAAAGAAATCTTTACAAGCAGATGACATTTTTTCTTGTTCTATTTTGTTTCTACTCATCTTACTGTCATTGTCTGCTGGAATGTGCAGTGCTAATTATGAATTGAGCTATTGAAGCTAATTACTGAAGTGAAAGCTGCTTGAGGGTCAGGGTTATTCTAATTTCATATTACCCATCACCACTATTTGTGTGACTTTTACAGAATTAGCAGCCTTTCAAACAGCATTGGGATTTATATTTTATGTATAAATATTTGTTCTACTCACAGAACTTGGAAACCAGGAGCAGACGACAGTTTTGCAGACAACTTGCGCTACCTACGAGGCTTCATGCAACTCCAGGACATGGTGGAAGGTGCCATTGTGAAACTGCAGTCTGACAGTAATGCTTCCTTCACTTCTGGTGTTTCAATGCAGCAAATGCCTTATCCCTGTCATAAGGAAGATTTGTGAGTACTGAAAATTAAATCTTCAACTGCCAAAATTAATAATTTTGCATTTTTAATACAAAATAAAATGTTTGCACATTTTCTTTTGCCTATAGTTATAAATGGATAAACATCTTTTCTTGTGTTGTAATTGTAAAGTAAAGCAAAACCACTAACAACCAATTGGGTTTTGTTGTTGTTACATAATGCTTGTTATATTATACCTGTCATAATATTCTTGTTGTAGTATACCTGTTATGTCTATCGTACCATTTCTGCTATGCTCTACCTTTTACACAAGTCATAAAATGTATGCGGTATTATAATTGTTGTATTATACCAGTTGTATTACATCAGTACTATTATTCCTATTATATTTTACAGTCATGTGTCAAGTTTCTATGTGTTTTTTATTTCAGCTACATTCACATGTTGGGTACCTACCTTCTACCAGTGCTGATGACCTTTGCCTGGCTGGCATCCCTGGGGATTGCTACACATAACTTAGTGTATGACAGACAAAATGGACAAGAAGAGGTTAGCTATATGGTTTATTGAATCTTTAAACCAAAATTAACCAAACAATTAATAGATTGTGAAGTGTTGTTAAATGATTCACATCAATAGCTGTAACTACTTCACAGTTCACTGAACTCAGTATCTAGAAATTTTTTAGACTGGAAAAATCCCGTACTCTGAGATATGTCTTGAATAAAAAAAAAAACTGTCCAGATTAAGGGTACAATGCTGAGATAGCTTGGGTACCTAGCACATCAGTTACATTTCTATTTCTCTAGAGAAGAGCTTTGTTTCAGTAAAATGCAACATAGTGATGATAAAACATATCTATTTTTTAACTTTCTTTAATTTCACCAAAGCTGAAATTTTTCTTTTTTTTTTGTTTTTCTTTTTATAACTCTGCTACTACATCATGCACATCTCAAAATATTCATAAGCATTCTTTTCTAATGTGCTTTAATTTGGGGTTGTTTTTTTTTGTGTGCAGTCTCTTTGTGTGGTGGGCATGTTCCCAGGACTGAATTTTCTTGCATGGTTTTTTGTAACAATATTTTTTATGGCTGTTGTGTCATTGGCCATTGCCCTCATTCTCAAGTATGCTGGCATCTTCTTTCACAGTAATTGGTTCATTGTCTTCTTGTACTTACTGTGCTTCTGCCTGAGTTCAACCATGTTATGGTGAGTCGGAGGCAATAGCATTACACGTCATGTCAGTAAACATATGAATGTCTTTGTGTATTTATCACTGTATGGCTGTGTTCTGTGTATATTTATGACTGTACAATTGTACGCATGACTGTGTTCTGTGTATATTTATGACTATGATTGTATACATGACTATGCTCTGTGTATATGTATGACTGTATGATTGTATGCATGACTGTGTTCTGTGTATATTTATGACTCTGATTGTATACATGACTATGCTCTGTGTATATGTATGACTGTATGATTGTATGCATGACTGTGTTCTGTGTATATTTATGGTTGCATGTATGTCTGTCATTGAGTACTTGGTGTGCAAAACATCTATAGAAAATATAACTGAGTAGTGTCTTGGTATAGACTTCGAAAGAAGTCTTTATTAAGACAACAATTATTCATTACAAACTTCTTTCATGTTGTGCATTCTTCTATTGTACTGCAGTTAAATGTCTTGTGGTTTGATAATTTTGTAATGTATATTCTATTATTGTTAATATAGCTATTTTAGAGATCACTGATCACACTTATAATTGGGGTAATTTTTTGTGTGTATATATTATTATTGTGTTGCAGCTATTTTGTCAGCTCATTGTTCACACGGGTGACTCTGGCCATTTTGACAGTCCTCATCATTTATTTTATATCTTACCTCCCCTACATCATCCTTATTTCTATGGAGCTGCAGATGACTGCATGGCAAAAGATATTGGCAGTGAGTTCTGTGTGACATTTTTCTTGTTTGTTTCATTCATTTTATTAACCCTTTAAGGATTGCTTTCATTTATGATATTATTTTTTTTGTTGCTTTCTTTGTTTTTCTGTCACTCTAAGGACTTTTTATATATATTTTTTGAATATTTTTTCTTCTGTCACTTTAAGGATTGCTTTCATTTATGATATTATATATATTTTTTGCTTTCTTTGTTTTTCTGTGACTTTAAGGACTTTTTATATATATTTTCTGTATTTTATTTTCTTCTGTCACAACCTTTCATTTGTGATATTTTTGATTTTGTGTAGTTTTGTTTTTCTGTCACTGTAAGGTTTGTTTTTGTTTATGATATTTTCCTTTTCAACTTTATTTTTCATTCACTTTGCTTTCATTTGTAATAAATATTTTATAGTTTTTTTTTACCTCTTGCTGTAAATGAGTCCAACGTGAATGAAATTGATATGAGTCTGTTAAGTGTGTAAAATATAGTATGAATTTTTGCTTCTTTACTAGAAGGTATTGCTTAGAATAGGCAATAAAATATAATAAAATAAACTGTAAAAGAAATGATAATTGATTTTAATATTGCCTACTCAAAATTTAAATCATGTGTTATTATTTAGTGATGTACTCATCGTGTTTTAATTCCCAATGAAAACTTATCACGGGTCCTTTTATCTTGCTTTATTTCTTCTTTTAATACCAGTGTTTGTCTTCAACTACTGCCTTCAGCTTTGGTGCTTTCTTCATCACCCGGTTTGAGGAGGAAACAAAAGGCATACAGTGGGACAATGTCAATTACAATGTGACTGATTCTGTAAACTTTGCCTGGACTTGTTATATGATGCTCATTGATACTGGAATATACCTCATTCTTGGCTGGTACATCCGCAATGTAAAACCAGGTGTGTACATTTCTACAAATACCTTTTCTTTTATGTAAGCAGACCCTACTCTATTAGTAATACATACATTCTTACAATCATTTATGAAAATCAAATGTACATCAAGTCAAACAATTGATCTACAAGAGAAGCTCAGTCCCCAAGGAGACTCCAAACACACACCTAAATATTTGTGGCAAATATTTGGTATTTGTGGTATAATATGCTTAACATCCCTTGATTTAGTATTCTACTGAAGAATTTAGTTAGTTCTGACATTACCTTAGCTAGCAGCAGCTGTGGAATAATTTGTATTATTATTTTATCTGATTCACAGGAAAATATGGTGTTGCTGAGCCATGGTACTTTCCTGTGTTACCGTCTTATTGGCATCGCTGTTTTAAAGGCCAGCCAGAGATTGTGCGACCGCAAAGCTTAAGAGAAGACTGTAGTAAGTTATGGATATTGCATCCATGGCATTTAAAATATTTTAATAAAGAGATTGACTTATTTTGTATTTTAATGTCAGTAGAAAGCAGTCACTTTAACAAATAATAATGGGAATTTATTTGCGCTGATTTTTTAATAACCTTGGGCACTTTAAATTATATCCCTAATCTCAACATTCATGAACTGGGTGGAGGGTGAGGGCTGATTAAGAGTAATCCCAGCGACCATGGAGAGATTCAACCCAAAGAGTATTAAAACCTTCTGCTAACAACACCAGTGTATTTGTCATCAAACTTGTGCAATCACTAAGCAAGTACACACAAACAATCGTACAAGCACAATATATAGAATACCAAAATAACAGGAAAGTATGCATTCATGCAAGTCTTTGAAATCACTTTGCTGTCTTGAAGCATATGTCCTCCAGTATTTTGATAATTTTTACCTGTTCATACAGACCTCTTTGAAGAAGTTCCACAGAATCTACTTGTTGGCATTAGTGTGCGAGGTCTGCACAAAGCATTTGGACGCACTGTCGTCGTACCAGAACTGGATCTGGATGTATATTCTGACCAGGTGACTTCGCTTCTTGGACACAATGGTGCTGCAAAGAGCACCATAATGTGAGTCAGAAATAAATTTGTTAAAAAATATATTGATGTGAATTTATAATAATGTGAAAATGGTTGGTGTGATATAAATTTGTTGTGAATTAAACTGGGCATTACTGTTTTATTGTTACTTTGCTTCTGTTGCAATGAGAAATAACATGGCTGAAGAGTCAGAATGTCTTGACAGTGGAATGTGCAGTTTAGTTTATTTAGAAATTCATTGTTTAGACTATATTTTATTGTATTTGTAATTTTAAAAATATTATTTTATATATATTTTCTTTTTATTTCATTTATTTAATTTTATTGAAATAATTACATTTTTGTATTAATTGCATTTAATTATTTATTTTGTATTTTATTTACAATGTATTCTATTATTATAATATTTTTAAAATTTTATTGTAAAATGGTAAATTCAATTAAATTATTGAAATAATTAAAAGATTTATTTTTTGTGTCCTTGAGTATTAAATAACATCTCTCTACAGTTTTACAGCTAGTAGAGCTAATAACACCAATCAATGTTTATAGTACATGTACTTTGATAATACAAGTAATTTATTAAAATAGAAAGAAAGGAAGTTGTATTATTTAACATATAACATGATAAATAAGAATGTACTATTTTTAATTTATTTCTTCTTCTTTAGTTTAATATTATTTATTTATTAACTTTTTTTCTTTTTTCCTCCTCTCCTTATAACTTCAGACAGGTATAGCATTCAAGTCTCATCTGATTTACAAAAATAAATTTGTACCTATATTATTTGCACACACTCTGCATTTGTCTTCAGCTTTAACTTATGTGAATGTTGTTAGGAACATGATGATCGGAGTGTTACGACCGACTAGAGGACTAATATTGTTTAACAGCAGGACCATAAGAGGCAACTCTGGAATTCTGGGCATTTGTCCACAACACAACACCCTATATGAATAGTAAGCTTTGCTTTTAATCAATTTTCTACCATATTAGCATATTGTTTTGATTTAAAATTTGTTTTTAAGTCCAACCAAATAGGTAAAAACTTACTTATTCAGCAAAAATAATGATTATTTTTTATGTATACTTGTCTTGATGATTTGTAGTGGGATATTTTTCAAGCTTTCCATATCATTCTTCTCAGATGAAATATTTCAAATTGAAAGTAGATTATTTAAATACCTAAATATATGGTTAAAACTCCATGTGACCCCATTGGTAGGTTATGTCAACATAAGTTTTAGGTTTTCTTTAGTTTTTGTTATAATTTTTTGAGATGCATAACTTTTTATTTTTCATTAATCTTTTATGCTTGTATGGTTATCTTCTTACCCAACGGAATAATCTTCATGAAAACTAGTGATTTGGTTCTCTTCAAGATTTCATTTTAATATTTAAACAATTTTTTTTTCATTAAAAGACATTGCTGGTAGAACATTTGAATTTGAATAACTATGTCTAACAGTTAACCTTCCATATTCAATGGACAGGTCCATTCCAAGGGGTTTTACCAAGAAATTTGGAATCAACAAATATGGGAACAAATAATAATGATAAAATTTAGCAGAGATTGTTTTCTTTGATCAATTCAAGTCTGAGTTGATTTTTGTTAAAATCTTTTAAATTAATTTCCAAAGTGATAGACTTACATGAACAATACAATATACCATGCAAAAAGAGACACAAACAATGTTAATTTAAACATATGGAGTGGGACAGTGGAATTCATTTCGCGTTATGAATGCACTTATTCTTTAGAAAACAGCCAGAAGGTATCAGTGTCTTGTGTTTAGCTATGGTCTCAATTATTGTATGTGGTTTTGAGGATTTGCCAACCAATTCCTTTTCCACAACCAGAATTTTCTACAGACTTCTCAAGAGCTGAATTACAATTTTAGCATAGTGATAGAAAAGGAATACTGTAGTTTCATAGCCAGCTATGTTGATACCCAGAAGCAAATTTACTTCTTTTTTGTTGTTTTAACACTAACACAATTATGTATGAACACAAATATATATATATACAAATAAAAAAAAACCCAAACAATAAATCTGGCAGACATTGAAAAACAACTCATTTCACCTTCAGTATGTAACTATTTTAATTTTTCTTTCTGATTATAGTTTAGTTAGAGTAATTAATCCTGCACAGATTTTGTCATCAATGAATGTGCTTTCACATTAAGTTTATGAAATCCCTGGTCATTCTAATCAATTTATTTTAAAATACCAAGCCATCCGCTGCCTACTTCTCCCCACAAAAAAAATACCAGCCACCCACTGCCTACTTCTCCTCCACAAAAAAAATACCAAGCCACCCACTGCCTACTTCTCCCCTACAAAAAAAATACCAGCCACCCACTGCCTACTTCTCCCCCACAAAAAAAATACCAGCCACCCACTGCCTACTTCTCCCCACATAAAAAATACCAAGCCACCCACTGCCTACTTCTCCCCCACAAAAAAAATACCAGCCACCCACTGCCTACTTCAAAATCAGTATATCCAGTTCCAGCATCTTCAGCCTTTGTTGCTATCTATAGATGTGAATTTGTCTTATAAATGCATAAACCTCCAAATAATTACAGTATTCTTAATGCTGGTTATTTTTTTGGTATGGCCCCTTATCCATCTTTTATGCTGGTTATATTTTTTGGTATGACCCCTTATCCATCTTTTATGCTGGTTATTTTTTTTTGTATATGACCCCTTATCCATCTTTTATGCTGGTTATATTTTTAAAGATCACTTACTCTCTTTTGTCTTTTTCAGCATGACTGTGGAACAGCATATGGAATTTTATTCAGGGGTCAAAGGGCTGTTGCCATTTGCTGAACAGCGCAAAGAGATTAAAAAGTGAGTTTAACCAGTTTTATTGTTACTTTCATTGAATACACTTGTCTTTGACCATGCATACAATTTTTTTTTAGAAATCTAAATTAAGTAAGTAAATTCAATTTTTAAAAATCAGCATAAGTACTTGAAAATTATATAAGAAACTTAATTAGGCTTTGTAATTGTTAAAGAAACTTATAAAAAAAAATAAGTGTTTCCCTTACATACATCCAGATGACTGAACTAACAGGAGTGCTCTTGTACTTAGAGCAAGTCCAAGCCCTTATCTCCTGTGGAATTAGCCATTCATTTAATAGGAGTTATTTCCAGTTTATAGTGACTACAAATGCATTTCATATCCTGTATGCAGCCCCTTTTATAAGACATTAAGATGCTTTAAGAAAAGCAGAAATTTGATGCTTCTAAATATACATCTTCCAAACATATTTTTAGATGTACTCCATGTTTGAATTAACTGCCTATTACTGATGGTTCAAATCCTATATGAAGAGTGCATAGTTTGTTGGTTGTTTAGAGGCAATGGGTATTGGAGATGGGGGCTGTTTGTTTTAGTCTTGAAAATATTTTTTGTGTATTATTTGATTTATTTGCCTTCATCTTTTAGAGTCACTGGAATTTATAGATACATCCTATATCTATAGAATCAGATTATTGTGAACTTAAGGCTGCTGACTTGTATTTTTTTAATTTCAATTTTATTTTTAATTATAAAAAGAGAAAACAGATTATATCCTGAAAACAATCAAATATGTCTCCATTTCAAGTTCACGTTTGCTACACAAAACATATATTGACCATTATGTTTCTCTTAGATGCAACAGATATGAACATCACCATCCCTCCCTCACCCCCAACTAACTTGCATAGTTTATCTTACTTCTAAAGTATAATTATGAAAGTGTTTGTTTGCACTGAGCTGCTGCATATATTCCCTTAATTAAAGTTTACAAAACCAGAACAGTTACAGTTAATTGCCATTTTATACAAATGGCGACTAACTGAGAATGTTAACAACATTATTATCAACTGAATGACACAAGTAATGAACATTTAAGCCATCAGCACTGGGCAATCATTTAGGCCTTCAGCACTAAGCAAGACACTGTGTATAATGAGAAGTTAGGCATAACATTACTGAGCTATGCATAATAATTGTTGTTCTGTTTCAAGGACATCAGCTGTTATCCTTCACTCGAATGTTGCTGTATGTCAAGAATTGTTACATCATTTGCATTTTCATTTTGACAGGCTTATCATGATGACTGCTACTCTATGTGACACCGTATATAAAGGATTAATATTTCATTCATCTTTATTACCTATTGGTCAGCAGGCTATATATAAATATTGCTGACAGTTATTTATTCTCTGCTCTCAGATTACTAAATGATGTAGATCTGTGGCATTTGAAAGATGTACCGGCTAAACAACTGTCTGGTGGAATGCAGCGACGTTTGTGTGTGGCTCTAGCATTTGTTGGGGGATCTAAGATTGTTGTGTTAGATGAACCCACCAGTGGCGTTGACCCCCATGCCCGCAAAAACATCTGGAATTTAATTATCAAGAACAGACCAGGTTGATAATTTTGTATGATTTTGTTCAAATTTATGTACATTTCGTTTGTTTTATTTCTTTATTAAATAATCTTTTTTTTTGCCTAAAATTAAATTGGCAAAACAACACACAGGATAAATATCTATTTTGATGTTGGAATTTTTATGAAGAATTTTTCAACAATGCAAACTGAACATGATTATTCATTACATTTGTAAATAATCTCTTGTTAGCAAATGTATAAATATAAATATATAGATTATATATTTAATGACTCTGGATTATATCTAGAGAAGATTGGATGGATGAAGGACAGAGAGACAGTCGATAGACCAATGGAAATTTAAACTGATTTGAACAAAATTTATTACATTACGTGTATTTACAAATAATTTTCTAAATAAATGTAACTGTGTAAATTTTCACACGTCAGGAAGAACAATTCTTCTGTCAACCCATCATCTGGATGAGGCTGATATGCTAAGTGACCGCATCTTGCTGCTTCACAAAGGTCACTTGTTGTGTGCGGGATCTCCAGTTTTCTTAAAGAAACAGTTTGGTGGAGGCTATAAACTTACGCTAAACATGGTTCCAAGCCAGAAAATAGAGAATGAGGTAATTCTCTTCATCTTTATCTAAAAAAATATAGGACAAATTAAGTTTATTTTGGGGACTAAGTGAAAATATTTTTGTTGTTGTTTGATTTTAGATAAAAACATTGAACAGGAAAACATTTACAATGCAAAAATGACCCAGTGATGCAGGGGATGGTTGAAAGGGCAACCAAAGCTGCCTACTTGTTCTTTAATGTATTTATTAACATTTTCTATCTTATTTTTTTAAAACACAAAAAACAAAATGCTTGTTAAAGAAATATATCTTTGTTATTTATGAGTCCTTAAATTATAATTGTAATGTATTGCTCTAATCTGAGACAGATTTGTTTATGTTTTAATAATGTTTGATATTATTAACATTGTTTTACACTACTCTTATCTATGAGGCTGAAACGTACAATCAATTGTCTATTGGCAGATGGATGAGACAGCTTTGTCTTCTTCAAAGTCTCCAAACACGGAAGGTTAGTTATAGAAGAAACATTGTCTATGGAATAAATAAACTGCAGTCTAAGAATATATGTTCACTTCCAAGCCACACATTCCCCAGTCATTCATTTTCTTATTTTATACTTTCAAACCTTGTTTAATTATCCCCCTTTCTCATTCTTCATATATTAGTCTACTTCTCTTCCCATGATGCACTAGGAGTGTTCCTACTTTAGTGTATCTTTCTCTTTCTTTGTCACACCCCCGCATACGCACACCCCCTACACACACTGCACACTGCATGCACACAAACATAAACACTCATGCATATACAAACATACACAAACACACACAAACACAATCACACATTTACATACACCACAGACAAAAACAGAACACAAAAGTCCAAGCATTTAAAAAATAAAATAAAATAATCATTGTTTTACATTATTTATTTAATATATTTATAACTTGTTTTATGCCCATTAACTTTGTGTAAAGTGAACTTCTGTTGAATTCGGTAAGCATTTAATACACAGAGTGTGTTTGCATTTTATTACTTTCTAAAATTTATATATTTTTCAAACTAAAGTCATTGCCCAGTCTGCCCAATTGGTGGCCTTCATCCGGAGTCATGTACCTGGAGCCAGTATTGTAGAGGCTGTAGGATCAGACCTTACAGTCCACCTTCCTGAGGATGCTGTCATCCATGGATCTATGCATGTGTTTTTCACACAGCTGGATGCCACAGCAGAATCTCTAGGGGTTCTTAGCTATGGCATCTCTAACACGACCTTGGAAGAGGTAGGAGATGAAACTCTTTCGCAAAGAAACATAATATTTGTTGAGATTTTTTACATTGAGTTGTTTATATATATTGTTATCTGTTTGGGATTACTGCTGAATTACAAAATGTCTTTGAAGATGTATCATTTCTTTTATTTCTTATTCCTTAGATAAGTTAGTTTAATATTTTGACTGGATCATATTTTAAAAAAGTTTCCTTACAGTTAAATTAATTGTTTTTGGCTTTGTATTTTTAATACCAGATAGACTGTTAAGATCCAATTTAGCTTTGAACCTTTTATTTTCCTCAAATCTTTCAGGTCTTTATGAAGGTGATATCTAAAGCAGATAACCAAGGCATCTCAAACTTGAGTGATGGTTCTCACAACAGTACATCTTCAAATGACAGTGAATCAGTCTGTACAGACAGTGACAGTAAGAATTATATTATTTGTGTTCAATTTTATGCATAAAGTTTTGACATGTTGAGTTACAGTCTGACTGTTTGAATATAAAATATTAAAGAACTTATAAATTAAACCTGCTTATGTTTGTGGCATGCAATTTTGTAGGTTTAGAATAAACATTATAATTTTATTTTTAATTTTGGTACCATAGAACACACTTTTGCATGTATTTCTTATAGTATATAGCCCTCAGTGTGGTTTTCATTTAATGTAATACACAACTCTAACTCTAAACCTGTTTCAGATATCAACTGAACATTAATATAATATACAAATTTAAATCTGTTTTAAATACCATAGTAAATACTAATATAACACACAGTTTTAATCTGTTTCATATGTCATAGTGAACTCTAATAAAACACACAATTTTAAATCTGTTTCAGATGTTATAGTGAACACTAATATAATACACAATGTTAAATCTGTTTTAAATACCATAGTGAAAACTTTAAAACCAATTTTGTATATCATAGGACATATAGTAGACTGCTAATTATCCAAAGTCAGTCTAACCTAGTTAAAAAAGAAAATAATACATAAATGTATAAAATATAGGGTACAAAACGGTGGCTGCTTCAAGGATGTAAAAAATGTGGGACATAAGAAAATGGCTGCTACAAAAAAGCTACAATGATGAGACTGTGCAACAATGGCTGAGATTGCTGGTGATTTGTGTTGAAGTAATGATCACAAATTGAAACTTGGAAAAATTAATGCACAGCTATGCTGAAGCTTAACAGGATTGTTCTTTCTATAGCACAAAACTTTAAAATAAATAATAAAAATAATAATAACATTTTGAAAAAGTATGACAGTCACGCCACTATTAAATGTATATAAACTTATCATCAAACAATGGAGCTGTTATTACCAATAAAGAGTCTACTGTAATTCTAAACCTGATTCAGATGCCAGTTGGTATGATTCTAATTGTGTTTCAGTTATCATAGTGCATAATTCCAGACCTGCTTCAGATGCTATGGAGCATGATTCTAAATGTGTTTCAGATACCCAAAGTACCCAATTCAATATGTGTTTCAGATACCCATAGTACCCAATTCAATATTTGTTTCAGATATCATAATGCACACTTCAAGAATCCAAGCTGAAAGGACCGTAACTCACCTTTCTTTGAAGTGGCAGCAAATGGTGGCATTGCTACTAAAGAGATTACACCACTACCGCCGCAACTGGCGCATGTTTTTCTCCATTGTCTTGTTGCCACTGCTAGCGTTTGTTGCAGCTATGGGCTTCTCAATCCTGCGTCCAAATACTAACAGCATGCCCAACCTATTAATGACACCTGCCCTCTACTCTCCAGACAATTATGCATTTTATCAGTATGTTTTTGGCATCATTAATTAGATAAATGTAAGATTGGTACAAAAGTCTTTTAATACTCACCATCATGCATGTTCTAATTATAGTACATGTATTAGGATTTTCCCTTCACACACTTTTGTACATATTCTGACAGTGGTATTGGATCCTCTGTGAGAGGGATAAATATATTACCAACAAGAGCTCATACAGATGGGATTAGCTCCCTGTAAGTTCAAACTTTGTTTCGTTAAGTCTTGCACAGGGAAGAGATGAATGTTACATTATATTACATTGTTATGCCATCAGGACAGGGGTTGTTGAGAGTATACACCTTATGATAAGTTTTGTTGAGTTGTAGTGTTAAATAGTCTTACATCCCATGAAAATGCAGTGTGTGCTATATTGTTTTTCATGTAATGCTGCAATGTTACAAAAGAGAAAGATTGTTTGATGGAGTATAATCATAAAATGTTGCATCAATTTGTAATAATTTGTGGTCAGGCAGTAGGATTTTTTATAGTTAGTGTTACAATTTACAGTTTATAAAGTGAGTTTTTGTTGATGTATAGTTTTACAACGTTGCCTTGTTACCTTGCAAAGAGTTCATATTGTGAGATAAAGTAATCATTAATTAATCTAATATAAAATGCATGTTGCATGTAATTTATCAGTATTACATTTTATTATTGTAAGGTTATGATGGTGTCATGCACTTATCATGTTATGGAGAATCATGATGTCTGTTGGGATTCATTTTGCAATGTTCATAGTCTTATTGGTAATCATGCATACTTGTGGGTGGTGCATCTTTGATACCTCTATCATTGTCTCAACACAAAAGTGCAAATGAGAGTGGCTGCACATAGTAAGAAGATTGTGATTTGGATTGTTTTTACAATGTTGCAATGTCTGCTGATGAGTCTGTGACACATTTTTCTTTGTATTCACACGCAGACTAATCAATTACATATTTGTGCATAAAAGTTATCTTAATAAATAAATAAATAAATATATATAATTGATATTAATAAAATATAATTAAATTAACATATCTATTTTTAGAGACAACAGTGGTTTTCCAGATGGAAAGCGCTTTGTGGATACTCTTATTGCAGACTCACCTGGTGTTGGGACAACATGCATGGACAACTTTGAACCAGGGTAAGAAGAGCAGATATTTGTTAATTTTTAATTAAACAATAAATCTGTTTTTTTTAAGAAAAATATTCAAATGGGCATTTACTATCATTTAAGAAAGTTTGCTGTTGTAATATTTCGACAACAGAACCATAATTTCCTCCCAGGCAAACTGAACATGGTTTTCTCCCCTCTGCTACAAAAAATAAAAATGAGTGCAGTTATCTCGCTTCACTGTCAACTAATTGCATTCCCTGTGGTAAAATGTTTAACAAAAATTAAACTAACAATTTTCTTTACTTGTTATTAAATAATGGATTGTGTGTTATCTACAGAGGTGTTATCTAATTTAAAAGTTAGATTTCATAATGATATGATAATCTCATTAAGATAGGTTTGAGTTGATTGGTTTGTTGTGAGAAACAGTTTTTGATAAATTCAGTTGGATGGGTAGGAAATAATTTGTTGCTTTAAAAACAACAACGTGAATTTCAACTATTCAAGACATATTTCATAATTTCCTTATAAGTGCTTTTCTTGGTATTAATATTGCTCTGTTGTCTCCCAGTTTGAAAATGTCATCTAAATTAGGTTCTTTAATACTTGCCATTAAACTTTTCTTACTAATGCCCGTTTTACAAATATTTCCTTTGTGCAGAATTAATTAAAATTGCCACTAGTATTTTAAGTTTAGAATTTTTTTCTTTGTTAGACATTATTTCTTGTTAAAGATGTGTGTTTATATGTGTGTGTGTGTGTGTGTGTGTGTGTGTGTGTGTGTGTGTGTGTGAGAGAGAGAGAGAGAGAGAGAGAGAGAGAGAGAGAGTATATTTTCATGAAAATATTAATATCAATGTTTGTGAACAGGGAAAGGTTCAAGTGTGTGACCCCAACTGGATATCATGCTACTAATGAGACAGAGCAGTCGTGCCAATGCTCTGATTCCTTGTATCAATGTAGAGGTACAGATCTGTCTGAAATGCTGGGACAGGTTCATTCAGCCCCTGACATCATTTTACAAGACCTGGTCAATAACGATGTGGAAGAATACCTTCTCACTTCCTTTAACAGTTATATTGACCGAAGGTATTGACCAAGAAATGTTATGATTACTTAATATTTATATATTTATACATGTAACTTGGGGATGGCAAAAGAAGGGGGGAAACATCACTTACTGAGGGTGCCAAGGTGCTTCCTTTCAGTATATACATATGGCATGAGATAAAATCAGGTATATATGCACCTAGATTAAATGAAATGTAGACAGACATGAGAATATGTGGAGTGTTCCTTCTAGTTTTATCAAGTGTTTGATGCTTGAGAGAAGCAAAATGAAAAGCCTGTCTCATATATTTCTTGTATCATGGCAGAAATCACTTTAATAAATTATACTGTGGTTTGTTAGAAATAAGGACTGATGAAGTTAAAGAGAATCATGTTAAGCATGATAACTTCATCTGATGGAGTAGAAGAGAATCATGCTAAGTATGACAACTTCATCTGATGGTGTAGGAGAGAATTATGCTAATGTGATAACTTCACTTGAAATCTGATGGTTAGAATCTCACAGATATTAACTACTGGTATGAACATAACTCTGCTATATTTCTAATGCATTCACATTTAAAGAAACAAATATATTTACATTCATGTTTTGCTTTTTTTGAAAATTGTTCCACTAGGGCAATAAGCTTATAAAGTCAGTTGGATGGACATTGAACAGATGTAGAATTATGGAACTGATTATTATTTTTTAATTAATCAATAAAGAAATAACAAATGTGCTTAAAGGTTATAAGTACTGTATAGCCAGCAAAGTTATTTATATATTGCCTTCATGTATCTCTAACAAAAAATATTTAAAATATATGTAATTATAGTGCTAACAGAAGATATTTAAAGTACTCTATAATAAACATAACAATAATATAAATAAATAAATATGTTGATATTATATTAACAAAAATATAATTAAATGGGATGGTGTGGAGAATAAGGTAAACAAGTGCATACATGGGAGGGAGAGAGCCAAAAAAATACGTAAATCAGGGAGCAAGAGGAGAAGGGCACAAAATAAATTGACAATTTTTTCTTAAATAATAAATGGATGGCTCCCAAGCAAAAAGCTGGAATTTTAAAAAATAGTGTGAAAGGATGTAATATATCTATTTAGTTTTTACAACAAATGTGCTTAAAGGTTATGATTACTGTATAGCCAGCAAAGTCTATTATATATTGCCTTCATGTACCTCTAACAAAAAATATTTAAAGTATATGTAATTATAGTGCTAACAGAAGATATTTAAAGATTGTTTGGGAACAAAATAATTATATTTAAATTTGGCTGCATTGCATGGCTAGCAAAGTACATTTAAAGAAATAAGTACAAGGTTTCTAAAGCAAAGTTGTATGAATTGTACTACTAACAGGGTATTTAAATTTATATGGATTGTACTGCTGTTAAAGGTAACTACAGGTGCACAGATTGTATTACTAACAGAGGGCATTTAAAATGCCCAGATTTTTTTTTATTAACAAAAGATATTAAAGGTGCACAGATTTATTACTAACAAAAGATATTAAAGGTTCACAGATTATATTAATAACAAAGTGTATTTAAATTTACATGGACTGATGTAATATTAAAGAACACTTAAATTTGCACAGATACTACTATTAAAAGTGTACGAATTTCTAAGAAAAGTTTTAACCATTTGAATTTACAGAAATCAACCACATATGCAAATTTATTTTGTGTCACCAACTGATTGATTGCAAGACTCTTGCTAAGTAGCATACAATACTGTAAATAGTTCTCATTAATAACTTTTATTTGTCTCTTTTTTTCCCCTCTTTTGTTCATAAATTATTTGTGACACTAACCCAAAGTCCCATTTCTTGCTCTTTGAAGGTTCGGTGGCTGGACATTCCTGCCACCTGCTCCTTTGAGCAACAGTACCTTGCTAGCAATAAAAGTGTGGTTTAACAACAAGGGATACCATGCCATTCCATCCTACTACAATGCTTGGTCCAATGTCTTGCTTCGAGCAGCTGTGAATTCTTCTGAAGCTCACAGATATGGTTTGTGTGTTTAGCTTGTAATTATCCTTTGTACCATATTCCTAACATCTTTATGGCTTTAAGTCTTTTCTTGAGCATAAATGAAATGTTCAGCATCATCTGTTACCACTTATTTATTTAGAACTTATTTTGTTACAAGTTAAGCTTAAACAATGACCATTACAAGCTCAGAACTTAAGCATCAACAGTTACAAGTTATGAACTTAAGCATTAAATGTTGCAAGTTTTGAACAGCTTTTAGCAAGTCAGGTTTATTAGTGTTTTAGAATTCAGATTTAGATTGATATTACTAATTGATATGAACTGAAATTAAATTTCAATTTTTAGAAACAGGCAGTATAAAAAATTTGTTTTTTTTTGAGACATGAAATTTGTATAATAAATTGAAACATGATATTTTTTTCTTTAGCAGTTTAAATTGTGCTATTTGTTGAAATGTAATGTTTTCTTTAGTAGACTAAAACATAGCATTTGAGAAATGCAGCATATTCACTTCTTTTAGTGAGTTGAGATAAAACATTCAAAATGTATTTATTCTTTAAAAAGAATCTTGATAGTTTCAGAGAGAGAAAGTGTGAGAGAGAGAAGGTGAGAGAAAAAGCTGAAAATGAAGAAAGAGAGGCCAAATCATAATGAGAGAGTAGGTAAGAAATATGGAGAAATAGATCAAGTCTAAGTGAGAAAGCAGGTGAGAGGTAAAGAGAAAGAGGCCGGGTCAGAGCAAAAGATCACGAGAAAAGTATAGAGAAAGAGGCCAGGTCAGAGCAAAGATTAGATGAGAGGTAAAGAAAAGAGTTTGGGTTTGAAAGAGCAGATGAGA
The DNA here is from genome assembly GCA_028829895.1 of Sinotaia quadrata. Classification (NCBI taxonomy): domain Eukaryota; kingdom Metazoa; phylum Mollusca; class Gastropoda; order Architaenioglossa; family Viviparidae; genus Sinotaia; species Sinotaia quadrata. The sequence goes on from CM054182.1 coordinate 11,870,266, forward strand.
AGTATAGAGAAAGAGGCCAGGTCGGAGTGAAAGATCAGGTTACAGGAAAGGAGAAAGGTGGGGAAATGGAGTGAGAGAAAAAGGGCAGATATTTTGCAGATATCTAGGAATATCTATGTGTAAATCTACCTAAAATTTGAAAGATATTTATTTATTTATTTTCAGTCATTGTTTTAGAATATTTATTTAAAATGTTTATAGACTGATAATATTTATTAGTGCAATTCTTTTTTTTCTCTACAGGAATCACTTTGTATAATCATCCACTAATGCTACATTCACAACAGCTAACAAGTCAAACTGTGTAAGTATGCTAATGAATTTTGGGCTGATGAATCCTATCTGTACTTGTGTAAAACTTAGAGTATTTTTCATCTACTTCATATAAAACTGTATAACACTGAGCCTTCATGTGGTGAGTTTAGCGACACTTGTAGATTGGGTTTTAGTGTAAAACTTTAGAGTACTTTTTATTTATTTCATATAAAACTGTATAACAATGAGCCTTCATGTGGTGAGTTTAGCGACACTTGTAGATTGGGTTTTAGTGTAAAACTTTAGAGTACTTTTTATTTATTTCATATAAAACTGTATAACACTGAGTCTTCATGTGGTGAGTTTAGCAACACTTTCAGGAAGGGATTTAGTGTAGGTACAGTGCTTTGTCAAGTAAGCAATTACAACACTCTTAATTAATACTCCTAAGAGCATACTGAAATTTTCTGCTAATTTCAAAGAGTTTGTTTGTTCTTGGGTAAAGCTGTAAAATGATGTTTTAACATATGTTTGTCTTCTTTGTCCTACTGTGCAAAGTTTGTTAACTTGATTGTGTTTAACTTTGGATAATGTGACAACCTTCACCAAACAGTTGTAATATGGTTGGAGTATAGATATGAGAGTGAGAAAATTAAAGATATGCAACCCATATAAAATGTATACACATATTATTTAATTGAAATTATAATAATAATAATAATTATAATAGGATAATAATAATAGGATTCATTGTTTACATCCACACCTTGATGACAAACATTTTCAACAATTTTTGTAATTTACTAACAAACATGCATTGCCCAAGGGTTGCATTACTTTTTTGAACATCCTGGTACTTTGGATTGAAGTCAATGAAATATAGCATTTGACTCTGTAATGAATTGTCAAACAATTAATGTAGGGAACAGAGGAGAGTTGAGTTGAGCTGAGTTCTAGAGGCTCTTAGAGATATCTGAACACCTGTGTTTTGTATAGCAAAAAGTCTGATGAATATATTAGAAGAGAGTTGAAGTAATGAAGCCTTTGACAGAATGAATGAGCACATGAAAAGTTTATGGCTTTGAATGAGAGAAATATGCAAATAGAGTTTATTTGTCTCCACTCTAGATATGCTGCCCCACATGTATGTACATGTAATAAAGCTGAATTTAATAGTACATGAGAACTAGCCAGTAAATTTCTTGAGTTTCTCAGTGAGAGATAAAATTTGATGAGATTGTTGCTGTTATTAATTTATTGTGGAAGAGAATCTTTGTATGATTTTCTTTTTAAAAATGATCAAAATAGCTTTATTCTTGTCAGTCACCTGAAGCTTGCTAAAACTCCCTGTTGTCAACTTAATCATCCAGAAGTTTGATGCAATTGACAACAGTCCCCCCCCCAAAAAAAAAAAAAAATGCCATATTAAAAATATTTTTTTCTCTCAAAATCTGCATCCTCCCAACTCCTATGTCAAAATTAACTTTACCATAAGTCTTAAGGCTTTGTCTCTTATTTTGCTTTTCGAATCCACCTTTTACACACTCATCAAATTACCAATTATAACTTGTTAGTGCTATTATTATCATGATTTTAAAAATCTTTTCATCTCTGATGCTAGTCTGTCCAGTGCTGCTGATCTTGGAATTGCATTGACAGTTCTCCTGGCCTTGAGCTTCATTCCAAGTGCATTTATGGTGTATTTGACCAATGAGCGGTTAAACCGTGAACGGCATGCACAGGCCATCAGTGGAGTAGGGACATGTCTCTACTGGACGACATCTTTCATTTGGGACTTGGTATGCAAATCCTTTTAGATAGATACAAAAAGTATTTCATTGTTTAAATTCATTATTTATTTATTTAATTATTTATTGTCAAGTCAAGGATAAGTGTTTTCCTGTGTCAGTGATTATAGGTAAATGTCTGAGTTTATGTGAATGTATGTCTGAGTTGACATATATGTGATTTTGTTTGTGTGTCTGAGTTAATGTGATTATAAGTGTGTGTGAGTTTATGTCAAAGTGATTATATGTTTGAGTTTATGTAAATGGGAGATTTGTGTATTTGGTATGAGTTTATGTAATATATGTATGTCAGTCTAAGTGAAAGTGATTTTAAGTAACTGAGTTTGTGATAATGTGATTATATGTTTTCGAGTTTATGTGATTATGATTATAAGAGTGTGTTGAGTTTATGTAAATGTGATTATATATGTATGTTTGAATATATTTGTATGTGTGAGTTTTATGTGAATGTGTATGTATTTTGAGTTCATGTGAAAATATGCATCTGAATTAAGTGAATGCAATTATACATATCTGATTTTATGTGAAAGTGATTATGCATGTTAAACGTGAATGTGATCACATGTATTTTCTGAGTGTGTATAAATATGATTATGTGAGTGCCTGAGTTTATGTGAATGTGATTATTTGTATGTCCAAAGCTGCTTTTAGTAGGGAGGTGAATCTGTGGTTTCTAGGTAGTTTATTCAGATAGCATTCCAATTCAGATGTTATATTCCCCAAGGCTCTTGATACATCAATGATTATTGCTGTACTGTTAAACTACAATGTCTGGTCTTCATGCAGAAATCACTTGATTTGTTTTATCTTGAAGTCCCACAGTATTTTGACTCCTTCAGTCTCAGTGACAGCTTCTAGTTGGTGCAGCCATGCACCATCTGGTTTTGTTTAACTCTATAGTTTTCACATATAGATTTGTATGCATGCTCTTTTGCAACTTCATTGTATCTTTTGGTGTATTGTGTTCCAGCAAGAAACTGATAGATAGTACATGTATATGTTCTGTTGTTTCATTCATGTTTTTGCTGAGTTTGCATTTAGAATCATTTGAGACATTCATGTTCTTTGTTTTGTGTGATTTAATGTCTAGTGCTTGGTATTATTATTATTATTAATATGTTATCATCATTGTTGCTGTTATGCTTCAGTCTGTCATATACAAACTGTGTAGTTCACTCCATGATACATAATGCATATTTCATCTACAGTTGGTGACATCTATTTCAGTCTGTGTATACGATGTATAATTCAGTGTATACTTTTCATGCATTCATGCTGGGTATAATTGCTTGTTTTCGTATAATGTACATTCCTTCCTATGTTTGTGCTATGTATTTTAGCCTGTGTGTAAGAAGTGTATTTCAGTTGTGCATGTGATATGTACTTCAGCCTGTTTGTAAAAAGTGTATTTCAGTTGTGCATGTGGGATATGTATTTCAGCCAGTTTGTGAAGTAGATTTCAGTCATGCATATGAAATATATTGCAGTATATATATTGAAATATAGTGCATGTTTCAGATCTGTGCACATAACGTGTGTTTCAGCTTGTATATTCATTTTTAATGGGACTCATGGTTGCCATCAATGCCATCTTTAAGAACGATGGATTTTATGCCAGAGAAAACCTGGGAGCTTTTGCACTGTTGGTCTTCTTGTATGGGTAAGAGTCTGAGTCAGTAGTGTACAGAATTAGTTTTTATTGATAGCAGACATATGTTAAGATCAGTACAAAAATTAATCTTCTGAATATCTATTCACATTATAGCTGTCCTTGTTTTGAATAAAGTGATCAGTTGCTCTTTTTATACTGAAACTTGGTTGATTTAAAAAAAAAATAGTTTTGTTAACTTGCTTTTTTGACTAATACTTTAATCTTATTGTTCTGTTATTCAATAAATACTTATATTTTGTCATAAATCAGTCATGTTTCAATAAATAGTTCTTCCTTATATCATTTCAATGCGGACAGATGGGCAGTGATTCCACTTATGTACCTTACACTGAGACAGTTTAGCAGTGGATCTGCAGCGTACCTTGTACTGTTTTGCTCCAACATGATTCTAGGCTTGATCACCACTATCGTTCTTTTCGTTCTGAGTCTTCTACAGAACAATGCTGTGAGTATTAAAACTTTTCTTTTTGACTGATGTTTTATGACTGCTGTGACTTTTTAAACAGCCTAAACTAGGATATATGTAATTCACTATGTGAATAATATCATACTTTAATAATTTAGATTTGTGAGCCCACAAAGCAGAAGACTTGTAAAATCCAATAAAAAGCAAGACAATTAAGTGATGGAACTCATGTAAATTTGCAAGTTTATGACACCTTTGTCTAGATATCCTATTAGGCTTCAAGTACAAGGTGAATAAGAATTAAATAGAATTGTGAGTTTAAAAGAACAACGAGAAAACCCTTCAGATTGTTACCATTGTCTATCAAGAAACCAAAAGTAAAGAATGAAATTGACATGCATTAATATATTCAGGCACTAATTATTTTTTTTATTTTTTATTTTTTTTAATGTTAAATTATTTTAGTCTGATTTTACCTCACCAGAGTTGTAGTGATATATCTGAAAATGCATTTGGAAAGGCCCTCAATTTTGAGGTCGCAGTTTTTAAAGAAGAATCGGCAGTAACCCTTGACCAAATGACAATAGTTCAAATGTACACAAGCAGGAAAGTTCCAGCTAAAGAAAATAAATGCATTTCTTTTGATGATGTAAATAGAATCCAGTTTGCTATTTTCTTAGACCATTTTTATCAAATTGGCAAAGCACTTCACGTATCACTGAGTCTTTAAACCAATTTTGTTGATCAATGTTCTCAGGCTGTGAAGGCTGCATACAACATCTGTCAGTACGTTTTCCTAATATTCCCACAATTTTCCTTGGCGATGGGTCTTGTGAACATGGTCACCAACACCGTGCAGTACAAGCTACTGGAACGCTTCAATGAGGATGTTTATGTTAGCCCTTTCACCTTTGACCTCCTGGGTTGGAACTTCATTGCTCTAGGCATAGAAGGCCTTCTTTTCATGTTGCTGACATTTTTTGTTCACTCTCGCAAGAAGTCAGCCCTTAGGTGAGTGAGAGATTATATTGTGTTATCGTATCAATGTTATAGATTGTACTCATGTTTTAGATCATATTCATACTATATATTGTATCCATGTTCTAGATCATATTCATGAAATGGATTGTGCCCGTGCTATAAATGATACTTTGTTATAGTTGTGTCATGGATAAAGATCACATCTGTTTTATAGTTTTATCTTTGTTATAAAAACATATCCATGTTATTGAATGGGCCTGTGTTAATTATATTTGTGTAAGTTGTTGGATTGACAGACATGATAATGAAAAGCCTATTGAAAGTACTTCTAATTTAAATGTAATGTAAGCAATAGTTTTTGTTTTCAAGTCACTCTTGAAGGGCTTTATTCAACATTCCAGAAATTCCTTTCTTGCAGTGTGCCCGGCAAGTTGACCTACGTACACGATGAGGATGAAGACGTTTTCAATGAACAGAAAAGAGTGCATGCAGGCACTACTATTGATGCCTTGTCTGTCACTGATCTGTGCAAAGTTTGTTTAAGCTTACATTTCTTTTGTGTTAATTTTGACTAATTTGTCAACACTTGTAATACAATCATAGTTTGAGAATTTGTCATTTAAAAAAGAAAATGGTCAAAAATTTTTTTAAAAAGATAAAATGTAAAGCAAATTAAGAAATAATCAAATAAATAATCAAACAAACAAAAGATAGACAAATAAATTTTGTTTTCCTTGCAATGATTTACAGCTCATCATTAAAATATATTTATTTATTTCCTTTGCAGATTTATCGCCGAAGTCTAAAGAAATTCAGTGCTGTGAACCACATCAGCTTTGGAGTTACCAAGGGAGAGGTTAGATATTATTTCTTGTAGTTGCTATCTTTAATGATTATTTCTCGTATATATATTAAATTGTGTTTTAGGAAACTGGTTTTCAAATATTTATTTTTTAATGTATCTTGTTATTTAATATTTTAAAAAGTTAAAATAAAAAATATAATTGTGTTTTTATTTAAATGTACATAACATACAATAAGATATGTATTAAATATTCCCATCTTTTTTATCCTGAATAACTTTATTCTAGATCATTATAATGTATTCCGTACATGTGCCTGACAAATTAGTAATTACTTTCTATTAAACTCTCTTTTTTTTCTTACTCTTTGATTTTTTGGATCCATTTTATTAATAACGTCAGTTAAAAAATAATGTTATATTATGCACGAAAGAGGTCACTTTTAGAATGAATTTGTTTATGCAAGTGTAACCCTGCATTTTTTGTTTTCAGTGTTTTGGTCTTTTGGGTGTAAATGGAGCAGGAAAAACAACTACATTTAGAATGCTCACAGGGGACACTACTCCATCCAGAGGGCACACATTCATCAATGGCAGAGAGTAAGTATATGTAATAAAAAGATATATACGATATGGTGCATTGGTACTATATTTTGCATGAAATGAAACGAAATTTACTTTATATATTTTTTTTAAACAATATTCTTTTATAATAATGTAAAAGGATATGAGAAATTAATTGTTTAGACATTAGATACTTATAGAGAAACCCCAATTTTATGATAGTATATATTGGTGAAATTTACTGATGAGTATTGTAATGAGGAATCAACTCAGCAATCCAGATGTGGTAAAGGTTGTCATTGAGGTAAGAGGATGTTCATGCGCTGGAAGTCATCTCTTTAATTTGATTAAATTGTTTATTTATAGATACTTTGCCCATCTGCAGTGGTACACACACTTATGATTAGAATGCTTGGATAATACTGTTGTGAATTCTAAAGCATTTTGTTCTTCACTTAACTCTTTTCACCACCTTTTTGCAGACTGAGTGGGATGAGCACCTGCCTTAGCCAGGTGATTGGTTACTGCCCACAAGAAGACGCTTTGGACATGTACCTGACTGGGGAGGAAACACTTTTCTTCCATGCCAGGCTCCGTGGTTTTAATGGCCAGCAGGCTCATCAGGTCAGAACTGCTGCTCTTCCTCACCTGAAACTTTCTAATTTCACTTTTAAAATCAATGATAATTTCATTTAGTTATCTGAACGATGTAAGACATCTATATTGTTGTTATGTAAGTTGTCCTAGATTCAGTTTTGAAAAGTCAAACTATAAAAATTGTGCTGCTTAGCAAACATTATTTTCATTCCATTTAATTAAATTAAAAATTATGCTGGCAATGTTTTAATTTAATTTCATTTGTACATTTAAATGATTAATGATATTGTCTTTCTTACTGTTGTGTAACTTCATTTTTAGTGTTAGTTAATTCCCAGGCATTATTTGTCTCTATTATTTAATAATTTAATAAATTATTATTATTATTATCATTAAATTAATAATTTAATTAAAAAAAACTTGTATAACTAGTGATGTTTTCTTTCTTGTGATGTATAACTTGCATTATTTTCTTTTGTAGTGCTATAAAACTGGTATTTCCTCATTTTTTTTTTGGGTGGTGTAGTTTGCAGGTTTCTTGTCTTATATTTTATGTTTTCATTCTTGCTGGTTTATGACTTATGGTGTTTCTTATTAATGGCTTAACAGAGTTTCTTTCTGGCATTTGACATTCAGTGCTTTCCTGTATTCTTGTTGTATAACTGGTAATATTTTTCATCTTCCTGTTTTATATATATATATAATCTTGTAGAGTTCTTTTTCTTGCAGCTATATTAAATTTCAGTGTTTTGTTGTCTTACTGTTATATAACTTTCAATGTTTTCTTAAAAACTGCTAATGTCCTCTTTCTTGCAGTTATATAACTTGCATTACCTTTTCTGTCAAACAGCTTGTGGCAGAACAGTTAAAGCAATTACACCTAGAGAGCCACGCCCAGAAGGCAGTGCACACCTATAGTGGTGGCACCAAGCGCAAACTGGCTCTGGCAATTGCCATGCTTGGAAATCCTCCAGTTCTTCTACTGGTAAGTCTGAAATTAGATCTAACAGTTTCTTTTAGCTTCCAACTTTAAAAAAAAAAGGCAAGAGTATTATAAATTATTTGGGGAGGTCAGTGGCAGTGAAGTTAAGACACATTAAGGAGGTCTTGAGTTCCAACCCTGCCTTGGTCATTGGGATATTTTTATGACTGGCTATCAGTGCTCTCTACCTTATGACTGTTGAGTTTAGCCTTGATGGTAACAGTTCAGAAGTAGTACTAATAAATAGCTTGTATAGTACAAGAGTGATGAGATTGTTTTTTTTAAAGAATGAGGGTTGTAATATTTTAAACAATGATAGATGTAATATGATCCACAGTTATTTAAAACAATTTTGTATTTAATTTTCCTTAATTTTGGGGGTGAGTATTTCTTTGGAAGAATTTCAGTCATATTTTGATATTTTTGCCAGAGTGAAAATGATTCTACTCTAAGCAAATTTTCACAAAGTAAGTTGCAAAAATAAAAATAAATCTTTTGCAGGATGAGCCAACTACAGGTATGGATCCTGGCACTCGACGCCTTGCTTGGAAGTGCATCACCACAGCCACACATCATGGCCAAGCTGTGGTCCTCACATCCCACAGGTAAGATAAGAGTTCATGTAGTGTAAATATTGTTCCATGGGCAAGATAAGAACAGTATAATTGCACATAAGAACAATTTAATTGCACACTTGACCAGATTTGATCTCATCACAGATAAGACTACATAACAGTAAAACTGACATTCCACAATACTAGAACAATATAACTGTCATTCCACAGATAAGACTACATAACAGTAAAACTGACATTCCACAAGACTAGAACAGTATAACTGTCATTCCACAGATAAGACTACATAACAGTAAAACTGACATTCCACAAGACTAGAACAATATAACTGTCATTCCACAGATAAGACTACATAACAGTAAAACTGACATTCCACAAGACTAGAACAATATAACTAGCATTCCAGAGATACGATTAGAACAATATAACTGTCATTCCACAGATAAGGCTACAAGAGTAAAATGATATCTCACAGGTAAAACTAGAACAGTATACTGATATTCCACAAGTAAAACTACAGTCGTATAAATGAAATTCAACAGATAAAACCACAGCAGTAAAAGTGATATTTTATAGATAAGAGAAGTGTAGTATAACTCTGTGGTTCCCAGATTTTCTCAATTCATGGCACTCTGAGTGTATCAGGATTTTTCCATGGTGCCCAAACATAAACTAGAGCAGTGTAGCTTATATTCCACAGGTAAAACTAGAGCTTTGTAGCTGATATTCCACAGGTAAAACTAGAGCTTTGTAGCTGATATTCCACAGGTAAAACTAGAGCAGTGTAGCTGATATTCCACAGGTAAAACTAGAGCAGTGTAGCTGATATTCCATGGTAAAACTGGCAAAACTAGAGCTTTGTAGCTGATATTTCACAGGTAAAACTAGAGCAGTGTAGCTGATATTCCACAGGTAAAACTAGAGCTTTGTAGCTGATATTCCACAGGTAAAAGTAGAGCAGTGTAGCTGATATTCCACATGTAAAACTAGAGCAGTGGAGCATTCCACAGGTAAAACTAGAGCAGTGTAATTCACATCCCACAGACAAGACCAGAACAAACCTACCCATGACACTTGTGTGAGCATATTTATGCAAGGATTTAAGTTTCTTGTGTTCCTTTATGTAAATTTGTGTGCAGAATTTTTAAAGTATACATGAGTATAAGTTCACTATTATCACCCTTTTATTGTTCTTTCTCATTGGTCAGCAGATTGACACCCTTTTCCATCCCCTGAATTCAAAAACTTTAAATTTTCCCCTCAAAATTATCCATTTTCTGCAATGTGGCAATAATTTTATTATTTACCATTTTTTAATTACTAAGTAGGTAGCTTAAACTAGTTGTTTTTCTTTTAAACAAATACTTTTCCTACAAGTAATTATCTGTAACATCAACCAGCTTATTACTTTAAGAGTAAGTCCAAAATAACTTCCATTATATGTCTTGGCACCTTAAATTGTTTGGGTTGTTTTTTTCATCCATCCATCCCATTCCTGTAGCCATGTTTTTAATCTTTGTGCATTGAGCAAATTTGTCACAAAAATGTGCCTCTGTCGTAAACATGGGTAGATGGGATTAAAAATCAAAGGGTTTTAGAGAAAGTCTCTGACAGCTGTAAGTCAAACAGAAAAGTTGAAAATGGGGGTAACTGACAGCACAATAATTATATTAAACTTCTTTTATTAGAACATATCAGAGCTAGTCATGCCTCAAAACTAAAAAAAATCTGTTTAAATTTTATGCAAGCCAAACTTCTTCAAACAAAATTACATGGTTTCAGGTTTGACCTCAAAACATGCACATTTAAAAGATATACATTTGATTAATTTATTAAATAGTTCACACATTAAATTTAAATTATAGAAAATGCAAGGATAATGAAAATATTACATTTTTGTCTTCATAAATGCATATATGTATTTATACTTAATATATATCTTTACACACACACACACACACACACACATATTACATATTTATATTTGAATGCAAATTTACAGCATGGACGAGTGTGATGCGCTCTGCTCCAGATTGGCAATCATGGTCAACGGCCGGCTAAAGTGTTTGGGCAGCCCACAACACCTTAAACACAAGTAAAATTTAAGTTTATTTTTAATTTCATAATAATGGCCTGAAGAGTAGTGGTGAATTTTTTTTGAGGGGTGAGAGTGTGTTATATGGAAGAACTGTAGACTCATAAAATTATGTTGTTGTAATGTGGGTGCCAGTCCAGAAATTTGAATACCAGATATGTGGTCCACATAGCCAAAGTAATTTTAAGACTGACAAGCAAAGAAAAAAAGTTAGTTCACTTAGTGAGCACCAATAAGCAGCAAATAAAAGGCTTTTCCTTTCTGGACCAGTCATGTATATATCAGCACTTGTTCTCCTTGTTCATTTAAGTTTCACATTATTTTATTATTTGACAGATATTGTTCTATTTTTTTGACATTGTTCTATTACTTTACAGACATTCTATTATTTGACAGACTTTTTAGTATTTGACATAATTCTGTTACTTTACATTATTCTGTTATTTGACAGACATTGCTTTAGTATTTGACATAATTTTGTTACTTTACATTATTCTTTTATTTGAACTATTATAAACAAAATGACTTGTAGAATACCTGGTAGCCACTGAAAATATAGTTAAGTATTGGTTTTATATATTTATATAAATTTGTTTTTGGCATTAATAAATATTATATCTAAATAAATATTTACATTAATAAAAATAATTAGAATTATTTTTAATCATGTAAATCAATTGAATTTTATTTGGGGCGCAATGAAGTTTTTAAATCTTTTGTATGGCACATTTCTGCCTGCACAAGTTGAATCATACAGAAGTTTGAAAGTTGCCTTATGAAAACTTGATATTATAAATACTACAAACATGCACTCCTTTTTAAAACAATTTTTGTAAAAAATAAAAAATAAATTTCCAGATATGGAGATGGCTACTCTATTGTGATGCATCTTCAAGGCCTATCAGACAACCGCTTCATTGTTGCTGAGGCATTTCTTGCTCAGTTTTCAGGTGCTAAACTCAAGGTGAGTCCAGTTTTATGAATTGTGTGTACTTTATCAAAGGTTATAGGTTGTAAGTAGCCTCCTTTATTTAAAGTTGTCAAAGATTCAAAAAAATAATCTTAATCATGAAAATAATAATTTTACAAATAAATATCAAAGGTAAACAATTCCTTTTCCCAACCATCTCTTCACAGTCCATTTGAGTCAGGATGTGAATTTGTGTAGATGTCTATTTAGATATGTAGAAGTGTGTGTGTGTGTGTGTGTGTGTGTGTGTATTTAAGATTGTACAGATGTGTCCTTAAGTTTTTGTAACTGTCTTTATTTATGAATAATTATGAAATGTGTAAATATTTATCATTATGGGCATTTAACTTTTGTAGGACCAGCATCATAGTGCAGTTGAGATCAACATTCCACAAGGTTCAGGGCGAGTAGCAGACATTTTTGCTTTGCTGCAGAGACTCCAGGCACAGAACAGAATTGTTTACTACTCGTTGTCACAGACGACGCTTGACACAGTAAGTCTGAGTACTACTCATTATGGAATGCAGGAAAAATCTATCTCACTCATTATCAAAGACAATGCATCAGACAAATGTTATATTTATTGTCACAGACAACACACTAGTAACTGTATCTACAACCATAGTCTATACATAGAATCTGCATCTGTCACAAATATTGTAAATTATCTATTCATCATTTTGCATAATAATTATCTTCACCCTTTCTACATGGCAATAATATTATCACTCTCAGTACATAGTAACTGTTTGTCATCCTTTGTGTGCAATAATTGTGTCTTTCACTTTGTTGTATGCATATTGATTGTCTGTCATCCTCTATGAATGGTAATTGTCTTCATCTCCTTGGCAATTGTCTATCATCCTCAAAATATGGTAGTTATATGCCACTCTCTGCATGTAGTTTAGCCTGACACCCCTACAAATGGTAACGTGTGTCACTCTCTGCATGTAGTTTAGCCTGACACCCTTACAAATGGTAATGTGTGTCACTCTCTACATGTAGTTTAGCCTGACCCCCCTACAAATGGTAACGTGTGTCACTCTCTGCATGTAGTTTAGCCTGACACCTTACAAATGGTAATGTGTGTCACTCTCTATATTTAGTAGTTATATCTGCTGCCCTGTGATTAGTAATTCATATCTTCACTTTCTGATATAGTGATTCTGTTACTCTCTAAAATTAATGATTAATAATTAATGTATATCTGCACCAACTACATTTAGTAATTCTGTCTGCCACTCACCTTGAAAGTTTAGTACTTGATTTCATTAGCTTTTATGTTTAATATAGTTTGCTTCCATCTAATTTTAACTGCATTCTGTCTCCCATCTAATTTTAGTATCTGTGTTTGACTCCATCTAATGTTAGTAACTGTGTTTCTATCTAATTTTATTAACTGTCTGTCTATATCTAATATCATAACTGTCTCCATCTAATTTTAGTAAATGTGTTTGTCTCTAACTAATTTGACTGTTCTCCACCTAATTTAAGCAACTGTGTCAATCTCTAATTTTAATAACTGTGCCTGTCTCCAGCTAATTTTAATAATTGTTTGTCTCCATCTAATTTTAATTACTGTATTAGTCTCCAACTAATTTTGTAACAACTATGTCTCCATCAAAATGTAATGTCTCCATCTAATTTTAGTAACTGTCTGTCTTCATCTAATTTCATAAATGTGTCTGCCTCCATCTAATTTTAAATGTCCCCGTCTCTAATTTTACTGTCTCCAGCTAATTTTAGTAACCGTGTTGGTCTCTAATTTTAATAATGGTCTGTCTTCATCTAATTTCATAACTGTCTCCACCTAATTTTAGTAAATGTGCCAGTCTCCAGCTAATTTTAGTAAATGTGCCAGTCTCCAGCTAATTTTAATAACTGTCTGTCTCCATATAAGTTTAACAAATGTGTCTGTCTTCACTTAATTTTAATAACTTTGCCTGTCTCCAGCTAATTTTAGGTATTGTGTTTGTCTCCATCTATTTTTAATGTGTGTCTCTAATTTTATTGTGTATCTCCATCTATTTTTAGTGTGTGTCTCTAATTTTATTGTGTATCTCCATCTAACTTTAATAACTGTGTTTGGCCATCTAATTGTAACTGTATCCATCTAAATGAATAACTGTCTCATCTAATTGTAATAACTGTCTCCATCTAATTGTAATAACTGTCTCATCTAATTGAATAACTGTCTCATCTAATTGAATAACTGTCTCATCTAATTGAATAACTGTCTCAATCTAATTGTAACTGTCTCCATCTAATTGAATAACTGTCTCATCTAATTGTAATAACTGTCTCCATCTAATTGAATAACTGTCTCCTTCTAATTGAATAACTGTCTCATCTAATTGTAATAACTGTCTCCATCTAATTGTAATAACTGTCTCATCTAATTGAATAACTATCTCATCTAATTGTAATAACTGTCTCATCTAATTGTAATAACTGTCTCATCTAATTGAATAACGGTCTCATCTAATTTTAGTAAATGGTTCTGTCTCCAATTTTAGTAACTGACTGTGTTCAGGTAATGTTAGTAATTGTGTCTGTCTCCAATTTTAGTAACTGACTGTGTTCAGGTAATGTTAGTAATTGTGTCTGTCTCCTTCTAATTTTAATAATTGTCTTTTCTCCATCTAATTTTAGTAACTCTGGTCTGCATCTAATTTTAGTGACTTGTCTCCATCTAATTTTAATAACTGTCTAGTCTGCATCTAATTTTAGTGACTGTCTGATAGTATCTCATGTTAGTAAGTGTCTCCAGTTAATTTTAATAACTATGTTGGTTTCAATCTAATTGTTAATACCAGTCGGTCTCCATCTAATATTTCTGAATTCATTCTTTTCCCTTCTATTCTTAGAATCCTATTAAGTCCCAGATTTTCTCATCCATAACTCTCCCTAGGTGCTGCTCACACTCATCTGTGAAATCAGTGCGTGTTGGCAATAGACACAAAACCATAATCAATCAAATCAGTTAAATCTTTGTCCCCCTCAAAATTCAGCAAATGTCTGCCACCCACTAAGCTTATTAATAATTGTCTGTCTCCAGGTATTTTTCAATTTTGCACAAGAGCAATCTGATGATGTTGAGGAAGATGAAGATAGTGTGTCAGGAAGTACCCACAGCAGCTTGAGTAGCGAGAGTAGCCTTTCTGGCATGAAGCCTTCCCTGCGGAAGTCCCTGATGGGTGGCACCTATGCCTTCACGAATCCACACCTTGTCACCATGGACACAGAAAACAAGAAACAAAAGCTGTATCCAGAGTTAACTCAAAGCTACGACAATGAAACTTATAACAGAGGTGTGATAGTAACTAGATTGTAACCAATCACAGAAGTCTGTGGCTAAAGAAATCAATATGTAAATCATGACTACTGAAAGCAGGAAGAGAGAATGTCTTACTCTGCCTCATCTCAACTACAATTAGTGAAAGGAAATATTAGCAGAGAGATTCAGACACCTGTCGGTTTCAAAGTGCTATCTGATTTGAAAAAAGCAACAAGCAATACTTACAAAGTGTTACTACAGTTTTATATTTTAAGTAGTAAAAATTTAGAAAATTCTAATGCCATTTGCAAAGCCCGTTTCTTTTCAATGAGATAGACATTTAATGTATAGGGATATATTTATAGGCACTGTTTCTTTTTCAAGAGACAGATTTTGTTTCTGAGGAAAATATTCTGTTAGTGACAGACATTTATTACTGAGCCCATGTTTTGATGTTTTAGACAGTAAAGCAAAGTTTGTGAATTAAAAAAAAAAATACAATGTTAATTTTATGGATGTACATTTCATTGAAAATGTGTCAAAAGAATTTTAAAATATGTATTTCTATTTGTATTCATAACAGGGTAAATTTTTATACCCGTAAATTAACTGCTGTAAAATATTGTTTATATATAAGACTCCTTTGTGATATTTCATCATTTTATGCTTCCTGCTGCATTAACTGCCAGAGAGCTTAAATAAAGAAATGTTGTGTTATACCAAAGTGCAAGTCGGACTGCACATCAATGCAAATTTTTAATTATAATTTTGGAGGCTTTGAATATATCAAAGTTTATTAACCAGAGATATTTTTTCTTGTTTCTTTGTCTCCACTGAGATGTATAAATTCAATGCATCTGGTGGCAGACTAATATAAGTTTTTTATTTCAAAATTAATTCAGTGTACTTTTTCTTTTAATAGTTAAGTTTCTGTAATGCAACAAATTAAAATGTTTTATATCCATGATAATTCTTCACACCTATAATAATATTGCTGTAGGGAAGATTTCTTGATGCAAGTCTGTCAAGATTCATTTCATTTGTGTGAAATATGATTGTCAAGATTCATTTCATTGGTGTGAAATATGATTGTCAAGATTCATTTCATTGGTGTGAAATGTAAGCAATGATCCTGTTCCCACTTTCATTTCCTGGTGATTAACCAAATGAGATATTTACAAATATATTATAAAAGATTTGAGATGTACACTTAGTCCTTTCATGTAAGCAATAGAATGGGATACAGCAGAGATCTGAGACTATTGTTTCAAAGTGTCTCAAGGTGATTTTATTGGAAGGAAACAGTGTTCAAATGTGAATGAAATACTTTATTCCTAAAAGTTTCACAGTTTGTTTTGGAATGATGGAAGTGAGAAGTGGAACCAAGCATTGCATATTATTAATTATCTCCACCGATATATGCCCTCTCCTCCTTCATATTCAGTTCATGCTGTTTATATAAAGAACACACTTTTGAATTACAAAATAAAGATGTAATGTACTAAATATATATCAGTTTCTGAGTTCAACGAAGTTTTTACAAAATGAAAAATGTAATAGGGAATGATAACTTGTGAGTATAGCTTCAGCAGTCGTTCACATTTTGTCTAGTAGTTTTGAACATTCTTGTACATTTATTATTATTATTGTTATTAGTTATTGCTATATTGTATCTGTCATGACAATTTATATAAATAATAAAAATGTTTGCATCCTTACACAGACACACTTGCCTCTTCTTGTCTTAATCATAGACCAGATTCTGATCTTTGTTGATCAGTCTCTACACTGTCAGGGCCATGTGTGAACCATTATTTTAAAAAAAATTATTTATTAAGATCAATAAATATATTGAAGGGAGGTAACTATACCAGCTTGCTATGCCCTCTATTCAGTTTTACTCGAAAATTCCATTCTGAAGCAGATATTATTAGAGAATTTATTTTATATATATAAAATATAAGTTCTGTGACAGAGGTGATATTGAGACACTAAACTTTCCATTCTAAGTTTGCTTGTCATTTATAATCTTGCATTATACTAGAAACATTAATTGACATAAAGAGAAGTTTATTATGTATGGAAGCAGACGGATCTCTATGTCCCATAGAAAATTCTATAAAAGAAGTTTAAAAGATGGCCTCTCAGGGCAATTCTGATGTAAAGTAATGATGCCTATCAAAGATTCACATTATTGTCAACAACTCTTGGCATAAAGGTTTGCATTTACTAATTCATTTTTTTGTACTTCTAGTTAAGACTTAGTCTATGGTATTTTATCTTTTTTTGTTTTTCTTGAGTTCTAAATGAACTATATTTAGGAATTATTGCAGAATCTTAGGCTGATCATTATTATTTTTGTTGTTGTTATTGCTGATGTATTTTGATACTGAAATAATCACTTAAGTTGAGAACACACACTGCCAAAGTGGGGCAGATTACAAAGTACAAACACTACAGAAATAATATTTGAAATGTTCTAGAGTGCCCTTATCTGTATTATACAATGAAGTTTTAATATAACACATACCACATACATACAACCTGATGAAATAATCAACTCAAAGTCTGCAGTAATGGCTAATGTTTTTTTTTTAAAAAAGAACCCATAAAAGCAAAACATTTAAACATAATTACATTCAATATCATGCTGCCTTTGCCAGCTAACTTGAAAAGCTTACTGGCTAAAAAAAATGTATGCTGCTAGAGTAAAAAAATCACTAAACTTAACTTAATTGTTTTAAAAACATTTTGTAAACTGCAAGATTTATTTATGTACTTTTTACACACAACAGACCAATAACCACTTTTTACAAAGACAGTACATGAAATAATGAATAAAAGAGCACATTTAATTTAATTCTTATGAAAATATAAACATTTGTCACTCTTTTCTCTACATTTTCTCGATTCTGACTGGGCTTTTTATTTTAAAAACAGCAAGAGTGCTTTGTTTAATTATTAATTGTATGTACACAGCTATAGTGATGCAATAAAATTTAAAAGAATAAACATTTACAATTTTTTATTGTACAACATATTTATCTACTGAACAGTCCTGAAAAATGCAAAATGCCAAATTAGGAATTTTACAAACTTATAATTATTACTATTTGCAAATACTATTGCTATAGTAATTTTTGTCTTAGGAATAGCAGTGGCTGCTTATGGTCAATAGGTACTGTATTCTATAAATGCCACAGCTAATCTTTCAAACCTACAGCCATGAACAAAATAAATTGATACAATTAACAACACAACAATATTCTAACAACAGGTGTAACTTTTTTTTTTGAACAGTAAGATAACATTTTAATTATATCATATTAGCATAACTTTGAAGAAAACTGTCTTTGTTGCAAAGTATGTGATCAGTAAATGTAAACATTTTAATGACAAAATCAAACACTGCTTCCTTATCAATAGGAACAATAACATTTCAAAAGTTTGTTCTTTTTAAATTATTAATAAAAGTCAATGCAGAATTATAAATAACAAAAACTGTAATAAGTACATTAATATTCCCTATCAGATCTTTGGGGCAGTAAAAGGCAGTGCTGTGAGACATGGAAATACATAAAGCCACTTAACAATGTGTCAACTGACTTAGATATTTTGTGATGACCTGTACAAAAAAAAGAGATCAACATCTGAAAATTGATTTTTTTAATGACAAAATAAAATGCAACCAAAATAAAACAAGCCCTTAATTGGAACTGCATTCTTAAATGCACACAAGTAAATGACAGTTCAGCTTGTCATGAATATGTAATTGCTTACTGATGGAGATGTGAATATTTTTGTGATTAAATATGTTTGCATGCTTCACTAGTAATTTGCATATAGGTCTGTGGCAAGAGTCTGGCAACATTTGCTGCAATGCAGCAAAATGTCAGCATGTACATGACAAAAAAACATATCTCTTCAACAAATGGTTTCACAATTTTTTTACATTTTTAGACCAGTGATTTCTTCTAAGGCTGTCAGCAAAGCTTTTGTGGCTAAGAGAGAGACTTAAGTTTTCCCATGTAAAAACAGCACTTTTCACAGAATTGCTTGCCAGTTTCGTTCCTCCTTTTCCCACATAGCTTACAGGCTTCATCCTCCGGCACTGGGGAGTCATCACTGTTGGAACTATCCTCTACATCATCGAGTTCATTATCTGAATGTGATGAATATATTCCTAGCTGATCCTCATTGTCACTGTAGTACACTCTGTCACTAACACCCTCACGGGGGGAGCTTGACTCTCTGGCAGACTCATAACCAGAATTCAATTCATCACAGCCTAAAAAGTTTGCGATACTTTCTGCAAATGTCACAGATTTTCTGGGCCGGCTTTTGCTCTTTTTGTTTTTTAGCACAGACTTTGGTTTTCTGGAAAATGACTCTGATTTGCTTCGTGTCCTTTGTACAGTTACAGGCCCTTGAGGTCTGTCAGCATCAGATTTTTTTAAGCTAATGCGCCTGTGACAGTTTTGATGAGCACTAGAATCTTTTATAGGGTTTGAGTCTGAGCTCTCAAAACGTGAAGCAAGAGCACGCACATTAACAGAAGGACCCAAGTTTTCATCAGTAACATCAGATGTGATTGTCAGTGTAGGTGTACACTTAGATAATTCCTTGATCTGAACATTTTTATGATCAGTCTGGACCTGAAGAAGAGAACAGAAAAGACAGATTAATTTTGCTTTATACCATATTAACATAATTTAGGCTACTATATCTATTTTCACACTGATGCCTCTGGACACATGATATTGGTGGGCAGGAGAAAGTAATCCAGTAATACAATGAAACTCACTACAATGCAAATATTTGGGTCCATAAAATTGGATCACTTTAATGCGGGGTTTACAATATTTTACTATTTCCAAGAACATATACACGTATATGTATTCATGTCTAATGTAACAAAAATCGGGTTATTATCAGGTGAATATTAAATGGAATGTGTTATTAAGATACATGTAATCACAAAGATGACTTACTGGTTTTACTCATGTTACATTTACTTATGTAACATTTACTCAATAAGTAATATTTCTGAAAATGTTTATTTTGGCATAACACTTAGAAGAACCTGGTGAAATTGTTAAATTTCAGATTGTTTTATATTAAAAGTCATAAACGAACTCTTCCCCAAAATGATAATAAACGTTTTACACACTATTTCTTGTACTTAAAAAAAAATATTTTTTTCCAGAATGAGAAAAATACATGTACATGAATTTCAAATTTCAGGAACCATGCCACGATTGTATTACATGTATAATCAAATTCAAATGCAATCTCATCCCCAAAATTAAGTTAAATATTTTTTATACTCTTTTTCACATATTTTGAAAAAAAATTTCATGTGCGAATGAATACTCGAAATTTCGGGAGTATACCATGACCACATTATACACGTTATCACAGGGTTCCACTGTATTTCTGAGCAGTAACTATCCAGTAAAAGCTTTGCTGTTGGTTTGTTATGAAACTATAATTATTAAATATATAAATGCAAAGAGCCTTTTAAAGTCAAATTTCTTTTTTAATAAGTTTAAAACTGGGCTGGATCTGGTTAAAAGGATAGATTTTGGAAGATTAATTTATAATGGTGATTATAATATCATTTTCTAACACACCTGCAAAGAATGTATTTAGCAATTTTTGTTTTTTGGTGCAAAAATTGTTCAAAACAGAATAGAAAATTAAGGTAAAAATCTTCCACTTGAAATTCTGCTTTAGTTTCTTTCTAGACATGTACATGATAATTTTATTTAACTGTTATATATTTTTTTCCATTTAATGTTGTGTAACAGCAACAATCTCAGAATACATGGTTATCACTTATCAAATCCCAAAATACCAATAACAATAAAAAATAGTTTATGCAGTCTTTACCATATATATATAAATATTACACTTTAAAAAAATTACAGTTTTAGTTAAAATTCATTATGAAAACAATTATTGTATAATGATTTTGCTGTATTTTACTTACAAGTTAAAACATAACATATACTCACCGACTTACACACAATACATGCAACCTTCCCCCCCCCCAAAAAAAAAAAAAAAAAAAAATACAACCCCAAAACCTATGACAAGTCTTACTAAGTTATTTGTTGAAGCTCTTGTGAAAATTTGTGTCACATTAAGAGATGCATTTTCTTGGTTTCAATGAACTAAGTTATACTACAGACATGAACTGATATAGATACTGAAGTTTTGGTAAATTGTTTTATTAAGCCAGAATTAAGTGGATTATTTCCATTTATTCTTGTAATAAATAATAAACACAACAAGTGGTCAGCACAATGCAAAAAGTGTTATGCTTGTGTGAAAGGTACTATTATTCTATAATAAACTCAATAACATCATTATTTTAAAATAAACTTCACAGCTCTTGTATAATATGCTACCCTTTGACCTAACTATCGTAAAACATTAGTAATAAAAAAATAACTCCCCTCTTACTGAGAAAATTAATAAATAAATAAAAGTAAAATAACAGAAAGCAAACAAAAGCAGAAAAGCAAAGTATTAAACAGAGGCATTTTAAAACTTTGTTCAGATGTCAAGAAAAATCATCTAAATACAAAGACATTATGAATATCAAGCAAACAGCTAAACAAATATGATGAATGTAAACACTGTTTCTAACTAAATTACAGTTTTAAAATGTAGAGAGAGGCATTACTGTTAAATAATATTCATAACATTTGTTGCACTTATGTTTTATTTCATGAGCCATGGTCATCAACAAAGCCTGTCAAATAATGAAGACATTCAGAGATCAAAAGGTTCAACAAATTTCAATGAATATGTTGAGTTTCTTTCATGTTAAAAAACATAAAAGAATATATTCTGAAACTAAGCAGGAGACAGTGATGGCAAAGCATGTTTAAAGAAAGCTATTTGTAAATATTATTTAAAAAAATAAATTCTAAATGAAAATACGCTAACTATCTTTTTTGTTGTCAAATGACTAACAACTAAAAAACTATAGTGACAATTATTATGTTGCAAAAATACTCCAACAAAACTCTCATTTTCCAGTTCTAATGAACTCTCATAACTTTTATTTATTTTCAAGATTCAGCTGTTTTGCTTTTAAGTCAGATTCATATCAGGACTGCAAAGAGATAAAGCCCATGGTGAAATACTTATGTTCAATTTGAGCAAAAACAATCTAAACATAGGAAAATTTAAACTAGAACCTGTATGAGGATCAACTAAAATACACGCTCACGTGACAACAAAGAACTGAATATTTTGATTTAAAATGAAAAAAATCATTAGACAACAATGTGCTTCAGACCATTCCCCACCCCCAAAAAAGGAAAGAAAGAAGTTTAAAACAGAAATTCCCAAAATAAATTCTTGAATGAAAATAAATTGAGAAACCACCAAAAAGAGAGTCCAGTGTGCAATCTAGACTAAAGAATATTGAAATGTCAAGCAATCCCATATGTTACTATGAAACCTAACTATAGCATTAAACCTACAACACTGCCATTATGCCCCAAATTCTGGCATTATACCCCAACCACTGGCACTGAGCCCCAAACACTAGTATATATAGCCCAAACACCAGCATTATAGTACACCCCAAACACTGGCACCGAACCTCAAACAGTGGACTTAAAACCCCAAACACTGGCAATGGACCCTGAACCTTGACATTATACCCCCAATACTGGCATTATACCCTGAACACCGGGTACTGAATCTCACTGGCATTAAACAGAACTTGTTCTGAAGAAAAATAAGCACTAGCTCCTGGTACTTACAGCTGACAATGGTGATATGCTCAGTTTTTCACGGTCAGCATAAACTGAGCGAGGAGCATCTGCAGAGGCAAGCAAGTTTGGAAAAAATTAGAGAAATATGTTTCTAACAGTCAGTCATCTAAAGGAAAAAAACATACAACTACAAATGACAAATGATCTCATTTCAAAGAACAGATAAAGCGCAGTAAGACCAAGAGAAGCTTAAAATGAAGTGGATTATATTTTAGGCGCAGACTTACAATAAAGATTAAACAAATTGTTGACCCATCATGTGTAAATATAAAACTAAATATATATGTGCTAAAACCTTTGTCCATTTTCACTTTATCTAATGTGATTAAGGAATCACTTTAATATATGCACGCGCAAAAGCCCATTGCTATATATATATAGTATAATGATAAATCAAATGGCAATAAACATCAGTTCAAAAGGAAATACATATATAATTACTGGTCAAATAAAAAATATAAACACTTTAATATATACATGCATACCGTGTATACAAGTAGTAAATTATTATTAATTAGTGCAATAGAAAATTCTATTAACATTATTCTATCAAGATTTCTGGTTTACATAACTTGATTTCAATTCAACTGATGTTTTCAATGGCTTCTGTGCATTCAATAGAAATCAGCATTACGGTAAGTCAAAATAATACATTTGGATAGAACAGAAAAGTTGTGGGCAAATTTAACTTTCTGGTTATGAAGAAATTATTATTTTGAGATAATTTAAAAAAAAATTTACAAGAACAATGAGCAAGAGTCATAGTCAGAGGTTTCAGAGACCAGTTCAAACAAGCACTGATGTACATTTAATTGTATTCCTTCATTATATGTAAGGTGTGTAGGAGAAAATCCAGAAATCCCTCTACTGGTTTTCTTAACAGATTCCTTTTGAACTCATGTTTTAAGATAAAGATTAGTAATTAAAACAATTAAAAATTTATGGATGAAATATAGGTAGGAAAAGATTAGTAGTTTAAAAAAAATTTCAAAGGAATTAGTCTGGAAAAGATTAGCAGCTAAAAGAATATTAAGAATATGATTAGGATAGCATAGAAGATGTGCTGAAGCAGAAACTGAAAGCTTAGCAGTTAGTTCTAATTATTCCAATCACTGTTGTTTATGTAAAATAGAAAAAGATCCAGAAAATGGATTTGGATCTTTTGTGTTGGGTTTTATTTTCCAAATGAATACAAAATAATTATATCATTTCCAATAAAAGAAATTACATTTAATCAATCAAATATTTCGATGAATTCTTAAAATTGCTGTAAGATTATCTTCTGCCTTAGAAAATAATACAAATTGCTAAATGTTGATAGAATGTGTGCATGAAAGCAAGCAAATATAAAAAAAGAAAATTACTAGCAGAGCCTTTGAAAAAAATAATGTATCTTTAAACTTTACAGCCACTTACAAATTTAAATCTTCCCAAATGTAAATAAAATGAAAACAACAGTGGTGGAGAAAGAGGTAAAGAGTGTTAGTGTTGGTACCTGTGCTGTTAGTAGGGTAAGCAGGGCCACTGTGTTGCAGGTAGTCATTTTGAGATGAGCAGCGTTCAAGTGGCTTGGACCCAGCCTGCTGCACAGTAAGTTGCATACTACTAGCAGAATGCTGCAAGTGACTGGGCAGCGCTTGGATCGGATGTTGAGCATGCTGTAACATAACCAGATAGCTACCGCCCGAAGCTGGAGGCGTGGCCAGTACATGCAAATTTGGAACCACTTGTGCAACATTCTGAGTATTTCGTTTACCAACCTCTGAGGAATCTGTGTGAACTGGTGCAGTCACAGGTGGAGCTCTGGATTTGGCTAGTGAAGAAGGGTATGGAATAGCAGGTTTTTGGATGGGAACCGATGCATGTCCATGGGCACTCTGTGAAGGGAGAGGTACTTGTGATGGTTGAGGCTGTTGGAAACTACCCGAAGGTCTCCTGGTGGGCTGCTGCTGATGGTAATTTGGCTGGAGTTTATTTGTGCAGTTGTCTGGCAATATCTGCTGCTGAGATTGACACTGATCCATTACAGCAGCCTGCTGATACTGAAATGATTGCTGCTGCTGCTGCTGCATCAGGTACACAGACTGACTGTGGCGAGTGGCTGATCCCTGAATTTGCTGCTGAGTCTGCTGAGTTTGTGGTCGAGCTATTTGCTGCTGTTGCTGCTGCAACTGCTGAGTTTGCTGCATCTGTGGCACTGCAACAGCAACTTGTTGCTGCAAACTGTTCTGTGGCCGTGGACGCTGCAGGATGTTCTCCTGCAAAAGCTTTCTGATGTCTGCTTTGGTCATCTTTTGCTGATTACTTGCAGTGCTGCTGTGATCAGAACCACCACTGTCAGACTTCACACTGTCAAGAGACTGTTGGCTGGAGTGTACACCAGCTTGCAGACATTTTTGTTTATTCAAGAAAGACTGGTAGACATCAGGGTTAGCAGGTGTATCGGAAGTCGGTTTACGTGACTTATTTCTGGGTAAAGTTCCATATAGGTCAGCTGAATTGCTACCATTGTCCGTGACACCAGAGGTAATGTATTGAAAATTATTGGCAGAGTTTGATGAAGGGATGCATGATACCCCATTACTGTCCATGCGAATATGTGCACCACCACTTTCTTGTTGTGTTACACCAGATCTGTTTGGATCACTGTTTCTCTCAGAGTGTTTAACAGGGTTGCTTACCCCTTGATAAAGATTAGCATTGACTTGCTGAGTGTGATTATCACGTGGAACTATAGCTTTGCTTTCCAAACATGCACTACTTTTTAGCTGCTGGCCTATGCTCTCACTTAGGTCTGAATCGCTACTGGTGAAACTTGACCTGCACAAATTATTTAAGAAATAGGTTAGCATATGTAAATGACAATATTTCATTGAGATGTTACAGTTAAATGCAACTTAATTCAGTGTCCCACTGGCAAGAAAGAGAGTAAATCCCACTAGCAAGACAAGAGTAAATGGTTGAATAACAATCAATTAAATTTTGCTAGCCAAGGTGGTTCCACATGTCTTAAAAAGATGGTCACTGAAAGCTTAACTGTATTTTACTGAACCTTTGTACTTTAGATTTACAAAAGATGATGCCCATGAAAAGATTCAAGAAACTAAACAAATAAAAACAGCTTACTATTTATGTTGATTTATCTACAATTTAAAAGTGAGTCACTTTTAACTGCCATTAACGCAAACTAACACTCTCATGAACTTCAAACATCATGCATGAAAATGTCATCCCAAAATTCCTCCAGAAACATACAAACCTTTTCCTAAGATACATAAAAATTCTAGTGCTGAAAAACATAGTGATCTAAAAAGTGAAATTTATACATTTTAATCAATTGACTTATAGAGGAAGAAGCCACATAAAGGCACAAGCCTCCCCTCAAAATCCCATACAAACAATAAACAAAAAAAAGAAACCAAAACAATCAAAACAACAAACAGCAAACAATTATGTATGCAAATACGAAAGAATTTAAAACCAGTCAAGAAGTAGAATTTCATTAGGACCTGTTGCTAATAGAAGGTGGAAGATCTAGGATCATGGGAGAGCGATTAGACTGAGGTCTCATAGGGATTTGTTTCTGCAAGTTCTGTGACTTCAGATAACAAGAACTATGTTTCTTCTGAGCGTGGTTAAGTGCCTTGTTGCTAAGCTCTTTCTGTGCCATAGCTTCCTCTAGGCACTCTGCAAAATATAAAGATTTGGTGGGTTAGAAAGGAAAATAATGAAGCGTCTCATAGAAAACTCTGCAAAGTTAAACAGCACGTAAGTAAAGAATTAAAAATAATTTTAATAAAAATAATGAGTTTCAAGTCTAAAATGTAAATTTAAAGCATGTACACATTTTTCTATTCTACATGCACTGTATTTTCCATTTTTACATAGTCAGCCATGCAAAAATCTACTGATAAGGTGATAACAACAACAATGTAAATCAGCATACGCACATAGTTTTTTTTTGGATTTTTTAGACAACCTGTAATTTAAAGAATGCACACACTATTAAATGTGAGTAATTATTCTAGCAGTAAAAATATAAAAATATTACTGTCGTGGGAAGGGAGGGGGGTTTAGTGTGCTATATATATTTATTTTTAATTTTAGAAGCAAAGCAGCACAACTCACTCAAAGCAGTTTCACAGTAGTTAAAGGCGGCCATAAAATCATCTTGTGTTTCTGCTAACATACAACTGTCCATAAGAGCATCTGCCTTCTTGTAGAGCATGACAAATCTGTCTGACATGGTATCTATGACACATAACAGCACATTTAAGGCAAGACAAACATGGCTGGTTGTAAATACACCCACAACAAGCAAAGCAAGTATAATGCCATCATCTCACATAAATATGCATATTTTTGTCAAATATTTGCACTAGGGTTGAAGAAACCCAAATCTACAGTCACAAGTACACAATAATTTAAGATGTCTATGATAAACAGTTAAATAATATGGGCATAAAGGTCTAGGAAGTCCCTGATCAACTGTACATGAACTATGCACAATAATCTAAAATGTCCATGAGAGTCAAATAATATACGCACGCTGTCCAAAATGTCTCATATATAGTCATAATTAGTACAGAATATTTAAGAGGGAACAAAACAATTATGCATGTCCTCTCAACCTTTCAATGTACAATCATTTAAATATTTCCATTTTTTGGATGAAATAATACAAAAGTGACATAACTGAAGTAGAGAAATGCTTACTTATCAAACAAAAATTCTTCTTAGGTAAATGTACAAGTTAAAAACTAGCTCAAAGGTTAAATGCCAATTTCCAATAATTCAGTCAATGAAACTTTTAATAAATCATTAATTTTTTTTAAGAGCTTTGCAAGAGGAAAAAAATGTATTACACCACAGCTGCATTCATATTTTTTCTTTTTTTTTTTTTATCAACAAGCAAGCGTACTATGATGCAAGGTACAAGTAAATCAATGAATAAAATTACCATCTTTGTCCAGACTGTCTAAAGACGAGTCTCTTTGGTGAGATGAATGGGCTGACTTGATAATTTGGAACTGGGCCAAATCTATTTTTAAAAATAGTAAATCATACACATAATTAAGAGAGTATGCAAATTTATGACAACTAGTAAAATGTAAGCTTAAATATCATTGATTACGAGTTGGGTTTTATATTCCAAATGAATACAGAACTATTGCAGAAAAAATACATCATTTCCAATCAAAGAAAGGACCTCATTGTGGAAATGTTTGGTCATTAATAAATAATTAAAATAATTATTTATATTTTTGACAATTCACTTCATATTTCATAATTTCAAAATGAATTGTAATCTATTCTTTACAATATTTGTATAAACCTAGCTATTAGAGTAAAATTATGTAAAGATTTTTTTACCACTATGCTTTACTAGTGTCGAATGCATTCTATAACAAAGGGTTAGATATCCAGCCTGTTATTAACAGGAAGCTCTATTAACCCTTAGGATTTTACAGATGTACTAAATTAAAAAATTTAAATTTATTAAAAATGCAGTAGTTTGTGTTTCTGTTTCCTCAATATCCAAGCCAATGCAAAAAAGTGAGTATTTAAAAACTCTACCTGAAGTGAATTTTCCACAAGGATGCTTGAAGCTCCCACAATCCAAGATTAAATCTAACAAATGCTGCTAGTAACAGTCCGCAATTTATATATTACTTTGTTGTAGGAAAGGAATTTTAAAAAAAGATCAAAAGTAAACAAAAGAAAAGAGTTTTGATTTCTTATTGCACAGATTTTAGTGAATCATGCCTCTCTGTAATGGATTACTTGCAATTCATCAACAATTATAAATTATTATAGCATGTACATGTACCAAGCTTCAATCCCTTTTATAAAAAACATATTCTAGTTGGTGGCTAAATATTTAAATCTTCACCAAAACACTGAGTTTTCAGCATGCCCAAAACTTTGTACAGGTATGACAACAGAAAATTTTTGCAAAATGAAATGTTTGCTTCTAAGCTGCAAAAGAAAACAAAATGATGATAAAGTGACTGAAACTTTTGAAACCCACTTTTAGGCGGTACTGGTGGTGGGCGCTGATCAAAATAATCAGCCATGATGAGCTTTTGGCCTCCTGTGTCTTCCTGCCGTGAAAATTTCAAAACATCCTCCTGACTGCTCTCTTTAATGGGATGCATGATCTTTCTCCCTGGCAGGACCTCACTAGAATGATGAACTGCTTCTCCTTGTACATCTTTTGCATAATGTGGAAACTGATGCCCCTTCTCAAATGTACTGTAGGAGTCAAGGAGCATCTTTCCATGGTGATGATGATGGTCCACCATCTTGAACACCAAATGACAAGAGGTTAAGGTTTAGTCATACCTAGACATTTTTAACAAATATTTTATCATTTAAACATGCTTAAAGTGAAGTGAAACTGCACTATTATAAAATGAAAAATATAGGCACAGAGAAACCTGAACATTTTATGACACATGTAAGCTGCAGTCAGAGTCAGACCTTGATATTTTTTTTTATACACTTGATACATATTTAAGGTAAAATTAAATCTCTCTGATATAATTAAACACAATTATTTAAAATTAAAAGTAAGGATTTTTTAAAAGTCAAACCTCATTAATTTAAAAAAAGAAATGGTTTATTCATATTTCAAATGTCATTAATACCAGACACTGTAGGGTGATATGTTTAGCTCAGAGGAAAAATATGTTGACTATATATAGCAACAAAACTGTCATAGGTCCCATATGTGCTTGCATGTGTGTGTGTGTGTGTGTGTGTGTGTGTGTGTGTTTGTATGTGTGCATGTATGTGTGCTTGTGTATGTGTGTGTGTTTGTATGTGTGCATGTGCGTGCATGCGTGCGTGCGTGCGTGTGTGTGTGTGTGTGTGTGTGTGTGTGTGTGTGTGTGTGTGTGTGTGTGTGTGCGCGTTTATAAACCATAACATTTATTTTAAAATCTGTCAGTGGACTATAAATTATCTTTTTAAAAATGCATTAAGTTTCAAAATTGTATTACTGCCTGCAAAAAGCTGGCTAAATGAAAATAATTCAAAAATGGCTTTTTTCTAATTTATTATAATTCAGAATCTCATGTTTATTTATCCAAAAAACAACTATAATTTATGTCAGATAGATTTTCACTATACATTTTTTTTTTAAAATGTATATAACCACATTGGATCATTAAAGGAGAGAAACCACACAATCAACAAAAAAAAATTAATTATATTTATGTGCTTATTGCATGAAAACTAGAATTTTCTCTGGGAAGTGACTGGTGCTATTAACTTCAAAAATATTTGAATTAATCCTCAAAAAATGACACATTAGAAGAAAATTTTCATTTACCCACAAATTTATTTATAAAGGGTACACTATAAAATGAAATTTAACGAAACGTTTCGGATTTGTATGTGTATTACTAAATAATATAAAGTGGCCTATATCAATCTAATCAAATATTATCCTATAAAATGTATTAAATAGATGATTTAATCACAACTTGGATTGTATTGTTGCATAAAGACACACAAAAATGATAGAATGTTTAGATAGTGACAAGTACTAAGCTATTATTATTAAGTAGGCCTACTTACAATTAAATATAAAGCTGTGTTGAACGATGAATATCATTGTAGATCTACTGCTTAACATTTAAGCATTATTTTAATACCTTTAATTTACCTTTGAAAAACAGATCCTGAGGTATAATAAATTTTACTAAAATTATGTAGATTAACTAAAACTGATCAAATGACAGTGCTGGCTGAGCAGGCAGTGTCATAACTGAGTGTGTCTACCCGATGACAACAGATAAAACTACACAAATCTGTTGTTTCATAGGTTGCTTGAATATTTTCATCATTGTCACTGCTGCTAGTGCTACATCAGAAATGTCAATATTATTGTCTAAACACTTCTGTTCAGCAGTCTAGCTAATGCAGCAGACAACGCACGAGAAGTACACACCATCAAAGCTTAATTCTGGTTGGTATCAATTCAATACCTAGCTTCTAAAACAAATTAATTTACACCCCAGACAGCATAATTTTGCAAAGTAATAACGTTATTTTGTAGACAGATTTTGTACTACCTTAAATAAATCACAACTGCACACTAAAAAATAAAGTTTCAATCCTAAAATTAATTTTTAAAACAAACTCAGCCAAAGTCAGATCAAAGAAGGTGAAGCACCATAACAATAAATTTTAGGCAACTTTGTTCTGATTCGTGTGCAGCCACATGTCTTATAGAAAGAAAGAGCCTTCTCATTCAAGATGATACATGTGTGCACCTCTGATTGCTAAAAATACCATGCAAAAAGTCATGTGTTAATAGGGATGAAGTAGTCCCATGCTGGATCAAAGAGTTGGACCTCCACACACATACCCATTAGTTATTTTATGCTTTAAAAAGCTATAATCTCTTGTTCAGACAGTAAAACACTCTTGAATTATTAAAAAATGATGGTCAATAAAGCGATTTTTAAAAGTAATCCCAAAATTGATTTTTTTAAAAAAACTTTACGACTACAAATCATTTGTAGTGCATAATTAATTACAGCAACTTTAGCTGGCTTTGCACAGGCAATAACACAATTACTACTGAAATGTACCAATGTTTAGTACAGAATTCTAAAATTTTAATAAATCTGAAAGAAAAACTGGAAAATAATAATATTAACTTGAAAAGTAAAATTATACCACCACCACCACCACCACCACCACCACCCAAAAAAAAAAGAAGAAAGAAAACAATATTTCAGGTATTTAATTATTTTTTATGTATAGCAATTTCTAAGGAAACACCAGGTATGTGTAATTTACTGTCATGAGAAAATATTAAACCTTTTCTGGAGATGTCTACAGGTTCTGAAAAAAGAAATATGTTTGACTTAGCAAGTAATGGCAAAAATATATCACCTGCGTGTTCACAGTACGTGGAACCACCATGCTCTTACTGAGGAAATACTGCACGCAAGGATCAATAGTTCCACTGCCAGTTGAACTGGAACTATTCCGGTCGCTGCTGCCATAACCAGAGTCTTTGTGTGAGCCTAAGGAAACATTGTCATAAGAAACATCTATTGAAAGTCCACCATTTGTACTTCCTTTGCTAGTGATCAATCGGCCCATGAGACTGTCTGACTCCACACTGCTCACACTGTTGTTACTACATGATGAGTTTTGCCGATGAACACCCTGGTGTTTCAAGATTGTTTCTACCATAAGAGGATTAATGTAATTTAGTTTGTTTTCGGATACTTCACTATCACTGTCACTCTTTCGTGTTGTAGTTACATCTAATTTTGAAGACTTTTTTCTGTCTGATTTTTTGGATAAACTTTTTTCAGACTTTTTGTCTTTCTTGTTTTTTTTCTTAGATTTATCCCCATCAGTCTTGTCACTTTTCTTAGTTGTAGATATCAGTTCAATATGGCTCATAGACACTGCAGATTTTATGCCTCCAGTTTGTGTAGAATTAGATGCTTGCCTTGAGTGCTTCTGGCCTATGTCAACAGGCTGGTATTCAGGTGGTGGAGTTCCAGGAGGAAGAGGTGGCTCACTTCCCAAAAGTTGCAGATTCACCAAAGAGGCTGGGCGCACCATACCCAGCATCTCTTGACCAGATTGCTGGTGAGTGGCAAGATCACTAGCCAAAGTATGCATTCTGTGTCTTGGCAGGGTAGAAAATCCTGATTGCAATGGCAAGCTGGAGACACCTTCGACTGAATCATGATATCCATGCCCCGTGGGTTTGGGTTTGAGTACAACATGCTGGCCACTGCTTGCAAGGTCTAAGCCATTTTCTGTATTTTTGTCCTCTCTTTGTCCAGCCGATGAGTGCTGATGCCCATTGTGTACAGGTGGTGCTGGCTGCCCCACACCTAGACTCCCTTTAGCAATCACAGCATCAGGCATAGCTAAACCTTTATGCACTATATACCCATCATTATAGGTCTGAGAGTTAAGTGGATTTTTGTTGGGATCTATTTGATAGCGTACAACGTCAGCTCCACACTTATCTCTCACCAGACTACGATTGTTAGCATTCTTACGAGTGACCTCTGACATACGACCTGTATTAGGTGGCATCGGCAGTTGTGATTGGTCTGGGCCACTGTGAGATGGGCGACGATACTGATTGCCACCTGAGAGAGTGTAAGTGACATACTCATCTTCGGGTCTACCACTCACTGTGCCAGCATTGAGCTGCTGCTGTTGTGCTGATAAACTTTTGGAATCAAAAGCATTTGAATGCACCCCAAAGTATGTTCCTGGAATAGGAGTTGCTGCCCCTCCTTCCAACAGTCTACCCTTCTCAGTCTTTGATGAAACGGCATACAGGAAGCTAGGCTGGCGTGCGTGGTCACGACTCAGCATTCCAGGTGAATCACGTCCATTCTCTTGGTTGGCTGCTGTCTCATGGACAGAATGACCCTGGGCAACATTTGGTGCCAGCTGCTGATCAGGGTTTGGGGTGCATGAGCGGCGTGTGATGGGTGGCACATTTTTTATGCTATCCTGTGTTCGGTCCAAGATACAATCACTCTCCTGGGACATCATCACTGTTGACAGATAAAAGATAAAAAGATAAAAGAATATGATAAATTCTTAAAATGCTCATTGGGATAGTTGGACATAAGTAAAATGTAGCTTTGAAAATGCATCAATATGTATGTCAAAGATATGAAACAGCAACCAGTCTTATAATCAGAATAACAAATGGCAGTAATTGGCAGTCTTCTTAAAGCAAGACTTAATATAATCTAACAATGTAAATCCTGTAAGTCAGCAAGACTTAATATATAATCCAACACATCTAAATCCTGTAAGCAGCTAGACAATACATCTAAATCCTGTACACTGTGAGTAATATACAACAATATTATCTATCAGTCAGTGAATTGCTCACCTGAAGTTGGGGCAAAACCAGGTGCCATAACTCTTTTTCGAGGAGCTGTGTCCACAGATACAGGTGTAGCTGATGGATTAGCATATAAAAGTAGTAATGGCTGAAAACGACCTCTACTACATTTTTCAACTACATTTTCCCACTGTGGTCCAATCTATGAAGATAGAAATTAGTAAACTCATTATTATGTTATTAATATATGCAATGTTATTAAAAATATGCAATCTTTCTTTATGTATAATTTACTAAAAGAAAATTTTAATGATAAAATATGATTGTTAGCAATATGATTTTACAACCTAAACTAATAGAAAAGTATGTTAAATATTAGCAAATATTATTTAAAAAATCACATGCAAAAAACCCCACCCAAATAAATATAAAAAATCAGTAGCTAATATTTTAATAATAGCAAATTTAGAAAAATACATGCCAGCACACAAATGAACACACATGCACATATAAACATATATACATAAGCAAACACTCATGCACCTACAAACATATACACACATACAAACATATTCATGCAAAACACACATACAAGCATACACCCATATACATGCAAACACACACAAACATATAATATATATATGCAAACATGCACACAAACACATACATATAAACATACATACACAAACACATAAACAAACACATGCAGACAAACACAAACACACATAAACAAATGAACACGTACACATATACTCACATCATATGCAAACATATTCACAAACATACACACATGTGAACACACACATACCCAGACATACACATGCAAACATACATATAGAGACAAACACACATACAAACATATGCAACAACATTAACACTTAGATGCAGTTTGCACACACTTCTCTGACTGTTGCATCATCGAAATAGATCCAGATGCGGAGCTTGGAGTGGAATACAAATGTTGAGTAGTGTTTGCCATAGTAGCATACCATAGCCACTAAATGTAGCTGTGGCAATGTCCGTAAATCAGGCATCACACAGTGATACATCTGCCAACAAAGAAAGGATTCTGATAAATATATCTATGCTGTTTTGTGCTATGTTAAAAAATGTTATTGAGTTATCCAGCTTGGACTTCTGACAGAGTTTAACAGTCTCAAATTAAAATCTGACAAGAGAAGCAAAAGAGCTAACAAATTACATCCTTTTTGTTTAGTTTTATTAAATTTAATAAATTTAGGAATTATCTATCTTGGACATGTTCATCTCTATCTTATCTCCATTTATTTACTGGAAAAGGTCAGACACATTTAAGACAGGGAAGAGAGCTAACAAATCACAAGTTATATCCCCTTCGCTCAAGTTTAATAAATTTGTGAGTTCTATCCATTTATTCAGAGAAGATTGAGGAAAAAGTCACAGAAACACAGCTTTATAGATTGAAAACATTTAAAGTATTTTTACACTGTTTCTGTTTGATTTTAACAAATTTATGAGTTATCTTTCTTACACATATGCTCTCAATAATGCATATATCACTATTTGCTGATAAAAAAAACAACTATATATATATATATTTAAGATAGTGAGAAGAGTTAATGAGTACAACTTACATCTTGCAGTAAGACAGTTGTGCGAAGACAGCTGGCAACTTCCGTTGTCATCTCGATGGTTGGATGGTCTGAATCCCACACCAACCCGACACTCACTGTATAACAGAACTGGTTATTACTGGAATATACCTGTTTTCTCCAAATATTATGTGTACAAAAGAACTGGTTATTACTGGAATATTCCTGGTTTCTCCCCAAAATTAAGTGTGCAAAAGAAACTGGTTATTACTGAAATATTCATTTATCTCACAAATATAAAGTGCACAGTACACAGTTATTACTGA
The DNA here is from genome assembly GCA_028829895.1 of Sinotaia quadrata. Classification (NCBI taxonomy): domain Eukaryota; kingdom Metazoa; phylum Mollusca; class Gastropoda; order Architaenioglossa; family Viviparidae; genus Sinotaia; species Sinotaia quadrata. Next base: position 11,905,798 of record CM054182.1, read on the forward strand.
AATGTTCATGTTGGCTTCCACATATAAAGATCTAAGATGACAAAATAATTCTGAAATCCACTGTCAATTATAAACAAGTTGTGTAGTTATAGAAATGGTGAATAATAGAATTGTCTGGAACTAGTCATAAAGAAGCAATTCTGACATCCTTTTGGACAATTGAAAATAAAGCAAATATTGAAGTTATTCTGGCACCTTTTATACAAGTGAAATAAGTACATTTAACTCATTCATTAGAATACTGAATAATATCATACTTTTTATAATCTGCACCTATTTCACAAAAGCAAACAATTCATGACAAATTTCTCTCTCAACATCATCCATTGTTGGTTTTTCTCTCTTCAACACCCACATAGCGTGCCTAGAAAACATTATTAACTGTCACATTTCACTAAAACGCTCTCAATTCACTGCCACCGAACAAGCAATAGAACAATGCCCATACAATTACACATTTTCTTACCAACATCTGGAACATTGAGGAGAGTTCTCTGTTTTTGTACTTGTCTCCCACAGTTAGCCTGTTAGTGAAGTTAAGAAAGAAACACAAAACACTATTATAGACAGAAGGAAATGCTCTAATAAAACATCAATAATAATATAATCTAAGTCTGTATTCAACAATCATGTATTAAATTAGATTAGTATTCTAATTTTAGATTTATGTATGTGTGAGTTTGTGTTTATGTATGTGTATGAAACTGTGTGTTATTTTAAATTTAGATGTGTGTTTGTGTGTGTGTAAGGAAAAACAATAATGGAAGTTTAGAGAAAAAATAACTGCAAACACTATTTTCTATGCATATATCAATTTGATCATTAAAAATGTTCCTTAAAAAAATGCACAGAATACAAATGATTTCCTACAGGGCAATCACGGACATCTCCCATCGTACTGGCTTTACGCAGCAAAAGTCCAAACCGACCAGGATGCAAAGCATCTCCATTTTCTTGCATAATGCGAGACTGGGAACTGCACAGAGAATATAAATATATAATTTTTAAAAGAATCCTGTGAACTGCACATTAATTACAGATATAAAAAGATAAAACTGTACAGGCAATATAAGTATAAAAAAATAAAGGCTATTTAGCTGCATAAATGATACAGATTATAACAAAAACAAAAAGCAACTCCAACCCAGAAAAAATGACAAATTGTAAACAAACTAGGAAACTCATAAAAATTTCCAAAGTTATATTTTCTTAGAAAAATACACCACTGCAGTCTCCAAGTAAATTTAGATTTCAATGAGTCAAATTATAACCTGCTTTTATGCCCAACTGATGGAGTCTTTTACCTATTCAGTCACAAAGTAAATTTAAATTTAAACAGTAAGGTGTATTATGGTCAAATGAGGCATATGTCTACTTACACAAGTGCGGAGGCCGACACATAGTGAACCATCTCACTAAACTTGAGGGGATTTGTACTGATGCCACAAGGACACAACACCTGCAACATAAACACAATTTCAAATTTCAATATTAAAATAAAATTATTATTAAAATAAAATTATAATTTCAAAATTCAATTAAATATTAGTTAAATTACTGAAAGTAAATGGTTGTCTATTAGAGAGAGAGAGAGAGAGAGAGAGAGAGAGAGAGACATCAGCAGGCAGGTAAAGAAGAAGTGTGTTCTGATGAAAAGATTCAGAAGTTGACAAATGCAGGTATTGGTGACATTTCCTATTTCAGAAGCACATGTAACTATTTGACATTTTAAGACCATTAACCATACCTTTTATTTTATTTGTATTTTATAAATCTTAGGGTTGAAAGCCACAACAAATTAAAAATTTAAAACTACTGTTAAATAAAAATTCTGATACATAAGCAATTTAACAGGCAGAAATCATGAATAACCTGTCCAACAATATGGGTAAACAATATCTTCTTGTTTGTGGTTGTTTTGTGCAAATATAAGATGGAGATAGAAGAAAATGTTTATAATATAACGGTACTGCTAGTATCTGTTTACTGATAAGTGAAGAAAACTGTCAAGTCAATGCACTGGTTTTATGGGTGTGTCGATCAGATATTGCTTCCATTTTACCGAACTAATGCAATCACAAAGCAAGACAAAAATATACTTAAAAAGAAATTCTTCCTAGTTTTAGAAATATCAAAGAAACTCTTGAGCTAAAGTCTGGATTAGCTACTAAAAGCCAACATTTTAAGACAAGCAAAACAGAGAAGTAAATCTCTTTTTTACCTCTGCTAAAATGATATGTATCCAAACTGACAAATTTTGCACAAGATATGCATGATCCGTTATATTTATTTACAGTGTAGTAGTGTGATTCAAAACTTCTTCTTTAGCACAAAATTGCTTCAAGAGAGATATAAAAGTTGGGACCAAGTAGTTACTCCTTGTCAAATCAGACATAAAATAAATTAAAATTATAAGGATTATAATAATAAAGAACTGATTGACTGATGCTTTAAACAATGTGTGGAGCAATCTTTCATTTTGCTGATTAAACATGATTATGCTTTTAATTTTTTTCTTTTCCACAAAGAAATGATTTTTGTCACAAATGACTGATTAAAATGTTTTTTTCTTTTTGATATCACGTTACAGAGAATGGAAAACAAACACATTTATTACAAATTCTATATCTGATAGCATAATTCAGATGGTGCTTACCTTTTCCTGGACACGCATGGAAAACTTTTGATGAGGCAGACAATGCGGGGCAGTGCAACTGTCTTCATTGCAGTTGTTGGCAATGTGGAAATGGATGCGTCGCAATATATTCTCCTGGAAAATAAAAAAAATGACAATCGTAAACACACTTGTCATGTTTTCAACAACAAATATTAACATTTGGAAACCACTCTTGAAGAAATCTGTTAAAAATAAAATTCTTTAAATATTTGCATAGATTTATGCAATCTATCATAACCTTAACATATATTTCAATGTTAAAGTTAGATTTTCAGTGCCAAATAAAATAACATAATTATGAACAAGGCACTCATGCACACACAATTACACAGAGAGAGATCGGAAGCCGAGAAAAAAAGTTCTCCATTGGCTCTATCAAAAAAGTGCTTTTTTTTTTTGACCCTCAAAAAAACCATCATCTCAGGCCTTGATGACTGAGGTCAAAATTAGTAACAACAAACCTGGAAAATTCTAACCAAGAATCAAGTATAATAAAACAAAATTCACAAACTGTTAATGAATGAAAAATTAAATAGATTTATAAGGAGTATGATATCAGAATTACCTTATGCAAGAGATAGAAATGTCACTATCAGCAACTGGGCATTGGTGTTTTGCATCACTGATACAGAGTTTGCAATTACAAAATATATTGTGAGTTTGCCTGGTAGACTGTAAATTGAATTCAGATTAAGTTAAACAATGAATGGGAAAAGTGACTAATCAGAATTAAAGTTTATAGCTTATTCTGTACACCCTAAAACTGCACCTATTAGGATACGATCGTGTCATTGGGGATGGATATTACTTTTTTGCCTCATTTGGAAATAAGGAATTCCACAAAAAAATCCTACAGTTTTTATCACTATAAAGGTAGTTCAAAGTTCACCTAATGATCTGAAGGCCCACAATTTGTGCACAGTCTTGGGTACCAACAGTAGCCTTAGTTCTCTAAAGGACATTGAAAACTTCTTACCTACCCACCCACCCATCCATCCAACCACAGGAAACAAAAGATGAAATGTAATGCATTAAATGTTACCACCTTTAAAGATCAATGATGAATGAGCAGCTATTATTGATTCCAGCCATTAGCTTCCATGGTGATAATGACAACAAACAGAGCTCCATTACAAAATGCACTTCGCTGTCAAATGCATCCAAGAATCAGGTAAAATCTTAAAATATTATTCCAATGGATTTTTGTGAAGGAACATACCTTCTTAGAAGTCTGCTATAGGTATTTAAGAATGTTTAAAGGCAAATCAAAGTAACTGTGGATGAACAGTTGAATTGGGAAAGCAGAAGTGAAAGAGAAACAGTATTGCTAGCTTGTATAAAAAAAATTAGCATTTACTTATGTATAATGCAGTTATTCGAGTTAATCAACATGACTTCTGCTGATTCAGAATATTTCAAAATAAATGTGAACACGAATATATATAAACGTCATCATTTAAAATCACGATGACACAAGAAAAGATGTTGCTGAAGCATTTAATCAACACTGATATGATGTTGGCTCTTCCAATAAATTGTCACAATTCAATCTGTTTTATTCTCAGAATAAGCATGGAAGCACACACACACACACACACACACACACACACACACACACACACACACACACACACACACACACACCACAAACATGCACGCACACACACACACACCAACTCACAATTCTCTCTCTCTCAGACACACACATATAAACACCATTTCCAACATCACACATACATACACATATACATCACACTTACAAACAGCAGAAACAAACATACATCACACACCTTTGTGCATGTCCATATACTACACAGACACACACACACCTGTGGAAGCTATACATTTTCAACATTTATGACTAGAAAAGACTAAGCAGCACTGAGATAATTTTAGTGTGAAAAGCAGTGGACAGGTAGAGGGGAAATGAAGAGGGATGAAAGAAGAAAATCAATAAATAGACTTTACATTAGCCTATATTTCTCCTGACATTCATCGTCTAAGACTGAATTATTACAAGAAGACAATTCCTACTTCATATATTTTGCAAGAGAGCCAGACTGCATAGAGAACAATGAGATTTTTTCTTAATAAAATATTAACATGTACATCTATTATTTTTTAAACAAAAGTGTGTAATAATGCTATTTTTAAAAAATAGGATAAAAATGTGTTTAGATGTATATAGAGTCCTGGATGACTTATTCATTATGACTGTTCTACAGAATCTTGACTTAATTTACAGTCTTGGTTTAACAAATAGTCTTGGATTACGGTAGAGAATCTATTTATTTGTATAATTTTTGATTAACAAACAATCTTGATTTAACCAACAGTCTTGGTTTGTCCTAAACTCTTGATTTAGAACTTACAGATCCATTTATTCGTTTAGTCTTGGTTTAATAAAGTCTTATTTTAAGTTTCATAGTCTTGATTTCATTGACAGATTTTATTTCAGTTTTTATCCCATTGACAATTTTTAATTCAGTTGACAAAGTCATGACTTGTCTTACTGTTCCAACTTAATAGTCTCTGTTTGCGTTAGTCTTGGTTTGTCTTACAGTCTTGGCTTGCCTTGCAGTCTTGGTTTGACTTACAAAACATTCTGCAGCATCATCCATATGCCCCAGTTGAAAGCGCTGTTGGTTGGCAAACGTTTCTGCCAGTGCTTTGCGGAGAGCGTCAGGGTGCAAAGAAGCCTTGTCACTGTACTGGAATTGTGTGAAGATCACCTGGAACCGCGACACAGGTAACATGTGAATTTGGCAATATTTTAAAACAAAGAGAAAATCTGTGAAGAAAATAAGGAACAGTTTATGGAGATGGAAAGGTGGGTGTGTACGGGGGCGGGAGGGGTAGAATGGGGATGGTGGCGACCATTCACTGTGCCCCATGCCGTCTAAATTGGGGGACTAAATGAATAGGTATATATCAAGCACAAAATGCTAAATAAGCAAGGCATTGGAAGAGTGTTTTAAATAGTTTACAGCTCAAGCACACCGATTACATTGCACTCCTGGTAACCACGGTGCTGTGTATATGCTTCTCGGTCAGCCCAGGGTCGGGTTATCCTATTGCCTAAAGGCACAACCCGCGCTGTGCTTAGGGCCCTTTAATTAATACCTTCACGTGGCAGTGGATTAGCTAGTTTATTAGTGTGATAGTGTCCCGTTTGCAACCCCCCATCCAACCCCCTTTACCCTCCCTTGATCTCACTGCCAAAAAGGTCTTACTCATGATAAGTGCTGTTTGATAACTAATTCATTAAATTAAATGATTTTTATAAGTATAGCAATAACACGTGTTTTTGCATGAAATGTGTACCCACACACTGAGTTAAGTTTTCTGTCTAAGCCAAAAGTTCCTTTCATCTGTGTTAAGGTTTAATAGCTAGTCCATCTAATTAAATCGACTGTTTATCGAAAAAAATAGATAAACGATATCCTGATTTGGGAGGGGATGAAAAGAAGGTCCGATAAAATTGCATAAAATAACCAGATAAAGCCCGCTCACCCTAACTGTTCCCCAACTGCTATTTACAGAAATAATTTCTCTATTTCTGACGGGGAGGGTGGGTGGTGGGGAATCAATCATTTCGCGTGTCTGCTACTGCGTCAAACAACATCGACGGCAGTCTAAATTATGGCTGATCAATACCTATGGACTCGAGCTGCTCTAAGTATCCGCTTTGCAGACTTCTGGGAACGCTAAATATCGATTTACACCATGTCACGCGAGTTTGCGTATCACAGACAGTCAATAAAAACTATTTGCGCACGATCGAATAAAATGTTGGTTCAGTTCAAATCATTTATCTAATTTAAATAAATGGGAAGAAGATTAAAGGAATGTTGAGGAAACGATGTGCTGTGGTGAACACAAACACACACGGTGCGTGCACACAGCCATATTAGTTCAGGAAAATAAATGCGTTTAACAACAACAACCTTGATTAAAAAAGGTACTCCCAATTCCCTTAACGCATTTCACTTTTCTTAAAAGTAAATTATTAAGAGTTAGTTAGGAAGGGTTCATGCAGAGAGTAGTGAATAAAAACGAAGGGTGTCTACTGATGTGTCCTTCCTCAAATATTTTCAATCCTGTCTAAAGCCCAGCCCTCAACCAATACACACACACACACACACATACGCAGCACATTCCAAACTGATGAATGTGTGCCCAGAGATGGACATCATCAATAATTGTCTCCCTTGTCACTCCCACTCACCTTAAGGGCGCAAAATATGCAGGAGTTCCCCATACAGGTGTGTCCAGAGAGGCGACGGTAACTTCGCCGAAATACATCCAAGTGCCAAAACACCTGCAAAATAGAAAGATGTCTTTCAGGAGATATTGTTGCTGTTCTTACCAAAAAATACAAATCAACTATATTTCATATGCCAAATGTACAAGTTTAATTAAGTCCTGCAATGCATACATAATAATTGGACACACGTTTTATTGTTCTCTTCTGTGGTAATACGTGTCTTGATGTTCTGGTTTGGACTCGAGTTTGTTCTGCTCTAGACAACATATGGTAATACTTGTTTTATTGCTCTGTTTTGGACAACAAGTGGTAACGTGTTTCGTTGTTTTGGTTTGGACAACAAGTGGTAACGTGTTTCGTTGTTTTGGTTTGGACAACAAGTGGTAATGTGTTTCGTTGTTTTGATTTGGACAACAAGTGGTAATGTGTTTCGTTGTTTTGGTTTGGACAACAAGTGGTAATGTGTTTCGTTGTTTTGGTTTGGACAACAAGTGGTAATGTGTTTCGTTGTTTTAGTTTGGTGGTAAGTGGTAATACGTATTTTCTTGCTCTGTTTCGTATATAGGTACACCAAATTAACTGACAAGCGCCATGGAATGTTTTGACAAACAGAATTAAAATTAGTCACATCCGTCTCAGTCACAGTAACGGTTTGAAATATAAATAATCAAAACACCAACATTGTTTTTAAAACGTAATAAAATTTTGAAATGTGTTGTCCAGCTCCGGGACGAGGATATTTCTTTGAGGGTAGTACCTCGATAAAGCGACTAAAATTAGAAACAATAGGCCATTCTCTGGGGGTAATACTTCGATAAAGCGACTAAACAACATACCATTCTCCGGGTTGTGTGTGTGTGTGTGGAGAAGTACCTTGATAAAGCGACTAAACAACAGACCATTCTCTAGGGGTAGTGCCTCTTTAAGTTTCTAAACAACAGGCCATACCTTCGGGGGGAGGGGGAGTAGTACCTTTTAAAACTGTCTAAACAACAAGACATTCTCTGGAAATAGTGCCTCGTTAAATGACAAAGCATGTTTTGTTCGCAGCTTGTGGCTGGTAAACGGCATTCCTACTGGTGCAGTCCCGCACCAAGAGGCGCCATTACCAACTTTTGGAAAGATTTTTTGAAATTTCTCTGATATGTATCAAACTACTAGCTGCAGAAATAAAAGTGGACAAACGAAGGGGCAAATATGACAAACAACTCTTAACTCTAGTTCCCGTTGCATCAATGTCCAGTAATGCTATCAATCAACTAATAATAGGCTATCGCGGCCATGTCTGTTTGTTTACCCCTCCCCGCATCATTCTATCTGGTTCAGTAATTGATCCCAATCTGCAAAATCAGCGACTACTAAAATGTGTAAAGGAGAACTGAAGCAATCAGTCAGCACGATACACTACAGCCTCTATTCACGGAGAAATTCACCGACTTTTTCTGGCCACAGGTGTGCTGCTGCGCCAAGGGGGTTTGATCTGTTAAGTGGGCGAGAGACTTGGATTAATTCTCAGCCAATCGGAGTGCATGCAACCACGACATTCGCTCATGTGACTTCAAAGTGCTTTGCATAAATGTATTATTATTTGTTCCATATTATTACTAGTGCACCTATAGCCGGCAACATTTCCACAAAACTATACTTGTCATTTGGGGAAAACATGTTTTCTTTTCATTCATAAAATAGCAGTTTGAAACGCAGTATTTAGAGAATTATTTTAAGCGCACTGCGACGTAATGCTTTGCTCGGAAGTTTGTGTCACCATTGCTGACACAAATGACAACACAGTTTTTATCTTGGCTACAGCAGCTGACTCACAAAGCCATCGCTGACGTAACCAGACGAACTAAAACACGCATAATTATTTATCTGATGTACACTTAAGTGGGACAGATTCGAAGACATAATTATCTCCCCTGATGTCACTAATGGAGTGGATTCAAACGATGTAGAGTACAATCAGATCTCCGAACCGGCAAAGGTTAAAAACCTGATGTTTCTAAAGTCTAAACTGTTGAAACGTCACGCTGGCATTTCAACTACAAATTCAGAATAATGGCATTTTACAAGCCTTGACTTTCGTATTTATCTGTGTATAATGTCCACTTTCAATCACTGATTTTGCAGATGGAATTACAGTTATGGTAAACTGTTATTAATTTCCATAGTCATTTTAAAAAGCTATATTCAATGCTAAGACTACGAGACTTGATTTTAATTTTTTTAATTAACTTCGGAAAAAATAATGCAATGTGCAACATTCATAAAAGTAAAATCTCTATCTTTTAATTTAATCATAAACTTACAAAATAAAAATACCCCTCCCCCTTGCCTATGTTTGAGTCTATATCTCCAATATAATTCTTCAGTATTCAGACACACACACACACACACACACACACACACACATTTTGTTCCTAGCACTTGAATAAACACTTGCTGGCCATGCATCATAGTCATTCTACTCAGTAGAAATAGAATAATTTCTGTTGTCACTTTACAATGCTCCACTGATTTACGCACCTAACGACAGGCATATACCGTAGGAGCCTGCATTGCTACTGCACTGGTTCAAATTTTACTTATGGACGCTTTTACATGCTCCATTACTTCACGTACTCTAAGAACCTGCTCTACTGATTTATGTACCCCAGGAACCCATAACGCTCGAATGATTCCTGTACTCTAGGAACTTGTAATGCCTCGGTGATTTAAGTACCCGTGTTATTCAGTCTCGAGTGCCGCCTCGACTGTTCAATTAGGGATCGATCGATCATAGTTGCGAAGACATACTTGAACACTGGTTGTCAGCCAGAACAGTCAACCATAGTTTTCACCAGTATTACACTTAAGCGCCATTTGATCCGAAGTTAGCTGTAATAAATAATGGAGTAGCGTTTCCCGAGAAGCATTTCAGGTTTAAATACAAGTGAAATGACAAAAGATCTGAGAGTTCAGGCATAAAGGCTGACCACACAGCCAGAATGAAACGTAAAATATCTAGCAGCACCATCTCGCATGATATATAGTTATGAACACGATCTTCAGTAAAACACTTCTTAGACGTGCGCAAGCCTCGTGTAAATTAGAACTCCCAGAACGTTTACAAACAAATTAGAACTTTACAATACCAGTATTCAAATTAGAATTCTAAAACAACAATAAGCAAATTGGAGTCCTAAAACAACAACAAGCAAATTGGAGTCCTAAAACACCAGTCAACATATCAGAACGCCATTAAACAACAGTAAGTAAATTAGAACAAAACACCAGCAAGTAAATTAGAGTCCTAAAACACCAGTCAGCAAATTACAACTCTAAAACAACAGTAATTAAATTAGAATTAAAACACTAATAAGTAAATTAAAACTTAAACACCAGTGAGTAGATAAGAACTCATAGAACACCAATAAGAAAATGAGAACTCCTAAAACACCAGTAAGTACATAAGAACTTCTAGAACACCAGTAAGAAAATAAGAACTCTTAAAACACCAGTAGGTAAATTAGAATCAGTAAAAACAGTTTTCCTATGGAGGCGACAATGCAGTGAATTATGTATATTGTATACCATCATCGTCCGGCCTAGAGAACGCGCGCGCGCACTGCCAGTAGTTCTGCCTCTTCGATTAACAGGAAAAACAGGTACAGCGGAGCAAGAAAAACGTGTATTGGGAAGGAAGGTTTTTTTTTTTGGGGGGGCAAACTAACTAATCTTTCTTTTTACTTTCTTCACCCTCAAGCACGCAGTTATGGAGCTTCTTCTCGGGGGAGTATTCAGTCAAGTCTTATTATCTTCGCAAAGATGGCGCAGACAACCCGATATAACAAGATTATCATGTGGAAAAGGGGTCATCTCTACACACAAAAATTGCATGGGTCCAGGCAAAAGTGTTTTGGGAGGTACAGTAGCACGTGGGCAATAGCCGTATACAAGGGAATGGCCATGCCACGTTCACTGCAGAACAGCGCTATAATAACTACCGTGGACATCCCCCCCAAAAAAAAAACAACAACAACCCCCACCAAACAAACATACCCCTCCCAAAAAGCCAAACAAACAAATAAAAGAACCCACAGCCAGAAGCGACAACTATTTGCGTCAGCCTTCCAAACGTTATCTAAAACAGAATTATGACGTCACGCCTTAGGACTATTTTCTGTGGCGAGTGTACTTTGACAGTTAAAGTCTCTAGGTCTGTCAATGCGTTAAACAGAAACGTCACTCCGAATTATTTGCCTCATGTATGCTTGTCACAACTTTAAGCATACATTAATAAATTTATATTTAATAATTTGGTGTAATCAATGAAACCAACTCTTCCCATTCTCTTGTTTCGCACAGTATTACAGGAGCGTTAGCTACTTTACATTTACAGTCAACTAAACGATTCGTTTAAGTGACCACACGCGTCATTAATGGAATAGAAATGTATTAGTAACCACCTTGTCACTTCGTGTCTGTGTCAGTCGGATGACATGAAAAAAAAAAACCCCAGCGAGGGGAAAACCGGTTTCATTCAATGCCATTACAGCCCCTCTTTTCCCGCACACAACACACATACGCACGCGACTTTACAGCATACACGCCCGGTAATGGCGGGCGAAGTGGCGCAACATTCACATTCAATCAAACAACAAAATTATAAAAAAAAGAAAATAACAATAAAACGTTTATTCCCCCAACTTACATTTTCCATCGGGGCATTTTAAAGTAATGAGAATTCTTTTCTCGCTAGTAATACTAATAGTAGATAAAAGTGAAACTGATCGATTTATATGAGTTGCTTGCTCTTTTTCCAAAGTAAACTGTGAAGAGTTTCGAAACATTGGGGCAAATGCTCCCAATATTTGATTATTAGTGGATGCAGCCTGAGGCAAAGTACTGTTTTAGATCCGTATCTACTTTCTTACCTTCCAGGCAGAAGATTACATACAAGATCAATGATCTACCACACATGTACGCCATCATAATGACTATTATAAAAATGTCAACAGAAAACTGGACATTGCATCTTACAAAGCAGATAAACATTTTTTTGCGCTTTCTTTGCGTGGCCGGTGTTCGATCCCCACTCGGGGTGAAACTATTTCTAGGTGATACTTAATCGCTTCCTAGGTCAAAGGTGGTGAATCTCACTGGAAAGTCCGCCAAGAACGACAATAATTTCGATCCCATAAGCTCCAGGTCAAAGACGCTAAAATCAAAAGAGCTCTTTTAGTTAAAAGAGAAGGTCATTTGCCATTGCTCGACAACCCAGCAAACTAGAAAATCCAATCATACACTCACACAACCCCAACTCCCCATTCCTCACCCCCACCCCCCAATCCCCAGTGTCATTAGATCTCATCCTTCCCAAATAATTTATCTTTTTCAAAACTTCCGTGTCTAGTAAACTCGGCGAAAGTTGGAAGCAGAACCGAAGACCAATTCGAACAATCACTTTATCTAACATCGACACCCTGTTACGCTCCCTTGTTGATATTCAAGCAACATCACTCAACACTTAAAGGCAAACGAACTTGTTAAACGCTGGGCTAGACATCGCAGTCAGTAAGCTAGCTGTCAAACACTGACTGGACGATCCCTTTTGAACACTTACTGGCAATTGGCAAAGCGTCAATTGTGTGGTGAGGAAAATCAAGGAAGGATTTCCTTTAACGAATTAACAGCAAAGAGGCCGAGGCCGGGTAGGTCCCGCACTTAGCGATATTAAGCGTTTTGATTATGCCTTTTCCGAGTAGTATTCCAAGGCGTCGGAGTTCCAGGCCTTTTAGCATCGGATGGAGTGTAGGGGACGCTTCCGGCTTCCGCCGCTTTCGCGACCTTTAGCATCTTTTGTTAAAGCAAATGATATATGTAGTCCCGTACGGTAGTTGGGTAGGTGGAACAGCTACGTACGAGTCTTGCAGAATATTAGAACAAAACTACATAGGTATCTTTTGAAGGGCTAAACACCTGGGTGGTGGGTTTTAACAAGCATGTTAGGCTAAAAAGCGCTAGAAAGAGCTATTCTCCTTTCCTCCCCTATGGTAGATGATAGACCTATCCGATCCCTCGCACCCGAGAAATGAACACGTGTACTTAGCTTGTATTAGGAAATGAAGCGACTCAGTCACGCAACGTGTCAAGACAATATCAAAGAAAAATTTGACTGTCATGATTAATATCTCGGGGCTCGACTAGTCATATGAAACTAACCGTGTCGAGTGTAAAATAAATTAATCTATTTACAGTTATTTGAGTCAATACGAAACTTGTAACAGTAAGCCCCCCCTCCCCCGGGTGCGCAAGACCGGAAATTACTTCCGTGCTGGAATAATACTGAAGTTGACAAATCGGCAAATGGCCTACTTGCTTTCAAGTGGCATGTTATTGCACGTTGATTTCATCGGTGAAATCGATCCATTTACCGGTGGTACAAGTCAAACGTTACCGCTTAAAAAAAAAAAATCTCTTGCAACAAATTTGTTGCTGAACAGTCCCTACTGCCAAATTCTGTTCGCGTGTAAAACATGAATGAGCTTACTATTTTCAAACTTTTACTAATGCGCACACTTAACAACTAATAGTTGTAGGTCAGACACAATAAACTGAACTTTAGACTTTACGATAAATCACATTTTAAAGTAACTGGGTTCTATGCTCTGATAGTTAGTTGCCAGGATGAAAGGAGAAAATAAAGGGAAAGAATAAGCGTTACTGCCCCTGACAGCCAAGTAAACAAATACACCTCTCAGTAGACACACCAAATCTCGTAATCCTAATCATGGCAAACTTCACAACTGTCCACTGGCTTCGCAAGGTCAGCTTGGTTGTCCGAAAAGAAGCGACCCAAGAAAGACTAAGATCAGTCAGATGCAAAATCTCCCGGATTTAATTTTAAAAGCAGGGGAAGGGAAATCAACACGCAAACGTTTAACGTCTCTGGCGAGCATTCTTTTAAACTGTGCCAAGGAAATAAAAACAATTCTAATTTCCCAATGTGCATACAGCAACATCTCTACAACACCAACGATATCATAAAGATAACACATCAGCACGCACAGTTACGCAACACTTTTTAATATACAACATGCGATAATTCATGGACTTTCGAATTTGGAGCACTCCTTAAGTTTCACTCTGGCCGCAGGGCCCTTGAGGAAGATATACAGGTGACGTGTTGCAGGTGGGAGAACCCAATGACGTTGACCCACAAAACGTCGACACTTGTTTCCTGTTGCTCACAACAGCACAAACGTGGTGGAATTAACCGAACTTGTCACTGTCAGCGTATGCGCGCCGCGCTGTGGGAGATCAAAAGTAGTTTAGCTGATACAAGAAATAGCTGTTACTGTTGTACACTCCTGACAATATTGCTCGTTTGAAGCAGAGTGCATTATTTAACTAGATTTGGAGTTCTGTCTTTAACCGAAAAGTCGGTAATGGTATGAATGAAACCGCCCGCAGTGGAACTGTATTAATGCCTTCAAAAGTAGTTCCCCAAATCCCCAAACATGGCTGATTGATAAGTACAGAGAACATGGTGACACTATCGATTTTGTAGTTTGTCAGCAGCGGTCGGTCACGTTGCCATAGAATCAACAGCAGCAGACATCAAAACAAAAACAAAGGTGAACGAACTAAATAGTTGCTGCGCACCAAACGCTGATGGACTACGCCAAAGGTGAAGTGGGTGGGTGGGCGAAGCCAAAGGTGACAAAGTCGCTGAATCCTTATCTAACTAATGATACTGAACGTGCTGAACTGCGGGGTGGTGGGGTGGTGGAGGTTGGAGTGAAAGACGGGGAGGATAGATAACTCTAAAAGCCCGCCACACAGTTCTCTTGTCCACCGAACTCATTGCAATCCGCATCTTTCACGTTCAACTGGCAAGCAAAACGTTTTAATCAGCATCAACGGTTGTTGAGTGTTTTTGTTTTTGTAGGCTGCCATTCACTTCTGCCCACCATCTTCCTTTCCTCCGTCCCCTACCAGTTTGCAACTTTTGACAGAGAAAACCAAAAGCGATAAAAAATTTCAACAAGTGCCCAACACCTGCAGAATTCCAATTACTACCGACAGCCGGCCTACGCGTGGTCACATCGAACTGGACAGGTGGCAGCACAAAAGCCGGCACGAGCTCACTAATGTCTAACCCGCCAGTGGTCACACTCCAGACAGTGAAAAGTTTGGGAAGGAGGGAAGACGCGGAGGTCTAAGTGATATAAGACAAAACAAAGAAGTTCAGGTAGGATCAAACTCATGTCCAAGGAGACAATGTCGAGCGAAGGAACCGGACATCACCCCAGAGCACGGACTGGCTGGCCTGGGAAGACAAAGATGAGAAATAGAAAACAAGTAAAAGTCACGTGTGGCTGGTGTTGTTGGCTGTGCTCTGGCCATCTGTCCTCTGGTTCGCGCCAAGTGAAGCGCAAAGTGAGGCCAAACTCCAACATTTTAAAACCCACTTGTTGGTTAGATCAGAACGCGGATAAAAAAAAAGGAAGGGCAGATTGACGGTACAAAGACACTGTCCACGATCAGACTGAGACAATGAAAGTCACTGCATTGTAATGAAGTCATTTGTATTTGTACAATCAGTAACGCGCAGAAATCGAGGTGTCGTCAATTGTACTACTAGTACTACTAGATAAAGGAGCGACGAAGCAATAAGTTATCATCTCGATAGACTACTTAAAGCACTGTGTAAACAACCATTTATCAACTCAGTGTCTTGGTATTTTTTTTGTTTTGTGTATATACTAAATGCCAAAATTCAGGCCCTATCACTATGTACATATCTCTTTGTTTATATCAGGACACGCGATTTATTATTTATATAACTGACGACCAGCTTCCTTTAAATCTATTATTCAGACATTTCTAAACAACTCTTCTATGTAAACATTTTAGGACATATGATCAGCTCTGCAAGTACTGTATATATATTGTACGTAATTTTTATTATTCACTTTGTAATAGTTTTCACATTACAGTCTAAATAAACAAAGTTTTAAAAAATCATTTACATATATATTTATAGCTGGAAAGAATGAGGGACTACTAAAAATTATTGTAACACGCTACTATTTGCATGTGATGCATCAGCACTGACCTTAATTAACTAATAATAGATTTTCTGACAGTGTGAAAAAAATTATATGTGAATTATATGATATAAGGACTTTTGTTCTAAATGTTTATTTTAAGACCTTTTGTATAACTAAACAAAAGGTCTTAAAATAAACATTTAGAACAAAAGTCCTTATATCATATAATTCACATTATCACTCCTATCATCATGCCTGATGCATGGGAATAAGAACCGCAACAATAATCATCCGCGATAACATTGTATCACCTGGTGCACATAACACATGGCTCTACGAGCTGTTGGATGACTCGCAATTTGCCTTCGCCTGATTGGCTAGAGATTTGAAATGTTCTTGCATTTTAATGGACACGTGTTTACTCCATGCAAGTACCTGCCTTGAAATAATTTAATCGATTCAGACATGCAGCAGGCGAATGAGAGCAGCCATTGTCGTTACGTTGAGTCCGTAATCAATGCCGTCACTGTTTTTAATGCCTTAAAACAGCCCAAGTTTGTAACATGGTGGATATAACAAAGAGTTGGTATTCTATGATTTTATTTTTTTAAAAAAGACAAATGTCTGATTGTTAGCTCAAGAAGGTGACAGATGTTTTGTCAAGTAGGTAAGACATTTTCCCCATTCTCCAAGCGTGTGGTTGACTGCCACCTGGAACAAATCTATCTGCATAGCCACACAGTAGAATTTCTAACACATACTGACAGTTGGGTTGTGTTTTGCTAAGTGTTTTACAGTGTTAGTATTTTTATTTAGTACTGTAAAACGCTTAAAAGCCTTTTTCTACCCAATTCTTGCCACTGTACCCTCCTCCCGCCCAAGGTGCACTGATGTTTTTCTTTCACAAAAAACAAAAATGTTCGTTGTATTTCAACTTCTTTATACTAATGACCTGAAATCGCACCATCGCAATGCAAGTTTAGAAAATTAACTCCCTTTAAGTTGCTCTTCTGACAAATTCTCTCCATTATCAGATTCAAAAATGGCTACACTTTTATTTCCGACGGAATATAGGAAAATGTAATTTCTCAATAGAATTGCAAGTGTTGCTCACATATTTCTAGTGTTTCTTTTCTGTACAGAATTGTGTACAACCACAAAATACTCATAATTTGCATTAGAAGAGCCGAGCCGTGGGCATGAACTTCAGCATGCACTCTGAGGAGTTACAAATCAAAGTAATTCTTGTCGGACAGCATACCCTAATGAGTTAAATATACATGCACTCTGAGGAGTTACAAATCAAAGTAATTCTTGTCGGACAGCATACCCTAATGAGTTAAATATACATACACTCTGAGGAGTTACAAATCAAAGTAATTCTTGTCGGACAGCATACCCTAATGAGTTAAATATACATGCACTCTGAGGAGTTACAAATCAAAGTAATTCTTGTCGGACAGCATACTCTAATGAGTTAAATGTACATGCGCTCTAGAAAGGACAGCAGCTATTTATTAACTAGTGATCTGAGAAATATAATGACAGACCTAGCGAGCAATGTAAACAACATATTCCAAGCTGAATTTAGAGCGTACCTGTACAAAAACATCAGTGACAAGTCACTCGTATGCTAGACAGCTAGAGGACCGTTAACAAGCACATATTTCTTGAAAATTTTGCAACATGATCACTAAAGACTAGCTGAGAATTGACGAGTTCATGCATAATGTTGTCATGGAAGCATCAAGCGTCGTCAAGTACTTGCAAAGTATCAATAAAAACACGCCGTATTTCACATTTTTATTCAGTTGTTGGGTGTTTCCTACATCGCACATCAAAGTGTGCTGCAGCAAACAGCTCCAAGTACAGTACTGCAGTATATCTTTAGTAATTTGAGGATGCGACGGCAGATCTTAGCAGCCAGTCTACTGAGGTCCCGATGCAATCAGATCAATTTATACAGTTAACTAATTATTATAATTAGTACACTAACATGTTACCTCCTCCAATCTCACATATGGCAATTTGTGACAACATTAAGACCAAACATCGGATAAAATCAGAAAAACCCCAAAGCAGTCAAGAGATGTAAACAGTTATAGAGATAATAGCATTACCTTTTATCTAGAATTCAAGATGGTAATAATTATCCTTCACGTTCAATCAGTCATTCATTATAGGAACATCCAGATTGTGTGTCAACGAACCCTGCCTGATAGCCTACAATCAGTCGTTCAGTGCCCTGCAGTATAGGAACATCCAGATTTTGTGTCAACGAACCCTGCCTGATAGCCTTAAACATTAGTCTGCAGCACTTTAATAATGACATTCAAATTCTGAAACCCTGAAGAGCTTACGGAAATCAGTTTTACGAAAGAAGTCCCACTTTTTAAATGTACATGGCAACGCCACGCCAAACACCTTTCCACATAATCTGCCGACTGATCAGGGAGCAGCTGCTTTCCCGCTTTATATCTTTAGAGCAGAGTATAACATTATAAGTAGACTAAAGATCGCAGACGGGCTTTTTTTTTATCACCCATCTTTGGCGTCGTTCTAAGAAATGTCATGGAAACAGATTGAACGGTGGGTGGTAGTGGTGGAATGCAACAAGAGCACAATCGACTACAGCCAGGGAGATAATCGTTTTTCCAGACAAGTGACAAGCCTCTGAGGCCCCGACACTGCCAGCCGATTACCCTCCCTCACCTAGGGCTTCTTGCCACGTATTCTCTACGAGATTCTCCTACGAGCTCCTATCTCTACGCCGCGTCGCGCATCGCTAGTGCGACAACCTGTTCTAGAAACGGTTCGTAACTAACAAAAACAAAAGGCGATGGTGTTGGGTAGGCGTTATCTGTCGCTCAGAAAGGCCAGTAGGCTTCAGCCCAGCTCGGGATGGGACGGGGGGGGGGGGGGGGGGGGGAGAAGGAGAGAAAAATGGGTTTTCGTAACTTACAGGATGCTGATGCTGACTGTCCACACAACCCCCTTCTCCAGTGAATAGGATGATAAAGTGGGTCCTGTGTGCTACAAGTTGCTGACGCCAAATATACACTTGTAACTGAAAATCGGAAAACGTAACTGCCTGAAAACCTGGGGAATTCCTCTATCCTTAACAAAAACCAAGCCACCTAAATAACAGTGTCCCATGCCCATGACATATCTCCTTTCCACAACTCCGATCTCTCTGGAGCAGTAGTTCTTAACTTTAACTGTAATGTGCACCCCCACCCCACCCTTTGGTTTTCAAAACACGTTCATTCCATAGGCCTGCACAAAATTCTTTGAAGTGTAGTTCAATCCTTTAAAGCTAAAATATATAAAAATAAATTCATATATTTGTAACTGTAAGAAACGTGTAAAATGACCGTAACTTTGACAAACAAAATGAAAGGATTATATATTTATTTAAATTTCTCAGTAATCACGTAATAATATAAAAAAATGAAACCTGTTTCACTATAAGTTTGCAGGCTCTGCAGCAGCCTTTGTTCAATGAAGTTCAGGAAATGAGGAATTTTATTTTCTTGTCTAGAATATGGTCTCACGGATGTTATCGCTCAAAGTTAATCAGTTACTGCCGTTTTGATCCGTGCGAATGATAAAAATCAGTTACTGCCCTTTGCTTTGATCCGTGGGATTGATGAAAGCCCCAATTCACATGAGTATGATAACACACGCTTTCCAGTGCTATCTGTGGACTGTGGCAAATGCGAAAACGGTGCTAGCTGAGCACACCAAAAGTTCTTACACTTCAGTGTCTCAAGTTCCAGTCGGATTCATCCATTGGCTGGTGGTTGCATGAGATCATCTTTCATGAAAACGCTATCGTTGATAGGGTTCGGTTTAAAAAAATAAAATGAATCCAGTATCAATTACCTTACATGGCTTACAACATCAAAACGTTATAGTGTTCATAACCCCCCATCCCCAACTAGGTTGAAAAAAAGTGCACGTAGTTGTATTAATGTGCAATTGTTAAATTTATGATTTCGATGATTTACCTACTACAAAAGGCATGCATCACTCCAAATAAGGCCATCATCTCTCATGCCCGTAGGGGGGTGCATGCACCCCAGGTATAGTTTTGAAGCACTGCCCTTTATGTATGCTAATTGTGAAAGCTTTTTTCAAGGTGAGACAGACCTGCCTACCTATCTGTAAAATAATCGACAACTGTAGTCTAATAGTTTGATAAGTTTTCAAACAATAGTTAATCTAGTACTGAAGAAAAATAGTTCCCTCCCCCCCTTCTCTGCTCAGCTTATACTGTTAAAATAATTACGAGCCTTCAAATGAGCGATTTATCTCGCACAGTAAGAAAGATTTCAGACGGCACTTATTGTCAAACTAAAATTTCAGTCTGTGAAAGTACGTCAATGTTTTACTATCAAATGGCTATTCAGTGCAATCTACATTCTCCGAAATAATACGTTTTTATTACTTAGTCAGTGTAATCTACGTCGGCCCATCATCATGTAGTCAGTCTTTTGGCTGACACTAATGAGAATTTATTTTTGGACGTAATCTTACAGCCATATCTGAACACTATGCATTTTATTTTTAGATGGCGGTAACTTGGCAGCTGAATTAAGTGAGCTTGAAGGTCAAAGGAACTCATTCAGTACGCTGCTACACTCATCCAGTTCAGAAAGAAGGGGAATGGGTGGGGTGGGGTGGTTGAAACGAAAACGATAAAACTGCCGCCACACAAGATTGGAGGAGTAAGAAAGTCAAGTTTACGGCAGAACAGAGCGGCAAACCGAGACTGTTTCTCACACTACCTGTCCAAGACCTACGACCTAGCCCAATCAGTTGACATCCATCACTAAGCAAGACAATGCCTGGAAAAACAATGGAGGGAAAAGGTATGTTGTGGGTAACGTCTGACTATGAGGCGAAGCTTTGATTGCAGCCATAATAAGTATTGGGTTGCTATCAGGAAAGCGAAATGCCAGCTGATAAAAGACTTTGTACAGTGACTAAGAACGGGACTCCCTCCCCATCCCCAAACGAAACTGGAAGACGTCAGGGGTTGGAAAAGGGTCGGTCAACAATCATCCTTTAATACCGACTGCGTTGCTTTGCGTTTCTGGACTTGCCAGTTTTCCAATACTCAAAATGTTTTGAGAAAATCTTAAAAACTACTATGCACCTCTTAGAATTACTATAAAACTCAAAACTACTATGCACCTCTTAGAATTACGATAAAACTCAAAACTACTATGCACCTCTTAGAATTACGATAAAACTCAAAACTACTATACACCTCTTAGAATTACGATAAAACTCAAAACTACTATGCACCTCTTAGAATTACGATAAAACTCAAAACTACTATGCACCTCTTAGAATTACGATAAAACTCATAAAACAACGTCGTATCATTTAGATTTACGATGCATCCACTTATTGTACTTAAACTTACACTGATTTCAAAACTCTGCAAACCTACGAATGATATAAGGTTCTTTCGAAACTACGTTTGGCATCAAAACTACGCTCCAGTACTAGTTTACGTTCTTCGTTTCTTCAACTCTATTATACCAACAATACGCTTTTAAAAAATACACAAGGTGATCAACCACGACACATAAAATATATATCGGGCTTGTGTTGGGGGAGGGGGGGGGGCACAGATTTGTGTGAAGTAAACTGATGAGTACATTCCAGCAAAACAATAACATGGCACTCGTTATCGACATTCACATCGTGCGAACTTTTCACTCAGATTCAGTCATTATCGGCAAGGAGCAGTGTCAACTGATACAAATACAAATACTCAATAAATACAAACCAACAGCTGTATTAAACAACTTAACTGACAGATGAACAAATTACTGAATAACACTAACAAGAGCTCCCGTTTATTAAGTGTTATAATTTATCCTTTTCATGGTCGATTTTATTTAAAGTACTATAATGTATATACTGATGAATATATACATTTTAGTTGTTAATGCTCCAATACAAATCTGACGGCTGTTGCTATACTTAGCTAGCTTTACGAATGTAGGTTTTGAAAATACAATCTAGATACGATGATGATAGTGATATAGATTGAAAATGTCCTTGGTCTGATGCTGCTGTTAAGCTCAAACATAAATGACACACAAAGTGAAGCGATTATAATAACTCAGTCGAATGCTCATAAACTATAAAGAGTTTAGTTTTACAGCTAATCAGAACAGAGCAGAACAGACGCACCTGAAAACTACAGCAGAATATTTTAGAATATGTTTGACAACAATTATCCATCGGAAATGTTATTTAATTTAGGGAATATTGTACATGTAGCATAGTGTATGTAGCATAGTGTACCTCTTGTAGTAATCCATTTGAGCAATGCAACAGAACAAATAATAATATAAATTAGAATTGAAGGGTGTAACTCTACCTACCACCACATCACATATTGAAATATATATTGAGTTATCTACTGGGTTTTACCTGAACAGCACAATTGACAAAGCAGTTGTTTTCTCCAGGTGCGTTGCGCAAACCCTTGGTGGCAGAGAAGGCGATGCTGTTGTGGCGGTCCCATGTGTCGAAGTAGGGGTTGGGGCCGTTGGCGGGCAAGAGGTAGTCCAGTTCGTCCATGGTTGTACACGGTTTCACCCCGAGAAAGTAATCCACGTTTCAAGTCCAATAATCCAGCGCCCACAACGACCCATCACACACAAAGTCTTATTGAGAATCTCGTCACAGGATCAACTGAAAGAAGAAAAAAAGAGGAACCTTAAACTTCCTGATTCACCATACATGGAAAACAATTATTTTATACAAATAAGTAAAAATTCATAAAACTGTCTTTAAAGCATCCCCATCAAATGCATTATTAAAGTAAAAAAAAAAAATAGTTACCACCAGCACCCAATCATGGTGGATATTATAAGCTCATGATCCATCGAAATGAAAGCGTGACTTCAGGCCACAGAAATTAACCGCCACGTCCACATAACATAATGGACATGGGATAACGAGTGAGATCGGGTTTCATTCATTAAAAAAAGAAGAAGAAAGAAAAATAGAATGCTAATAATACTTCAAGCGGGAATTACACAGAGGTCTGTTTAGGGATCAATATCTCTCGTCACGAAAGGGTATACTGATTCATCTGTCCAGGTGTGCGCGCACACACACACACACAAATTCTCTCACTCATCACCGCAGTGCGGTGAGGGAAATCGATACTTAGAGCGTATGTATGAAATGTATGTGTGGATGCTCATACGTGTGTGCGTGTGGTATTGTACGGATAATGAGGAATCTGCTTGTCCCAAGGTTCGACGGTTGGACTTAAAATATCGTCCCTTGTTGGAAGGACCATTTAGACTCCAGGGTGGTGGCCACAGACTACGGCTGCTTGTAATCAGAGAGAGCAACCAGGAATCAACTGAGCTAGGAAGAATCAATTATTGAAAAAACAAATAAAATTTGAAAGACGTCGCGTTGCGTGTGTGGTATAATTTTTTTTTTTAAATAAGCAACATTGCCTTCATTCAAGAGAAATTATCAACTCTATAGGGTTAGAGCTAAGTGGGGTTGAATCATGATGTATGTAACTGGGGTGGGTGGGGAATATAACTAGGGTGGAAGGCACGTGAGCTAACTGGGGTTGACTCATGATGTATTTAACTGGGGTGGGTGGGGAATATAACTAGGGTGGAAGGCACGTGAGCTAACTGGGGTTGACTCATGATGTATTTAACTGGGGTGGGTGGATGTAGTAATGTAAGTCAAAAATATTAGATTAATTTTAATATGAGCCAAGAGTGCTAGAGTGACTTTATTACGTCACTTACTTACTATCGTCAGTCTTTATTATGAGCCTTATAGACCTTCAATGTTTAACCACTTTGTATTACAGAAGGGGGGGGGGGGGTGAGCCTTGCGTTAATACAGTGTTTGCCTTTATTACGGACCTTATGAGCTACAACGTCTGATTGGCTAAATTTTAGTTTACTGAATCTAATAAATATGGTATGGGGGGAATATATAGATGGACTTGTGTTTCAAGATTTAAAGAGAACATAAGGCGGTAAAAGACGCGCCTGGAGTTTAGGCATTCACTGCATCTTCTAATATTAAACATGGCCACGACCTAAAAAGAAAAATCTCCAGCAATAATGGCTTTATACATACTGATTAACTTGTACAAAGATATGTACGAAAACAAATCTCTTTATTATGGAATAAAGTATATGGGTGTGTGGGTAATAACGTTGCTGAGGTAAGTGCAGGCAAATTGGAGAACAGGAGTGATCGCCAGTGGAGGAGATTCCGGAATAAGTAAAAAGGGGGGAGTAACTCTGTTGACAAGTTCGAGAAAGGTGGGAGGGGAGGAGAGCATGAACGATCGCGAGTGAACTTTTGGAAGGTAGGGCCCGGTGAGCCTAGCGAGGTCTTAGATAGACTTTCTCAATTTTTTAACCCCGGAGGAACCCTTGGAATAATTTTCAAGCCTCAGGGAACCACTGCATAAAAATTAACATATAGACCTACCTAAGATGTTTATTTCTTTTCAGTAAATCTTTCGTGGAACCCCTAGCAACCTCTCGCGTAACCCTGATTGAGAAATTCAATTTTAGATAATACATTTATTAAAGACGTGACTTGAGACACACAGTGTAACGGGCCCGTGATGCAACATGTGTGACCTTGCCTGATAGTTTACATCTTTGAATACTTTGATCAATTAAGGAGTGAGCGAAAAAAATATATTTGGATCAAAGCCAAATAATAACCAGCCATTCACATTACCCTACTTCCTAACTTTCTCGGTGCTCCTTACTACAGTGTTGTGTTTTTTTTCACCTCTGTCAACAAAATAACCGACAAACAGAGATCCTGAAGCCTTCTTTGCTCGCTGGCAACGAGCCAGTTTTACCTGAGGACTGTCGCCTGCACGAGAGTAACACTGCCTGCTTCGCGTAACGCTTTCATAGTGCTGTGGTGCCCGGTTGGCATAGTTCCAACTTTTACCTCCACACTTCCGAACTTCCCAACGGCACAAATACATTTCATATGACACTGCTACTACTACTACACTTCCATTTATCTCTGGTTCATGCATTTGTGTTCGTTATTGGACACTGCAACGGCCTAATAATTTCCACATTCTGCAAACTAAAAATGTCAGGTAACTAGAGAAAAATCATATTAAATTTTTTTTACTAAAGATACGACATTGCAATACAGACCTAAGTAAGGGTCCTTTGCTGGCGACACCACACACATTGTAATGTTTAATTTATAACTTGTAAGCAGCGATGTGCAAAAATATGAATAAATTATATTATTAATACAGACAAGAATACCTCCTAATACACATGGTACGAAGTGGTTTTGTTTTGCAAATGTATACACGGGATAAATTAACACGCACTTAAAGCTCTACATAATAAGAATGCAAGCAATGAAGTTTTGAAAGTTATGTCAGAAATGAATTAAATATAGGCCTATTGCATTAACAATAATTTTAAAAACGAATGCTATAGTCAAGAAATTAAATTTAAATTAAAAAAACACAACTAATTGCGGTTATAGTGCATGCATACAAAAGTACAATCAATCAAAGGTATTGTGTCAGAAAGGAATTTGATTAGTTAAAAATATAGGCCTAAATAAAATGTTGATTAAACAGTGATAACTGTTCAATAAAAATATTGCCAATATTTTTTTCTTACACACATTTAACTGTTAAATATTATGTAAAAATTACAGATTAACAATGTACGTCAGGATATGACTAAACACCTATCTATAGACTAAAACAGCTGTTGCAAAACACACAACAACAAAGCAAGCTGATAACAAGAATGACGCTAACTAATCAATATTAGCAGTTAGAACCTTAAGTCTTACCTTTAAAAAGTGATTACTTCCGTGTTGCACCTGCTTGTCAACAAGTAAAGACCTATATGCAGTCCTCATTTTGAGAAATACTCAGAGCAGTAAGCACGTACAGGTAGGTATACCTACCTCTCTGCTGTTGGTCCCTCTCGTTTCGCTCTAGTAGTCATTGTAACCGAGCGCTTCGCCGAGTTACGTACCCTAAGCACGTGATCACTCCACTAAAGTGGACTGTTTATAAACATGCATGCAAACTAAATCATTTAACCAAAATAATCAAGTGACTGTCAGAAGAATAGTCAGTATTTACGTAAACTAAATTCTAAAATGAACTACAACGCTCGAAAATCGCCGGCCACACCGGAGAAGACTCAGGAGCCGGCTAGAGTGGTTCTACCTGACACAGTGGGCTTGGCAAAAGGTGCGCTTGACACCGGCAACGGTTGACAGGCTTATGACACTACATCCACTAGTTGCCGGTTCGGCACATAAAACAACTTTAGTAGGAAATTAAAAATATTTTACCTTAAACAGAATGCAGAGGTTAAGTAATCCATGAGGCACAGTTGTGAATCTTTCCAGAAAAAAGTTTCTCCAAAAGATTTTTAAGATCTCTCTAGTGACGGTTGAGCGGACTGCGGGCAAAACACCACTGAGACGCCACGAACGTGAACGAGAGCGGTGTAATCTCGGTGAGTCACCGGGTCACGCAGACAAACAATAGCCGGCGCACGCACCGCACTGCCATGCGCAGATAAATATAGTGCTCATTTGAAATGGATCGCAATTGAAGCAAATTGCAATAAACAAGCATTTCTTTTATAAAAAAGCGGGTTTGTTCATGTTACAGTTTTTATATGAGTAGTTATACAGCTTTTTCCATAGTTAACTCTGAGTTGTAAAGTCAGCTAGTACCTGAGAGTTGTCGTGACGTTACACCTATGTACACACCTGACACACAAAGGATCCCGTTAAAAGTTTGTTCACGTGTTAAGCGAGAGTTAGTTCCGATATGTCGTACATCGAGCTATTCTCAGACTGAAGGTAGGTGGACTGCCTTGAAGCCTACGAAATACGGACTACAAGCTGGCCCTTTAAGTTTAAGCAAGAAGGCTGTTAACTCATCGAAGTTTTCATAGCCAAAAGGAACTAGAAGCATAAATTAAAAAATAAATAAACAATAATGCACAAGATTCACTTTCAGACATGAGGCAGAATAAAAGACAAACCCTAAGCACTAAACAAACATCAATAATACACTCTGTGCAGAGCAAGTCTGCACAAGTTAGACATAAATTTCTTCATTTTAAAATAAAAAAATTAACCACGAAAATTGAGTTGCATTCTGTTAGCGGCTCGTAGTAAACACACTTCCAAACACCAAAAGTTTGTGCAGTGCTTTAGTATGGCAGTAGGAGGCTCGCTTATGCCCCACCCCACCCTCTCCTCAAATTATTGTGTATTGCTACTGTACAGAGAAACCGTGTTTGTTCTCCTGCAAGTAAACTGGAGTAGACAAATAAACTCGCACATGTGTGTGTGTGTGTGTGTGTGTGTGTGTGTGTGTGTGTGTGTGTGTGTGTGAATGCGTGCGCGGGTGCTCACGCCATATATGGTTGCAATGCATACCTAAAGAAAAATTATAAAATCGTTGCGCTTTGTTTTATATTACATGTTCGCAACCTACAGAGCCTAGTGACGTAATCTTGAATGTCAAGGAGTTGTGTCTTAACGTTCATATTTCATACTACATATTCATAGTGGACCCCAAAGACGCATGTTTTTTGGCAGGAACCCATTTAGTGTCCCATTTTATACCTATTTAGTACAAATTTATTGTTGGCTTGTTTAGAGATAAATAATTACATTTTTTTTCATAAAAGTTTTAATGTCGTGTATTTATTTTCTCTGTAAAGAGTCTCGTTGAGTCTCGCTTCGAATGAAAATAAAATATGTGTGTATTGTTTAATAATGAATTTTGAAACAACGTTTTAGTAAAACCTTTCCAGGTATCCAGTATTTTAAGAAATATATATTATTTTCATATTTTTGTGCTGCTGTCAAGGACATGTCCATCAGAAGTGGAATTTCGAAACAAGAACAGGTCGCAGAATTTCCGCACGAAAGACAGGCACTGCGGTTGTCGGCAAAACACAGACAACTGTGGATGTTGCTTGCTATTCCACATGATTGAAATATGCAAATAAAATGCTTAAAGTTTTAACAAAGATTAGAAATCCACAGACTACTACTGACTGTAAAAGCAGAGTACTACCAATAGTACAAGGAGAACTACCAATAGCAAAAGGAGTACCGGGGGTCATTTATGAGCTTGAAAGTTACCGAAATAAATTTCCAGGAAACCACAAACTTGCAGCTAAGCAGCATGCAACCGTAAAACTTTCGAAATCTCAGAATCCTGGTAGGATTCCTAGACACGCACTTAGACAGATAACAAAAGTCTTAAGATGAGACAATAATCCTCATCCTACTTCTACTTCCATTTCTAAAAATAGAAAAAGTCTTAACAAGAACTTAACCTTGCAACAGCACTAAGCAAGCTTGACACTAAATACACACAAAATGCACAAGTTCTTTATACAAGTTATCTACACTCCTATGAAAACTCAAGACAATATACACACTGTCTACGCTCCTATGAAAACTGAAGACAATATGCAAGAACAAAATGAATCCACGTGTAAAATGACAACATATAGCACACAACTGCATTTAGCTGCAGTTACAAATTAAGAAACAACAACAACAAAAAATTAAGTGAACTTACGAAGGTACAGTTTGAACAAATAATGACACAGAAGAGACAGCACAATTTTAGCTGATGACAAATGTCTCGAAAGCGTGCTTTGGCAGCGACCATGATATCTATCTCATCTCACGAGACACCGCATAGATGGAGCTTGATAAGCATACTTTTGCATTTGGAATGTTGACAATGTGTGTTCGAAGACGAGTGCAAGCTTCTAGAAGGAGTGCGCACAAGCATGAGCTCAAGCAGGTACGTAGGGTTGGAACCAAACAGTGAAGCGTAACAAAGGGAACTTGTATTCTGTCATGAACCGGTAATCAGTGAAAAGTTTGTAGAGAAGTGGAGTAACATTATTCGTGCAGGGAGCTTGGAGAATAAACTTAGCCAAAGTGTTTTGAAAGTTTTGAAGCTGACATTAGAACGAAACTTTAATTTACATCGTATCAATCAAGCAGTCAATTATATAAATCGATCCTCGAATCGACGCGGTGCGAACAGTTATTGGCCGACCGCGCAAAGCAATCAGGCGTGAAGTGTTGTAATCTGTGAAATCAGCGTATCCAAGCGGAGATAAATCTCAAATCAATCAGGCAATCTAGCTTGCTTAGTTCAACCAGTCCTTCAATTTATATAGGGTTTGGTTAGTTCAGTCTATCTATATAGTGCCTACAAGCAAGCAACCAATCAATCAATCAATCAATTGGGTGCTGTTTAGTCTAATCAGTCACTCACTTTAAAGATTCCTTGTGTAGTTTAGTTAACCTATAACAGCCTATCTCAACCATTTTACTCTAATGGAAACTTTGTGTAACAAACGAAATGCAATGATATAAGTAATAATTAATTATTATATTTTTATTTATTATTTAATCTTACAATTTAATCTATATAGTACTTGTTAATTCAAACAATAATTTAAAACTATAGAGTACTTGTTTAATTCAAACAATCATTTAATCTATAGAGTAATGTTTAATTCAAACAATCATTTAATGTATAGAGTACTTGTTTAATTCAAACAATCACTTAATCTATAGAATATAGTTTAATTCAAACAATCATTTAATTTATACAGTACTTGTTTAATTCAAACAATAATTTAATTTATAAAGCACTTTTTAAATTCAAATAATCATTCAGTCTACAGAGTGCTTGCCTAGTTCAATCAACCAGCCACCCACCCTGCTTACCTGGTTTTGAAAGTGGTTGCTTACATCAGCCAATATTCAACATAGAGACGGCTAATTTCAAACAAACCACTTAATTTATAACGTGTTTGCTTAGTTCAGCAGTTCGTCTATACAATCCGTACTTAATTTATAAAGTGTTTGCTTAGTTCAGCTAATCATTTCGTCTATAAAATCCGTACTTAATTTATAAAGTGTTTGCTTAGTTCAGCTAATCATTTCGTCTATAAAATCCGTACTTAATTTATAAAGTGTTTGCTTAGTTCAGCTAATCATTTCGTCTATAAAATCCGTAATTAATTTATAAAGTGTTTGCTTAGTTCAGCATTTCGTCTATACAATCCGTACTTAATTTAATCACCCACCCGTCAATATAGTGTGAGCTTAGTGGAATAATTCACTCAGTATAAAGAGCGTTTTGTTTGCATGGTTATAGGGACGTTTTCGTGTGATTAACACCGTACGTGTACTTATTTTGTTGTTGTTGTTGCTTACTTGAATAAATGACTGTCGTGTGATGTGCATTCACACACACTTTCTGTGATAAGCTCAAATACTATTTTGTTCCTTTTTCTGTTCTTCGTCTTATCTCTTTTGCTTACTTGAATAAATTACTATCGTGTGATGTGCATTCACACACACTTTCTGTGATAAGCTCAAATACTATTTTGTTCCTTTTTCTGTTCTTCGTCTTATCTCTTTTGCTTACTTGAATAAATTACTATCGTGTGATGTGCATTCACACACACTTTCTGTGATAAGCTCAAATACTATTTTGTTCCTTTTTCTGTTCTTCGTCTTATCTCTTTTGCTTACTTGAATAAATGACTGTCGTGTGATGTGCATTCACACACACTTTCTGTGATAAGCTCAAATACTATTTTGTTCCTTTTTCTGTTCTTCGTCTTATCTCTTTTGCTTACTTGAAAAAATGACTGTCGTGTGATAATTTCTTTCTTCCTTTTCGTATCTTTTTGTTTCTTGCAGTACTGTAAATAAATAGTTATCGTGTGATAAATATATATGTGATCAGCTTATATTCTATTTTACTACTTTTATTTTTTCATTTTTTTTACTTAGTTGAATAAATAGTTATCGTGTGAAAAGCACACAGACCTTTTATATTTCCTTTCTGCTTTCTTCTTTTACTTAATTGAATTAGAGGTTATCGTATGATAAGCGCACCCAGCGTTATATTCTGCAAAGCATGCGTATCTTTTCCTTTTCTTACTTTTTTTCCTTGTACTTAGTTAAGTGAACGGCCGAGTCGTGTGATAAGCTCTCATCACATTATTATTTCCGTTTTTATTCTCCTTTTCTTTAACTGAGTAAACGGCTAACGTGTGGTTCGCACATTTACCTTTCCTTGTACTTTTTTTTCTATTCCTTTCCTCTTCTTTTCTCTCGCCGCTTGTGTCAAACCCCGATGATGTTTGTTTTTCGTTGAGACGGCCTTTCAAGTCCTCTTGACGTCCTTCACTGAGTACAGATGGACTTAATGAGGGCCAAATTACGTAAGCCGTAAGGTGCTTTCAACGTTCAGTCTGTTGACACAGCTGAGATATCAACCAAAAGTTGATAGAAAGAAGAGAGAAAAAAGGGAAAAAAGCGAAAAACTTACTGGACCCGATTGCCAGTCAGCTTACTTTGGAAGCGGCCGTAAACCCATCCATCCACCAAGCAGTCAATCAATCAATCCACTGGTGGGGTTGATGGAGACATGAAACGTCTATAAGAGTGAGATTAGCAATAAGCATTGTATAAAGTTACAAGACTCCATCGGCCGTTCTCCACTACAGTGCACGTGACCCTCATTATAGAGCAACGCTTTAAGTCTGGCTGCACACATGTACCGTGTTAGGATTGAACGATTGTCCATCGGCCGGGCTATGTTGTGACCTACGTACTCTCCACCACTTTTTATGTACTGCTTAATACTTGTCTTTGACTTACCTACTCTCCATCATGTTTATGTACTGCTTAATACTTGACCGTGACTTACCTACTCTCCATCATGTTTATGTACTGCTTAATACTTGACCGTGACTTATCTACTCTCCATCATGTTTATGTACTGCTTAATACTTGACTGTGACCTACGTACTCTCCATCATGTTTATGTACTGCTTAATACTTGACCGTGACTTATCTACTCTCCATCATGTTTATGTACTGCTTAATACTTGACCGTGACCTACGTACTCTCCATCACTTTTTATGTACTACTGTTAGTGTCTCCTAGGAAGCCTATGATACTGTGTGTATCTCAGTTTCGTGACGATTCTATTTGAGAATGGAATTTCTGTGAGAGCTATTTAGGTTCTGAATGTGTTGCGGTGCATGTCTGTGGTTGGACATTGTAATAGATCAGTGTTGTAGTGTATTGTCTTGTCTGCATTAGATACATGATTTGGAGTCAAAGTTTGTGCTGTAGTAAAATGTGATTTGAATCAAAGTCTGTTAAAAATCAGGGTGGCGTGTGATGTGTGGAGGTTGTTGCTTGGAGATTAGTGGGTGTTTTTTTCTCTTGTATGTATTCTATATTTTTGTCATGAGTTCGGTCGTGTATATAGTTATGTTCTATATTTTTGTCGTGAGTTCGGTCGTGTTATGTATTTTTACCTTGAGTTCGGTCGTGTTTATAGTCGTGTTATGTATTTTTGCCGTGAGTTCGGTCGTGTATACAGTCGTGTTATGTATTTTTACCTTGAGTTCGGTCATGTATATAGTCGTGTTATGTATTTTTGCCGTGAGTTCGGTCGTGTATAAAGTCGTGTTCTATATTTTTGTCATGAGTTCGGTCGTGTATATAGTCATGTTATGTATTTTTGCCGTGAACTCAGTTGTATATAAAAACATGAAGTGTGCTGCTCTGTTGTTCCCAGAAGATACTGAAGAACATAAGTAAGGCGCTTAAGTAAAATGTCAGATGACTTGGCCCGAAGACTAACATCGAGCAGGTGTTAGCGAGGTCATCAAGAATCGGAGGCTGGAACGCACGCAGAACAAAAGCTGCGTCTGTCAAATAAAACTTCGACCGCATCCGCACGGCAAAGGCCGGGGAAAGTGTCACAAGCCTTAGCGCAAGAAGAATAGGAATAAGAGGAAGCCAAACATACAAACAAGAAGAGGTGAAGCAAGAAGAAAAAATGCATGTGCTGGTGCGATTGCAGATGTATTCAACATTTGTGCAAAGCAGGTGACAAAAATATCATGTGGGGGTACAGACACTATTCTTGCAAGACAGGTGACAAAAATATCATAAATGGGTGCAGACATTATTCTTGCAAGACAGGTGACAAAAATATCATAAGTGGGGCAGGTGGAACTCGTACGGACGAAATGGCTAGGAAATGTTGGCATTGTGCTTACTGTACAATCTTGTGAGTTTAAAAAACACAGATAAAAAATATAAACAATTTACCAAAAATTAAATTAAAATGAATTTTAAAAAGTCTTTAGACTCGAACTTTATCAGGCTGGAATTAAACCAGACATTGTCAAATATAATTGTTAACAGGACATACGTAATTGAGGCGTTGAAGTACTCTCATTTATACTTTGCTTCACTGTCTACTCTAAACCACTCAGCACTGGAATTTTACATTGTGAGCTACTTCTTATTCTCTCAATATTATAATTTTAAAATATTTTTTAAGTTGTGAGATAGATTTTTTTCTACCCTAACTTATTTTAACCTATTTGTTAAGTCCCTTCTTCTTTCTTACGCATTTTAACAATGGAGAATTTTGTAAAATAATTCTTCTATTGTCAAACCACTTATGTCTTCTATTTATATAAAAATATTTTTATGCATTTTTTCTTACATTGTATGGTGGATAAATTTTCCAATCCCCTTTTCCAGACTTAATTGTTATATAAATTGTCGAAGTGACCCGACCTTGGGTACTCCTTATGATTGTATTTTTGTAAGTGTGATAGTTAGAGTAAACAACTCGAGTTGAGAACAGGCTAGAAATTGCTGATGCAATCCAAATCTGTTCCAACTTTATGAGTAGTTCTTATTATCCAAAGGTTAAGATTTACGAGAACGAGGCCAGTGAATGGGCTGAGATCAAAATGATGGTCTCGTTCTGTAAATCTTAAGCAATGGCTAATAAAACTACTCATTCTCTTGAAACTTGTTTAGATTACATCAGCAAATTCTCGGCATATTCTTTACCTGAGTTGTTTACTCTAATTCTGGCACACATAAAATACCGTCAACAGCAGTGCCCAAGGTCAGGTCACGTTGATATTTAACAGTTTATATAACAATTAAGTTTTGAAATAGGGATGTGCAAATTTTACTCTGCCACACAAGTATTTCTTGAAGTATACCAGTATGTCTTGCGCCATATGAATACCTTTAGCACAATACCAGTACTTCTTGCATCATTCGAATATTTATATTTTGCAACAAACATACAATTATTTATTGCATGAATGACACTTTTCTGTCTTGCTATTTCTTTCTTCGCTAATACTTCTTGCAAAAAACATACAAGTATTTATTGCATGAATGACACTTTTCTGTCTTGCTATTTCTTTTTTCGCTAATACTTCTTGCAAAAAAACCAAATACTTCTTGAAGCACACGATACATTTCAACAAAACCAACAGTTCTTGGACTGCGTCCACGCCTCTTCAAGCATGACGTCACTTCAGGTGGCAGTTGCCAAAGATTTCGTTGGCAGTTATCTACATTTCTTAAATTGGCCAGTGACCCTAACGTTCCTTGACTTAACAAGGAAACATTATAGCTTCTATCCCGTTCATTTTATTCGACATACATCTGAAGAACTGTAAAGAAAACGACTATAACACTAATGGGCACTTTACAGGTGGAAGCTTTGAAGAACAAAACAGCAGAAGATTCGTAGTTTATCAAACACTATCATTATCAGGCACTATTCTTTCTGCTAAACAAATTAACACACTTAACATAATAATAGATCTAGCTCTACGATTACCTTCGTGCGAACCCAGTCTTCACTTCTAAGCGATGATGGAAAAAAGTTTAAAAGTTTATACAATAATCTTTCAGTCAGAGCATCGTTCAAAGAACTAATTAACAGATTTTTGTTTAATATCTACTACCAAGTTTCGCCGAATTCTCGGTTAATGATTTCGTCTGACCCGACAAAAAAGAAAAACATCCAGAAAGGTGTTCACTGCCTTAAATCGCTGATAAGCCGATACCAATCCAAAGTCCAAGTTGACTTCAAGTTGACTTCACCCTTATGAAGTGATGTCTTTGTTATAAAGACCAAAACCCAAGTGTCTGACTGAGTGATAAGGGGCTACCTTATTGTAATACTTCCGGATACCACCCCCTATCTATCCGGAAGTACGTAGAAGATTAGTAATGTCCGGATGGTACAAAGATCATCACCGCACGTGCACGTTGTAATATTTTCGTCTAAAAATCAGATTTTGAAAGTTTTTATGGTTTTCTTTGAATTCTAGTGGTACATAGTGAAATTTTAATCGCTCTTCTCTTGGCTTTTGTTTGACAAAAAAAAGAAAAGAAAGGCGTTAACAAAGTGCTTTGTTGATTATATTTGTTTTTATTGTTTGTCTGTCTATCTATCTATCTATCTATCTATCTATCTATCTATCTATCTATCTATCTATCTATCTATCCGTCCGTCCGTCCGTCCGTCCGTCCGTCCATCCATCCACCTAAACATTTTTAGAATTGTGTAAAGTACAGAGTATGCTCACTTTCCAACCGATCAGAAGGCAAGTTTTAATTAGCTAATAACGGGACCTCGTTCACTCTTACTTAATTTGTTAGCACGTTTTTTTTCTGTTTTATATTTGTATCAAAACAGAGACAAAGTGCAAAGAGGAAGTTAACGAAATGCACTGAAGCATCCAATACACTTTTTTGTTGTTTTGATTTTCTGTTTAATGTATTTACTGACCTGAACGCACCATGACAAATTCAAAGGGGGGAAATAACCCTTACACTTGGAACGGGAACTTTGAAATGTACCGAGAAATTAGAGTGAACAGAGTAATCTAACATTGTAATCTTAATTGGCGCCATTTTTTAGACTTTGATCAATCGCGAGATTGACTCTCGGTACAGCACAACAGTGGCTAAATATATTGGCGCGATTTATAGACTTTGATCAATCGCGAGATTGACTCTCGGTACAGCACAACAGTAGCTAAATATATTGGCGCGATTTATAGACAATCGCGAGAGTGAATATCTAAGTCTCACACATAAGTGGCGCACAATTTAGACTAATCAATCGCGAGACTGATACGATCAAACTATGTTTCTTGTTTATATTGAACAATGTGCTACATTCGTTAAGGATTGAGTGGTTTAAGATTTCTGCTCGTGTATATGTAATTGGATATTTGCTACATATTTATTAGAAACGTGACGACTTAAATACCGCCCATGCTTTCAATGTCACGTGATTTCTTCAGCTATTAACCTGTAACAAAAATACTTCAGTGGTGGGTCTACAATATTAAAGACTGTTTTTCTGTCTTAAACTGATATTCTTTATATACAAGTCCCTTCAGCAATTTGGAAGTAATTTATTTTTAAATTAGCGGTTGTTAATGGGTTAAAGGCTCTGTCCACAAATCTGTATACACACAGTACGTGTACTTGTATTTTGTCACCAGAGAGGAAACTCAGAAAAGGGGTTGTAAACCGATAGCTAATTGCTAAATAATGACTCGCCATGTTAGCGCTTTGACGCCCTCTGTGGACACAAAGGCCGGCTACTCTCTCTCCTTGCTGTTGACTGCTGGCCTGTCTCTTCTCCAGGAACAAATAGAGGTGCAACAGGCGTTGGGAGCAGAGCCTAAACATTGGACTGCCCTTAGACTGACAGACAGACAGACTGACAGAAAATAGCATATTTACAATAAAATCTAACCCTGAGAAGGTTTGAAAACTTGAGAAAAAATGATTAGACTAAGTAAACGTGCACTATAATATTTGAGCAAAATGCATGAAACGGGGAAGGAAGGGATATGCTGTAGATCTTTTTTTAAATAAAAAAAACATATATTAAGAATGAAACGTCATTTGATGCCTGGTACTGGATCATCTACGCATTCGAACCCCGCCATTATGCTGTTACTATTGCAGTTTGATCTCATGCCCTCTAGGGCAGCCAGCGACTGAAATTGTTGCCGTCACTAACGCTCATGTCTTCACAATTACCTCTAGGCATGACGACACTGTCCATGCAATTCAGTCAATGACGTCAGTGGCAGTTGAAATTTCCTCTCTTTGATTACAGCGGTTCGCCATTAAATCACAAGCTCAGATGTAGTGTTGTGTGCCAAACCCCCGTTTACGTTTTTTATTTCCTTCCATTCCCAAAGCCGAGGCACTAAATTCACCACCTGTCAGGTGTATTTATTCCGGTTGTTCATACAGAAAAAACGGAATCGTTGCCAATAACCTGAACCCACTTAAAAA
This sequence comes from Sinotaia quadrata, assembly GCA_028829895.1. Classification (NCBI taxonomy): domain Eukaryota; kingdom Metazoa; phylum Mollusca; class Gastropoda; order Architaenioglossa; family Viviparidae; genus Sinotaia; species Sinotaia quadrata. The sequence goes on from CM054182.1 coordinate 11,943,060, forward strand.
GCAAAATGTGGCAAGAAAAGATTCTGAGATGATGGGCTTTTAAAAAAAGTTTAAACGACTCATTTCTTTAGTTGTGCGGTTTTTTTTAACAACATGCAATCAGTATAATTTAATTTTCTTGAAATTAACATTCTCTGTACGGTAACCTTTCAGAAGGTACCGAGTAGAGGGTTATGATGATGAAATCAAAGGTCATTCTCTTTGACGGAAGAACAGAGAATTCCACAATTCCACACAACAGTTTAAAATGTTTGCGTCACTTTTGTACAAAAATTTACATTTTAACTTTAAAAATATTAAAGTTCACATTTTGGTGAATATCAAAGCGTTTTCATGTACATCGTGAAATTAAAACAAATAGTTGAGGATGGCCGACCATTAATGTGCCTCACATAATCTATATTACCTGACAAGTATGATCTCAATTAACATAATTATAATCTATATTAACTGATAAGGTACTTCTGATTTGCAATTTTGACCACACCATTGATTTGTGACAATTATTTTCTTCACTCTCTGTCGTACGTGTACGGACGTGAACTCTTACTTCCTTTAATTAAAGGGCTATCATGTGATTCACGAGATTTTAATTCGAAATTTGCTGGAATTACATTCACATTTGATGGCTACAGCCATTTATAAGTTTAACTTTGCTATATATCGAGATATTCAACCGCTGTTGATTAAAAAAAAAAAACTTTTAAACTTTTAAACTTTTACCTCCAAAATAGGTAAGTGTTTACAAAATTCTACATTAGAAAGGAACTACTTTTTGATGGTTTAGCTCATGGTCGTGTTCATACTCTGCTTCATGTGACTTACTTTTTCTTAAAAATATTTGATTTTGTCCAAAATATTTTCGTAATGTATGTTTGCAGAAAAATGTAAAACCGCACCCCCTTACAGTTTGGAAACAAAACGTTTACATTCTAATTTTCATTCTTATAGTCGTGTTTATTGTGCCTTTGAAGCAAATTTGTTTTTTTCTTGGGCCAACAACAAGATGTGGAACAGGTAAGAAAGATTGTTTTATTTCCATATATGGCATTTTGTGGTTGCTTGCCATATACAGGTTTTGTTTTTGTTTATGGAGACAAATACGCCTGACTTGTTCTGAAAACTGTGAGTAAAACAGGAGTTAAGAAAATGAATTGCTGGTTTGTTTCTAGATTCAGGTTGATGTAAACATCAACACAATGTACTCGTCCGCCCTTTCTGCACACCGATCGTACGCACATTTTTACACTTAGGCATGCTACGGGGTACACAAAAACTACCACACGGGCCATTTAAGAAAACGGACATCGCGCGCACGTTTAATTTCGCGACTTTTTTTTTCTCTTATATTCCTTCCCTACCCCCCCCCCTTTCCCGTCCCCTTCAAACACGGAATACAAAGAGTCACACTGCTATGGAAGGTCGTTTGATACATATCAAGGCACGCTTTGCTATAGCTGCCTTGCTTGTCCTGCTCTTATATTTTCACACACACACACGCACACACACACACACACACGTCTGGCGCATCCTGTCTTTTCCAGCTAAAAGTAATTACGGTTATCTTTGATTAATGATTACAGGGTGGAGATCGTCTTAGTCTCACTTGATCGACTTGACACAGTAACACATATTTATCTCATATCTGTATAAATTTCAAACTTTCTATCTACACACACCCCCTACCTTACATACCCACTAATATACATAAACACAAAGTATCTTTTCTCTGTCTTTTCAGACGAATGGCAAACAAGACTTGGAGACAGATTCCATATATCACTGTCTCAGCAGGATCCATACATAATCTCGCACCTCCTACCCCTTTTTTTTTTTAACCGAATAGCCTTAACCCTAAACGCGCCACCCCGCCTTCCTAACCACTCAAACGGCATCTACCCTCCTACTGAAATATTTATCGCTTTCAATTCCCTTACTTACATTAACAGTTTTCTGGCTTCAACAGGTTCTGCCGGGTATATAAAGGGTACGTACATATGCATGACTAGCGTACCAATAAGTGCAGCTATATTTAGAGTGAAAGTGGATATCTGGCTTCCCGGCTCTGTAGATTTAGTAAGTGAGTATCTTTGTTACTGTACACCTCTGGACTCTGTCAAAGGGATATTAGCGACAAGCGAGCTGGTTTTCAGCCACCAGATAGCGACATGCGAGCTCATTTTTGACAGCCGCAAGTCTCACGTAAAATGCATTATAAACAGGAACCGGCTCTGCTGGTTTTTTTGTTTTTTTTCCCCAGCGTCCTTGTGCCTGAATCGATCTGAAACCTACTGGGCCTTACAAATCTAGTGGAAAGTCGGACGAAAAGCACGTTGACACGAATCTCACTCATATCCCTCACACAAGCTCTTAAAACAAATTTACATAAAACTTTATTTCATAGTGTTGTCGTGTTCTGGACTTTTTTGAATATGTACAAACGGTAAACGACCTCATACAGTTAATTGAAACCGCATATTCAACTTTTTTCTTTCTATAAGCACACTACTTTAATGCAAACACAACGTGTACTTTTTCATACAATTTGTTTTGTAGTCACACAACTTTTACTCCTAATACGAATTGTACTGTATCCATACAAAACTTTTACTGCAAACACAACTTGCATTGCCTCCATACAACTTTCACTGCAAACAACTTGCACTGCCTCCATACAACTTTTACTGCAAACACAACTTATACTGCCTCCATACAACTTTTACTGCAAACAACTTGCACTGCCTCCATACAACTTTTACTGCAAACACAACTTATACTGCCTCCATAAAACTTTTACTGCAAACACAACTTGCACTGCCTCCATACAACTTTTACTGCAAACACAACTTATACTGCCTCCATAAAACTTTTACTGCAAACACAACTTGCACTGCCTCCATACAACTTTTACTGCAAACACATCTTGTACTGCCTCTATACAACTTGTTCTGTAACCACACAACATTTAGTGCAAACACAACTTGTACTGTATCCATATAACTTTTAGTGCAAACACAACTTGAACTGCACCCATACAATTTGTTCTATAGTCGCACAACTTTTAGTGTAAATACTACTTGTACTGTATCCATATAACTTTTAGTGTAAACACAACTTGTACTGTATTCATACAGCTTTTAGTGCAAACACAACTTGTACTGTATCCACACAACTTTTAGTGCAAACACAACTTGTACTGTATCCATACAACTTTTAGTGCAAACACAACTTGTACTGTATCCATACAACTTTTAACGCAAACACAACTTGAACTGCACCCATACAACTTGTTCTATACTCACACAACCATAAGTGCAATCACAACTGCATCTACACAACTTTGACCATAACCGCACAACTTGTAAGGAAATCAATCTAACAGTGACAAGCGCTCATTTATACTTTCTAATGATGCAGCACTGTTGGCAGTGAAACGAATTTGTAAAACGTTGCGGATAAACTGACAATAATTTAAGCTTATGATATTTAATACCTCCTGACCTTTTCAGTGCACGAACCTTGCGGCAAACTTGACCCTAATGAGAGTTGTACAAATTCATTACCCGCCATGCTTGCAGTTTCCGAATGGCTCGATAGAGAAAGTGACAGACATTTTCTTTCTCAAACGACCAGTCACTGTTACTATGGCAATGCAATAGTCTTACATCAGCTTCATGTATAAGTAGCTGTGTAATAAGTGATCTTTAAAACCTCTGGTTGGAATGGATTGGTCGGTCAGTGTGGACATACAAGACAAACAATGAAATCTAAATGGTCGCCCTCTTCTTACCACTACTTCTGTAAAATGACGTTGCTCGTCATACATTCAATTTGTCACAGAGGTCAGAATAGTTTTTCTACCTATGCTGCCGTTTAAAAGTAGTTACCCACAGCTTTCAAGTAAAATCGCATTAAAATAGGACGTCTACAGCTTTTCATAATGGTTTATAGTTCAACAATTTTTCATGTGACTGGAAGTGAAAGGCCGTGGTTATCTAAGTCTTCTAAGGTACATAACTCTCGATCACCCGCTCCGTTCGGATAAAACAAGACATTAATCTTTAAAATACGATTCAAAATATTCGAATTTACAAGTAAATAAGTCAATTATTCAAAAACAATCCAGCTAGCAAACAAAACATTAAGTCATAAGGCCGGCCAGTTAAACGGAAGTCCAACCAGCAAATAAACCGACTGGCTGATGTATTACAGACTGCTGATGAATGCCAGTTTCGTAAAATTCATCAATCAAACGAAAGCATGACCGGAATTTTATTGACGACACAGTTATGCACCACTGATTCTGTCTGAAATATTATCTTTGCCTATATTTTAAGATATAAGATATAAACTTCAGTTTAGCTACATGACCATGAGTATATTTCATTAAAGTACTATTTTATGTTGTAATTGAAGCACGACCCGAAATTCTGTTCAAAGCACAATAAAAGTTAAGAAAAGTGTGGTGCAAAAGCTTTAATTATCAATGACAACAAAAAAAGGAAAATAATTATAGACCCTTAAATAAATAAAAGCCCTGTTGTATATATATATATATATATCGGGTAGATGTGTGTATGGTAACAATCACGGGTGGAAGAACATGTTTGCACCAAGAGATGTCATCTCGAGAACCATAATCTGTGAAATAGCTTTTCAACGTATACCTTATAAAAAAAGTCGAGAGATTTAAAGAAAAAAAAAAGAAGAAATTGTTGAATGCAAAAGCGTTGCGACAAAATGTGAACATAAAAGAGTGCGGGAAATTACTTAATGCATCAGGCTTTTCGCCAATATACACGCGTGGTGCATAATTATAACCCGAAAAGGTCCCCTTCACTCGTTCGAACAGTTGGGATAGGTTTGTTAGAGAAGAAAGTAACTCTTTCGTCAGAATATGTTAGGTTTGTTTGCCCACCTGCTAGTCGTGTATCTTCGTACGTGTATGTGCGTGTGTTTATGATTTTTATGCATGTGTAAGTATGTGAAGCACAACTCAGTAGCTCTAAACTATTGCTCACATAGTACACCCCCCTCCCCAACCTACCTAGATAATTTAAGAAATAAAATGTATTAATTATCTATAATCACAATGTTGTTGAATGAAAGAAAATTAGTTTTAATTTAAGTGAACGATCCAACCTACGGCCATGCTCAATGGTAGGCTTATTTATCTTATGTAAATTTACAAGAATTCAATAATCTGTCCCTTCCGTTTGTCTCTGAACATCTCTCGACTTAATTTCTCCATTTGTCATTAAATTCACTCAAGCAATTCAGCTATCCAACCACGGAGCAAGCGTGTCTTAAACGCACGATAGCCCGTTGCTTTGGCTCGAAATATGATGACGTCTCTAGTTGTCATGCGCAGTAGACTTTCCCTTCAAAGTGTCGAACGATGTGACGTATCGATATCTGCCCATTGCGTTCCAACAGCGAAGACTCGTGCAGCGCACTATATCCCGCGTCATGTAGATCCATTTCAAACCCAAGCGCTTGTGACGTACCCAGTGCAGGTGTTCGTAACTGATTTCTTAATGTCCTAACATCTCTATCCACCACCTCAAGTCCTGAGCCCGTTTTCTAGCACGCAAAAGGTAAAGAATAAGCATTATTGGAAAATAAGCATTGTTCTTTTGTTATGCACTTTTATTGTCTCTGGATGATGCATAACATTTCACTCCATGAGTTGAAAACAAAGGGCGATATATTGTATTAGCACGAATGTTCTGGTCGGTCTTTAAATGCAGGAGCGAGTGCATAGCACCCACAAATAATCCCCAAAGTCCATGCTTGTACTGGACATTCTTCTCAGTGATGTAGATTGGCTGCTAAATAAACACATCGTGCAGTAACGTCAGCAAACACTAGTTTACAGGCAGATATTAATGCATGTTGTAGAGACTGAAGACTAGAACATGAGAATACATACGGCATTAACATTGTTTGTCTGCAAATAAAGCAATGTTCAACAACTGAAATGCAAAGCAAATGTAAAACTGATAAACTGTAATATATTATACTTACACTACAACTAGCATTGTGACACATTAACACCTGAGTACACCTGAAATACCCTCACCCCACAAAAAATGCTGCCAAAATACCTAGCATATATATTACACTACATCTGAAATACTAAAATTATACTATTATTAGTAACACTAATATACATTAATATGTTACAGTACACCTAAAATATTATATAAGTAATATATGCAACATTTCAACGAAGTATTATTTAATTTACACAGTCGGCAGTTATTCTACCATTTTACAATATTATAGACACCGTGTACACAGAAATGTCTTTTGTGTGTTTTTTTTTTAAGTCACAACCTGGCTCTCAGTAGCTGGAAACGTTCACATGTAAGTTGCTGCTGAAACAGCTAATCCGTGACTAGAGATCAGTTGTCTGCTTTCTGTTTAGACAGTCAATCTGTGACTAGAAAGTCAGTCAGTCACGATTTCTGCTAAGGGAGTAAGTCCAGGACTAGAGATCAATGAGACATAGTTATCACTAAGACAGTTAGTCTAGGACTAGAGATCAGTGAGACATAGTTATCACTATGACAGTCGGTCTAGGAATAAAGATCAGGAAACGTACTTATCATTTTGACTAGGACTAGAGTTCAGTGAGACATAGTTATCACTATGACAGTCAGTCTAGGACTAGAGATCAGTAAGATATATTTATCACTATGACAGTCAGTCTAGGACTAGAAATCAGTGAGACATAGTTATCACTATGACATTCATTCTAGGACTAGAAATCAGTGAGATATAGTTATCACTATGACAGTCAATCTCGGAAGAGAGATCATTTGCGTTCATTTATTGTTTTTTTTTACTTACATCATTCAATCTGAATCCTTGGAACAATTTTGTCTCTGATAAGCAGCTGAATTATTTTGGCATAAAAACTACTGAGATGTTGTTCCAGTGCCAAGGCAAAAAAAAAAAAAAAAGCACAACAGAAAATAGATAAACAAATTATCAATATGGATCATGGTCAATGTGTCTCTTCACTTAGCAAGCATTGCCTATGCATCGGTTAGAAACTTTGTTACAGTTACAGCAATAGCGAGCTGTTCAATGTTTTGTTTAAAGACTTTGTTTCACAGTTATGGCAATAGTTATACAGACCCCACTACACACCATCATTGGAATAGTTACAGACATCGTTACAACATCTTAACAATAGTGAGCTGTTCATCGGATTTGCTATAGATTTTCTGTACATCACCATGCTAATAGAGAACCGTTCGTTGGATTCATGACAGATTTCTGCACATCAGCAGGATAATAGTGAGCTGTTCATTCGATTCGTTAGATGAGCAGTTCACTGGATTCGTTACAGATTCTTGTACATCGTCAAAGCTAATAAAGATGTCTATTGGATTACAGATTCTTGACATCGTCAAAGCTAATAGAGATGTCTATTGGATTCGTTACAGATTCTTGTACATCGTCAAAGCTAATAAAGATGTCTATTGGATTACAGATTCTTGACATCGTCAAAGCTAATAGAGATGTCTATTGGATTCGTTACAGATTCTTGTACATCGTCAAAGCTAATAGAGACGTCTATTGGATTCGTTACAGATTTCTAGACATCACCATGGTAATCGTAAGCAGTTCACTCATTTGATTTCACTTAATCGATATCGATCCACGGTTCATTACTCCCTTGGTGAACCACGGAGAGGAATTACAAATGAACTAGCTGTCATTCGAGCTACTTTAAACAATATTTTGGTGAACAATATGGCCGCAAGAAACAAGCAAAGCGAATGTCCTCTCATAGTCTTCCATTTTCACTGTCAGATGCAACGGTGACAATGAAAAATGCCTGTTGCGCAATGACGACAGTAAACAATGGCTATGTGCTTGCGTTCATTCCCCAAAGAGCTATAAACGCTTAGTAGCATGGCTCAGCATTCAGAAGCTGGGTTAGGATCGATCGATTAAACCTCTAAATGAGAATGATTGGCCTCGAACCTATGACTAGTGTGGCTAGTATCTTCACCTCACAGCCACCGGGTTCCTTAGAACTTAGTTCGTTAGATGGGTTGTATAACCGTGAGACACCACACAGAATTCAGCAAGAGACCTAGGGCCATGTAAATGTATGGGTCTTTTGAAGAAGATAAAAACTGACTATTCAAGTACATAATGAACGTATAAGTTGGGCTTGTTTGTTTCAGAAGTGAACATGTACATCACCGAAGATAAAAACTTTGCTGAAGTCACCCCCCCCCCCCTTCCAACAATGGACAACTACAAACATTTCGTTGGGAATTTTTAAAAATATCCCTCACTTGCCTCCTCACCACCACTCGATGCCAGCACTGAGCGTAGACACATGATACCAACATTTAGACACTTGGTGACAGTACTGAGCATAGACACTTGATGCCAGCATTTAGACACTTGGTAACAGTATGAGCATAGACACATTGTGACAGCACTAAACATAGACATTTGATGCTAACATTTAGACACTTGATGCTAACATTTAGACACTTGATGCTAACATTTAGGCACTTGATGACAGCACTGAACAGAGACACTTGATGCCAGTATTTAGACACTTGAAGACAGCACTAAACAAAGGCACTTGATGCCAGTATTTAGACACTTGATGACAACATTTAGACACTTGATGACAGCATTTAGACACTTGATGACAGCACTAAACAGAGGCACTTGATGCCAGTATTTAGACACTTGATGTCAGTATTTAGACACTTGATGCCAGCATTTAGACACTTGATGACAGTATTTGCTATTTTCAAATCAAGTGTCGTTGGTCAATCAATGAAAATAACTTTCACTCTAACCTAAGAGATAATATTCAAAAATTACCTGCGATCAGTTTAGAATGCATAGAAATGAAATACTTTAAAACTTTTATTACATTTATGCAATATTCACATTTCCATTTTAAACTTCTTTTATTGTTATGAAATACAATAATATGTAAATTCAGTAATTATAATGTTTCTCTGCTAGTTGTACTGCGCATTACAAGTCAGCACATGTTTTTAATGAAATTCTCGTACAATAGTGTTTTATACAATAAAGTACAATACTTCAAGAGCTACTTTTTCCTGAACCAGAGGACAGGCTGAATTCCGGATATTGTCTATTAAATCAGTTGCCTTCAGAGGGAGGCAGTCACATGATTGCGTGCTGCTGGAGATATTCAGATGGGCGACAGCAGGGACTGGCTTAATTTTTGCGTGCGCTAACTCAGGCCTTCAATCTCTGGTTATATACATATACCGTCATTTGACGTGAAAATAAATATGAATGACTCCCGCTATTGTAAAATATTGTTTTAATTACAGTGCCATTGTAGTGATTTAAATGGGAGATGTATGATGCCTGCTGTTTGTACATTTGTATTTATCTCGTCTCGAGACATTTACGCGTACAAATGATGGAAATAAACAAAATGAATTCACAACATCAAACAATTATACAGAATCAAATACTTCCAAAGCATCAAACTTCTTTGCAGACACTAATACATGAACGTTATGAAATAGTTTCACTGTCCCAATAATTCCCAGTATGGAGCCACAGTACAACCCCACAGTCTCAATAATTCCCAGTATGAAGCCACAGTACAACCCCACAGTCTCAATAATTCCCAGTATGGAGCCACAGTACAACCCCACAGTCTCAATAATTCCTAGTATGAAGCCACAGTACAGCCCCACAGTCTCAATAATTCCTAGTATGAAGCCACAGTACAGCCCCACAGTCCTAATAATTCATGAATGTGGAGCCACAGTACGGTCCCACCTGCACAAATACTGCCTAGATATCAAACCAGAACAGAACATAACATTTTACTGCAAGCATATGCATGCCAGTTATCACACTAACTGCAAATCCAAATAATTAAACCACTTCGATGACACAGGTGTGTTCTAGTTATCAAAGCCATTCACAGACAAGCATACAACGAAGGCAGCAACTCACTGATAACACTTCGGACAAACAGAAGGTAGGATTACATCTGAACACAACAAGAGGTGTGTACGTGTTTATGTCCCTTTAAAAAAAAAAATGTTTATATAAGCACACAGCAAACAGTTTTATTCTTCTGCTTATCTATTCACTTCGGTATAAGAAATGGTTTGCAGTGCACGATTTATAACCGAATGAGAGCTGTGGCCGTAGGCAAATTATCTGCCCGAGTCATTGGCAATAACAGTGATATTGGCAGGTGGGGAGGTTTTTTTTTTTCTTCTTTCATTTCAATAGCTGTACAGATTCGTTGCAGTGAGGATTCTGTTGGCTTTAAAACCACACTTCCTTGCACTCCTCGATATTTGCCAACAAATATTTCCTGAAATGACAACGGGATTAACTGTCATCGGCTCTGTTAACAGGCAAATAAAGAACACTAAGGCCAAACAGAAACACACTCAAACACATACACACAAATACAGATATAATCATATACACACACATTCACGAAGAAATACATCGGCTCTGTTAACAGGCAAAGAAAGAACACTAAAGCTGAACACACTCAAACACATACACACAAATGCAGATATAATCATATACACACACAGACACACATTCATGAAGAAACACACTCACACTCACATGAATGAAATGCTGAATGAAACCCACACATATATGCCACACTGAATTATAGTTTGTGTTGTTAAGTGCATTAGGTATTTCATTCAGACAATGTACAAGAATTTTATGATATATTCCTTTATTTCTGCTGATTGAAGTGAATTGACTTTTATCTGATTTCCACTCTCACTGTTTGTTGATTTCGCGATCGGGTCATAGTAACTGTAAATTAGTGCCGGTATATTTGAAAACTGTTTATATAACAGAGTTATTGTATGGCGGCACACACGTATCTTCTTGCAATCACAGAAGTCATTTTCTTTTCTCTCTGAATTTTGCGTTCATTTTCTTCTCTTTAGGAGCCCAGAGGCTGTAGTAATTTTACAGTCCACAGTTCACCCCATAATCTACGTCATCAAAATTGAGCCGACGTCAGCATAGTACGTACGTCAAACGCTGAAAGACAAAGTGATAAAATTATTTTATTTAACAGGAACAGACTGTGTTTTTGAGTAAGTACTTTAAAATGTTCGATTATAATCGTTGCGTATGGCGTGTATGTGTTCATGTGCATGTGTGCGCACGTGTGTACGTATCTGTGTGCATGTGTGTGTGTGTGTGTACGTGCGTACGTGTGCACTTATGGTGCAAGTGTCGAGATCTTTGGAAAGGGCTTATGTATGAACTTACGCTATTTACAATGCTTTCACCCAAATGCAATATATATGTAATCAAGTGTCCGCATTCAGCCTTGGCACGTGCGACCCACGCGTGCAGTAATGGGTATGGACCATTTTGCAGCAAATGCATTAGCAAGTGCATTATTGGTATAAAATGGATATCATTTCAGCTAGTTCAGCTTTGGGTAATTGGTCCGGGGCGAAATTACCCTGATTGGGGTTGAAATGTAACACGGAGTTTTCGCCAGCATGATAATTGTCAGTTTGCTTGAAGAAAAGAAAACTTCGCGACAGGATAAATTTGTTTGACGACAAACACTCTCAAAATAGGTATCTAGAATTATCTCGCACCCTCCAAACACACCTTTGCTTTTTGTTTAAAAAAAAAACAAAAACAAGCAAGGAAGGTAAAACTTTTCTGTCGTCAAAACTGTAAACAGAGGAGTGGCTTTCAGTTTAGGTAAACCACACCCTGCTAAATATTTCTGCGCGCGTCGGGTACTTTAATGATAGTGCACAACTTTCTATCTTTCTTTCGTTTTTGTGCTCAGTGCAATATATATATATATATACTGTGACGTATAAAACTGGTGATAGAGACGCGTGTACGACCTGAAAGGTTTGCGATTTAAGTACGTCCGAGATGAAACGGTACCCTAGGTCGAGTACTGAACTTGCTGCGAACAATTCAAAACACTCTGATAAGGACCCAGTAGAAATCTTTATAATGGGATCTGTCGAATGATACCTAGGTTGATTTATAATTATGCGATTAGTTCAGATGCACTTAGATTTAACGCACTAATCCACCTCTAAATCCTGATACCGGTAGTCGACACTGTTATCAGGACGATAGCTTGGTGTTTGTTGTGATTGTTTAACTTGTCGCGCCCCCACGGAGAAAAACATTGTAACCTAAATAAATAACCTACAGACTATTAGGTTACAACGACAGTATAATTGCAGTTAATGGTATGTTAATGAGAACGCACAAAGAGAATTTAACACAAGCTGCTTCCCTTAATAACATGCACTCATTCGTAAAACAATTTCAATTTTAATACAGGGATTCGACAAAACAACAATTACTCTACATATAGGGTTCTTCCCCGTGTAGCTTTTCTTCTTCCCCCCCCCCCCACCTGGGCCATTGTCTTGTAAATTTGCCCTCCGTCCCTACCCCGACACCAGAAATCAATGAATAAATAAAACAAAGACTGTTAAGAGCAAAATTAGGACAGTTGTGTATTTTGTTCACTTACGGTAGAGTTTGTTTCAGATTTCAACTATAGACCTAATAAAATTGCCAACTTTATAAAATGCTGGTATTAAGTATAATTTCCTACCCCACCCCCTACCCGAACTGTACGAAATGTTTTTGGTACGTGGATTTGGTTACCCTTGCAGACGTGTGCGAAATTTACCACTAGTCCGAGAATACTATGAGTGGCTGGACTGAAAATTCGGTGAAGGCATATGGCTCTAACGGTTGTCGGAATGGATTGCACAAGTATAAAGAACAAATCCGACTTTTCCAAAGAATGAGTTCCAAAGAGAATTCACCACCTGACATTCTGTGTAATCCATAATCAGATCAGTGTGAATTGCGCTTAAGCTCCCATTGTGCTAAAATGTCACAGAAGTAATGAGAGTGATACCTTACAAGTTGTTGTTTGCAATCGCGCGCTTCTGTGTGTGTGTGTGTGTGTGTGTGTGTGTGTGTGTGTGTGTGTGTGTATGTGTGTGTATATATATATGTGTGTGTATGTGTGTGTATGTGTGTGTGTGTGTATGTGTGTGTGTGTGTGTGTGTGTGTGTGTGTGTGTGTGTGTGTGTGTGTGTGTGTGTGTATGCATGTTTTTATATTTCTTTCAAGAGAAATGCAGGAGCACATACTTTACAGTTATTATATTTCGTTTCAAACAAATGTGCTATTATTATTAAATTTGGTCGTTTACTCAAGTCTCAATAAAATACAAAAATAAATTTCCCATTTAAATAAAAAGGGAAAAACCTACTGTACTAAATAATGGAGATTTTAGACCAAATTAAAATGCGAGTGAGATGAAGACTAAGGTTAATTTATTCTGTCGCTGTTTATGAGCAGACAATAAACTGAGAAGATAGATGGAAATAGTTGATGAAAATAAATTTATGAGAAAACAAAGATAACATCACGAACACTGAGCCAGTCACCGTAATATCTTTGTTCGCTTTTAATAATCTTGACAAAAACCGAGACTAATGTGCTGGAAGAACCTTATTAATCAGAATTTTTTTTTTAAATTGTCACGTGATTGATATCCCCAAATAGGTTGGGCGGCAAAGAAAATCCCATGCAGTCAACGATTGCAGTATGGCCCTAACTTCGATGTAGCAAGAATGATTTGTATACTTAATAAAGTAATAATCCTATTAAAAGATTTCGTTAATAAAGTTTTATTCGATTTGCATGGCCAATACTTACCATATTATTGCCTCGTTAGAGAATCTTTGTTGTGTAGCAACAATCAGCCACTGTACCTCTCCTGTATGAGACAACTGAGCTGTGTTCACAATTTTTCAATGTGTGTGTGTGTGTGTGTGTGTGCGTGCGTGCGTGCGTGCGTGTAAGTGAGTATGTTATATAGCGAATTAACTGCTTCACACACTGTGTTGGTTATCTCATATGAACTAGGGGACCTCGAGTCAAATTTATTCATATGTGTTTGCATGTATTATGAAACTTTTAATTATTATTAATGAGTTATAATTGTTATTTGAATATTGAAACTTGAAAAATGCAGAGCTATATGAATATGAACTTTGTAATCTGTTGCATACGTTATTTATGGACGGAAACGCGTACTTCCAGGTAGTCAGTGAATGCTAAAGCAGTGTAAAGTATGCCTGGAGGGAGGAGTATTGATTGGGAATCAGGATTAGATGTGCTGTGCTTAGATACGTTGGCGCGGGTCCGGGAGGGCAGCGAGGCGTGAAAAGGAAGTAATTACAGTGATAAAACGTTTACGTTTACGGTGTATTTCTGTGCTTACATGTCTTCTCCTACCCATCAAAGTCATAAGAAAAGTGGACGAGAAAGTGCTAAATTTAAGTGGTTGACGAGTTTAGGCGATCAAAGGAAGATGGGCAAGGTAACACCCCCCCCCCCCCCAGCATTGCATTTGACAAACAAGTAACTTCATTCTAAGCAAGACTGAAAGCAGATCTTGGTCACGGGAATCTTTAAGGCTAGGAGAAGCCAGCAGAATTGGAGTTTAAGTTTGAACCCTTTTGGGAGGTAAAACTGAGCGTTTGTGAGAGAGGGAAATTTATTATTTAAATAGTGTTTTTTTAATTTTTATATTGACTTGTATGAATGCAACTGAATGTTGTAATTTGCGGCAGTATTCCAACGATGATTTTCAGAGATAGGTAAGAATGACTTTTTAAGTGAGGGAACTATTAAAGAGGAAACTTAAGGAAAATCTCGTTATATTTTCAGGGTTTCAGTGTAGTACCTGTACCTTAAGGAAAATCTAGTTATATTTTCAGGGTTTCAGTGTAGTACTAGTTACCTTAAGGAAAGTCTTCGTTATATTTTCAGGGTTTCAGTGGAGTACACTACTGGAGTTGTAAAACCGACAGCTGGATGTTACAAGTTTTTAATCTACGTTTGAGTCAGGCCTCCAGCTTACATGGTGGAACCTCTGAGTGCGCCAGTGTGGACCAAAGACTCTTCTGTGTGATAAGTGCGGCGGTGAATTGGACAGATAACCCCCAACATCATGGAAGAGTTAAGTGCCTCAATACGGGACTTACTTGACCCCGTTTTTGTAGCACCCTTATACATCAAATAAATAATCGGAACAGTGCCTAACATTAATTGTTAGGCCACACTGATCTATGACAAGAAATTTGTATTATCCTTTATAGCTAACTATTTTTATCTTTTCCTTATATTAAATTTTAATGATTAATTGTTAAACACTTCTGCGCGCGTTTTTGTTTGTTTAACATTATTAACTGTAAGTGTAGTGACTCTTTTCGCGTTAGCGTTAGAGTACAGTCAAATTTAGCCGTAGTGTAGCATAGCAGTATACATCATTGTAGTGTAACTGTTGTATTGTTCCTTATGTCGCAGTTTTTACTGCTAAGGGGCACTTTACTCAGATAGTATTAAACATTGTACATGCACTGTATTATTTTGTTGAATACGCGTAGTGTTGTTGATAATTTTAGAGCAGATGAAATATCAACTTTATAATTTGCTCACGAGTCAATGTCGTGCCCTTGCATATGCAAATCAGATTGCTAAGTGTTTTAAAACAGCACGTATGACAGGCACCCCTTTATTACTGGTTAGGATCATTATTTATTAATTAAAACACAACTAATTACAAGTGATTGAGAATCTTAATTTATAGTTATTAATAATTCTCCCACAAGACCAACATGTCTCTCACTTGGCGGATTATAAGGTTATCGTAAAATCCTACTTTTTACACCATAATAAGACAGACGTTTTACTATCACACAATGTTTTTGCAGGGTGGAAACTTCTTACTAAAGGAGTAATAAAACCCCGTCTTTATTTATAGTTAACGAGCCCCCATCCACCCACTATTACTCCAACATATAGTTTAATAATATGTGCAAGAATATCGTGTGCATAGCAGAGACACGGTCCAAGGCGTGTGTAGACAAGCGGTGTGTGTGTGTGTGTGTGTGTGTGTGTGTGTGTGTGTGTGTGCGTGCGTGCGTGTGTGTGTTGAACTTTGACCAGAACAAGTAGTCAAGAAACGAGAAAACGTATTGACTAAAGACTGTTCAGTGTGTTGAACGGCATATACCCATCGGGTGAAGTAGCATGCACCGACCCGTGGACCGATATCAAAGAGATTAGATGAAGGTGAAGGCAACACTTTGATTTATGAGCACGAGGGTAAAGCTTCAGCCCGCACTCCACTTGGTTTGAAGCTCCACCCTACCCTACGTTCACATGTCAAATATCATCCACTCTTTCCATCTGTGTATCATTTTATCGGATCCACCCTCCGAAAAATTACGACCCTCCCTCCACATCTAGGTATATCCTCACCTTGGGTGAGGAATCACAGCATGAGCCCAACGCTGGTGAGAGTACCTGCGTATGTGTGTGTGTGTCTAAATATATATATATATATGGAATGACATTGTAGAAGCTAATTACGCTAATAAACGACAAATACTTCATATCAAATCGAAAACTGAGGTAGGAGAAATAGATTTAGGAAGCAGGATAGGCAGAAAGCGCTTATAAACCCTTTAACCCGAGGCCTGGGTTTGACTATGCTTGGGGGTTAAGAAAAAAGTGCTTAGAAGTTAGTTTCAACTGCTGTCCATTAGCGCCCTGTCCTTTGGATGAGATGATAAAGTGGGTCCCGTGTGCTACAAGCTTCGCAAGCTATAGATTTCCATGACTGTGGAAAATTGGAAAGAGTTACTTTTGGCCCGCTGCCCCTGGAAAACTGGTCATGAACACTCTCCTGTAACCTTCACCCTCCGCATCTATGGCATCTTGCGATATCTCCCGTCCAGAACAAAGTTAAATTCAGAAACCATCAAAGTTTAAAGCAGACGTAAAAGTAAAATCTCCCCCTTCCCCTCCCCCCCCCCCCCCCCCGGCCACACACATACACAATTGCAGGCGCGATATGAAGAAACAATTTCAATGGCTGTAACGAAGTACTGTGTCTTTAACGCTGACTGTAATTTATAAGAATTTAGTAAAGAATTAAATAAAGCGTGGCATTTTAAACAGAGTAGGCAATTTTGAATACATTTTCATGAAGCTTCGAATTTTTAAACAGTGACAGTAGTCATGAAATGCATTTAATGTGTGACATTTTAAACTGTGACAAAGGTTTAAGAAGACTTTAGTAATGGATTTAATGTGTGACATTTGAAACAGTTTGTTTAATTTTGAATGCATGACATTAAATTCTTAAAATAAATTAGAATAATTGATTTATGAATTTAATAAAGTGTGGTAATTTTCAACAGTATCGGTAATTTTGAAATGACTGTAATAAACCTTGATTATTTTAAGTAGTATCATGGATGATAAAGAATGAATATTTTAATTGTTTTGGTCTATAATTTTTTTTAGGAATGTAAATGTTATCGTTAATAGATGAGTCTCTAGAATTTCCCCTTAAATTACAATTCTTAATCATTTAGTTTAACTAATTTAAATGACATTCCCTCTGGGAAGTATTTGAATCGCTATGTCAGACGCTTACGTGGACACACAGACACGCACACGCACACGCACGCATAAATGTACATACAGATGCACGCATAAAGACTTTGTTTCGCGCACAAACTTGCGTACAGAATATACTGTAAATTACCAAAAGAGTAATAAGCCTGAAGAAAACAAATTAACGAACCCTGCGTGCCGCAATGACAAAAACCATGCTACCAGTGGAAAACCATGCAAGCAAGCTAGCCTATTTGGCAAGGGAAGATAAGCGATGAAACCTAGCAAATCAAAGGATTACGTTTACTTCCAAGTGTCCTTCACTGTCAACCATCTTGTCTCAAATCAAGGTATTTTATTGTCTTAGACACGCAGAGTGGGTCTCCATTGTACAAGCGTGTCGTTAGGTAGAGGAAAGTAATAAAATATTTAATCAAAACTTGACGGTTGCATTACAATATATATAATTTAAAAATAAAAGTTTAAACTGGCTCTGATTGGATATAGGTCAACGAAATACATTGCACTGAAGACACTGACTTAATTAGGTGTGTTTATGTGTACTAGCGTGTGTTTGTGTGAATGCATGTTTGAATCTGTACGTCATTGTTCATTGTTCTTACGAGGTGACAAAGATTCTGAAGGATATTGAATAGACTGTAGCGTATATACTCAGTACAAAATCATAACATTACTTTATTAAACAAATGTTGTCTCCCTTCTCTTCTCCAACTCTGAGTCTTTCTAATTAACTGCTCTTTCTTCTAACTTTTACCGACAGGAAAAAAAACAGTCCCTGAAAGAAGAGTCCATTAGAAGTTGATGTAAAAAAATAAAACATTGAAGGGTGGTTGGTTAGGGATGGAAGCTAAATATTAACGTAAATAATTTTTATGATGATTTCTTCCCATTTCAAAATTTAAAACGCTTTCTTTGGCTTTCAATTAATGTGACATTTACTGGCTGAAACCATGAAGAAACTGTCAGACAGCAAAAACCCTAAAGCGTTATTAATGATTACAAGATATATTTTTGAACTCTTTTGAATTATGCGGTCTGACAATAGGTACGCCTTCTTAAGTTTCATCTCACGATGACCTTGATCGAGTTATCTTTCTTCGAGAATAGATCTGTTGACATGTGACGGATTGAAATATAATTGCATTAATCCCCATGCAGATCAAGTTTCATCGTTGAATTATCTCCGTTCTTATTTAGCAGTTCTCCCCGCTTCATCTCCCCTCTTCGGCCTCTATCAATTTCACTCTCAACACTCCAATTATTTCCAATTTTGTGTGTGAATTAATCTTCTGTCTTAAATTTTCTACTTTAATTACGATTATCTTAATTTTTTGACTATCAGAGTTAAAAACCAAGTAGGAATCTATGTGTCTCTCATTTACATCTCAAGACCAACACTTTTTTCCCCCCAAAAATTAACAAGAAAATTCAGTGGCCATGATAATAAGTGCCAGACATCGGTTACGTTCAGGCAGAAGTGAACGCATGAATTAGTTTTGCCTAGCAACGCCGCGAAACGAAACAAAACATGTCAAAACATCGACGCTTAGTGCAACAGAGCACTAACAACACCAGGTCAAGTTGCTTTAGTACGGCCTCCACAGTTTTGCAGCGATCTCGAATACAAAACACTGATCTGCCCCTGCATAGCTATATCTGATCTACGAACGTAGGCAGTAAACAACCCAGATAAGATTTTTAAGTGCGGGGCGAACCTCGTAGCTAGTATTCATTGTCACTTTATCGTCGAAATGCTATTTCTGTTGTCAGGTCAACAAGGCCAAGGTCCTACGTTTCATGGTAACGCTAGGCCCCGTGGGCTAGGTGTTAGCAGACGTACAGGGCACTGTGGCCTCTGATGAGGTCATTAATTACGTCTGAAACAAAAATCTTAGGAATGAGAGCAGAAAATGAACGCTTACAACGTAAAGATTAAAGCCACAGTCGCATTACAGTATGATAAATCTCATCCAACTGATTTCGAAATAAATTGCAATAAAATAAATCACTAAACTATTTCTCACTCAAAACCATCCAAGGGTCATATGTATATATGGCAACAGCAAAAGTAACAGACAAGCCTTTCGCAAAAGATGTTTTGGGTTCGAATCCATTTCGAGGCTGAAACCTATTCATCTATTGCGGCAAAGGAAGTCATCTGATGCATACGTTAAATCCTTGAACAGAAGAAAATCATTGAAGGAAAACACCAGAGGACAAAACTTTCGGGGTGGGTTAGGGAGATGGGGAATCCTCTAAAACACCCATTACGACTTTATTTTCTATTCCTTCGCTATGTCTACTTCCGAGATCTAAAATTCCTTCTTCGGCGCTTGCGCATGACTGCAAAGTCGGCGACTGTTGAACCTGGATTGAAAAGTCCTGTTGTTGAGTTTATCTTTTTGTCTCAACCTTTGTTCCCACACAGTAACAACACATTAAATCACCCATAAATCAAATGACTATTGAAGAAACTGCCTCTTCCTTTTCAAACAAAATTTATAAGAATAAACGAAAGTCGCAGTTTAGAGTCAGAGCTTGAGGCAAATCAGTATGGGCGATGTTTAACCGCTCCCTTCTATAACCACCTCGAGAAAGGCCTCATTAAAACTCGGATCGTCAACCACTCCCTAAATCAAGCTGATAGGCTTTCTGCATATCTTTTTCCAGCGATTGAGAAATGATGAAGCAGACGATTTACATATATTGCTGTACTTGCACAAATGACTATAAACGTCGACAATTGAAATTTCTCGAATTATTTGCCCCTGATCGCACGAAACAGCGCAGAAAGCTTTGATTCTAACTCCACCCGAAACCAAAATTCCTAGACGAGTACCGTGAAACACTCCTTCACTCCACGGTTATTTCTCCTTTCCAGAAGTTAAATGGGTTGACTCGACCATCACCGAGCAGCATTAAAATCGTTTGTCCAATTGGTGTAAAAAAGAACGAAAAGAAAAGAGAATGGCCGTGCTTCATCATACCAGTTTTGCTAGGAACATTATGGATCGAAAGAATTCTTAGACTGATTGAGCTATTTTGAGCAGAAGAACCGGAAATAGGATGCTAGGTGATCAATCAACGAATCACGGATTCAAGCGAGTTCGCACTGCAAACCTTTCAATTTTTTTAAAATGTCCTTATTATCTCCCCTTCCACAGCTAGCGAACTCTTTATGATCGCAGACAATCATTGTGAGCTGAATTATTTTGCGACATGATTAAATGAATGCTTCGCTTTAAGCGGCTCAGTTTGACATAGATGCGTAACATCTTTGTATTCTGATTTGTTCTGTTTCCAGGCTTACCATAGTTAATTATACTCGAGTGATGTCAACCGTGCAGCTGTCGTCTTGACCGCGATCCGAGCTTGCACTGACAAGAAAATAATGATCGATTATATATAAGACTGAAACTTGACTTTCGTGCATCATCTGAAATTGACTTGATTCTTGGCATTTCACGTCACCATAGTGACCAGCTATGCCTGACGTCAGTGTACATTTATATTGTAGTGTGGGCTTTACTCTAGCATGCCAAGGTTATTGTTGTGTCATTGTTGACACGGAGTTCTGCAGATTTATGGAAGAATATTCTTTTTTTGTTGTTATGTTGGGGGGCTTTTGCAAGGTTAAAATTTCTTGCTGCTTGAGAGTGGCGGCTAAGTTGCTGTATACCTTGTTTCCTTTAAACATACGTGAATGAACTCAATTAAAACGTGCTGTTCAAAACAAAATGTGCACCCATTTGCATTCACTGTTTACTTTTAAAAAACAAAATTTCGATTTGATTCACTTTCGCATGTTAAGCAGCGAGCGAGGTCGTTTCAGTGCTATGTCAACCACGCTTGTTCAAGGCAAATATCAGAAAACGTCAGCTGTCACAAGGCTATTGTTATAAAATCAAACGCTGTGATGGAAGCATTGTAAATTTTTAGAAATGCTCTAAACTATTTTTTTTAAATACATCACGTTTAAAGTATAGAAAGACCAAAATATGTGATAAAAAGAAATGCTTCAAGTTCAAGGACAGTTGAAGGAAACGACAACAATGCTGAGATTAGGCCTTTCAAGAGAGCTAAAATAAAATAGGAAGGAAAAGTGCAATCCATAGAGATTTTTTGTGGAGACATAGACATTTGACAAAATGACGTTCTTAAGAGAGCTGACGTATTGCTGTGTGGAGACAGACATTTGACAAATTGACATGAAGGGGACACAGTTAATAAACCACTTTAATAGTTTATGTTTTCCTCAGAAGGCAGCGTAGCTTTAGTTACTTAAAAATATTCATACTTTTATTTCACATCAAAGTCTTTCTACTTAGAATAACAGGTGCCTAAGGAGATCCACTAAACTGTAGAGTAAGGCAAAGGATTAGGCTGATACAAAGGGAGATAATGCTCGGAAATCGCCTTCAGTTTGGACTGAGAAAGATAAGAAAACGTTTTAAACTAACTTTAGTGCATGTGTACTTCGTCAAATCAGCCTTAGCTAGTATCCTCCACAAATTAACTCCCTTTTTGACCGTGACCTCCACCTAGACCAGTCGACAGCTGATGGATGTAATAGGTAGGAATCCCAAAGCGACCTTTAACGGATCTTTAATTCTAATGGAACAGTAGAAATAAAAACAAAAAAAAAATAACAACCAAATAAGAAACACCGAAATATGAAAATGAAACACCACGATAGATTTAAAACTCAGGGATGACCTCTCGTGGCGGGTTAGAAAATAACACACCACTCCGATCATCATAGAAATAATTACGTCACAACAGATTCAACACACAAGTCAGACTGATAATTTCTAAAAGTAAAACGTCACGACAGGATGTAGCTCACCACACTGTTCATCAATGAAATACAACACCAGGACAAAAGTTAATTCACTGATATGTGAATGATAACTAACCTTTTAGTTTACTACATGTGGCCTCGTTTTGAATCTACCTTCTTGTGTCGGTTTACTAACATAGTAACAATAAATAAAATCTCTCAAAAAAATAGATTGCCTCATGTCAAGAATATCGCATCTGCAAATTTCCCACTGCAATCATCAAGTGCATGTGCACTTGAGTGAAGGTGTAGCACTTGACTGCTAGTTGCTCAACATGCTGTCTGCAAGCTTTGTGCCATCGCGATTCTCTGTACCTTTAATTATTACTACATCCCCATCCCTCCCCCCAAAAAAAAAAAAAATAAGAAAAGAAAGATAAAAGGTCCGTCTTACAGTGAGCATTCAAATTGGAGTAAAATGCTTTAAAATAATTACGCATTCACGTTGAAATTGGAAGGAGGATTTACTGTCACCTTAAAACTGTAAATTAAACGAAACAGGTTTGCTCGAGACAGTTCAACTTCTAATACCGAGACGAAAAAGTAATCGCAGGCAGCTATCCTCCTCATGACACCAAGACATCTTTAACTGTTTCAGGGTTCACGCCCGAACGACCCCAACAATCCCCATCACATACACATTCACGCACGCACACACACACACACACATACACATTCACGCACGCACGCACGCACATTTACTCACATACACACTCATATCCGCGCACGCCTGTATACATCAATGCGTGCCGTACTTGACCCATAGTTCTAAAAATGGGTTAGGATGCGTGTTTACTAAGGTCATAGTATAGATTTAGTGGAGGATTTCAGTACAGTTTTCTTAAGATGTTCGCTGCGACTCGGAGCGGAGCTGGAAAGTTGAGTCGAGAGTTCAAGGACGGACGCTAGCGAGGACACTTAGAGACTGGTTATTATTTTCAGTTGTGCGTCAAATTCCAAGCCGTTTGGAGGAGGTGGGTGGGTGTCTTATGCTCTAGGACTGGAGCTCGGTATAAACAAAAGGGGACTGGGCACAGAAGGTCCGACAGACACTGCGGTGTCATTCTGTGGACAGTGTGAGGTCATCACGAGCATAGATGACACCACATTGTAACCAGGCACTACAAAGAACTCTTCAAATCACAAAAACTTGTTAAAGAAAACAATCCGATAGTGATAATTCCATGGCAGCGTGCGCGCGCTGATGTGCGCACGCATCCACAGAGCTTCTGAGCACGTCTGACTTCTGTGCGCTTGCATATAGGATATTTGAGAGGCATTCTGATATCATACACTTACTACAACAATGGTAGCAAGTGTGGTTTACAACATTGGCAGTAAATCTGGTTTATACATTACAACAATGGCAGCACGATTGGTTTACATGTTATAACAGTGGTTGCAAATCTGGTTTAGAGGTTACAAAAATGGCATCAAGACTGGTTTACAGATCACATCAATGATAAGATTGATTTACAGGTTACAACAATGATAGCAAGATTGATTTACAGGTCAAAATAATGAAGCAAGATTGATTTATAGGTTACAACAAAGTAATCAAGTATGGTTTACCGGTTACAGCAATGATAACAAGATTGATTTACAGGTTACAACAATGAAAGCAAGATTGATTTACAGGTTACAACAATGTTAGCAACAATGGTTTATAGGATACAACAATGCAATCAAGTATGGTTTGCAGGTTACAATAATGGCTGCAAGTCCGGTTTACAGGTTACAACAATGGGAGCAAGTCTCGTTGACAAGTTACAACAGTGGCAGCAAGTTCGGTTTACAGGTGACAACAAGTCAGATTAACATGTTACAATAATAGTAGCAATTCTGGTTGAATGTTACAACAATGGCAGCAAGTCTGGTTTATAGGTTACAATAATGGTAGGAAGTCTGGTTAACAAATTACAACTGTCGCAGCAAGTATAGTTTACAGGTTACAACAGTGGTAGCAAGTCTGGTTGACAATTTCTTTGTCTTCATTTTTCTTTTTCCCTTATTGTCGGCCTCCTTGAAGTTATAGCTTTCTCGAGGTTTATCCGAACAAGGTTTTAATAGACACGTCCGCCTGGATCCAGTCATAAGAAAAAAAATCTGGTTGAATTGTCGCGGAAGCGAGAAACCCTGAGATGGAACACAAAACACGTTCCTTTTGTCGACAGTTTGATCCAGCAGTCATAAAGGGTCGTTAGTAGTTACTGCTGGCACGATTAAAGTATTTACTTTATTAATTACAATTTATCACTTTGTAAGGGGTCGTATCACTTTGTAAGGGGTCGTTAGTAGGCCACTGGTGTTACGATTAGATTATTTACTGTAATAATGTATACTTTTTCACTTGTAAGGGGTCGTTAGTAGGTCACTGGTGTTACGATTAGATTATTTACTGTAGCCTAATAATTATACTTCGTCAGTTGTATGGTGTCGTTAGTAGGTCACTGCTGGTATGGTTGTTTGATTATTCGCTGTAATAATTATACTTCGTCAGTTGTATGGTGTCGTTAGTAGGTCACTGCTGGTATGGTTGTTTGATTATTCACTGTAATAATTATACTTCATCAGTTGTATGGTGTCGTTAGTAGGTCACTGCTGGTATGGTTGTTTGATTATTCGCTGTAATAATTATACTTCGTCAGTTGTATGGTGTCGTCAGTTGTATGGTGTCGTTAGTAGGTCACTGCTGGTATGGTTGTTTGATTATTCGCTGTAATAATTATACTTCGTCAGTTGTATGGTGTCGTCAGTTGTATGGTGTCGTTAGTAGGTCACTGCTGGTATGGTTGTTTGATTATTCGCTGTAATAATTACACCTCACGACATTCTTGGATTCACTTATTTTAAAAATTCCCACTCATTATGTGTTTAGCAATCTTCTCAGTTGATCAAGAAATGACTACAAGCTCAAAAATTAACCAATATCTTTGACCAAATAAATATAGAAGCGTTGATTTTAAGTACCTGAAACAAAAGATGTCATCATCAAACCAAAGGGTAACGATTTATCTGATTTAACATAATAAAGTACATCAAAATCAAAGATTAACGGTTTAACAGTATTAAACATAATAAAGTACATCAAAATCAAAGCTTTGCAGAATAGATGATAGTCTTTCTTACTATCATTTCAGCATAGAACGTGTATTGTTGTTGACCATTTTATAATGTTGGTCACGTGATATGAGCTTCTCAAACACAGATCCTGCACTCCAATTAGCCATTTTCTGGTTGCATAGCGTAGCTTATTGACGATAATATACGATAATACGATAATAATACGATAAGAACAACTAAGGTTTGACTGTAGAAACATTTAGTGTTGGTTACGTGATGAGCGCTTTAACTAATTTTTTTTTTTCACTAGAAGAGAATGTATACAATTTATTTTCCCGTTCCATTATGAATTACATTACGATTACTTCCCTTTTCATTAATTCGCTTTTTATCTTTAATTGTATTTCGTAGTCTTGAAACTCACTTGAGGTGCATTGTTATTATTATTCTATTATTTATAGATAGCTATTCTATTCATTCAGACATTTAAAAAATAGCTTCTTTCCTCACAGGAATCGCAATAGACTTTTCATCTTGTGAAACTAAGACAGAACATCAAAAGATGAAAAGTCTTTTGCGCTTCCTCTGAGGAAAGAGGTTATTGGAAAAATTTTCACATGATTGTTTAGGCAATATGGCCAACTTGTCTGCTTTAACTAAGTTGTATGCTTCTCTGCATACGGAATGCTTTTGGCAAAATGGCTAACTTGTCTCCTTTCTCTAATTTGTATACTTCACTGCAAGCGGATTACTTTAGGCAATAGGAGGACTTGTCTCCTTTCACTAAGTTGTATGCTTCACTGAATGCGGCATGCTTGAAAAGCAAACTGAAACTTTGAGACATAGTTCATTATAATTTATTCATAACAATATTTTAAAATAGAAATACATGCATGACTATGAATTTTAATAGTTGCCTAAAGAATATATTTCCTTGGCACCATCTTCTGAAAAGAAATTTTCAACCTGCTCCCTTACCCCCACCAGTAGACATATCTTTATTTCCCCCTCACACCCATTTCAGAATAGATCTATTGTATGTAGTGACGCCTTTGTCATATTTAACGAGAAGCTGTCCAAATTCACAAAAGGTGATAACTCTTCCAAATGCACATACAGTTTCTTAACACCGGTCTTTCTCTCATAACTAATAATAAAATAATTCTGTTTTAGAGCGATATACTCTATCTATTATAGAGTAATGTACTATATCTGTGTCACTGTTATAGAGTAATGTACTATATCTGTGTCACTGTTATAGAGTAATGTACTATATCTGTGTCACTGTTATAGAGTAATGTACTATATCTGTGTCACTGTTATAGAGTAATATACTGTATCTGTTATAAAGCACTATACTGTATCTGTTATAGAGCTATGTAATGTATCTGTTATAGAGCACTATACTGTATCTGTTATAGAGTACTAAACTATATCTGTTATAGAGTAATATACTGGATCTGTTATAAAGCACTATACTATATCTGTTATAAAGCAATGTAATGTATCTGTTATAGAGCACTATACTGTAACTGTTATAGAGTACTAAACTATATCTGTTATAGAGTAATATACTGTATCTGTTATAGAACAATGTACTGTATCTGTTATAAAGCACTATACTGTATCTGTTATAGAGCACTGTATTGTCCATTTATTTCTTCCGAAAAACTTTAATCTGTAAAATTGTTTGTTAGTGCCTCCGAATTGTGTCTATAGTAAAGTTACACGTTTTTATATTCAACTCTAGGTTTAACACGAGTCTACACTAATTAAAATGTCGACTGGCGTAAAGAAAATGTTCTCCAGTATCTGACGTTCAACACTAAGTTAAGGCCTGCATAACACAACTGCCACCACATAAAACATTTGCAACAGAAAACCTGTTAGATAACAAACGTTTACTGAATGGGGACAAATAGAGAATGTATGTAATAAACAAACAATTTATTTATCTGAACATAAGTACGTTTGCTTTGTTTTGACGATATTTGAATAATATTAATATCAAAATTATTTTTTTTTAAATGTCTGTAATAGTCTCTAAGAAAACATTTCAAAAACGAAGAAAATAAAAATAGCTGTATATATAAAAAGCTAATTACGTTTTAACCTAATTACAAGTGATATATATAATCCTAATTTTTATAATACAGTACACTCCTCTCTGAAATAAGAATCCATTTTCGTGAGCAATGAGCAATTTGAGTAAAATCTGTCACCGGAATAAAGTATATGTATCTTCAAGTAAGGAGTAGACTAAACATAGATGCATTCTTTGGAATGGTCTGATGCGTAGCTGGCTCGCGTGACTACAGAGGCGTAAAGCCATTGGATGCGATATTAATTGCGATTTCTTGTCACGTTTTCGAGTAAGTGTCAAGTAGCGTGCGGCTTAAATAATACATAAATCTGACTGTACAACATAAAGACCGGTTTCGAACACAACAAAGAGCTTTAAAATAAAATTGTTGAAAGCTAGTAACTAGTCTATCGTATTTGACAAACAACAATTTTAATTTTTTAAACTTAGAATACTATATGATACAGTGTAACATCTGAAATGGCACATGTGCAACTATTCACACTATTCAGCTATTCATTTACACACTCATGCATATTCACAAAAATATATACACACAAACATGGAATCAGTTGAGGAAAAGTATGCTTTACAAATAATTTGGCGCATGTTTATATTAATAAAATATCTTTCTATGATTCGCATATTTTTGGAAGAAAATAGGATCTGATCTTACTAATGTCTGAATATACCTTGGCTTTGGTCGTATCTACTGATTGGCCATAACTGGATTTAGGTCATAAACAGATTTTGGTCGTAGCTATTAACTGTTCGTAGATGTCTGGTCAAACTAGTGTCCATTCGAAAATTGGGTCATGGTCGTATGGCCCGACTGTAGATGCAACAAGGTTCTAATTATAATTAGGGTCTGTCTGAAAATGCTTTTTAGATATATTCCTTGAATATAACAGTAGTCTAATTTAAACTGTTTTCTGGTTGTAATTAGCCACGGTCATAACTATTCTCAAATCCTAACAAGGATCTGCTCAAAGCTAGATTAATATCTTAAATAGGGCCTTTGCTATAGACCTGATCAAATTTTAATGAATATAGTGTCTTATCCTAACTAAGATCTGGTCAAAGCTAGTATAATATCTTAAATAGGGCCTTTGCTATAGACCTGATCAAATTTTAATGAATACAGTGTCTTATCCTAACTAGGATCATTCAAAACAATTGTTAGCTTAAAACTAAGATCAAAACTTGTTAGTACAAAACAAGTGTAACGCCATAACTATGGCCCTGATCAAACCATAAAGTATGCAATATATAATTCTAACTATTGCGACACTAAGTGGCTCTCATTATTGACACTATGGACTAGCAATTGACTGGCAATAAACAGAATCTAGTTGAAATTAATTTCTACTGATAGAAGTAGTAAAATATGCTGAACAGTCTACATTCCACTGAAAGAAGTAGTAACAGTCGAACAGTCTACACTCCATTGAAAAAAGTAGGAACAGATTTTTAGCAGACTACATAAACTCCACTGAAAGACGTATTATCAGATTTTGAGCAGACTACACTCCTCTTAAAGACGTAGTGACAGATTTTGAGCAGACTACACTCCTCTGAAAGAAGTAGTGACAGATTTTGAGCAGACTACACTCCTCTGAAAGAAGTAGGGACAGATTTTGAGCAGACTACACTTCTCTGAAAGAAGTAGGGACATATTTTGCCCATTCTACATTCCTAGAAATCAATATCCTACACCTGTTCTAACCCCGAAAGGCAAGGCTTACCCCAAATTAAAAACAAAGAAACAAGATAATAAAATCCTTAGCTGACCCTCCATTACGTCACAGCATCTCCATCTACACCCAAACCTCACTAGGCGAACTACCCTCTCCATAATCGAGCATGGATAGGAGTCCCTGCAGGAAAATTCCAAGACCAAGAACATCTATGGATGAAAAGTTTGCTGTGATCCTGCCATGACAAGAAGTCATCGAAAGTCACCACCCCCCAACCCCCATTGATGTGCACAGAAAACGGCGTGGCTCTCAAATGCTGATCTGGTACACTTTAAACTACATAGTAAGGTCAAGATCCGAGAACCTGGAAAATACCGGTCCCCGTTCATTCACTGTAGGGGGCATAATTATGTACTACCATGTAATCAGTACAGAGTTCACGTATGTTTGACGTGAGTTTCTCACGAATTTTCTTGTAGACATTTCATTTTTTACTTTTATGACCAACGACAACCTTTCAAAACTGATACAAAAGCAGTAGGTTGGGGATAATGGTAGAAATACAGTTAAGTGGCAGACAGTTATTGTTTCTGGTGTTTATCATTGAACAATGTTGACCTCCCCTTCTTTCAGAGGGTGCTCGCTTCCCACGGATCTTGCTTCTAGAGGTCGTCTCTGTTCATTCTCAACTAATTCTATCCTTTTGCCGATACGCTTCGATGGTTTTCAATCTGTGTCGTAATTATTTCTGTACACGAGCATCTACTAAGTCTGGGCCGGCGGTAGCTGAGTGGGTAAGATTACAATCGCAGCAATCTTGTCACTGTCTCAAGTTGTACTCAAATATCAATCTTGTCACTGTCTCAAGTTGTACTCAAATATCGAATGGGACTCACCATGGGAAAGTCTGAGTAGCTGTTCTTTGACACTCACAGAATAATTTAGCAAATCTGGGATTTCTTTTAATTTCTTTACTTCTGGAACAAATCTGGGAATGAAATCTCTGTATGTCTGGAAGAAATCTGGGAATGGAATCTCTGTATATCTGAAACAAATCTGGGAAAGGAATCTGTGCATGTCTGGAACAAATCTGGGAATGGAATCTCTGCGTGTCTGGAACAAATCTGGGAATGGAATCTCGGTGTGTCTGGAGCAAATCTGGGAATGGAATCTCTGCATGTCTGGAACAAATCTGGGAATGGAATCTCTGCGTGTCTGGAACAAATCTGGGAATGGAATCTCTGCGTGTCTGGAACAATTCTGGGAATGGAATCTCTGTGTGTCTGGAACAAATCTGGGAATGGAATCTATGTATATTTGAAAGAAAGCTGGTAATAGAATATATATATACATATTTTTAAAAAAAAACAAGAATTGGAATTTATATGCAAGCCTGGAACATAATTGGCAATAGAATCTATGCATATTTGAAAAATAAATGGCAATAGAATCCATACATATTGGGAACAAAATTAGCAAAGTGATTGCGCCTATTTAGAACAAACCTAGCAAATAAATCTATGCATATGTGGAATAAAATTAGCAAATGAATGTACGTATATTTGGAACAAACCTAGCAAAGGAATCTGTTATTGGAAGTGTTCAGAACACTCTCGTTGTAGACCATTTTCCCTTATTCTCTCGAATTTTGTCTCTGTGCTACCTGCTTTTAAATATCGGTGCAGAACTTTCTTTCTTTCTTTCTTTCTTTCTTTCTTTCTTTCTTTCTCATCTTACCGTACTTTTGAAACAAAAGTAAGTTTGATGCATCTTTTCACCGTTGCAAAAGAAAGATTTCGTTTAGTTTCTTTCTTTCAAAAAGTAATTGTTTAAATACTGTAAAATCTTGCAGTAATATCACATTTCAAAGAGAAGTTTTCATGCGTAATACAGAACCGACACCTTAATTAAAGTATTCATGTTGCAGAACCGTTGAATTTATATTTTATAATTTCTTCATTCCTCCACTTCTTTTTAAAAAAAAGATCTTGAGTTCGTAGCTGTATCTAAAATACGACACAGGGAATGTGTCCTCTTTTCACTTCTGCTCCAGTTGTTTTTTCTGTCATAAAGCATCACGCTCACCCATCCTACCACCACACACACCCACATCTTCCCCACTTATTTTTCTTCTGATTTTTCTGGTATATTTAGACCCAGGGGTATAAAAATAAGCGAGCTAAAAATAAATAAGATATACCACCAGCATAGTGTTACATCAGTTGCTTGAATCCGAGACTTAGCCGAGAGCCTGTGCTTAAAAAATGCCATGCTGAACCGAAATAGTTGGAGAGAGAAAGTTATAAAGCAGTCAGTGTCAAAAGAGACGACATCAGACGGCAGCCAGCTATTTCCGGTCGTCAGCAGTGACTGAATGACACATCACCTGTCTGATTTACACCGAGTCCAGTCAAGTGAAAATAATTGAGAGAGGTGGGGGTGGTGAGGAGTGAAATAATAGAAAGAAAGAATAATTGAAAGAACGACGAAGAAGAGGAAATGAAAATATACCCACTAAAAAATAATGTAGTCAGCTTTAAAATTCCTTTAAGGTTGAAACACTGAATACCGGTTTATACATTAGTTAGGATGCGAAAAAAAAAATGGTGGATTAAAAGCATAATAACAAAGGCATAATCACGCAGAAACACTCACGCACAAACAGACGAGCG
Organism: Sinotaia quadrata; assembly: GCA_028829895.1. Classification (NCBI taxonomy): domain Eukaryota; kingdom Metazoa; phylum Mollusca; class Gastropoda; order Architaenioglossa; family Viviparidae; genus Sinotaia; species Sinotaia quadrata. The sequence goes on from CM054182.1 coordinate 11,974,948, forward strand.
AGCTTAACACAACCACTTTAATTAGCATAACTCTGAGAAAGAAGAAAAACACACAAAAAACCAAATGCTATCTGTTATTGCTGTGAGTTGTAAAAGTTATTGCTTACAAACATACAAATTAAAATCTGGCCAGTCAGTGTCGATAACACCAATAAAAATGTCAGCTCCTCGAGGTTACAGTTATCAGATAATCTCCATCATGGCACACTTTGAAGGTGTTCTTTGAAGAAACAAATGGAACATCAAAGTTTATGCCTATTGTAAATTTACAATCGAACAACGAATCAGTGGATGGGCTCACTCATGAGGACAATAGCTCAATAAATCAAAAATCAGATAAAGAGTACCTGGGGTCAGTTTCGAATTAGTTTGTCGACGGCAGGTTGTAAGAGGTAAAACAAATGGGGGACAAAATTATCAAAGTATCAAGAAAGCTTCAGCAATGTGTTGATTTTCAATTTGACATGATTAATGAATCTGGATAGAGAGAGAATGGGGAGAGATAGAGACAGGCAGAAAAACAGACAGAGATAGAGAGATAAATAATTAGATGGTATATGGAAAGACAAATATATAAAGTAATATGTAGAGATAGATAGACAGATAGATGGGTGGATAGATAGATAGATAGATAGATAGATAGATAGGTAGATAAATAGATTTTGAATTTGATATTTTGGAAAATTATTGCAGATTATTGCACTGATTGACTGGTGGATTAATTTAACTGACCTAATTATGATTGAACTAACTGATTAATATAACGAGAACATTTGCAAAAGTCTTAATTTTTAAAGCATTTGTGGGGAATATTTTATTTACAAACGACCAAGAACTCATTTAATATACTTGCGTGTAGCCATAATATAAAATACACAAGAAGTATTTCACGAAGGTTGGTTGGGGAGGGACTACTTATTGAAAACAAAAAAAGTATTGGATTAAATGTTAAGAAACATTACAGTTTTAAAAAATACATATACAATGTTTCGAAAAAATATTTTCTGAAAGACAGACTGCATAGTTTCCAGAGTATTCTGAAAATTGACTTTTGGACTTGGAGTTGTGCACTCAGCGGCCTGCGGCGGGGAACGGGCCACGCTGCAACACTCGAGATAACGTTCGATAAAACATTTTCAAGGACTTCTGAATGACGCTACAAACATGACGAGTTAGCTTTAAACTTGCCTCTCTTGATATCTGGAAATGTTACGTAGACAGCATGGTGCTGGATCGAGTGTTGTTTTTTTTTGAAACAGGCATTCTTGATAGTTACACTAGTCTTTGAGGTGCAGAAGGGGAGAGAACTGGGAGAACGTGGAGATGGGGGGATGGGTGTGTGTGTGTCACACCAGCTCATAGTCGACATAGATTTGACGTCTATTAACACAAACACAGGGGGCTGTGAGACTGCATACCCACTGTCAATCAAACTTGCGACAAGTTAAATTCACCACACCCACCAATCAAATCACTGATTAATGCACTAAAGATGAAATATGTGTATGTCCTGATTGTATATTTTCACCAATTGAGGCCATCGATTTCTCTCCCCCATACGGATCATTGTAAACCGTTGCTTACCTCACAGTTGGAAATTTGCACGAAGATACCAATTTCCAACATTCTGACAAGTTCTGGGCGCTAAGCAACCTGGAAGGTTGCGGTAAGGATGCAAGAAGTCGGAAGTAGTGAATGAGAAACCTCAGTCACTCGTATGTCTGCGTTCGCTATTTTTGCCCAAGTATGAACTGTTTTATTGAATAAAAGTGCTAAAAGTGTTTTTAATATGCGACACGATTGAATGATGATGATTGTGTGTGTGTGTGTGTGTGTGTGTGTGTGTGTGTGTGTGTGTGTGTGTGTGTGTGTGTGTGTGTGTGTGCGTGCGTGCGTGCGAGAGAGAGAGAGTCGCATTCTTTCTCTTTTTCTTTTCTCTTATCTTCTCTACCATCTCTCTGCCTCAGTCTTGCTCACACTTTCTTCTTTTTTCTCCGTTATTCTGCTCTCTCTCTCTCTCTCCCTTTTCTCTTCTTTTCCCACCCATTTCAGTTTCTTTTTTCCTTCTCTTTTTATTTTTCACCTACCTCCCTATTTTCATATATTATTCATATTCATTCTTTTTTTTTTGTTCTTCTTCCCTCTTTCTCCTTTTCCCTTCCAATCTGTTTCTCTCTTCTCTCTCCTTGCTCTTATCTGTATCTTTTCGTTTTTCACCCTTCATATCTTTCTTCAGTCTCCCCTATTTTCTCTCAATTCTTTTTCTCCCTCTCTATCTCAGGTTTTCTTTTCTTTTCCATGTCACTCAGTCTGGCTTGAGAAAATATCACTCTCGTGAGACTGTTCTCTGTCAGATGACTGAGCCTTGGTTACATCTGTATCTCTGTTTTCTTTTCCATGTCACTCAGTCTAGCTTGAGAAAATATCACTCTTGTGAGACTGCTTACCACCACAACTTACCACCACTACAGCTAACCACCACAGCTTACCACTACAGCTCACCACAGCTTACCACTACATTTTGTCTTTCATAATGCAAAACATGAAGCTCAACTTCAATCCACTTCTAGTTCTACGTCGTCCGTTTTACGCCGGCTGTCTGGTAAAGAGGCCTAGAATGTTGCCGTTCGGTTCTCGATGGTGGCGAAATCCTTATGTCGCCTGGCCCGTGCCTGCTGACAGTCGACTACATTGCACCGTAACAAGGTCGTCTTCAATGGAGGGAGGCGTGGTCAAATCGTCTTTCCAGGACTTGTGTGTAGTGTTCACTTACCTGTCGAAGACCCAGGAGCCAGGAGTAGGGGTCAGCGGGGTTATCTGCTCTAACCCCAGCACAACTACCTTGATGAGTTTGCTTGAAAACGCGTGTTCAATAAGTCAAGTGTATGTGAGTTTACGTGTGTGTGGGGTGTGTGGGGTGTGTGGGGTGGGAGTGTTTAATTCATTCTTATCCTTTACAGCTACACGCCTTATAACGCACAATACCCGAGTCAGTTATTCATGTGAAGGGTGCTGTGTGTGCAGGCTTCCTCCCTCTCCCGACCCTCCCCTACCCCGAAGCTGGTCACCGTTAGCCACTTAGACTTACAAAAATATTAGTGATTGCCCTTTACTATTGGATCCATTCAGTTACATCAAATAGCATACTACCCATCGGATTGCGTGCATTTACTCTCCAGTGTGAACTGTGCTTAATGAGGTGGTACTAAGTTTGGTGTAACGAGAGGGAAGCCATCCAGCAGATTTGTGTCACCAGAGGAAAACATGACTTTAGTGTAAAGCAGTTAGAATCTTATGTCACGCACACCGAATTTATAGAGGAAAACATGACTTTAGTGTAAAACAGTCAAGAACCTTATGTCACGCACACCCAGTTTATAGAGGCAGTGTGGGGTTTTCTTCACCTTGTTGTCGCGAAAATCGATCATGTTGTTTGTCAGATCCGGTTTGTCAAAACTGTTTACACACCATGCATGCGCTAAAAGAAATACTATAACTTCTGTTTTGTACTAAACCACTTTCATTCACTTGATCTTGAATTGGGTTTGTTTTTATAAAAAATAGTTTTGGCCTCTGAAATAAAAATAAAATGTGAATAGTTGCTTCACTTCAGAAAACTTGTCTTGTGGAATAAACTAACCGACAAAGTTGAGAAAAGTTTGAAATTTAATGCACATATTAGCGTTCGACGATTGATAAGTGAAAAACACTGTGTAAAATGTTTTATAATATAAATCTGAGGACTGAGCTCAATAGCCAGAAGAAAAAAGGTGTAACGTTTAGTTTAAAATAACAACTCCACACATTAACTAAAAACAAACAACTAAGTAGGAAACACTATCGATAATCAAACAAAGAAAAAACAACAGCAAATGACAACAAACAACAGCAAATGACAACAAACAACAGCAAATGACAACAAACAACAGCAAATGACAACAAACAACAGCAAATGACAACAAACAACAACAAATGACAACAAACAACAGCAAATGAAAAATAAACAACAGCAAATGACAACAAACAAGAGCAAGAGAAAAAGAACAGTAAACAAATGGAAAAGAACAAACAAATTAAACAATCAAACAACACTACAAAAGTAGTAAAGCAAAAAATTTAAACACAGTAACAATTGCCAAACCAAATAACTAACAACTTGCAAGAAAGTAACAACGACCGAACAACCCCATCCCCCAAGAACAGCACTAAACAGCTGCAGAGCAGCAACAACCCAACAAGAAGCAAATAAAAGCCAGATAGCTACTAAACAACTCGAAGACATCATTCATTATAATTATTAAAGTTTAGAACAACGAGCGTCAGCAGCAAAATAAAATAAAATAATAAAAATAAATAACAAAAGATCCCCAGCAACAACAAAGAGAGCAAAACGCTGTCGGCTATGTTCAATTCCTGCGGACGCACGCTTTGGTTATAAACATACTACGAGAGTTGCTGACGTTCACAGCATAAGTTGAAATTGTACCCAGCGTTGTCGTGGGTTTGCTTCTGTTGTATTTTTTTTGTACTTGGCACTGACAATTACAACCATATTCATTAGTTTGTTTGAATACAGAGGTTAAACTTGTTCACTACACTGCACGTGATATAATATCCCCACCCACCCAGCATCTTAAAAATCTTATTGTCCCCGAATTGCAATCCGATTTGACAAAAACAATGACAGCAATTTTAAATAATACATAATTTTAAAAACAAAATGCCTTTTCATGCTGGTGTTTATTTGGGTTGATAAAAGTGTATTGTTAAATGTGGATTACAGGTGTGTGTGTGTGTGTGTGTGTGTGTGTGTGTGTGTGTGTGTGTGTGTGTGTGTATGTGTGTATAAATGTGTGTATGCATAATCATATTCGGCATTCTTTTGTCTCAAAACATTCTTCACCAAAGCTTGTAACACTATCAGACTAAATGGAGCCGTGACGACACGGTACTGGAAAAAATAGTTGATTTCTCCATATGATAATTTATGGATCACCGCGTATGCAACAGCATGCAAATCTTGAAGAGAGCACAGGGCGTCAATTCCTCAGTATTAAAGACTTAAGTACAATTTACACAAGGCATAAATTCCTCAGTATTAAAGACTTAAGTACAATTTACACAGGGCGTCAATTCCTCAGTATTAAAGACTTAAGTACAATTTACACAGGGCGTAAATTCCTCAGTATTAAAGACTTAAGTACAATTTACACAGGGCCTCAATTCCTCAGTATTAAAGACTTAAGTACAATTTACACAGGGCGTCAATTCCTCAGTATTAAAGACTTAAGTACAATTTACACAGGGTATCAATTCGTTCTGATGTTTGTCTAGGGTCCCATTGGATATCATAGCAGATGCACACGTGGTCCGTTGAACCAATCTTTGGTCCGTGGATCATTCTGCTATGGTGTTGCTTTGCGGTGCAATACTTGTTCTCTTCTGGCATTGTTTCATGGCTCAATGCTCGTCAATCATTGTCTCAGATAAGATCTTCAATATATATAGTTGATAACTGGCAATAAGGGCTAGTAATATGATTCTAACTTATTAAGGCCGGATGCAAAATACATATTGCCTCAATATAAGCTACATTTGACTAATGATTTACAGGTAAAGGTGAGTTGCTTTGGCTAGTTTAAAGTGAGGGTCTGGAACATTTAGGTATGTTTCGAGCCTGAGGATAAGGGTCAGCCTTTCTAGAAGGTAGGTTTATATAGTCTATTTTTAGAGTGGGTGTGGTCTACATAAGCCATTATGTGACATAGTGTACACCCCCATTTTAGTCAGCAGGTGAATCTTACAGTCACTTAAGAAGCATTTTAATATGACAGTAAATTTTATACTTGTACCCAGGTAAACGTGTACTTCATAAACTAACTTGAACTGTACCCAGGTAAAAATGTGTACTTCATAAACAAACTAACTTGAACTGTACCCAGGTAAAATGTGTACTTCATAAACAAACTTGAACTGTATCAAGGTAAACGTACGTCATAAACAAACTAACTGAACTGTACCCAGGTAAACGTACGTCATAAACAAACTAACTGAACTGTACCCAGGTAAACGTACGTCATAAACTAACTGAACTGTACCCAGGTAAACGTACGTCATAAACAAACTAACTGAACTGTACCCAGGTAAACGTACGTCATAAACAAACTAATTGAACTGTACCCAGGTAAACGTACGTCATAAACAAACTAATTGAACTGTACCCAGGTAAACGTACGTCATAAACAAACTAATTGAACTGTACCCAGGTAAACGTACGTCATAAACAAACTAATTGAACTGTACCCGGGTAAACGTGAACTTCATAAACAAACTAACTTGAACTGTACAATTTCGAACAATAGCGTGTAAAATATTCCATTACTCTTTAAAAGAAAGAACTAACCTGGATGATATTTTAATTATAATCTGGACGATTTAAAAATAATTTCATGCAGGTTTACAATCTTTTTCTCTGTGACTTAGTTTTTTTTTTTAAAAAAAACTTTTCATCGCTATAGCAATATAACAGTGGCAATGCTGAACTACTGTCACCTAGCATTACAAGCACGCCGAGTGGAAAACAAACTGTTAGGTAATATGTGAGTTATCCACCCATATACCAGTTGTAACACATATTTATTATTTACTGATGATCTAGGTCAGCCGCTCCAGTATCGTGTAACCTTTGCCTTTTGTTGTTTAGTTTGGCGAATGTGAACACATCATCTCTCAAGTAGGTTTGCTAGACTTTTGCATGTAAATTACACTTCACAACTGCTCTCTCTTGAGAACTAAACGCATGCAGCGACCGCATTTTTTAATACGAAATAGTAGCAGACCTTGATGGTTAGAGAAAAGACCCCATGTGCTTCATGTAAATCGACCTAGAAACGTAGCCTCTGCTACGGGCACATATCTTGCTGACGTCAGAGACCACGTGACCATTTTATTCATGCTGACGAAAGTAACTCATGTTACAACGTCACAGGTCAGTGCACCTTTCGTAGTTGCCGAAATCTGAGTTTAAAAAACCAACCCATAAAGTTTTGTCTGTTGAATTACGCGGGTCGATCTATCTCCAACTTGCAACCAATCACTGCAATCTGTACAAAAGCGAACAGAAACATCTCTCAACAGCGCAGGAATTATTACTACCACGTCATCAAATTTTATTTTTCTAGTTCTTGTCCAATGATATTACAATTTTACAGATAATGTTGAGAAGCCGTAATATAATAACAACAAAAAGAACACACAAAAAAAAATGAAAAGAAAATCTATCATTTTATGTGGTACGTCTATCGACGGGCAATTTTAACGAGTTTTGATACACTTATGTAAATGAGACTTTCTCCCCACCCCACCTCTCCCAACTAATTTTTATTTTAAAGCTTTCTAACACGTCTAGACTCGTATGAATATACATATATAACTGTTTGGTTTATTTTTTAAAAAAGAAGCAATTTATAATGATGAGCCACATTTTCAATTTGTCAGGAAAAGCTGGGCTTAGCACTGGATTACTATAATATTACTGGAAAAAGAAAATCGCCATATCACCGAGACTGTCTCCTAATAGTAGACTCTACTGTAGCACGTAGGTCTTGGCTCATACGCTAAAAAGTCTACATTGGTGACCTAGAAAGATTACACTGCATTATGGGAAGAAATAAGATACTCGTGAGATATCAACACCTGTCTGCCGTGTTGAGATAACTCTTGCCTAACAGCACTAGTGGCCCAAAAGACTTGCTCTAGCAACTCTCTAGGGTTTAGTTGTTGGCCTACTCAGGCACTCCAGTTGCTGTGATGGCTGCTAAGGGCGCGGCTGACCTGAAGATCGATTTCAGCAGGTGAAATCGTTGACATCGATGTTGCTTTCATTATTTATCGACATTGCTGGCTGATATTGTGAAGTCAGAGGTAATCTGTTGTTTTGAAAAAAAATAAAAAACAACTCTTCATCAGTTATCGTTATTGCTGATCGATATTGCTGTCTCTAAGATAATCTGATTAGCTGGTTTAATGATAATCATGGTGTTAACTAATTGTTGAATGATATTGTAGGATTTAGCAGTTCTCTATTTTGCTGGTGCTAAATTTAAACTTAAGGAATTATTAACATCCCTGGGTTTAATACAGGCTTAGGCAATTATCGATATCTTCTTCTTTTTCCTCTGTCCCTTGACCTAGTGTGGTCGTTAGGTCGCTGAGGTGCTGAACGGTTGACCAGCTCCCTCCACTTGTCTCGGTCATGTGCCAAACTCTGTTTCTGCAAATGTTTTCCCAGACCATTCTGGGTTGTCGGCCCACATTTTTCTCTGAGCTTCATACCTAGATGTCGACAAATGCTGACTTTTAAATCTAGTACTCGACAATTGCTGACTTTAAAAACTAGTATGTCGACAATTGCTAACTTTAAAAACTAGTATGTCGACAATTGCTGACTTTTAAAACTAGTATGTCGACAATTGCTAACTTTAAAAACTAGTATGTCGACAATTGCTAACTTTAAAAACTAGTATGTCGATAATTGCTAACTTTAAAAACTAGTATGTCGACAATTGCTGACTTTTAAAACTAGTATGTCGACAATTGCTAACTTTAAAAACTAGTATGTCGACAATTGCTAACTTTAAAAACTAGTATGTCGACAATTGCTAACTTTAAAAACTAGTATGTCGACAATTGCTGACTTTTAAAACTAGTATGTCGACAATTGCTAACTTTAAAAACTAGTATGTCGACAATTGCTAACTTTAAAAACTAGTATGTCGACAATTGCTGATTTTAAAAAGTAGTATGTCAACAATTGCTGACTTTTAAAACTAGTATGTCGACATTTGCTGATTTTAAAAAAAGTAATATGTTGACAACTGCTGACTTTAAAATATAGGTCAACAATTTCTGACTTTAAAAACTAGAATATCGACAATTGCAAACTGTAAAAATTAATGTGTCGACAATTGCTGACTTTTAAAACTAGTGTGTCAACAATTGCTTAAGTCTTCTTTAAGGTCTGGTATGTCGACAACTGCTAAAACATTTTTGTTGAAGCCTTCTTTTAGATCTAGTCTGTCCACAATTACTGAAACCTTTTAGATCTGGTATGTCGACAACTTCTAAAACATTCTTTTAGATCTAGTATATCGACAGTTGCTGAAGCCGTAGCCTGTCGACAATTACTGAACCTTTTAGATCTGGTATGTCGACAACTGCTAAAACATTCTTTTAGATCTAGTATATCGACAGTTGCTGAAGCCGTAGTCTGTCGACAATTACTGAACCTTTTAGATCTGGTATGTCGACAACTGCTAAAACATCATAAGTAGTGTGGGCAAGTGGTGATCACAGTGCGAACCACCCACGTCTCCAGAAAAGTTCAAGTTAAGCAAATAATTGATGAGATCTGTAAACTTATAAACTCTTTTAGTATCAGTAGCTTTTAGATTTAAGAAAGGGCAGTGGGTGTTCTATGTATTTGTGTTAGTATGGCGTTCGAACTACTATTTTACTTGTTTGGAGCAGTTGCACCACAAATTAATATACCCATGGAATATAAGTTGACATGATATAAATATTTTTTTTTTTGTTTAATCCTTTGTAAAAAATGTTTTAATATTCTGAGTTAACCTCTAGTTGGGGGTTGTCTTCCCTGAAGAATATGAAAATAACCATAACCACAAACCACTTAGTACTTATATCTGCACAAATCTGTTGGGTATCTTAAATTAAGAACATCGTTTCTACCTATTAGAAGATAATCTGAGAAAGTTGTTGGCAGGTGAAAAACAAGGGAAGTAATAGAAATTGGAAACAAGGGAAGTAATAGAAATTGGCCTTCCGTGCGTACAAAGTCGAGCTGTAAACAGTTACGAAAACTGAACCTATAATAAGTGTGTGTGCGCGTGCGCATGCGTGAATGTATGTGTGTGTGTGTGTGTGTGTGTGTGTGTGTGTGTGTGTGTGTGTGTGTGTACAGGTTCTCGAATTTGCCTGTCAGACCTGCGACGTCACAATTGTGTGCAACGTACAATTGTGTGCCAAACGAAACGCAAATCAATCGGCGACTTGTGTAATGGATACACTCGCGTGCCAACAGTCGGCACGCTCTTAACTTTTGCCAGCCAGGAGAGCAGCGAAAACAAATCGAAGACCAGTTACATGTTTTGTCGAGTTGCTCACAAAAGAAAAAGAACCAACTTTTTAAAATATACTTGTCTATGTGCTTTGTATATATCTTAAAGTCACTGTTACAGACAGAAATAGCATCCTGGCATGCAAACTGTCATGTGATCAAACGAGTTTGGTACAACATGGTACACTTATTTACCGTCAGCAATCATTGCAGGTCAGTCGAAATTCAGTAATTATTTGTCTGTTTTCTTCCCCAAATCCCACCTCCCCTCCACTTCCTCCAGCCTCAGTTAACATAAAATTCAAACAGCTTGTGGAATGGAATCAAACTCTAAAACGAATTCTCAATAAATTTTGTCAGACAGAAAAATCCGGTTCCTATTATCAGACCACTTTAAATTGCTAGCTGGCAGTGGAAACTAATTTGCAAGCAATACTAATTTTTTACTGTCCTAATAAAAAGAAATTGCACTTGACTGGGGTGTCTTGATACTAAAGTCGTACTATTAATTTACAAAGTTGCCTGTATATTTGTTTATTTATTGGGGTTTTTTTTGGTGTGTGTTTTATGTGTATGTGGGTTCACGTATGAAAATGTTTGTAATATCAAGTTTAAAATTAAAACATATTATTATAAACATGTACGATGGATTTCAGACACTAGTTAAGGCTCGTTCAAATAACAATGACGTAAGAATTTTCGTACTGTTTGACCTTTGACCAAACTCCACACAAGCGTACTTAGCCTCCCATTACTTGTTGGCCACGGACGCACGCATGCATATTTATCAAACGAAGTTACTAAATGTCTGTTCGTTGTCTTGGGGAAAAAATGTGTGCACACTCACACACACAAAACGAATTTCTTTATTTAAAACAAAATTGCAAAGAATGAGTAGCATTTTTATTTTATATTTCTCAAGGCTCTCGGATAAGCTCATGCTGGATATTCTAATAATTTTTTTACTGTCTCGAGACTTAAAAGATTTATCCCGTATTAGCCATTGAATGAGACAACAGAGAGGAGCAGAACTAGACTTTGAGAGGATTTCTTTGTGTAGCTGAATTATGTGTCTCTAGCCTAACAAAACAGATCCCAAGAAAGGGTTTATTTATACCGTTTGATCTCGTCGGCTGTGTACGATAGCCAAGCAAAATCAAACAAGAGCCGAGGCCGTTTTCTGAAAACAAGTTGAGTCCCTGGATAGTTCCTGCTCCTTTCCGAAAGAGACAAAAGCAGAAGACAGGTCGTTGTGTACCCACACACATACAGACAAACACACAAAAGCTAACAGGACAAGTCCCCAAAATAACTTACAGACACTACGCACATATAAAAGCACACACGCATTTAAAAAAAAATCAGTAGTCACATCAAATGCAGATGTCTTTCAGTGAAATATCAACAATCAGTCAGTCATACACGTAATATACTGACATGATGTAATGCAACAAGTTTGAAAAAAGTGAAAGAGCACAAATAAAGGAAAATAGGGAGAGGCAAATTTACTCTGTCACAGGATATATTACTGGTGTAAGTATTTGCAAGGTTTAAGTGGTATAATAATACACACACACATACACACACACACACACACACACACACATACACACACACAATCATATATGCATGTACGCATGTGCACAATTACACACACACACACACACACACACACACACACACACACACACACACACACGTGGTTTTACTATTTGCAATGTTTGAGTGTACAGGATATATCAATGGTACCAATATTTGCACAATTTAAGTATAAATTTATTGGATACATGATTAGAATGTGGAATACGAAGTCTGGAGTCTGATGGTGGAAGTTTAGAGTTTGCAGTCTGATGGTTGATGCCTGCCTGCAACTCTAAGAAATTCTTGAGTCACGACGATAAGGAGAATGAAGCAGTGTTGTCTTGGGTGTTATCCTTCCTTGTCCCCCTGTGTGGAACATTCGTGACTCTAGTGTGATACTTCTTGTGTACAGTGGGAGCCGCTTTTGGACTTAACACCTGTGTTGTCAAAGAACTATTTATTTATTCAGTATATGAGGGTTTGGATTGAGCCTGTGCATCGCCTTATATTCTGACTGGCGCCAGATCAGCGCACTACGATCGAAATCTCTCCGCTTCCCTGGCCATATCAGCGTCGGGAACCGCACTGATGTATGCATGAATAATCAGGTGATTTCGTGTCCTACTTTCAGTAGTATCATTGTCTGTATTGTCTTTCTTTGATTATAGCCCTTTGATTTGTAATTTCTAAGTCATAACCTATTGTCAAGTTATTTTCATGGTAATGAACTGCTATCAGAGACTATTTGAATTATGAACAATAATTAACTAGACCTAAGGACTGTTGGTCTAAATGACTTGGTAGAAGTATTGAATGATATTAGGGAATTGTGAAACTAAACTTGTATTTTATGCCTTATGATAACTTTTGTAAATTTCGTGTATATAATTTTATTGATTGTTTTCAGTTTCCACCCCGATTCCACACACCCCAACCCCATCTTACCTTTTATTAGGTTAAAAGTTATAAATAAAATGAACTTTCCTAGTAAAAATAAGCAAAACTTCTTTACGCATTTTGTTTGTAATCATTTCACACTAATGAATGTAGATCCTTTTTCTTTCTATAATCTCTAACGCAAACTATGCATTTGATTAAAAAAAAAATCTTTGCGAATTATATAGTGGCAATGACAGGCACTTTGAGCATTCAACATAGCCCCTTGCGTGCAGACACAAGTTGTCAAGGGATCCCTTTACATCCAGTCCTGCAAAACTGCACGAATTTACTACTCAGAGTGATAGACGATACACTACCATTTGGTAAAATGTGTCATCACGTTTACAGTATGGTGAGGAGCGGTGATTGGTTCAATGGTGGTAGGGGGAGAAAGAAATGAAAGAAAAAAACCTTCCAAACTACAGTCCTAAACAACCATTCTCTTGATTGAGGGACGTAACTCGTATTTATCGTCTAACCTATTATAATTATTTTGAAACAATCGCTTCTGATCGATGGAAATAAGCAGCAAAAAGTTTGTCTCAGATTACTTTTGGCTATTACTAGAGAGAAGGTGCTCAATGTGAGGTCATTTGGGGGTGGGGAGGTGTGGTGGTGGTGGTGGCAGGATAACAAGAGGCCAACGAAGAGAGAATGTCGCAAGTAAGAAGGTTCGCGCAAATAACAGGCTACTGGCGTACGGCTTTCGACAGAGTTATGGAACCTGGCGCTCTTTTGTAATTGAAAACGAGTAGTTCAAGGTGCAAGAAAAACAACGGCTGTATTTCAGGACGTTGAGTTTTGTGTGGAGTTAGGTGGGTTGGTGGATGGAAAGAAAGAACAGCGATATAATAAACACAAACGTGAAGCTCGAATACACAGACTCTTTGAACTGTTTACCGACACTATCCCATGTAGTAAACAACAATCATTTACAACTGCAGAACAGATAATAATAATAATATTACACTTATCAATTATTGGTAGCATCACACAATTATCGGTCGTTCAAAGAATTCATCAAGATGCGGAGAAGATAAAAGTAAGAGCAATGAAATTTACACATTATAATGAGGTTAGAACGAACAGCGCTAGAGTCCTCACTCTGTTCTCATTACTCAGTCTAATTGTCAGTAAGTGTACAAGAGTACCGAGTCTTTCCTCTCATTACTCAGCTCAACGTTACGACATGGCCACACAAGTCAATTCTGAGCCAGCATTGTCTGACGCGTTGGTCCTGGGTTATCTCACTTTTTTCAGCAACCTGGCTACGAAATTAGCCACATTACTGACCTAAGTTTCTGGGTCCCAGACCCAACTCCCAGCTTGCTCTCTGTAACACAAAATGGGGTCGTCAGTACCAGCTTAATCTTTAAATTGACTTATATACTTTAATTACACCTAAAAGCTATTTTAAAATTAATAACCACCCCACTTACTCCTGACATCAATGGTCGTTTTATTTCGTTCATTTGAATCAACAAAAAGAATGCCAACAGAGTGATTCTCATGACCTCTGCCCTCACTTGTCAGTCAAAGATATATTTTCGGCTCTGTCCACCAGAGGTGTGAAAGAAATGGCTATTGCAATTAAAAAAACAAAAACTAGTTATCTCCTAGTTAAAAATAGATGTAGCACTTTTATACAATCATGCCTATCTAAAAATGAATAAGTAAAGAAAATGTGATTTCTCAGATCATAAGCAGTAATTTGCCTTCCAAGAATGAAAGATTCCTTTACAAATAGTTTAGGTCCTTTCACGTTCCTAATGGCATATGGCTTATATCATTACACAAGGACATCGAACTGCTCTTCTTTGTTAGCTTTGAAAACCTGCAGAAAAGGGAAAAAAAACCAAGAAAAAAAATCAATATAATTTAATTAACGCTTTGGGCTAACGTCTGCTAGATACCATTGGACGTATGTTAGATGTGTATAAGTAATGCTAATACTGTTCAGATTGTAGGCTAACCTATATTTTAAGTCTTCAGCTGCCAAAATACTTAAAAGTCATTAGCATATTATTGGTAAGCAAACGGTCATTAGCATATTATTGGTAAGCAAAACGTCATTAGCATATTATTGGTAAGCAAAAAGTCATATCGTTGGTAAGCAAAATGTCATTAGCATATCATTGTTAAGTAAAATGTAATACATTAAAGAAAAATGTGCATGCTGATTTTTCATTTCTAAAATTAAAAAAAAATATATAATGATACAGTAAAAAAAACAAAAAAAATCTATACATTGAAAATTAAAAAGAAAGAAAGAAACAAACATTAGATGTCATTAATCAAAGCGATCAACAGTTAGACAGCTGTGCACAGCGTGCTAACAAATACCATTAGCATTCAAAATCCCTCTCAGTAATTCAGCAATTGCATGTACATTTCGCGTGCACACAGCCAGTCTAACGTTTAGCACTGACTACTTCGATAACACAATGAATCTGGGTATTTTACAATCGGCTAGGCTTTGGGCCAATCATAGCTGCAGAAATACATTTCTACATAGCAGAAAGACTTCCTGTGTTTACCAACTCCATGGCGATTGCCACTTTGAGCCTCTTGAGCATAAGGGGGATATTATTAAAGAGCCGATCGCAAATTCCATTTTGGAGGATTTTCCCCGCAATTATTTCTTACTGTTAAAAAAGAGCTAGAAAGAATAGGGGTGAGGAAGAGGAGAAAGCAGGAAAGAAAATTCAATAGGAAGATAAAGAATATAAAGAAGAGGACAAGAAGACGTTAAAGATGATGAAGAACAAGAGGGGGGGGGGGAAGGAGATGGACAGTGGTAAAAAGAAAAAATGACTAGGGGGCGGGGAGAGGAGGAGAGAGAGGAGGCGAGGTAACGAAGAAGATATGGAAGATGAAGACGAGAGAGAGGAAGAAAACGAAAAACTGAAATGATATCGCTCCTTTTTGAAATGTTGCGTTAGTCTGCACTGATTAGTTTGTAATGTTTTCTGCTTTACACTTGCCAAATTAAAAATACCTAATTTCGATAATAAAATACATGTACATTATAAAAGATTATAACAATTTTACCCAAGATTCTTTACATTCTAGAGTATACAGAACAGTGAAAATCTACTTAATATAATTTTAAAAGCTCATCTCCTCATCTGTCTCATTTGATTGTTGTTTATGAACAAATGCTTCCACTCTGTGAACGGTCTGTTTGTCCGTATCTCCAGAATAGTGTTTCATTTTTCTGCTCAGAGGAGTTCTCGCTATTTCTCGTGCTAACTTTTTTTTTTTTTTAAATCTGAAGCGTTAAGATAACACATGGAACAATTGACTAGAACGAACGATCGCGTTTTCTTGGCAAAGATTTGAACTGTCAGTGCCAATGTAGCATCTTCGCGACTAATAGCTAAGTTTACACACACACACACACACACACACACACACACACACACACACACACACACACACACACACACACACACACACACACACACACACACACACACAGCTCTTCCAGCACCACGCACTGAGGCAAGCACGCAGTCGCGTTGCACATACACAGTTACACTAGTCCGTTATGCAAAGTACGCATGCACCGATACACCTGGATGGATCTCAGAAAGTGCTTTTCCAGTTACTGCCGATTTCTTGCATCTAAAAAATATGCTTCCAATATATACATATCATTTATAAAAGGGCCATTTTAAACTAAAAGCACATATAAAACTACAAATTAAATAAAGCCCATAACACTGTGTACAAAACAATGAACTATACAATTATTTCCCCTGTTTAAAACAAAATTAATCTAATGCCGCTGTGTGGCACTGGGACTAAGGACGCTTATTTATTAAAGAAAGCAACCAGTATCATAACTTCTTAATCTTATATAATACAGCTTATTGAAACATAGCGCAATGGGGACTTCTTCAGCTGTACACTGGCTTGCAACTGTAGCCTAGCCTTAAATTTCAAATTCGTGACTCAGCTTCCAGTCGTGACGCTTAGCAGGTGAGTTAGACACGCTTGATTGCAGTCAGGTGAGCAGATTTAAAATAACAACTGCTGGAGAAAAAGGAAAAAAAAGTAATTAATAAAACTCTGCATTGTGTTGGATCCTCGTGTGTCTGGAATGTAACGATGACTATAACTTCAGGACGAAACCGGAAGTCATCAGTTATCTGAACAGGATGAGGTCCACAGTGGTCCAGATTTTTCACCAGGCTTGCGGATGCGTGCTCCGGCTATGTAAGGGGTTTGCTTTGCCATTGACGAATCCCCTTTTGTCACAGGGCACACTCAGCAACACGGAAAAGGTATTGGATAATTTCCTATGTCAAGAATGTAGGAATGTGGGAAGGCGCCGGAACCCCACCGGATACGCTTTGCTGTCATGGACATTTTGTCAACACAATGGTCTGCTACAGATAGGAGTATGTGAGAGGCATTCCATTTGCTCTCACCCGTATCTATTTCTTAGAAAATATTTCAGAATGGACCTTAATATGAAATGATGACACAAAAGTGTCCAACCAACATTTATATTGTTTGCTCTTCACATGAACGGCACCAAACAAGTTGGCTGGATGTTACTCTAGGGAGGAGTTGTCGAACTTGACATTAACTAAGCTCCATGCCCATTGTCACTGATTATTGTTGCCGTAGACATATCTAACAAAAAGGAACCTAACAAATCAAGTGGCCTGTGTTGATTTAGAGGACAGCGTACACAATTGTTGATAGGAGACGGAAAAGAGGTGTCTGTCTTTCCATTTCAATAATTGCTAAATAAATCACCAAGAAGGGATCACCAATTGTATCTATGTATATTTTAACAAACACAATTAATCAATCAAACAAACAAACGATAAACGCAACAAGATTGTCAATGAAAAATAAACACTTAACAAAAATTGTCTAAAACTAAGTGGACGTTTGTTTAATATCTCTTAGTGATGAGGCAGACTATTAAAAAGAAAAGACCTTATCAGATTCTTTAATTACTGAAAACTTAGTCCTGAAGTAAACGAGAGGTTGGGATGTTTAAAAACATATAACCAGAGACGTCGATTGTAAACATTTACGTAAAGTTATCCATATAAATATATTACCTTCGGTTTAAAATAGCATTAAAAGATTGTTAGCTTAAATGAAGGATTTGAACCCGACTACTTTACAAAATACGTCAGTTGTTATTTTACCTCAGTACATCATTTTACGATTGTGATAATTACCCTTGCAATAAAAAGCATTTTTCTGTATTACAAAAATCTGTTTGGCATATAGTTGGGATTATTTAAAAAAAAATTGGATAGGAAACTGAATACGTCTCTTTTAGTTTGTACTCGAGCCACACAGCCAACATCAATATAACTTAAATAAGTTATTGCTAATAAGTCATAATTTTTATCAAGTCATAATTTTTATCAGTAATTCACCTGATAACCTGCTAATGAATGTCAATTTTAACATTATTTAACTGATTTTTCTTAATTAAAGGAAAGGTCTTTATAATTATAGGTTATTTTATGCATCCACACCGATAAAATCAAAGTCGTTATCAACATCTTTATTCACGTGGTATTCTTATTTATTTATAATCCGAACGTCTTCAAGATGAATGCCTGTCGTGTTCACAGAAAGGTGGTATATCTGACTCTGGCTGACACAAAGAGGCAAAATGCACGACATGTTCACAGAAAGGTGGTATATCTGACTGGCTGACAACAAAGAGGCAAAATGCATGACATCGACCTATTCAAGGAAACTACAACACTTGACTGACATTAATGGAAATATAATGATTTGAAATACGTGACATTAAACTTATGTACCAACAAAAATTAAACACGTAACAAGATCGACTCAGAAGCGGACAATTCTTGGTCTTGACTACATTACACAAAACTAGAAATAACTTAATATCACTGATTTAAAGACGGCGAAAGAATGACAGAGACTTATCAAAGACAGGTGAAATAGACATGAAATAGAGGTGAAATAGAGGTGAAATACACATAGATAAATGAGGCCGCCATAGAAATCGTCCACAAAGACTGAGGTCGTAACGTATGACGATGACCTATACTGATAGTACAATTCGAGACCATCGTCAATGCGATTAGGAAAGTGCGTGACAATGAATTATGAAGTGCGTGACAATGAATTATGAAGTGCATGACAATGAATTATGAAGTGCTTTGTAGTCGAGACACAATCATAGAAGTTTCTCTGTAACCTTTATAACCTTAACATTTTATTTACCTACAAAGCAGCCGCATTTCGTCTGCTCGAGTTAGAAAGTATTGATTGAAGAAATCTCGTAACTGACTCTGTGTAAAAGCAAATATTGACACCACGAATAAAACATGATCACAACATAAATTTAAGTAAAGTGTGTGAGTTAATGTTGTACTCTTCGCCCTGAAAAAAAAGCCTTTCATGCTGTCATGCCACGATCACCTGTAAACGTTTCAAAGTAGAAGTCTTCTCAATAGAGAAACCAGACGCAAGAAACCGTAAAGTTTACAATTGGATCGGCGGGCGGTGGGAGGGGGAGGCGATGGTAATGGAGTATAGAGAAGGGACGGGATGGTCGTATCAGAATATGTTAAATTTTGTTTAATAAATGAAATTGCAAAACATTAAATTTAATAGAAATGTCTCTTTCGTTTTGAATGAAATCTGAAGGGAAAATAAACACATCTCAAGACACATATTGCTATTTCTCTATTTCAAGGTAAGGATGTACATTATGCCCTAATGTACATCAAAGGGGATTTTGATTCTTTTTCATTTTTTAAAAGTGGCTAAAAGCGCATTTTTCTAAAGAGGTAGACTCAAATTTCCATTTCAACAGTGAACGATTGGAGGCCTGTTTGAAAAGATATATTTGAAAGGTAAATAAGATTTTAAAAAAAAGAAAAAAGAAAGGAGGAATCTGTTTCTCTCAGACCAGCTAGTGTACCACCCGAGGCAGGCAGACTGACAGTTATTGTTGCTTTCAGTGGAAACGAGACCGTGAGCCATTCAACACAGGTTGTGAATATGAGAAAGCACGACCACTTTCTAGAGAATCTTTTTTATTTTTTTTTTTAAGGTTTGCTGCCCACCTTAATTCGTGTATATCTAAATTCTATCAATAGTGATGTGTATATGGGCACACCTGTGCGGATGTTTATGAGTGTGTGTGTGTGTGTGTGTGTGTGTGTGTGTGTGTGTGTGTGTGTGTGTGTGATGAATGTATAGCTTAACTAGCATGTTACAAAAATAGTTACCAATTTCTGTCTGGCTTTGCATTTATATAACGTGGGTGGAGCATTTGCTCCACCAGCAGTAATAACACACTACCGCCAAGTTGGTCGATGTGGTGGGTGCATGATTAAATAATTAAATTAAAGTCATTCAGCGGGTGAGTGTTTTCAAGAAATGACTCCTTAACTGACGAGCAAAACACAGGTGGGGGTACTCAGTATCATCTCATCTTGCTGGGTTAATTAAACCAATCACCGTCATCGGGTACTTCCTCTGTCGTTTCTCAGAAAGATCTTGCTAAAACGTCAGGTTTAAAAATTAAGGAATCATCAGAGGTTTTATGATATAGAATCAGAACAGAGCCGGAAGCTGTAGTCGGAATTTTGTAGAGAAGTGAAACTCAGAGCACGGTGGAAAGGCGAGCATAATGGTAGGCGTGCGGTGTTGTGCTCTTCAAATGAGGTCATGCGTCACCAAGTCAATTTTTCGATCTGTCAGTAACATTCATCTGCCAAGCTTCTAATCACGTTTGATCCTGTGTAGTGTTGATCTCATCGAAAAAGTTTATGAATTACATCTATCTATCTATCTATCTATCTATCTACTTGCTTGGCAGTTTACATTAAAGCTAAGTTTTGGATGGTGCAGGTATGTATATATTTTAAAATAAAAATCAAACCCAAATGACAAAATCTTTGTAATATTGAATATTTTGCCCAAAACAACAATACACTATTCTGTGAACTATAACAACGCGCTCCCATGATGTGAAAATTAAAACTTTAGGCCATTATTATAGATATATTTTTAATGAACTTTACTGTATATCAGTACTGGTTTGTTTGTAAACGTTTGCTAGTGAGCTTAGCACGAAACTCCATGAAGTTAATGGCAATTGAATTTATTAAAAAAAATCTGATCTTTTCCCTACCAATTATTAGAAAATGTACAAGGAACTGATTTATTCTCTGTGCAAAGAACATTTGACGCTCTTAACTAAAGGTAAATAACTCAGTTAGCTTGCTCAAGGCTGAATCTGTTATCAGTCGCCAAATTATTTATTTCTTCCATGTCAACGAAACATGTCAATGGCTAAAATAAAAATAAACCAGGAAAGCGGTAATTTGTGTTTGCTATTCTTTTCTCTCCTCTCAGTTCATCTGCATATGTCGTTATTTTCTCAGAAATCTATTTCTTGTTATTTTCATAATATCGACCACTTTTATATTCAAATATTGTTATATCCTTTAATTGTAATCGGCCTTTGTAATATTCTTACTTAAATTGTATTTCTGTTTTAGCTGGCTTATCATATTTATTTAATTTATTTATATATTGTATGCACTTTTATTTAATTATTTACGAGTATTTATTTTTCAACGGTTTGATACAGAGGATCTTACAGACATTACTTTGATCTGATAATGAAGTCGAAGAACAATGGTGACACGTTTTTATTTTTTAAATTTTTTAATAGTTTCAATTAGCATTCGTGGATTTCAAATCGAAACAATGAATAAGGAAAAAAGACAGGCTGATTTCGCTCAACTGATGTTCACTTCTATCAGTATTTATTGATTTCGCGGACAGCCTGCGGAAAGAAAGCAATTCATAAAGCATTAGTTGCATATTAATTAGTCTAATAGTTTAAAGAAGTATTCTAAAAAATATATTAAATTTATTTGTGTGTATGTGTGATTGTGTGCTCGACACTGATGCCAATCAAGTGGTAATTCTAAATAGAAAAATGATGATTAATGTTGCATTATTGAAATTGTGTAATTCTAAAAATACATTTATGTATTTACAAATAAAACTTGAACTTAATTGCTGTATAAGAAAACATCCGCTTTCAACAAGGAATGTGCACTCCTAAGGTAGGAATTATTTACTACGTACATTGTTATCACAATACAAAAAAAATTTCCGGGCTCGTCCGGGATTTGAACCCGGGACCTCTCGCACCCAAAGCGAGAATCATACCCCTAGACCAACGAGCCGATATCCTGCTTCGTTATATTAGAATTTATAAATTACCTCTACTAGGCCTCATGTCTTTTAAATGTTATATTATATATATATTTTAGTAAGTTATTTATTACACTAGAAATTTCTGAAGGATTAAAAGAGTAAGATTTTGCAAATCTTATGTATAATAAAATTATTCTCGAAATCATACACAAGTTATTGCACTTAGATTACTTTTTAAGAGTACATTCCCTTTGATGCCAGCATGCTGATTGTTTGTACTGTATGCCGGTATTGTTCCAAAAAAAAGAAAGAAATAGTCTTATTTGACTTCTTTGATTTAGCTCACTGATTATTTTTTCAGTCATCAGACGTTTTAAAGAAACAAATATGGATGATATAGATCATTTAAAAAAGAGAATAACAGAATTAGAAAAACAGCTCGCTGATGTCTTGCAGACGAAATCTTCATCAAACAGAGGAAAAATCTCTCAGATGAGCGCAGAAGTCGTTGACTCAAACCCCTACAGGTAAGAATAATATTTTCAAAAGAATTTTATTTTTATTAGATTTCTGAACTATATATATTTGAACTAGCACATATATATATACAACAATCACAACACTCTTGAAATAGATTTGCTAATAAAGTCATAGGAACAATACCAATTAGTAGAATTACCATATGGCAACCGCAGGAAACCTACATATCACTAGTACTTTAGAGGTAGGCCCTATATCATCTATATTAGTATATACCACAATAAATTAATACTTGAATAAGTCAAGTACAACATTTTATGTTAGATAAACCATGTCAGCTATGAAAAGTTAAATCATCAGACTATATCAGTATATGATATATCATTCTTATTATATAATAAAATTTAAATAAACATTTTTTATCTATTCTGTTATTTGTTAACAAAACCATGTGACTATATCATATTCATTAGGCCTATATAATTAATCAGCAAAAAATCTATTACTTCGTTTGGTATTAAAATTGTGATAATTATAAATTGAAAAAGTAATTGGCTCCTTATTTGTTTTTAATCAAAATTTTGCTTTCTTTACATAAAATTATGTTCAATTTTGCATCCTGATCTGGCTACCCTTCCTTTTCCCTCCATGACTAGTGTCTTACTATTTAGTCTTAAATTATTGTCTGTCATTCTCGCTCTGCGACCAGTGTCTTTCACTTTAGTCTTACATTATTATTGTCTGCCATTTTCCACATTAGCTATGTCATTGGTGTTTCATCTGCTACTATCTCCATTTCATAGTAATTAGTATCATAGATTGATAGAATATAGATTAATGGTCTGCCATTCTGTAAATTGACAAAATTGAGTTTATGCTCTGCCATTCTCTCCATGAGCTGGTGTCTTATGCTTTATCATGTGTGTGCTTTTACTGTTAAGTGTTGTTAAAATTTGTCTTATTTATTTTTTTAGAAATAGAATTAGAAATTTGATTATTGATTTGAACTAAGTTTTTTACTTACAGTTACAGTAAAATAATGAATATAATGTGTACATCATGCAAAATGTGAATCATGATTTTAGAATTTAAATAATAATGAAAACTATCTATAGAGTATAATCCAAAATATACTTAACACTCCAGCTTCTGCCATTGGCTATTGTATTAGTTATTACTATTAGGTAAACCATTGTCACTCATAAAGTGCATTAGATTAGTGCAAATATTTCTTATTACTGAAGTATAATACTATTAATAGTATTAACAGATTTGAGCCAGCATTGAAACTGATATTTAGAGTATTGATGTATACTTCAAGTATTTCTTTTTTTCTTTTATAGTATTTATCAGTTAATGTTGATTTCATGTCCAGCCCTCAAAAATTGTAGGCATGAGTAACTTGCAATTTGTTATGATAACTTGCTATTGACAATCATGGGGTGGGGCTGGGTGGGGAGATGATGACAATAACTGCTAACATTGAATAATAATAATAAAAATAGGTTCAAGCAAACAAAATATTTGTCTTTGTAATCATAAGAAACACTTCTGTTTTATTGCTTCTTTTTTTAACATAATAAATGGAGTTTTTATAAAACATTTTACCTAACCTATAAATCAGCCATTGCCACCTTATATTTAAAAAAAAAATTTGCATTTAAAAAGTTAATTACTGCACAACCCACCTCTACTCCACTCCTGCTAAAAATAGATTTGCCTGTTTCTACAGTTTCACCAATTTGCTACAATGTGCTGAGCAATGATTGTTCTACACAATTGGTTTCAGCATCACCTTTTCTAAAAAAAACAAAAACATATTTGACTACTTCATTGCCACTTAGTTTAAAACTATTTTTGAATTGTACAATAATATAATACAAAAACCTCAATATATATTTAATAATTATATGATAATGTTTATCTAAATTGAATTGGTTCTTTACAAAGGTCACTTCTAATAGGTCTGGCTTCATTGCTGCTCTCAAACTGGATTAGACAAATTTCTCAACCTCTTTCAGTGCTTGGTAAAAATGTATTTTGAATATTGTTGGATATGATCAATGATGGAGTTATTTTTTCTCCAAAATTTTTCAAATTTAAGTGCTGATGTTTTGATCAATCCTGTATGTTTAGATATTTTTCAATATCTTCATTTTTACCTTCATCAGTTCATGGCTACTGGAGTACTATTGATGAAGATGATGAAATGCTGTCATGTAGCTACCCAGCTAATTGTCTCATCTTTCTCTTGTTTCTTTCTTTCATACAAACTCATAATTTATATAGCAGAAGATTTTTAGTTGTTAGCTCACTATTTCAATATCTTCACAAGCTATGTTTTACTTTTGTTGCTTAAAATGTACTAAAGTAATAATAAACAACTGTCTTGAGATGTTGTTTCAATTTTTTTACCTCCTAATGTTCAAACACGGATGTGCCAAGTTTTATAAAATTTGGAGTCGGAGTCATGACATTTCTACTGACTCCACTAAACAACAACCAACTCCACAGCCTGCTTCTGAATCCTACTGATCAGAATATTGCTGAATTTCTTTGTATCTATGAGCCAAATATGCTCCTGCCTGCACTTGGCATGCATTCAAGATGTATACTATAAGTACATTATTATTGTTATTCTAATTCTAGGTTCTCAGCAATCAGGACTTACATCTAACCCGAAGAGCTAATCAAATTGATTGATAGTAATTAAATTATTTTCTTAAAAAGTAGATATAAAATCATAATTTTTTGTGAAAAAAATTCCTCTTATGACAGTCTACTTGTTATTTCCTGGGCTTGCAGATGATATTTTTCCACTCTCAAATTGCGAGCTTGTGAATGGGATTAAAAGATTATTTGTGTTCACTGGCAACTCCTATGACACAGAATTGCCATGATAATGCCTAAAATATATTCCCGTCTCTCTCTCTCTTTTAATATATTTTAATATTTTCAATAACTTTATTATGCAGCAAAATTTGTCTTTTCTTCTCACTTATCAATGATTAAACAGTACTTAATGTTTATCATCACTAAAATGAATTTTTGTCAACTTTTCAATATTTTCTGATGATTTTGAGGTTTTTTTATTTATTATAAAAATAAAATAACACACATTTTTTATACTTAGTGTTACTTTATTGTCAGAAACCATGCTAAAATTATGAATTATATTGAATTTAAAAATATTGTTTTGTGTTTTTTCCTATAGTCGACTGATGGCTCTAAAGAGAATGGGAATAGTTGATAACTACGAGGTAATAATTTTTATTATTAAAAAACATATTATCATAATATCAATGAATGATATACAGATAAAATAAAATTGTTTTGCCCTTGTTATTTAGATTTCAGACTTATGATGTAATTATTTACACAGTTAATTGCCTTAATTAATATCATAAAGGACTATTATTGTTGCCATGAGTATTGTTTAATTTTTAAAAATAAAATTTATTTAGTCCTTACTACTATTAAATACTACCTCCACA
Organism: Sinotaia quadrata; assembly: GCA_028829895.1. Lineage (NCBI taxonomy): Eukaryota > Metazoa > Mollusca > Gastropoda > Architaenioglossa > Viviparidae > Sinotaia > Sinotaia quadrata. Next base: position 12,000,778 of record CM054182.1, read on the forward strand.
TTCACATTTGTACAGAACTGTTTGGTTTATAGTCTTGGTGGGAAAATTAGTTAATGCAGATTATATATGCAGTAGCTTATTTATGATTATTGACGTAATAATAAACTTTGAGTTTAAGTTCTTTGAATTTTTTCTTAATACTTAACATTAAGATGATTTTCTACATTTTTTTCTAAATGTTCATTCTTTTAATAAATTGAATTTATAGACATTTCTTGCAAAATAATGATTAAAATTTTTATTTGTTTGCATATAAAATAATACTGTTAGTGTTAAATTGTTTATGCAAGTATGTGGAGCAATGCAGAAATTTGTTATATACATATAGTATTGGTTTCTGTCATATTATATGATTGGTTAAATTGATTGTCTTATTGGAAAATTTGAATGAAGTTCAATGCAGATGAAGTTTTTCTTTTAGCTTAATAAACTGATCTCTTGAGGCATTAATATGTGCAGAATAATCAGTTTTAATTTATTTTATAAATAGTAACTTTAGTTATGTAAATGTGCACATTTTAAAGTACCATTTTGCTTTCTCTCTGCAGCGTATTCGAGAATTTACAGTGGCTGTAGTGGGAGTTGGTGGTGTTGGAAGTGTTACAGCTGAAATGCTAACAAGATGTGGGATAGGAAAGGTGGTGATCCATTATTTTACTTATAATGAACAATTTATATTTCCTAATTGATTGTTGTTTAGATATTGTTGTATGCTGCTTGGGGTGACTCGTATTAATGCTGATTAGCTCAGATCTATATCAGCTGGCGCGCTAATCCATCTATGAATGCCGATACAACAACAAGACTTCTTATGGGGCAACGATCTGACCTATTTACTTGACTCGTCAGCCCCCAGCAGAATAACTGCAGAAACTAATAACAATATACAACAATGACACTAACTTACAAGAGACACTACACTACAATGGTGATGCAAATTTACAGTACATCAACAGCTACATTTAACATTAAATAAGATGCGGAAAAGTGTGAACAATTAACACTAAAACTTTAATTAAGAAAAGAAGTAATTATTAGGCATAAAATTTATCGACACGTGTTTTTTCTTAAGTCTCTCTTCATGGATCGATTTGTCAAAATTATCTCTAGTAAAGTGTTCAATTTTTATTGTTTCTTTGATCTAGGAACAACCAAGGAAGACAAGGGCCAGAATTCCTCTTTCGTTTAACTTAACTGTAGCGGTTCAGTGAAGCTCTGACCATGCCCAGATTGCGCGCGTCAATGTTCTCTCCACCACAAGCTTCTAACGAAAGTGTACTTGTACTTTTGCACACCAAGTCTCCTTTCTCACTGAGTCCCTGAAATTAAATAATTAAGCAGCCCTAAGTCCTTTCTTCAAGACTAGATATGTTTATCCTATTTAAACATACCGATCTCTGACTATCATTTCAATATTACATCAATACAATAAAAATCTATAACGGCCAATCTCCTAGCTTCGTCTAGTAGGCACATGTATAATGGTCAATGGCACAGAAAGGTATTTATACCATCACAACACCCACGCATCTTTCTTAAAATTAGATAACTTGACCCTGCCTACGCAGCTTTGATTTCTGCCCTGTACCCAGATGTTTCGTTTTACGCCCATGCAAAGGCCCAACAACCCCCATCCGTCCCTACTCTTCCCCGGAAAGTTCGCACTTCCGACTAAGGACACATTCACACTGAATACTTTATTTAATTATTTTACTTCCAATTTAAATTGTTCAAACAAAGATGAAAACTCATTTCATGACAGATATATATTCTCCTAATTGATTGTTTTTTTTAGGAAAACGTAGTTAGATAGATATCCTAATTAATTTTAGTTTAGGAAAATATAGTTAGATATATATATCCTTCCTCAGCTAACATTTAAACAGTTAATAGAATGACTTCTTATTGTTTCAGAGAATGAAAAATGGCATAAATTATATTTTGTATTTATAATTGAGTTTGACTGATCAGAGCAAATCTGGAAAGTATTTTGAGAATTAAACACAGAACTTTAGTAGCTACTGCCAATGTGTGATAATCATTTACAGTGCATTAGAATTAGAATTTGTTATGAATTTATGAAATGGTAGCTGAGTTTTCATAAAACACATGAGACCTTGTAATTGGGACAGATATCAAACACAATAACTGATTATTTTGCCAGTGTAGTTATTAGTTATCAAACTATAAAAAGCATATTGCTGTAGACTAAAGTCATTCTTTAGTTGATTTGTTAAATTTCAAGCTTACGGAATATTATTATGATTTATAATTTTTTAATTTGTATTTTGACTTTTGTGTGTTATATTTTGCTTGACATATAATTTCTTTGTACGTGTGTGTGAAATTGTGTTAATGTATTATATATATTAAAATTTACCCGTATGATTGTTTGCAGTTGCTCTTGTTTGATTATGACAAGGTAGAACTTGCGAACATGAATCGTCTTTTCTATCAACCGCATCAGGCTGGAATGTCTAAGGTGGAGGCTGCGGAACGAACACTTAAGTATTTATTAAATTTGATAGTAAATTTTATATTACCTATTAAAAAAATATTTATTTTAAATTCCTGTTTATCTGCTATAAAACCTAAGGATTGTCATTTTAAGCCCAGCATATCATATATCACTGGATTTGCCTTGACAAGAAGCTTTTAAACTATTTATGCCCTGGGATTTTAGGCTCCCAAAATGACAAATTTTTTCAATCAAGAAAGACAACTCAAGATGAATGTGTTTTATTTCTAACTTCACAACTAGTTGCAGTTAGTCTCATATTTTTACACTCTAAATATTTATCAGTTTCACGGTTTTTTGTTGACTGATTATTTTCTTTCCTCTTGAGATTCATCGGAGATGCCTCTTTTTGACCAAATAACAAAGTTTCCAGTCTCTTGTGAAAGTGAAAACACAAACATAACTTCAGGAGATAGTCTCTCTGTTAAAGACTCATGGAAAATAAAATGCCACTGGCTATATTTTCTTTACCCATAGAAGTTTACTCACATCTGCTTTCTTTCAACTGTGAAACTGGCCTCTTTGATATTAAGCTTTCAACATGTGCATTTTTCATAAAACCCATAAAACCCCCTATTTTATAACTGCCGTCCCTCATTATTGATCTCAAACCTCACCTCCATTAATTTCATTTTGCAAGATATTTTATGGTCAAAGATTAAATATCATGCAAAATTTATATGAGTTTATCTTTGGAACAGAAATTTGCACATAAGACTTAAGACTTGAGATTTAATCCTGGTCTTTACAATAGGAGGGAAGAAGTTTTTGAGCATGACAACTTTAGTATTTAACTTACGTTAACATTTTAACATTGCTGAATTATTGTAGTAAATAGCTAGGCAGGCCTAACCATTTCCGAAAAATTACTGTCACAATTTTAATTGAAAACGTCGTGAAATCTGTGATAATAAATTAAGCGTTTTTACAAATCTATGTTTACTGAATTTGTATGTTTTGCACAGTAGCATTGAGGTGTAATTTAGATTTTTTTATATATATATATCTTACCTGTCTGTTTCTCTCTATATATCTATTTTTGTCTTATTACTTATTAGCTGTATGGTTTTAAATTTGTCAGAAAGTGTGAACATGGAATTGTCAGATTCCAGTTTTTGACATTTTCTCCAAAATTCTGTTTGAAAGTTAACAAATAATAAATAAATAAAAAAACGCACTAAATTTAGACATGTCTGCCCAGGACTTGTTATTGTCTGACAAATATTATTATAAATGAAAAAAATGTGTATTGTGCTGTGTGCAGAGAGATCAACCCTGATGTTGAGTTTGAAGTTTACAACTATAACATCACCACAATGGACAACTTCCAGCACTTTATGGATAGAATAAAGTAGAACGATTTATATCTTATTTATAACTTTATTATGGACAAGTTGACATAATCAAACTCTTCCATGTTATGTTGTTTTTTAGAGGCTGAAATTTGTTGTTGAAAATAGTAAAAGTAATTTAATAATGCTTTATTTAAATAGTGTGACCCATTGAAAATAGTAAAATTAATTTAATTGTGTTCTGTTATAGTAGCTTGACCTGCTTGTCATTAGTACCTGGTAATTTATTTCATCACTATCTTTCAAATTTCTTTGTCCCCGATATGCTGCACTTTTATTATTTTTTCATTTTGAGGAGTTCTAGAGTAGTAATTTTCATGCAGTTCTGTTACTTGGATACTTTGTAGATTTTCCTGCATTACATTATTTACTGACTCCAATTATCGTTTAGTCTCCCATGTTTCTTATATCTTAACTCACTTCTCTTTTTATTTCTCTGACTGGACAATTGAAATCTGTTATCCATAAATGTGATGTATGATGAAAAAGAATTAAAATTTAATCACAAATAGCACTGATTCTTAATAAAAAAAAATTTTTAATTAAACTTAACAAGTCTTTTTTTATAGACACTACCTTCTAAACATTACTGAGAGTTATGTTCCTATTACCCTCAGTGAATTAGAAATTCTCTAATTAGTATTTTTATCTGGTTATACTGCTCCCACTTAATATTCAATCTTCATATTACATCATGCTTAACACTAAACCTTAAATTAGACTTCTTTGGCTAAAGACAAACTAGAAAACAGTGAAAACCAAATGAAAATATGAATAAAAACAAAAATATAAGGGACACTTTTAGCTGCATTTATTTATTACATTCGGCACAGCTTCCATTATTCTGTACATACTATAGATCATATATATAAAGCACAGTCAGTTATATGTACTTAAAAATACAGAGTTTCTAGTTAAGGATGGCCGGCATTTTGCATCAGTCAAATTTTATGGCTAACTCACGAATACTTGAATTCATGAATGCTGAACTTATGGGTGCTGAATTGCTGATATTGTGAAAGGAGAAATATTTGTGAAATTTTCTTTCTCTGCAACAAGTGAGTCATTTATTCCAATTCTCTCTTAAAACTGATCAGAAATGGCAGTCTTGGTGGGGATCAACCTGTGGATTTGGTACTTAGCTGTGTGGACAACTTTGAGGCTCGTATGGCCATTAACACAGTAAGAATACATTGTGTTGTACAGAATGTTTGTTGCTGACGTAAAATGCATCATTAAATTAAGAGAATGAAATATGCTGGAAATATACAGTTATTAATTTATTGCACCGCACAGGAGTATGATAGACTTTCAGCAATATTACTACAAAGTTATTTCTGTTGTATTTTGAAATTTGATCTCCTGCCCTTTCTTGACCACTCAGAAAATGTATTCCTTTGGTAAGGGAGGTAAATTTGCTAATAGAGCATAATGCTGAAATCAGGGGAGTTTAATTTTCAAAGAAAACAATTAGACCAATAACAAATACTGCCCATTACATTACAATCAAATTGTATAATGTAGAGCATACATTACTCATAATAACAATTTTAATTTTGCTCAGTAAGCATTTTTGTGTTACATAGAATGCATTCTGTTTAAAAGTACATTGTGAGTATATATTATATTTAAATAGGTATTTAATTTTTTTTCTTTTCAATTTTATACAGACGTACCAGTTTAATATATAAATTCCTTTAAAATATTTTATAAATTGTAATATAACCATCATACCATGCTTGACATATAAATAAAATTTATTACAATTTGTAATATATTTAATTTATTCTTCATTTAAAGTTTTATGTTCATGCCTGCTCTTAATCACTGATTCTTTCAGATTAAACTTTCAGAATTTTCTCAGAATTTTGGGGTATTTTTTTTTTTTAAAGGCCTGCAATGAGTTGTCTCAGAAGTGGTTTGAATCTGGGGTGAGTGAGAACGCAGTATCAGGCCACATTCAGTTTATTATTCCTGGAGAGACATCATGCTTTGCTGTAAGTAATGTGAACAGTAGACATTGATCGCTTAGTTAAGAAATTAAATTTGGAAAAGCTGATCATTTTAAAAAGTTTCTTTATATTTATTTACTTTCTTAATTATTTTATTTGTTGAAGATTGAAAATTCTATGAATCCTTGAGTTTCAGCCATGTAGCCATTGTTATTATATGGCACTTCATCGAAGACTAATGCCAACATTGTCTTTTAGTGTGCTCCTCCACTTGTGGTGGCCACAAAAACAGATGAGAAGACACTAAAAAGAGAAGGAGTGTGTGCTGCCAGTCTGCCTACAACCATGGGTGTTGTTGCTGGTTTTCTAGTTCAGAATGTGTTGAAGTAAGTTTGGCAGATTTTGCAGGAGAATTTAATTATTGTTTAAATCTTAAAAATACTGTGCAGAGCAGTGGCTTAAGGATTATTTCAATACAGCATAGGTATAACACTTAAATTTTAAAGTTTATTTAGTAAGATGAGCACTCAACCCACTTTAACAGTTATATATGTAAACGTGTAACATTTTCTTCGTTGAGTAGGATTCTTTACAAAAAAAATCATATGTCTTTTGACATTTACCAATGGTCCTTATCATCATTGCTCTACTAGGGAGACCCAACTGCACCTATATCCGTCACTCTTATCAAGTAAGAATTTTACATAGTTGTTTATCTTTGGAAGCTTTAGCATCTGTTTTCTTCTTTGGAGATAAGTGAGATTTCAGTAAAGTTGTTTATTATTGAATTTTTCACTGTATTAAATATACAAATATTAAAACTAATCAACAGAACTTTATTTATTTACCATGACTTTCTTCTGTCATGGGTTCTGTCATTATGCAAGACTAAATTAGTTCTCCCCCAAACCAAAAAAAACAAACAATCCAGCAACATTATTATGATATTTAAATTTGTAAAAGTTAAATACTAAAATACTGTAATATTTTCCTTGGGTTGTCATAGGGAACTTTCCAGTTTTTAGGGCTCTTTGTAAGACACAATGCTTTTTATGTATGTAGGTATCTGTTGAAGTTTGGTGACGTCTCCTATTACCTTGGCTACAATGCCTTGCAGGATTTCTTTCCATCTATGACTCTCAAGCCCAATCCACAGTGTGATGACAACCATTGCCGTAAACGTCAAGAAGAATATCAAGTTAGTATAGATTTTAGCAAATCTCACTTTCTGTCTGCTTATTGAACACAAACATTGATTGATATTATTTTACAATTTTCATTGTTTGTTTAGATTTGGGCTGCCCAGTTTTATGAACAGTGTATTATTTTCCATGAAATACATGTAGGAATGCTTCTTGATGTTTGTGCATTGTGCATGCATAATTGTGGTCATCTATTTAATGAAATATACTACTATCAAAATAGTTCTTTATTTAATGAAACATATCACTGTTGGAATTGGAGTGTGAAGCTATTTGCTGCCTATTGATTGTAGGCAGTCCAAATATTTTTCATTCACATTAGGCTTTCATGTTCACTGTCTATAATCTTATAATTTAAATGTATATATATATATTCCTACAGTGCGTTTTATAAATAACACAATATTTAACAAATTAAAATGTAAATTATTGTACCTCTCAGAACTCTTGAGTGGTAGCATCAACTGAGTTTAATGTGATAACCTTTAGCATACAGAATTAGTATATAAGACTTCTCTTTAACTAGGTTGATCTGTATTGTCTTTTCTTGATTGGCTAGTATGATGCTGTATAGTTGGCAAATTCTGTTTATTTTCAACATTTTCTGATAAAGCAATGCTGCAGAAGCCTATGATATTAATGTAAAGGGTAGGTTAGAGTATCTGATGGAAGAGGTTATGGTTGTTTCCATCCAATACTTTTCATGCATGACAGGATAGATTAATATTCAGTATAGTCATGCATTTTTTCACAACCCTCTTATTTTTGTCATTTGTTGTAAAGCTTCTAATTTAGAACTTTTGATTTGACAATATCTTAGGCTGCTGAAGCTGCAAAGCCTAAAGTGGAAATGATTGAAATAAAAGAAGAGGAAATTATGCATGAAGACAATATATGGGGTAAGCTATATAATCGACATAAGGTGGTAATATTTATTTGATGATTTGGTTTATAATAGTTGCAAAGTGTGATGCCAGTGCTACTTAGTTAATGGATATGATTATTATTAATTAATTAATCATCCAAAACTAATTACAAGTGATGAAAATCTTAATATATTTTATTAATGATCCACGACTACTCGTCGCTCATTAGGCAGATATGTGGGTGTTGTAAACGTTTTCTCTCTTCCACAACATTAAAGATAATCATTTACTGTCACACAATATTCTGTAGGTGGAAAACTTCTTACTAAAGGAGAAGACAAGTCCGTCTTTAATCTGTATTTAGTGAGCCCTTGTCCACCCACTTTCTTCTCCAGCATAAGATTATCGATATGTGTAAAAAGGTCAATAAATTTAACAAATAAATTTATTAAATGAACAATCAAATATACATATGACAAATACAATGAAATAGATTACTTGACATCGAAATTTCTACGAAACCATGTTTGAATAATTTTGTCTATACAGTCTATATCCTAAAATACAGTTCAACAATTCAATACAAATCACAGGCAGTTCTTATCAGAGAATAGAAATGGTAGTCTTTACATAACCTGATTTAGCTGCAATTATCTTTTGCACGCTTTTTTGCAGCAATGTCACAAATTTATTGTCCACCATCAGCTCCAGGTGTCTCTCTTCACACATGTTTAAAAACACTGACGGGCTGTTATTCTCTCAAAGCCAAACCTGAGCACCCTCTTTCACTGTGTCAGTTTCTTTCAGAAAAATAACAATTACAGCAACTCTAGTATTACCTTATACCAGAAATTGCTCATGTAGTCAGCGTATCTTGTTGCCATACATCAAAAGGAGTGTAGTGTATTCTTCATACTTAAACACTGCTTTCTGCCCCTATCACGGTCAGTCGTAGAAGTTTACAATCAGCAAACCAGGATATTCAAATCATACATATATAAAATGAAATGCTGCTCCACTCTGAAAAACACAATCAGGGAGCAACACTAAGTTTCCAGCATATCGCTTTATAACTCCATTCTTTCTTACATGCCAGCTACAACTTAGTTTCCTGCAACGGTATTTATTAGCCTGATATACACACACACAGCATAATAAATACATCTTATCTAAACAATGTCAAGTGTTAGCACACTACATATGAGCAGCTTAGGTCAAATATTTGTAGACTACTCACATAATACATCTCTATGTAAAACAAGTATATCAGTAGCAAAAATGTATGAAATATTTCTAAGTCCATTCTCTCTCAACCAGTCAGTTAACTCACCATTAAGCTAACAGCCTCCTTTCAAAACCAGACTTCTTTGCCACTTCATATGCAAGTGATCAGATAATAGATTTCTCTACAGCAAGTAAACTTTAAATCTCAGCCCATTGGCTGGTCTTGTTCTCTTAAATCATAGCCATTGGATAAATAAAACTACTCACCCAGTTGTGAGTGCCCAAGGTCAGGTTACTCTGACAGTAAAAATAGGGATAGGCAAATTTACTCTACCACACAGTATATTATTCTATTTGTATGTATTAACATGGCTCTTTTAGAGTAACTGTTGTTTAATGTACAATATTTGTATGGTTTGAAGTGCAATGTAAGCATGTTGTTGGATGATGTTTGTAGTATGTGATATAATGTATACATAAAAATAAAATACTCTTTTAATATTTGTTGTTTCAAATTTTACTTGTAGACAATAATACTTTTTAAAAAAAAATTGTATAAATATTATCTCCCTTTGATATTGGCAGCAATTGAAGTGGTTTCTGAAATATCAGCAGAAGAACTTGCTGCAGCAGAGGGAGATAAACCTCTCTTAACAGAAGGTGTCACTGTTGCTTACACCAAGCCTTTACCAAAACAGGTGCTCACTATTTTTTAATTAATATCAAACAGTTCACACTGCTACCTATGAAGTACTTCAAGATTTTATTTATTTAATGTTGTAAAGTGCTTAGACCTTAATACTAAGTTCATGTGTTTTAATAAGTTATTATTATTAAAGCACTTAGCTTTTTTGTGATTATTTGTTCTAATAATTATTAATAACTTAATGAAATTTCTTACCCAGTGTCCATACTGACAAAAATTGAGTCCTTTAATTGAAGATGAAAAATGAGTATAGAATGTCTCTAACACTGTGCCTTTAAATCAGGTAAACGATGATAAAATGCTTTATCTGTTTAAATTTCAAAAACTCTGCCACATTCAGTAGATATTAGGATAAACTGTTCGTATTTAGTCATTCAGAAATAGGGATAGCCCATTTTGTTTGACCATTCCTGTTCCATTTTAGTATTCTTGTTTCTTGAGCTGGAAATGATCAATTACAAATATAAAAGAAAGTCCAATGCCACTGCCGTTCGGATAATTTTTAAATCATCAAGAAGTGGGTTTTATTGTCTTCATCATTATGCATTGATTCACAAAATATTTTTACCATTTCTTACAATTGCATCAGTGTTTTTCCAAATTTGGTGAATAAATTTCAAAGCCCCCCCAAAAAAAAACAAAAAACAAAACAAAAAACAAACCATTTGGACTTCCTAACAGAAACTTCAGTTAGGAGTGGCTAACAACACATATTTATTCATTATAAGCATATGTGATTATTAAAAGAAAGTAAATTATGATGGGATGGGAGGCAGTGTAAGTAGTGCAGTGGGTCACCACAGGATGCAAAATGAAACGATGATGATGGAGGACAATACATCACACACTTGATGACAGCCACAGCTAGATATATACACACCCAACACCATGTTTACAGTTTACATGAGGCTTTATTCATGACAATAGACACAGCTGCATTGGCTTGCCAACCCTTTCTCTTCTCTTTGCTACATGGCTCTCCATATCTCTATGCATTTTGACACACAGAAAGTCTCTGAAAAGACAACACACCTACACACACTCATAATGCACCATTATATCCTGAATGTGCGGCTGTCCAAGCAAACCCCACTGGCCTTTGGCCATGCTAGTTATACAAAGGCATATTAGCGGTCTTTTCTGTGCATTCTTACTTTTGTTTATATATGATTAACTTCTAAACTACCGAGAGCTATGTTATGATTATAGTATCTAAAGAAGCTACATTAATTAGTCTTTAAATACAACTCTTTCCTAACATATAATTTACAAGATATGATAGAAAATAAAACAAATAACAATACTCATGTACCATCGTAAAAAACGTCCTCACATGAACAAATCCTAAAATACACAAATAAAATAATATAAACTAGCATACAAAAATACAAACTGTAAACTATTTCCTATCTAAATGTATAAACATCAACTTCAGTTAATAAATAACTAAATCAGTATACAAAAATAAATGCATGTAGTCTATAACACAGCATAGTGATATTAAAAAAATTTTCCGCACAGACTAAATAAGCAGTGGACAATCGTTGACCTATTTTTCTGCTAGCGACAGGCTACATTTGAAACAAAACAATCCTTCCTCATTTCTGGCCACTAAATCTATCAGCCAGCAAATCTGCCTACATGATACATTCAACAAAAGTATGTTAACAACCCAGTATAATTACTTAAAACATCCACCTCAGCATATACAACACTCTTGCCTACTAGTCACAGAGAGTGTAATTTGTCTGTTCTCAACTAGCACACAAGCAGAGCACAGTGAAACTATAAACAATGATACAGAAATGAGATTACAAACTGTATTGCCACATGGAACATAAGTTTTCTTACTTCAAATCAGTATTGCCACAAAACTTAAGTTCCAATACCTATGTAGATATATCACATAGCAAAATAATTGTACACCCGAATTTAGCACAATTCAAGTAAAACATTTCAACATTTGAACATCCCCTTATAGCAGTACAAAGGGAACTGATTTTGCAAACAATGACAAAATATTTTAAAGTTTTATTTGCTGTGTTCTGGTTTATATTGTCCTTTTAATGAAAGAAAATACTATATTTATATTTCTTTTCAGCATAATTATTCTTGTGTTAAATTTAAGAATTTATCTCTTGAAATATTTTTATTTTAGACATAATAAGTAATTTTGTTTTACAATTTTAACATTTTCCATCAATTTTCGTATTTTATTAAAAACAGGATGGAGACATTGGAGACACAGTGAAAGACTCGGGGATGAGTTTAGAAGAACTGATGAAAGAAATGCAGAATTTGTGATATATTTATTATTTATATAAATGATGCCTAACCTGGACTTGGACATAGTATATAACAGATTTTTCCATCATCTGAATTCCTATCTGAACATTTTGTAGAAATTATCCATGTGAAAATATAATTCTCATTGCTTAATGGAAGTTTGATACTGTGGTTATACATATTTCAAGTCTTTTTTAACATCTATTATAGTGCACAGGGCCATCAAGAAAAAGAAATAGATGTAGTAATTTTACATACCTTTCTTTATACATTGTTGCCTAGATATTAGTAAGAGTGTTATCAAGAAGTGAAGAAGTGAGCATAAAACCCATTATCCCCCTTGGCAGAAAAATGTGCACAGTAAAATACACAAAGACCTATAGTAAAAGTGAACCATATATTGGTCATGTTATTAAACTGCAGAATGCTAATAGTCCTATTGGTACAGTGCAAGTAGTCCTGTTCTTACACTGCAAATAGCTGTGTGGGATGTATTGTGATCAAAAAGGACAGTTACATTTTTTCCCCCGTCAGAATTTTCACAGAAGAACAAGATATTAAATACCTTGCATCAAGTAATGAATGAGCAACTCTTTATTTCTAAATGTGCAATTAAAATATATGTACAGTTATTATGTGTGTAACTCACAGAATTTTGGGATGCTATGTGCTTTTGTCTTAGAACTGCTTGGATTATTGTTTGCAGTTCAGTTAATGCTCAGGTATTGAAAACTGAGCAAATATTTAGTTACTTTTGTTTTGTCTCAGTTGATCTTAAATTTATGCACTGATTAATATTTATATATTTTTATAGTTTTTCATACCATTAATTAAGTGAAGTACTGGACCTGAATGCTTTTGATAAAGATGTCTCAGATGGATTTTTATTTATTAAAATTAAAAGTATATTTTAAAAATTTTTCTTCTTTTTTTTGTTCTTTCTTTATTGGTATTTCTTTAAAATATTTTGATCATTTTGGTTTGTGCCAGCATCGGTGCATATATTTTATTAATAGGTGAGAACTCAGATTAACAGTATAAATAATATATCATGGAATTATTAATTTATAATTATTTTGCTCTAATCTCATTTCGCCAGGTTCACAAGTATATAACTGTTTGTAATGACTGATGGCTTTAATAATCGTTTAATAACTTGTTTTCTACTTAGCTATTATAAAAAAATAATTGAAGCAAGCTTGTGAACCAAAAAATCAGTACAAAATGATGAAACGAGGACCAATACTGTTTTCTTGTTACCAATACTGTTTTCTTGTTGCCAAACTGACATTATTTCTCTGCAATGGTTTGATCCATAAACATTGATTTAAAAAAAGAATTGAATTGAGGGTGCAGAATGCATGCACTAATAGAACTTAAGTATAGTAAACATGTTGCATAAGTGGTACATCATAATATTGTCAAAAACTTATATAAAAGTTGGTTCAACCAGACTGACATAGTGCAAAACATTACATAATTTTTCACAAACTGAGCAAAATACAATTATAATTTAAAAAGATTGAAATATATAAGAGACTTGCAGCTACAGACAGTTCTTAACATTCTTCGTTAGAAAGGAATGTGCATTAAAATATGTATTAGACTGAAATTTGTGTGTGTGTGTGAGGGTTGCATTTAAATGGAATGTAGCTTAATATTCTTTTCAAGTTAAGCAATATTTGGGAGCTTTAGGTTATTTCTTAAATGATTCTGAATATATATTTCCTGTTAATTACAACAAACAAATTGTTGACTTTTCATATTGATCCTTTTGACAGAATGCACACACATTTTGTCATTGATATATAATTTCTTTAAATTTGAATCTTTGTGCTGTGTTGGGCTATTCAGTTGTATTTGTGAGATTTTGTTGCTTAACTGTTGGAATAATAATATCAGAAATAAACTAAATTTTCAAGCTTAATGAGGTATTCTATTTGTTTTCACTGGTGGATTTTAAAAAAAATTTTTTTTCTGATTTGTTTCTTTCAGGTTCATTTAAAAAAATTTTCTTTCTGGTTTGTTTATTTATTGTCTAGGTTTTAAAAATATTTTTTGAATGGTTGCACACTTACAGGTTTCTTTATATAGCACAGTTAGCTTACTTTAACACTCATTTGCATTTAATTGTCGGCTCAAAACATCTGCCTACTCCACATCAGATGAATATGGCTTAGCAAAGCACAGTGCACTAACTGAAAATAAGATTGATTCTACCTTGTATATTGATGTAAGTCACATACTACCTTACTGTACATAAAGGTTTAGTGCACAGTTTGGACAATAGCTTGTTGTCAGTGAAAGGTTTAGGTTCAGTTAAGTGTTGATAGCTCTTTACCATTTAAATTAATACCGCAGCTTTAATAGAACCACTTTAGAAAGCTTTATTGTGCTTTACCATTATTTCTTACACTATTCAGTTAGGGCCGTTAACGATTAATTTAATAGTTAACTTTTGAAAAATTAACGATTAATTAATAGTTAATTTTGATTAAAGCAAAAAGTTTATAGTCACACCACAATCGTAAAACAATCATTTAAAGCACCAAAATTAATACCTTAGCCCATACCCCCGCAACCAAGCAAAACAAGCTCGACTTTTTATCGTTATGGGTTACGTGTATGTAGTCTACATGTTTGTTGCGCCAGTCTAGGGCACCGAGGATCACGCGCTAATCTCGTGTATCGGAGACACTTGTGACAGGAAGCGCAATAATATGCAAATGGCTTTCACTAGCGGCTTCCCCTCCACCACACACCTTAGCTGAAGCCGCCAAGTGACGGCACAGCTGGATTTTCCGTAAAGTAGCAGGACACTTGTGCATTTTTTTTAAAAATTCAAGATATTTCATCATTTAGCATTCTTCTTGTTTTTCGAACACTAGTAAAAATAAGTACTTAAAATCTCGCGAGATTCAAGGGGAGGGTGTGTGTGTGAATCGCTGATTTCCTGCTTGAGAAAGAAGCAGTTTCTGTCGCCGTGCACTGTGACAACTGACTATCGCCATGGGGGTTCGAAACCTTTTCATGTCACTTAACAGATTTGACAATGGGTGATAAGTTGTTGTCTCGTTGAATGCGCAACTTAAACTGACTAAAAAGATGTTAACAGTATAACTACAGCTGACTAGATATGAAATATACAACTTTCAATGAATATAGGAACAGCTTCAACTGACTAAATATCTCATGAAATATACAACTTTGAATGAATACATCCTTACAGGCGCAGCTTCAACTGACAAAATATCTCATTAAATTTATAACTGACCATTTATTCTAATGTGCAGTATTTATTGATTTTAAATATTCATTAAAGGTACAACTTCAAATGTCTAAATATTTCATATATATATATATATATATGTGTGTGTGTGTGTGTGTGTGTATCTCCTTGACCATATAAGATTAATTGAAGAAATTTATCATTAAACGTGTTAATGAATGAATATTTTATTAAAGGTATAAGAATGAGTAAATATCTGATTAACTGCCTAATTATCTCATTAAATGAGTTACTGAACTGACTAAATATTTGTTATTAAATTACTAACTTTAACTGATTACACAGATGTTTAATGCATAACTTTAATTACCAGAACATCTCATGACGTGTAATTTTTATTAGAGATTTATTTCAGAGCATACTGTCAGCGACTATAAGATATAATTAAATGTAATAATTTGAACAGGTTAGAAATGTTATTAAGAGCACATTGTGGACGATTTAGTGATAATATTAAAAGTTGAACTTAATTAGAGATTTCATTACTTTGACTGGCGACCGTTTTTAATCCAGAATTTTAAATTTCTCGAGATACTATTAGACGGAGTATTTTAATTTTGCTGTGTGTTGAGTTTAGTGTAAGTTATACCATACATTTAGCTTCATATTACTGTTGTATTGTGTTTAGTGTAAGTTTTACCATACATTTAGCTTCATATTACTGTTGTATTGTGTTTAGTGTAAGTTTTACCATACATTTAGCTTCATATTACTGTTGTATTGTGATTAATTAAACGTTTGTTATGAGTAGTAAGTTATATATTGATCAGTTAAATGTACTTGATCAGTTCACATACTCTTTCTGGTTACTGGACATATTCTAAAAGACATTACTCCATACTGACTGAAGATAATACTTTGGTGAAGAGGACACTTGTACCGCAACCAAGCAACGACTTGCCCATGTTTGTTCAAGCCAAGAGTACGTGCAGACCACTTTAGGCCGCTTCCCTTACCGGAATAATAACTGGGACAAGGCTGGCTACTTAGGACGTGCTCACTATGTTATTATCTTATCGATCACGTCCGACGTCCCCTTGCCCGCGAACAAGATGTGTAAAACAGAACGACTGAAGCGGTGCTTGAATAATTATTGTCGTCTTCTAAATTATTTTGCTAAATGTTTGCTCCGAAAATTTATTGTATTGCTAAAAAACTCAGTGCCATGATAGCGTCCGGTCCAGAACGAACAGCAGGGGCGACTATCCACTACTTTCCTGAATATATAAGTCAAGTAGACTGCGCGCTGCTATTGCTGTTACAAAAATAGATTTTTGTGGCCCAATTCCGGCCTTCATTGCTCACGCTATAATTTTACAACGAATTACATGTATTCACATTTGATATTGTTCTCTTAACATATAAGCCATAAATAGAAGCACTGGAAAATGCAGTGAGTTGGAGAAAATTTTTAAAAGACATTAAATCAAACTCGTGCTAAACATTTTCCAATCAAATGATTGATTGTCAGTGTGACGTACCCTTCACTTTCTTTCGAATGCTATTAAAAACGGACCTCAAAAGATAGTGGTTGACTGATTTGCGGCTGAAAGATCCTCCACAGTGTCTATGTGTGCTGATAAATATCCTACCATTGACAACCATATACCAGAGTTATATCTTGGTTATAAAAGAAAGGTGGTTAAAAAGCGCCGAGTGATAGGGTATCCAGCAACAATGTCGTCTGCTGCAAATACATAATGCCTAAGCATACCAGATTCGGACAATGAGAAAGTTAATGCGGCAATTCTAACCCATCTGATCGTCTCCAATCTTACTTTCAGAGTATCCGTGTTTATGTGAGATTCTAAAAATAGACTAACTTCTAACTCAAAACAAATATACTTTCTCAGTAACAAAATCGGCAGTTGACCACAAAAGCCACGAGGATTTACCAACGTCACCGATCTTGACATATATTTTAATTAAGGTCGGGAAAATTATGGGTAAAGAGATCTAGTGAGAAGTTTTGTAATTGTTTTGATGGGAATGTATGCATTCAATTCTCACCCCTTGACTTATGTCTGGAAGAGAATGCAGTGCCAGACTTGGCGAGTCTATGCTCACCAGGCCGTGAATGAATCCCCGGAAGTTCTCTGCAGCAAGCAGACTGGTCAGGCGACTTGTTCAGCGTCATGTGACAGCAAATAGCAGAAAATACATTGCGTTTGGAGTGTTGCAGCGTTTTTCTTAAAAGATGTAGTATGCTCTACATATGCGCTGTAATATTAGACTGATTAAGTAAATTGCAAGACTTGACGTGAGGCAAAACAAGAATCCTTAAGTATTAAGTCAGTCCCTTAAAACTTTACACGCTCGTACAAAACAGTGTATGAGTAAAACTTTAGTGATAAATAAAATGAAGAACTTGACCTGCGCGTTAAAAATATGCTTCAATAAAAAAAAAAGCAAATCACGAGAAAACCAGAGAACATTCTTGAGTAATTAGGTAAACCCGATTAAATGCTAGAAAACTATCACAAAAGAATACTTGAGGCCGCGTGTTATAAGTAAATTGTAAGATGGGCTTGCACAGGAAAAGAAACAAACCTCCCTCCACGTATATAAATCAACCCTCCCTCCATAAAACCGTCTTATAAGGAAATTGCAAAGACTTATACAGGGCGAGTGGGAGGATTTATTGCAAGGATTTCACAGTTAGTCCTAACAAAGAAAAGATAGGAACAAGTTAATCGATTCCCAAAATTGTTCACAAAACGACTTTCGAGGCAGGTTATCTTATGTTTTTCCCAGACAACTTTTAATTTTAAGCCGTAGCGAAACATACCACACGCATAGATGTAGATCACTTGCATATAGATATCTTAGGCGACCTCACGCCACTCAGTCACTAGAGCCGAACGCGACTGTTTACTGTTTTTCCTATTTTTAAACATAATTCAATGACGAATGAGTTTATGTGTTTGCGATCGATAGGCCTATCAAGTATATAATTCCAGCCGCATGCCATGACAGTTGGCTCCCTGCTTTTCCAGGTCACGTACAAGACCCTTGACATTCTAAAAATCTGTCGTCTGATTTTGAATTCGGAGTCATTAAGTTGTGATTTATGAGATACTTTTCCACACACACACACGCACGCACGCACGCACGCACGCACGCACGCACACGCGCACACATTATTTGTATTAACGACAACAGTTAAATACGGCATAATAAATGATTTAAAATAAAACACTTTCAGGTGGTTGTGAAACGGGACAATATTGCTAAGAAGTTGTTCTCCCTTGTCTTCCATTTGGGATTCCTATAGCTGCAGCTCAGTGATGCGAATTTATCTCCCTCTGTTTTTTTAGGACAAGGGAGAAAACTACAGTATTTTTCTTCCTCCCACCGTCATAATTTTTCTTTCTCGTTATCAGTATCTTTCTTTTTCTCACCACCACCATCCTTTCTTCTACGCATTATGCAAATACGTTCTGCCATGCTATAGCCTGTAATGTCAGAAGTTGTATCGGTTGCTGTTTTGGTTTGTCAGTGTGAGTTTGGCTGTAATGGTTTGAACCCAAAGTACAGTCCAAAGGTCTGATGGTTTTTAACGTATGAAGTCCACACACACCAATATATAAGGTAATCTAATGTTCCATTTTAGCTTTAACTTGCAAATTATGCACACTGCATAATTATACTGACACCTGGATAAATTGCGTTTAAACATGAGAGGCTGTACAGACATAAGAACTGGTTACCCCGACACTTGATACATTTGTTGACACTTCAATAGGTAGTGACACTAGAATAGGATGTGCTATGTTCTTTCGAAGTTCGATGACCATTAAATCATGCATACTTTTAGAGCCGAACTGTGTTGACACTCGATAAGCTGTGTTAAGACTCGGATAGGATGTGCTGACATTGAAGCAAGCTGTGCTGACACTAGGACAGACTGTGCTGACATTATAATAGGCTATGTTGACATTAAAATAGGTTGAACTGACATTAAGTAGGCTGTGTTCAATCTAGGATAGATTGTGTTGACAGAACAGTAGGTCATGCTGACAATAGGATAGGAAGTGGTGACATGAAAATTGGTTGTACAGATTTTAAAATAGTTTGTGCTGACACTAGGATAGACTGTGCTGAAATAATAGACTGTGTTGATACTAGTATAGACTGTGTAATTTGCTTTTCGCGCTAGTTTAAGCATAACTACTTCAGCTGGTTTTAAGTCTGTTGGCCAGTCAAGTGCGTCGAATTGATTTTACAAGTGTAAACTTGACCTAAGACAAACACGTAGACGTGAGCATAAGCCCTCTCTTATAAGTGTAAACTTGACCTAAGACAAACACGTAGACGTGAGCATAAGCCCTCTCTTACAAGTGTAAACTTGACCTAAGACAAACACGTAGACGTGCATAAGCCCTCTCTTACAAGTGTAAACTTGACCTAAGTCAAACACACAGACGTGTATAAGCCCTCTCTTACAAGTGTAAACTTGACCTAAGTCAAACACACAGACGTGCATAAGCCCTCTCTTACAAGTGTAAACTTGGCCTAAGTCAAACACACAGACGTGCATAAGCCCTCTCTTACAAAGGTAAACTTGACCTAAGTCAAACACACAGACGTGCATAAGCCCTCTCTTACAAGTGTAAACTTGACCTAAGTCAAACACACAGACGTGCATAAGCCCTCTCTTACAAGTGTAAACTTGACCTAAGTCCTCTTTTCTTTTCTGACAAAAACGAGCAATAAGGGCGTAATGTGAACCCTCTTCTCTAGCGTTATCTTTTATTCATCGGAAGTTTGTTCGAACAACATCCACTCCACTCTTTATTCTTTCCTGCAGTCAGCTCTGGCATAATTTGAATCTATTGGCCCTGTTTCATCTGGAATTAATGTATGGCACAAATCAAATGCAAAACGTCTGTTTTAAGTGTATTGATATCCAGGAATCAATAGTGGTTTGTGCCATTATACGTCCCTAAACTGCAAATGCCCGCAAGCGCACATGCACACACTCACACAAAAACATCACACACGTACAGAAGCATACACGCACGCACACACACACACAAACACACACACACAGAAACACACACTCCTACACATACACATATTATGCTGTTACCAGTTTTGTGTCCACAAACTACCACCATTTGGTGAAATCATTAGGATTTTAATGTGATTTTAAAAAAAAGAAGTGAAATGTTATTCTGGCTGCAAAGAGGCCATTAGTTTTTAGCTGTACTTTAACACAACGACATGGCAACGTTTGGTCTGTGGTTATTGCGATTGTCCGTTAACGCCACGGTAATAAGCAACATTTGGTCAGCGCTTGTTGCGCTTGTCCTTTAACACAAAGACTAGGACAACATTCTATCAGTAAGTCGTTGACCGTATTATTTAACACAAAGACTAGGACAACATTCTATCAGTAAGTCGTTGACCGTATTATTTAACACAAAGACTAGGACAACATTCTATCAGTAAGTCGTTGACCGTATTATTTAACACAAAGACTAGGACAACATTCTATCGGTAAGTCGTTGACCGTATTATTTAACACAAAGACTAGGACAACATTCTATCAGTAAGTCGTTGATCGTATTATTTCTTTTTGAGGGTTTGCGGACAAATGCTTCACCCACTTCATTTTGCAGATTGCTTTAACCTGAAATCTGACAATTTTAGCCAAAGCAGTGAATAAAAGGTGTACACAGACGTGGTACATATGTAAAAGAGCGTGTATATGTATGTGTCTGTGAATGCGCGTGTGATGCCGTTGAATCACTCGAAGCACGCCGAAAACTGTTAATTTACTGAACCCCTTCATCTCGATCCACACGGTTCAGTAATTCGACAGACCACTCTTTTGTCAAGGTCAAACAATAGAACTTCGTCCGTGAATAACCCTTTGGAAAAGATCAAGTCTCAGCTTGAACTTCGGAAATACTCGTTGGCGACAATCTTTACTGGTATAGCATTGATATTGATCTGTTATTTAGTTTCCGTAAATGAACAAAACTTGATCGATCTGTGAGTCTCTGAAGAAAAGTTGACAACATCGAGATTAGCTAATTACAGTTGGACCAAAGACACACTGAGATGTGTGGACAATAGCAGTTGGACCAAAGACACACTGAGATGTGTGGACAATAGCAGTTGGACCAAAGACACACTGAGATGTGTAGACAATAGCAGTTGGACCAAAGACACACTGAGATGTGTGGACAATAGCAGTTGGACCAAAGACACACTGAGATGTGTGGACAATAGCAGGCATTTGGAAAGTACTTTAACTTCCACACTAATAACAGTTTAATATTGTTAATATGAGATGTGTAGACAATAGCAGGCATTTGGAAAGTACTTTAACGTCCACACTAATAAAATATTTAATATTGTTTATATGAGATGTATAGACACTGGCAGGCACTTGGAAAGTACTTTAACTTCCACAATAATAAAATATTTAATATTGTTAATATGAGATGTGTAGACAATGGCAGACTCTTGGAAAGTACTTTAACTTCCACACTAATAAAATATTTAATATTGTTAATATGAGATGTATAGACACTGGCAGGCACTTGGAAAGTACTTTAACTTCCACAATAATAACAGTTTAATATTGTTAATATGAGATGTGTAGACAATAATAGCAGGCACTTGGAAAGTACTTTAACTTCCACACTAATAAAATATTTAACCAACATACATTGTTAATTCGAGATATGTAGTCAAAAATAGATACTCAGATGCTACTTTACTTCAAATTAACATTGGCATAACCTAAAAGGCGTTGTTAATTTGAGATGTGTAGTCAATAGTAAACATTTATTTCCTTCAATACGTGTTACTTTAATAACAATATAACTAAAGAAAAAATACTAATTTGAAATGTGTAAACACTTTAAATATTACGTTAGCTTCTACACTAACAACAGTATAACCAAACACACAATGCCAATTTAAAATTTATAGACAATAGTAGGCATATAGAAATTACTTCAAACTAATAACAGTATAACCAAAAAAAAACAAACAATATTAATTTGAAATGTGTAAAGTTGTAAACAATAGTAGACTCTTAGAAGTTAATTTAGTTTCCACACTAACAAAAGTATAACTTAAAACGCAGTGTTAATTTGAAATGTGTAAAAATCGTTTGTTGCAAGTGTGCTTTAAAAAGATCATATTCTTAATTATTATATAATTAATGATAATTAAGTGTAGTGTTATCAGCTTCCCAGATCTCGTCATTTTAATACATGATTTAGTTTATTTCTTTGGCGATGGTCATTATTTTAAATGACTTCCCCCTTCATTGTTTAGACGAATGCAGTCACATGTTTTAATTACACCTTTTATCATTGTGTATGTGTATTTGTTTGTTTGTGTGTGTATATATATATATATATATATGTGTGTGTGTGTGTGTGTGTGTGTGTGTGTGTGTGTGTGTGTGTGTGTGCGTGCGTGTATATTTGTATATGTGCTAGTGAGGTATCTAATCGGAACGTTTCCAGCAATTGTGCACTTGTATTATTAAAATGTTTCACTGTGGTAATTTTATAGCAACGATTTGTGGACCACTTAATGAACACCCTGGTAAGAAATGTCAAAGTGTTAGAAATACTTCCATAGATTCCCTGCCTCACTTTCAGGTGGTTAATAAAAACGAACGACGGCAACCCTGTCCGCAAAACATAGCGCACACTCTTGATACTAAATTATCGACTCTTGGGGTCCTGTACTTCTGGCAAGAGAGCTTAGTGCTCTGAGGACACCCCGAAGTTAAAGTAATAATTTGTCACGGCCCGTGTAATCCCCAAAGCGTCTGACAGGTTTCATACAAAAGTCGAAATATATAAAATGGCTAAAGCCAGGGTGTAGGGTACAATGAAGGTAGGAGGAAGCAACCAAGTATATATAGATAGATATTTAATTTAAAGCTTAATGTCCAGATCAGTGTGGGCCATTTCTCCAGATAGCCCAAGTATTAAGAGTATAAAAATGGGGAATTAATGATAAATTATGTATTGCTGTGCCCAATACACATTGAACGAAAGAACGTTTGCTGTCACATAATCTGTTTTCAAGCACGCTTTGTGTGAGTAATCATCAAATCGGACGCCTGCAAGACAAAACGCTAGAGGGTTATGGCACCTAAGAGTTATTCACTCTTGTCTTTGTAAGTCTGCGGACTTTCAAGCTTAACAAGTTGCAGACGCCAAGATACGAACTACGATAGTGATTAAATAAAAAAATATTTTGATGACATAAATGAAACTAAACATTTACAATTAATGATACACTGAGGTGGCCATTTTTTGGGGCACTACATAAATTTATTTTATTACACAGAAGCGGACTGAGCGGCCCGACTGTCTGTGCTATAAATTATTCTTGGTCGGCCGGGCCCCGCAGCACGGCTGTAGCTACTACCCCGGTAGTTATGCTACTGATTTTAGCTATACTGAGATTGAATACCGAGATATTGAATCTTTTATCTGCATGAATTTTAAACAGAAAATTATTATCTGTAACATCGAACTGTAAGAAAAAAAAAATTAAATAGACACGTTAATCTAGAAGTATCTCTATATAATTTTGTCTTTTCACAGCATAAGTTGTCTAATCTTCTAGCTTGGAAATTGAAAATTTAGTATTTGAATATTGTTTGATGTAAATGAAGTATTTGTATTGTGATGAATTAACCTTGTGACTGATAAGAATTAATTTTATTGTTTGATTGGTTAAGGCTTTGTATAAAACGAATGAATGTATGCATTGATTTGTGAATATTTGATTTATTTTTTGACTTAGAATTTGTGCAATACTCGCAACTTTATATTAATATTTCTATTAATAAATGATTATTGTTCTTTCTGAAACGTGTATATATTCTTTCTGTTTTATACTGAATGATAGGATAAATAATCTGCGGGAGATGGGGGTTAAAAAGGATGTGACAACACTGGGGTAATTTCAGGTGTATGTCCTTTTGATTTGATTTGAAAGAGATTAGAGTGATGACAAATATCTGACTGATCTGTAAAAGCAGTTAACCAGACATTGTTCTGATAAAACACTTTTTATTTAAAGTTAGCATTTATTAAGCTAAGTTTGAAATAGATCTTGTAATTTTTAATTTTAGTATTAGTAAAATATTTCTCCATAACTTAAAACAACAACACATGGAGCAACACACCAATATACACAACGAAACGCAGAACAAAAAACACAGAAATCATTCAATGAAAAAATCACAAAGTTCTCCTGCAACAAGTTCATAAACCGAGTTAGGCTCACTCACACTCTATTACTATACCCACTAAACTAGACAAAAACAGGTTTACAGGTAGCAAATGCCAACGTCTAGCCACTCACACTCTATAATTATACCCACTAAACTAGACAAAAACAGGTTTACAGGTAGCAAATGCCAACGTCTAGCCACTCACACTCTATAATTATACCCACTAAACAGAAACATGTTTACAGGTAGCAAATGCCAACGTCCAGCCACTCACAATGCACTGTACAACAGAGACAAATATGGCACAGACATGCCACTCACAACAGAGAAACTATTCACAACAACAACACGAAATACACATGCACAAAACACTTCTATACAAAGCACTCCTATACAAAGACCTATATAATATATATATATATAGCTATCCTAGCAGGTCAGATTTGGCATTCATCATCACCACTTTACAACTTTTCTTTCAACATCACTCACTCTGTCTTTCATCATCTTGAACTCTCTCAACAACGGTACACCTTCTGCCAGGCAATTAAATCGTCTGCTAGCCGGAAGCTGCTATCATAACAAAATCCTACTGGACACACTACACCGTGCAAAATATATCAATACTCAGCTCAAAGAATAGAAAGGAAACAAAAGAAAATATTTAATAGAACTCTCCGAACCTCTCTCAACTCCATTCCACTAAGAACTCCATTGGTGAGAAGGCTGGAGTCCTCCTCGCCATCCCAGAAATGGTATCCAGCCAGCTTTATGACGTCAAACGCTCTCGTCATAGGACGAAAGCTTGGGTAATGACGTAAGAATATAAAACATTGTTAGGTCTACAGTTTTTCCTTTTCTCTCCTTTTTTTTTCTTTTTCTTTTTCTTTCCTTTTCTCCTTACTTTTTTTCTTTTCTTTTTTAAATATCAGGCTACCTTCTTTGAAGCCTTATAACCGAAAAAGCTGCGCGCAAATTTTATTGACAACTGTTTGGCATTGTAGATTTAAAAATTGTCGAAGCTAAAGAAAGCCGCAGGTTAGTGACTATCTATCTATCTATCTATCTATCTATCTATCTATCTATCTATCCGTCCGTCTGTCCTTTTGTCTGTCTGTCCGTCCGTCTATCGGCCTGTGTAAATGAGTGCATATGTTTGAATGTGCGTGAGTGTGTTTGACTTGTGCGAGAGACGGCAGAGAAAAATTCAGTACAACTTACTAGGAAAAAAAATATTTCAGGCTTTATGTACTATATTTTTTAAGGAGTATACTTATAAGAGTATACTTATACTTATACTTATAAGAGACCTTGTAATCTATAAATACATTTCCCCTAATAAAACACTCTCAAAGAAACAGTTTGGAATTAACAACTCTGTCACTCTCAAATATATTTTCTTGCCTAATAACTTTATTTCCTTTCGTCTTTTTGTGTGGTAGCCTTATCACTTTTACAATATTAATTTTCTTTTTAATTTGAAAGGAAATGTTACCTGCATAGTTGTTCCGTAATATCATATAAATGGCTTCCTCCACCTAGGACCTATCACCGAATGCATAATTATGTTCTCTGAACAGATCTGAACAGAGCTGCAAATGGCCGCCTCCAGTCACTCAGGGGACTTAGATAAGCAGGTGCGGGAAATGTTCATCTTGTGCGTAGAGAAATGTGCGGGCAAAGAGCTGCCAGCAGACGAGAGAGTGTATTGCAAGTCGAACGCCATGAACAAGCTCTTGAAAGAAACCTTTGACGGCAAGATTGCCAACGTGGTCGACGCTACCATCTTTCCCAGGCTGTGCGACCATAAGACGTGAGGACTTCTTGCCTCCCTTTTATTTTGTTTTAAAATCTTAGACAACTTTTCAAATGTTAAATATTTTGTTCTGGCTTTCTCTTGGGTTGTTTGCAGTTATTCTCTGTGTGGAACATTTTCATCGTCACTTCTTTCTTACTGAAACCATGCATTGGAAACATTTTTGTCGTCACTTCTTTTTTTACTGAAACCATGCATTGGAAACATTTTCGTCGTCACTTCTTTTTTTACTGAAACCATGCATTGGAAACATTTTCGTCGTCACTTCTTTTTTTACTGAAACCATGCATTGGAAACATTTTCGTCGTCACTTCTTTTTTTACTGAAACCATGCATTGGAAACATTTTCGTCGTCACTTCTTTTTTTACTGAAACCATGCATTGGAAACATTTTCGTCGTCACTTCTTTTTTTACTGAAACCATGCATTGGAAACATTTTCGTCGTTGTCGGTTTTAACATTTTCATTGTCAATTCTTTTCGTAATAAAACCATTCATTAGAAACATTTCCGTCGTCACTTCTTTCTTTAGAAACTTTTGGCAGTCTTTTTCTAGTTTGACAGTAGAACACGAAGACAATTTTGTAACTTCTAGATTTTAAACATATTAAAAGGAAGTAATATGAAAAGCATAATTACTTATGAAGAAATATAAAACCTTTTCCACTTTACAACTTTGCGTAGTTAGGCACAAGAAAATATAAAAAAATAAGATCTCATAACAAAAGTTCTTTTTGCCAATTTATCGGTCTAAAATAGAACATTTTGATGAACTATACGCCGACTCTACTTTAACAATTGTCTGAACAAAGCCACGGCCAGTTCTGTAGTTTTTCGTGTATCTTCACACGAACTCTGTACTTAGTTTGTCTTGTAAACTGTATATGCCTGGGTTTTTTTTTTCTGAGTTCTAGACCCTTACTTTAGTTCTAGAGTCCACACGACTCGATCTGTTTTTTTTCCAGCCGTGATTAGAAACTCCAAATTGACAAAGGTGGCCTTAATTCAATCAGTATTTTTATAAATATATAAAATAAACTGTCTATAAAAATGTCTTTTCATTCCCATAATATAAATCACAAATTTACACATTCCACGCACAGTTCTAAGAAATACTAGTACAGAAAATATTGTAATTTGTAACGATATATTAACTTAAAATGTCATGTCTGTCACTCCCAAATTAAAAATGTTAAAGTTAAAACGAAAGCCACATCGAACCAGGTTAACAAAACAAATAAAATCCGAAGTTTGTAGAATTAAATTAAAAACATTCTCGTTTTGCTAATCAATGTAATTGAACTAACACTAGTTCTTACACGTATCTCTTATTAATGAAGTTATAAATAGCTTTCATGAAAACTGTAATCGACTCGAAAGCAATATTATTTATTTACCTTGACCTATTTATGTTATTATTTGCAAGTAACATAATAACTGTCGCAGTCGATTTACAAAATTGGTAATGAAATAATGAGGTTACAAATATCTTTTAAAAAAAATCTATAGTCAATTAAGAAATACATTCTATTCAACTAGTTTTTAAAGTTATCAATAATGTTTTTATTAGTGCCATTACATGATAAAATAACTTACAACTGTAAACTTGTTATTAATGCCGTAACCTACACACAGTCAACCCATTATTAATGTCGTAAACTACACATTGTAACTCATTATTAATGTCGTAAGCCACACACAGTAAACTCATTATTAATGCCGTAACCTACACACAGTCAACTCATTAATGTCGTAAACTACACACTAATATTGAAATTAATGTCCTAAGCCACACGCTGCAAACTTGTTATTAATGTCTTAAACTACATATACTGTAAAATTGTTAGTAATGTTGTAAGCTTACACACTGTAAACTTGTTTTTAATTACGAATCCAAGGAAAAAGCTGCACGTGGACCAGTTCCTAAACGAGCTTCTGCCCCAGTTGGCCCAGTATCACGTGAGTGAAACCAAGAAAATAAAGAACCCTGCTCTTGATGATCCAGCCGTTATCGAAGACCTGCACAGATTTAAGGTGAAAATAGCTGAAAAGTATCATGAGTGGACACATGGGGAGGTGAGTGACACTTTCTTGTTCACATGAACATGAACAAATACTCTTCTGTTGCCCCCCCGCCCCCATCTTGAAAAGAAAATGCACAAATAATACTATAAGACCGATGTTCACTTGATCCGGAAATCCTTAGCATCCTGTACAAACATAATTGTGAACACTATCTACAAAAAGGAAACTTTTGATAGAATGCGATCTGCACAGTGTAGGGTTTATTAAACTAAGCAAACCTATACACATCTATACACATACGTTTTGTAGACACACATACACACACACACACACACACACACACACACACACACACACACACACACACACAATGAGAGAGAAAGAAAAAATATTAAATTCCTTTAACTACTGAAATAGGATCTTATTAAATATAATCTTAAACAGCATCGATTAACTCGACATTAATGTTCCATATTTTGGATTAAACATGCCAGTGCCAAAGACGAAAAATGGTGGAAGATTAATTAATTTGTTAAGTTTTAAAGCATGAGTTGTGATAGATCTTTTTCTGTCTCTCTCTCTGTCCCGTTTAATTTCGAGGACATCAATTTAAATAGTTAGACAAACTCACCAGTTTGGGATGACCCGTATCAGTATTACTTGCTCCGCCCTGCCCTTTGTTTGGTGGTGATTTGCTTCGCTATATATACATAGGTATATACTCCGAGTACTAGAACAGGTAGACATTTCGTGATAACTTATTGTCTCCCCTTCGACTTTCAGATAGTGATGATTCAGATTCAGATTTCAGATTCCGTTCTGTTATTTACTGTATTCAACGAAATGTGGAAAACCCAACAGAGAATTATGAATTTAGAAATAAACTCTGGTCGCATCCACTGCTGCCATTACGATCTAGTAAAAATGTTGATATAGGTCATTTTCTATTTGGACGAGAATGCTTTTGATGGGAATTTTCGTCCAAATGTTAATGAAGTCAATTTTCGTGCAAATGTTAATGAAGTCAATTCTCGTCCAAATGTTAATGATGTGAATTTTCGTCCAAATGTTTATGAAGTGAATTTTCGTGCAAATGTTAATGAAGTCAATTCTCGTCCAAATGTTAATGATGTGAATTCTCGTCCAAAATGATATGTTGATGTGAAATCTTGTCCAAATGTTAATAAAGTGAATTCTCGTTCCAATGTTGTGATGTGAATAGGAAATGAAAAGATATAAATGTATCAATGGCTTTGGTACTAAAATATTAAATGTATGTTAGGTTCAAGATTGCACATTTAGATTGGATAGTTGAATGGTGACACAATTGGCGAACTGACGAACAATACTCACGAAGAAAGTGGCGTCACGTTAATGATTATGTACTGATTTTGGGGGAATTCCCACTAACTTTTTTGTTGTTGTAGTAAGCTTACTCTTGGACTTTGTTGAATCGAACACAAGCCATGAGAGCTTTTATTAAACATATTTCCTTCATCAGTCATTGGAAAGAAATGTTCAAAGAGTTGAAAAGGCAAGAGGATAAAATTAAACTTTGTGTCAATAGGTCAAAGATTTTCTGGAATGGCTACATGAGGGGGAGGGGGAGAGATTCAATTAATCTCGATGCAGCATTGAAAACTTTTATTTGTACGGAAATAAAGACAGCTGACCCAATGGTAAAAATCTGTTAAACATTCACAGAATTGCTGGTAACAGAAGAGCGCTAAGGCTTGAGCTGGTATCGGCAAGCATATGCACCGTAAGGTTAGGAAAAAAATAAAATAATAAACCAGACTTGTGTACAACACAGCTATTAGCGACTGTAAGGAACTTGCCAGGAAGAGGAAAGGAAAATAAATTTAATAAGGATAGAACGAACGAACTGAAAGGTAACTTGCATGAATTAAAGATGCTTTGGGAAAAGCATCAGAACATTAACTAGTCAGAAGTATGCATTTACCTGTTTCAGTGAGAAAAGTGATTAAACATTTTACAGATGTTTTGACTGAAGAAGGAGTGAATAAATTAGTGAAGATTGGTGAATAAGAAATGTTACAGATTTTTTGACGGAAGTGTACACTCAAAGAAAGTAACATAGAACCTGTTGTGGTAAGACAGGGTGACACATTTCGTTCACAATTGGAGAAATAATTCAAAGCGAAGTTAGAGTAAGACACCAGGTATCTTTCAAGTGTTAGAAGAGTTTTTTAAAAAAAATATTCACTAGATATTGTTACCCCTTTCTTGTAAACACTTTTCAAAAAGTATTTCAGCAATGGATATGTTTCTAGAGAATGGATATGTTTCTAGAGAATGGACGAAATCAATATTAGTGTTGATAGATAACGAAAGTGATGGAAATTATCCAGATAATTATCGTGGGACATCTTTTTTATCTGGTGTAAGTATATGCTTCACCTATATTTTAAATTCCAGGCTGGAAAAAATAGACTGAAAATCAGAGACAAAATTAATTGTGAGAGAACAGATTAGTGTTCAGGAAAAAAAAAATTCATTTCAAAATGAACAACATTTTTATATTAATTATCTTAAGAGAAATGTACCTATCATGATCTAAAGGTACATGGTTTGTAACGTTTTATAGACTTTGTAAAACATACAATTTTGTCAATAGGAATATCATCTAGGGTACATACAATTGACAGTCAATGAAGTAAATAGACCAGTCCTTGTAGAGATTCAATACCCTTCTTGTCCAACACAAGGCTTGTCGGATGCTGTTCTCGTTCTTCATAAATGAACTGGCAATACATGTGATAGCAGAAGATATTCATGGGGTTCAGTTAATGCAAAATGGGTCCATGGGGTTCAGTTATTGCAAACGAAACAACTGTGTCTGAGCCCTTTTGCAGATGACGTAGCACTCCATGAGGCACCAGTCAAAGTTTTCAAGGACAACACCACCAGCATGATATGAGAAGCTATCTGATTAGATTTGGAGGCAAATCTTTTCCAAAATGCAAATTAAGGTATTTAGACAAGGTGGAACTTTAGTGAAGAGGGAAGGAAACACTACGTGTCGATATTTGAAATAAATACATGTACCTCGGTTTGAATATACCTCCATTTAACGCTGTGCAATACATAACAGATTGCATTCCTCGGTCTTCAAGAAATTTTTTGGAGGTTATCGCTGCCTTAAGAAAAATAACTGTAATGAGAAGCCTTTTATTTGCGCTGACTTTTAAATGCCCCATATACAGCTATCACTTGTCAGAAGTATGTCTGCTACTAAACTTGCCTCACTAAAAATAAATAAAACTAAAAAAGTGCATACTTTAGCAATAAAAAGATTTTTACGATTGAATAGGACGACACTAAATGTAATGGAATATGGGGAAACTGGCAGGTACCTCTCTTTGTTAAGTCATGCACTAATACAATCAGATATTGACCTAGATTGTTAACGGTGCCTATACCAGGGTTACCGAAATAACGTTACTAATTTAACTGAATGTAGGAAGAAAGTGACGATCAAAAGGGTGAAAGACAAACTATGCAGGAATGGTTTTAGGAATAACCAAAGTATTGATAACCATAAGAAGTTTTTATAGACTTTAACAGAAGGCTCCGTAATTGTAATAAACAAGAATGGTTCGAGAAATTTGCTTATTACATAATGTCCAGACAAGACTAGAAAACGTTCTAGTGTCAGTGGTCCTGCTTGAGTGACCACTTTACATGTAGGTGTGGCGTTAGTGCTTCTGCTTGAGGCAACTTCCTGTTTAGATCTGGCGTTAGTGCTCTTGCTTGAGGTGACCTCCTTAGATTTAGAGTGGCGTTAGTGCTCTTGCTTGAGGTGACCTCCTTAGATTTAGAGTGGCGTTAGTGCTCTTGCTTGAGGTGACCTCGTTAGATTTCGATGTATCGTTAATACTCCTGCTTGAAATGATCTCCTTAGATTTAGAGTGGCGTTAGTGCTCTTGCTTGAGGTGACCTCCTTAGATTTAGAGTGGCGTTAGTGCTCTTGCTTGAAATAATCCCCTTAGATTTAGATGTGGCGTTAGTGCTCTTACTTGAGGTGACCTTATTAGATGTAGATATGGCGTTAGTACTCCTGCTTGAGGCAACCTCCTTAGATTTAGAGTGGCATTAGTGCTCTTGCTTGAGGTGACGATCATTAGATTTAGGTTTGGTGTTAATTGTATTAAAATTAATACGAATCGTTTAAGAGTAAGAAATAAATGATGAGGTTCAAACTCAGGTCCTGATCAGAAGGTTTCAGACCTATCTATTCTTCCAGGAGTAAATTTTCATCGTATCCTAATCAGGTAACTAATATTTTAAATATTAAGTATGCAGTTCCCACAAAAGATATAAGAAAATATAACCTCACCAACAGGAGGTTCCAGCTTTGTCGCTAACCTCTGGGACGTGAAGGTACGGACCAACTAGCATGCGCTGTGCAATATGTATTTAGCTTAAACTGTGCTGTTCAAGTGAGACAACTAAAAATCAAATTACGAAAATCTTGCAACTAAGCACAAAATACGAAGATTTTATTTTTGCTTGGCGACTAGTAAACACTGACTTGCGTTGCGATTTGACATATATAAATATGTGTTTTCTATCTAAAATACGAATTAAATTTAATACTAGATTTTCTTTAGTCGCTTCACATTGTTTTTGCCACCCCACTCTTTAAAAAATACCCCCCCCCCTAAAAATATAAATAACAAAATAAAATCAAAACCCACAGCAAATAAAAACAAACCACATTTGTTTCGTATCTTTTAAATTACGTTTTATTTATTTTTTCGGTGTCACAGAAACATAAGAACATGGCCGTCGTGGATCGTCTGACTGACGTCAAGGGTTATACTGGGAGCCATAAGGAACGTTTTGACGCTGAGACGGGCAAGGGTAAAGGTATGGACGGCCGAGAGGATAGGCCTGAAAATACGGGCTACGTGGGTAACTACAAAGGCCAGGGAACATTTGACAAGACTCACTAGTTCGAACATCTGGAAGTCCCGGAACCTCTGATGTGGGACCTGGTCTGAATACCCGGATTATGTGCACAAAACCCGCTGATATCGCAGCTTGATTTCTAACTTTTTGGGCATAACTCAAACTTGCCCTCAAGAGGCCTGCTCTTGTTTGTCCATATTAGGTCTGGTTAATTTACAGGAACTTGCTAGTCTTTATTTCTGGAACCAATCGATAGTTTAGGGTCTGTTCTCTATTGTTACATACAAATCGACAACAGTGCTCTGAAACTTCACAGACTTTCCAGTCTGCTCCGCACAGCATCTAATGTTGAAAACATGTCGTTAATATCGATGATGTTTTTGTTGCTGCCACTGTTTAATTGGGGGTGGCAACCCTTATCCTTGATGACGGTACCGTCACAGGTCCTGACGATTATTCGCACCCTCTGTCTTTTTCAGTGGGCAGTGGCGGCGTTGCCTTTTTTGGCCATCCCGTCCGTTCGGCGCTTGATGGAGATTTTATTTTACCTTTACGAGCGCTGACTTCAAGCTTGCCCGCCATCTAATGGCTACGACAGAGCTAGGTCGCTGGAATATTTTCACATTATGATTTTACTTATTTGGGTGAAAATGTATGCTTGGTACGAGATTTTATGATAACAGGTTACCAAAAAATGTTATCCTATTTACAACAGAGTGCAGGCGATGTGAGATATTGCATACATAAAAAGGGTATTTGTTTTTCTTTTAAGTTTGCTCTTCTATAGAACATAGTTTGTTTAATTTTAGTAAATGTAATTTTTTTTCTTACAAACTCAATTATATTTAATTTTGTCCTCCCAAGGAAGAACATAAGCTCAACCATTTTTCTTCTTGTGCTTTTAACTACAAATCGTTTTTTTAAGTATAACAATGCAAAAAATGAAATAAAACAACAAAAACGAAGCTGGAACAAGCAACCGTTTGTCGTTCACTGTATTTATTTTTCTGAGTCAGAAAATCTATGAACAAGAGAATATATTGGCTGTCTAGAGCAGGAAAAAACAACAACTACACAATACAGAATATATTGTCTGGACTATGGACAACAGACTATAGTAGTTGTTAGTCAGAAAAACTATAGAATACATTAGTTATCTGGGTCAGAAAAACTATAAAAACAGAGTATATTAGTTGTCTGGGTCAGAAAAACTATAGAAAACAGAGTATATTAGTTGTCTGGGTCAGAAAAACTATAGAAAACAGAGCATAATATTAGTTGTCTGGGTAGGAAAAAATATAGAAAACAGAGTATATTAGTTGTCTGGGTCAGAAAAACCATAGCAAACATAGAAAACAGACTATATTATTTGTCTGGATCAGACAAAACATAGAAAACAGACTATATTATTTGTCTGGGTCAGACAAAACATAGAAAACAGACTATATTTGTTGTCTGGGTCAGAGAAAAGATAGATAACAGAGTATATTAGTTGTCTGGATCAGAAAAACTAAACACAACAGAGTATATTAGTTGTCTGGGTAAGAAAAACTATAGAAAACAGAGTATATTAGTTGTCCGGGTCAGAAAAACCATAGAAAACGATAGAACATATTAACTATCTGAATAAGAAAAACTATAGAAACATGAATGAATTTAATAAAGGAATAAATAATTTTATAAAATAGATCTTAGCTACTCTGCAAGAAATGTGCTCAAATGAACACAAGCACATACACACATATGCATGCACAAATTCACACATGCAAACAGATACAATAAGACATGCACACACAGACACATATGCATGCAAACAGAAAGACTTAAACACATACATATCTAAGATCATAGGTGGTGTGACGCTCGGAAATCATCCCTAATTAATTTAAGCTTAGAACTGGCTAATATTAATTATTTACACTTTACGCTGATGGAAAGGGGGACCATCTGAATCAAATGGTTAGCGCAGTTATGCTTGATTGACAGCAACCAGCGAGAGCTCTCAGGTCAGTCCTGCTAATTGCAATCAGATGAAGCCATCATGACCGCT
Organism: Sinotaia quadrata; assembly: GCA_028829895.1. Lineage (NCBI taxonomy): Eukaryota > Metazoa > Mollusca > Gastropoda > Architaenioglossa > Viviparidae > Sinotaia > Sinotaia quadrata. The sequence continues at coordinate 12,036,224 of CM054182.1, forward strand.
GAGACAGAAGGGGAAAGACCAGTCAGCTCTTAGTAGTAGAGTAGTTTCTGCTAAAGACAGTTAGGTACGGAGCAAGTGTAAAACAGGACAGATCAACGGTTCCGGTTGTTGGAAGCAAAAGCTAATAAATAGCCCACCAGACCTCATGACAAGGCACTATGACAATATTCCTTTTATGATATTTCTGGTCCGGTTTTGAAAGGCAATTGTGAATATGCATGGTAAAATGTCTATTTGAATTTAGAATAATTTTGTGTTAAACTATTGCTCATATATTGTTGATACATGTTAGAATATTTTATTAATTGAGATGTTTGAATGTTTGTTGACTAAGATGTATTAGAATTGTTTATTGATTCATTGATATGTATAATTCATGTTTGAAATGCTGTATTAATGAAAGAAGGATGTATGGGGCTAAACAATTCTCTTGCAGATAAAATGTAAGTTGAATGATTGGTGAGAGAACGAGAGAGGGTAGAAAGTTATGAATTGTCTTTAAGTGCTACGCTATCTTACGTTATAGTGAGCATGCCTTTCTTTTTCCGTTTCTTCATTTAAGTCCTGTTTGGAAGACTACCAGCTAAGCCCTGGTACAGTGTTTTTTCGTCATTATCTATTCGAGTCCTGTTTGGAAGGAAATCACCCAAGCCCAAGGGATGGAACCCAAGGCTTCAGTTGGAGGACTGGTTCAACTATTCAAGGTCGAGCCTCCAGACTTTGCCGGTCATCTTATTTACAGTATATGCAACTGTAATCAATTTTTCATCTAGCCAGTGTAGCGTAATCCAGTGGCATGTAGACGTTCAATAAGCTGTGAGCTACGATTCAAGGTGGTGAAAAGAATTAACATTGACCATTATTGTTTTCACAGTGTGCTCAACTGTATCACAGAAGAGGGAGACAACTCGCCATTGATAACTTGTCGCCGCATCTATGACTCAAGTCAAGAAATTGTTTATTGTTAACTCTGACTCTTTCTTCTTATCCAACTGCATGTAAAGATCATAGAATTGGCTACCTTTGTAGAAAATTGATTGTCTAGGTTAGAATATCAGATATCAGACATTAATACGAGAACTGTTTCTTTCTAAATTATTGTATATTTGCTGTAATAGATATTTTTAAAATAAATTTTTATTTTATGTTATATATTTCTTATGCATGCCATGACACATGTCTGGAGTAGTTAGTGTGTGTGTGGGGGTTCGGGAGCTAGACTATTGAATGAAAGTAAATCTATGTTGTTGTTTTAGATTACTCCATAAGTAAGAAATTCCACCTGTGAAGAAGTTATGTACTGGTGGTGTGTAAACCTATAGTGATATGAGAGTAGTAAACTCATATTAAGAAACGAATCTTAAATCTAATCACTGATAAGCAATTATGATAGACTAATTCATAAATAATAATTTATAATTAGTATTAACACACAAGGCATGTCACATAAAGTGGAGGCTTCATCCTTGGGATGTACATAGATAATTAATTTTAGTCTTTATTTTAACTAATTGTTGCTTGTATCAAAATTAGTCAGTAGTAAAATAAGTGATGAAATTTTTGTAAACCTTAAAGTCAGGACAGAGCCAATTGAAATACAGATAGTTAAAGAAACAGTCACATTAGTACAGTGTTATTCTACAAAAATAATTTTTGAGATCTTATTTAAAACTTGTCTTCTTTCACTATCCTTCCTTTTTGAATTCTTTATTATTAACACTTTGATTTTTGATTGATGCATTGATGTATTAACACGCATGTTATAATAATCTTTTGCTATAGAGATTTCATTGTGTAGAAATTTGCATTGTTGACATTTTCACTATATATATATTGTGATAATTTCACTTACTTAAGTAATGAGACATTTGAAAAAAGTGAGTGAAATTTGTAAATTGAACAGACAGCTTGCCAACCGTGTTACACATACCGTGATAGAGAAATTTTGTAAAATGGGAAGTCAGTCAAAGTTTAAAATACATTTCTATTTTCCCGTTGTTCACCCACTTTTTTCTAGTTATACTTGGGGAAGGAAGGTTCCGTCATCGTGGGGTGGGGGGTGGGGGCTGTTACATAACGATTAAGAAGTCAGACAAGGAGAACCTTTAAGTGTGGTATCTTCCTCGATGTGTCGATATGTCAATTCGATGTTAGCTCGAAGTACATATTTATAATACAGCCACTAGTATTGGGTAGGGGTGAGGGTGGTGGGGGCCCTATTGTTGTCTCAGTCTGCATCAAAAGGTATAGTACATTATTTGTCTCCGTTTTTAATTTATGAAAGTGTTGATGGCTCTTTATAGTTTATATATATCCTTCAATAATATTTAGGATGAGAAATATGTTATCAATATCATAATATACACAGGCTAAATGTCTCCATCAGACAAATACACATTCACAGATCTGGACAAACTCTAATGATAAAGCAAGATATCAAAATACTACTACATATATCAATGATACGACACTGTGTCAAACTATTGCTACTCTTGACTACCCCCACCCCCACCCCCACCACAATAATAATAATGATAACACTCCAAAGCAGATGTATGTATGTTCTATGTAATATGAAAAACGAGAAGAAGGCCCAGGAAAATTTAGGACGCTGCTGAAGGAGATATCTTTGGCACTGCCGAAAACATCTGGAATAACATCAAAGTAGTAATAAGAGAACTGGGGAACATAACATACGAGCTTGGAAATTACTTGAATTAAGTGCCAGGACAACATAAACTTGCCTCACTGCTAACGACAGATCTCCTTGCAGGTACCCACAGCCTCCATAAAACCTTAGATATCTCAGAATCTTGCTAGGATTCCGAAACCAAAATTCACAACCAGCTAACCGACAGAAAACTGAAGACCTAATGAGAACCTCAGTAATAATAATAATACTAATAAAACGAACAGTTGAGTTCAGATTAGTTATAAGTTAATTTTTAGATCAGCACAGCTCCATTGACTGAATTGTCAGTCGTCAATCATTTCAAGAGTGAAGAATTTTACGTCCAAGAAAAAGACACTTCTGTATAACACACATTCCATTAATTCCAAAGTGTTGCTGTCTAGCTGCAGTCAGTATACACACACGTACCAGCACACACTAACTTGCAGAAACACAATTCACGCACACATACACGCACGCACCAGCACATATTAACTAGCAAAAACATACACTCACGCAAACATACACACGAACAAGCGCACTCTAACTTGCACAAACATACACTCACGCACACATACGCGCATGTACCAGCACGCACTAACACATACAAGCATACATACACTCACGCTTACATAAGCGTGTTATAATATTAATATTAATGACAATTTTGTAGACTGCTGACCTTGTAATATGTACAAAGTCCAGAGTAGACCATGTGGACCTAGACAGAATTTAGGTTATTTATTTATTTTATTTTTTCAAGCGTCCGGACACGCATGCGCGCACGCACGCACGCACACCCATACATACACACACATACACACACACACACACACACACACACACACACACACACACACGTTATTATTTATTGATAAGAACAGATTGCAACGAATAGATACGAAAATAATATAGCCAAATGTAATGCCATTCTCTTTCATTGCCTGACGGTGTTTATTAACCGTTTATATCTCTATAATATCTCTATAATTGATTTTCCCCTCTTAGTGACCTTTCTAACTCCACAATGTAAAAAATAAATATTTGTGTCCATTGTCTATTTATATATCTCTTTCAACTTCGAAGTCAGTAATATATACTAAATACTTTTAGTAGCACATTGCATAATGGATTTTATAATAATAATAAAAAAATCTCGTTCACTATACTGGTCTTTTCAACTCTGCGGTGTGCAAACTAATTGCTAGTCGCCGCGTGTTCGTGCGTGCCTGCGTGCGTCACTGTTTTCATAATCCACTACATCCTGCTGAAGAAACATAAGGCTGAGCCAAACTGGTTATTTCAACGAAAGTCAGTGTCATTTTTAGGGAATCTGATTCGACACTCGGGACGCATGCGTGTTTGAACGTATTGGCAGAGAGTAGAATCCAGACATGCCAGGGCGTAGACAAGAATGGAAGCATGTAGTTCAACTGAGAACACACTTGTGAGTCATAACCGGACGTCGCCAGCTGGAGCTATTTTGACAGGACAACGCCCTTTCTTCTTTCTCTCGCCTTTTCGCGGTGTCATGTAGGACCCTACTGTCGCGTTAAGGTCTTTTGTATAAAATATGATTGATTGATATACTAAGCCAAAATATCAAGGCTGAATACTTGTTGTATGTATTGGATTTGCTGGAAGCGATATACTGTAATAAAATTAATATTTATGAAACGGTGTTTTCATAAAGGTTACACAAACATGCACCGATGCTAATGCGTCCAGCGCAAACCCCACTCAGACTTTGTTCTATATTTTCTCTATCCTGCTATCATTTATAAATAGTCAGTATAAAAAAATCTAACCACCCAGCAGGCCAAGCAATCCAAAAACTATAAACCAACCAACAACCAAAGAAACAATCAACCAACCAAGCACCCAACCAACCAACCAACCAACCAACCAAACGATTAACTAACCAGCATATACATAATCAAAAAGTCATGCTAAACTAAACCAAACAAATAACCAACCACCCTGCCAACCAACCAACCACAATGAGAAAACAACTCCCAGTTATACAACTGCCTGCTGAATGGTGGGTGGGTAGTGGGTGTTACAATGTGAATGTATTCCTTGAGAGGTTGCTAGCTCGAACAGTTCTTCCTAAACCTGTCAGTGGTAACCGGAAATCTGAGCACTACTTGCAACTATCTAATTACTACAACTATCTAATTACTACAAACATCTGAGTACTACAAACATCTGAGTACTACAAACACTTTGATTACTACAAGCATCTAATTACTGTAAACATTTGATTACTACAAGCATCTGGTGATTACAAACATTTGATTACTACAAAAATCTGATTACTAAAAAATATCTGCTTACTGTAAAGATAATCTCCCTTGCAAACAGCTGCACGATTACTATACACACATGACGGCAAGATTTGTGAGACTATTTGCCAATTGGCATTTTTCGCGCTCTGTACAGCTTCGCTATTGTGTAACTACCATTTTTCGTAATGCCCATTTATTATAACAAAATTCTTACGATTTATAAAAATAAAGATTAAGCGCTTTTATACGTCTAAGAGTTATTTTTCGTAATCAAATAGCTCAAATTACAAACTGGAACCTGGAGAGAGAGAGAGAGAGAGAGAGAGAGAGAGAGAGAGAGAGAGAGAGAGAGAGAGAGAGAGAGAGAGAGAGAGAGAGAGAGAGGCAAGGAGAAGAGGAGAAGGAAACAGTGAAGAATGTAATATTTTGCAACCTTAAAAAATGTCTACGTCATGCCTAGAGCATTATGGGGTCATAGGGTGCATCGATTTTGATCTATTTTTAGATGAGTAGATATGCACGCTACATGGATATTAATGCGCCTTCATAATCAATCAAGCAATATCACATTAAACAATTTTTTTTCATCCACACTACACCAAGTACTTATACAACACCGATTCTGATCTAACTTCAAAGCCCGCTTTCAACACGATTAAACATCAGCGGCACAAAACACGACAGTTGGTTCTGTCTGCAAAGAGTTATCTCCTCAGCCCCCACTGACCCCGCTCCCTGCCAGAGGGATGTCGGTGCAGGGCGCGATAGCAAGAACTTTTTCTTTCTCTGCTTTATCATCTCAATATCACTTTGAATTTCTTGTGATATGCGGCGAAATTTTTCTGGAGACGATAATACCGTTTTACTCATCGAGACGTCGTTGTTAGTGCGAGTGAGATTAGAATAAAGTGAGAGTTTTGTTTGCAGACTTTTGGCAGCGTTCCGCAATAGGAATCTTATTACTGAAACATCAAGAAAGAAAATACAACAAATGCTCACGCTTATAGTTGGAGCAGGTTTTAAAATGAATGCAGCAAACAACAAACCAAAAAAAAAAATTACGTCATTACACTGCTTTGCATCTGATTGTCGATGCATACCGACATCTTTGATGACGACTTGTTATGCTGTTAACGTTAGATAGCAGACAGAAAAAAAAATTACCCACACCCAACCCAAACAAAAACAAAAACATCAGCAGGGATACGCTGACAGGGGTGGTGTAGGCGGAAGTGGGGAAAGAAAGTGACGGACGGTAGTTGTCGGATGAAAATAGCAGTGCAGCGAGAATCGATTTCCGCATTTTCGTAACTTGCAGCGTCTGACCTAGTCCGCGGCCATCTAACAGCGTGGCTGGCGAGAGAGGGAGCATCAACAACTTAGAAAACCGACCGATAAAGTCCGTAAGGGTGGATTAGGGTGTCAAGGGCGGTAATAGAAACGCCAGCCGGCCATTGACGTTTAGCCGGGCCTGCCTCCAATAGCACCAACGAACAGCGAATTATCCATTTGGTTTTGTTTTTCGTTGGCGACGATTTTCGTTACGGATCCACTTACCGAGGAGAATTATAAGCGATCACGTGCCCGTCCCCTCTCGGCAACGGTTGTAAACAAAGCGGGACTCGGGTTGTTTACATTGGTGACAGTGCGGCCGTGAGAATTGAGGCCAGTGTAGAGAGAAGGACCGGTCCATACATTCCCAGCGTGTCTGCCATTCAGTCGTTTTCTTTTGCATTCGCACACGTTAGAGCAGCGTACGAGGTAAGAATTGTTTTTATTGTTTCAATGAACTCACGTTTTATACTCAAACAGGTGCACGTATATTCCTTTGTTTCACGTGTCAGTTAACAACAACCAGTTGCAAACAACAACAAAAAAAATGTCACAGAGAAAGCAATTTTGGGGTTGAATTTCACATTGCCGTCTTGAATTTCAAAACACTGAATTAACAAGCATAGTATGGATTAGTTTAACCGTTTCTTGTTTGTTTTGCACGTTTGTGATGGTTAACCACACTGGATAACCGGCAAGCTTCAGCCTGTTGTTAGATAATTTATTATGAATTATACTTAGTAGATGGCAGGCGTGAAAATCCTGTTAATTCGGCGAGGCGGGCGGATGCCTAGACGGCGTGGGCTTGTTCTATTTATAGTACATGCACTTGCGTGCTACGCAATGTTTACTGAAACCGATACTAAGTACTAGTCATATAAAAGGAAACTAATTTTAGCAACTCTTCCCCCCTCCCCCATCTAGTGAACTGTTATTGTAAGTACAATAGCAAACGGACGTTTATAAAATTCAGATACATTTAAATCAGACTAACGAAAAGTAACTAATAAAATTTAATTAAAAAAAAAATAAACAAGGGAGATAATTAACGCCTGCACTAGAAGGGATGAAATAACATACCGTAACATTTTACAGACAGAGGACGGTAGACACTTTCGACTTCCTAATAGACCTAAAATTTTACCTAATAGACCTAAAATCTCTCAAATATTCTTATCGCAAAACGTCTTTTAGTGACGCAAAGACCTTCTGAGTGCAATATGTAAGAATGTTTCAGGGACTACAATATTGTTTAGGAATCTGACAGACACTGAGCTCGTTGTGTAGGTGTTTATAATATTGGCTCAGTTAATCAAACGAGTTTAATTTAAAGAATAGGAGAAACTAGGTATTTCAAAACCTCAGAAGCAACTTTTAAAACCGTTTTTAACCGTCTTGAACCATCATGAAACCGTCTTTTTTTAACCGTCTTGAACCATATGTTTTATCGTCTCGTTAAACATCTTATAATTCTTTGCTCAAAAATGCCAGTACTATTCGAGTGAACATTTTGCACCTTAAAGTCATGTTTGGCCTTCTAAGATACAAATCCAAAGCACCCCACCCAACCCCGCAAAAAAAGCCTAAGCACGTACTCCCCCGTCAAATCAATCCACACAGGCCAATGAAAAGCAAACCAACAAAGCACCAACAAATGGAAAGCAGACAAACAAAATACAACCAGTGGAAAGGAAATCAAGCCGAAACATAATCTACACTCGCTAATTTCTAAATGTAAGCAAACAAAATAAAATGTTTATTTGGAAGATACGTGAACATTGTCTCCCATTATGTAGATATGTTTCACTCACACAGACACACACACACGCACGCACGCACACACGCACGCACACACACACACACACACACTCATGCACACTCACGCACGCACACATACTCATACACATACCGACTGTTCTGTGCTTCATGTTTCATGTTAGCAGACAATTTAGAAAGTTAAGCTCGTCGAACAAAAATAATAATTAAGAAAAATACTATACAGTAAAAATATTTTGTTAAATGTTCACCAGCCATTTAATAATAACTACATAAACTTGCTATTCCAGAAGGTGTATGCATATATATATATGAGAGAGAGAGAGAGGGGGGGGGCAGATATATATACTATATGAAAGAGAGAGAGAGAGAGGCATATATATATACATACTGACAGTTATATATATCAGATACTATATGAGGGAGAGAGAGAGGCAAGGCAGATATATATACTATATGAGAGAAAGAGAGAGAGAGAGAGAGGCCGATATATATATTACTATATGAGAGAGAGAGAGAGAGAGAGAGAGAGAGAGAGAGAGAGAGAGAGAGAGAGAGAGATACTATATGAGGGAGAGAGAGAGGCAGATATATGTATATTATACTATATGAGGTAGAGGGAGAGAGACAGAAATATTGAGAGAAGAGTAGAGAATTTTTGCACACACTAATGGTAACTCAGCGAGAAACCGGCTCAGACCAAAGTCCTCCCACAATAATAAAAAAAAAAATCAGTCAGTCACTAATGTCAGTCGTTCTTTTGATTTGCTGGCATTTCGGAGGCCAAGAAACAGAAAAATGGGGCTCCCATCACATTTGATTAGGGGTATTGATTTGCCAGTCCATTATCTGTTATTGAACTTTCACTATGAACAACAGTTTAACGGCGAGATCAGTTCGTAAGCGTCACGCATGACAGCTGGATGTGAATAGACATGTCAGAAATCAACACGTCAACCGTTCGTGCTGGCGTGGTGTTCGAATGTCGTGATCAAATACAACAGGGACTTTGTTTGTCAAGAGCCGACGGTTGTCGTTTGTATCGACGTCTCGAGAGTTTTAGATTTAAGACATCGCGAAGTGATCTTAGCCAGAGTTGTAGTGATTGATATTGTGTCTTTCGCACGAATATTGAAATATTAAAAATGGAAGCACGGGGTGGGGGTGGGGGGAAAGGGAAGAGAACTCCTTTGCGTGAGAAATATTTAACCATGATTGCATTGTACACGATGTTGATGTTCATAGATTAGAAGCAAGCCAAAATTTATGTATATTTATGAATATGACTTTGTAAGTAAATAATATTTTATTTGTTTTAAAATCGATCAGCGAATCAGTTAATCAGTCAGTAATCAGTCGGGTCTTAACTCTTCGTCCTCAGTTGCACTGAGACCTCCTCGCAACACACACACACACACACACACACACACACACACACACACACACACACACACACACATGCGCACACAAACACATACACATACACACACACGCACACAAACACACACACATACATACATACACACACACACACACACACACACACACACACACACACACACTAACATGCTTACATACGTACACTCATAGAGAAGAAATAGTCTGCGGTTGTTTATTCAAAACAAAGTTCGACAAGATTTTGGCCTTCGAGAGACAAACGCTATTTTTGTAATTCTCCTGACATGATACAACATGTTCATCTTAGGGATCTAGACAAAGGACGCTACGACTTGCCGTTTTGGGGCGTGCCCCTGTGGGGCTGTTTGGCACATTTTCCTTGCTGCAAGAAGTGTGGAATGTGGATATAGCTTATCTTTTTCGTCCTGGAATTCTGATGGGTACTAAATTATTTTTTATAACGTTTATACCCCTCCCCCATCCGTGGGCGTTGCTAGGTAGCGAAGCTTCTTTTCCCATATCAACAATAAATTAATTAGATAATGACATGTATTTGATGGAATGAATCAGTTTCGGAAAATTGTGTCAACATTTGTCTTTAAAAATCAAGTCGGAAAAAGGTGTGACCTAATTAAAACTGTCATTCACTCTGATTTCATGTGGAATCCGTACCAAGAATGTGTTGAAGAGAGCTAAAATTTCTAGACGCACCCTCCCCTCCCCTCCCCAGCTACTCATCCTGAGCCTAAACAGTTACACAGTAAAACAAAGCTTTTGGTGTTTTTATCGGCTAATTCTAGATTTGTCAAAAATCTGACAGCAAAGTTATACTTTGCGCGACAGACAGTAAATAACCTTGAGCTTTCACAAAAGTGCCTCCCTGCTTAGCATTCACGGCTTGGGTGTGAAGAGCGTGGGCGTTAGTGAGTTTAACTTAACCGAACGTGTAAGAGAGAGAGAGAGAGAGAGAGAGAGAGAGAGAGAGAGAGAGAGAGAGAGAGAGAGAGAGCACTCCCCAGTTTTTGTTCAGTGAAGACTAAGGCTGATTATTTAATGTAGTTTTGTTAATATTTCTAATGCAAATAGTCAAATAATAAAGGGACTCAAAACACCTGCACATTTCAAATTCATACGCTGTCGAAATCAGTTATAGATCGATAAAAACAATTAACAAGTATTCTCAGTCAAAACACACATTTAGTACAGAGGCATACTGGATGCAATTAAGATGTATTCACATTTAAAAAGTACATTAGGTACAAACAAAACTGGATAGAGTCTGTGCACAGTAAGTATAGACAAACTCAAACTGGATACATTCTGTATACATTAAGTACAGACAAACTCAAACTGGATACATGTATACATTAAGTACAGACAAACGCAAACTGTTCACAGTCTGTACACATTAAGTACAGACAAACACATGCTATATATGTCTAGTCAAAATACATTCAGTACAAACACATACATTGTACTGAATACACATTAAGTACAGACAAACCAACATACTGGATAGAGTCAAAATCCATTAAGTGTAGGCAAACACATACTGGATACAATCTGTACACATTAAGTACAGACAAACCAACATACTGGATAGTCAAAATCCATTAAGTATAGACAAACACATATTGGATACAGTCAAAACCCATTGAGTACAGAGAAACCCACATACTGAATAGAGTCAAAATGCATTAAGTGTAGGCAAACATATTGGATACAGTCAACATACTGGATAGAGTCAAAATCCATTAAGCGTAAACAAACATAATGGATATAGTCAAAACTCATTAAATACACAAAATCCCACATACTAGATACAGTCAAAATACATTAAATATAGACAAACACGTATTGGATTCAGTCAAAACCCATTGAGTACAGACAAACCAACATACTGGATAGAGTCAAAACCCATTGAGTACAGACAAACCAACATACTGGATAGAGTCAAAGTACATGAAGTGCAAACACTTGCACATGCATTTAAAGCACATACAAGGCACAGTCAAAATTAAACAGAATTTAAACATACACAGACTAAAGAGCAGGTCATAGTATGTGTGTCATATTCACTTAAAAGACGTGCTAGGCACAATCAGAATTCATTCTGTCTAAATACACATACACATACACACACACTCACAAACAAAATACATAAGCAATTAATAAAACCCCAAAAACGTTTAAACTCGTGTTTGACACGGTGATAAATCACAAAAAGCACATACACAAAACATACACAGTGTAAAATTAACATACACTAGACAGACAACGCATATACTTATCAGAGCCAATAGTGGCTTACATACACAACTAAAACACATTCTAACGCCCTCTTGATCTAAGAACATGACTGAAATCTCACAAGACATTCACTAACACATCCACACTTCACAGTAACAGGGCGGTTTCTCTAAGACACAAATCAGGTTCACAGACTGCATGTCTCACCCAATTTATCCAGCAGGCGCAAAGTGGTACGCTTTCAGTTTCAGAAACGCGTTGTTAGAGAAGAAATAAAATTAAAAGAAAAGTTCGCTCTGGAAAATTATCCTGGACTGTTATCGATTGATAGATTCGGTGCAAACAAACAAAACTCAAATAAGTTTGGTTGGTGGACACAAATCTGACATTTATTGCAATGCAGAAAATAGTTGAGCTATTAAGTCTGAAAATTCAGCCCAGTGAAATACCTGAGTTTTGTTGCATCTGCCATCCATAGTTTTATTGGCAAAGCGAAGTAGGGTACTACTGATTAATGGCGCAATCATTATACGCTGTTATTTTAGGCATGATTTGATAAACAGTGATGTAACAGAAGGTAGGATTTGTAACGCGTCTTGGCTGTAACGCTAACGCTAAGAGTGCACAAGGTAATCATTAAATAAATAAATAAATAAATAAATAGGAATGTTATATACTTGACTTTCGCTTAATGATGCTTTATACTCATATTACTATTGTATTTTGGGGGAAATTAAGTTTGATTGAATGATACGAAGATCAGATATAGATGTCAGATCAGCTGATGGGTAATGTTTTGTAAGGAGGGTGGGTGGGATTATGGCGTTCAGCTCAAGGCTTATTGAAGATAATGTGTCTCATCAGCTGAGAGATAATCTTGTATAATGTGGGGATGTTACTACTGTGTTGGATATCAAGACTTATTGAGGATACTATCGGTCTCATCAGTTGAGAGATAATCTTGTGTATTGTGGGGATGTTACTACTGTGTTGGGTATCGGGGCTTGATGAAATGGTCGAGATGCACTGTCTGCTTTTCAAGTTGCATTATCTCGGGGCATTAGAATAAATTTACTCTCATTAAAGCTGTTCGCCTTGCTGCCAATAGAGCATAGTGCCACACATGTTATTCTATTTGTTATTTTTTACAGTAAAAATGCTATAATTTCAAAATGTCAAGACTATTATCGACTGGAAACACACACTAATACCATTTATGCGCACGTGTACGTACGCGCGCACGCATTCACATACAACGCAAACAGTATACATACGTACTTACACACATACAACGCAAACAGTATACATACGTACTTACACACATACAATGCAAACAGTATACATACGTACTTACACACATACAACGCAAACAGTATACATACGTACTTACACACATGCAATGCAAACAGTATACATACGTACTTACACACATACAATGCAAACAGTATACATACGTACTTACACACATACAACGCAAACAGTATACATACGTACTTACACACATACAACGCAAACAGTATACATACGTACTTACACACATACGGACGCTTTTACACGATCTCCTACATACTCGTGCACACACACACACACACACACACACACACACACACACAGAGCGCACTCGGCTAAATCAAAATAAAGTGTTTAATTATAAAACAAAATCAGTTCAGGGCTGTCAACAAATCCTGGGTACTAAAAGAGAAAACCATTTCAATATACGTTCCTAAATGGAACCGCACATAGCATGTCAGTGTAGCATTCTGATAATTTTAAACCTCGAAATGGGCGTTTTACAGACGACAGCCCTCGCTCCTAACAATTATAAGGACGTGTCTAATCTCGAAACAGATATATTGCAGATGGCCCCTCTTTTTATTTTTTTATTTTTAACCAATTACAATATCTAAACCAGAGCTTTGAGCAGAGCCATTCTCTTCTACCAATTAGATGTTAATCTCGGAACTGACTTGTTTATGATGATTTCTCTTTTAACAGTTATTATTATAATCCAGAAACCGGCGTATTCCAGAAGGCCCATCTATTTTAATATTTAATTATATTCTGGAAACTTGCGTATTGCCGGTGGGCCCTATTTTCTAATTATTGAAATTATAATCTCGAAACCTTTATTGTGCAGACGGCCCCTTCCGTCTAACATCTATAATCTCGAGACCTTTGTCTTGTCTAACAACTATAATTATAATCTCTAAGCCTTTGTCTTGTCTAAGTCTAAAAACTATAATTATAATCTCTAAACCTTTGTCTTGTCTAAGTCTAAAAACTATAATTATAATCTCTAAACCTTTGTCTTGTCTAACAACTATAATTATAATCTCTAAACCTTTGTCTTGTCTAACAACTATAATTATAATCTCTAAACCTTTGTCTTGTCAAACAACTATAATTATAATCTCTAAACCTTTGTCTCGTCTAAAAACTATAATTATAATCATTAAACCTTTGTTTTGTCTAAAAACTATAATTATAATCTTTAAACCTTTGTCTCTTCTAACAGACTATAATTATAATCTCTAAACCTCTGCCATTTTCAACAATTATAATTGTAATCTCGAAACTTTTGCCCATTCTAACAATTATAATCTCGAAACCGATGTTTTACAGACATTCATTCCAAAATGGCATCAGGCGGAGACGAAGAGGTACTAGTTCGCGAGTTCTATCGTCTGTGCATCGAGAAGACATCCGTTGGGCAGAAACTGTCCGATGAAGACAAGAAACACGCCAAATCGGTGGCCGTCAAGAAGGTTATTAAGGAAGGTCTCGCCTTGGACAACACCACCATCAACAACGTGGACGCCAGCATCTTCCCTAAATACGCAGACAAAAAGACGTGAGTGGTTGGTCTCGTTACCTAGCCGTTTATTGGCATGTGTGTGTGTGTCTGTGTGTGTGTGTGTGTTTTGTATGTGTGCGTGCGTTAGTATGAGCGTGCGTGTGTGTGTGTGTGTGTGTGTGTGTGTGTGACATTGACCTGGCATGTCCGTTGGTTAAAGTCATGACGATGGAATCAAATACTTATAGTGTCGATTTAGTTCAAGTTGTGTCCAGCCAATCCATGTAGTTCCATTTATGACGACTAAATATAATTCAAGTTATAAGGGTCGAATTTATAGTTGGTTCAAGTTGTGTCCAGCTGTTACGTTTCCAGTATTTATTTATAGACCCTGCCTAGAATAATTAAGGACTTTAAATATAATTAATTCCTTCTCTCATATCCTATGCAGACTGGTTGCTCAACTTATCATTTGACTAATTTAAAAGTGTGTCTTGTAGTGCAGACGACAAATTTACAAACTGATAAATTGCGAACGTTAGCTAGATTGAAATCGTTAAGTTCCTCTAAATTAATATGCATTCGTTATTGTCATTCAGCTCATCCGCCCCCATTCAATCTAAGAAAAATCTATAGGTCTATTATGCATAAAAATTAACTACTAAGAGGTTTAACAATGAAATTAAGATTTAATAAGGTTTTAACAATTTAACAATAATCAAATACGAGCGCGAATAGTCTATTTCTCAATTCTTTGCACGTACGTGCTTATCGTTCTTAAGCGAAGAGATAGCCAATTGTTTCCATGTGATTATTGAATTCGACTGAGGGATACTCAGCTGTATTGTCTGTATTCGCCTGGTCTCTTTTATCCAGTCCGCCAGTCTATCTCACGGAGTCACTCTAGCGGCGATGCACGTGGCACACAGGAAAAGGTGTCCCTTTTATGTCGCTAGTGAACTTGAGTTTCAGTGGCGTGGACTCTCGGAATAATAGAACTCACACTTAGAGCTCAACCAGTTCATACCGGTCCTCGGTTGAAGACAAAGACAACTTGTCCAATTCAAAGATGCGGACAACAAGCAAGGCAAGGTAAAGCAAAACCAAGCCCAAAGACAGAACCGACCTGAAGAAAGTAAACGTGTCCTAATATAGTTTCTGCTAACACGTTCCCTACTCAAGCACGTTCCAGTTTAAATGCTCTGAATTAGAAATTCGACCTCGCGTCGTTTACAATTAGATTTAGAAAAAATGTAATCTTCTCACGCATGTTTCATTTAACAGCATGACGTATGAATCATAAAAATAGTTACAACGTTAAATTAATGTTCATACAAAAGGGGTAATTCAAACAGCAAAGCGCTTCACAATTTACAATTAAAATTACACGCAATAATTGAATTACATGAGAAATTCATATCGAGCACAGGCATTCTGGCTCTAGTGAATTACAAGTAATATAAATTAAAGTTACAATGGAAAAGAGTTACAATAAATTTATATTCCATAACTTATAGGTTTTCAGTCATTTCTCTGAACCGTGCTCAAGCATATATGGAAAATATAATACATAGCACAAATACATACATGGTCAAGATATACATAATACAATCAGATAAAATGGTACCTTTATGAGAAGTCGAAGTGTATGATTCTCATGTCTCTCGCCGGCTGCCGTTTGACCCGAGTAGCTTAACGTGGTGACGTGTAGCTAATTGTTTCTCGCAGTAAAGGGGCAGAAGCGGTTACCGATATATATAGGAAAGCATAAAGCATATCACGTGACGGATCGCGTGGCATGTAGTTGGTTCTAGAACCTAGACAATGGGCCTAAAGTTACATAACGTCTTGACCTGTTCTGGAAGCTTCTCGATAGGGGAGAGCTTGAACAAAGGGTTTTCAAATCTCAATATTTGAAGTAAACAATCAAGTGGGTCAGCAAGTCATGACATTTTTATCAGACTGTGACACCAGCCATTTCATGTTGTTCCATTTATGATGGCTAAATATAGTTCAAGTTATAACAATCGAATTTATAGTTCAAGTTGTATCCAGCCAATCCATGTAGTTCCAGTTATGATGGCTAAATATAGTTCAAGTTATAAGAGCCGAATTTATAGTTAGTTCAAGTTAAAATAAGGGGGACTAACTAGTTCCAAACTTTGTTTAGTTACGTCATTTTAGTGTAGTACATGTAGAGTGGTGTTTACTTCAGTATATTAATGATTGATCTGAGTACTTGAACGCTATTTATTTATAGAACTAAGAATTCCTACAGTAACATTTAAAATTATAACGTTCGAGCCCAGTACACAAGTACTGACGCTTTCCTTTAAATTGCGACTCTCGAACTTGGAACCTGTACAACACAGATTGCCACGGACCTTTGAATCACTTTCATTGTCAATTTAATTTGATTTGAATTCTTTTGCTAACTGATAAGGTATTTGGAAGTTTTGTTCTTAAAGAAGTGGTTGAAGGTCGGGTGATCGGTGATGTGGAAATTTAGACTGTGCGCTATGTATTAAAAATAACAAACCACTTTGTTTTAAGTCATCTCATTGGAAACGCTCCCCCCTCCCCCCAACCGGCCTTACCTGTGTTTTTCTGTCTGGTTAAAGATTGAATTTACTACTCAAAACTGTGTTTGGTTAAAAATTGAATGTACTATAAAACCTCAGAGCTATGTTTGTCTGGTTAAAAATTGAATGTACTAAACAAACCTCAGAACTGTGTTTGGTTAAAAATTGAATGTACTATAAAACCTCAGAAATGTGTCAGTCTGGTTAAAGACTGAATATACTACTCAGAACTGTCTGTCTGGTTAAGGCTGAATATACTACTGTATTTGTCTGGTTAAAGATTGAAGCTATTACTCAGACCAGCGAATAAACACCAGGGCGACTTTGTTTTGGAGGAACTTAAAAACTACTTATTTATTAATCCTTGGGCTACAGAGGTAGCGCACGTTATTTGCATTCCTGAAATAACAATTCTAGATTTCGTTTCTTGTGCAGGAAAAAACTGTCCGAAGAAGATTTCGTTACAAAACTTCTGCCTGACGTTGCTGCCATGAAAGCGAAGGTGAAGGACGCCAAGGACCCCAAAGCACAGGAAGAGTTGTCGAAGATGAAGAAGAAACTCGCTGCTAAATGCACAGAGTGGAAGACGCAAGATAGCGTGAGTACTCCCCCTTTGCTATTTCGTTCACGTGGTTTTTCAGTACTGTATTGCGCCAATGCGAGTTTTGAGAAGCAGTACTGGCTGGTGGAATTTATTACTCTAAATGTTGACTACGACTGAGTAAGCCAAAGTACACTGATAATACGGAGGAAAAGTCTGGACTGTAGACTATAATTGCTATGCTTGTCTAGATAGGTGAGGGATAGTCGAGATTATAGATTTTGCTTTTCTATAGTCTATGTATAGTCGTGAGTGTAGGCTTGCTTGTCTAGGTAGGTGAAGGATAATCATGATTGTAGACAGTGCTTGTCTAGATAGGACAGCGTAATTTATTGGCGGAATAAATGTGACAAGGTTTTTCGGTAACAAATCACCCCTCTTTCACCCCTCCCCTCAAGTTCAGACACGAGACCAAACCACAGGTGACGTGAATGTCCATACCCAAGCCAGGCAAGTGGATAGCGCATCGCCAGTCATGCTGTCTAGCCGAGACCGGCATAGCTAGCGGATAGAATGATCAGTTAATATGATGAGAGGCTTGGTGACTTTAGTAATAAAGGAAAGATTTAGATCACTTACTGCTAAAATAAATGTAGTAGTATAAATTAAACAAGCTCAGGTTTAAGTGGCTTGCTCTTTCAGTCTGAGATGTAAGCTCTACTATGCTTTTCGTAACTGCGAGCTGTAAACTCTAATGTACTTTTCGTAACTGCGAGCTGTAAACTCTAATGTACTTTTCATAACTGCGAGCTGTAAACTCTAATGTACTTTTCGTAACTGCGAGCTGTAAACTCTAATGTACTTTACGTAACTGCGAGCTGTAAACTCTAATGTACTTTTCATAACTGCGAGCTGTAAACTCTAATGTGCTTTTCGTAACTGCGAGCTGTAAACTGTAGCACATGTGTAGAAGTAATTTATGTTCTACAACAAAGTGATGCATTTGCGTCACTGTACAGACTGTATTGAAAATAACGGTAAATAAATAATAATAACGCATATATGTTAGACATACATGGAATGACGTAAGAAACGTGCCTGGAAGTTATATTCACATTGTGAATGTATATTTACATCTAACAAGATAAGTGGGTCAATGTTATTACAAATAGTTAAGGTTAAACAAAATATTATCTACATTTATATAAAGTAACATAAACAATGAAACTAATTTCCTTACATAAACTAGTCAGTGATAGACATTTGGTAAGTAATTTCCTTACACAAACTAGTCAGTGATAGACATTTGGTAAGTAATTTCCTTACATAAACTAGTCAATGGTTGACATTTGGTAAGTAACTAATTTCTTTACATAAACTAGTCAGTGGTTGACATTTGGTAAGTAACTAATTTCCTTACATAAACTATTTAGTGGTTGACATTTGGTAAGTAACTAATTTCCTTACATAAACTAGTCAGTGGCTGACATTTGGTAAGTAACTAATTTCCTTACATAAACTAGTCAGTGATAGACATTTGGTAAGTAACTAATTTCCTTACATAAACTAGTCAGTGATAGACATTTGGTAAGTAACTAATTTCCTTACATAAACTAGTCAGTGATAGACATTTGGTAAGTAACTAATTTCCTTACATAAACTAGTCAGTGATAGACATTTGGTAAGTAACTAATTTCCTTACATAAACTAGTCAGTGGTTGACGTTTGGTAAGTGACTAATTTCCTTACGTAAACTAGTCAGTGATAGACATTTGGAAGTAATTTCCCTACATAAACTAGTCAGTGATAGATATTTGGTAAGTAATTTCCTCACAGTCTTATGTTTTTCCTAAACAGGACTCGAATAATCGTGATGGAAGTTCTTGTCTTTTTCCTGATATATTGGAAATAGTGATTGAACGCAATACTCTTATCTAGATTAAGACACACATGGCTGTGATTAGAGTTCATGTACTTATCTAGATAAGACAGAAATAATGATTGGTGGACATCTGTTTGCATGGATAAGAAAAGAATAGTATGTTGTTATAGTTTTCTGGGTAAGACAGGAATAGTATGTTGTTATAGTTTTCTGGGTAAGACAGGAATAGTAAGTTGTTATAGTTTTCTGGGTAAGACAGGAATAGACGTGCGTGGAGGCTATAATTGTTCTACGCTGACCTTGAACATTCACTTATACTTTATTCTACACTACAAATATATTTATTTCTAAGAGGCACTGAAAGAAGAAATCGAATTAGTTCCAAGGAAAAAATAATAAAGCCACACTCTCATTACATTCACCAAGATGATTGAAATAATTGTTTTAAAACTATTTAATTATTTTAGTATTAAATCTGAAGACTCGAAGCAAAACCACATTTAAATTCTCATTATAACAGTAATTTTTGAAGAGTTCTTTAATGAAATGTTGACGTATGCTTACAGAAGACCAAGAATGCCGCAGTGGTTGACCGTTTGACCGACACCAAGGGCTACACTGGGTCCCACAAAGAACGCTTTGACGAATCCGGAAAGGGCAAGGGCCTCGAGGGGCGCGAAGAGAAGGTAGACGGCTCTGGCTACGTGGGCAACTACAAAGGGGCAGGAACATTCGATAAGAAGTGAAGAGGGTGGTAGAGTTATTTCCCCTGGACTGCTTAATTTCTTTTGCCTACGTCGCATTCAGTACAAATTAACTACCAAGTTCAAAGCAATCGATTAGGCAAAGACCCGTATGTCGCTCTATTATGCGTCATTCCGTTGAATCAGAATGCTTTGGGTTACTGATTTAAGATGACGGAAATTGTTTACATAATAAATTCAAAGAATTTTCTTTAAAATAATAAAAATATAATTAATAATATGTGTTATGTACTCTATCTGCAATTGTCCTTTGTACAAATTTCAGAGTAAAATGAAACTCAGTTTTACCCCTTCGTTTCAGACTATTTAAAAGTTTGTTTAGTTAGCGTAATTAGAAGCCTAAAAATAAAAGATTTGCACAAATATCATTTTAACGAAAATTTCTGGAATTTCAAAGTGCATAATATGGCAAGCAATGTCAAGGTGACAGAATGCCCTTGAACTCCGTGTCCTCAAAACCTAAACACGTGCTGTCACCCATTATTTTCTAGATATGGTGCTCTAGTGTACGTCTGATAATTTTACTTTTACGTGCCTGATTTATAGACATTGAACTTTTACAGTTAATAAATATTAACACATTCTTGTGTTAGCTTAGATAAAAATATATTTATTTACAGTTTTAACTCTTTTCTTACATTTTATTTATAATGCTGTGTATGAGAGGCTTTTTGTTTTTACATTTTTGATTGTTTTTAGTTACGTATTTAAATAAACGATCGTTTTACCATCGGATTTCTTCGGTTGATCTTTTCTGTCATCTGTCATTTTGCTATCTTTTAAACACATCATACACACCTCTCTCATCAAACAGCTTGTCAAATTCATATGCAAGCTCATACTCACCCATGCTGATACAACCACAAACCCTGTCTTTTTCTCTCTCTCTCATACACACAGTAGCCTGTCAGTGCTAATTTATTGTCACCTAGAACAACACTTTTTTTATTTTACTTTTTACAGATTTAACAAGGGCGTACTACGCGTCGTTAGTTTTTGTATAAAAAGGAGATATTTAAAAAATATGAAACGAAAATATAAAAAAAAATATGTAACGATTCTTTCACATGAACGTTACTTTTCTTAAACGACCATCTGACTACCTCTTCTTCTGTCAAATAATCTTTTCTTTGTTGCCTGGAAATCTGCCACCTCTTTGCTGAGGTTCTTGCTCTGTGATGTGTGTCACTTTGATCAAACAACTCGTCACCTCTTTGCTGAGGTTCTTGCTCTGTGATGTGTGTCACTTTGATCAAACAACTCGTCACCTCTTTGCTGAGGTTCTTGCTCTGTGATGTGTGTCACTTTGATCAAACAACTCGTCACCTCTTTGCTGAGGTTCTTGCTCTCTGATGTGTGTCAGTTTGATCGAACAACTCGTCACCTCTTTGCTGAGGTTCTTGCTCTCTGTGATGTGTATCAGTTTGATCAAGAAATATTTTCTCTCTCACCCTCTCTATCTTCTGTAGGGATGTGGAAGGCAGGAGATTGCGCCGCTTTCGGCAGAGTCTAGCTGACCAGCATAATTGAATGACGCAGGAGATGCATCAATGGCTCTGAAATGTATGGTTTAGCTTTAAGTCTATGCCAAACATACGTAAGATTAACTTAGCACAAGCACAAGCACAAATACAAATGAGAAGAAAGTTTGCTGTTCACTACATGGTTTATTGCAGAAAACAAGATTCAAACAGAAGATAATGGAAGTAGCACAATTTATTATCGAGGCAGGTTACATACAGTGTAGGTGTACGACCAGCAGTTGTAGGACACGTTCATTATTTGACACAGGGCGTGGTCAGTATTGAAACGATAAAAAGGATTAAACTATTGCACACAGGGTTTCCGGCAGTTAAGGGTTAAATGTTAGCTGTATTTGACCCTTGACCAGCAGTTCGAGCAAACCGTTACAAAATGCTTCTCCATACGATGTCGTACAGATAATAATATGAGAAAAACAACAACATAAAAGTAATAACCAGCAGTTAAAATTCGACATAGATAAAAAAACAACAACAACGATTTGATTAGTTTATATGTACCAGCAGCAGAAAGACCACTCGACGATTGGTGGTGTTGTTATACATGTACAACAAACACCACTATACTACCACCTAAGATTAAGAACGACACTTAAATATGTACCGAAACACCAGTCACAATATTAAAAATCTAATTATTCATAAATATGTAGTCAAACACCAGACACAATATTAAAAATCTAATTATGCATACATTGCAATAGCGCTATCTCCCTGTACAGACCTTGGACGGATTGATAAAGGACACTTTATGAATACTGAAACAAAAGGTATCAGATCACAACACATACAGACCAGGAAAAAGTCGCTAATTAATAGCAGTTAGTAATAAGGGCTTGAATGGGGTGATGGCGCAGGAGGGAAGGGTGGGAGAAAAGAAGGAGGGATGTTCATAAATGAGTATCGCTGGTGCTTTATCAAATGTTTACATCCTGACCAAATCGTGTCTACATCCTGATCAAATCGGGACTACATAGTGACCAAATCGTCACTACATCCTGACCAAAACCGTGACTACACCCTGACTAAATCGTGAGTACATCCTGACCAAATCGTGACTGCACCCTGACTAAATCGTGACTACATCCTGACCAAATCGTGACTACACCCTGATCACACTCTAAGTATACCGAAACCAAACCCTGACTACACATATTTACATCTTAACCAAACCCTGACTACACATTAATTACATCTTAAACAAACACTGACTACACATAATTACATCTTAACTAAACTCTGACTACACCTTTGCTAAACCCTGACTACACCTTAATTAAACCTTGACTACACATTTACTAAACCATGACCACACATTAATTACATCTTAATTAAACCCTGACTACACCTTTACTAAACCCTGATTACACATTAATTAAAGAATGACTACACCTTTGCTAAACCCTGACTACACCTTAATTAAACCTTGACTACACATTTACTAAACCATGACCACACATTAATTACATCTTAATTAAACTCTGACTACACCTTAACTAAATCTTGATTACAATCTTTGTTACGCCTTAACTAAACCATAACTCTACACCTTTACCCTCTAAACCCTGATTCACCTTATTAAACCCTGACTGCACCTTAACTAAATCGTGATTGCACACTGGTTACGCCTTAACTAAACCCTGACTACACCTTCACTGTACCCGGACAGTACCTTAATTAAACCCGGACTACACCGTAACTAAATCTTGACTAAACCCTAATTACGCCTTAACTAAACTCTGACTACACCTTGACTAAATCTTGACTACATCCTTAACTAAACCCTGACTACACCTTGACTACACCTTAACTAAACTCTGACTACACCTTAACTAAACCCTGACTACACCTTGACTACACTTTAACTAAACTCTGACTACACCTTAACTAAACCCTGACTACATCCTTAACTAAACCCTGACTACACCTTGACTACACCTTAACTAAACTCTGACTACACCTTAACTAAACCCTGACTACATCCTTAACTAAACCCTGATTACATCCTTAACTAAACCCTGACTACATCCTTAACTAAACCCTGGCAACACGTTAACTAAACTCTGACCACTGATTAATATCGATGATACTACCTTGGGCACGAGTGGTGATTTACTTTCAGAGAAAAGTGTACTATGACTGTTACTTTAAATACTACTCGCATAGAAAGGTGCGTGCTGTAGGATCGATCTATCTATCTATCTATCTATCTATCTATCTATCTATCTATCTATCTATCTATCTATCTATCTATCTATCTATCTATCTATCTATCTATCTATCTATCTATCTATCTATCTATCTATCTATCTATGTCTATCTATCTATCTATCTATCTATCTATGTCTGTCTATCTCATCGATGAAAAGTATGTCTATGTATGCCAGTGAATTGTGCACGTGCTTACATATAGATATATCCATTCTAGGAAACGTGTATGACCATATATGGATATACTTGCATATAGCTATTATGTGTCTATATGTATGAATGTATGCAATTCTGCATATGCTAGTGGTGTATAGAGCATATGTATGTCTCGAGTATAGGCTGTATGTATAAATAACGCAACAAACATTAGCTTAGCCTGATAACATAACATAATAACATAACATAACATAACTTCGTAGTATAATTATAAGTTAATTATAAGTTCAAAAGGAATGACAAAATTGCAGAAGTGAAAAGTAAAATAATATGCAAAACAAAAGGAAAACAGTATAAATTGACACCATGCTGTAAATTGCAAAGCAACATGGATAGATTTATAAATAGATGGATCACCAAATTATTAGATTAACAAATTCACTCGAAAGGCAAGAATGCAAATCATGAACTCGTTAGTTAAAAAAAAAATAATATAATATATAACACATTGAATATTAAATGAGCACTGAATGGACACGGGGCTGTCGTAAGTCTAAACCAAATTTTACTCAGTGACGAATCTTTGATTTAAAGGTTCAATAAGTGGAATAAGATATGACTTTCTTTCTCCAGTAACAGTCGAACGGATGAAGCCTCCCCAGCATCAAAGGGAGATGACGATAACCTAGACACCCTGGTCTTGTTAAAAAATATTGCAGTACATTTTAATTTCCAGGAAAGGCTCCCGTCGTTGGTAGAAATGGGACAAGGGGTGCTGGGTGCAGTGAAATCTATTGTATCAATGCTTATCTATATACATATCCACTGTGTACAATATAAAACATCTGCTAATCGGATTTGGAGTCGTATAAATACTATCCTGATAAATAATGTATCACAGCTTTTGGATCTTAGTTACGAGGAAACAACAATCAGGTGAAGGATATAAATAGATTTAAAGGAAATCGAGTAATAACAAGGGAAAATCTTAAACGTATATAACACAATATCTAGGTGAAGGATATAAATAGATTTAAAGGAAATCGAGTAATAACAAGGGAAAATCCTAAACGTATATAACACAATATCTAGGTGCACATAAATATAACAACATTTATACGAAAATCTATCAAATGAAGAAATAAACCACGAGCCCCGATAATAAATATTTGCACTTCTATGCATACATATTTAAATGTCAATAGTCAACAGGTAATAAATCTCTGAAGAATTCTAAACAATTTGTACATGACCCGAAACCTTTCCCCCCCCCCCATCTCTGGAAATAAAGCTGTATACAATTAAACGTATATACTTACTTTCTCGTTAAGAAATCAGTAAACTTTATCTAGTAAAATGTCAGTGCCTTGGGGATACATCTGGACCATGTATCGTAAACATCTCTCAAGGTAAATAAAAGTACATAAATCTGCTGAAACACAAACTGTAATTTTACTGAGAAAGATCACACACCGAGTCCTGTAATTTTCAGACTGTCGTTATTACACGACATTTGAATAACGTAGAAGTCGAATCAAACGTTACATGTAATAAAAAATAAAAGAACTATTTGGAAAGTACATCACTGGTGAATATTCATTATCAGCCCAAGATTATATGACCAACGGACGTCAGTTATATTGATTTATTATCAGGTCTTGGAATTGGTGGCAATTGAAAACGACAAATATCGTCTGCATACTAGTGAAGTCTAACGCTCTGTAAAATGCTTTTCTTTCTTGTGAATGAAGGTGTGAAGGTTTAAGGAATGTATACAGTGCGCTCAGAACAGAGGTCACAACATACCACGACAAAAGTACGCACAGTTACGTGCATAGAGTGCGCTCAGAATAGAGGTCACAACATTCCACGACAAAAGTACGCACAGTTACGTGCATAGAGTGCGCTCAGAATAGAGGTCACAACATTCCACGACAAAAGTACGCACAGTTACGTGCATAGAGTGCGCTCAGAACAGAGGTCACAACGTACCACGACAAATGTAAGTACAGTTACGTATAGTGAATTGTCGGCAGTTCAGTCAAACGTTGCGTGTCGATTCTGCGGTTTCGTCCAGAAAAAGTATTTACAAACGACTAGCTTGACAGTCGCTCTATTAATATATATGAATATTTGTTGGAAATTTATCTATCTTTACTTAACGCACTCAGCTTTGGTAGACTGTTGGCTCTGCAGTGAGTAGACACTTTTCCATGAATTCCATGACCTTTCACTGCCTCATCAGACATCAAACTGCAGGGGGCGCTACTCTGATGGTGTAAGCGGAAAAATGAAACTGTTTTCTATTACGTCATCAACAACTGAAAATAAATTAACGTAGCTGTACTTGTGTGACCAGATGATTTAGGACAGCCTTGGTGTGAGTTTTCAGCAGTTTTCTTCCTCCCATAACGATAAAAAGCGAAGAATAACGAAAACAGAGAAAATAAACCCAACCCAAGCAACATGACCAGAAAAAAGTGATTGATCAATTTCGATTCGTCCTCAAATTGCAAGAAAAACGCGTTTAATAAATATTCTTTAAGTCACAGTCCTACATCAGACAGAATAAACATCGTTTATTTAATGTTTCTGATGTTAATACTTAAATGTAGTATGTACGTTTCTAAAATCTTAAGAGTATGCATCACTACGATATGTGGTCTTCTACAAATTTATGTATAATTTGTATATGACTAGTATCTACATTTCACAGTTTGTTTATAAGATAGAAAAATGAAAGACTCAAACAAACAAACCAACCAAATAAAAAGCCCCAACCAAACAAAAAATCCCACTAGCCATTGTGATTGCATCAGGATGCCTATGGTAATGCACCTCCACGAATTCAGAGACGAAAGAACTTTAGTGCGTGTGCACCTTAGATAGTTCCGCCAAGGTTCCTTTGGGACGTTGACGAAGATTGCTGTCAGACGGCGCCACGCTGCCCAACACCGGTTTGGCAGGAGTGCTCTGGAACCCTTTCTTTTCTAGCATGGCGGTCAGGTTGTCTTGATCCATATAGACGTTGGAGATGGTGTTCAACAGGCGGTCGATGCGATCAGGGAAGTCGTCCACGCAGGAGCTGGCGCCGGTCATGTACTGCTGGTGCCTCTGCTCGTTGAGCTCCTCCGGCGTCAGAGTGGTCGCCGTCGCTCTCCCGAAGCCTGTCCAGCGTTTGAATCGGGCGATCATGAAGTCGACGATCTCGTAGTCGTTGCTCTGCTTTTGGACGTCGCTGCGCACGGCGCCAAACGTCTCGTTGAGGATAGAGACGAACATGTTGACGATGATGAAGGTGACGGAAATGACGAACATGAAAATGGAGATCTGTGTCAAAGCGGAGAGACAAAAAGCAGGCACGTAAATGATCTAGAGCTTGGAAGCAAAGAAAGGCAATGTAAAGTGACGAAACATTAACTGCATTTTACTCTGTGTACGTGTGTCTTTTGAGATTACTTTTCTTTTAACTGAGCCCCGGGATGTCTTTAGTGTTTAATGACATATCAAAATGAAACTTTTCTTCATGACGATTTTTTTAAAAACATGAAACATGTTATAGTTTTATACAAACAAAAAAAAATGATATAAAGTAGTTTCAATGCATTATAGCATATAAAGGAACGCAATAAATAAAATTAGTGAACTATTGAGAACTAAAGTTAAAAAATAACTTGAGGGGAACTAACTAAACAAAATCAATGAATTATATAGAATTAAAATGAAACATAATTTGAGGGGACTTACTAAATAAAATTAATGAATTATTTAGAATTAAAGATGAAAAAAACACAACTTAAGTGGAAGTAACTAAACAAAATCATTTAAGTGTTTAGAAGTAAAGATGAAAAATAACTTAAGGGGAAGTAACTAAACAAAATCATTGAAGTGTTTAGAAGTAAAGATGAAAAATAACTTAAGGGGAAGTAACTAAACAAAATCATTGAAGTGTTTAGAAGTAAAGTTGAAAAATAACTTAAGGGGAAGTAACTAAACAAAATCATTGAAGTGTTTAGAAGTAAAGATGAAAAATAACTTAAGGGGAAGTAACTAAACAAAATCATTGAAGTGTTTAGAAGTAAAGTTGAAAAATAACTCGAGGGAAACAAACTATAACAAAGCAAACTAAGTGAAGGAAAATTATTAAGAAGAAACAATAACAGAAACACATTAAGGAGATGAACTTTAAGGGAATCTATTTGAAATATGTAAAAGAGGGGAAGTAAGCGATCGGTGCTAATTAAATGAGAAAACATAAGACAGAGAAGGAAAGGGAGACAAATAGATGAAAAGACCACGAGTACAACTAAAACGACAGGAAGTAAACGAACCATTTAAAAGAATTTACACCGGTGTAGAATGCCCACGTTTAATAATGAAATTAACTAAAGAAGTCTAATAAAGGGGAAGTAACAGAGAAGAAATTGTATCATGTGGAATGAACTCTAGTATAGGGGAAAACGAGTGTTGCCAGTCGAAGGGAGTTAACTGAGCGGGAACCAATCCCAGTACGCACCTGCGTGAGACCTGGCTCGGCCATAATCAAGTTGTAGATGTCGAACTTGCCCATCATCATGAGGATTCCGGAGACGACAGAGTTGATGAAGGTAGAGTACTTGATGTCCACGTTGACGTAGTTGAGGAAGAAGAGCTGGGCAAAGGCGAGGAACACGATCCAGAAAATGATGCTGAAGTGAATCAAACTGCGGGCGCCATTGCGGAGTGTGGAGGCCAGCATGGACATCCTTTTGTTGAAACGCAGCAGTCTCAGGAACTTCAAGGTCGCGAAGAACACCAGCCAACCAAGCATGTAAGTGAACAGCTCGTTCCAGTAACCGACGTACTGGAACCGTATGTACTTAAGACCTTCGGTCTCCTTGAACTTCTTGGTTAGTCGGTTTGTCTCGAAGAGCTTGTAGAAGTAGATGACGATTGCCGTTAGCGACATGGAGATGATTCCCAATTCTATCAGGTTCCAGAAGCTCTTGAAGAAGGCCAGCTTTTCCTTCCAGAAGATCCGGATGAGGCGAACGATGAAGAAGAGGATGAAGACACAGAAGATGCCCTCACACACGAGCTGGAAGAGCATGGCGGACGTCATGTAGGGGAGGAGCATGGCGGGCTCGAAGCGATAACTCTGCACCACACCGCCAGTCTGGTGGAACTCTGCCAGAATTGTGGCGATGCCAAACAGATTAACCTGAAACGTGGTGTAAAATGTGAAACGCGCTACGCTGGCTTATTCGTGTGAACTGGCGAAACGATTACACACACTGCACTCATTCAAAGTTACCACCAACATGGCGGTGGAACTCGGCCAGAATTGTGGCGCTCTCAAGCAAAGTTAACTTGACGTGAGGTATGAAATATAATACACATTCGTCGGTGTCAATAAACCATGAGTAACTCAGATCTCAATTAATACCAAACAGGAGCGATTAAAAGCTAATATCTGTGAAATGTGAAAAAAGAATGAGAGAAAAAAGTGAGAAAAAAGTTGGAATTCACTACTTTTTGCGATTAAAGGAGATTGAAAGAAAGAATATATATTCAGTCACTGAATACGCACTAATTACAGCTTACAATAGAAACATTTTAATAAGATAATTAAAAGAAAAATCATGATATTTTTTTAAATGAACATTATATTTTACTCTTCTTCTTTTTTATTAGAATGAAATCCATCGTCATTTTAATAAGAAACAAGGTTACTTTCTTCTTTTCTGTCTTATTTCGCAGTAATGACGAGTTAAAGGGAAGTGAGCATGAGCAGTAATGACGAGTTAAAGGGAAGTGAGCATGAGCAGTAATGACGAGTTAAAGGGAAGTAAGCATGAGCAGTAATGACGAGTTAAAGGGACGTGAGCATGAGCAGTAATGACGAGTTAAAGGGAAGTAAGCATGAGCAGTAATGACGAGTTAAAGGGAAGTGAGCATGAGCAGTAATGGCGAGTTAAAGGGAAGTAAGCATGAGCAGTAATGACGAGTTAAAGGGAAGTGAGCATGAGCAGTAATGGCGAGTTAAAGGGAAGTAAGCATGAGCGAAAACATACCTGCGCATTGTAGATGGTGAATTCTATGAAAACAGCTCGTGTGTACCTGTCGATCCAGTTCTCGTTCTGCAGCTGCTGCATGAGGACCACAAGGTCACCCTTGGAGCCACGTAATGGCACTACATACCCACCACCAGAGTACAAGGCCAGCTGCCCCCAGTACGGATAGCTGTCAAGATATTCCGCTGTTCTGTAAATGTACCACTCGGCCGTGTCGTTGGCGGTGCTGTTGGCTTGGCGGCGTTTCCATCCGATGTCGAAGTCGTCTTCCTCCTGCTTTGTCATGTCGTAACCTATGTTACACTCGGTAATCACTGCATGCACTCTGGAGTCCATCTGGCAAAGGTCTGTAGGTAAAGGGAGTTTTCACAGCATTAGATGTTCAGAGTGTAAATTGTTTGTGAATATACATATTGCTCTGTGAAGTAACGGGAGTTTTCACGATATTAGGTATTCAGAGCGTAAAACACGTAACAGTGAATCATTATAGTGTGAATATCCATAATGGTTCGTGAGTCACGAGAGTTATTATAGCATTAGGCAGGCAACATGTACCATTATGCCATATGTGTGAATATCCATAATGGTACGTGAGTTACGGCATTAGGCAGGCAGAGTGTAAAACAACTATCATTAATTTTCTCGAACAGGATATGGATGTTCAGATGCTGAACAGAAATATCTGACAGTATGTGAACGTGTATGTTACCAAGTAAAGGTAGTTTTCAAGGTACTCTGATAATTTAATGATTGTTGACAGTGACCGGTAGAATGAGTATGAAAAAGTCTAAAGATAATTTTCACGACGTCAATAGCTGGATGTTACTTTCAATTGCATGTTAAATTTAACACTAAAGGCAAGTTCTCACCATGGTAAGACAGTTGGATTCAAGAAGCGCTGACATTATTCTACGTTGAGACACACTGAACACTAAACAACAAAAGTTTCCTACAACATCAGAGCGGATCGCATCGCAACTCGAACAATTACATTTATAATGCATGTGAACACAAGGAACACGAAAGACTAACATGTGAACACAAGGAACACGAAAGACTAAAGTTAACTCTGTTAGGAGATTTTGACTACAGCTGTAAACAGCTGACATTAAACTGGAGCAGTTTCCAAAAGTTCTAGGACTGACTGAGAGATACATAATAGATAGAATAGGTATAATATTAAGAGAGAGAGAGAGGGAAGGAGAGAGGGAGGGAGAGAGTTAGAGAACGAGAGCGTTAGGACGGCCGTAATACACATCACTTGCAAGAAAGAGTGCAACATTAAATAGAAAGCTTTTTTCAATCCAGAAACCCTCTCAAGAAACGTTTATTTATTTTTTAAAATCTGATTGACGAGAAAATTCTGGAGAAAATTAATAATACTGAGACTATAAACACACCATGTAAGATTGAAAACAATGTTTTCTTAACATTTAAAGTCAGTGAAGGTATTAAAAACAATAAAGCCCAACCCCCTCTCGAAATAATAATGTCATGCCGTGTTTTAAAAGCAGCTTTAGAATTACTTCTTAATTTTGTATTCACGGTTAATGTAAAATATGGCGTCATCTGCTCTACACCACTTCCTAAACTGAATCCCTGATGCTGTTCTCATTACAGGCAACATATTAATTAGACAATTTCCTTTAAAAGTTTAATGAAAGATACTTGCATTTTTACTGAAAGAAAATAATACCTGGCTTGATTCTCAATTGGCGCATAATGGCGTAGCCCAGGATCTTAGATTCCTTATCATTCACAAAGCCACGTAGCATCA
Source organism: Sinotaia quadrata (assembly GCA_028829895.1). NCBI lineage: Eukaryota > Metazoa > Mollusca > Gastropoda > Architaenioglossa > Viviparidae > Sinotaia > Sinotaia quadrata. The sequence continues at coordinate 12,068,240 of CM054182.1, forward strand.
GCGGTGGGTAAGAGTTATAGTAGGGTCCAGCTCGAATGCCATAAAGCAGTCCAGTCTGAGTCCAGTTCCAGAAGTCATTCGTGTTCATAATCTAAAGAGTAACAATATTCAAACAAGTTCAGGACGAAATTTTCACAATGTCTGATAAGTGCAAATCAAGAAAAGGCCATGTCGGACCCCTCTCCCCCCCCCCCCCGATGACACAATTTGCAATCATCAACAAATTATGTCATCTGTTTGTATAGTTGTTGAGGTTAAAGTAATTTTATTAGTGCGTGTTATTGTTTTGTTTTAATTTAGAAATATATCTTACTAGTAGAGTAAACAAAATGAAAGCGACACAAAAGTCTAAGTCATTAGATGATTAAAATAATAACTGGCCATGTTTGGCGTGTTAAGGTTCAATAGAACGTGTAAAGAACACAATAAGAAGTCACGAACAGCTAATACACACACACACACACACACACACACACACACACACACACACACACACACACACACACACACACACACACACGGCAAATAGACACAATAAAGAGATATACATATACTTCCATAATCCACATTAACATCTAAGCGATTAGGAACAAAAACAACACGTATTGTATATTACATTGTCACAGTATGGTTTCCATGTAAAATTCACTACAATACCCCCCAGCCCCACTCTGTAATAACTAAAAGTTCGATTAAAATACACATTTTAATAACTAATGACACATGAGCACTTAGTTATTAAACGCATGGTCAAATGGAAGGGTTAAGAAATTATTATAGTTTTAATTCCTGACGCACTGAAATAAAATAATGCTTTAAAAAATAATTTTGATAACACTTTTTAAACCTATACACTTTTGTTGTTAAGAATAAATATAATCCACATTCCATTCTTACGTGTATACTCATTGCTGTCAATAATTGTAAATATAAACACTCCAGTCAGGCTGTGAGTAACTGTTATTATTAATGTAGACATATACTCCAGCCATGCGTGTCTGCACATTGTTGTTATTGACTGTAAACGTATGCACTGCAAACAGTATTATTGACTGTAAGCGTATACACTGTAAACTGCGTTATCGACTGTCAACGTATACACTTCAAACTGTGTTATTGACGGTAAACATATACACTGCACACTGTTATGGTAAACGTATACACTGCAAAGAGTGTTATTGACGGTAAACATTAAACCGGACACAATGACGGATTGCAAGAGTCTATCCACCACTAACAGTTATTTTAAGAAAGAATTAAAAAGGTAATTATGATATGGTCATCTGCACATAATCTTTTTAAATCAGCTGCTACAAACTCGTTAATCTAACTGCTTAAACGTGATAGTTTCTATCAAATCTCTTCAGAGATAAGAAAAAGATTCTGAACCAGATTGACCATTGTACAGGTACAAGCGACATCTCTTTGAGATGAGAAAAGACTGATGTAAAATCAGAGAGAGAGAGAGAGAGAGAGAGAGAGAGAGAGCACAGTACAGGCACACCTGCATGTCGACGGTATAATTATTAGTTTTATAATACTATCCGTTTTTATAAGCATGATTTTCATCTTCCTATCTGTCTGTCCAGGATTTTTGTAAGTTAATATATTTTGACTCTCCATCCAACCACCCAGGCACCCATCTTTCTCGTTAGAAGAAGACAGATAACCTTAAGAGATATTTACATCTATGTAAAATAGTAGATTGTAAGCAATAATAAATCCCTTAAAAATAACCTTATCTGGATTTAAACACCATTTAAAAATGAAAATTTATGTGCTAATGCAGTTGACACTGTTAATGCAGTTGTCACTGTTAATGCAGTTGTCACTGTTAATGCATTTGTCACTGTTAATGCAGTAGTCACTGTTAATGCAGTAGTCACTGTTAATGCAGTTGTTATAGTTACCTCCACAAATGAGACATTCTTGTCTTGCTTTCTCCCCATGAAAATGCGGTCCATAGTGTTCTTGAAGTTGAAGGTGTCGGCGTTGCGGTTGCGGTAGCTGATGAGGAACAAGATCCAGAGGAAGAAGACGTAGATGACGACTTCACGGATGATTGACCACATTTGAATTTCTTTCCGTCTCTGTTCCCGCGCGGCCTCAAGTTCATTAGGGTCTGGGGGCTTGTACCCAATCTTGCGTGGTCGGGCTGCACCATAGACTGAAAGAAAAATGAATAATTGTAGCGGAGTAAATTTGCCTATCCCTATTTCTAAATTTCATTGGTGTATAAATTGTTAAATGTAAAAGTGACCCGACCTTGGGCATTGCTTATGGTGATATTTATTAATATCAAAGTTCGAAGTAAACAACTCAGGTAAAGATATGCAAGAATTTGCTGATATAATCTATAGTCTAATAGTCTCACACTTGTTCATAACAAATTCTATCCAATGGGGATAGACCGAAAGTTATTTTGTTGAAGAAAGTTCTATATTCTAATCACTTTGATTGGAACATCACTCAAGTCCAGTCATAAATTCAATCGTTAGCTTATGGTAAGATAATTGACTGATAAAGAAAGAATGGACTTAGGATATTTTGTACATGTTTGCTACTGCTAATAATTTAAATTAGAGAATGCTTGTGTAATTGAACCATTATTTCTATGTTCACTAATTGGATTACGTTGTACATTATATTTGTGTATTTTGATCTATGCTATATTTCTTTTGCTGTGTGTGTATCGGGTTAACGAAATTGTTGCAGGATTCTCGATAAAAATTCAAAGCGATACAATACTAATATATATATAATAATATAAATACTGCATAATGAAATCTCGACAGTAAACTGTACTCACAGTCGGGACTAAATACTGCATAATGAAATCTCGACAGTAAACTGTACTCACAGTCGGGACTAAATACTGCATAATGAAATCTCGACAGTAAACTGTACTCACAGTCGGGACTAAATACTGCATAATGAAATCTCGACAGTAAACTGTACTCACAGTCGGGACTAAATACTGCATAATGAAATCTCGACAGTAAACTGTACTCACAGTCGGGACTCAAATTATGTAGTGGGATCTCGTCACTAGCAAATTTAGTGCTTTCCTCGTCGTTCTCATCATTTTCCTCATCTTCCTCCCCTGGGTTTTTGATGATGACTGACAAGAAGATCGCCACCAGGAACACCTGTGTCATGACGTAAGGAACACGTGACTATTACGTCACACGTTTAATAGGCAAAAATAGGTAAACATCCACCTTTCACCTCTTAACTTAATTCTCGGAATTGTGATCGCGTTCGAAATATATTTTGAAAATGATGTTCGTGAACGTCATCAGACATTTCAAAGTTTACAATTTAAAGAAGATAATGACAAAATAATGCTGTCATTAGCAAGACATAACTTCTAAAAAAGGTAGTAATTTGCAACGGGCTAATAATTAATTATATGATGTCACTATAAATAACATTTCCATTCTAGCAAAATTCTGCAACAGAAAGCAATTTTATAGGCACGTTAATCTTGGAAATTTAGTTATGCTAGTTTTGGAATATGAGAGATAATTTTGTCATCTGACACAGACTAATTTTGACATTTTAGATAATTTTGCTATCTAAAGCTATCAATCATCAGACTAATCTCTATCAATACACACGTTAATAATAACATTTTAGCCATCTTAATACTGGAATATTAGCCATCTTAATACTGGAATATTAGCCATCTTAATACTGGAATATTAGCCATCTTAATACTGGAATATTAGCCATCTTAATACTGGAATATTAGATATCTTAATTTTGGAATATTAGATATCGTATTTCTGGAATTGCAATGCTAATACTGGAATATTATACATATTAATACTGTAATATTAGACATCTTAATAATCCAGCATTAGGAATCTAATATTCCAATATTAAGATGTCTAATATTCCAGTATTAGGAATCTAATATTCCAGTGTCAAGATGTTTTATTAATCTTAATCCTGGATTACCAACATCATAAATACTGGTCTGTAGGTCGGATGCAATCTCTAACGTCAAGAATACCGTCCTGTATATCGGATAGGTTGCAAAAGCGTCTCTCGCTATTGGTTATATGACATCACAAAGTGGGCACTTTATCGGAAAGTAATAATCACAAATGGATTCACATAACAAGACAACTTTTACTAGGAGCATACACACACACTGAACATGCACTTTGATTAGCTCAGTTTCAGAGCTAAAACTAACATGATAAATATTAATTAGCCAAACAGCACCACAACCCTCATCATCCCCACACAACACCCTCAACATTAATAGTGACCTTAATGGGCTGCGTGACGAAGACAGACATGAAGAAGGAAATCAGCATGGACGTGATCCATTTCTTGCATGTCTCGTCCGCAAAAGAAATTCCATAGAACGTCACCATGGCAGCAGAGACTAATGTGGACACCCATAGGAGAATCCAGGCCACGATGCGGCACCACCAAGGAAAGTCTATTTTCTTCTTCTTTCTGTACAAAATAAACATAATTCATGACTAGGGAAACTCATCTCTTTCTGTTTAAAATAAACACAATTCAACAATAGGGAAGCTCAATTTCCTGTTTAAAATAAACATAATACATTACAAGGAAATCCTCTCCATATCCATTAATTTCTCGCATGCTGGGACATAAGGTTCCAGACCAGGTGTTCCGAGGAATCTGCTTTCTTGGTTTGTCTGGAAATTGCCATCTGTTGGAGATCCGAGTCAATGCTTGTTGGTGTTATGCAAGGGAGGTGAACCAGTTCTACTCGCCACAAGAGAAAAAATAGGAAGATGACTTGTTCCTAATACGCAATGTTAGGAGAAGGTTGTTCACCTGTCAAAATCTGTCACCAGAGACATCTGATGTGACTTTATTCTGATGTGTACCCACATACCTTATGAACACCTATACACAGTGGCTTGAACATCTGATGTGTAGCCACACACGTTATGAACACATATACACTGACTTGAACATCTGACGTGTACCCACACACTTATGAGCACGTGTACACCGTGACTTGAGCATCTGATGTGTACCCACACACCTTATGAACACCTATACACCGTGACTTGAACATCTGATGTGTATCCACACACCTTATGAACACCTATATACCGTGACTTGAACATCTGATTAGAGGAGTGTCAAACATCATGCTGAGTGATGTTATTGCCGCCTCGCAAGTAGACATATTTATGAAATCTCTCATTGTTTTCTCTGATGACAAATAGTGATTTAGAACTGTAAATTATTCGATAGTGATCTCTGAGTTTTATTTGGACATTCTATTAGACAATTATTTGCAATCTGTTGTTTCACTTGTGCACCAAGTGTATTTATGTGTATTCTTGTATGGGTTGTTATATTTAATAAAAATTGTTGTTTCTTGTAACCGACTTCCTACTCGTCAATTAATCTGTGGATAGGAAGGCGGGTGGGGGGCAGAAGTATTCAAAGACGGATCAATACCTATCCTTCAGATAAGAAGGTCCAGTCTGAAGGAAACTTGTATTGCCGAAGAACGATTATTTATGGTGAACGTACTTAGAATAGAGGTCTGGAAGCGCCAGCCAGGTCTGCCAGATGGAAGTGGAGAAGAGTCGTCTATTTAGGGTTAAAACAAGCACAGTGACCTACCCACTTGCATTAATATGGTTATTAATTATTAAAGGCAAATATTACTAATGATAACACAGAGTGCAAAGGGACAAATAGTGCCATGTTTACACAATTAAATAGGGCACGGCAGGGTTGGACAGGTCGATCACAGCACATAACATTTCGAAGAGACTTCTGGACTGTAAAGACTGGTCCATGTACGTGTAGCACAAGTCAAAACCTAGACTAGTGCACTTACCTGTAACAAAAGTCAGACCCTAGACTAGAGCACTCACAAGTAGCACAAGTCAGATCCTAGACTAGTGCACTCACATGTAGCACAAGTCAGACCCTAGACTAGAGCACTCACAAGTAGCATAGCACAAGATAGACAATAGACTAGAGCACTCACATGTAGCACAAGATAGACAATAGACTAGTGCACTCACATGTAGCACAAGATAGACAATAGACTAGTGCACTCACATGTAGCACAAGATAGACAATAGACTAGAGCACACATGTAGCACAAGTCAGATCCTAGACTAGTGCACTCACAAGTGGGATATACCCTAGACTAGAACAATCATATGTAGCATAAGCTAGACCCTAGACTAGTGCACTCACATGTAGCATAAGCTAGACCCTAGACTAGTGCACTCACATGGGCAGGCTAGCGTCAGCACGTGCAGACAAAGAGGTGCCGGGTCGTGATACAGAACTGCCGGGTCGTGATATGGCGCTGCCAGGTCGCTTTGCTTCGTTCATCATGGAGGGCGGGCGGCTCACTGTGAAAATGCTGCTAACCTGAACGAAAGGAAATGCGATGGTACTAAACATGATGGTTAAAAGAAAAACATTCACGCCATCTTAACAGTAGGAAGCTATTACTCCGAATAAAATGTTTCCCAGAATGGTTAGCAAAATATGGGGTTTAGCAAGCTATCCATGAAACTTTCGTAAGCGTACCACAAGTGACTTACTTTTTTAACCATGAAGCTTTGTAAGCGTACCACAAGTGACTTACTTTTTTAACCATGAAGCTTTGTAAACTAAAAGTAAGGGCTCTTAGTATTTCAGTAGCTAACTGTAATACTGTTGGTACGTTTTAATCGCAAGAGGATTCGAACACTTACCATAAGAGACTTCATAATCCAAACTTAGACTGTTTCTTATACTAACTGTAAAATAGCTAAACAAATAAATTCATAAACTAATTTAAGAAAGTTTTGTAAAATAAACTTAAGTGATTTTATTAGCTGTGACACAACTTTGTACGTCACTGATAGGAGACTTCATAAGATAACCGTAAGAAATTTGATATACCGTTAATGCGAAACTTCATAATAGCAAGAGCCTTCATAAATAACCTTGAAAAACCTTATAAATTAAGGTTATGAGTCTTCCTAATGAAATCATTTGAACCATATAGAGTACTGTTACGAGACTGCATAAATGTGATAAACTATTATTATGAGGCGTCAAGAGACTACCGTTATAAATTTTATTATTTACTGTTACGAGGCTTCACGAGAAAATGGTGGCCAACTTTATAAACTATTGTTGCTGTCTCATGCAGTCTTTTCAGTTTAGTGTCGTATTGCCAAACTGTCTCCGAATCATGAGACAGAGTACGAATCCACTTTTGACAAGACTTAGTTCTAATTAAGCAAACCAAATAGCATAAAATGGTTAGCACCTATACCTCTGCCCCAACCCTCTCAGCCCCCCCAATAAATAATAAAAATAATCACTAATTGTACGCTAACATGCAGTTGGAAAGAAACGAATACAAGTAATGACCGATGCATTCGTTTTGTTCTGTGAGTCAGAAAAAGTATCCCAGATGTGTGTCAGAAAAAGTATCCCAGAAGTGTGTCAGAAAAAGTATCCCAGAAGTGTGTCAGAAAAAGTATCCCAGATGTGTACTAAAAGTCGTATGCCAATGATGATAAAACCAGAATGAAAGTGACAAAAAGACATATGAAAGAAATAACAATATACTCCAATGAATGACTGATTAAAATCCCAAACCTCTGGTTTAATGTCGTTGACTGACGCCTCCCCTCTGTACTCGTGTGCTGTCTTGATGGCTTCGTCAACTCGGTTCGGTCTCTTTCGTCGCGGGCGAGCCTTGCGGAAGAGTGTCATGATGATGAAGTTGACTGGGAAGACGATCAGGTTGCTAATTACGCCAATGAAAACCTGTCAACATTGAGCAGGACTTGGGCAATAAACAGTTTCGCTGAAAGACCACTCATACAAAATTCACAGTATCTTTTCAAAAAGCAACAACCTAACATATCAACACCGTACGCACAACAAACATCATAAAGAATTGTGAACCAACATGTTACCCATACTCTCTCTCTAAATTAAGTTACAATCAGGAAAAATAGAGGCAAACAACCATATTTGTCACGGATCTTGCCCAAACTCTACCTGTTCCGGTGACAAACTGAACGGTCCAATGGTGACGCCATTCTGGTTGGAGGAGGTGGACGTGCTGTCCTTATTGTAGAACATGGCGTTGGCCAGCATACTGACGAACAGCAGACACAGGCAGCAGGACACGCGCTGCACGCGAGTAAAGCGCGACTGCGGGGGGCGTGCCACCACTGAGAACCACAGATGTCCATCGGCCAAATTTTTCCGGGTACGCTCGGCAAAGAGGTGGCTGAACTGCGTCATCTGTTCGCGGTTGGCCACTGGGATGATGCGGTCCACCTGAGCATGAAAGAAGATATCACCAACCTGAGTATGACAAATAACACCACCAACCTGAGCATAAAAGGTAACACCACCAACCTGAGTATGACAAATAACACTACCAACCTGAATATGACAGATAACACCACAAATGTAAGCATGAAAGATAACACCACCAACCTGAACATGAAACATCACCAACCTGGGGACGAAAGACTATGCCATCAACACAATCATGAAATGGGATGTTCTGTCAAATTAGTATTACTTACTAATCAAAATATCCGTTGCAGATGAAGAAATGAAAGAAAAGAAGTTATTTATAGCATGCTTGAAAAACATAGTACATATTAATGCTGCATATTCAATCACGGTTTTGTTTATGTGGAATTACCGACAAGTAAGCGACTTTAAAATTAATGTCTCCATCTCTTTACTGTATAGTTGGTACTATTTGTCCCCCCCCCAGCATGGTTGAAATCTGTTACCTGTCCATCGTCTTCTTCTACGGCGAACCATTTGTCGGCGATGAAGACCCACTTCTCGTCTGTTTGCACATCACGGACGATCATGTAGTTAAAGTACCAGCCTGCAAAGTTACCTTTCCCTGAGTTGTCGTGCCACACCCTGGCGTAGTTCAGATAGCCAAGAGGTCTGGGCCAGAACCAGAAAATATCGTTAAGGAATTTAAAAAAAACCCAACCCATTCCTCTTCGTCAAATTCCTTTTTTTGTATGTGTGTTCATGTTTGTGTGCGATTGTGCAACTGTGTATGTGTGTTTGTGTGTTTATGTGTACAAACGTCATCTGTCAAATGATTTTGCAAATGACGTACATGATGTATGAAATATTTACAGAACAAAGGAAGACACAATTCCGACAACATTAACATTAGTTGTAATAAATACAGTACTAATTCATTTTGCAAACTTTAAACTCTAGCAGTAAATTATTACCAAGATATCTTTGTGATCGTTTGCACAATCAATGTAAATCGAATCATCACACATATTCGTCTATCGTGAGACGGGTCACAGAACGTTAGAACACATAATGTTACGAAACAAAAACTAAATTCTGGAGTACCTTGCGAGACCAACTGACAGCGTTTCAAATTATATGTAGGCACATTTACAGATACGGTTATATTAACGCTTACATGACTACAATTTACAATATGTGTGAATTGGTAAACGTGTTGTAAGACTCTACACATCCAACACACGTTAACCTAGATCGTGTGCAAGACAGACATTGATTACTCAAATGTCTGTCTATCTATCTATCTATCTATCTATCTATCTATCTATCTATCTATCTATCTATCTATCTATCTATCTATATCTGTCTGTCTGTCTATCTATCTGAATTTGAGGTAGAGGTCGCATACGCATTCACACACACAACACATACATGACACACACACACACACACACACACACACACACACACACACACACACACACACACACACATAGCAAGCACGATTTGACAAAACAGAACAAACATAGACATGTATAGAACACTTACCTAGGCACTCCCATCAAAAACCCGTTAGTTCCACCTCGACGGAAGATTTGACGTTTGTTGTCGCTAAACTGACGTACATCTGTTTCATCTTCTTCTCCAGAAAGGATAAAGAAAACCTGAGAAGAAATGATTAGAAAAACAGACTTACTAACGAATTCACAATATGAGTGTTATCATAGTGGACAAGAAAATCATTAGTAAATTAATTTTCAATATCAGTGACATCACTTCATCATCATAATTTTGCAGCATAAAATTGCGACTGATCAAATGAGGAATTCAATATTATGTTTTTAATTTCAATGATATTAATTCGGAGTGTGCAGCCCCACACCCCATTCTGTCACCACCACCTCCCCCAGAAAAATTTAAAAGATCAGAATTTGATCTCACTGATGCTAAACTTGAGCAGACATGCAATACGCTTTCATAGTAGTTTAATAGTTTAATTTCAGTTTATTAGATTAAACATGGGCAATCAGACCAAAACACTAGTAAATTCGTGAACAGTTTAAGATTCATTGGAAAAAGTCTGGCAAAAACTCATTAGCACAATACATAGCGTAGTTAATTAATCGATCCCTTTACATCCAATTGTGAAGACACCAAACTAAGCGCCCACGACCTATGAAGTGATTGAAGACCAGTGCATGATTGCTGGAAGGTGAGAAATGAGGGAGCTGTACATAAAAGCCATCGATCTTTTAAAACTCGTTGTCTGTGGTTTTCCCACCAGTCTTCCAATTACCACCCTCCAATTTATTTAATATGAAAAAAGACATTAATATTTACTTACTTTGGAGTCAGTTCCAGCATTTCTTCTCATGCCTGTGACGACAACAATTTCATAGTAGTACTTGTCTTGAGGATCATTGTCCATCAGGGGCGCAATGCCCAGCTGAAAAGCAAAGTGAAAAACAATGTTTTTAAAGACACTAGTAGGATAAATTAATCTGGCGTCATGACAACAGTGGAAGATAATTTGACTTTTAGTTACAAGAGGTAAAGTTGCACTTAAAATTATTATGAATTTTTTCTTATTCCTCTTAGAAAATGCATCGGTACTTGGACATCTTCAGGGTGCCACCAACTCTCGTTTTAAATTCCTCAGCCCCTCCACAAAAATATGTGGCAGAGGAGAGGTGTCTGTGCTATTTTTTAATTAAATATTATATTACTTAATGACAGTGTGACACGATCTTTGGGTACTGTATGTTTTGTAAGTACAAAAGTTAAAATAACAACTCATGAAGAGAATGTCCTAGAACTTGTTGATTTAATCTAAACCAGGCTGATGCGGATGAGTATGTTTTATTATTCAATGGTTAAGATTTACAAAGAATGACACCAGACAATGGGCTGAGATCAAAGTTTACCTGCTGAAATAATTCTATTTTCTAATCACTTTGAATCTGAGTGTGGCTGAAGTCTGGTCATGAAAGGCGGCCGTTAGCTTAATGGGAAGAAAGCAGCCTTTCTAGAATTTCTAGAAATTCTGGGATTGCAGGAATTTTGGATTTTCCTCCTGGTTCCTGGTTTATAAACCATTATAATCATGGTAGATTCAAGAAGTCTCTACCCCAGTGTATTATTGTAAGGATACACTGCACTCTGTTAATGTATGACGGCAAGGTATGCTCAACTACATCGTGGAATTTCTGGTATAAGAAAGTTACTAGAAATTGCTACATTGTTGTTCTGCTTGAGGGAACTAATATGGTAAAGGAGCAGTTTCTAGAGATCAACGGCTCATGGAGCATTCTACAGAGTGCTAGAGGAGCATAGTGAAGATTTGACAATTCTATTGTCAAACAATAAACTTTTGACATTGTTACAAAAATGCATGAAAGACTATAGTGGCATCACCATTGACAAGGTTATGTACAAACTATTATCGCTTATTACTCTAACGCTCCATTTCTTTTCTATGATTTATTTTGATACTAATTCGATTGCTGAATTATGCATTAGGATATAAGACTGTATAAACATTGAAATTATTCAAATGTGGTAGAAATATTGATGTCAAATAACCATTTTATTGTATTTGTTATATATATATATATATATATTTGATTATTGATTTAATAAATTTATTGACATTTGTTTTACACATATTAATAACGATATGTTGATGAGATAGTGTTTGGATGGGGGCTTGCTAAATATAGATTAAAGACGGATTTATCTTCTCCTTTGGTAAGAAGATTTTCACCTATGGAAATATTGTGTGATAGTAAATATTTGTTTTTAGTGTGGTGGAAGAGAGAAAAAGCTCACAGCACCCGCATATCCGCCAAGAGAGAGAGAGAGAGAGCGAGAGAGAGAGAGAGTGAGAGAGAGTAGTGGTGTCTTTCTCTCTCTCACTCTCTCTCTCTCGCTCTCTCTCTCTCTCTCTCTGGTGTCTTCTGGAGAATTATTAATAACATAAATTAAGATTCTCATTACTTATAATTAGTTCTGGATGATTATTAATACTGCTACTAATCATAGCCAATAACCAGTGTGTCACTGTGCACACACTATAACAATGCTTACAAAGATAAATCATGTACAATATATCTGTGCACACACTATAACAATGCTTACAAAGATAAATCATGTACAATATATCTGTGCACACACTATAACAATGCTTACAAAGATAAATCATGTACAATATATCTGTGCACACACTATAACAATGCTTACAAAGATAAATCATGTACAAAATATCTGTGCACACACTATAACAATGCTTACAAAGATAAACCATGTACAATATATCTGCATTTGCATACGTTTGATACGTATTCCTCAGAGTCCTATAAAGTTTCAGAAAACTTTTCAATGTGTATTGTTGAATGTGCATTTCATGCTAGTGGAATATATTATTTTTATTTATTTTCAAAATATATAAATATTTCATTATACTTTATTTAATTAATTGCAAAGTTGTAAAATTTTATGTTTTGAACAAAAGTAGAAATATTTTAATATAAATAAGAAATGATCAAACAGAGAGTGGAAAGATGCTTTTTTAAAAAAATGCCAAAATGAGATGAAAAAGATTATAGGCTAGTAAGAAATGTAACGGTAAAAATGGAAAAGGCAACAAACGAGTGAAAGACCGCACAAAAGCAAGCACACAGGCACACGTACACATGTGGACATACACATAACACATTTTCTTTTCTTGATTACCAAACACACACACACACACACACACACACACACACACACACACACAAGCACGCACAGAAACGCAAGAATGCACGCACACACACACGCGTGTACAAACACTCACACACACTCTTTCTCTGATTACCTTTATGCACAGACACACATAAATATGTACACTTTTTTTTTATGCACATTACATATTTAAACTTTTCTCTTTTATCACGCACATAAAAGCTCATACATATTATTCAAACATTATTTTCTCCTCTATCTTGCCCACACTCACACATTTGCTTTCTCTATTAAACACACACACACACACACATATATATATAGAATGAATAAAACAATTCTATCAAAGAATGGATAATCCTTATCACCTGTTCAATGTCCTTGTTATCCTTCCGCCGCGCCCAGATGAGAGCAAGAATATATACGATGGCAATAACTATTTCTGTAATGTACAGGGAAGGATTCTTGTAAAAATCTAAGTTGCTAAAAATATAGTTCCAGTCAAGTGTGTTAGGCACCACTACCCATCCACCAGCAAACGTGGTCAAGTGGGTACACAAGCACACAGTCTTCTTTGTGTCTGTTTCCTCGCTCACCTGAAATAAAGTACACAGTTTTTGCTTCATAAGTGCTCACTGCACGGAGGGCTGAATACAAAGAGAGGTTTTATTGGTCATTTGTGCTCACAGGAAATACAGTTTTTACTTCATAAGTGCTCACTGCACGGAGGGCTGAATACAAAGAGAGGTTTTATTGGTCATTTGTGCTCACAGGAAATACAGTTTTTACTTCATTAGTGCTCTCCTACAAGGAGCGCTAAAAGACATTTTTTTTACTTCATGTGGATGGGGAACTTTTAGGGTGAGGTAACAAATGCGTCAAGTATGTAGACATACAGTGTGTGAAGTAATATGTGACACTTCTGAACTTGTGTTGAGGTATTCCAGTGTGAAGTAATATGTGACACTTCTGAACTTGTGTTGAGGTATTCTAGTGTGAAGTAATATGTGACACTTCTGAACTTGTGTTGAGGTATTCTAGTGTGAAGTAATATGTGACACTTCTGAACTTGTGTTGAGGTATTCTAGTGTGAAGTAATATGTGACACTTCTGAACTTGTGTTGAGGTATTCCAGTGTGAAGTAATATGTGACACTTCTGAACTTGTGTTGAGGTATTCCAGTGTGAAGTAATATGCGACACATCTGAACTTGTTTAGACAGAGATCTTCTAGTGTGAAATTATTTTATGACATTTCTGAACTTGTGTAAGCAGAAGGTTTCTCGTTTGAACTTACATATGACACATCTAAACTAGGATTGACAAAAGTCTTCTAGTGTGAACTTACGTATGACACATCTAAACTAGGATTGACAAAAGTCTTCTAGTGTGAAGTTACATATGACACTTCTTAGCTAGTATTGATAGAAGTCTTCGAGTTTGAAATTACATATGACACTTTTGTTCTAGTGCTGACAGAAGTCTTTTAGTGTAAAGTTGTATGGGGGCTGTTCTGATTTAGTGCAAGGAATACCAGTCTAGTGTGAGGTAAGAAAACCCAACATTTTCGGATAATGCAAAGAGGAGATATTTTCGTAAGTTACTATCGTCTCTGAGCTAGCGTATACGGGAGACAACCTAGGGTGTGATTATAATCGCTGATGAAGTGCGATGATGTGGGTAAGGACAATCTAAGATGATATTAACAGTCATCTGAGCTAGTGTAGGACGAGAGTCTAATGCGAGGGTGCAGTCAATCATGTTTGAACTAGTGTAGGCTAGGTCAGCCTAGAGTGAGATTACAAAGATTATTCTTTACGCTAATGTAAGTGAGACAGCCTAGAGTGAGATTGCAAAGATTATTCTTTACGCTAATGTTAAGTGAGACAGCCTAGAGTGAGATTGCAAAGATTATTCTTTACGCTAATGTTAAGTGAGACAGCCTAGAGTGATTACAGTCGAGCATTCAGAGTGCGACACACAATTGTCAAGAAAATCCTTCGAGAAAACATTTTGAGCACAATATAAGGATAGGTAAGTTTAATTAGAAAATGTTTGGAATTTGTAATTATTAATTAATGAATTAATTTATTATTATTATTAATTGCAATTTAATTATTAATATTTAAAATTTGTGTCGTTCAGAAGCCTTTTTCAGTACTACAATTGCAAAGTAATGAAAGAACAAACAATGTAAAGAATTAAGAGCAAAATAACTGTAAAACAAAGCAGCAAACGTATGTACGTTTAAACATAAAAGAAAGGTATATATTTACATATGCTCTTCAAAAGCTATGTGATACTGGTATATATTTACATAGGCTCTTCAAAGGCTATGTGATATCGGTATATATTTACATAGGCTCTTCAAAGGCTATGTGATAACGGTATATATTTACATAGGTTCTTCAAAGGCTATGTGATATCGGAATATATTTACATAGGTTCTTCAAAGGCTATGTGATATCAGTATCGCGAAGCATAGAGGAAAATATAATCAGTGTATTGCTAAACCTTCAAAAGTTTGAAGAATAAATCATTATGAATCCAGCGAAATGTGCGCACTTATACTGACGAAAGTAGAAATTAAAAACAATTAAACAGACGAAGAGCAGGCCTATATTACTTTTAATGTTTGTTAGTCTGTCCCTATTACTGATGTGTAAATCTAGACTGAGGCACAATAATGAACGCCAACCTGATCTAAACACCTGACGTACTAACGAGTTCACATTCTAGACCACCCTTTCTCAACCGTTTTACACTGGAGGAACCCTTGAAATATTTTCCAAGTCTCAGGGAACCCCTGCATAAAAATACTATATCTACAATGCTTATTTCTTTTTCCAATCACGATCTCTTAGGGTAAACGTACTAGCCACCCGTTCCAGAAACCCTGGTATAGCGGAGTCTCTGATATTGCAAATGATACGAAGTGACGTGAGATTTTATAACTGTGCACTTAGCAACAATGACAAAGAAATGACATTTGAATTCATCATTAGGTCCCCACTGCCCATCACTCACTGTACAGCCAGTAGATGACCAGTCCTTTTCGCCTTTTGAGATAGAGTAGCAACCGGATGTGAAAAACCGGATTGTATAATTGGTGAATTGGACTTTCTCTGTTCCATTGGGCCAATCAGGTAGCTGTGTGCAATTAGTGATGTTCATGTTGACCTCGTCAGGAGCCAACTGGCGAATACCGATGTAAACCGTGCCGTTATAATTCCCGATCTGGTGGTTGTTCATCATTAACCGGGTACAGTTAGAAGTGGTATCTAGATGTAGGAAAAATGCAGAGTGTAATCGTGTTCATTCCAATCAGGTTTTGAAATCCATCCATCCATCCATCCATCCATCCATCCATTTTAACCTGTAAACTCCGTTTATATCCGACACATTATACTTTAATATAAAATCACACATAATTATTTAAACCGTATGCACAACGCAAAATTTAATTTCCTAATCTTACTCAGAAAGGTATAATACATAATTAGGTCAATTATTTTCCTTGCCAGTTTCTTTTCTTACTTCTCTGACCAAGTGTCAGGTTACTTGTATACACTTTTGGTAGAAGGTCTCTAGAATTTAGAGAAATGATTTCTGGAGAAAGCACCCACAATATGTCTGGTGAATGACTGTGTGAGTCTTATCCTATCTTACCCTAAACCATTGCTCACTATACGATTGCTCACTATACTATTGCTAACTATGCCATCGCTCAAATAGCGAAAATAAGGCTAAGATTAGTGAATAAAATACAATACCATACCGCCATATACTAAATCAGAGCAGAATCTAACAATTGTTGTGCAAGTCTGTGGAGAAATAAATGAAATCCCCCCCCCAAAAAAAAAAAAATGCAATACCATACCGTCATGTACTAACTCTAAACACAATATAACAATTCAAAATATCTAAATAGACACAGAAATAAATGACCCCCACCCCAAATACAATACCATACATGTATATACTAAATCAAAGCAGAATCTACAATTCATATGCTCTAAATCTATGCAGAAATAAATGAAGCCCCCAAATCCTACTAGCACACAGGCGAACAGACAGGCAACATGCAACATAAACAGGCAAATAAGGCAGGTAATTTCTTGTGATACAAATAGGGAGCAAGAACAAAGAAAAATAAAGATAAACAAATAAACAAACAAGCAAACAACAGTAAGCAAGTAAACAAACAACAGAGAAAGAAAGAAACCAACAAAAATTCCAACAAAGCAAACGGGCAAATAAGCAAGCACACAAACAAATTCTAAACCTCCAAGACATACATCCCACTATACTAATTTACTGCGGGAGTGATTTAATGTATCTTCACAAAAACCTATGTTTAATGACACTTACTGACCTGTATTATTAAGATCTGGTGGTACAAGGAAGGAGGCATTACAGTCATCAGTACTAGGGTCTGGAATACTGCCAAGACTAATCACCACCACAAACTGGACATCTCGTGTGTCCGGGCACATCTCTATGTGCAGGGAAGCTCCCTCTGTCCGGATCTCAGTCTTATGCAGTTGGAACTTGTTCCATGGAGCCACCGTTGGACTTTAAAGAATCCAAAGAAAGAAAGCACATTCATAACTCTTCATAAGGATACAGCCATCAAGATCAGTGGCATAGGGTGAGGAAAACGGGTATGTATTCAACCGGCAAAACTAAGTCATAGACAGAGACGTAGGGTACAAGGTATTGTGGTATCGTCTGATTCATTTTTGAATGAAATAATGAAAGTAAAGAGGGATTGAAAGGACAAGGGCTCATGTACTTACTTGACCTTTTTGAACGACAGTTGTGGCGTCTTGGGATCCCGAGGGATGACAACTCTGATTGGCTTGGTTGTATTCTGGACCTTAAGTTGTGAGGTGCTGTTTTCCTTGTACAGTTCAATGGTGACAAAGCGCGTGGTTGTTGGAATGTTCTTCGAGCTTTCAGTATACATATTTGCCATTCTGGAGTTCTCTGAAAACTGTGTACAATTCACAAAAAAGACAGATGTATAAATCTTTCTTAGGAACAGACATTCCTAACTGTATAACTTTCAAAGGAAATAATGTGTAAATATTCCTTAGGAATAGACAGCTGTACAACTTTTAATAGAAATGGAAGATGTGTAGATATTCCTTAGGAATAGACAAGTGTACAACTTTTAATTGAAATGGAAGATGTGTAAATATTCCTTAGGAATAGGTGTACAACTTTTAAAAGAAATGAAAGATGTGTAGATATTTCTTAGGAATAGACATGTGTACAACTTTAAAAAGAAATGGAAGATGTACAGAATGCTTTTGTACGAATAGGTAGAAGTCTAAAATTTCTATTTATGAGTAGGCAAATGCACAAACACTTTAAGGGATAGGCAGATGTTGAAAACTTTGTAGGAATAGACAGATAGATGTAAAAAGTATTTAGAGTAATATGGACATACAAAAAAATAGGCAAATCATTTTGGTACTATAAGTATGACATTGGGCGTTTTGGTACGGACGTTTTGGCCATTGGATGTTTATGAACTGGACGTTTGAGTTGCTGGCTATTTTGGCACTGTATATTTTAGAACTGGACATTTGAATGCTGGCTGTTTGGGTAATCTATATTTTAGAACTGGACACGTGAGTGCTGGATGTTCTGTCACTCTATATTTTAGAACTGGACATGTGAGTGCTGGATGTTCTGACACTCTATATTTTAGAACTGGACATGTGAGTGCTGGATGTTCTGGCACTCTATATTTTAGAACTGGACATCTGAGTGCTGGATGTCTTCGTATTGGATGTTTTGGCACTGGACGTTTTGGCATGGGACGTTTTGGCACTGGACGTTTTGGCACGGATTGTTTTGTAATTGGACCTTTGGCGCTGGCTGTTTTGGCCACTCGGAAAGGAAAAATCTCTATCAGTATTTATGAGCAATATATCCATGAAGATTGCCACCAACCAATGTTCGAATTTTGATAACAATTAATATCCAGAGCTACAAAACAAGCGCCATTCTATCGTCTCTGCGATGATTAACACACACGTCTTGATGGTTTAATTTCATATATGATACAAACTTGTTGTTTTACCAAAGCGTCATCTTGTCTTAGCATTTGAATACAAACTTGTTTTACCAAAGCGTCATCTTGTATTAGCATTTGAATACAAATTTGTTTTACCAAAGCGTCATCTTGTATTAGCGTTTGAATACAAACTTGTTTTACTAAAGCGTCATCTTGTATTATCATTTGAATACAAACTTGTTGTTTTACCAAAGCGTCATCTTGTATTAGCATTTGAGTACAAACTTGTTTTACCAAAGCGTCATCTTGTATTAGCATTTGAATACAAACTTGTTGTTTTGCCAAAGCATGTCACATATTTAATACAAATACACAATCATACTAAAAGTGAAGGCTCTACGGTCACAAACGCAAATTTCTAGTAAACATAAAGAATAGTGTTTAACTATTTTTTAAAAAAAAGACCTGACCTTATTAAACACGAAGATTAATCATTATTTCCTCAGTTAAAAATTAATAAATGAAATTATTACTAAATGTGAACAATAATTCTGTCCCGAATTGCACACACACACAGCCGCACAAATGCAAGCACGCACGCACGCAAACATTTATATTTATATTTTTAAAAAAATGTGTGAAATAATATGACTCCTAGGAAAATACAAACATTTGTTGCTGTTAAAGGTGGGAAGTAGTATCCCCATACGCTAAACACAAAACACATTACTACCTCAAATCGTAAGTCGTACGCTAAACACAAAACACATTACTACCTCAAATCGTAAGTCGTACGCTAAACACAAAACACATTACTACCTCAAATCGTAAGTCGTACGCTAAACACTACTAATTCAAATCATAAGTCGTATGAGGCAGCAAGACATTCACTTTCGTTCTCTGGCCTTTATTTCCCAGACTTTACATTTCCTTTCTTACCTCAGTCATTTGGAAAATTACCATTTAGAGTTGGCATTGTATATACAAATATCTTAGGACGCGATTTAAGGTTTATCTAAGTCATTTGGAAAATTACCATTTAGAGTTGGCATTGTATATACAAATATCATAGATCGCGATTTAAGGTTTCTAAAATTACTATATAATGCGCTCCATGGACTAGAGTTATGTTTAATTTGTGGCCATACATAGGAATTAAAGTTTAGTAGGGCAGAACGCATGTAGAGAAAATAATCGGAATTAACACTCCCTAAAACGTAAGTAGAACTTCCGAATTTTAAAGGGGGCGGGGGTGATAACGTTACCTGCTTGGGCACGTCAGCTGATTTATCTGTCGGTATGTCATTTGAGTAATAGCCTGAACCTTTGGCATATTAGTGGAAAGATAGGTCAGGCCGTCCGGCTGTCGCTAGTACTAGAAGTGAATGACAATCCAATACTGATGCTTGGGAGTCTGTTATAGTGACAGGGTTGTTAAACATAACCGGACACGTGACAGTCTGTCAACATTTATTGTCGTATTCACTTCATCAGAATGACATTAGACTACTGTACCTGCATGAGAACTGTATCGTTGACATCAACTGATTTGTCTGGAAACAAATCTTTTAAAGAAGACGGGAAAGTACACTGAGCCTCTGAGTTGTCGATCTTCTGCGGCGAACTTCGGACAAGATGAGAAGTATTTAAAAACTAGCATATTTACTGACAAATTACTGTAATCTTATTCAGTCAAGTCCTTTCGATGTTATTAGCCAAGCAGGCACCCCAGAAACAAATTGTAGAGGTATTTTGCACTAAATGTATAGAATGCATGTGTACTAAATGGATATATTGTGTGAAAAAAAAAGACTTTATGCCCATTTAGAGAAATACAAGGTCGATGCATGTTTATTAGTGAATTACAAAAGTGTTGACTTTGTTAGTTGTCATATTATGCATACTCACGCTCACATTCACACACCACATACACACACATCACACTACACATACATGCTATATGAGTATTATATATATATATATATATATATATATATATATGAATTCAATGAATAATATTATTAACACATTTCTCAACATTTCATTGGATTTTTCAATAATAATAATTATAATTTCAACAATACGTGCATATATTATATACAGATTGCGTTTCGTTTTGAAGCATTGGAGATTCTTATATGTAAAAAACCCAAACAAATATACCACCCCAACTAACAAAATAACAACCAACTGAGTGTGCATACTTAATGTAACACGTTACAATGCATTCAAAATAATGTACAGGTGTCCACGATTTGTCATAACTATGCAGATTAGGCAAATACAATTTGATGACGTAAGGATGACATGCAAACAAGCAATGTAAGAAAGGGAAGAAACCCTATACAAAAGAGATTTTACGTTTAAGGAAATCACCCCCTTTTTACAAACAAAAGTACCAGTGTGGGGTGCATGCTGCACGACAAGACTCTTCACAGGTTTTATCAGGAATGTATAGAGAGTAACAATGGAAATGTAATGACGTGTGTGTGTCTGGGAGAAGTACAGACAGTATGAAAGGAATCTATAGACACAATGAGAGGAATGTACAAGACAGGCAATAAAAGATGAATGAACAGACAATTAGAGAAGAATGCACAGACAAAAAATAAGAGAGGAATGCCTTTGATCATACCACAAGAAAGAATTTAATACATACTACGGAAGAAAAGTTAGGTAAAAAAATTATATAATAAAATATTTAAGTATAATTACGCTAATAATTTCACTGCTTCTGTCTTGTTAAATTTGGTCCGCATTCTGTCAGTGTTGAACTGCTTGCTTTCTCCTGGAATGGAATTTTTCATGAAGCTGAGGGCGATGTTGTTCAAGATGGTGTCCGCCTTCTGTGTTACACGTTTAACCTGCACAGAAGTTAGTAAAGGGCTTCTTTGTATCTGCCAAGTGTTAAGCCGGTTAGTGAAACAACTTTTAACTCTTATCGAACATAGCACATTGAAGGGGAGGCAACGCTACCAAGCACTCTGAATAGAGTTGTCTTCATTTGAAACTGTGGTTTTTATTTTTTATATTATATTTAATTGATCGTTTTTCATCTGTGTTGGTTTTGCAATGCTAATCACCATTAATATAGATGACATTTTTTGAGGTCTTCATCGCTGTTGTGCTTATAATTGTATTGGGTCTACGACCAGAGTATTGTGCCACTCAATATTTGGCACTTGTGGAAATCGGTCATCACCATTTCTCCAGTCATTGATTCCGATATTTTTGTTTATTCATCATTTTTCATCTTCATCACTCCTGTCAATAATCGTAATAATACTTCCCCTGTTCCATGAATATCGCATGTGGATGCCTCAGAATGAACGACTAACACTGTATGAAAGTTAGCCCCGTTTTCTTTCTCTTAAAATAAATTCTTTGTTAACTCTTTTCAAGAGTTGGGTTTCCTTTCTCTGTTGCGAAAGTGTCCGTTGGTGTGGTTGTTTGTTTGTTCGTCCCGTACGCCCCTCACACGACATTCACACGCCTGCTCTCACACATACACGCCGGCTTTCACATTTTACCCCGTATCTCAGAATAAAGTTATCCTATCCCCCACAAGAACATTCGTATCTCAGAATAAAGTTATCCTATCCCCCACAAGAACATTCGTGGTGTCTGTGAACGAGAGTTGGTTATCGTCATCTTGCCACTCGATGTGATCCCGGCAATTCCCGGTAATTTGCGGCAGCTGATCTGATACCGAGGAGGAGTGAGGGGCCAGCAACAAAACCAGCAACGACACTCCCTGTGTCCGTGACACTTTGGAAATTTGTGTAAGGTAATTAATGCTTGAAAATGTTACAATCGCAAACATGTAAATTACTCATAATATAAATAATGACAAAAAATGGGTAAATAAATAAGAGAAAGTGTAGTATTGAAGATAATCTTGACTATTCACTGGGCAAGACAATTACTTCACACTCACGTTTTCACGCTGTAAACGACAGTTGGTAAGCGAAGCTTGGACCTTGTAAGCAGCGTCAAATGTATAGGCTACGGGAGTGTTCCGAACTGCAATATGCAAACATACATTACGCAAACATGCATACATTATGCAAAGTGTGTGAAAGGCATCACAGGTGATCCACAGGTGTTCTTAATACTATAAACTTACACATACACAAACAATGCGAAAAACATCCCGAATTAAATTTCGAACGCAGAAGTGCCTTGCATGCCAACTATTTATGTGGGAGCCATACTGGATGAAATCGGTGTAAAATTAAAAAAAAAAATTTTGTAATGCAAACAATGTGTAACGTAAAACAATGTGGAATGCAAAACAATGTGGAATGTCCACACAATGACTTTACAAAAGCATTCAAACATTGTCCCTGTAATGGCGTTACACAAACATTCAAACATTGTCCCGATAATTGCTTTACAGAAACATTCAAACATTGTCCCTGTAATGGCGTTACACAAACATTCAAACATTGTCCCGATAATTGCTTTACAGAAACATTCAAACATTGTCCCTTTAATGGCTTTACAAAAAAACATTCAAAAACTGTCCCTTCAATATTATTACAAAAACAATCAAACTTTGTCCACACAATTGCTTTATAAAAAATCAAACATTGTTACTACAATGGTTCTACATACCTCTGCCAAAGAATAAATATAACACATTCCAATGTTTAAAATAATGAGAAATACTCAGAGAGAAACAAGCCACCAATCCTCACCTACAAAATTATAAAAGTAACACAAGTATTCGAAGCAGCTTGACACTACATATTTTACGCAACCGTGCTCACAATCAAACACATACACGTACACACCCCCACAGCACTGTACTTACGACAATCGTCTGTCTCAGCAGTATTATCCGTGTTATAGTCGCTAAACAATTCGTCACTCTCCGCCAGTTTTAGCTCCGTCTTGGTGCCAGCGAACCCTGACGTTCCTGCTGCCTAAAAGCGAAGAATTTTGAAAGATCGGCACATTATCGTCAACTCGTGAAACTGACAGTTACTGGTAACAATGCAAGTTGACAGGTAACTGAGCAAACAAGAAACCGAGATCTTAACAAATATATAATTGACGGCTTGCTAGTAATTAAGAGCTTACAGGCAACGCAGGATTTACAGTCACTTAAGGACTAGACAAATGCCTATAGGGATTGCTAGTGGTTAGAGACTTGTATAGGATTGCTGGTGATTAAAGACTTGTATATAATTGCTGGCGATTAAAGGCTTGTATAATATTCCTGGTGATTAAAGACTTTAATAGGATTGCTGGTGATAAAAAACTTGTATAGGATTGCTGGTGATTAAAGGCGTGTATAGGATTGCTGGTGATTAAAGACTTGTATAGGATTGCTGGCGATTAAAGACTTGTCTAGGATAGCTGGTGATTAAAGACTTGTGTAGGATTGCTGGTGATTAAAGACTTGTATAGGATTGCTGGCGATTAAAGGCTTGTATAGTATTCCTGGTGATTAAATGCTTTTATAGGATTGCTGGTGATTAAAGGCTTTTATAGGATTGCTGGTGATTATAGACTTGTAGGCAATTTAGGACTTATAAGTAACTAAGAGTTTGCATATAACTGAGGTCTTACTGAGACGATGAAATTACTGGTGAGTATGGACGTACAGGTAAATGAGACTTTCTTGTATCTAAGGGGTTAAAAGTAACCAATGACTTGTGGTAACGATGTCGGTAATGTATCGGTAACTGAGACTTTCTTGCATCTAAGGGCTTGAACGTAACTAATGACTTGCTAATAAGTAAGAGTTTGCACGTCACATACACTTACTGATACTTAAATGCATATTTTAGGACTTAATTGGTGGTTGTTCAGTGCTTGAAGTAATTAATGAGTTAATGGTAACAAATGGCTGAAATGTAACTGATGACGTAACGGCAACAATATTCAAACCTAATTTAAAATGTACAGGTAACAAAGGACATACCGGGAAAAAGCGAACTAATAAGTAACTAAGATTTATAAAAAAATGAAGTCTTAATGTTAACGAAATTTTGCTGCTAATTAAAGGTATATTCCTAAGAAATTATAGATAACTAAAGATATTATAATTGTTAATGATTTACATGTAATTAAGAATACTTTAGGCAACAAGAATTAGTGGTTGTGTGTGTGTGTGTGTGTGTGTGTGTGTGTGTGTGTGTGTGTGTGCGCGCGCATGCGCTCGCACGTGATATATTTGTACACATGGCATTTTGCCTTTGAGGCTATTTTTGTGACTATTTGTACTACTTGTAATTGCATACTTACAAAACTTACTTTATATGTTACATTACAATTTGTTCTTTTATTTTGTTAAATAAATTCCATATATCTTCTTAACACTCTTTAACACTCTTTAATACTCACTCTTTAAAATTAATAATGGAAGCTGGTATGCTGATTGGCAGGTGGGGGCGAATAACTGTTTAATCTGGACACTAAGCATATCTTAAGTAAGTGCCCGTCACTGTGAGAGATTTGTGAAGACCAAAACCATAATTACAGAACCGTAGGTCGAAGACGCAAGAACGGACATGAAGGAGTTTTGAATACAAACAATTCTCTATGGAGCTAAATTCTATTCTTAACGTACGTTGCGCTGAAGACAGACCGAGATTTCTCGTCCGGATTTATAAAGTCGTTTACGAGTGGATTTATAAAGTCGTTTACGAGTGGGGTTACTGGGATTAATAAGGCGAATTAGCAATCCTGCTCATCACAAGGACCTTCTCGTAACTCTTGATAACCAGGAGCTTACAAGGGAAAAGGGTTTACAGATCGTTAAAGGTACACAGGTAAGTAAAAACTGGTTTATGTATAAATAAGAACTTACTGTTAAAAGTGATTTAAGTGTAAATAAGAACTCACTGGTAACAATTGGTTTATGTGTAAATAAGAACTAACTGGTAACAATTGGTTTATGTGTAAATAAGAACTAACTGGTAACAATTGGTTTAAGAACACTGTTAAAAACTACTTTTGTATAAATTGTTTACTTTTAAAAATTGGTTTATGTACAAATAAAATTTTAATGTTAAAAACTAGTTTATATATAAATGAATTACTGGAAAAAGTGGTTAATGTATAAATAAAAACTTAATATTAAAACTAGTTTATGTATAAATGATTTACTGGTAAAACTGGTGTATGTAAATAAGAAGGTTATACCATTTAAAAAATAGTTTATGTATATAATGGCTGACTGGTAAAAACTGGTTTATGTATAAATAAGAACGTTATTCCTGTTAAAAGCTAGTTTATGTATATAATGGCTGATTGGTCACTAAGAGTAGGAATATGTAAGTACTAAGAAGAGGATACATTGTAAGGACATAACAACAAGGAAAATAATCTACATATGGATATCAAAGTATGTCTGTTATCTGTCTTTTTCCTCTCTCTACATTTATATATCAACAACAATAATAATATTATTAGCAATAACAGCGTCTACGTCATACTACTACAACAACTACTACTACCACTGATAATACATACATCCATGGCTCCTCCGATGCTGGCAATCAGATATCCCATGTTTGTCAATCTGTCTTCCGGCGTCACGTCTTCGTGGTCATCCAGCATTTGGGACATCCTCTCTACAACGTCAACGATGGCCATCTGCACGATTTTGCCAGAACAAAGGTCACGAACTGACCAGTCAGCGCCAAATCGCGTAGCGATACATAAACATTTCAAAAATAAAGTAGAGGTAGCAAGATAGTCAACACGATTAGTATTACAATTAATCACGAAATGTCATGTGCAAAGCCAGCAGGAGGTCTTCTACAATCAATTATAACGTCACTTGCAATCGGACATGATTTCACATGCGATCAAATTTAACGTCACACACAGTCAAACATGACGTCACATATAAATGAACGTGATGTTATTTCCTTTTGTAAGTCATCACAAGCAACCAAATGTAACGTCACACACAAACATGACGTCACATATAAATGATCATGATGTTATTTCCTGGTAAATATTCACAAGCAATCAAATGTAACGTCACACAGAATCAAACGTGACGTCACAAATAAATGATCATGATGTTATTTCCTTAACATCATCACATGCAATCTGTGACGTGCACCCATTTGTTATTGGTTATGATTATTATCATTATTATTAATCATCCATTACTAATTACAAGTGATGGAGAAATCTTAATTTATGTTTATTAATAATTCTCTCAGGAGACACCACTCATCTCTCACTTGGTGGATTATACAGGTGTAGTAAAAGCCTTCTCTTTTCCAAAAACAATAAGATAGACGCTTTACTGTCACAAAATATTTTCAAAGGTGGAAAACGTCTTACTAAAGGAGTAATAAAACCTGACTTTAATTATATTTAATGAGCCCCCATCCACCCATTCTAGTTTAATAATATGTGCAAGGAGGTAAATAAATTTAACAATAAATTTATTAAATCAACAATCAAATATATGTATATAATGGCTGATTGGTCACAATAATAATGTTATTTGACACCAATATTCCATGAAATAATGATCCATTAATTCCAATACTTATTCTTTCTTATATTATAACACAAGATTCATCAGTCATATTAGTATCAAAAATAAATCACAGAACTATTCTTATCATAGAAGAAATGGAGTTATAGAGTTATATGATAATATAATAGTTTGTACATAACCTGTTCAATGACGTAAGCCGCAACAGTCCTTCAGGAGCTTTCGAATCAATGTGACAAGTTTATTTTTCACAATAGAATAGTCAATCTTCCATGTGCTCTGCTAAGCATGTTGTAGAATGTTCCTATACTCTAGATCTCTCAAGACTAATCAAGGCACATGTTGTAGAATGTTCCTATACTCTAGATCTCTCAAGACTAATCAAGGCACATGTTGTAGAATGTTCCTATACTCTAGATCTCTCAAGACTAATCTAGGCACATGTTGTAGAATGTTCCTATACTCTAGATCTCTCAAGACTAATCTAGGCACATGTTCGCTGTATTAGCTTCTCATGTAGGCAATCACAGTAACAAACTTCTAGTACTCCTTTTGCTAAAATGTTCCACAGTGGAGTGGGAAACACTTGTGGATGCACACAAACAGGGTACAGTGAATCAACACAATTCCTGCCCTCTAGGATGGATACTTCTCTACTCCACCACAAGCATACAAATAAACAGGGGAGATGTAAGAAGGAAGAAGAAAGGCTTGTTTTCTTTCTTGAAAACATAATCAGGGAAAAATTTAAGTTCCAAATCTGTATTTGTAAACTCCATCCTTTCTTACAATCATTCTCAACTTACAATTCCTGTAAGAGTATTTTTTAGCAATACATATGTACAGCATAACAGATATGACACAATCAATTATGAATGTGTTTCTACTAGAAGCAAAGTCATGTGTTTAACATATTACATACAAGTATCATAATTCACAATAGTCTAATATAGAAATAATAGTCTATTCACAAAATACATCTTTACACCAAATTAACAAGTATAATATATCAATAGCAAACTGCACGAAATATTTCTACGTCCATTCTCTCTCAATCAGTCAGTTAACTCACCATAAACTAATGATCACCTTTTAATGACCGGACTTGAGTTACGTCAAAACCAGTGTTTAGAATGTAGCCCTTATAGAGATTTCTGTTCATGTAGAAATAAAGTAAAATAAAAATAATACAAAGAGTATTTTTGTTGTTACTGTTGTAGTATTTTGCTTTTTGGAAGTGCCCGCAATAAAATTCAATCACGAATGTTGACCGACATAATTGGTCGTGCCCAATGTTGTGGGTCTTGCAGCTAATGTTTAATTGGAAATAAAAATAAAGAATGGACTTTAATCTCTCATTAAATAACTTATTTAGAGTAATTAAACCTCTAATTGTTCTGATAGGAATATTAAACAATGTGTTATAGAAAATCAATGAAGAATGATATTCACTTAAAGCACACTTCCTACCTTTTAGAACACGTGATGTGCTTTTTGTTCACGATTCCAATATTACAACGGTGTTGTAAAATAACTAAAATACAAAGGTACCTGTGCTTTAGAGGTAACCTCATCCGGGTACTTCAGGCACTCTGCGAGAGTAGAAGCTATCTGAGTCCGCGACAACATGGAGTTTGTTGGCATGTCAGTTATCTTAGTGATCATATGTTGTCTCAGCTGAAAAACAATAAAAGAAACACATTGTAAAGATGTTTAAAGCATATTCAGTAATTATCCTAGACCAAAATTTGTGTGTGCATGTATGATAATAAAGTCTTATTTTAGAAAATGCTGCAGTATTGTAAAGTTATTTTGGTTTCTTTAATAACAGATTATAAAAATATTTGAAAGTTATTTTTTATTTTCGAATGTTTCTATTTAATTTCCTGTCTAAAAGTAAATATTTTTACACTGCCAGACAGACTATCCATCAGTCCATCCAATTACCTATCTGTCTGTCCGTCCAATTATACTTCCATATATTCATCTATTATTGTATTGCTTGATGGGACAGTTTTCAGAGAATGAATTATAATTAGGAGTGTTTGCGCACTAACAACAACAAAAGCAGAACTCAAAGCTAATGTATTCCTTTTTTTCTCTACGACACCATATTTGGATGCGAAGCCCATACCTTTTCTAAGTCTCTGACCAATTAGCGCATTACAAATCGTCACGTGATAATACTCTTATAAAATTAATTCAGCTGCTATTCGAAATTTAGGCGTCAGTTTATGTTATGTCTTACAATCCAAGAATATATTCAGGTGTAGAAAACACCAGTTGATATTATCTCTTGCAATCTAAGAATATATACAGGTGTAGAAAACACCAGTTGATATTATCTCTTGCAATCCAAGAATACATACAGGTGTAGAAAACACCAGTTGATATTATCTCTTGCAATCCAAGAATATATACAGGTGTAGAAAACACCAGGTGATATTATCTCTTGCAATCTAAGAATATATACAGGTGTAGAAAACACCAGTTGATATTATCTCTTGCAATCCAAGAATATATACAGGTGTAGAAAACACCAGTTGATATTATCTCTTGCAATCTAAGAATATATACAGGTGTAGAAAACACCAGTAAAGTTTAATTCTATCACCTGTGCTCGGTCGTCCCGTAACTTCTCTGCAAGCGTTACATTCTCTTCCGTCAGAATAATTTCCTAGAAAAAAAGAAGTAACTTGATTAGAAACATTAAACACTAAACAGTATTAAACAATACAAGAATAAGAAGTCTTCACATTCAACCACTCAGTATCACGGAGATAGGTGATTAATGCGCAATGTTCCTTCACAATCAACAGAACATTGCTTCAAATCTTTTTGCTGTTACTGAATTAAACATCATTATGATTAAATTATGATAGCACAAATAATTACCACTATATCAATAACATAAAATAAAATAGTCATCGAAATATGCTCCATATATCACCATTCAATAGCAAAATGTCATCGCAATGCTTCCAATTATTACCATTTATTCACTGTGCTGTCAGCAATTATTAGTCAAATAACGTAACATTATCAAAATTATCGCCACAACAGGAGAAGAATATCCTTACGGTATTAACAATTATTATCAAAATATACCAACATACTACCAGAGAATCAAGAATTATCACCACCTTACGACAAAAATGCCATGACAGCGTTGATGTCAACAATTTTCAATATAATAACACCCCGAGGCGAATTGACACTCAGAAACAAATTTACAGTACCCCAGAGCGGACTAAAACTCGAAAATGAAATGACAGTAGCATTTCACGGTAGACTGAAACTCGAAAACAAACTGACTTACAATACCACACAATAGATTGAAACTCGAAAACAAACTGACTACAATACCCCACAATAGACTGAAACTCGAAAGCAAACTGACTTACAATGCCACACAATAGATTGAAACTCGAAAACAAACTGACTTACACTTTCAAATGCAACCACTCTTCCTTGGTCATACTGTCCAAGACCAGTGGATGACTGTATGCTGGGGTTGTCGTTACCCTGAAATTCTGCAGCAAATACTTAAGGCATTAGACGCTAGAGTCAATTTCTTGCAAAATTTCTAATGACATAATGCTGCTGGTGCGTTTTATTTATCATGCACACAAAAGACGTAGTAAGGTATGTCTCTCCACTCCCCACCCCCCAAAAAAAAAATAAAATAAAAAAACGAATCCAAATAATATACTTTATTATGTGATGAAGTCTGCAGTAATGTGTAGCAACATAAGGAGAACATTATACAGGTATAAACGCACAATTTCCCTACGTGCTGTAAAGAGGATTTTGTAGATGTTATTGATGATTTTACTAGTTTCACCTTTAATTGGCATCAGTCAGATGAGTTTGAAGCTTGAGGATCTGTAGGACTAATTATATCGTATCTGTGTGGGATGTATTTTGTGGTATGGACTTAGTCTGAAAGGTGTGTTCTAACAGATTTACTGCCCCTTTTTTTCAGTAGGAAAGCATGCGTTGTTCTGATGAATTGTATGATATTAATACATTATAAACTGTCTCGTCATGCTTAGGTACACACAGAAGCCAATCTGCTGACAACATTAAATGTACATAATATTTTATATAGGTTTCTTAAAATCAGGTACAATTGGCATTTAGTTAACTAATCAACTAATATTCTTAATAGATTCTTAGTGATTAACAGGTCGCGAACTGACCTTTGCACAGAGCGTAAACACACGTTAAAGTGTAATAACAAATATTTATATAGTAACACGTGGCCAATGAAAACAGTTTGTAACTATGTACAACTTAAACATTAAAGTACTTTAGCTCACGTATACAGCTAATTGACTGAGAACGCAACACTACCCATTATAAGACCAATGCAAGCTAGTGACTATTCAGCTTTATTAAGAGTATAAACAGTAATTAAGATTAAAGATGATAAGTATTTCTCCAGCTAGAATTCCCCCCATCCCACCCCACCCCACCCCACACAAATTTTGTACGTCATGTTGGTAATAGTTTTATCATCAGAAGCAAATTTTCCAACACTTGTATTTACCAATTTCTGATAAGCAATATTCATCAGACAGTTTAGTAATAAACACGAGATGTCATAAATAGGCCCTATTTAATAAACTGTTAAGAATTACGTAAGAGAACAAAGGTTAATACACAGAGTTAGTTTGCACACGGCATGACCACCATCTTTTGTTAATATTAGTCACAAAGGGAATAAATCACAACAGTCACCATTACCAGGAAATACGTCACACAGTTAAAAACAAGTGCTAAAATACAGTTAGAAGGATAGATTCATACATACACAAACATATACACATTTTGTTAAAGAAAATTAAAACAAACTTAAACTAATTTAAAGCAAAATATTAGTATCTTAGCACTACGATGTATTGTTAATACAGTATGAAAATAAGACAGAAAATATAGGTAAAATATTGCATAATAAAATACTGGCTAAATTTAGAATGACAGCATTATTTAATTTTTCATGTAAGATCCATAAAGTGTGACACTGGAAAATTCCATGTAAAATTCCGTGAATTGTTAGTACAGAGAACTTCCATATTTAATAAATGTCAGTTCTGGAAATGTTCACAATTAATTAACTTCATTAAGTGTTGCTGTCACTATTGGACAATTCCATGCAAAAAGACATTAATTCCACATTCCACATTTGATTAACTTCATTAAGTGTTAGTATTGGGAAATTCCATACAAATGCCAAATAAAATAAGGGTTAATATTAGAAAATTTCTGGCACATTCTTACCGAAGTTTGTTCCTTGGGTGTGGCTTTCTGACGGATGGAGTTGATGTGACTAGGAACAGGGTTAATATACCATTCATCACATTCATAATAATATTTAGTATTAAGAACAGTGACAATTCTTTCTATAGAACTATAAATCATTTGTGAAGAATGTGGACATCTGAAATTTACTGACATATTAAGGGATATAAATAAAATAAATGAATAAAGTAAACACTGAGCACAGTTCAATAGGTTTATTTGCTATTAAGTTATGGAATGCCGAGTTTAGTAACGGCTTATGTAGCCCACACTCACACTCCGCTAAAAATAGGCTACACAGAAACCGACCTTCTAGAATGGCTGACCCTTATCCCCGGGCTGAAAATATACACGAGTGTTCCAGATACTCTAATGAACCAATCGAATCTCCGCTCAACCGCACGCAAACGAACTTACCTAACATTGCCAGCCCAATGCAGATTGACCATAGAAGTGACACGAGCCTGGCTCCCAGCCTTAATACGTTATAATCCTAGTACTAACTCTTAATGCCAGTTGTCAACAGAAGGATATCATCCTCTTTATATATTACTGCTGAAGGTAAGTGGTTTTGCTCGTTTAACTAAATATTATATTTATGTTTATTTAACCTTAACTATATTTTATATTGTTATATTTCGTTTAACTAAATATTATATTTATGTTTATTTAACCTTAACTATATTTTATATTGTTATATTTCGTTTAACTAAATATTATATTTATGTTTATTTAACCTTAACTATATTTTAATATATTGTTATATTTCGCTTATGATGATCATGTTCTTCAGAGAACACATGTGGATGAATTCTTAGCACTTGTGTATTTTACTGGCAGATCAGCACTTTATCTGAGACGTTGATTTTGATGAGCGCTGAGCCGCGAAGCAATGCCAGAAAAGAACCACTTAATACTAAATAAATTTTAACTAGAATGGTTCCTTTATAATTGGGGACGCTTTAAGTACTTGCCCTAATCAAAAGATTTCAAAATAATAATTTATACTTTATAAATTAATTTCTAATAAAGTGCATTGAATGACGTTTCACCAGCATGGAACATTACACCACCCTTTTAATAATCAGCTAGGGTGATCTCCCCTCCCCGATTTCCGACAGTGTGCTCCGTGTAATAAGAGTTCATGCCACAAAATGCAGCATTAGACTTCCACTGTCATAATTGTCATGACTTCTGATTGACTAATTTTCAGGTCATAGGTTAACCCCAAATTTATAACCTTACATGTTAGTACACACAGAAAGCAAACACAAGCAAGCAAGCAAGCACCTGATAGACTTGTCTTACTGTCCGAGTTTACAACGGCGGCAACTGTGTTTACGTATTCCGTACACGTCACCAGGTCGCCTTCTTGGAACAGTTTGTTCAATGGGTTGTTCTGAGTTGTCGCCAATTGCGATATCAGAGTTCGGGCCTCGGCCGCAGCCACCGGTTTCACCTTAAAGAAGAGATCGGTGGACATTTTGACAATGCAAGAAAGCTGTTCCAGACAAACATCAAATTAAAACAAACAAAGAAACATGTATCTATGTCGTAAGTAAAATCAATATTGTTTATAACAAACTATAAAGCATTGTTGAACAAGAACTAAAGCCAACATTGGGACCCGAATATAAACATTTATTTATGACTACTTATTAAATGCATTCGTGATAAAAATATGTTTAAAATGATCAAACAAAAAAAAGAACTATAGGAAACAAATCAGCAATAAAAATGTTAAATTGATGAAAAATGTTTCTGTTCAAAGTCTGTATCTATTGAAAAAATATGATTGTGGCAAAGACATGAATTTGTGAAATATTCGTGTGAAAAAATATGATTGTGGCAAAGATATGAATTTGTGAAGTATTCGTGACAAGGACTTGAATTTGTGGAGTAATTATTTATGATACAACATGTATCAGATAACAGAAATTGTGTAAAAAGTGCTTTTTGCGACTTAAATTTTATTATTAATTCGTCACCCGAAAGTTATTATAAGAATGCAACTGCTATTGAACAAAAGAGAGTTTATTTTGATTTCAAGAATATAGACGTAATTTCTTCTGTCATCTCTGTTAATTTTCTTATTTAAATTTTGTCAAGTTATGTTTATACTCTCAATTACGGAATATCCACCTACTCTTCTCCCCCCCCCACCCCCAAGAAAAAATATATAAGAGAAAACAAAAGAAAGACAATAGCAATAAAACTTAAAAACAAAAGTAGGGCTGTGACTAGCTAGTTGTAACAAACACGCAGACACAGTAGTAAATCTTCATTTATTTCTAAAATACTTGGAATAAAAGTCCATGAATTATTAAAATAATTATCAAAACATGATACCTGATACGGTTTATATCCATATTAATCTAAAAATTTCTTGCTAGTAATGGGATGCTTGCTTGCTGTTTAAACTTTATTTTAATAATTCAAACATGTCATCGATTTATTGACTAAAATAAATAGAAAAGTACAAAATACATATTAGCATTACACCCCCAAAACAGCTAAAATATCATGAACATAATTGCTGATAAAATAGCATAAAGTCTCCGAACTATTCTCTGACTTAAGAAAATAAGCCATTTCCGCTGACCTTGACCGTATCAATTTCATGAAGAGTGGACGCTCCCATGGTGTCTTTGACTAATACCAGTACTGTGTTACTATAGTTTAAATAATCTGCGCCTTGAGACAGCGTTACGTTAATAGAAAACGACCCTTCTGCCGTTTTCACAGACGTGATCTGCGTGTCTACTGAGGTATTGTCAAAGTGGGCTGTGAAAGAAGTAGAAATACGGCATGAGAAGTGCAATAAGTGAATTTCATTTGTTTATAGCGACGAATGACTTCAAAGAAATATTTATGCTATTACGAGACAAATTCACGAATGTATAAATTAAAACTGCAAAGGAAAGTTTTTAATGTGACTAGGCCGTAATACTTGGACAGCCTTACCACTGCATAAACACGAAAAGAGAGAAAATATGGGCCTAAGCATATGAGAGAGAGAGAGAGAGAGAGAGAGAGAGAGAGAGAGAGAGAGAGAGAGAGAGAGAGAGAGAGAGAGTGCTGTGATAAATGCAGAGAGAGTGTTGCACAGACAAACTTGAAAGTGATGTAATTAGTGAGACAATGACAGTTTAGTGAGAGATGCAGAGAAAGAGGGAGTGTGTGTATGACAGAGAAAAAGAGAAATGTAATTAGTGAGACGCTGAGGGTGTAGTGAGAGATACAGAGACGCAAGGAGAGAGAAAGAGAGAGAGATAGTGATAGAGAAACTTGAGAGAGATACAATGAGACACAGAGAGATGTAAGAATTACATAGATAGTGTGACAGAGAAACAAGAGAGATACAGGGAGTGAGACATACATAGATAGTGTGACAGAGAAACTTGAGAGAGATACAGAGAGTGAGACATACAGAGATAGTGTGACAGAGAAACATGAGAGAGATACAGTGAGTGAGACATACAGAGATAGTGTGACAGAGAAACATGAGAGAGATACAGTGAGTGAGACATACAGAATTAGTGTGATAGAGAAACATGAGATACAGTGAGTGAGACACAGAAAACTGTGAGACATATAGAGAGAGCGTGACACAGTAACGATGGAGATTTAGTGAGTGAGACACACAAAATTTTATTGAGAGAGGTAAATAGAACATGGTGCAGAGAGAACTGAGAGAAATATAGCCAGAAACAGCGAAACAGGAATAAGCTGAGAGGTACCGAGAGAGAAAGTTAAAATAAAAACCAACAAATAAACAAAAGAAACAGGAGAGTTACAGAGAAATAGAAGAGAAGAGAAAGAAGTACATTCTTAACTCACAGAAAAATTGATACTCATTGATCCCGTTGTCATCTGTCCAGCCAAAGCAGTTAATTCTGAAAATTTTTTCCCGTGTAAGAGTGGTCTCTTTAGGCTCGATAGTACAGTAACCTCCCTGAGGTGGGGAATTCAGCTGGAGTGTTGTTGCAGCCCAACCTTTGACCCCGCCACGAGTTACAGTACACTCAGCCTTGAACTTTTTCGTGTTAATGAAAGCTTGAAACAACGATGGCTGTATGGCTAACTGCTTGGAATCGAACCCTAGAAAGCAAAACCATTATTTACGCACGTGCAATGCTTACAAAAACAATAACCCCCCCACCTTATCCCGAAAGAAGCCAGACAACCCTTCCCACCTCCTATAAAAACAAAAATCAAAACAAAATGGAGTTAAAATATTGACTTATGTGTCAATCGCAAAGAAAGAGAAATTTCTATTTTACAAAATTGAACACTTGTCCTCATTCTATTCACATAGTGAGTGAGGAAAATGAAACGCTCGCTTTTGATTGGTTTTAACACTGAAATTAATAAAAGTCTCACAAGTCCGTATGTATCGGAGATTGTTCTATATCTGCATTTTTAACATTTTTTTGAAGTTTTAATTTATTTTACCTACTCCTGGAACTTTTGAAGAAACACGAAATCTATACTTACCAGTTTTTACAAAACTAGTGAATAATCACTAAATAATTTAAATAATTTGTAAAACTATTATTTCAAATATATAATATATATAGCGTCAAAGACTATATATAAAGCATATTACACTAGCACAGAGAAGATATAAGCTGTTTCCTATTTATAATTTCTGTTCCTTTTATCGATGACATAGGGT
Organism: Sinotaia quadrata; assembly: GCA_028829895.1. NCBI lineage: Eukaryota > Metazoa > Mollusca > Gastropoda > Architaenioglossa > Viviparidae > Sinotaia > Sinotaia quadrata. The sequence continues at coordinate 12,105,727 of CM054182.1, forward strand.
CGAAGACAGGAGAGATCTGACGATTTCTTGATGACGTAGTGGAAGGTATGAATAATTTCTTATATTAATAAATATTGTCTACTTGACAATTACTAATGAAACTGTATAAATGTACAGTGAGATTAGATCCAATTAAATATATAAATAAAATATAAACTACAACAATCAGTATATCACTAGAATGATACAACGCGTGTAACAAACACGTACGCTCACAATAGGAATTATATTATGATGTTATCAGAAATTAGCTCTATTAATACTACAACACAAGTTCGTACACGAAAGAACTCTTGTACAAAAATCGATATTACACATTACAGCACTTTCACGTTAAATAATAATTGATTTAAAGCGTACGTTTTACTTTCAAGCTGACTGTTTGAACTACTTATAGGAATTTACCAAGCAACTAATTACTTCCCTTGCTCGTTCTTCAGCAAATGAAATACAGCTTCAAACACGCAAATACTACTCCCCGGGCCAGCTAATACAATGAACTAAAAGAGCCAGCTAGATCTCAGCTGATGTTGGAGCCAGCTAATAATAGAGCCAGCCAGATCTCAGCTGATGCTGGAGTCAGCCAGATCTCAGCTGATGTTGGTGCCAGCCAGATCTCAGCTGGTGTTGGAGCCAGCTAATAATAGAGCCAGCCTGCACTCTCGGACGCAGCATATGATCAGTACGCTAAAGTCTTGTGAACGTTGCGTTTGAACAATTCGTAGCTTTACAATAAAAGAACATTTAAATATGAAATTATTTTAATTCCATGTCAAGATTCATACAAATTACGCAAACAATAGTCCGCCCACCCTTCTAACCATCCAGTGGTCAATCCATGTACTCACACTCCTGTCCATCATTCTATTCACCTGTACAATCCTCACCTTTCACCAATGTGAGAGCACATTATGAAAAGGCATATATATATATATATATATATATATATATATATATATATATATATATATATATACACACAGAACGTGTTAAACATACATAAAAAAGAAGGATTAAACAAGATAAAAAATTTAAATTGGCAGTGACTTCCCTTAGGAACGATTGATCACGTCTACGAAAATAGACACGTTTCTATTTCTGTGGCACCCCCATGCGTAAGTTAAATCTATCCCAGAATCTATCCAGTCGGTTTGCTTGTTAGCCTGATTTGTGTCAGTCTGCAGTTCCGTCTCCTTATTAAACTATTTACGACTGTCCACTTTCGCTGCCATTCTACAATCAGTCTAGGTGCAGACACACGATGTGGAATGACATCAGTAAGATAGCTACTGGATACATCAGTAAGGTGGCTAGGGGGAAACAACACCAGTAAGATAGCTACGGGATACATCAGTAAGGTGGTTAGGGGGAAACAACACCAGTAAGATGACTACAGGACATGAGATCAGTAAGGGTGACTAGGGGACACGACATCAGTCAGGTGTCTACGGGACGTGACAACAGTAACTACGGGACTCGTGATTTGGACGAAGCAGGCCATTTATATATTTAAAGCTTCACAACAGTCAATTGGCAAAAGTTAACAGTAAACGTTGTCTTCTTTACAACGTAAACAAACAGAAAATAAATTTGAATGAAATAAATAAATAAAACGGAAATAAAATGGCACAAAACATTCCTAAAGTAAACTACAAACCCCACCACAGGATTTGTTAATTAACATATGGTGGGTAAAAGTTTGAGAATGTTGAATGCGCAGGTTGGACACATTCTAGCACAAAATATTATTGTTTTGCTCTTACTTTTGTCTCAATGTCATCTTTATGTTTGTAAATTTTACAGGCAGATTTATGTTTGTAAACTTTACAGGCAGATTTATGTTTGTAAACTTTACAGGCAGATTTACTAGTGAATCTGGCCGGCCGATCACGAACAAGTTCAGTGGTTTTATTTATGTGTATTTCTTCGTAGTTTAGCATGTTATCATCTTTTGTACTTTATAATCCACAACATGTTCTTTGGGAGTATGTTTTTGATTTTATTTACATACAAGCAGAATATCGGGAAAAACAACCACATGATTTAAAATAAGATTCTTAGTTTGCATTTCACAGCAGTAAACTATGGTAGGATCTGTGATTAGTGTGTTGATGGCAGGAGTTCTGACAATCCTAATGGACAGAGTAAATTCAATGAACATGTAAGAGCACAATATTAGAGTGTTCACAGCAGTCATTCTGACAACCCTAATGGACAGAAAGTGAATTCAATGAACATGTAAGTACACAATATTAGAGTGTTCACAGCAGTAATTCTGACAATTCTAATGGATAGAGTAAATTCAATGAATATGTAAGTACACAATATTAGAGTGTTCACAGCAGTCATTCTGACAACCCTAATGGACAGAAAGTGAATTCAATGAACATGCATTTTACACAATGTTAGTGGTTCATAACAGTCATTGTTACAATCCTAATGGACAGGAAAATGAATTCAATTGAAAATATTTGTGCACAGTATTAGTGTGATCATAGCAGTCATTATGAAAACGGATTTGGAAGAGAGTGAATTCAAATGAACATGTTTGTGCACAATGTGCTTAGTGTGGTCACTGCAGTCATTCTGAAAAAGCTAATGAAAGAAAAGTGAAGTCAGTGAACACGTATGCACGCAGTACAAGCAGTTCCAATCCACAGGACGAACTCGTGTATGTCTGTTATTTATTTACACTGGTAACGGAGGTGATAGGTAATGGAGGTAAAAGGTCACGTCAATTCCAAGGACGCTAATGCTGCCGTGGTGGAAAGGAGGAGACAATTATTCCGAATAAGAGAAGCGATTAAGTACCCTTAGAGAAATATGCAGAATCGTTAAGAGGTTTTTAAATTAAAATTTAATAAATTATACATCCCTAAACACACACACACACACACACACACACACACACACACACACACACACACACACATATTAGCAGGAGTGCCAACTAGGAGACACTTTAATAAATGTTGTAAATATGTAACAAGGCGTAATTAAAATGGTGAGAGTGAAGTGCTATTGGTGGTGGTGGGCTAACTTGAAAGTAAGTGGGAAATTTTCTTTTACCAATTGGCACTGCAAGGAGGGCCAACAAAAACCACCACATCATGGCAAATGAAGATTTGCTTATCAGACACGACTTAAGAAACAAAAGTCAATTTCAACCATTCCAGTTGGTCTTCAGCTGAAAGAAAAATGTTTGGGAAATTCCCTTTTATCCTCTTTTAGTTATACATAAACATACTAATACTTTGAATCTTCGTTTAAATACTTGTACCCGAACCTGTTTGAAAAGAAAATTGTACGGGTGGAATAAGAGAAGACAACAAAACCCACAACATCGAAACAACATACTAAATACATGTAAGAAGAAATGACGACAGTACAACTAGAAACAATCACACCACTGGATTATATCTGTCAAGACACAATGTAATTTACAGAGCAAGGCACATCAAATTCAAAATATGACGTTAAGAAAATAAATAGAAAACAAAACAAAACAATATTCTCTACAAGTATTTTGGTATGCAGAGGAGAAAGAGAAAGAAGAAGAGAAAGGAAAATGTAACAATCGGAGTTACAGAGGTATGATCAAAAGAGGATAGATAGATAAATAGATAGATATATAGATAGGATGGATGGATAGATAGACAGAGAGAGAGAGAGAGAGAGAGAGAGAGAGAGAGGGGTAGATAACAAATTAAATTGGACAACATAATGATATGAAACCACTGATCTATATATAACGTGGATCGCGCATATTGCATTGCTGATCATTGATTCGCTGTATAGTTATTTCTCTGCCAACATACTCCCCCTATTGGTCCCGTTGTTGTTATTTTGGGGGTGATAAAGGCTTCCGGCTTCCGCCGATTTCGCCCCTCCCCCCTTCCCCGGAGGTGTGCCGCTGTAGGTAGTGTTGACGATGATGAAAGACAGGGTGGAAGGTTGTAGAAAGGAAAGTTGTAGAATGATGATGAAGGGTCACCTATTTTCCGTTGCATTCATTTCTGGTAGGTGGAGGCATCCATTGGTCCGGTAGTCCGTGGGCCAATGTAGTAGTGGTCGATGTTGTAGCAGTCCTCGATGTTCGAGGGGTAGGTGGGGGTGTCTTACAGAACACAGGCTAGTAGCATACCAAGTCTGTACCTAGTGTGTACGTATTCCCAGGATGTTCAATCTCCCTTTTTTCCTCACTTCTGGTGTTGTCGTCGTTGTCTCTGATGTTGTGTCAGTTGGAAGGCAATTGATGAGCGCTGGAGGCCAGT